>CM035815.1:27110773-28550773 GCA_020458035.1 Magallana ariakensis
TTATTAGCAGTAGTTTTCATGTCATAATGGTATAATCTATTTCATTAACAGGTCAGAATCTTATGAAAGAAAATAATTGTCCAACAGTGAAGCAAAAAATAAATTAATAAAAATCATACCAAATGTCTTAGCTATTCAATAGAAACATTTCTCAAAAAGGATTTAAAAAAATGATGATAAAAAAAAATTTACAGGTTGGAAGATCTAAGCAAAAGATTTTCACTTCAGTCTGCTGGTTGTATTACAATTTACTGAATTTTACACAAATTATGATCAAGCTGATATGATGCAATAAAATAATTCCTTGTTCATATGATCAATATTAATTTTCCTCTGATGTAGTAATACAATACTAATAGTTTATTTCTTACGAATGGTATTAACAGGAGCCAGAACTCAGTAAATTTCTACCTGCAAAGCGAGCCACACCCCTTAAATCTCGCATCACCCACAGCTTGTATGAAACATGCACTCAGAGGCAATGTATATTGATCAAATCCACCAGTGTTTTCTAGATTTCAGCCAGCAAAATATTTATTCAATTTGCCTTCAAAGATGTCTGGATTGTCCATAAACTTCCCTGGTCAACTAATTAAAAGGAAGGCCCCGCTACATATCTTATCAAGACTCCTCAGCATCAGACAACTTCTTTCACTTACAGCTAATATATTCTTAATTGTTGGAGAATGTGTGATAGAGATGCTATTTGATGAGTCTATATAAACCAAGTACCTGAGCAGCGTACATTTCATAGATGTAACACCAATGTCATTAAAGACTCATAGCTTACTAATATTGTTTAATCACATCTAGCATTTTTATATATTGACACATAAGTTCACATTCATCTGTGTAATATATCTGTTGTTACATAAGCCATCTTGACTCTTCATAAAACACATACCTGACACACTACATTTTTAAAAAGATAAGCACCAGCTGGTCTATTTCATGTACACGAGTACCTGTATACAACTTTATGTACATGTATATGTACAAGTTTTATCAATGCACAACTGTTCCCTCAGTCTGTTGACCTGCTTACATAAGGGGGTACTTTTTACAAACACATAAGGTGTGACTTAATTAGAGTATAATTGGAATTAGATGTCCTATGCCTACCCAGCCTGCCTGGGGAGGTATTGATGTTATGTAGTAATACACTACAATAAGGACCCAGTCACTGGGGCTAATCAGCAATTTATTACCACACATTTCATTTTCCCCTCCACTGCTAGAAAAGATTGCCTACCCCTGACTGTATAATCTACTTCTATAATCCGATGCCGACTCCCAACTTCACACTGATAAAATCGAAAGAATAAAAGGACTTCAGGTATTCATCAGGTCTACCACGGGACAGTTCATAGAAATTCCCACTTACTGATCATTATATGGAAGTATCATGGAGGTTGGAAACCAAGTACATCGTGTCATCAGTATGCATTGTCTTTAAGGAGTACTTGTAGCATTTGGATTCATCCGGTGTCAATCCAAAGTCATCTAAAATTTACACTTAATAAATTACATTGGTTCCTTATCTTTGCCCACCCCCTCATTACCCTTCCCATGTATTTAATCCGTCCCAGACACCCTGAGCAAGAATTACAATAAACCACAGTGAGACAAATTCATTTGAATTCTGAAGAAATTCAGGCTCTCTCTATCATTGTCATAGTAACACTTGCTCCAGCTGATGACACAATATCTAATTTACCAGCAGCCCTGTCATCGTGAGGGCATTACGCCACTAATATCAAGATGCTGTGACTAAACATCAGGCAACCTGATACCACACCCAATAAAATAAAGCAATAACATTTCCTCTGTCCAAAGTAATCATTTTTTGTGACAATATATGGTGATTTTTCATACAAAAAAGGATCATATCAAATTATACTTGCTGCACATCATCAAAAACACAGGCTTTTCTGTCGGTCATGTCAGCTTGTCGTGGACTTGTGAGCTGTTCTATGAAATTTAATAGTCCCTTTGTTCACAGTCTCTTTGAAAAGCACACTTCTTACAAGATGATCACAAGGTGTTATAGGAGAACACAAAATGCTGGAGTGGTCCCCCTTTACAGTAAATGACTCCCAACAGTAGCTAGCTACCAGCAGCTCATCTCCTCATTCTTTGGTATCATTTAGCACACAGTATAATTTCATTGTCAGTCATGTGTCTGGTCAAAATGTTAATTGGTCTTGCATATGCAAATATAAATATTGTCCTCATATTAAATCATATCCCCCTAGGATAGAAACAGCATTTGACCTTTCCAACATAAACCAAATTTATTGGCAGTGGCACATATGTTAATTCATTATCTTTTATTAACTCAAACCCTTCCCAAACAGAAAAGTAATGTTTTTAGTAATACCTGCTATTTTTTTTTATCCATACACAGATACATGGTATATGTATTTATATATATCCAGTCTATCAATAATATTTCCTCACTTTTCACTTCAAACTTGCTCTGTATAAGTCTAGCTGTACTTTTGATGTCCATTCCCCCATTCTTCAAATCAATCTTTTGAAAGTAAATGAAACTCTATATTGAATAAGAGAGGGCCATATCTTTCTATCTCTAGAACTTATCAAGACATTTCAGAACAGCTGTAAGCATTCATCAGTGGTATCAGAATGATTTTTGCAGATCATAAAAGCTAAGTGTATCTGCCCTGTTTGGCCGTTATATCTTTCCTAGAGCTCCAGGATACCCTAAATCCGACTCTCGAACAATCCTCTGATTTATCAATTTATCAGAAAAAAAAAAACTTCAAAACCTCCTGAGAAAACAAAGTTGTCAGCCCTAAACTTCATCAAACTTCATCAAACTTCATCAAACTCTGCTTTTCAAATTCATTGAAAGTGCAGCGAAATCTCCGAGTAGATCCTCAAATTTGTTCAGTGCACCCATTTATCAATCCACTCAACAATGGGTGGGTACAATTATATGTTTTAATATTGCAGCAATTTATTATTTTCAGAAGTGCTGGTTATGCTGTTACAAAGGACAGCAATAGGATACTCTTGTCAACAGAGACATGTGTATTCACCATAGGGCCGGTTTCGTTCTAAGATTTATGTGATCAATTTCAATATTAGTCCTGCACAACAAATCTCTTTATCATTTTGATAAGAAGGTAAAATTGGTGAAATACAATGTTTGAAAATGGAGAAAAGGATGATTTTTAAAATTCTCGATTACCAGTCTTTATCTTCTGATTTCTCAAGAGGGAGCCAATGATGACCCACCAAAATGGACTGTCACACGTTAAAAGCCAACACACACAACAAATGATAATGGTTTTATTGAGCACCTAAAAGGGTCATCAAGAGAGAATGTTCTCTGTCCCCCTTCAATATGCTGTTGATTTAGTCTGCAAATACTGAACATGGTAAAGAATAGAGAAATCCCCCAACCTGCTGAGACAAATATTTAAAACTGTGTATTTCTACTTTTCTGAGTGTTAATTTCTTAAACATTTAAAAAAGTAAAGAAATCCTGCAGAGTTTTAATGGTCAAATGTATTGAATGATGTATGGGATATGGGTGTACCGGGGATTTATCAGATTATATGATTGAGGACTTTGCTTCTGTACAAAAGCAGACTTGTGGAGACCCACAAAACACTTTTGTCCCGAATGAAACTTATCCCACTCAATGTGCCAAGATGAAAGACATGAGGAATTTCGCCCAATGAAAATTCTCAAAACCCCTTTTCTGATCACTTAGAATTACTATGATATAACGAATGCATGCATCTTTCGCTGGATAGTTTTATCTAATAAAAATTGAAAGAATATATCGCAAAATCTCAATGACAGCTCTTTTGAAATATTTCTAAATCCAGTTTGAATAAAACTATCAAGTTTCTTGGGATTCAAACCTTGGTTCATATTTCCTATACGATTTTAAGTTAAATTTACACACAAATTTTTTTGTGTGTTTAGGATTTCTTGTAGACTATATAATGTCTGATGCAGGATAATTTATGAAAATTTATGAATGCAGATTTCCACCGTTACTAGACCATTTCAAACGGCCAAAGATATTTCCTCGTATTACCATGTTTTATGAAAATGTAAATGTCAAATCCATTGTGATAAACATATGTTAATAAGACTTAACTGTCACCAGGTCTTTCTATATATCCACACACACACACACACACACATACACACAAATACTCTTACACAGTTTAAAAATTATTTTTGTTTTTAGTAAAAATATTTTAAAAACATAATGATGTTTCAATCATTTGGACTTGTCCAAAATCTAAATAATGAACGAGTGTGGGGTTTCATTTTAAACTGAATTTTAAAATTGTTTTCCTTTGAAAAAAACCCTAAGATAATGGTTCATGTTCAGCTTGGCAACTGACAGTGTGAAATATTATTTATATATTTCTCCAGGAACTCAGAAATAAATTTATTTCAATACATGACTGCTTATATACTGCTTTTATTTATATGTTGCATGTAAATACATGTATGTTGTTTCAGTAATTAATATACTTCAATGTAGCTTAGAGAAATTTGCTACAATTCACAGACCCTGTACATGATAATTTGATGCACAGCTCTCCGGATTAAATTTGCCATGAATATATCCCACAATTCCAGTTGTAAGGTGCGACCTTTCTTGTAATCCTGCCTAGTTTTATCCGATTGCCAGTTAATATTTTCCCTGCATTGATTATATTAGCAACAGCAACAGCTGTGAGCAACTTTCTATATATATTCAAGCAGAAATTGTCAAATCCCCTCCCCTCTCCTTTATTCACACGTGTGAGTAAGGATATTCTATTTATTTCAATCTTGGCTTTTTATATTGGTCAATAGAATTATTTTTTCTCTAAATAAGCAAACATCTCCCATTGGAAAAGAAAATGAGGAAAAATATCAAATAATCATGCTCATTTTACAAAATTCTAAATTTCAATTTAAAAGTAATCAGGGTTGCACAATACTGAATTAAAATATTCAGATACATCCATGTCAAATATAAAAAAAATACAGATTGAGGAGCAAAACAGCTTAAAGGGATTGAAACCAACCATAGCAAAATCCTCTCTCTGGAGTGAACCCAAAATATACCCTCAAGACTTCCCTAATAATGGTGTTGTAAAGTGAGGGGTATAATTTAAAAGTTTTAAATTTATTGTGGGTATACCCAAATACTACCGGTACCTGCCTATCCTCAAAGGAAATACTGACTAACTATGAAATCACCACATGTCAAATTCGAGTGGTTGCATGCAGTAATTTCGATTGGAATATTGAACATATATGGGCTACTAGCTCAAGCTGACTTTCATATCAGACCTTCAATTGTTTCACGGTTAATTACTTCATCAGAATGTCCATCTTGTGGTGATTGCGTGCAATATTTCTTTCATAATTAAAGTATGGAAAAACAGTAAATAAAGCCGGTTTAAAGGTGCCTTTTAAGGATAAACTGTTGCGGCGTACAAACGAGTGCTTTGTTCCAATTTCTTCCATTCAAAAATACTACAGGCATGCTTTGTTGAGTTGTGAACTGACATTTCTCCTACTACAGTAGATGGTGTGAGCCAAGGACGCGATTTGAAATAAATACAGAAACTGTCAAGCTATGAATTTTTTATACTAAAGTTAATCCCACACGATGTTGAGTCTTAAAAAAAATATTCATTCAAATGGATCCTTGCTAATTACCTTTCTAATGACAATACATTTGACCTCAACCCAAGAAAATAAAATCTATAATTATGTACAATACATGTGTTTCTATTTATGACAGGCATATCCAGTCATGGACAGATGACATCGATACCTATATTTACATTCGTACATTTAACCAGTCACACTATCTCTCTGAAGATATCGTATCAGTCGTATTTACTATAGGAAGAAAATTCTCCTAACATTGTGATAGACCTATACGGATTACAAACACGGGAGCTTGCTATACAGTGCAGCATGTAGCGGACATCTGAGAAGTCTGGGAGACAGAGCAAGACACCAAGGACTAGAACTTCTCCATGCTGGGGGCTCTCTGTCTAGTGTTCCACAATAATGGATTTCTCTCCCCCAATGTTGACTTATTTAATGAATTCAAATTACCTTTTTCAGTTCTCTGAATGCAGCTCTGTAAACTCAGCTTGTTGACAGCCCAGGTTGTGCTACAAATTAGACGAGGCACAATTAATAATTATGAAAAATTTGTTTGCTTTACAAATAGCGTAATTTATTTTTCCAACCATAAATCATACAGCTTAAATTCCCCACAACACCATGTTAGCATATTACATCAATACGTGACTGTGAATTTCTCACTATCATGCTTTTTTTAAAGTGTTGAAATTTCTTTTTATAAAACATTTATAATAGTTTGTGTGTAGTGATGGATTGAAACATAAAACTTTATCATTGACTTGCTGTTTTGCCATTGAAACCAAACCATGCTAGTTTATATTGGAATGAACAACAATACGGTGTTCTTGTCCATCAGTGTCAAGACTATATACACAGGAGAAGTGAAGCTGCAGGCTGTCAAAACTCAGAGCTAAGAAAGCAGTAGCATTGGTCAGCCATCACTTATCCAGCATTTTTTTGTAGCAAGAGAGACACCATTAAACATGCATGCATGTCAACTTGTTCAACCCCATTTTTTTTTTTTTTAGAGCTGGCAGAATTTTTTTCTATAAAGTCTTTGCTAGAATGGTTGTTTCTTAATAAAAAATCAACGAAAAATGTTGGCAAGTTTGATAAAAGATACAGGGTGTATTTTTTTGTACAGGGTCAGATGTCAAACATAACTGTCTTTATGAAATGGGAAAATATAAATTCTGAGTGTTTCGCTTGTGACCAAACACAATCGTGTAGACATTTGTTATTCGTCACTTTTTATTTTTTGGCCATTTGAGAGATTCTGAAGTAGAAATTGTGTGTAATGTGGAAAATAACTCATACTAAATGATGGTAAAAAATAATTCAGAAGTAAAAATATGGAAACATATAAAAATGTTCTTTTCATAGGAAAAATAAGGAAATTACTTAAAAATGATTCTTTTCACAAAAATCAACCTTTAAGCAAACAAAAATTGCCCAATTACATGTATATACAACCTGTTTCATCAATAAAAATCTAAGTTAATGTACTGACTGTCATATGACACTGCTCATACAATGTCACACACATGATATCATACACAATGTTTCCATAATTATCTATAAATATACTCTCACCTGATCATCAAGCTTGGTGAGAAGGAAAAAAAATAAAATTAAGTATCCTTCTTCTATTAAATCTCCATTAAATTCACAGAAACAGACAAATATACATCCTCAGTTTAATCCATTCAGCACCTATCATTAAAATCCCTCGATTGAAAATGAATTGTAGAATATATCTCTCACTACTGCCGCGCTGTGTAGAACAACCATTCCAACATAGACAAACTGTCAATTACAAGACTAAATGTTGTGGCTAATAGAAATCCCTCAGATAAAAGTTTCCAGAGATTAGGGGGGGAATTAAACAGCCCAGGTACTGTGAAGGCTGACCAGCTGCCTATACAAAAGTGTTTCTGCTTACCTGGGCTTTACCTGAGAGCCGTTGAGATCGATGATTGGGCAGAGAGAGTCTGATTGACAGTTAAGGGTGCACAGAGCCCACTCGCTGCAGAAAAAAGCAAATGACAGTCATTTACATGAATTATCATATATAATGTCTGAAACATGATGCTTGGTCTCCAATTCACACCCCAAAATAAGCTTTCTCTTCATTCTAACAAGGGAAAAAGTCAGTTTTACAAGGAGGATAATATCTTAAGTGTCTTGTACTATTATAAGTAAAATCCAGGGATTTTAAACCTTCTGCTCCTGTTTAATATTTTTTTCAAAGTAAGTTTTTGTTAGTATGGCAACAGGTGACTGATATTTAGCTTTTTGGGTGTAAACAGATATTAGCTACATTCGACTAGGACAATGTGATTGTGTGTAAACTTTATCAGGGGCTTGTTTGTTTGTGTGCGTATTTACACCTGCCCTACATAACACTGGGATCAAAGGTTGACACACATATCATAAAATTGACACAAAAACATCTATACAGAATGGGCCTTCTGATGAGCTAGTCAGAAGAAACAAAAGTGTTTTTCGCAGGTAACGTAGCTCTGCAGCAAGTATTGGCAGATCACTCACTTCTACCTTCTGAAGGTGTCAAAATCGGACCCCAAGTATAGCAAATTACTCTGCTTTTCACGCAGTCTCAACTTCTGTTAACTCTTTTAAGACAACATCAATACCTTTTTGCATCTAATCTTCCTGCTGTTACTGTTTGCTTATGAATCATATTTGATATGCCATTTCTTGGTTATGAAAGATTTTCACATGGACTTCAAAACATATAGAAGATAATATTTATGTTTTAATGTCCATAGTGAAAAAGCTATGCAGTGGCAAAGTGTGCATATACCGGTACATGTAGGATGTTAACTACGGTACTTCAGATAAAAGTATACAAGATCTGGATCATAGATTAACTTTTTTTCTGCATATTTTGGGGGAAAGACTTCCTTTTGCCAATTGATAAGAGCATAAAAGATTTCAACTCTGCAGTGGCAGATCACTAAGAGACAAGGAATGGACATTTATTTCTTTTTCAATCCCAATATGACTCCTGTTTCATGACTAGAAGAATTTCAAAAGTCAAGATAAAAGTTTCGTTTTTGAGACATAGAAATATGCACCGAGATAAAACTCTCAGCTCCTCCTGTACCTACATACAAAGTCTGAAGGAGAGAAAAGCCTGCACATATATTCTAGAGTCTGCCACCCTTAGATTAAAGCCTCCGAATTTTATCTGAAATTCAACTCCAATCTTAAATCTTCCCTTTTCTCCTCATGCAGAGTGTTGCCTGGAAAAAAGCTAGTTTTTATGGCATACTTTAGATTATCAAGAAAATTTAGCCATCAGAAAATAGTTTTGAAATCCTTTCACTTTAACGCTCCAATTCCAAATTGTTACAAAATATTACCAGTATATGATTCCAGATAGTAGATAAAACCCCATTATAATTTTCACAGCAAATTTCATATTTTGATCTCAATTTTGCTATCGTTTTAAATTTTCAGTATAAAACCATTTAATGCCTCACAACATACATATAAAGACTTACCGAGATCTTAAATAATGAACTCAATGCCATTAGAATCAAAAATGGAAGAAAAAAAAGATACTACACTGATGAGAAAGGGTCTTACCAAATTTCCACTAATCCAACAGGATGGCCACTAACCCACAGAGACCAATGACAGGGATTAAAGCAGTCCAAAAAAAACAACAACACCCAGTCAATTCCCCTTTCTCACCTAATCCAATGTCCTGTTGCTTTTTCCACACCTTGCATCAAAACACCTAACACTATGTCCCCAACTGCATAGAAGACAAACCAGCACTTAGAGGCCTGGGTCTGTCATTACCCATTCTTGAGGTGATGTCATTGGAATGACTGTGTGGAATGACTGTGCTAGGACCCACTGCCTTGACCTACCCTGGGATGCAGGGCTCTTCTGAGAAGAGGGGAACAATGAAAGCAATCAGGGACACCTATGTGAAGAAATGGATGAATACCTCCACAGACTTACCTGGCTCTCTCATTAAAGGTTCTCTTCAGGCCTTTATGACATAAGGCAAAGTCGGCCCTAATCAATTCCTGAGGGTACAATAAATGTGGAATTTACAGGGTGTTATAATTTATTGGCTATTGTCATTTTAAAATAAACAACTTACACTGAGGACAATAAAGAAATTAAAAAGTCCTCTCTTAGACCTGAGGATTAGCATGTCCTTAGCAATATACCCCTGGTGAATAAACACTAGTGAAAGTGGTAAAATCAGGGAAATATTTTTCTAAGACTTTAACAAGATTATTAAAGCACCTTGTCTTTTCATGGCTTTTAAAGAATTAAGGTATTAGACAGTGTAATTCATTGATTTATGTAAACAACAGGATGAGAGCAAACAAGCAACATTTCCAGTACAAAACAGAGAAGTATTACCCCAATTCAAACCATTGTTAAATTGTCTAATACCACTTGAAACATCTCTTGGGATTCAGAGGCAGTTCTTAGAACCTTGATAACATGAACAAGAAAGCAAAGATTTACCTTGTACATGTACATCAACTCCTTTGATGATCGCAGTTTGTCAATACAATTTTATAGACCCTGGTTTGGAGTTAACCACATCAGCAGGACAAAGTGTATATATACATTCTGTTCAGATGAGTACTGAGATTGAAAACGATATCTAAATTATTATCAATTAAGTCGTAAAATATTCTTAACCAGTGATTCCCTAATATTCCCCTTCATAAAAGAGACTTAGAAATCGTATTCTTTGGTTGTTTTGATGTCTAACCCGCACAAACCAAAGCTAGGGCTGGGATGATAATTTGTACACAAAAAAATCATTTAACATATAATTATCTGCATTATTGGTTGAGGATCCACCGAGTCAATTATCCCTTTCGTTCTTCTGACTACAAAGTTTGTGTACCATGTCTCAATCACGCAAATGTTTGAACTGCTCACCTACTCAAAAATTTCCTTCTATAATTCCAACACTTTACCTCAAAATACTGACACCAATTAACGATTCAATGCAGTTGAGGGGATCTCAATTTTCGTGGTGGATAACTTCTGAATATATCACAGGATATCGTAAATAATAATCATTAATCAAAATTGGCCACTTAAAAATCCTCATCAATGATAAGTTTGCACCTCAATACATGTACATAAATCCTTGCATGATCATTAAAACTTGGAAGAACACACTAAGATCATGTGATCTTCATTTTGTATCTTCACAGCTTTCAGTGACAATCTTTTGGTAAAATTATATAAACTTCGCGACTGGTTTCTTTATTATACTCTGCTGACTGTTATGAAATTGCTGTCTGTACCCCTATATTAAATCTAGCGATCGGAGATTAAAAATACTTGTTTAATATTTATCTAAACAGCAATATAAAAAGAAAACCAGAGTACATAGAACGCGGTCTCACCTGTAATCGGTTCTCTTTATTTGAATTGAAATGAGCTGCAATAAATCATTCAAACTTTAAAAACAGCCACTTTAGAAATGGTCAAAAATATATATGAGCTACAAATCTTGGCCAATTATACCAAGGCTTTCAACATCATTGAAATGTGTTGAAATCAATCTCTCATTCTGAGTGCATCATCCCTCCATGCTAAGAGATATAATACATGTATATATTTGAAATATGTAAACAAATCTCTCAAAGAAAATATAAATTTTGAGGAAAACATTTTCGTACTCACTGTTCTCAGCTATCGAAAAATTCCGACTGGACGAGAAGAGGTCTTTACACCGAGAGTTTTCTCATTTTTGTGAGCTAATATTCATCATAGAGGCTGATAAGTCTGTTTATAAACTTCTTAAGTGGAATTGCAGTAACATTAGCATTGATACGATCACCTGAATCTGATTTCGGCTGGCTGGGACGTCCTGCAGTGCAGATCTACATCTCATCATTTGTAGCAGAATTTTCCGTATCTTATCAAGATTTCCGAAAAAGATTCAAGTATTGAAAAAAAAAATTTCTCATCTATGATGAAAAAATGCACAAGCTTCTGTGATGTATATCAAAGTGGTATCTAAATGAAAAAGGCACCTGACATGAGATTATGACTCAGATTGGGGATGCAAAATGTCCTGTCAAATTTTAGTCAGAAAACAGCACTAAGAGAGACCAAGAAGATCCAGATACTTTTTAATTTTATGAGAGGTTAACATCATTATTATTTAAAATTTTCCCCCCATCTTAATGCCCATTTCTTTTCTTTACAATGGTAATGCCACATCTTTATCTCTCTGGGGTTTGTAATTGGACCAGTTATCATAATCCAATTATCTGCAGTTAAAAAAAAAATTGGGTGTAACTGTTGAAACATGAGGGTACCACAATCGTACTGAATGTTTTGCATCTCCATGAACCCATTAAAAACTCTTTTCATCCTCCAAGATAAAAAAAAAATGATCGATTGATACAAGATTTCATCATCTTGGATCACAAACTCTCACAAATATCTTTGCTGTAGCTGATTTTTACAATGATAAGTCTTTAATGATAAGAAAAGGCTGATTAGGAAAAAAACTTGATAGTCTAATTGATAAAGCTTGAATCCCACTGAGAGAGAAACATATTTGTCACAAGCCAATTACAGAGTTCAGAGATTTCACTGGAACCAGTTCAACTCACACTGTGCTAAAACTGTCTTGTATTTCAAGCTAGAAAATTATTACATCACTTTAAATCATGGTGCTTGCTTAGATATTCTAAAATGCAATTTATGGAAAATAAATGTGTGAATTTAATACAAAATAGATTAAGATGCTGCATTTTCAAACGTCTTGTAAAAATTATGCAATTCTCTTGATCCTGTTTTATTCTGTTAATACACATGAATACACCTTTGTTTTTAAGAGATTAAAATTGGGATTGTGGCATAAAGAAAATGACTCAGATCCAAATATAAGATTTTTCATCAGGCCAGGTCACAACATGATAAAATAATACCCACAAACTATAGTGATATCAGGCCCCATCCTTGACAGCCCATGTAGATCATGAGGACACTTCTCTGACCAAGGGGAGATAACCAAGGGAAAAGGGGAGATAACTTATCAGTGTTTGACTTCATTATCTATGGACCCATACAGTTACAATGATAAAAGCCCACCATTTCACAGCTTATAAAGGGAAGTGTAAATGTTGACGATAAGAAATGTCACATAACGCTAAATATTTCATTTGATCTCCTCTCCGTTTGTCTTTAATAATAAAGTATGAAATATGGAAAATAAATATTTGATATATTAATACAGTAAATCACGTACTATAGGCCGTTTTGGAGAAGGCCGTCTTTTTTTCCTCCTGTAATTTGTTTTTGCACAGATAAGACCAACTGCTAATCTTTGACATACACTTTATCTTTAACCAATCTTTTTTCTTTTGATAAAGACACCCTGCAAGTATTGCATTTCATACGTAAAAGATAGATGTTGACAAAAAAAATGATTAAGTGGACCAGATATCATGATGTCACAAATAGAGAATTCACATCTGCCTCTTATGTCACTGATGGCTTATCTTCTGTTTGTTAGCTTATGTCAAGAAAATAAATATAAATTTCCTTTTCAGTAAGTCTACCAATAACTAATTCTGCTAATTCGTTGATAAAATCGGGATTCAAGAGTTGGTGGGTTTAAAGATTTTCTAAGCAGAGTAAACACCAATGCTATGAACAAGGAATCATCAAGTTTGATTAATATGAAAATCTCGAGATGAGATGATTAACATATGCATATAACTGTCCCTATAAATGTCTGTCTTGGACAACACAAGAATCTAAAGGCTCTTGGACTGGTTAAACCTAAATTATCACACTTCTATAAATCACACCAAAAACAAAAATGCCATGATAAAAAAAAAAAATTTTGAATGTCAATCTAAATGCATCATAATGTGAACATTTTATTGGTTTTGATTCAAATATCATAGAGAAACATAAGACAGAACACATTAAACCCCCGTTTCTTTTCCTGTCAGAATTAGTCAGATCTGTATGTTTCAGAAGAAGATTCAAAATTTTATCTCAAAAAACAACATGAGTTGTATTAACATGAGGAAATGGCACATCCTTTAGTCTGATAGCACCCAACAGATATGTCTGATACACTCACAAAATGTTTTCGACATGTTTCATAAAAAATAAATTCTCCTCCCACAAAGTTTAAAAAAAACATGGCCGTTTGTCTGAATGCAGACTCTAGTCAGACTGCAATGCTTAAAATATGCAATGTATGACATCCAAGCAATATCTCTGCATGTGTGCATTTGAAGTGGATTAAAATTCTAAATATTCCAAGAAAAATAAAAACAGATTTTTTAAAATATCTTTTTTTTTGGTAGATAAAATCATTATTGAGTATTTTAAATTATCTCAAGTTATTTTAAGGTTTCAAGGTTTCTCACATGAAAGTGTTAAAATGAAAAGATATTAAGATTCAAATGATCAACGCAAGAACTGAAAATAACAACACTTTTCACTTTTATAATGGGTAAGGAAATAGCATAAAATAACATGGCAATATCCCAACCAGATATCTAATGCCTACAGCACTGTACAATGTAATCTTTGTTGCTGAAAATTGCAAATCTCCACCAGGAATAATGGTTAAATATAAGAGATATCAATAATTCACATCTATTGAAAACTCAAGCGTTACAGCTTCAGTTCTGATTGGAACATATTCTTGGGTATTCCACTCCATTCAGGCTATATCTGATAATCAGTTCCAATGTATTCAAATTTCAAATATGTTTTCAAAAGCCTTAAAAGCAGCACTGTTTTGCAGTGAATAAAACTATCTCATATGAAGGTTAATACTCATTCTAAAATGTAAATTTAACTTTTTTATTTATGAAGTGGTAAAATATTAATCTAAAATAGCCCCCTTAGGGTTTTTTGAAGAAACTAATGATGCATGCCCTTAGATTTTTTTACAGCTTTCCAGTAAAATCTCGCATAAAGTAGGGTAAACAAGTGGAAATCTTTAAATTGAGGCCAAAAAAGAAGAAGGGCCCATTAGATTTCTGATGGCTGCATTAAACTCTGGGCTTATCTGATTGAATGAATTTGATATGACATCATTTAATTGTAGATTCATTTAAACACATTCTAAGTGCTAATGCATGTTTGGGTGAGATATCTTTAAACATTAATATTGTTGTTATTTGCTTGGAATATGATCAAAAGAACTTCCAGTTTGGGTTTATAGCATCCAGATTTGACCTCTATAAAAACATTGAATTCATGCAAACAAGCCTTCATAACAAGCTCCTTCCTTTGGATGATGAAAATCAAAATAATATGAAACTGGAAAATTTTCCTGTACACACTTATCTTTAATGGAAATCAGTAGAAATATACTGTAATATTTTTATTTAAATAGACAATACTTTCATCAATTAAATCATGTTTTTTTCATGAACAATGAAGTTCAACAAAAAAATCTTATAATTTTTAATTACTATGGAAAACAATCAGAAAATGCTTCTATATACTTAAAAAACATGCATATAAAGAGCATGCTGTTTATTCAAGACAACTAACTAATTACAACCAAGATAAATCTATTTCACTGCATGTGATGAATTTCAATAAAATTAAATTCATCACTTTTTCTTCTAAAACATTCAATATAATTCAATTATAAAGAATGCTTAATATTTCAAACAGAATTAAAAAAAAAAAATAATAAATAGGGATATACATGTATCACTAAAATACTGACTTACTCTCTTTATGCAGTTATATACATACAATGTATGTGGTATCTCCACAGCTTTCAAACATTCATATACATGTACTTCTATTCTGAGGAATTTTGGATATCTGCATGCAGTTTAAGACACACACACACACTTCTCTAAGCAGTCATCTTATTAAAATAAATGTGATACTCTGACGATGTGACAAGAATTGCCCTTGTTCATACCTCTAGATATCTTCTGCAATTTACACACCAATTATCTACAAATTATAATTTTATGGCGCATGACCGAGGCATTTAAATGAAGACAGTAATGCGTCTGATTTTCCTTGCACTTAAACCCCACTGATATCTCCTCTTTTGCAATTTGACCTGTTTAGGACCTAAAAAGGCAGTTAATGGCCTTCAAAAAATAAGTAATGACAAACTTTTTATCTAGAAACTGAGATAAATATCTTTTGTATACAATTTCATCTCTACCATCAGATCATTCACAAAATCAAAAGAAAAGCTGAACTTTGGGATCTCCAAGACTCAAAATAGACAGGAAAGATAGGGAATAGTCTCTTAGTTGTGGAAAATTCAGTACTAATTGTATACAATTTTCGAAACTTTAACATATGTTTCTTTCCTTTTCATTTAATAAAGATATTGTCATTTACACTTATTATAAAATTGCAACATAAAAAATCTTACTGCAATACACCATTATATAATTAGTTTAAGCCATATCTATAAAGCAATAAAAATTGTAGCCTACCTATACTATAATTATCTCTATTTCCTGAGGTTAACCCATTAGATTCTATGTTGACTCTCTGGTACCCACTCTACACCCAACTCTAAAGAGGATCCCCCCTCCCTGGCCATCTGTGATTCTGCCCCTCCCACCAATGAACATCAATGGACCAAACCTGTCGGCATTATTTCATATAAATCTTCATTAAAACACCAATACTGATCTTGATCTGGCACTGAAAGGAAGTAACACCTATGGAATCAAGAGTAAATCACTCAGATAATCAAAATGAAAGCTAGAAATCCAGCAATCTACTCATCAGCCATGGAGACCTCCAGAATTTGTTTCTGTCTGGGGACTACTAAAACGGATACAAACCAAATCCTAAATTGTTGAATATCTCATTGCAAACATAAGGTTTTGTAATTTATGAAGACCTTGGCTATTGACAGTAGATGACAAACTTTGATATCAGAAGTCTATTTCAATCTTTTTTAAATCATCATCCTTAAAACTTTTCAGAGAGAGAGAGAGAAAGAAAGAGAGGGAGAGGTGTGGAAAAGCCATCAAACTTTGGAACCGCCTGGTAATGACACACAGTTGTTAGTTTTATAAATCAAGCCAATCTTGCACTGTCAAAATATTTGATAAGTAAGGAAAACAGACTCTTAAATCAGAAGCACACAAAAAAACCTCACAGCTACTGGGGATATCCCAGATTTCTGCTGATGATAATGCAGTATTATGTTTATAACGAAAGCTGGTTAGAGCTGATCTGACTCCTCTCTCACTCGTGAATGAGCAGAATGAACTGCTTTCTCGTTTTACAGACCTTTCAGAAAATAAACATACTGATAATCTGAATGCAATTGTGGAAACTTATGTTTCTTTCATTTCAAGCATGTCCTGTGAAAAAAATTACTGTAAAAGGAACAAAACTCCTTTTATTAAGGCGATGTATCTTTCATTAATCAAAAAACTGAAATACCAAAAACTACAACTGCAGTGCCATAGTTTCAATCGCATTTATCTTCATACATCTGAATTTTCTTATCACAAGCCTAAATCAAGCCACAGCAGGCAAATATTGCCACCAAGTTTAAATAATATTTACCCAGGCTAGGAACACAGGTATACCCTGCATTCCACAATTCCTATCCACCCCAGGAAGATGACAAGCATTGCGTCTTAAAAAACCATTTACGGTGTCAATAAAAACACTTGCCTTAATTCAGGTTTAATTCCGGAGAGGAGAGGTGATGGAGGAATTTTGTTGAAGGTGGCTGCAGTAATCCACCCAGGGGTCGCGACCTTGTCCACACTTTATCCTCCATTTGTTTATGATTATGTGGAATCAAATGATCCTGGACTTGTTTAGGGAGTCATTATTTACTATAGGTGGAGCAGAACCATGGTTCGGAAACTATGCCCACATATACACCCAACGGTGTTAATTATAAACTTTACAGGATTTAAATTAATGAATTATTTTTTCTTGAAACTAAACTGAATTAAAATTTGTCATGAGTGTATAATAAACAATATACAAGTACATTTATAAAGCTATTCACATCCTTCTTATCCTTTTCTGCACTTTTAATGATTCTGATAATTGTTAACAAAAGAATTTAACTCTTCTGGAGACAAAAAAAAAACATAGGAAAATTGATCGGATTTAAAACTCCTTTTTTTCTCCCTCATCCTCCGCTTCAGATATTTCAATTAAACAGAAAATGAAATGACAATTGAGGTAATCAAAAAATGGCTCCAGAGTGCAAGATCTCCCTTGTTGTCTCAACAAAGCAACTGTTGTATAGCATGTTCTCAAGAGAAAAGCTTATCTATTCTGAGTAGGAAGTCATGAAGTGTGTCTATAAGTTTCATTATTACTTCATCATCACCCTACTCAAGATTATTTGTTAATAGGAGAGGGAATTATTCCGAGAAATCGGTTGATTACTATATAGTTAGCATGAATATTCACCTGTGAGATTAAGCCTCAGTTTTTTTGTGATTCAATAATTTTAAATATTTGTTTATAATTTAACAGTAATAACTTTTCAAAATTAAATTGTGCATATATTCAATATCTCTTTCATTTTAAATTACAAGTTTTAATTAAAAATGATAGATTTTTTTTTAAAAGCTGTTAAATCTAAACTTAAATATATCTTACTCAAGCATTAATTAAAAATAGAAAAACTTCTAATAACTGCTAGCAAAAGCTTGCATTACATTAAAGTTAAACTTACATGATCAGATGAAGACAATATGAGTCCAGCAGTTAGTTAAGGATCTGTAACAACTTCTGGTCACTTTAACAGAGAGAGGAGAGGAGGATAAAGAGAAGGGACCACTGTATGACATTGATTTAACACACTCATAACCAGAAAACATCTATTTCATACCAAGCATGAAACTTTGGAATTTAATCACAAAGAAAAACAATCAATCTCGATTCATGTTCATTAATATTCAAATTGAAATTAAACATCGAGTGGGCAATTCTCTACTCTCCCATAACATCGGGACATTAAATCTTTGTTCAGTTAGACCCTCATAATTATCTGCCCATTCGCTGCAAAAATAATTAGATCAACTTCCAAGAGGCCGAAATTTCGGTCCCTGCACTTGCATGGATTCCACAATTTTCAAAGATTTTCCTCTCATTTTCATCAATTATATCATGGCCAGAGGAGAGCAGAGTCATTCTGTGTTAAGAGAGGCTTACACAGGGGCCATGGAGCAGTGTCACCCACAGTTCAGCCTGGGTCGTCCCCAGCTTACAGTGATGCCACGGGCACGGAATACTGTATCAATGTCCGGCTTCAAGAGGCTTATCTTGAGCCTCTTGTGAAATATTATACTGGCCAATCTTGGTAACACTGGGTATTAGGGAATTGTAAGGTTACAGAGTCAAGAACTAATTTCTGTAAAAGATTTGTCTGTCTTTGTAATACTGATAGCCTTAAAAGTCTTTGTCCTCTGAGAGAAAGCCAAAAAGTACATATTGAATTTTTTCCTGGTTTTATAGTTTAGCGTTTCAATATTTTCAAGATGGTTTGTTATGTGTCTCTAGTTATGCTTTTTTAAACATCTGTGCTGAAAAACTTCTCCAATTGACAACCAAACTTAATAATATCAATAAATAACTTATGGTGTACAATTTTCCAACACCTAGTAATTACAAATGAAAGATAAATGCTTCTCTGAGATGTTGACAAGACATTAGGCACAAACAAAAATGTTAGAAATGCCACATAAACTGTTCCATTGACAAGTCAGAGGTACAGTTTGTAAGAAATGACAAATTACAAGTGACATTTGGCCTCACCTAATCACAGTGGGACACAGCACTGGGTAACATAGGCGTAGGACCGTCCCATACCCGAGAGCTACGCCGACTCCAAGCAGCATAGTAGAGATCTGATTACCTCAAAATTTGTACCCCGTATCATGAAACAACGAGAACCATCATTATAATAAGGCTGTGAATAAAGAACTGTCTAGCCATCAGTATGGACAATGGGAACTTGACAGGGGTCATAAGGGCCTTGGGGGCTTGTATTGTACCCCAGATGATACCCCTTTTTGTGCACACAAACACACTTAAACAATTGCACCGTATCACTAATTACAGAGAGCATTTGCAGCAAAGGTCTCGCTATGGTTAATCTTTGGCGTAAAAAAAAAATGAGAAGAATTATCAACCATGTGACTTATAATAATGCTCCTCCTTAGGCGACAAAAAAATGAATGGTTAATTGTCCATCTGGATGAACTGTAAAAATATTGTCAATGGTCATTAAGAGCCTCCGAGAGCACTTAATGTTGCTTTATAAATCTCTTTTCTTTTCTTCATGAAAAACAGAAAATTGCTTTGAATTAACACAAAAATGAATCTTAACAAAAAAAAACAACAAAAAAAATATAAACAATCCATTAAAGATAAAAAGATTAATTTTCTTTTATAAAACTAACCAATTGTATCATAAATGTTCTATAAATACTTGATTTCAGTGTTTACAAAAAATGTTATCTCACCTCTTTACTTATGAAAAATTCCTGAAAGAATTCGACACATAATGGAATATCATTTTCCCATCAGCATCCTAGCACTTCAAATTCTGCTTTGATCCCCCACACTTCCCATTTAATCACTTTGCTCAGTTAGACAAAATTCTTTTTCAGTGCGATTACCCTTAAACAGTATTTGCTGTTGATTTGCGTAAATATTGAAAGAAAATAAACGGTGTAGCATTGGCCGAATCCCCCATACAAAGTGTCCCATTTAGTTACTTTAATCATTCAATACCTTTTGGGACGTAGGTAAACAATATCTTCCCCTGGTCAATACTACCTATGCTATCTAAATTGATTACCTGGGTTTGTCCCACTTTGAATCTACCGAGGGTCTATAAAAAAGCAATTGTTTGTGGCGCAACAGATTTAAAGCCACTGTTAGATGTGGTCAAGCTTATTCTGAATGACTCTATTTGGAAAATTGTATTGTATTACTGTTTTATAGTTGTGTAGAATTTAGCACTTGGTTATTACATAAGAGAGCTAGACTATGAGTCACTTTGTTACAATTATACACCATCCATCTAAATGCATCTACTGGTATTAAAAAATAAATAAATAGGCCTATATTAAAATTAAGTTTTTTATATGATCATTTATTTTTATAATATAGTTAAATACTTTTCATCATATGATACACATAAAAATAATTGCACAGAAATTTGTCCCTTATTCCTTGTGAGTAAAACATTGTACTGGTAATTATTTTGTCATTCTGTGCTACTACTTTAAAAAATATGTCTATCACAAGTTTAACTAATAATTAAAATAACTTAATAACAATTACTTTAGTTTTTTTAATACAAACGTTAACAAACCTTTTAATATGATTAATAACCCTATTTAATATTTGTTGCAATAACAGTATATTTCGAGATTAATTTTGAATAATTATATTGAATTGAATTGCAATCAATATTGAAAAAATTGGAATCATATATTATAGAAATATCCAAAATCTCGTGAGAATTTCAAACCACTGAGCAGATAAAAGGTTCATGATAACCAATGCAAAATGGCAGCAAAGGGCAACTGGGCAAAGGCCTTGGATAAATTACTAAATACCCTTAAAGACCATTGATATTCAGAAAATACATATTGAATTTTCTTTCAAGACCATATAAGTAAAACTTTAAAGAGGGCCATTGATACGGAGTAAAACTAAATAAACACTAGCATGTTAAAGCGTAGATGTTGACATAACCCATCACAGACAGGTTACAAATAAATAAACCTGTGGACAATGGATGGGGCCCACAATAAAAATTCAATTAGCCTCTGGTACAGACCTGTCCATGCTGATTTTGAAATTTACATCAGGTAACGAAGGGTCTGTCACAGCTAAATCCCAACCTCAGCACTGACAAATTTCAAATATGCAGCATTCATATTAAGATCCCAATGCAAGACCCTCCCCCCTCCTCTCTTCCACACTTTATCAAATCTTTGCAGTTTTTTAAAGTTTGAATAAATAAAATTTTTATATTTGCCAAGTTTTTAAGGTTTTAACAGGATAAAACTTCTATTTTAAATTTGCAGCAGGATCACAAAAAAACAGGAGTTATATTGGACATATCCAAGAAATAGTATGATTAACAAGAGGCCGAAACTGAAACTTTGAAGTATCACTATAGTTGGAAACATATTGATAAACAAATACGAATAAGCAATTATAAGAGCCGTACTTACATATGGGCTGATATGGCGCATTGAATTTGTTACTGTAGATACAAAATATCAATTCGACCGGTATGAGACCACCAAAGCGAAACCATGAAAAATAAGATACTGAGGTTCAGGAACCAGAAAAGTACCGGTGGTCCACCAGTAAAATCTGTCCAATCAAAAAGGTAAATAATTCAAAGTGGAAAGACGCAACAAAAATACAAATAGATGGAAGCTTTTATTTAAAAGCCAAAAAAATTAACAATATTTCAAGATACTCTTTGGTAAACATACTTCCCCCATGATTCAAACAAATTAGTGATTTCTAAGTTGATATCGGTACAGTGCTACTGAGGTCAATGGTAGTCTTATCTCAAGTAGGCTTTTAATATCGGAACAGGAGAAAGCAAGAAAGAATCTCCACGAATCGTCTGAACCGTCCCCAAAGTAAATAACACGCACATGTCAAAAAGACATCAGAGCTAATTTGTACCAAAAAACAGCTCTTGAAAATCTTCTACAAACAAATCAATGAAACCAATTTATTTAAATGAATGTAAAATGTCTTTCAATGGAGGTGTTCCACAAACATGCGGGGATTGGGAGGGACAAAGATGTGGTTATGTGGTCGTGTTTGCCGTCGGACAGAGAAATGAGGACACAGATGTAGCTCTTAGGGATGACATAAACATACATGAGTGTCACACTTTTCTTGATAAGGCAATAATTCCAAGATATGTAATAAAATACAAAATCTGTACAAGCTGAAACGGAGAGGAAAGGTAATAGTATATATGTATTAAACAGAGACCTATGCCATAAAGATGCATATCTCAATGGTATCCTAAATGAAAATAAAAAAATAAACTTAAAAATAATACTTCAATATGTTGATAATACCGGTTGTCAAAATTACATAACACTGGTGCCATTATTAAAATCAAGTCTATTGTCCATACCAACAAACAAGTTGGAATTAACATCTGACTGAAGGAAGTTTTCCCCATGACAAAACCCCTTACGGAAACAAGTGATTGAAAAAATAAGTATCATAGATGGTTGAATTTTTCCTCATAAAATAAAAATCAGTTCTCATGTTCCATTTTACATAGAAAACCCTTACACTATGGTGAAAAGCTTTAAAATTATCTTTTGCCAGGGCAGAGAAAGGTCCCTGCCAAAACATCCTCAAAGATCCTTTTAAAGCAGCAATTACACAGGTTTAAAACTTCCCCTGCTAATAACAGATTATCTTTTTGATCTTTTGTTGTCAAAAAATCAGACTACTTAGCAGCATATGATGATACATGCCCTTTTGGGTTTCAAACTTTTAATGTTAATATTAAGAAGATAGGTTTAAAAATGGAGTATCAAATACACTGGGTTCTTGAACAATAAGATGCTTTCTTTGGTGGTTCATAAGGCTATGAATGTTGCAGGCATTAAAGAAAAGAACACATAACCCATGTGAAAGTATTTTTTTCTGCAATTATCACTTTCAGTACTTCATAGTCCATATTTTTTTTTGTTTACATCTTTCTTTGAATTTTTCTTTATATATTCATGTACAAGTTCTGAGAAATACTTTATTAAACAGTCTATGAAGAATAAACACTTAAAGTATAAAAAATATGGCAACATTTGACAACAAATATCAAAATATTTACTTACATAAGCAATATAATACCCGGTAATAAAAAAAAAAAAAATTAAAAACAGATGTATTTCTGGCTGAGGGCTATTTGATAATTGTCAAGTTACTGTATTAATTTATATATATATTTTTTTTTATACAGGGCTATATTGCACTTAAAATTTTAAATAAATTATATTTAGTGTTGTTCAAACGCTAATGTAACTGGGTGCTTATCGGTTTTAAGAAAAATTGGAGAAGATAAGTGGATGGAAATGCACACCACTGCATACAAATGAGTGAGACATTTTATGTTTACAGATCATAACTTTTCGACTCTTGCCATCAATTTGTGATCGTCTTGTGCAAACCAATTACTGCACGTGATATGAAATACAAAGAAGGCTGTCTGAAACCTGTCTCCTACTTAATGTTTTCGCAAACCTTTATGATCTTCCTACAAATTCAAAGCTATATAAACCTATTTATTTATGTCGCCACCCTTCCCGGGTCTTTTACGGAGATACCCAATTACAACAGATTCAAAGAGCCTTCTAACATAATAATGTAAATTCACATTTCATGTTTGTCCAAAATCTCCAAAATCTCTCTAAATGAAGCAATACCCATAATTAGACGGAAACCCATGTACAAAACGATAAACAGAAAGTCAATTTCCCCAGGGGGCGTAAAGATTTGCATGACTTTATTATACGTGCTATCATTTATTTGTCAATATGCTGGATTTTAAATCGTTGATCAACTACATTGCAAGATGAATGGGGACACTTTTTTTCCATACTATAATGCGACTTAAATGAGAAAAGTTGACATAAGACGTGAGGTAGACCTAATTCAAATGAATAAGAGCGAAACACATTATACGGTGCATTTGACACAGTTTTTATCCATAGGATTGAGATGCGGCATGCTCTATGTAGTTGAATTTAGATCAGAAAATATTAAATAAATTTAAACACCCCATTGGCCAAAAGAATATTTACATATTAGGGTTAGAAAAACAACATAAGAACGTTTTTTTAATTGAAAATTAAATAATAATTTAATGTAACTGAAAATAAATAAATTCAATATAACAAAAAATCTGTAAATAACATCCTCGATCAAGGTGAACCATAATTTCCCTACCCATCATATCGTCACTTATCTGTTACAGTTTTAACTTTTGTCCTGGAAGCAGTCAACTAAGGACACATCAACAACTTTTCATCATACTTGTTCCATACATCATCTAAAATTTCTTTTAAATAAATATTATCGGGAGATTTTTATCACTGTTTAATTTGAAATTTTATCAACCGACATTGTTATGCCTAAACTTATCATCCAGTAAAAGCAAGAGGAGTCCAAAACACAACATATAATGGCTAGACTAAGGTCTGACGATGATAGGCGACTAGGATCCACAGAGAGATAATTTGATATCAAACCAGCCAAGACAATTCATGACTGCTTCGGTTATCTCTTACGGAACATTAAAGAGCATCCGGATATTTCTTTTAAATTTGAGGGAGACATTTGTCATTGTATACATCATGCATGTTCCAAGGGTCTTTAGTATCAGGCAGGGCTCGGATTTTAATCAAGATTGCTACAGTATCTCCATCCATGGCTTGAATAGCTTACTTGCACTTTTGACTTCAAAAAGTATTATAAGGTCTGACAACTCTGTTTTTACAATAGATGGTCTGTAGCTTTTATGTACAGGTGAAATATGTAGGATCAATAAGAATGGTTTCCATGACATCGTGTGACAAGTTATCTTTTATATCACATGCTGTGTCTTCATCAAATAAAACATACTGGTGACAGTGGTGAATTTGCCAGTGTACAAGATATATTTGATATAATAACTTTATAGACGTATTTAAATTTCACTGGAAAAATAAAATTTATGCCAGAATTTGAAAACCTAAAAAAACATTTTCGTCTGAATCAATATACCTGGTATATTTTATGACAAACATGCTTTTGCTGTTAGCATATCAACTAAATAATTTCAATAAAAGAAAACAAAAATATATTGAAATCCTAATAAAAGAAAAAAATTTTTTCATGAAATAAGAGAAAATATCATAAAATATTACCTACCACATACACAAGGGTTTTCATTATGTAGAATGAGTATCAACTTTTAGGGGTATGGGACAATGGCTTAAATTCGGACACCAAACACTGGGAAAGTGCTGCTCGGGGTGAAAAATCACCCACATTCTATTCCCAGACCAAGATTGTAAAATCTGATAATTTTTTTTTAGAACAAAATAAGAAAGCACAGTCACAATATTAATCATATATCAGAAACGCTCTGCTCCACGTTCAACTACCCATAAACATTGATACCCTTAAATATAAACAAATTATTATACATTTGATACCCTTAATTTCACACAGATGGATGCAGAGTGTGTATTTAAGAGGACAGTGATACTTGGAAAAAACTTCATAATCATGCTCCAGTGTGCTGTGACCAATTACATGGGTTGAAGCTTTTTAACTTTTCTACAGACCATTTTCTCGGGGCTGCTTTTATATATCGGTATTACAAAAAGACCTGAAATTTCGGTTAAATCACCTGTAGTGCCAGGGTCCGCAAATTACAGACTGGACAATCAGTGCTTCTGTAAATTAATGTTTAAAATAAAAATCTTTGTATCATTACAAGAAAGCAAAAATATTCTTTGCTTCGGTGATAAATCAGGACAATCGCAAAATACATTTCAAATATGCATACAGCTGTTACTTTTTTAAAAAATAACACAGAGGTATGTGTTAAAGGGTATAAAATATGCAAACTTAGTAATCTTTTAATGGATTATTTTTTGCTTAATGCTCCAATTATCCACACCTAAGTAATTTCTGTATTGACATTATGGAATGATCTGCCAAAAAACACAATTTAAACCATTAAAGATATCAGTTAATGTACAGGTAATCTCTTAATGATCAATTAGAATTTCGTTGAAAGTGTGCCAGTAGTTCATCATTTGTAATATTTCACCACAAAACCTTCTTGGAGAGAGAGATAGACAATCAGAGAGAGAGAGAGAGAGAGAGAGAGAGAGAGAGAGAGAGAGAGAGAGAATTTCAAAGTTGTGTGAATTCCAAAGGAGTGGAATTGTAGGAATACATATGTATTTTGTTGACTCTGTCTGAAGAGTATACTAGTTTATACTGGTATTTCACACTGACACGATAATGACGAATCTTTACAAAGAAACACTGTTTCTTCAGCGTTTGCTGCACCTGGTAATATTTCTAAAATCAATAAACGACAATTTCAATTTCCAGTCAGAATTTAGAGCTATAATGATACCTTTGCTTATCAATGAAAATAATCAGATTCTTGCAAATAATTCTACACTTTTCTGTCCAAGTCTTTTAATCAGCGAAGCTATATGATATGGCTATGTAATATACCATGCTGAAAGTGTGAACGAATCTCCACAGTAATTCTATGCCATCGGCAAACCACTTCTGTCAAACACTGGTAATATCTTGTCTAGGGGAATTTTAATTTGATACGGGCTTGTGATAAGAAAATACAATTTTTCATCTTATAAAAGGTATGTTCATGAGTGGGGTTCAAATACCTACAAACAAATTCAGATTTGAATAGCATTATTCAGACTGGAAACCTGTTTTTTTCATTATGAGGAAATTGACCAAATTATATGAGATTGAATTGGGTCTCCGAAAACACTTGTCTAATGCACAGGTAGTTTTCCTTTGCCCAACATTTCTTCCAGATTTGCTATAAAATCATAAAATACTGAAAGTCGTAAATAACATATAGCAATTCTTCAAAGCTTATTTTCTATGACAATCAAAATATTCAACACAGTTTGTTAACACCCCCACCATGCAACCCTACCCTATCGAAATGGAATTTCGCCCCCATAACATTCCATATTTTACATGTACTTTTCACCTAACATATTCACTACTTTAATAGTGTGTCATAAGTTAAAGAGTTTATACAAAAAAAATGCCAAAATTTCACTGGACATTTGCTGTTCTTTCTTCCCAAAGCCATGCCCTGCTGTGTTCTCTTGTTCACCGAACAGGCACATACAGCATAGCTCACACCTACCACTAGATAATGGGGGTGACAAATTTGGATGGTTTAGTCATAACTATACTAATTTAAGTCCCCTGTTTGCCCAGTCATCACATTAATGTCACCAGCATCTGACAAACCCATTCACACTGTAACCAACGGATTGCAAGTAACATTGTGAGAGTTTCTTATAAAGTGATCATAAACCTAGGATAATTAGGGATTATTGTTGATGGCTACATCACCAGGGCATCTCTAACAAAGGAAGAGGGGTGTTATACAATTTAGCTATATGTTAGATATGTTACATAACCATGAAAAATTCAAAATTTCCCTTTAATTTCACCATGGTACACTGTACTGAGTTTTACACATTTGCCATTAAAGTCTTTGTATTATTAAATTAAATTTTCTTTAAATCAAATTAAAGCATATTCAATAATTTAAAAATTCTTGTTATAACATAATCTATTTTAAAATCTTAAACTTAAAATCTACTTAGAATGCATCAATACCCCAATGATAGAATAGTCAGTGACAAAATAGCATTTTATGAATGAATTATCTCCCATCTTAACTGCTGAATTTCATACTGAGGTCATCCCCTTGTAACAGTCAAATTTAAATCATTAAAATGAGAAAGCTCTTCAGGAGACATTGACTTGGTCACTTTCAACTACATTAATTTCCATTTTGCATGACAGGTGCCTCTTGATGGTCAATAGTCTTCCTTAAACAAGCCACTGGGACATCTGCATTCAGGTGTCCAGATCTCAAATTAGCTGTTTCTTTAAACCCATTTTCCATAAATCAATGTGGCAGGTCCCAATGTGTTACAAAAACAGGTTTTTGTTAAGGAAACATTTGCAAATTATTTTGTTTTATCCCATAAGACAGACTAATTTATCAACTTCATTGAACAAATGCCTTGGAAACTTGAAGTTCCGGATCAAATTGATGGCAAATGCTAAAACGGAGACGGATGCAGTGCTGAGATATCATTCAGTAGTATTTAAATGGCTTTCATTGAAAACGGTGACTTTAAAAAAACGAACATGCAAAAATCCATGATATACATGAAAATTACATTCAATAAGGCACTGCCACACTGGTCACTCCAATGGGATATATGATGAGGCTATCAAGGAAAGGGAACAACCTCTGCATCAGATGGAAGTCTGTAAAGTCATGGACCTATAGCAAAAAAAATATCTCTCTCAGATTGTGTATGGTGAAAAAAAAATGAAGATTGAAATAAATGGAAAATTTTCAAAACAAAATTAAGGCAAAAATAGGCATAAATTTGAGAGAAGCCAGTATACATACACCTAGGAAAATTATTTGAGTCTGTAGTATAGTACTGAGGTTTACTATGTACATGTATTGAACAAACAATAATATACCTATAAAGCCACATAGCAAACATATCCATTGTATAGGCCTATATCATATTCACAGTTCATCAGCCGATATTAGAAGACATATGTAAACTGATAACATTCAATGAAGTTGGAGTGAACCTTATTATTTGCCAAAGTATTGAGTACCACTTAATAAGAGTCTTTTTAAAAACAATAAATAAAACACATTTTATTTAATCACAAAATGACACAAATTCATTATTTTTTCTATTTAATCACCCCCAAAAAATTTATGGAATTATTCATCTAACGTTACCCAAGTGATACTCCATAATGTCTTTAGTACATATTTATATTTACTTTTTCATGACATTATTTAGAATATACTTGAACTTACAAAAAGACGCTTTTCGTCTGCACATGCTACCTTTTTCAAGTTAGCGCGGCTACAAGACTATCACTCTCGAGTACTTCCGACGTGATCACGTAAAGAGCAATAACTCTTCAAGGTACATACGGTAGCTATGACGACAATAGCCGCCATGTTGTTTACAATGGCCGTCTGGATAACACCGTAACACAAACAGAGTTAAAAGAATTGAATTTACATTAAAAATGGCGACACAAACTCAAACTTTAAAGCGGTCCGGCTTTCAACAAGCCAGGACCCACGATTACTTATACGGTAAGTGGCTATTACATTAAAAGTTTTTGACTGAAGATCAATTTTATAGTCATTTTCATCGGTACACGATGATGGATTTTTTTAAAACAATTTCATTGTAAAAGAGAAGCTACCATAAAATACCGTAAATTGTTTTAAAATTTGAATACATATATGTGCGTTATATCGATGCGTTTTACGATGTTTTTTAATAGCACAACAAAAAGTTTCATACCACAAAATGAGCAACAAACTGACAAAAAGGGGGTATATTGTATTAAAAAATACCCCATTATACTACATTCCTGCTTTTTATATCATACTATATACCGGTACACACTTTTTTGTTGCTAAGATTGTGTCAAAAACCTGTGATTAATATTGTTAACCTGGCTTTCGTAATTGCCATGTTGTTTTTCTTAACCAAGAAAAGTTGATGTATAACATGTAATAAATGAAATGTTTTTCAGATCCCCATCATGTCACCTCAAGTGAAAGAGACCATGCTAGGTCAACATTCAAAGCACACACTAGCACAGACCGTGTTGTAAGTTTATAATAAATATTGGTCACTCTTTTGTACTACATTTATACTATGTTAAAGTAAACTCAGTAGACAAGAAAAAAAATGATAGAACTGAATGTGAATATATTATCTTTTGGATTGTATTAGGACATTAACATACTTTTTTAAAAATAGAAACGGGTGCCTTTATACAACACAATGTTCAGTGAACTGCGTCATCATCCCCGTTTTCAAATGCGGTTGGATGTCACAGATCCAGTGCCAAAGTTCATATCCAGACAGTGGAGGGGCTATGCTGATCAGGCTCGTGATGCTATGATAAGATACACAACGTAAGATAAAGAACCCATGTGTTGCCTTCAAATATGTTTTAAAAAATCCCTGATTATTATTATGTAAGCACTCATATCTTGCTTCTGACTCTATAATTTTGTTTTCAGTTTTAATTATGATCCAAATGTCACAGTACCACCAAAACATTATGCAAATGCAGAAGTTGGAGGAAGAAATCGATACAAGTTTTTCAGGAGACCGATTATTCCATTTTTACAACAAATACCACCTGAAGTTATGCTTGCAACAGCTAGGTATAAAGTAACTAGTACCAGCATAATGTTAATTGTACTTAAACATCACATTATTTACATTTTTGAATTTCAAAATATACGGTATTATTTTTTCAATAACAGGAAAGTTCAGGCAGTCATTTATAAAGTCAACAAAAACAACACACAAAAATGATTTTAAAGTATTACCAGTTATGGAAAAATATTGTGTGAATTAAAAGCTACATGTATTAAGACATATATTAGTATAATTTATATCTGTTTTGTAAAATTTGTAAATGCAATGCCTGAGAAAAGTTTTTATTTCCATTAGACAAGATCCTTTGGCAGGACCTGAGCAGTTGCAGTTAGAGCGTCCACCCACACCTTTGACAAAAACAGTGGAGGTCCAAACAGATTACAGAGATTCTGAGGCCCAGACAGATCCTTACACACCAGAGTATGTTGTACGACCTGGATCTGCCCCTGAGCTGCTCACTCTGGCCACTTTATCACATGGTAAACTTTCTAGAAAAAAGGTGTTCCATTTCATAAATATCCTTTTCATAAATATATACATTCTCAACAGTTTCAACATGCATTCATTTAATAAAATCAATCATATTTCATGATTTTTGTTGGTTTAAATGAGGGGATGATTATTTTCACAACTGACAAATTAAGGGTGTTATAATATGTATGGACTTTAATGTTATAGGCCGTGGGCTTCCAGCTGGTATGGCTGAGGTCGAGATGATCGAGCGTGCTCGAGCAAAGCGAGCTTGGGAGGCAACTCTTCCACCTTTAAATGACGTCTCACAACTGGAAAAACGAAGGAAAATGATGGATGAAATGGAGAGAAAGGAATGGGCTCTCAGAGAGCAGGAAATTGAAAAGTATGACATCATTATATCAAACAAGCATATCTTATGTACTTCTCATTACGGGTATTTGTTTACATATTAGCTTTGGTAGTAATTGCTTAACGCATAATTTTCCTGGTTACATATACGTGTATGTATTCCTTTTTTAAATTTTGTGATTGATTTTGAATGATGAAAAAAAAATTATATAAAGAAATTAAGTCATTTAATGACGAGGACTTTAGGTGTATCTAAAAGTACCTTTAGATATTAGTAATTACACAAAGAAGTTACAATGTCAAACACATTGAACATGTAATTTTAATAATAAATCAGTTACCTCAGTAACAAAACTGGAAACAATTTCAGGTTACAAGAGGCTAGGTTGGAAGTGCTTAAGCAGCTTCTGAAGAAAAGGGAGGAGAATCATGCAGAGTTAAATATCAAGAGGCTGGACAAATTGTGGTCCAAGAAGCAGAAAGAAAAGGATGCTAAAGTGAAGAAAATTAGGAATGAACACATAAAGAGTGAGTTAGATTGCTCTCAATCAGGCCTTTTCTGGCCAGTGAAATTGTTCGCAAACTGTGTTACTTATTCTATAAAATGGGATGAGAACACACCAAGTAACTATAGGAACTTCAACAATTAGCTTTTATGAAAACTCGAAGAACTTGAACAAAATTTGTAATGAGAGAAAATAAAAACTTATCTTTTATTTAAAATTTTGTTGATAGCAATCAGAAAATTGACCAGAAAGAGAGGCAAGGTTGAAGGTCAAATGGAAAGAAGGGATATCATACAGGAATATTCCAATTTTGGATCTCAGACATATGCTCCTCTGACACGGATAGGAATGTTTCTGGATCGTGGGTCGGAACAGTACGTGGTGAAGAGCAGGCATCTGAGCACCTACCAGGGTCTGTTAGAGCTTGAAGCCTCACTTCCAGATTTTGTTGTGAATCCCCGTGTCAAGGCACCAAAGCCCAAAACTGTGACCAAGACTGGCTACCTGAAGAGGAAGTACAGGCAGGAGCAGGAGTTGAAAGACATGCACCAGGTTTGAATTTTCTCTCTCTCTTTTTCTCTTGTTGGTTGAAAGTCAGTCTATTTTTTGAGATTGCTTATTTACTCATTCATTTGCATCTCAAATATATAGACATCAATTAAAAGATTTACTGCTGCTACAATTTTAAACATTTTTCAGGAACTTATGCCTTTATGCTTGTATTCAGAAAGGGGAAAATGTTCTGTGTATCTATATTCTTGATCCTAATTTTCATTCACAGACAATTGTGGAGGAGAAAGAGAAGGGAGATTTGGAACCCAAGCCCCTCAGATTCCTTCAGAAGATAGAGAAGCCCATCCCACGACCTCCTACTCCCACTGTGGATGTACCTTCAGAGGTAATTAAATGAGCACAATGTATCTCAATACAAGAAAATGATTACCAGTATTCATCACTTACAATTAATTAAAGGTGGATGGGTTTAATGGTTTTTTTTTTTCATTCATTTTCATATCCATTTTTAAATCAAGAAACTCAATAGTATATTGTGTAATATTGATAATCAAAGAAACATTGGAACATATTTGAAAAAATAATTGATTTACTATCATTTGAAAAACTTAATCACATACTTTGCATACCTTCTTCATTTTCTTTGTACCGGTTCATGCTTTGTAGGTCATTTTCTTTTACCTGTATCATAAAACAGAAATTGATTAAAGGTGTCACACAGGAAACATCTGTGTACAATATATACTACTGACTAAAAGAAATTAAAATTTTTTTAATAGGTTTGGAAATGTTCAAATATAAATGATTATTTCTTGAAGGGTTTTTTTTTTCAGCTAACAGTGTTTTTGGTTGATATATTTTAATGCTTGATGGGTTTTTTTTTTTTTTTGTGGTACAAGTAGCTGTAGATAGTTTTAAACAGTAACAATTCAAACCAAACAGATCTTCTTTTAATCACTAATATCTTGTATTTCCAAGGAACTGGAACAAGCAGTGGATAAGAGTGTATGTAAATCAAGTCATTTTTCGTGCATCACACATGTATCTGCGTGGCTGATTCATATTTTACCTTTACTCTTTCTCCCATATATGACATTTTTAATCATTTGTCCAGAATAAATTAATTTCATTTCATTATCATTTTAAAAAATATTTAATATTTTTATTCATCTTAATTACTTTTGATGAACTTTACCCGCATGAAACATTTTCATTGAAGGAATTTGATTCTCTGAATGTGTGAAAAAAATAACAAAATATATTTCAAATTTGAAACCTATTTCAAAGGTAAAGTGTTCAGCCCTTGAAGTGTAGAATATTAAAAAATAATACAAGTTTATGAATTTATCTTGCGTAGTGGTAAATTAATTGTAGCTTTTAAAAATTATCAGCAATTAATCTAATTTTAATCCTGTTTAGACAGGAAAACAACGGTTGCTTCAAGAGAGAAAAATTTTATCAAATGTTTTTATTTTATCGCTTGATACTATGAAACTAATAAGCAGTGGAAAGACAGAATTGTAATGTTGTTTTTAGCACAGCTTTTTTTTTTATTGTGGAAAGAATCACGCTTTAATGGAATATAGAATTTGTTTGAAAGGAAACTTACATAGGTACTACACGTGATATACAACTCAAATTTGGTTTTTGTATGTTTTTGAAAGCATCACTGCATGGCTTTCGAGTTGTAATCAACAGACAATTAAAACCAGTGACGAATGTAATCATATTTTTAAATTACGTATCAGCATTAACACGTATTTTGCTCTATTGTTGATACTTAAATCTACAAAACTTAGGCTTTATGATTAATTATGCATATGAATTATGACATTTTAATATTCCCTGCTTCTGTTTTACTACAAGACCAAAATACACATAACCATGCAAATAATTGTGTATATGAATATAATAAGTGCTGCTGTAGATTGAAATAGCCTGTCTAATAAAAATAAAAAAAGAAGGATAAAATGGAAATAATTTTTTCTACGGTTCATGTTGACACAGCAAGGTATATAAAGTGCTTGTTTATAAGAAATTTTTATTTTGCTGACATCCGTGAAGTCTATTGTTGAATCTAATTCTTGCTTGCAATGTTTTAGGAGGAAGAAGAAAAAGAGCTTGCTGTCATATTCTTACAACAAGTCATCCGAGGAAGAGCTATACAGAATATGGTCAGTTTATACCTTAATATACCTTACTTTAATGTCTACTAGCGTTATCATGAATTGTACTTTAAGAAAATCACTCTCTCTCTCTCTCTCTCTCTCTCTCTCTCTTAAAATACTGCAGGACCATCCGATCTTTGTAAAAATATTGAATATCTAGTTTGCATCCTTATCTGAGTACTTAAATTCATTTTTTTTTAATATTCATCTTCTAAGATTTTCGAGGGAAAAGAGAAAAGACAAGAACTCATCAAGGAGCTAAGAAGCACACATGCTCTGCAGGAAGCCGAGCAACAAATGAAGCAACAGGAAAAGCAAGCAACACTGGCTTTGCAACGCCAGCGCAGGCTGCATGAGCACAAGGTATGGCCTATATTGCAAATCTGCTTTCTTCTATTCATGAAATGTCACAATACAGATTGAATTGCATGTTCTTTGAAATCTAGAACTACTGTGATCACATGCAAAAAAATTAAAAAAAAATAAAATAAAAAGGTTTTACTGGTAATTATACATGTACTTTATATGTGATACATTTATAAAGAATTAGTCTGGTATGCCGCATGTGTGGCTGTAAACTTAACTGGTGTAGAACAAAAATCACCAAACACAAAAAAATTCAGTTTGTAAAGATAGGATATACCGGTATCATTGCTTCACCTGCATTGTATATCTGCATCTGCATCTATATTGGATAAGTAATGTATGCATACTGCAAACTGTTTACAACATTCCCAAATGGACTTCTTGTTTCTTCTTGTTTCTTCTGTAGAGTTGACATTCTGTAGCATGATATATATGCACATTGTGTCAACTGTATCCATCATCTGGAATATTGATTCGGAGATTTTCTCACACAGAACATTCTTGCAATTCAACATGTCCAAAACCCATTTCATTTATTATTCATGTATCAAGAGTTTACTTTTTTGCCAGTAGAAGCAGGCCAGATGAAGGAATCTTAATTAACAAGGCCAATGCATAATTAATTACATACAAAAAAAGATAATTCTTTGACTATGTTCTGATTAAATGAAGTTGTATATTTTCATTGGCATTTGGTTACAATGGATTTGTAAGTGTGCTAGTTGACAAAAGTTGACCAAAAAATATCTACATTGCAAACAGAGGAAAAACAGGCTTTGTTAATCATTAAACTTGCAAACAGAAGAAAAAGAGGCTTACTTTAATAATAAAACTACTCTGCAGGAATTATTGGTGGATGAGGCAATGAGCCAGTTAGAAGGCTCCTCATTGGCTGATACTATGGACTTCCTCAGTAAGGAGCTGGTTCGTCTACAGGAGGAGAGGAGGATCCATGCCTTCTCCATGCTGGCAGAGCGCCAGAGAAGGATCAGGGAGGCAGAGGAGAGCGGCAGAAGGCAAGTGGAAGAACGTCGTCGACGCGAGGAGGACGAAATCTTCAAACAGGTCAGTTTACAATGTGTCAGTTGTGGTACAAGTTTAAATGATTTACATCATATGTCGGCAAAGAAAAGTTTTCCAAATTTTACAAATATTGATTGTAAAAGTAGCAAGGTATTGAAATTGTTTTCAAAATGACTATTTGGATAAATTCATCACCCTCCCCATTCAAAGCGTTTCAAAGCAAAAACTTTACCATTCATTCAAATTAAGTAGGTGTAACCAACTCTTCAGCTCAAGAGAGTGAAAAATTATGAGATCATAAAGGTATATGACTGTCTTGTGTGTTACAGGTGGTGAAGGTCCACCAGCGCTCAGTGGACACCTATCTAGAAGACATTATCCTGGGATCTATAGACAAGACAGCTGATGAGCAGGCTAGAGGCGAGATCATGGAGCAGGCAGAGAAGATCAATGATGTAGCCTATGAAATAGAAGAGAGGTAAACTACAAGACATTCAGAAATACATTGTATTAAGTCTGTAAATTTTACAGTAAAAGAGTGCTTGATGCCTATATGAGGAAACAAGTAATGAAGAAATCATATACATGTACTACATGTACTAGACATGAAGTAAGAGATAGATGCAGGTTGTAAAATTGACCATCTTTATACATACATCATTACGATGCAAAGTTTGAAAACAGTAGTGCTCAAAGAATATACCTACTTTTCTTAATAGACCTTGAGTATTAGACCATTGAGAACTGCTTAAGCTTAAATTATCTTTCTGCTGAAGTGTAAAAATGGACTTTTATTCGGATATTTAAAATCTTTTTTTGCAGCCGAACTCAGCTCCAGTCAGAAGAAATTGTTGCAGATCTTGTTCATTGCTTTTTATTGCCTGAAGTTCAGAAGACCACAATGCGAGAAAAAGGTACAGCGTTTATATCTTTTTTTTTTTTGTACATAGCAAATCAGTGAAAAAAAAAGTGTTGCTCTTCAACAGAGTTATGAAGTATGAAAACTTACACATTTACTGGTATTAGTTTAACATAAGATTTTTATTTCTTTCCAGTGAGAAGAGACCAGAGGAAGTATCTATTGGCTGCACATAAAGAAATTCACAAAGAAGGGGAAGACATCCTATCCATGCATGCTAAACCTGTTAAACCGGAGTCAGGCAAAGAGGGTTCCTCATGAACTCTGTTAATGTGACTGCCGTTACACATCAACTTTAAAATAAACATCACACCTCAGTGCTTGAAATAATTGATATCCCCACAGAGCAGGAGTGTATTGTGTTAATTCTGATCTTCAAACACCTTTGAAAGACATCTATCAATTTCCACTCCAAATGTTTTTGTGGTATATTTTCCAAATTGAAAGTTCCTTTTTTGTTGCACCTTGGTAGAAAAAGAATGTATGCTATACCTACCATCAATCATGATTTATACATGTAAGACCTTGGGCTGTTTCTGTGATAAATTGATCTTTTTTTGTATAAATGCACACTTTAAGTGTGCATGTGTAATATATGTATATTTTCTAGTAAAAATTGAATATGTGAAGAGATATATGTATTGTATGAACCTGTTTAAATTATGTTTTCATTAAAAAAAAAAATGTAAAAATGGAATTGCTTTTTAAATGTACATGTACCAGTATTTGGAATCCTATAAACAGGTAGCAAAACCTCGCCAATTTCAAATTACAGAAAGAAACAACTACTACATGTATATCTTGAGTAAAAAAAAAAAAACCTGATAATAATTGACAAAAGAAAATTTTATAATGATTTCTTTTTTATTGTTTGTTTTTCTTCATTAACAAAACAATGTACTTAAAAGTACAAAATGGAGGAAAATATAGTGTATGAAAGCTAAGCACCATATATCGCACATCCAAAGCCCGGAATCTATGGGAACAATCTAATGTCCTGTAACTTAAAGACTTGCTAAAATGCTGACATTTTCTTTAAACCTACATTCTTAAACACAAACCTAAATCTGTTTATGTTATTTAAATTACTGTGGAATCATAAAAATTCGTGGGGGCCAATTTTCGTGGGTTGCTAAAATTTTAAAGGTTCGTGGGGACGTAATTTCGTGTATTTTCTAAAAACCTACAAAAGGAAATATGACTTTATAACCTTAATTTATTAATTCGTAGAGGATTTTAATTCGTGGCTAAGAGATACCCACGAACTCTACGAAAATTGAACCACCACGAAATTTAATGATTTCACAGTAACAATGCATATATTAATTCACTGTACAAAACACTGAACATACAAAAAAATCAAGTAAACTTTAGCTAAATAGATCAATGGAAAACCAGGCAGTCTAGGATAAACACATGTATGTTGAAGCATTTCATTTAGAATTCATTAAATGAATATAATATTTACCCCCAGCTGTTTCCTTGAGAAACGTGTACAAGTAAATAAATCAAAGGACCATATTTTTTTGTGTTAGTATATATGACAATACTGTATATCTTTTTATGGTTATGATCTATTTTTCTTATTTTTTGTACAGTTAATGTATATCACATAAATTAAATCAAAACATTGTTAATTAGTTTTTACTAACTCATAATATGAAATTGATATATGTACTACTCTTTGCCTGATTTTCCATTGACATATCCTTGCAATTTCAGTGTATAATTTGACAAAGAAGATTCTCAATTTCTTTTCACTCAGTAAAGCTTTTCGAACTACTGTATAACTGCACTATTATGCTGGTGCAAATTTTAGCATCATGATTACAATTTAGGTAACTCCTGTGAACCATTTAATCTGTGTGCACATACCAAACAAATTTTACTATACCGGGTACATTTATTTTTCATTTTAGGTATAAGATTAAAGGTGCAAAATAAGCACCATGCAGAAAAATTCAGTTATACAGTGTTAAAAAGACATTTTGTTCGTATTCAAAATTTGAATCTTTTTCCTTCATAATGAAAATTTTAAACCAATATTTTTTGATTAAATATCTTGATAACAAAGAACACAACCTGAAAACTTACTAAATCTGTACAACAAGCATTGTAAACAGGAATTGAACTCATTTTTTTTTTTCTGTTTTACAAATAACCATCAACACTTATGCAATATCCTTAACAAGTATATCTTACAAAAGCTAAAATTTCATGAAAAACCAACAATTCAACAGGATTTATATTACTTCTCATGCGTTCACTTTAAACTGTCATGCTGGAAAAGTAACACGGAACAAATTTACAATATAACTGCATGTGCCTGTTTTAGAACAACATAAAAATAATGTTTCCTCTCAAGAAAGTTTGACAAATTGGGAGACTTTTTGTAAGCATAGACAGAGAATACAAGTCACAATGCTATGATTCTTAAAACAAAACATATAAAAAAAAAAATTATCTTTAACAAAATTTGAAATTAAAAAAACAAATAAAAGCTTCTTTGGTTACTTAAGTTCCAAATTGTTTTGATGTCAATTGTAAAAAATACATGAAAAACGTATACAGTTTTACTTTTGCCCTATTGCCTATATTGTAAGTTCATGGATGAAATTAGAATGGGGATTTTAAATCAAAAATACTAAATAATGTAAATATAAAGCACAATGTTGAATTGGGATGCATTAATTTACACGTGTAATTAAGTGCAACCATCTACACAGTGAGTGTTCTTTATTTTTCTTATTTCAAGATAATTTGTAGACATAAAATGATTGTTGATTTATCAACTTAAAGTGTAAAACTACAGTAGTTGTATGAAAGAATATTACATCGTTTACATTCAATCACGAAGATAAGTAACAAAAAGTCACTATATCAATGTCCTCAAGTTTTATATATACAGCATAATAATGCAAAAGTAAACATCCTGCTTTGCAGAATAATAAAAATCTACAGAGGCATTTGCTGCCTCGCCCTGGATTTGGCACCTCCTGGGATTCCTTTCAGCAGCCAGATAAATGTCACAGAACATACGACATCTTTAGAAATTTGGCTAACAACAAAATGATGGAAGATATTAAATTATTTCTCTATATTTTACCGAGATGGACCCCCATAACCGATTTGTTTTCTGAACTGTCTCTTCTGTCTGTTTTTTTGTTGTGGAAACCATTTCTTTTGGCACATAACAAATATATTAAACCAGGCATTGACAGACATTGGCCTAAAACTTTTATCTGGCATTATGTTAAATACTGGTCCCATCTCAGCAGTGAAACCCTTGTCTTCACACTTGGGCGAACAATAACATATTTGTCTTTGGCAGCATAACACTCCACACCTCCCCCTGTCAGTGAGGGTCCGTCTCACTCGAGGATGAGTCTGTTGGCTCTCTGTTGCTGGATAATGAAATGCTGTCTTGGCTGTGTTTGCTATCATCAGCTGTCTCTTGCTCACTTTGAGATGGCACTAAAAATGTAGTGAGTGAATTATTTCAAGAGATAGCACTAATATTGTATTTGGACAATAGTATTCATAGCAACAATAAATTTTGAAGCTAAAATATACCACATACAATCCATTTTCTGCATTATCAAATAATTATTACATAGGAGAGGGGCATTCAAAGTTTTTTTTTTTTTAACTTATGCCCAATCCTTTTGTTATTAACATCTAAACAATATACAAATCAAAACATACAACTCATCAAAATTCCACTTCCAAGCTTACCTTTTCAAATACATTAACTGGAGTTTTTTTTTGTAGAAATATTTAAAAGTTGAAGTTCTTTCAGCACTTCAACATCACACAGTTGTGTTTTGAGGTATAAAAAAGACAGAACTTGTTAATTGTTTAGATTGCTGAATTAGAGATCATGATTTATGGCACAACAAAACAAGTGCAACAAACTCACTTGAAACAATGGGTATGACAATGGGCTGTGTCTGAACTGTGTCAGTGACAGAGGTGGAGGTCTCGGACTTGATCCCTGTCTGTAGACCAGAGGGTAACTGAGGCTGGATGTTGGCTATACTCTCCGGCCAGAACCTCTGTAATGGACGATTCTGTGGCTTGGACTTGGCCTTCTTTGTAGGTTCAGGATTACTGGCATCCAACATTGGCTGTAGAATTCTTCTTCTGGCATTGATGAACCTAAAAATAATATTTCAAAGTCATTAGATATTAGGCATATAAACATAAATGCTTTTAAAATACTCATCTGGTAATTCTTAAAAATTCTGCAGAGCATTTTCCTTGTCTTTATTAATTATGAACTAGCAAGATGAATTTATATTTTTTCACTTCTCATCTCCTCTCCCCAATTCAGAACAAGATGATACTATAACAAGAGTTCTCACCAGTTGTTGACCTGTAACAATGTCAGATTTGTCTGATTGGCTATCTGCCTTTTTTCATCCTCTGTAGGGTATGGATGCTGTACAAAAAGAGAGCACAAGTCTGTTTTATCAAGTTGAAATGTTGACACAAACAGATTATATTAAAAAAAAAATAATGGACTAACTGATTCTTCCTCGTATTGTAATAAACTTGTCAGAAAGACATACAGAAACTTAAAGATATAGATTTAGAAATTGTTTCAAATTTTGTTTTGAAATTTTAGTGAAATTACAAAAGATTATAAGAAGCCAAAAATTACACAATGTGCAGCGTTTGGTAAAAAGATGCAAGTTCAATGAGGCTACATAAACAATACTTACCACAATGTGTTGAAACAGCCAAGATTTCATGACCTGAGTTGCATGCTTTGGAAGCACTCCTCTTTTACTTTTCTTTTTTCCCAGAGGATCATCTTCATCAGAATCTAACAAAATATTGACAATTTCTATTTAATACAAAGGAATAAGATTTTTATTCAATTTTAACATTGAGGATATTTACCATTAATAAATAAAAAACATGTGGAAAATCCTGTTTCTGGTCTCAGTTACCTAACGCCGCTGCGGCTTGGGCAGACTGACTGCTGACCAACCCCAACGAATTTAGAGAGGGGCTTCCCCCTATCACTGCACTGGACACAATGGGACTTTGTAAAGGTGTGCTTTGTATCTGAAATTTACACCAAAATTTGCATTGTCTGTCAAACTACCCAACTGCATTAAATATGAAAATCATTTAAAAAAAAAAATAAATTTCCTATTAAACAATTCACCATGTTATCTGAATTTTGTCAGTATTTTAATCAAGAATTTAGAAATGTGGATATTGACTATCTTAACCCATCTGCCAATAATTGAATAATCAAACTCAATAGTCAATACCTGAATTGGCTGAGCCACTAGTCCTTGTGGAGTCTGCACCATCTGATAGACCTGATTCAACGTGGCCACCGAGGAGGATGACTGCTGAATCACCATACCTGTACTGGTCACCACACCTGCTGTCCCTGAAATCTGACCCCCACTTAAGGGCGGGGAAGAACCGTGTTCACTGAAATCATCAAAGTCTGTATCCACACGGAGAAGCTGTTCACTTTGGAGCTTGCCTTTCAGGCAGTTTATATATCTGTTACAGAAGTCTTTGCATAGCTCATTCACTTTTTCCAGTTCCAATAAATGAATCCGTAATACTTGTATTGATTTAACCATCTGTAAGATGGTAAATATAAGAAATTAGTATCAGAAATATCTGCCAAACTAGTGCATACACTGATACACAATAAACTTGTAAAATAAGGGAATAAGGGAAATAACTCTCACAATAAATCAGCACACGGACTAAAATCTTAAAATGATTCACAAACCAAATTATCCAGTTCTGAATCCTCACTGAAAAAAGGCTTTCTTTCCTTTTCCTGTCGCTGAACAAATGTCTGTATGTCTACATCAAAGCTGTCAGAACTGGGACAGTCTGATGTCTGGGAGGCTTGTTCACATTTCACAAACAGCAGCTCCATTAGAGGGAAGAGAGGATGTCTGGGGGTTAAAAAGAAATCAAAAATGATTTAAAGCATATCTTGCAAATACCTCAGAACTTAATATTTAAAAACATTTTATTGTATGAAATTTTCAAACTTACAAAGAATACATTTCAATTTTGTTTGATTTTTAAGAAAAGAAATTAAAGATCAACTTAAACTCCATATTTCATTTTTTTTCAAATGCTTAATTTCTGCAATTATTTCCAATTCTTTTAATAGATCATGTGCCAAATTTAACAAATTTTTACAAAATGCTTGAATTATTTTTTTTGGACACAATACGACAAAACAATGTGAAAAACCAATACGGTAATTTAGAGTTTAAAAGGAACTTCCGATTGTACCTTCAAAAAATTTACTCATTGAAATTGTATTTCATTTTACCAATGAAGTGATCCAGCAATATACAAACAAAATCTTACCCATATATCTTTTTCTTTTCGTCTTCATACTGTGCATCATTGATTTCCTGTATCGTGATGGTCCCCATGGATTCCACTGAACTGCAGAAATATATAGAATACTTAAATTTAAACAAAAATTACTTCACATTTTTAATTGTTTTTTTTTTTTTTTAAGTTTTTCATCAATATTAAATGATGCAGTTTGTAAATCAATAAATCAAATTTTAAAATAATTCAATATTCATGTAAACATTAGTCTACTATAGTACTATACTCCTCCTTCAACCCTCACCTGTGAACTTCTGTGGGAGTTCCATTGCCCCCTTTATTGAGCAACTTGGATTCTGTGTATGTGGGAGGGAGGCCCTGGACCACTGACATTTTTAATAGTTAAAGTGTGAAGCAATTAAGGCTCCAATCCTGAATATGGCACCATTTGAATTCTAAGAAATCAAATATGAAAGTCAGCTATACATTGTTTGATATCAAATATACACATACATTTCACTTACAGTCATATACAGGACGCATAATATGACACCTAATATGATTTAAACTATAGTTATATATAGCCATACATTGCCTTTCGCTCAATACGTAATGTTCGATTTTTTCAAGTACATTGCGAGTGCATTTTAATTAACTAAAGACCATGTATTTATTCAAATGGTAAACGTTATCATGAAAACCTTTAAAATAGTATGTGCAATATGACAACACATTCGACGAAGGACTGATGCAGAATTGCTCGAGCCAACTGACGACAATATTGGGGCAGTGCCAAACGCCAGAATATAAATTTTGTTGAAAATAGGTCAATTTGCAAACAATCATGTACATAAAAATATTTCAGTTTGAATCTTGAAATGCTTGTTACTATACTATTTGTTGCTAATTTATTTAAAATCCCAATCAACTGATTAGAGGCAAATCAATGTAAACATTGTAACGTTTGACAAGCAATCTGGCAGTTAATTGACAGCCTACCTCGTATAAAGACACTGTCACTCACCGTCAAAATGGCGCCCATCAATTTACACTGGCCCACCCTATCACGTGATCAAGTACGTCACAATAGAGCAGGTGCCCCGATTTACTGTGAGGCTCCCAAGGGGAAACAATTATTTTCTGGCTGTAGTTTTTGTAGGCTTTTCTGAGTTTTAAGGGGACTGAGTGGTCAACAAAATAACCATCAGATCTATTTAAGATTTTAAGATATGGTTCGTTTAGCTATAAATTATTATTAAGTAAAGGAAAAACCCATATTTTTTTATCTTTAAAATTTAGGTATTTCCCTATAGTTTCAGTGGCGTCGGAAGCAAATTGAAAGGGGGGGGGGGGGCTAGACTTATCAAAAATCTTGACAAGCAAAAAAAAAACGTCTTTGGTATGTATAATTTGCAAAAAAAAAAGGGGAGGGGGCTAAGCCCTCCCCCCAAGCCCCCCCCCCCCCGGTTCCGACGCCTATGAGATTTATTAAGAGCTAATATAGTCTAAAAATGGCCTTGACCATAGAGCCAGGGCTATTTTTATAAAATAATGTATTTACATATTTAAGTACATGTATAGTGTTGTGTTTGAAATTGGGAATCAAGCCATTTATTAGCAAAAAAATGTATTATAAAAAAAAAGTAGGTATCAGATAACGGCATAATGTGACTACAATTTCCCTTCACATACGTATTATGGCCTTGCACAACATTATTATAAGAAATCTTTTCTTATGTCACCGTGAGAATTCGCCAAACACCCAACAAAGTTATCAAAGTATTTTAACTAGATATATTTATTGGTATACTATATTTTTCTTGCTCAGTTTTCGATCAGGAAAACATGAGACAAATTATACTGTATCAATAGGATGCTTTGTTAAAAATTTAAATTGAAAACCAAAATCAACACTGTTAAATAACAACCCATGCAGAAAATATAACAAAAAAGAAAAAAAAATAATGAAGTAAACATGCACGATTTTGAAAATACCAAATGTCTCTCTCTCTCTCTCTCTCTCTCTCTCTCTCTCTCTCTCTCTCTCTCTCCTGCAAACGCTCTGAGTAGTCATTAAAAATTTCCGAGAAGGTAGATAAAACGAAAGTAGAACATTGGAACTTTATGTGACAGATGACTGGTAAAGAAGATGTGAAAAGTGACGGAATATATCAAACTTATAAAGATCAAGGTAAACAGGAAGATTTGATAAATATATTTAGCATGAAGTTTGATTATCGTTATCTGAATCTGAATCGATAAAGCTTTCATAGGGCGTTAATTTTTAAGTTCAGTCTATATATATATATTTTTCAATATATAATCAATATATATATTTTTTAGAACAGGGGGTGGAGGATCTTTTTTATGCAATTCCGATGAAGAAAACTTTCTAAGTATCAAATGATTATCAACTCTTTGGTCCTATTTTTCTTCAAATACAAAACTATTTTAGTTTCGATTTTGAAAATAATAAAATCATGTTAAAACATGTTATAATGTGGTGGATCTAATGGTAAAGGAGGTGTTACCTTGCTTAACTTTACATGTCGAAGTGGTATTTTTATGCACATTGAAACGTCATTGATGGACCTACATGTAGTTGTATTATTGTATGTACATGTAAATTACATATGTACATGTACCTTACAACATGATACTTTTTAACAGCTTGCAAATTCGATCTTCTTAATGACATGTTTAATACAATTATTTAAGATATTGTCATGTTGTTAATTTTGAATTTACTGGATGGCAGTAAATACATGTTGTAAATTTTGTATATACTGCCACCCGGTTCAAAATTTACAACATGACAATAGTATTCATATTCAGAACTATAAGGAAATTTCATCGTCGCATTATGTAATTGAAAAAAAAACCTCTAAGGGTTTGTATGGAGCAAAAATGTAGTCTTCTAAGTAAGCATTTTTAACATTTCTTGTCATGAAATTATTAAAAATCTGTTAAATCATTTTTTGGGGGGTTGGGGTTGGGGTAGGAGTGATGACCAGCCTCTCCTAATTCTAGGACAAGTTCCATATATTAATAGGTATAGTGTGCAGTGATGATTGCATTACTCTAAAGGTCTTATGTACTCCCTAACGACTATTGTTCTATAAGTTGTATGTGTATCTTTGTACCCGAATAAACTGTCCAATATATCACCAATTATTCTAAATGATTAGTAATTATTATGTACTGTTTTAACTGTATGACAATGCAGTTTCGAATTTGGATTGGTTGGTCGTTTTTTTGTTTAACTTTCGAAAATCTTGACCGTAGTAATAAACGGCATACTCTAAAACCTGGCCTGGCCTGGCCTGGCCCCATTGGCCTGGCCTGGCCTCAAAGTTGGCCTGGCCTCACTTTTGGCCTCAAAATTGGCCTGGCCCCAAATTTTGGCCTGGCCTCAAAAATTGGCCTGGCCCCAAATTTGGCCTCTACAAAAATTTTTGGCCTCAATTTTAAAATTTCTGTTTTTCTTATTTTCTTAGATTTAGATTGAATTTTTATTGATTTCTAATAGAAATTGAAATTTCCATGCATTTTTAAGGTTTAAGGAATAATAATATGATTTTTTCATATATATAACAAGTGACCGACTGTTCAAGTTTGATTAATTTAATCCATGTCTAAACACACAAAAAATACCTATGACATGCATGTACAGCACTCTCTTACTATTGTCAAGGTATAGATTAATAATATGCAAAAACCAAAGCAAAAAACTAAGAGCTGCCATCCCCCATTCCCCATTTAAAAGTTAAACATCATTTTAAGAGACTGACCTGATTGATATCCAAAACATTTGTAAACTGGTACCGGTACATAGCATTAAATTTTTATCACTGTGTAATGCACTTTAAAATTTGCAGTTTGTTTATATTACCTGTCAACACTGATCAAGCCCAAATTTCCCTCTCCAGCAGAAATTCGATATCAATCTTTTCTGTCGCTAATCTGCTATATTGGGGTCAGATTCATTGCCTATCCTGTCATTTAACATTTCACACGGTCTAATTTAATTAATGGCATTTGTGAATGACTGCAACATTGCATCCTCCGATAACTTGACTCAGTGATGGTCATTAATCATCACCACCTGATTAGAGTAGAGTTTCATGCATGTGTTGTTTGTATATATTTAGGAAACAATTTTTCTCTTTTGGGGAATTGTTATTGTCAGAATTTGAACAAAGCAAAACATTTTGTGACCTTTGATGTTGGTTAGAATAAACAAATATTGGCCTCTTCCATTATTTCTTTCTCAAACAAGTTGTTGATAAAAGAAGAGTTACATAGATATTGTCCGATCCTGAGAGCAGTTTGATTTAAATACATTGCAAAAACAATATACCATGGTTATACAATGGCAGGGAAAAATCACATTCTTAAGTTCTTCAGAATTTAAAACAGACTGAATAAAAATCTATTAGAATGGATTACTTGACATACCTTTAGTCATAAGTATACATTGTTAGTACTATATTTTCAATTGTAACTATTATTTTTAATAGACTTTTACTTTAAGACACTAAAGCCACCAAGTGAGATGTTTAATGTGCATTGAAAATAAATCAATAAAAAATCAATAAAATCATCAAATATGTAAAGAAATAAAAAAATAAATTTGAGGCCAAAAATTTTTGTAGAGGCCAAATTTGAGGCCAGGCCAATTTTTGGGGCCAGGCCAAAATTTGGGGCCAGGCCAATTTTGAGGCCAAAAGTGAGGCCAGGCCAACTTTGAGGCCAGGCCAGGCCAATGGGGCCAGGCCAGGCCAGGCCAGGTTTTAGAGTATGCCGTAATAAACAAGGGCTTTCCACTGAGTATCGTAATTTGCTCGTAAATTATATCCACATTATTGGATTGTTTTACAGCATGCATCACACAAGAGCGACAATGATGAGATACACCATTGTGTAGCTGATCTCCACAATGTTGAGTGAATACAATCACACATCACGCCGTCGCCCTTGGTCGGTACAGTCTCCGCGGCCCTACAGGGTGTACACGTACAAGTGAGTACTAATGAAACGGTTGCTTCATCGATCACCGGATCCAAATTTTGTCGTTCGAAAGAAAATAAGATGTAATTATACAATTCATAAAACACGTTTGTTTAGCTATCGATCGATGTTAATGCCAATTTTGAAATTTTTGCCATTATCGCACCAGTCTGTATAAAAAAATTGTCCAGTGCAATTCACTGCTCGAACATGCATGTAACGATTCGATATACCGGTGTGTGTGTGTGTGTGTGTGTGTGTGTGTGTGTGTGTGTATATATATATATATATATATATATATATATATATATATATATATATATATATCTGCTATCTGCATTTTCACATTCAAAAAGGATATTGGTCGACATGCATATAGGACCATTTTTGTGTTAAGTGTGAATTATTAAGTGAAATGATTACATGTGGAGTATAATTTTTGTGGGTGTTATGTAACGTATAAGCATACTGTCTTGAACACTTTGAGTACAAGTAGGCCAGTCTGATTGACTGTGCAGGTACCGTCCCTTGGTATTCTCTGTTTTCAAGCCACCTTATTTCTGTATAGCTACATATTGTTCATGCATGATCTCACACAGCTAAATGTGTATATCTTGCACATATATTTCACTGTATTGATGAATCATTTGCATATGGTTGTTTGTAATGTGAACCTGGACATTCTAGGCTATTACAGTATTTCATTTATTATTTGTTATAATCATGACCGATATTTTATATTTTTTTTTTAATGTATATTCCCCCTGAGAGCCCTTGATTGGTGATTAAACTATATATATATATATATATATATATATATATATATATATATATATATATATATATATATATATATATATATATATATATATATATATATTTATATTTTAAATCAAATGTCTAAATATGACATTTTTTATTTCAGTAACGATTACTATGATTACGAAAGACCGAAAAGCTGTAAAAGGAATGACGTTGGAGTCAGGCATTCGAGTAATATTTGCAAATATTGTGTTGACTTACTATTAGAGAAAACTGAGTTGATTCATGAAAATCATCGGCTTAAGAACGGGTATAGTGACTTTAATGTTCTTCAGTTACAAAAACCCCCTTGCGTTTACTATAATGGCTATCTCGTTAGCTGATATAGACTTTTCACATATGAAAATGACATCTCTCTCTCTATTTTTTTATTCTATCAAGTTTTGTTTATTGTGTACTCTATTGAAAAAAAAAAATCCGCTAAGATTTCATTATTAAACAGAGTTGAAAAAATGCTAAAGAAAAAGGAAACGGAGGTATGGAACGAAGTCTCAATTACACTGGACGAATTATACAGAGAAAACAGATTGTAAGAGTAACAAATATTGATATGATACCAGTGTCAGTTTAATCTAGTCAACGGTGAGACGTTGCTTGTACCGATAAAGTTTCATATTATATTCTTGTGTTTTGTTTTCATCAACAGATTGAAAGAAAAACTTTCAGTTGAAGAAAGAAGGTAAATAAATATGTTATTTGTAAATGCTATACAAATATAAAATATATTAACAGACAGTTCATCTGGAGAATGAAATAAGACTTATAAACATTATTTTTTTTTCATTTGGAACATCTGTGATTCTGTCAGAATTTCGGAAATTAGTACCATTCCATATGACCCGGTAGCTTGCATCCATGGAAGGTACTACAGATCATTTGATGAAAACGCCGAGTAAGACCTTTGTATACCTTACAAATCTTTAAAAAGAGATAATTGGGAATTGTAAATATTCTATCATAGACGATCATTACTTTTAAGTGTCAATTCTATTACATTTACATTCAAAATATATCTATTTCAAACTATCTCATTGTATGATTTTCATTATTTAGACAGTGATACACATCTGTTTCCCAATGTAAAGTATGTCCATTTTTGTGCAAGCTGGGTTTTAATTTGAAAAGATATTATTTTTGAAAATCTTTTAGTTTTCTCATGATACATGTACTTGAAGATTAATACATTTGAAAATCGGTTGTCTTTTCAAGTTGTCCCAATTTTATCATAGGCAAAATAAATGGTATGATGATGGATATTTTAAAAAAAATATGACTCTAAATTTAGAATAGAAAGAAAACTCAAACGAAAGGAAAAGGAGGTATCTGAACTTAAAGAGAGTTTAGAGGAGACCGAACTAAAACTGAAATGGTAACCAAAAATTCCTTCTAAATAATTTTTACTAACTGTACTTATATGTATTATATAACAACGATATGTAAATTACATGTATATTAATATTTAAATCTGCTAATGTTACTACACAACCAACCGAAGATTTCTTTTATAAATTGTAATTAGGTTCAAAGAAGTTTTAAAAGAGAAAGAAATGAATGAAGAAAATATGAAGCGAAAAATAATTGCAGGAGAAAGAAACCATAACAAGTAATGTTAAGGGTGTTTTATAAAGTTCTGTAGGATTCTATACTGTGTATAAAATGCTAAGATTGGTAATTTACACCAGATTGATTGAATATTTCTAGTAAGATTTGAGGATAAAGTTACAAACACATTTTTTTCTCCGTAGATGTTTCGAGGAGCTTAGAAAATCAAAAAAAGAATGTGATAATTTATGGGCAAGGTAATGTGCAATTTAAATTTTTGTCTTGACTTTAAATATAGATTGAAATAAGTTTAAAAAAAACCCTAATATGTTATGTTTTTCTCAGTAAACAATTTCTATATATACATGTACAAAATGATGGTTTATAGTCCTTGAATAATAACGTTATTCTCATTTTTTTTTATACACAGCTGTCAGCAACTAACAAACGAAAATACTTTTTTAAAAGGAGATCTTGAAGAAACAAGAAACAGCTTGTTTTCAAGGTGGGGCAAGATATTATTTTTGTTTATAAGGTTCATAAACCCTAAGCTACATGTATATTGCACGTCAAATTCACAAAAATGAGCTAAACATAGTTTCACAGTCGATAAACTAAATTTATCAGATGTAAACTGTAGTTTATGGACAAAAACATAGTTAACGACGTTAATATATGTTTCACTACTTAACGCGATCATATATGTTTCAGATGTCTAAACCTATAATGACACTGAAAATAACCATTTGCGATTGCAAAAAAATTATTTATCTGATAAATATTGTTTCCCGATTGTGTAACTATAATTAACAACTCTTTACTATCGTTAACAAATGTAAATTATAGTTTACAGATGTGAATCTATAGTTATCAGCAGAATCTATTGTTTAAATTTTTTAGAAAAGAATTTGATACTTTCGGGTGAAGGTAACGTGCAATTTAAAGTTTTGTCTTGACTTTAACTAAAGATTGAAAATAAGTTATCCCCGCCTGAATATGTTATGTTTTTCTCAGTCAAATTTTTTTGTATACACAAAATGATTTTTATAGTCATCGAATAATAACGTTATTCTGATTTTTTTTAATACACAGCTGTCAGCAACTAACAAACGAAAATACTGCCTTAAAAGGAGAACTTGAAGAAACAAGAAAAAGCTTGTTTTCAATGAGACAAGATATTTATGCTTGTTATATTGCACGCCAAATTCACAAAAATAACCTGAACATAGTTTCACAGTCTATAAAACTAGGTTTATTGAATGTAAACTCTAGTTTACGGACAAAAAAACTATAGTTATCGACGTTAATCTATCTTTCAAATTCTTAACCATAAGTAAAGCGTTCATCCATGTTTCAGATTGTTAAACTGTAATCGGCACCGAAAACAACCATTTGCGATTGTAAAAAATAGTTTATCTGATAAATAAAGTTTCACGATTGTAAAATTACGATTAACAACTCTTAACTATAGTGAGCGAATATAAATTATAGTTTACAGATATAAATATCTATATTTATCAGCAAAATCAAAATCAAGAAAAGAATGTGATTTTTTTTTGCAAGGTGAAATGCAATTCAAATGTTTGTTTCAACTTTAACTATAGATTGAAATAATTAAACCCTGCCCCCAATATGTCATGTTTTTCTAAGTCCAAATTTTTATACATGTATACTAGTATTCAAAATGATGTTTTATAGTCATCAGATCATAACGTTATTCTGATTTTTTAAAGACAGCTGTAAGCAACTAACAAACGAAAATACTGTCTTAAAAGGAGAACTTGAAGAAACAAAAAGATTGATGTTTTCAAGATGGGACAAGATATCTTTGCTTGTTTATAAGGTTCATAAACCTTCAGCAAAATTGCACGCCAAATTCACAAAAATGATCTAAACATAGTTTTACTGTCAATAAAACTAAGTTTATCGGCTGTAAGAAAAGTATAGTTAACGACGTTAATCTGTATTTCACATCTTTAAACGAAAATACTGTCTTAAAAGGAGAACTTGAAGAAACAAAAAGATTGATGTTTTCAAGGTGGGACAAGATATTTTTGCTTGTTTATAAGGTTCATAAACCCTCAGCAAAATTGCAAGCCAAATTTACAAAAAATGATCTAAACATAGTTTCACAGTCAATAAAACTAAGTTTATCGGCTGTAAGTGTAGTTTAGGGAAAGAAAAGTATAGTTAACGACGTTAATCTGTATTTCACATCTTTAAACCACAGTTAACGCGATCATCATAATGTTTCAGAATTACACTGAAAACAACTATTTGCGAATGCAAAAAAAAAAAAAAAATGGTTTATCTGATGAATATTGTTTCCCGATTGTGTACCTATAATTAACAACTCTTTACTATCGTTAACAAATGTACATTTTAGTTTACAGAAGTGAATATCTATATTTATCAGGAAAATCTATTGTTAAGAAATAAAAAAAAAAAAGAATGTGATACTTTCTGGGCGAGGTAACATGCAATTTAAATTTTAGTTCCAACTTAAACTATAGATTAAAAATAAGTAAACCCCGCTCCCAATATGTTATGTTTTCTCAGTCAAATTTTTAATATACTCAAAATGATGTTTTATAGTAAATAAATAATAACGTTACTCTGATATTTTTTTACATAGCTGGCAGCAACTAACAAACGAAAATACTATCTTAAAAGGAGAACTTGAAGAAACAAAAAGATTGATGTTTTCAAGGTGGGACACGATATTTTTGCTTGTTTATAAGGTTCATAAACTCTCAGCTATATTGCACGCCAAATTTACAAAAATGATCTAAACAAAGTTTTACAGTCGATAAAACCAAGTTTATCGGCTGTAGTTTAAGGACAGAAAAGTATAGTTAACGACGTTAATCTGTATTTCACATCTTTAAAACATAGGTAACGCGATCATCTATGTTTCAGAAGTATAAAACTATAATTACACTGTAAACAACCATTTACGAATGCAAAAAAAAAATGGTTTATCTGATAGGCCTAAATATTGTTTCCCAATTGTGAAACTATGATTAAAAACAATTAAATATTGTTAACAAATGTAAATTATAGTTTATAGATGTGAAACATAAAATATAGTTTACAGTTGTGTAAACATAGTTTCACAGTCGGTTAACAAGGTGTCAACATTTGTATACATTCATACTAGTACACAAAATGATGTTTTATAGTCATCGAATAATAACGTTAATCTGATTTATTTTATACACAGCTGTCAGCAACTAACAAACGAAAATATTGCCTTAAAATAGCTATATTGCACGCTAAATTCACAAAAATGAGCTACACAGTTTTACAGTCGGTAAACCAGGTTTATCGGTTGTAAACTGTAGTTTACGAACCGTATAAAAGTATAGTTAACGACGTTAATCTATTTTTCACATCTGTAAACCATATATGTAGTTAACACAATTATCTTTGTTTCAGAATGTAACACCGAAAACAACCATTTGCGATTGCAAAACACAGTTTATCTGATAAATAAAGATTCACGATAGTGAAACTATGATTAAAAACTCTTAACTATAATTAACGAATGTGTTAAAGCGTTTACAGATGTGAACCTATATTTATTAGGAAAATCTATTGTTAACGTATATTTACAAACAGTCAGATAAACTTAGATTTGCATCGTAAACTATAATTCACATCCGTTAAATATGGTTATGCAGATGAAAACTATAGTCAACGAATCGTGAACAATAGTTTCTGGTTCGTTAACTATAATTTACAGTCGATAAACTAAGTTTATAATATGTGAAACCTTTTTCACGCCGTTAATATGTATTTCACATCTTGCTTGCGTTTCTGATTGACAACATCTATGTAATTTTCAAAGACTTCTACATGAAAAAAAGAATCACTCGTTTTGGCCTTCAACTCGACATTAATATATCGAAGTATATCGAAGACGTATTATCAATTAACAATAGTTACTTCCATTCTTACGTCGACTCCATATATTCCAGTGAACTTGAAATAAAAGATACAACAGAATCTGAGTCATCTGTTTCATATTTAGATACTAGTATTTTTCTAGAAAAAGACATTAATGGTAACCTAACAACAAAACTTTATGATAAACGTGATGACTTCAATTTTTCTATCGTCAACTTTCCTTACTTATGTAGCAAAATACCTTCATCACTTGCATATGGAGTTTTTGTCTCTCAGTTGATTCGACACGCAAGGGCATGCTTTACGTATAAACTTCTAAAATGAGGCAAGCTACTGACAAAGAAGTTGATCAAACAAGATTATCAACAGTCTCGATTGTAGTCATCATTTCCTAAGTCCCATGGTCGATACAACGACCTTGTCAGCAAATACAATCTTCCTAAGATTGAATGCTGAACTAGTCACCGAATTGTCTACAGATTTTTCCGTTTTCCCGATTGCGACAAAGAGCGCAAGGCGGGTGTGACCGGTCAGCAGAGGATGCTCACTCCTCCATGGCACCTGATCCTACCTCTAATATTTATAGAGGTCCGTGTTTGCTCTGCTCCTGTTTTGTATTTTTCCTTTGGACTTTTGATTTTGAACACTGTTCGTTATCACCACATTTCATCTGTAAACTATAGTTAACGCGACCCTCTATCTTTCAGAAGTGTACAACTATAATTAACACCGAAAACAATACATTGTGATACTATGATTAACAAGTTGACTCTTTTTCATAGTTAACGGAGATGAATCTATACTATTGTTAACGTGTATTTACAGACAGATAAACCCCATAGATTTGCATTCGTAAACTATAGTTTACAACCGTTAAATATGGTTTTTCAAATGAAAACTACTCGTAAAGTATAGTGAATAGTCCATAAACATAGCTTGTGAAACTATGTTTAGCTCATTGTTATGAATATGGCTTGCCATACAGCTACAATATACGTAAAGTTTATTTCTTATTTCATTTTCTAATACCAGTATTTATATTCATAAAGCACTATGCAATGTGATATAAAATAATTTATTTGAATGCCTCATGCGATTCTTATATGCTTAAAAATTGATGATCAATATATTCATGATATGAAAAAAAGATCATACACTGTTCTGAAAATACTAATATTATATATTTTATTATCAGGTAATAAAATAAAAATATATACCATATATAACAACAATTTATGGTATAAAACAATAAACAGAATAAAGGGAAGGGGTGCTTTTTTGTCACAAAAAAAACTTCGTAAAAATAGACGTTTATTTGCAAGAGTTACCTTTCCACATTTCATGTCATACTGAAAACTAAGAATATTAAAGCTAAAACTTTCAGTAGTAAATGTGCGTTTCAAACATAAACCTGTATTTCATGAACTGGCAGTTTTGTGAACTGCTGCAACACTTTGCAATTCTCAAGTGCATCGTTGACATTATACGTGCTGTTCAAAATTCTAGAAACCAAACTTTAAAAAAAACCCAAAAACTTTTTTACGCTCTGAAAGAACTCTAATGTCACACAATTTACAAAAGCTATCACTCTTATAAGAGAATCCATTAACCCTAATTAAGGCATTTAGAAAATCTGAAGATTGTTCTGTGAACTTCTGGAACAAAAAACGAATCATACAAAGGTTGATTAATATTAGTTATGCTTGAAGAAAATACCGGTATATTGTTAAATAGTTATTTATAGAAAAGAAGCAAATTTAAAAAGAAACATAAAAATTCAGATAATTTTTAACTTTCATTACAGAAGCAGGTCAATCTCTACTTTAAAGAGCGACATACTATTGATTTACGATCAGGTTTTCAATTTTTATAAGCCAAACACCATTATATATTGCTATATATTGTCAGATCATTACGACGTAGATTATTAAGAATACAAATGCATTAAATCATATCAGTTGCTTCAACCTAATTGCATGGTATATAATAAAAACTAATGTCAAATTGTGCACATTTTTTCCATGTTTCTTTCAGAAACGAATTCTCCCCAACAGAACTTTACAAGAAAATTCAATCCATGAAAGAAGAAAATCAAAAACTAAAGGACAAAATAAAAGAGCAAGACACTGGAATCATTGCGCCGTAAGACTTATTCATAAATCATTACTTTCGTTATAGAATACATGGTAACAGTTACTGTTACTTTTCAGTTTTAGTTTGTATCGGTTATAGTTTGATTTATAAGTATGTTCGATACCTATACGGGTAGGTGGAAATTAGACAACCAATACTCATTTCAAGCTGAGAGAGAGGATATGGAAATGAAGAAAAAAGATGACTTGAAGGAGGAAAATAGACGCTTGTTAAGATTTTTCTGTTTTGAAGGCTAGATGTGAAAAGCCCAATTTTTTTAAAGTCTAGACGTGAAGTGCATAGATCGTAAAATGTGTATACACTTATTGTACCTCGGTTTAAACATTCTTACATTTCATTGCAGAAAGGCAAAAATCAAGATCCCAAAAGATTCCAACGTTAATGATAGATTCATATTTATTTAGATGATGAATAGGTTAACAAAACAGTTTCAAAGTTATAAAGAAGAAATATAAATAGAAACCAAGTTTCAACAGGATCTAATTAAAATTGGATCCTCCGTGCTCCTGTATTTGATATGCCGCTGTGACAAATACGACAACATGAAGGATCTACTAGTAATTTTAGTTAGAAACAGTTTTAATAAAATACAATTGCGCCAGTTTAAAAAATGTTTAAAAATATTATGCATTTTGAAATATAATAATATGTAAATGTTTAATTATATTTTAGCAACTTGTAACTTATCAGCCACAAAAAATTATATTACAAACTTTTTCAACTTTCATTGCAAAACAAAAGCAAAAAAAATATTGCAATATATTGATGCAAAAATCTAACCTTAAAATGACTAATAACATATACTAGTAGTAAGAAGTAACATGCCAGTAAGTACGAAAGAGACTTCCGGATGTTAATCAACAAAAATGCCCGGAGTACGTGAATTATACGTACGAGGGTTGTACAGTATGTAATAGTAATGTGTATAGTGGTTTCTCGGGGTTTATAACGACGACCAGATACGAACTTTTTTAAGTTTTGGAAAAAGGAGATAAGTATCATGGGGCTACTCTCGGAGACAATGGTGGGTGTGGACGATAACCTTCTCCGACTTTAAAAATTGTTTCACAAGCTCAGATATATGTGATGGTGTATTATCATGAAGTAGACGAACACAAATCCTGACACAGGCGTCGTTTATGATAATATTTCTTGAGCTTTTTTACTTTAAAATCTCGGTTATTCCAACCTGTAACACTTTTGCCCATCGGGACCGGAATTGTACGGCTATACCATCACACGAGAAGAATACTAGTATGCAATAAAGAGCCTTCTTTGTACTAATGGTTCCTTTGGCAACTACATGCGTTCTACCGTGTTTAGTTAGCCCTAATATGTTTCCGTTTCCAATTTTTCTTACTGGTTCGAAATAGTAAACCCATGTTTCGTCCCCATGCAGTAACAATTTGCTAATTGTCTTCGATTGAATTGGGGGAAACATATTTAGCTTAGCGGTTTATACTCGTACCCGTTTTTGGTCATCTATCAGTATATGCTGTATCCATCTTTCAGAAATCATCGTACTTTCAAAATACGCTTTAAATATGCCAACAGCTTCGGCAATATCACGAATAGGGTATCTTCCATTTCTTTCAACTATTTCCCTGACTTTAAATACATTTGTCCTGCTGTTACATTCACAAATCGGTCAGATTTTGCTGTATCTTTAACGGACTCTGTGCCAGTCAGACATTTCTTTCTTCACCTACGAACTGCCTCAAAAGATACCTTTTTAGACGCATAAACTTCCCCTAATTCAGTAAAGTTTTGTGCGAACTTTAAATAAGCTCTAATTTCTTCAATATTCTCACCCCGTTTCCCAAGTGGTCTATTCGCTATATTGACATGACTATATGTTTAAAAATATGCGGAGATTAGGGCTGTTCTTATTCCGAAGGTATTGAATAGAGATATTCAAGAATAACATCATCTAATCGTGCAAAGCGTTATCGCGCTGTGCTACAATACACATTTCATATCGTGCAGCCCTCGTATGCTAAAAGTTTACTAATCGTTGAAAAAATAAATACAAAAATACCAATAAAATCAAAAAACCAGTAAAATTAAAGAACCAGTTAAAAACAAATTAAATCTTTACTCACTGCAATATAACCTAGTATAGTTATTCACATTTTAAGATTGTGTTAAAAGAACACTTGTCATTCAAATAGATAAAACGGTTTTAATGGATAAAAATGATAAATACTATCAAATAAGATAAAACATAGTTAAGAGAAAACAAACTATAGGAAACAAAACTGAAGGGTTATTTTAAAAAAAAAATAACAGCACACGCGATCTGTCAATGCAGAGGTTTGTATGCAAGAGTATTTCAAACCGAATAAAAAAGATCCCCATTTGCTAGTTATTATTTAAGCAATTGAAAAAATATTATTACGTACAAAACAACCAAGACAGTTTCGGATGTTAAACTTTTTTTAACACATTCGGAACTATCAATATAAAAGCTGTTGTATTAATTTACATCGCTTCGAAAAACCCATTGCCATTGACTAGTATTCAGTGACTTTTGTCCCCAATAGCATTTTGTGATTAATTCTGGAATCGTATTGTAGATTGCATGATAAATGGAACATGGAAGAGAAGCATAGAGACGCTCTCCGCCGAATGGAAAGTGAACTTTCCTCAACAAAACGGAAATTAGGAAACACAGAGACCGAATTGAAATCCATCCGATCTAGGTAAACTTGGAATAATAATGCATATGATGCAGTTAAATGGTGATTTACCTGTAAAATGTTTATTGGAATTACTTAAATAGGTTGGAAGAAGAGGATAAAGCTAATCTGCTATTATCAAAGGAGCACAGTGATTACCCACATTTGAATATAGAAAACGAAACATTGAAAAGAAAATATTCGAACTTAGAGAAAATAGTAGAAGAGTGTCTTGAAAGGTTAAAATTTAAACAGATTCCATTGGTATTCGGCAACTTAATACATAGAATGATATGTATATATGCCTTATCTATAATAAATGTATTCATTATTCGATACTGTAGTACAGCTTTAAGTTAATGAACAACATTTTGTATGAACAGTTTTGACGACACTGAGCAGAAATTAAAAAGTTCTAGTGCGTTAGTACTCCTCCTTGAAAAAGAAAACCAGCAATTGAAAGATAAAATGTCGAACTTTAAAGGAAGAGAAGTTTTGCAAGGGTAATAATTTTTAAGATATTAAACTTCATTTAACGAAATCATCGTAGTTGTTACTAAATATTGTTAAAGTACAGTATTTGTAATTTTAACCAATGCAAAAAAAATAATTTTTAAATTTTTTTTTATCTTTTCAGACACAATTCTAACATGGAAACAGAAGTAATAAAACGATTTAAAGAGGAAGCATCAAATAAAGATAAAGAAATACGACGCTTGCAGGAAAGGATAAAAACAGACGAGAGACAATCTGTACAACTACAAAATAACCTTTCAGAAAAATTAAAACAAAAAGATGGCTTACTGCAAAGGTAGATAACATAAAAAACGATAAACAATTATAATCTTCAAAATATGCACGTTTCAACCTTTACTGTAATTTCTTTAATTTGTAGAAAGGACAGCGAGGTACAAGAGTTGTTGCATGAAAATCGGCGTTTGCAAGATGAAGTAACCCGCCTCAATTATGAAAAATCAAGACAACACACACAAGAGGGTGTTTTAAATACAATTAAATTGCTTGAAATTGAGACAGAACTCAACACTAAAAGAAAAGAAATAGAGAGTTTACATGAAAGAATTAGACACTTAGAAAACGAAAATATGCTGTTACAAAAAGAAAGTAATTCCGCGTCTAAAGATCGACATAATTTGCATGCAAGGTATAATATACAGTGAATAGTACATTTACATTTGATGTCCTAATGGGTTTTTATTTAGGTAGCTGGCGGGTTTACTGCTTGTGAGAAAAACCACCCTGAAAATTTGTCTGCGTGATCCATAGGTTTTCAGAGTTTTATTTTTAAAATATAAGTTTTAGCTTAAAGCTGCTTGGTCCGATTTTATATCAAATTTGGTGTACGCTTTTCAACGATGGTCATGCTACGTATGTGTATAATAATGGACATTGCAGTAGTTTGCCCGGTCAATTAAGCCAAATTTCAATGAAAAAATTTATGTAGAAATTTTGTTCACAAAACAAAGGACATTAAAAGGGTATCGCGTTATTTCGCTTCATGTTAAAATTTGCCCCTGACGTCGAGACCGTATGATTGTATTACGACTTTGACATAGTTATACATAAATGTCATAATGTTCAGAAAAAAATTAAGAATACCATGTGTACATTTTTTTCGCTAACATTTCTGAAGTTTGCTTTGTTTACAATCGATGCATAATATGCAGGGGGGGGGGGGGGGGGGGGATAAACCCAATCATTCGGGAGGACGAAACCAAAGGTTTCCTTTTCTAGATATTCCCATCATGCATTTTGATTTGTTTTTTCGTTTGCCCAAAAAGAAATTATTTTTATTTACTTTGTATATTTCTTACTTCGAAAAGAGACCGATTTTGCTGGTGTAAATAGGAGAAAGTCCATAACTTTCTAAGATGATTGGCTTGTATGGAAAATTATTTGATACTGTAATAACCAAAAAATCGGACCAAGCAGCTGTAAGCAGTCTAAATTTGATTTTTTAATGAGTGTTATCACTAAATACTGTGAAATCATCATTGTTCGTGGGAGACCAATGTTCGAAGCTTTCGTTAGTATCATTGCCCACGAATTTACATCCCCACGAACGTATATACAAGCCTTTCTTTCATTCTTATTTACGAAATAAAACTTGCTACCAATGAAATAACGTCCCCATGGACTAGGCAATGTTTGGCTACCTACGAACATTGACCACACGAATAAAAATGATTCCACAGTAAGTGGAACAGGTTAAAAATAAATTACGTCGTACTCATGACGTCAAATACGGAAATACGGCAATTTTTGGTAAGATATTCAGAAATAAAGATAAAATAGCAAAAAATCTAGCGAGAACATATATAATTTTTTTTTTGCAAAAAAAATTTTTAAATCATTTTTTCTTTACGCACGGAAACAGTTGATAAATTTGTCTCAATTTTTAAAAGAATTTACTTGCAATATTTCAAAGTAACTCCATCTCGAAAAATGCTCGTTTTCCTATACATATATTAGAACAGCGTCAAAACAGCACCATCAACAATACCAAGTTCAGGCGGTATTGCATAAAAATAGCGTAGGCAAATTTGATAAAAATTTTATATAATGAACTGTAAATCCTAAAGAACGATTTGACAAATTTTCAGATATATGTTTCGCGTGAGAATTTTTATGGGGTAAACCCGTGAACCACCTAAAATGAAATTCTTCGTTCTTCGTAAATTTTATATCAAGGAATTCAAATGCCGCAGACGAGGTGAAAATATTACAGACCCAAGTTGAAGAAAAACAAACAGAAATACAGAAACTGCAGAATAAGTGTATACTCGATGAAAAAGAAAATAAAGAGCTTCAAAGGAAGTATTCAAAAGTTTCAGAGGAGAGAGACAATTTGTATCAAAGGTATAAACAGTATATTTATGAATAAAAAATTCTTGATACATCAACATAATGATAAAAAAAAAATTGATGTCGACGATTTGGTTTGTAGAAACCAACGTCTGCAAGGTGAATTAGATGAACTCAATGCAAAGATAAGACACCTTGAAGAAAACATGATGAAAACTACAGATGAATGGAAGTACATAGAGAAAGTAGAAAATACTGTAAAGCAGTTAGGAAATGACAATGACCGACTGAAACAAGACATTGCTTCTTTGTCTAAAGAGAAGGACACTGCGCTGTTAAGGTAAATGCAAAATTTTAATGTGTACTCTTGTGGTGTTTGTTAAATCAGCTATATTTCACACGTTCAGAAAACATTATGTTATCTTTTTTTAGAGATTAAGTAGTTTGAAAATAATTTAACTATCTATAATTTGTTAGATTTTTCACTGCTGAGAAAGAGGTGGGACAATTAAAACTTGATATCAAATCAAAAGGCGAAGAAATTCAGGTCTTACAAAAACAGATAACAGAAAAGGAAGCAAATAGCAAGAAAGTACAAGAAAGCCTTTCTAATATGGCAAAAGAAAATCAACAATTGTCGGAGAGGTATAGTTTAGGGTGTTTTAATTTAAACTATTACTTTTATCCACACTGTTACTAAAATATTCAGAAACAAGTAGTATTACAAAGTAAAGCATAGTACATGTACTAGTATTTAACCCGTAGTGACTTAATTTTTTTCTTATTTATATGCAATAATAGATTTGAAAAAGAGAACTCGATAGACAACAATAAACTGCAATTAGCTAAGGACGAATCGAAGCGTTTACAGGAAAAAATAAGAGAACTTCTAAATGAAAACAGCCATTTACAAAAAGATATTGACGACTTATCCAAACAAAAGGAAGACGCACACACGAGGTACATGTATATATAATGACTTTTTTACCTAAATATTTGAGGTATAAAATAATTTCTTTTCCATTCATCTTCTTCATTTATTTACACCATGTACAGTTAATGAAATAATATTTTAGAACAGCACATACCAAATATTTTCTTTATTGAAATATAACTCGTTATTATTGATAAAAGAAAAGGTAGATGAAGTACGCAACCGATTAAAAAAATTTCTTGAAACTTTAATTAAGGATAAGAAATCTCGAAAAAGTGAAATCGAATTACGATGATGAAATGCTATTAGCCAAAGACGAAGCGAAACGTTTGCAAGGGAAAATAAGAGAACTGCATAGTGAAAACAGTCATCTACGGCGTGATATTGACGACTTATCCAAACAAAAAGAAGACGCACTTACGAGGTATATCGAATTTATTCTAATCAAGAATAATTATTAAGGATTATTTTATTTAATCGAAAATTTAGTTCATTTGAACCCGTTCCATCGCAGGTTAAGCAAAGTAGCTGGCGCGAAGTTAACACATGGAAATGCAGCAATAACAGATCTGAGTGACACTGATCGTCCCACGAAGTTAGCAGAGAAATTTTCGGAACTTTATGACAATGCATGGACAGATGCTTTCGAGGAACTAGATAATACTTTTCACAATGAAAAGGAAACTATTAAAGTTCTACTGCGAATTTTTCAGGTGGGGCTTTAATACAGTATACTCGTACAATTTCAAAAACAATCTTAGTTAAAGACTATATTCTTGAGCAATAGGGTACAAAACACTTTTAAAGTTCTTATACATCTTCATTTGACAGGAGGCATACAAATTTTGCGTCCAAACAGAAAAAAATTATGAAACGAGAATTGGACAGGCAGTTTTTTCATTAACAAACGAAACAGAGGTATAAGTATTAATTTGAATAACTTATTGTAACACTTATTAGCAGAACTTAAAGTATTATATTATGCAATGAGTATATATATATATATATATATATATATATATATATATATATATATATATATATATATATATATATATATATATTTATATATATGTATGTATGTATGTATGTATGTATGTATGTGTGTATGAACTATGTATGCTTTATGCATTTCGTTATTAGAGCCGTCAAATCACAAATACAAACGTTGAGATTCAAAAAGTTCTCGCTGATCTAAGGATCTCACTTAGCACTGCTTGTTGTTCGGTCGTTGAAGAGGTAAGTGTACCAGCAAAACAGTAAAATTCATAATATTTCATAATCAATTTTATTATTTTTGGAAGAAAAAGTTCGTAATTTGTGTCTGTTATATACCTTTTTTATGGAGAAAGTTCTTACTTCATATAAAAACTGCATCTGGGAATGTGTCATGATTTCAACCTAAGTTTATTTTTACAACTTCAGGGTAATTGTCAAAACAATGCATAACTGTATTTAGACCGTATCTTGTAATGGAACATGATAGAAGCTTCCTACTTCACATAAAGATCGCTTATGATCTGAAAATATGTCCTGACCTCGAGCTTTGATCATTTTTGCAAGTTAGAAATTATTAGAAAAAATGGTGCATTAATTTCTTTTCAATAGAGAAATACATGAGTAATTATTTTTTCTTAGAGGGAATATCATTTGTGAGTTCGTTCAAAGTATCTCTATTTTATGTTATTCTTTACATTGTTATCGGTGCAGATGCTGTTATCCAAACTCCCGTCCATTTTGAAGAGCGTTGACGTTGCCGCATGCCCATTGACCAAGCTGTTCGCTCGCCAGTGTACAAGTCTAAGTTGGAAGATGAGAATCCGGGATCCGCCTCTTTTTGTCCGGTTCGAGTTTAGATGTGGATCGACATTCAACGCGGACGTACTGAAGAGGTATACAAAAACGGGCGGATACCTGGACTTTCTTGTCTGGCCAACACTTTACTTGCACGAAAACGGCCCGGTGTTGGCGAAAGGTGTAGCTCAACCCAAGATTGCACCATAACTCTTCTCTTCTTTAACTGTATTGCGTTTGTTGACAAACATTTTAAATGTTTTTCTTTTTGGGTAACAATTTTGATAGAACAGAGCTATAGGTTAATATACATATCAAATATTAATTTTACTTGTATGCTGTTTGTATCTGATTTTATCTGGTTTTCTTTATATGAGCTTAATTGTCACATTTTATCATTTGCTAGCTATAGTTGATTTTTTTTTATGTTAAAGTAGTTATTCTTTTAAATAGTGTTTAATGTACAAGCCAAGAAATAACAGAACAATCTTCACCAATAAAACTTTAATTCTTGCAATTTTTTTAACAGTTTGTATTATAAACCTGAGTGCTTTCAACAGATTGGGTGATTGGGTATTTGATACATATAATTAAACATTAAGGTATGCAAGACTCGAAAGATATTAGCTATAATGTCTATGTAAAAAGTGTAAAAGTGTAAAGTCTTCATGTTTAGCAAACCTTCGATTCTTATTGAAACCCATTTAAAAGGGTTTTTAATAGTTTTCATCTTCTCATTTGCTATAATGATAATCTAGAAACATGATTATGATATTTTACAATTCATATTAAAATATCAATCTGGCTCTTATATAAAAGAAACGCATTTCAAATGTAGTGAAAAAATTATAATTCATATACCATAAACAATTTCATTTGTTGCTTATATTTAGTGCAGTTTATTTAATTTTTACTAATTGAAAATATTATAAATGAATTTTAAGTGAATGTTCTGCAAGTGTTCATCATACTGATTTATTATTTACGAATGTACATTTTTACTTACAGTTTATTCTCTACCAAAAACGCAGTTTTCGTAAAACAAATAGGTATACATAAATATAAGATATATTTCAACTTTTTATGTTACCAAACAATCTCAAAATTATAGCATTCCTAATTGTTGACTAAAAATTTTCAAATCATCTTTCCTACCAACAGCTATTGATATCGGCTCATCTTATTATTATTTTTTTTTTAGAACGCTACTGGAATGTAATTCATACAAGATTAAAACATAATTGTGTTAAAAGTAAAGATTAATTTAGATGCAATATTATCGATAATCCTCTATGCTCTTTTGGAAAATCAGAACATAACTACCACTCTTTTCTTGTACCAAATTCAGTACTAGTGTTTCGATAAATAAATTTTTAATATTGTTTTTAGAATACCTAGTTTACACATTGTAGACACCCATATTTTCTCTCGGGGAGATGATTTTATAGGTCTCGCGGAAAATGAAAATCAATTTTTCAACGTACAGTTATTTCTGAATAGATCCGGTCAGTTTTGAGCATACTAGTATATATTGTCTTTAACAAGCTATTTACACTTTATCAATTAAATTATTACCTTCTTCCTTGGAAGACGGTATAAAGAGTTAAAATAATTTACATTCTCCGGGTTGTGCACTTCCTTTCCTTTGTGATTGGTAGAAAATACATTATGTGAAAATTTACATTTATTTCATTGGTTGAAATACTGTTCGGCGCAAAGGATATAATTTTTTTTTTACTACGATTTAACAATTTATATAGATTTCAATTTTTAAAAAGTGAGAAAACTAAAAAAAACCCATTAGAAATGGCTATGAATGAAATTCAGGCTTAAATTTTTCAGTACAACTAGTTCAAAGCGATATTCTATAATCTCTATTAAAATAATTTGATCATTCTTTTTGTTTTTACAATGCTAATACAAAAAAAATGTGAAAATTTGATACGGTATGACTAATATCTGTAAACAAGTTTGTATATCATAGATATCAGTAAAAGAAAATGATGCTGAATTTAGTTGTATTAACTTTGATTTTATTAAAATTATACGACCCCTCCTAAGATCTCTATATGCCTACTATAATCGATCTCAATTAAAAACCACGTTGTAAACAAACGCACGCTTAAAAGTCACATAATAAAAAAAGTTCGACACGTCATCATATGGCATGTAGAAGAAAGAAAGCGACATTTATATATATAAAAAATAAATTTTCTTTGATAACTTATTGCTCTAAAGAGTTTGCTTTAAAGACGCTGAACATTTTAATTTTAAAAGCTAAACTTGTTTGTGTATTCATTATATGTGCATGGTTTTACTCTCCTGAGAATAACTTCTAAAAGCAAACTGTTATATTTACCTTTTTAATGCATTAAGTCAATTCTTTTTCACCGGTTCGTGCGATTAATTGAAATTGGTGGCCATATGCAATTTACAAAGAGGGTAGTAGTTCGAATTTTCTCTTTGCCGGGCGTTGTCGTTAGAGCTCGCAGTGCTTGTGCTCTGCTATACAAAATTGATATTTAAAAAAACACCAGACGAAATTTTTTATTAATAATTCAATGTTTTCATCACGCTGATGCATGTTTATTTGGTAAACCACGCTTTTAATTAATCATAAATAATTAAATAATTTTTCAACATAATCATCCGGGTAGTTTTCATGTCGTTTGCAATGCAGTATCACCTTTTTATTTTTGGATGTGTATCGAAACCTGAGGCGTCAGAGGGGGCGTTTCAAACCAGATACATTTGACGTTTTTCGTTCTAGTGGAAAAAATGTAGATTGGGTCCAAATTAAGGTATTTATGATTATCAAAATATTAGGCAAAACGTAATGAAAGCAGACATTTGGCTATAATTATACATGTATAGGAAAGGGCGTTCTACGTTTTCAGAACATGTGCCCATTCCTTTTGTTTTCATTATCCAACAATAAAATATGTTCAAACCAAACTTTGGATATTCACCAAATAAAAGATGAAACAAAATGAAAAAGTTGGTGATTAATTATTAATTTTACAGGAAGATAATAGACCATTTTAGAAATTCTTCTATTTCCTCGATATTTATAGTCATTGAAAATTTTCAAATTTACTACGTAAAACGAAAGTAGAACATGGTACTGTAACCCTATGTGACAGAAGGCAGGCAAAAAGGAACGAGAGGTGAGAATCAAATTTTAAAAGTTAAAAAAAAGGCGTTCATTTTTATAAAGCGATTGATCTTTATTTTTTTTTATAAAGTGTAGACATGGATAATCATATGAATGTAATAGGAACATATTCATAATTAAGGTTTTGTGATTAAACCTTGCGATAACGGAATGCCATGCATGCTATAGACATGTTTATGCTAACACGTCAGTATCATCTTCCATCAATCCAATAGCAACTACTGAGCTTTGAAGGCAGCGTTAGGTAAACACCTAACTAATTATTGTCAAGAGATTCTTAAATACCTCTTCCGTGGTGTGTTTTCATCCTAACGGACAGACGATTTACGATTGTCAGCAATCCTCGATTTTTTCTGTGTCTCTCGGCTAGGCACAAAAAAAATTTTTCTTTGTAATTCTTAAAAAAACAAAAACAAAACAAAACACCCCCCAAAAATTCCCCCCAAAACAAAACACCCCTTTCCCAATAACGAGATATGTTTGTTTGTGTCTATAGCGGTAAATTTAAGTAATGTTTTTACTGAATAATCTGAATTATATATATATATATATATATATATATATATATATATATATATATATATATATATATATATATATTCTTTTATTTTAAACAATTAATATTTTGGACCATTGGGCTGGTAAAGAGATGTCTGTCACACTCTACACATATTTTTTTTCTAATTTGACTTATTTTTTCTATGAAAATATTACCTCAGTGTGGCTCCATATACACGGGAGTTCTAAGTAACGACTGAATTTTTTCTTGTTCTAAAATTAGATCCCATGCCGACTGATAAAAATAGGGTTCTCCTTTTTGAGACAACGATTCAACATAAATGCGCAAGATTCAACCTTTTCTCAACAAATGAACAAATTGTTGTAGAGTGGACACCATTGATCAACTTTTATATTTTTTCAGATTTTTAAATCTTCAGTTCTAAGTGATTAATAAAGGCATTGTTCTGTACCTGTGAAAGCAATTTGCGTACAAAACAAAGCATAAAACCTCATATTTATTGCTTATGTATCTTTTTACAGCAGTTGGGGGCAGTTTTTAGCATAAAAAGTTTAAGAAATGTTCACATTTTGGTCCACAGGTGTACAATATGGCCGTATATACACTCGGAACACTCCCTTAAACTGTATACACGTAGACATTTTACTTTTACACTATAATACAATTGAAATGCAGATAATAAGATAATCGTTTTAAACCACATTATAAAGGTGTTTGTACCAGCAAAAATTAAGGTATATAAAACAGAACAAGTACACGCCATGTTATATAACAAACACGTACATATACACAATAACGAAGGAAAGATGTATGAAAAAGAACAACACATACACATGAAATAACAAAAGTTATTGTGCACAACATAACAAATGAGTTGCGTGGAATGACGTAAGTTATGTATACAGAAGAAGAAAAATAAAAGTAAAAACAATAGGAAAAACACATTATACACAACAACACATTCAGATGTAAACAATTGCAGAAGCAACTTGTACATATGGGACACTTAAGTTGGAAAATGTAATACAGAACAGCTTTTCTGTATACAGTCTATACTTAAAATTTAAGACATTTTGCCAATAAAGTACGAAATGCCTGAGTAATTGCTTACACCTTTTGTATTTCATCACATGTAAGTTGATGTCCGTAAGCTATAATTGAATTTTACCTAATAAGTAATTATTGAGAAATAAATAAAAAACCTACTTTCATTTTCGATAAACCAGCCTGAAATAGCAAAAATGAGAGTAAGGAGGTGGACACGCTTTGTTGGATCCAAGTCGGTGAAAATTTGCATCAAAATATATGCTTGCAATAAAATAATATTGAATGATTACGTAAAGAGTGAGTATATTTACTGTGAACCTATTAAGGGTAAACATAGAAATTCAGATAGGACAAATGTTGAATAAATAAGATTTGTCAATTCGTTTCTTGAATGCGCGATTTTAGTTTCAATGAATAGAACTTTCCAGAACAGGGTACCCAAGAACGCGGGTTGACTAATCAACGTCATGGCGGAAAGTGTAGGGCGAGTTATTCATCAGGAAGTTTTCTTGGATCTGACAACTTTAGTTTAAGATGTGCCAAAAAAAAAAAGGTTTATACTTATCTAGCGTTTTTAAATTACAAACATTTTTATACCACTGCAGATCAGTAGTAAACCATATACATTAATTTGTGAAACATAAACACGTCGTGTTAACAACTCTACGTCTCTATGAATAGATGATGTAAGCATAAAACGAGGAATTTGAATCGGGTCGAGTAAGGTTACACTCAGTCTTTTATCTGAAATTCTGTTTTGAGAGAGTGATAATAGTTATATTGATATTTGGCTAACACATAAAGAACAAAATTTAGAAAAGAGAAACGAAGCACTGTAAAACCACTCCCTGGTTTGAAATAAAATGAAAAAGTTTGCAGTTTTTTTTCCAGTCAGCTGCAACAAAAAGAAAAGAAAGTATAAAAAAGCCATATACATGAAGTATTGTATCATTTTTAAAAATGTTTAAAGTGTTAATTCCCGTGCTTGCGCGGGATATATTAACTAGAAAGAAATAGAAAAAAAACGTATCAATAACACAACCAAATTTTAGTAAGATGTATTCAAAAGAACAGGAAATGAATTCAATGCACCGCATAAGTATATGATAAAATACACAAAAGTATTACATAAAAAGCCAAATAAGTTGTACATAATTACACAACAAAATGTATGAATTATACATGTATAAAATAACAGAAGTATGGTGTACAATGTACGCGTGAACAACAGCACAAGTAAATGTAAACTTCAGGACTAGATAGGTGTACACAAAGTGACAATAACTACTAGTATTTTACCAAAGTTTCACAGTAGGGCAAATGAGTTGTTCAATTTGAGAGAAGGATATTGTCACTTAATAAATGCTGTGAACGTCAGTATGAAATATTTATATATAATATAAACTAAAGTGAAATGCATGACATATTGTGGAATCATTTAATTTCGTTGACGCCAATTTTCGTGGATTTTTTTGCTTATTCGTGGGGAAATTATTTCGTGGATGTGTCGGTTTTCAGTTTCATTAGGAAAACGAAATTCCCCATTATTAATTTTTCTGGAGGATGTAAATTCGTTGGTGAGGGCTACCCAGGAATACCACGAAAATTGAGCCACAGTATAGAGCAGAAAAAACCTTCACTCTTTAGAAAAACTTATTAATTCAATTCTATTTGACCATATTCAATTTAAATTTACTAAGTTAGTAACTTTACAGTATGTTAAAAAAATATGTGCATGTCATAAACTAATTTAACAATGTCAAGAAATAACATACAACCCTTTAATGGGTCTAACTTTCAATGATAAAGGATTCAAATATTTCCATAAGTACAATAATTAAGAATATTTTATTGATACCTGTACGTGGTTAGTATCCCCAATATGTCAATTTGATTATTTCTGTATGAGAGGTAATTGTATTACAAGGAGTTTTAAAAAGTGTAAAAAAGTGCATTTATGATCGTGTTGATAAGAGCGAATGAAAATTTTGTTCATTTGTTATAAATAACATTAAGACAAAACTTTGATCGTAATATCTTAATTTATCATGTAACCAGTTCATTGTATTGTTTTACAGAAGCATTGCACAAAAATGAGATTATCATTGTGTAGCTGTCTTCCCACAATGTATAGTATAAACAATCTATCATTCCGCCCAGTGTCGACGCAGTCACCCCGCAGGGTCTTCAAGTGAGTGCTATCATAAAATATGTGCTCGATTCAACAATTTAACATACAAAAAAGGGTGTTATAAGAAATGTGGTTTTCTAAATCGAACACCTTTCATAAGTTTTAATACTGACTTCTTGCATTTCGTCCATTATGATGATAGGATTTGATATGTTGTATATTTTAATATTATGACTGAATGTTGATACAAGATCTTTCATTTTAGATGTGATTGTACCTAGTTTAGAATGATTAGATTCAATAAGTTTGATATGACTTTAAAGAAAAAGAAGCAGAAATTATATAGAAGTAATACCTTTGATTGATTTATTGTTTTCGTTGTTAGAGGGAGTTAATATCTATTTGGAATGTTTTTCGTTTTTAGTATCGATAACAAGCAGAACGGGAGCGGCAGATTGGGTGGCCTTAAATTAACACTGCGGCGGCGTCAGATCTGCAAAAAATGTACAAGTCAAAAGATTGAGAACGAAAAGTTGTTACATGAAATCCATTGGCTTAAGACCGGGTACAGTGATGTATTAATGTGTCTGTTTGTCTCCTTACCCCAGTATGTTCTGTATATGTTTTCTCTTTTGTATTACAGTGTTATTCGATATCTCTTCTTTCATGAATGTTCATGTTACAGAGTTCAGAACATGTTGCGAGATAAAGAAATAGAGGTGTGTGAGAGAGTTTCTATGACAATGGAAGATTTGTGCAATGAAAATCAACGGTATACATAACAAATAATGTATAAAAAACGTCGATGCTACACAGATAATTATTTTTGAATAAAGAGTTTTTATTTATGTTACTTTTATAAATTGACTTATTTTAAATTTTTTAATGTTTTTTATTTTATCAAAAGATTGAAGGAAAAACTTTTTATTGAAGAAAGAATAAGGTAAATATAAGTACACATGTATGTGTTGACATTATTGAGCTAAATCACACTTTTGGGATTAATGATAATTTTGTAACTAAATGTACCTCTCTGGAAACTCTAAAAATATTTTTCAGAAAAATATAATAGTTAAGTACTACTAGGTAGAATAATTACGAAATATTTATAAAAGCTATTAGTATAATTACGTGATAATAGGTTCCATATTTATATCAAAACAACAATATGCACGATATATTTCACTGGGTAAATATTTATATTTGAAAGAAAATAGTTAAGATCACAATAGTTAACACAAGAAATTGTTTATAGATGTAACTAATGTTATTTTTGAAGCTAAAACAGAATGTATGTGAAGCAACTTTTTCAGAGTCTGGGGCACCAGCCACACTCCTTTTGACAAGGTAGATTGTATCCGTAAAAGTTACCACAGATCACTTGATGAGATTACCGAGTAAGTAATATGTCTTAAACATTTTTGAAATGAGAGTTCAGAATATAAATCTGAACTATGAAGTCTTGGAAGTTGTGTCATAGACTTAATTCGTAATCATGTCTGATTTGATTATATTTCATCAAAAGAATTTAAAAAGATGTGACACTGTCCCTCCCAATGGGTATTTATATATCCTGTAATGATCCATGTAAAAAGGGTTATTGTTTCTTATGTTCAAATTACTGTGTAAGTTTTTGAATGCATTTTAAACGTTACGATGCCTTTAGAATTCAATGCTTAATCTACAATGTATGTTTGCTAAAAATCGTACATTCCTATAAAAACACATAATATACGTAATTAAAATTTTTTAAAAACCTTTTTGGAAGTTGTGTCATAGACTTAATTCGTAATCATGTCTGATTTGATTATATTTCATCAAAAGAATGTAAAAAGATGTGACCCTGTCCCTCCCAATGGGTATTTATATATCCTGTAATGATCCATTTAAAAAGGGTTATTGTTTCTTATGTTCAAATTACTGTGTAAGTTTTTGAATGCATTTTAAACGTTACGATGCCTTTAGAATTCAATGCTTAATCTACAATGTATGTTTGCTAAAAATCGTACATTCCTATAAAAATACATAATATACGTAATTAAAAAAAATTAAAAACCTTTTTGAATTTTCGAATAAACATAAATCAATGAAAGTGGATTTTTATCTTAAAATTTTTTCAGCCTAGAACGAAAAATAAGTGAAATGGAAAATGAGGCATGGAATCTGAAGAGTATAATACATAAGAAGAACTTAGAATTGTATTGGTAAAGTAGTAAATGATTTTCATCTAAGTAAATAGTAAGATTTTACACGTAATTTATTGAGCTTTTAATTCTTATTTAACCATTCTAATAACGCATTATGAATAGGTTTGCACAAGACATGGAAAAGAAAGAAAATGATGCATTAAGAATGAAGCAAAGACTTTTGAAAGTAGAGTTTGACAATTGCGGGTAAAGACAGAAAAAATATATAAAGATATATTCTATTATGTTCAAAGTACGTGAACGTATTTAAGAAAACAACACCTATGATATATACAAAAAAATGCAATATTAAAATAAACACGAGTACATTGTTTTCTTATTAAAGCATATGTTTAGATAACTGTAATGCTAATTAATAAGTCAAATTATCGTGTATTTACGCATCGTGTATTATAAGTACATGTATATATATAGGTGAAAACTGTGATCTAAATTTTTACTTTCATATAATGATGCGTTTTGTATTCTTACTATAGGTATCGCATTGCACTTCATAATATGACCGAGGATTGTAATGTTGTCAATGCAAGGTATAATCAATATAAGAAATATTTTAAAATAAGTTTTTATTGATTGTAACCACATTATTTTCGTTTGTCATTATTGCTAAATGATTATTTAAACCGATTGATATGTGAACATGTTTGTATGATGCACCATGCTCTTTTTTAACAGGTTTCAGGAATTAGATGCGGAAAACAATCAACTTAAAAAAGCACTTGAAGTTAGAGGGAAAAGCCTGTTCTCATTTTTGGATGGGAGGTTTTAAAATTTTTTTCCAATTACTTAATACTTTATCGAACATAAAATTGAATTGTGATCAAACATTTTTTGGCCAAGGAAAAATCAAATTGTAAGACCATTACCTTTAAAGGGGCATGGCCACGATTTTGGTTAAAAATTTATTATTCCGTTTTTATACCCCCCCCCCGCAAACGATGTATGGGGGGGGGGGTTATAAAGGAATCACCTTGTCCGTCCGTTTGTCCGTCCGTGAACTATCTAAACATAGAATAAAATACAACAAAAGTCTTAATTTTGGACTACTATTATGTAAACGAAAACATCCTTTTTGAAACCTTTCCAGGTCCACCAATTTCAGGAAAAATGTATCTTAGAATATGTGTAATCTGATGTTCCTAAAACACTATTCAAAACCATATGATGCGGACTTCGTTTTTGTGGAAATTGATAAAATACTTGTGTCCTGTTATTCTTTCATTGAAACCCCGCGAAATAAAAAAAAACTGAAGTCAATTATGACGTCATATAATTTTTGACGCCATAGCTGAAATAAAGGGTTGTTGGTGTTACGTCACAATAAAAATGTGTGAGTTATCTCCCTGTAACCGCAAACCTTACCTTAATTCCTGTCTGTGTCATGTCATGTATTAATAGGAATAATTAGAAGCTAAAATTTGACACAAAGCTTGCTTGTGTCAGGCCACATAAAATTAATATTTAGATTCTCATCCCCGTTTCTCTGAAAATGGCCTGCCTCGATGTTTTTTTTGGGAAAAAAAATGTGTGAAAAAAAAATTTCGGAAAAAAATCGGGCTCGGTATACTAAAAATTCAAATTTTTTAATGGCTGCTTGACATGTGGATTATCGTTTGATTCGAGTCATGATTGTTAACATAAGGATGCAAATGTCTTCATGCATTAACAGTTAACTTGAAATAAAATGGAATTTAAAATATAGAAATTGGTTTGTGTATTCATATTAACATAACAGTTTTAAAAATTAGAGCAGTTGTTAATTATAGAAAATGGACGGTGAAATAGATTCATAAATTATTCTCTATATTAGAAAAATACATGAGTTATGATTTTTTCTTAGCGGGGGGTATCAATTGTGAGCTTGCTCACAGTACCTCTAGTTAATATTCACAATGCTTCAGTATTACATTTCTAATAGTCAACCATTTGAGTGTCAGTGATCGAGTTATAGGTGAGAAACAGTGCTCGCGGTTCTTTGTTATGTAAACGAAGCTCAGATATGTTTTTCTTTTCATTTTGAAAACTCAAGGTTTAGACCTAAATGAATGTGACAAACACTGGGATCTGTTCAAAACAAATTAGCAGATAGAAAAATCAGCTTGAAAAAGAACTTGTGGTATAATGAACCAATGTAAACAAACACATGGCACGAGCCTTGTTTACAAAGGAAAAAATTATGAGCTCTGTATCTTGCTCATATCCTCGGAAAGCAGAAACTTATGTGGAAGCATCCTCAGGTAGTGTAGATCAAAGTTTGTGAAAATCATGACCCCCGGGGGTAGGGTGGGGCCACAATGGTGGGTCGAGTTTTTACATAGGAATATATAGAGTAAATCTTTAAAAGTCTTCTTCTCAGAAACTAATTAGCCAGGAAAGCTGAAACTTGTGTTGAAGCATTCTCTGGTAGTGTAATCATTTCCCCCAGGGGTAGAATGGAGCCACAATTGGGGATCGAATCTCTACATAGGAATATATAAAGTAAATCTTTAAACTAAATTAAACTAATTAGCTAGGAAAGTTGAAACTTGTTTGGAAGCATCCTTAGGTAGTGTAGATTAAAAGCTGTAAAAATCATGATTCCTTGGGGTAGAGTGGGGCCGCAATGGGGGGGGGGGTAGTGATTTTTAAATAGGAATATTAAGAGTAAATCCTTAGAAATCTTCTTCTCAGAAACTAATCAGCCAGGTGATTATTTAATATTGTTTAGACTTTGGCTTCTGGATGATTCCTGGACAATTGGGTCTCACAAGGGGTTCAGAGTTTGATGTAGGTTTATATCCCATTTACAAACAATTGTTTAGGATCTTTTTGAGAGCTGCAATGCTCAACATGTGATATTACTATAAAATCATCCTGTAAGAAAAGGGACTAATGATAATAAACATAAGAATATCCAGTGGAAAAAATTGATTTTTATTTATACAGGATCTACATGTATTATACTACATTGTCCAGATAGTTTTTATTATGACTCCATTTAGCTGATTTTATCATACCTATTGTTCCACAGTTGAGCGATGTGGCCCATGGGCCTCTTGTTTAAATTCTAGTGACAGAGCGAGCATTTTACATAAGTATTAAAGCATATGATTAAATAAAAATAAAATTAAACTAGACTTTGACCCGTGCGTGCACGGGTTGACATTGCATATGATATCGGAATAATCTAAGTTTATTCTAATAGAATAATCTGTGTTTCGGGACAGGCCTTCACCACAGTTAAAATGCCTCCCATATACCCGTAATGTAGCAAAAAACTGCAGAATCGCTCTGATACGATTTTGAGAAAATTAATGAAGCTTTATTGAAAATAACAGTCAAATTATTCGTAACAAACCATTTTGCGGCTGTAAATACATTTCATCTAAAAATTTAATTCATATTAATGAAGAATTCAACACTTTTTCCCCAACGTTTTTTACTCGCTTCAATTGACATTCGGAAATCTCGGGATTTTTCAAATCAAATGCACTGAGTTAGAGTTATCTCCCGTATTTTCTTTGATGAACAGAATATATACATGTAGCAAACTTTCAATGAAAATTTACACGTATTTGTATTATCGTTTTTGAGTTTATCCATGCAAATGTGATATTGTGGAAACATAAACTAAAAAGCCTCCCGTGATTTAGCGTGAATGTAATGCGCATGCGCAAGATTGTAAAATCCAAAAAATCCAGATGATTTCCGGATTTTTAAAAGGAATTTTCGTTGATTATTAATTAGTGAAGCTTGATTGGGAAAAAATAAAAACATATTGGTAATCTTCAAGTACCGATGATGTTTAAAATATATAAAACAAAAGACAGTACTCTTCCGATTTCTCGGTATTAAAGCCCAAAATTCGAGTCTATTATTTTAATATAGTACAGTGTAGTATAGATGATCATATAAAAGTAACGATCATTTCTTTAATGCTTATTAAGGAATTCCAATGCTGCAGACGAAATGAAAATATCACAGACTGCGGTCGAAGAAAAACAAGCAGAAATACTGAGATGGCGGGATAACTGTACACTGAATGAAGAAGAAATTACAGACCTGAAAAAGAAGTATTCAAATGTTTCAGAGGAGAGAGACAACTTGTTTCAAAGGTATAAATACATGTACCACTATAAAGAAAATATTTCTTGATATATCAAAATAATAATTAAAAAAATCAATGGTAAAGATTTGCTTTGTAGAAATCAGCTTCTGCAAGGTAAATCAAATGAACTGCATGCTAAAATAAGATACCTTGAAGAAAACAGGAGGAACACTACAGATGAATGGAAGGACTTAGAGAAAGTACGAAACTCGGTAGTGCAATTAGGAGATGATAATGACCGACTGAAAAAAGACATTGATACTTTGTCTAAAGAGAAGGACAATGCACTGTCCAGGTAAATGCAAATTTTTAATGTGTACTAATGAGTGCTTGTTATATCAGCTATATTTTACACGTTCAGTCAACAAATTGTTATCTTTTAGAAAGATAAAATAGTTTGAAATTGATTTAACTATTCATATTTTGTTAGATCTTTTATTGCTGAGAAAGAGGTGAGACAATTAAAACTTGATATCAAATCAAAAATTGAAGAAATTCAGCGCTTACAAAAACATACAACACAAAAGGAAGGAGACAATGAGAAATTACAAGAAAGACTTTCAAATACAAGTAAAGAAAAAGAACAACTGTGGGAGAGGTATGAGGATATTTTTATTTAAGCTACCATATTTATTTACACGGTTATTAAAATGTATAGAATAAAAACAATGTACAGCATAGTATTTTACTTACTGGAACCTTATTCTTCATTTTTAATAAGCAATAAGCGTCTTGAAAAAGTGAACGGCCAAATACTCTTAGCCACGGACGAATCAAAATGCTGGCAAGAGAAAATAAAAGAACTACAGAATGAAAACAGACATTTACGACACGATATTGACGACTTATCCAAACAGAAGAAAGACGCAATCAAAAGGTGAAATGAACGTTATTTTAGAATATTACACTATTTCATTTGATACACAATGTACCGTAACTATTTATTCAGAAATTAGTTAACAAATCGGATTGTATTCCACTATTTCTAACAGTATTCTTTAATATTGATACTAGTATGCAAGGTTAAACCAAGGATAGAACAAAAAAAATTGCAATAAACGTATACAAGAAGATCCGTTTTAAACCATTTTTCAAAACTTCGTTTCAGGATAAGAGATCTTGAGAGCGTGAACGCTAATTACAATGACCAATTGCTTTTAGCCACTGACGAATCGAAGCGTTTGCAAGGGAGAATTAAAGATCTGCAGGGTGAAAAAAGTTGTCTGCGACGTGATATTGATGACTTATCCAAACAGAAGGAAGACGCACTTACGAGGTATATGCATTTTATTCTAGTCCAGTAGATATTAAGGAAAAAAGAAGATATTCTAAATATAAATCTTAGATTTATGAAGTTTTTTTCTGCAAAATAATAGTAAATTAATAGTTAAAAAATGATATTTAAAAACTCAAATAAATGTACATCTAATGAGCAGTTTTTGTCCACACAACCTTCTAAAACTTTGAAACCTTTCCATCACAGGTTAAGCAAAGTAGCTGGGGCTAAGCTAACACATGGAAATGCAGCAATAACAGATCTGAGTGATACAGATCGTCCCACGAAGTTAGCAGAGAAATTTTCGGAACTTTATGACAATGCATGGACGGATGCTTTTGAGGAACTAGATAATACTTTCCACAATGAAGAAAAAACGATTAAAGTTCTACTACAAATTTTTCAGGTGGAGCTTTAAGTACTATGTGTATACATGTAGATTAAAATATAAATTCAAACGCTCTTTTGTTGACGCAATAACAATACTATTGTAATTGTAATTGCATTTACAGGAGGCATACACATTTTGCGTGGAAACAGAAAATAATTACGAAACGAGGATTGAACTGGCAGTTTTCACATTAGCAAGCAAAACGGGGGTTTGTATTTGATATTTTTTTTATATGAATAAAGCACGGTAACATATATAAACAGAAATATTGGTTATTATAACTTAAACAGAAGGCATATATTTTGAACGTCTTTTGTTATTAGAGCCATCAAATAAAAAATACAAACGTTGAGATACAGAAAGTTCTTGCTGATCTAAGGATCTCACTTAGCACTGCTTGTTGTTCGGTCATTGAAGAGGTAAGTGCACCATCAATACAATATACCAATTAATTTGATAAGAATTTCCTTATTCATGTAAAACTTCATATGGTTACAATGTATCTGTGCAGATGGTGCTATCCAAACTCCCGTCCATCTTGAAGAGCGTTGACGTTGCTGCATGCCCATTAACCAAGCTGTTCGCTTGCCAGTGTGCAAGTTTAAGTTGGAAGATGAGAATCCGGGACCCGCCCCTTTTTGTCCGGTTCGAGTTTAGATGTGGATCGACATTTAACGCGGACGTACTGAAGAGGTATACAAAAACGGGGGGATACCTGGACTTTCTTGTCTGGCCAACTCTTTACTTGCACGAAAAAGGCCCAGTTTTGGCGAAAGGTGTGGCTCAACCCAAGATTGCACCATAACTTCTATCTTTAACGACATTTGTTGACAAACATTTTGAATGTATATATATCTATAATTATAGTTTGTATTACGTTTGATATGTGTATATGTCATTTAAACTAATATTTTTATTTATTTTTTACAATTTTTTAAAATATATCTTTATGTTTGTTCTAATAAGATATAGTCTGTCTATTTATTCATTGGGGTGGGTGGTTAAGATTTGAAGGCTTTTTCCTGGGTTGAAAAGGGGATTGACAGGTTTTGTGTCTTCATTACTTATTGCACAAATATAAAATATTAATATGTTTGCATAAACCATGGTCGTATATACTTTACCATGCGTTTCAGATCCCCATTCCGACCCACACTTGATCCGCGCGTGCTGCGTGGTGTTCCCAGTATATGCTAAATCATCAAGGTACTAGTGTGTCATTTGTGTGTATTTTTTTTATCTGTAAATTATAGAATATCATGTATATCATTCACGATGTACTGAAATAAATAAATATAAATAACACCTTAATTATGGATGTATAGACATATAATACAGGGGTATCTTAGTGTACCTCTACTAGACTCATTTAGGTTATTAAAGCTGACATGAATTCATAAAAGCATTTGGTCGCCATATTAGTTTCGATCGCTCCTCTACTGCCACTGGGGTATATAAACTGGTCGAGAAAATTACGGTCGGTTGCTTTTCGATCGAGACATTCAGGTTGCACGCACTACAATGTTTGTAATACAGAATAAAGGAAACAACAACAAATAGAATACAAAATATATTTATTCTTTGAAAAAAATCCAAGGTATCCGTATTGTTTTGCACAGATAGTTCTGCCTTACTTCACATGCACATCGAACACGTGTGTCGTTCATACAGAGTGCATAACGTCTGCATCTTTTTTAAAACCCCGGCGGCACTACATCCAACACAGTAGATAAATAATAGTAAGTCTAAGAAAGTAACAATGTAACTTCGTTTCCATCGGTTTCTACAAAACGCTCCGTTTCAAAAATCCATGCGATCATTGACATTGCTCGATCTGCCACAGTGTGTGGTTTGCGCATCACCCCTGCGAATGTGTTCGGAATGTTTTCTTTATCGTTGATAAGTATGTAATAAACCCAGAGGTGCTCGAATGAAAGTTCACGAGACTTCCCCGAGATTTTTTCAGTTCCTGTCAAATTTCGAGCGGAAGTATAAGTGTTCGGATAATATTCTCAAAATACGTAAGTACTGGTCGTTTTTTATATCATATCCTACTTTGATTTACGTTAAAACATGAAAATCGATTAAGATATATGTCTTATTTCATCATCTAGCGGTTATTTAAACTAAACGATGATATTCAGAGCAGAGTTATCGTTCGTGTTCAACCACTCTACACGTGGTTGAAAATATAAACATTGAGTTGCTTAAGGTAAGGTTTGCGGCTCGCATTTTTTAGGAGTTGTACCAAAGTTACATACCATTTTGTTCACTATACTAAAGTCTTTTTTTCTCATGAAATTTAAATGATTTTGCCGGTCCCGTTTTATAACTACAAAAGGTCAAAGTTCATGATTTCAAATTTTCATGTTGATGAAATGTAAATAGTATCGTGAAAATATGTACATTTTATATGTGACTATAATGGGGGTTGTTTATGCATAAAATGTTCGAAAATAATGTCACTAAATATATCATGATTATTTTTTATTAATTTCTAATGTACTATTTAAAAATAGAATAAAATGCAACATAAGTCTTAATTTTGGACTACTATTCTGTAAACGAAAACATCTTATTTGAAACCTTTCCAAGTCCACCGATTTCAGGAAAAAAGTATCTTAGTATATGTGTATTCTGATGTTTCTAAAACACTATTCAAAACCATATAATGCGGACTTCGTTTTTGTGAAAATTGATAAAACGCTTGTATCCTGTTATTTTTTCAATGAAACTACAAAACCCCCGGAAATAAAAGAAACCTGAAATCAATTATGACGTCATATAAATTTTGACATCATAGCTGAAATAAAGGGTAGTTGGTGTTACGTCACAATAAAAATCTGTGAGTTATCTCCCTGTAACCGCAAACCTTACCTTAATAAAATCATATCCATGTTTGATGCTTTTGTGTGCAATACCATGCTTATTAAAAAAAAGAATGGGTGTCTGTTTTGTATAAAAACTTAGTATATCAAGCCATTTTCAAGAAACATTCTGCATTAAATAGTATAGTCTGTTTCACTATTGATGCTATTACTAGGTCAGGCGCGGATCGAAAATTAATCCTCTGGGGGGGGGGGGGGGGGGTCGCTACTAAGCATGTTAATTGTTGCAACAGCAAAAAAAACCTATATTTTCTACTGTCACATTTATTTCTAGAACTCATTTTATCCACCAATTAATGAAAAAATAAACCTCTAGATTTTATATTTGATTACAAGTACATAGATTTTGGAAAATAGACTATAAACACGAGTCACGATTTTTACTGCGAAACTGAAAGGGTCAAATAAAACCACGTGGTCTAAATTTAAATGACAATAACATTCGCAGGGGTGGCATGTGCGATTTTATTACATACACAGAAAAACGGTCTACAATTATCGAGGGATGTTTTTAAGTATTTGTGCCTGGATTTCAGTCTGTCTTGTTTCGTCGTTCATTGGATATTCTTTGCCAGTGCAGTGATTGTCATATTATTTTTGTTCAAAACCCGTTTCTACACGTCTTTTCGTCCAAGGTAACGACAGTTACGTGTTCAGGTGCATAAAATCACAGGCACCTGAATTTTTATCAATCAATCGCTCAATAAGGTAAATATAAAAAAAATTCTACGTCCTCTATATATAAATACACCAGGTGTGCAACGCCATTTTGACCCCCTCGTCGATTCGGGCTTCAATTTACCACATAAATCGGATATGCCTGCCAGTTTGCTTGTAGCATTACCTTCTAAAGTTTAATAAATCCAATGCATAGATAATGCTTTCAACTAAAATTCATGCAAACTTTGTTCGTCCCGAGTCGAGATAGCTATTGGCTGACGTCACGGAATTTTAACTCCGCACTGAATGCTCTAATACATAAACTTTTTAAAACAATAATTCTGAATTTATTTCATTAACAAACTGAGATAAGAAAAACTAAAGAATCCCAAACACTATGTTGTTTGTTATCCCTCATTTTATATAACACATGTTTTAAAAAGTTTATGTATTAGAGCATTCAGTGCGGGGTTAAAATTCCGTGACGTCAGCCAATGGCTATCTCGACTCGGGACGAAATTCATAGTGCTCTCGGCCTTATATAGGGGAGTGTAGCGATGAGCAGAACAATAGATTTCGACAACTAATATGGCGTAGTTGGAGATAAAAGGGAAATAATGTGTATTTATGAATTCATGTCAGTTTTAATGTTGAATTAATTTTCCAAGACCCCGTTCTCGAAAAAACTCTAACCCTACTCGCCAAAAAAAAGAAAACTCTTCAACTATAATACATGTATTACCTTTTAATTATTACCAAATTATGTTCGGTAAAAAAAAAAATAACGCACGTGTAGCATAAAACGTAATCTCAATGACAACATATGTTTAGAAAATGTAATGTTTTAAAGGAGCAAACGAAAATGTTTCATTGGTTTTTCACATTTTGTTTTATTCTAAACTCAACAACATATTGCGATGAACATAAAACAATAACACAATGAATGACTTTAAAAGTGTATCTTTTGCAAGTCCTCATTTTCGATAAAATCAAATCTATTTGAAAAATACAAAATATTCTTTACGATTTTTCAAAATTTGCCAGGTTAACATACTCGCTCTCTTACAATTGCATCTTTTCAATAGGTAAATACATGAAAATGTATACATTGAAGTTTTGGCACATATGAAATTCACATTTCATACACTCAACTTAAAATGGCTTTCACAGTTCCTTTCACGAATGTCTGACATATTGGACACTTTATCATGGCTGGTGCACAGTCCACACACGTACACATATGGCCACAAGGCAAAAACACGGTGGTTGCATAATCATCCATGCAGACTCTGCATAATGATTGTTCTAATAGCATCTGGTGTTCTAAAACTAGGGCTTCGTAACCTACAGAAAATGGTTTCTATTCAGAAAAGAATTTTTTAAATCATTTTAAATATATAAAAATAATTTACTGTCGAAACAGTATAATATTTTTCAGTTAGAATTTTTGAATATACAATTCAAGTCAAAACCAAAAAAGTAGAAAAATCATTGCCTGTGATTGACCGCTAGACAGATAGATTAGTTTGCTCCATAAAATAAGAATTGTGCATGCTTTGCGTGTTTTGTCAACTTTTAAAAAACAATATCTTCGCTTTTTCAAACACCGTGTCTCCTTATGAAGCACATAATTTAAAAAAATCTGTTAATAAATCGTAGTCTGTAAACAAACGCAGAAATAAGATTTTTCTAGTAACTGCAATTCGCGAAACACCATGTACTCGTACACACTTGTTCGCACAATACAAAGAAAAAGCAATGAAAAAAGGGAAGAATTATTCAAGGATATACACTTTCTGTTATTCTGAAAATTTCACTGCATTTTATCCTTTTTAAAAGGACACAGTGTCCTTAATGTCAATAATGAGAAAATACAGCAAAATATTAAAATTACAGATTTATTTCCCCCACATGTAATAAAGCAACATGCCATTATATTAAACAATAATAAACATTCGTTAATTTGTTCTCTGTTTTGTTAGGCATAATTTGAAATGAATAAGGCCGTTTTGAGCATACATACCCTGCTGGTTACAGCAGTCGAGTTTTTCTCTTGTTTCGATGTCTTCTATTTCCTTGTTTTGGTCACTTTCTGGATTCGAGTCGTTTTCACAATGCTTTTTGTTCATATTGTTTGTCTGATCTGCAGAAATATGTCTTCCTAAAAGGCAAATCATATCATGAAAACGTAAAAGAAAAAAAATCAAAAGGAAATTCCATATTGTTTAAAAACAAACTGAAGAAAAATTAAAGTTGTTTTTTTTTACCTTTATAAAGCCTTTTTTCATAAACCTTTCTGATTTCTTTTTCTGAGAATCCAATCTCCATGACACTTTGAAATCCTGCAGAATTATCATGTTCCTCCTTTAGTCTCTATTTAAGAAAAAAAGTCTGTTAATTTTTTTTTAATCAAATAAAATGCAGTATTATTCGAGATTAATTGTTATTATAAAGAGAAATAAACTCACGCTTGTCCCTTGTTCTTTCGCTTGAACTTTCTGAATAAATTTGCTTCCTTTGCACTGTTTAACAAATGAGCAGCTAGAGAACCTGTGCGCATGTTTAATCCAAGGATCGTCGCCTTCTTTCCAGTCCTTAAGTCCTCCACCACAGAAAAAGCAATAAACTTGATCTCTTGAACCTTTCGGTTGAAAATATATGCTGCATTTATTACGACTGATTGCACTTCAAATGCATTTTAATAACAGTTTTTTGAATTATATTATTATTGGAGATAGATGCAGTGATTGACACAAATACAATTAACGGGTGCCACTTACTCTTCTACTGCATCTCTTCTCATCTTGAAACTTCCGATAAAGAATAATTTATTGCTCTGGAAAGACCATATAATAAAGCTTTGATGAAAAATTTCAACTTGGCAAATAATAGTTGCATATAAGCATACCATCGTAGAAAAATCCAGCTTTGGACAATTTCTCTCCGCTGACAATGCCTGGTTTTGGCCATGAGTTGAAGGATGTCAACCTGTTGGTAAGTATTGCATACTTTGGGTGCTTAGGTTTTTCAATGCATATTCCAAGGTCTTCAAATATTGCCTTCCTTGTTATTTTTGGCCGACTTTTACACATATTTTGACCAGACGCTTGTGTCGTTGAATTCATGCTTGAGAAAGAGGGTCTGTTCTCTTCCACAATAGACCCTTGATTATTTATTTGGTTTTGTGTTGATGCACAATTTTCTACTAAATTATGGCGTCTCTCATTCATGGTTGATTCAGGGATATTTGTTTGTCCACCATAAGCATTCCTTAGAACAGCCGGACTATGACTTTCTTCTCTGACAACACTTGCTGCTAAATGACTAGAATCGTAGTTTTCTCTCACAAAATTACAATTTGGTGAATTTTTGTAATGAATTTCCATGGGATCATCATTTGACTGAATATCAATATAAGCGTAATTACACTGGAAGCATTTCACAGAATCTGAGTTTCCATCATAGTAAAATCCTGCCCTTGAGAGCTTCATGAGCGATATAGGGCAATTTCTTTTAAACCCACTGAAAGAAGAATATCTGATGATATCGTACTTCATTTTATCAGGAACCTTCATTTCTGGATATTTGGCACATTCTGCATAGTAGAGAGGAAGTTCGGTGGCTGGACAGCTATTTCCGTCCTTAGGAAACGTATGCTCCATGGTATTGGAATATGCAACACAATCACGTTTCCTTTTCAGCATGTCTAGATATAAATACAGGCAAGTTCATGTGCGGCGTATGTATATAACTAGTCAATTCTAGATTCATGTAGTTCTCTGTGGCTTGTTTACAACTGCGTGAACGCACGATAACTCCGTATTGGCATATATTTTTACACTCTAGAGTCAAGGTCAATGTTAAACACGTGTAGCTGTCTCCATTAACGAGGTGACTTTTTATGTTTTCGATATTGGAGAGCATGAAAATACGCATTAAAATTTAAAAAAAAAAATCAATTACTAATTTAAGATTTGTTATGATCGAGAAGTTTCACTCCTCATTTCTCATTCCTATTAAAAAAAATCATGTAAAACGTCCAGAACAGAAAATTCTAAAAATTAAAACTTTTGAAACGATTTCAATAACCAAATTAATTATAACCAAATTAAATTTCTGTTGTGGATTTTTTTTATGCAACCGTTCTATAATTCCTTATCCAAGAAAGGTAAACCGTACTTAAATACGCTTCGCTTCAGTGTACCTACAGGTTATTGACTTATCCATATCTACATAAACATTGTCCCTAAACTGATACATCATTCAACCTTCACTTCAGGTTACTCGTGTTCATTTGTCAAGTAACGTAATTAATTTTATTTCTTTATTTAGTTTAATTTAACACTATTTTTAATTTAATCTTGTTCTTTTCAATTAATGTACGTAAATTTAAGAAAACTTATTATTTAATGTTTCTTTATCTATCAATAATGCTACAGTGTAAACCAAGAAATAAATGTTATGTAATTCCATTTCTTGACTTTGTAATTGTTTGTTGTATATGCCTGGTCCCAATCTATTTGATTATCGATAAAACATGTTTTAAATTAAGAATGACGTACGTTTACTCAGAATGAAAAAAAAACCCCACTGCCAAATATGAAAAACAATCTATTGTATGTTTTAGACCTTTGATTGTTGTGTTATTTTTTACCTTTAAAAAAGTAGATCAATGACATGTTTTGAGTAAATGGCTTTTGAATACGAGGGTTGTTAAAAAAGTTCGCGGACAAGTTAAATTGTGTGAGCGGACTATTCACATGATACTAGCGAAACTTTTTAGATTTAATCTTGACGTATTTTCTAAGAATATTTGTTTTATATGCACCATAAAAAAATATACAGCTTAATTATCTTGATAAGCTATGCTTCACGGAGCATGTCCGTTTTTTATTTTTTTTTTTATTTTGTATACGCATTTTTCCTTTCTAAGAAAATGTACCGTTTAAACGCATAAAAATAAACGATATTTTATATGGCATCACAATAACTTATGAAGGCCATTTTGTGAACGTTTCAATTAAATTGAAGGATTCCTGACCGTTTTATCGCCAAATTTGGACGAACAATGCTTGAAAAATGAGTCAAAAATGTTGACTTCAATGAATATCTTGGAGCACCGGGCCTTCATTTAATTTTGTGTGCACGTAGGAAAATCTCTGATTGAGACGAAAAGGTTATTAGATACTGCTATTTTAATAGGACAAAGGTTTACAATTAGAATCACGGAGGTTTAAAGATGGAAGAACTGGTCTTTTTAGCTCTTGCAGCACCCCAACCCCCCATACAGCCCGGATCTTGCACCTATAGATTTCGCTTTTTTTTTCTTATCTAATGTCGAAACTGCGTGGACAGAGGTTTTTGGACCTAAATGATCTACGATATGCCACAAAAGACATTATACAAAAACTGACAAATAATGGAGTGAACGTGCATTTTATAAATCGGTTAAATGACTTGAAAAGTGTGTGGAACTGAAAGATGTTTACTTTGAAAAAGAGTAACATGTTTGACTTTCAGTTGACTTTCTGTTGTTTGGTGTCACCTGACGGAAATATGAAATGGTGCTCCGTAAATCTAATTCATGCAAAGTAAAAATCGCTGTATCTTTTGAAAAAAAACTTTCAAATCCATAGGATTTTTGGCATACTTATTTTCAATTGGTAGTCATTTGATAAAACATACGCCAACCTACAAAGTACACAGTCATTTTGCCGTAAATCACTTTGCCCGCGAACTTTTCTAACAACCCTCGTATTTATGAAAAATTAAGAAAAATCCCTAAAACATATACACCATGATTGAGGTTTTCTTAAGTGTGAAAATATTACAAATGACTTAACTCTGTAAAATGAAAAACAGCTTATAAATGGATGTGTAGCTTAATAGATACAACGCATTTTAAAAGTTTTCAGTAATTTAAATTCATATTTAAAAATATATACCAGTCCGATTTTCCTCTACCAGTTTTCAAATCCCTACCTATTTTTGATTCAATTTAACGAGAAACTGAATTTTAATAATATAACACATTTATAGCGTTAAACTATTTAGATAGACCTATGGCATAAAATTATAAAAATTTTGAGATAATGGTGTCTTTTATTTTTTTTCAGCATTTTTCAATTTTTTTGCATTGCGGGTCATACGAATATCTTTAAGAATAAGTGAGGTAAAATCGACAGATAATATGCAATATTGACTAACAAATAAAATATTAACTTTAATTATTATAATACTGCAAAAAATGTTTTAGTGGGAAAAATTCCTAAAAATTAGTCCGCAGTTCCTCTGTTTAGCTAAAAATCCATGTATAGTAAAAATATCGAATGTTATGTCAATAATAATTCATTTCCCCCCCTTCTTCAATACTTCTTGTGGTTAAATCAAATTTTACTCGTGACATTAAACTTTATAACAATTAGAACTCAAACTTTGAGAAAGCAACATCCTTAATTAAATTACGCAATTTTATGTGTCTCGTGATAACATTAAAAGAACGAAATAAATCATATTGTTAAAAGTAAACACGTTAATTAATAATTATCTCGCACGAGTATTTAAGCGCATTTATCGCATGATGGTGATGATGATATGAAGATTTATTACACCAGAGACGTTTCCCGAGGGCAACTCCCTCTCCATCATGCAATAAATTGCTTATTTTGCCTAACGATAGATGACTATATAGAAAACATCGGGTTCTAATCGTTTTTTAACTCTTGTAAAGGAAAAACGTGGTGACTTTTTACCGGTTTCTTTCTTTCTTTTCTCATTTTCTTTAATACTAGTAATTCGAATTAATTCGTTTTCTGATATAAAAGGAAAATGTTGATATAATCCGATAAATTTTTAGACTTAATCATTTGATTACATTGTATGGTCATCCTCGAGATTTTTTGTACTCATGAAATGAAAATTCTTGGAATGAAGAAATGAAAAAAAAATATGTACGATGAGGGAAATATGAAGTTTTATTGCCCTAACACGTAATTGTCTAGAACTAATCAGATTACGCGTTATAAAGACTTTTTATAATGAGGTATATGTACGTGTCGATTAAACTGAAACAAATATTTTCACTATCAGCTTTTTTTCTGAGGAAGACCTTTGGATTCAGCCCGTCGTCTTTCTGTCGGCATTTCACTAATCTTCTCAATCAATGAAACAAAATAACCCAAGTTGATTTCAAGTTTGTTCTAATGGATGGCTAATTAACATTCGAAAGGAAAAACAATGTTTATGAAAAAGTTAATTAAAGATGGTTTTTTTTAGAGATATTTTTTCTCCTTTACATATACTTAACATAATGTGAATTTAAGTTTGGTCTAACAAAGGACTGATTAACAGATAATGATAATGAATTATAGTTAAATAAGGTAGTAATCTTCTTTTCTCTAAAGTTTAGAGATGTTTTGACCCGCTGAGTTCAGAACGGGTCAAAGCTATGGATATGAAATGGAGAAAAAACACCTTAATTAAACGTTTAATTATACTCTGTCCCGAGATTTTGCTTCCACCACTTTTCGCCTCATAAATACCTTTGTGCTCAAACTACGTCCATCCACTAATATGAAAAATGTCTAGATTATCTGTTTTGGAACACCCCCTCTACCGCTTCAGGTTTCAATACATATCCAAAAAATAGAAAGTCTACGAAGATTTAGCATTGCATCAGCCATTATTAAGCCCGGATGATAACGTTGAAAAATTGCCCGAGGTGTCCCGAGAACTTCCGAATGGAGAAAAGCATTCTCTCACCAGAGGTCGTGCTACACAAGTTTCGCTTACACCTCTGTCAACGCCGGAAAAATAGTCTGTCACATGATCAAAACAAGCATGGCGAGCACATGGCATTGTTGATTCGTTTCTTCTGTACAATCAGCTTGAAGGGGAGTCATCGACGGGTGAAGACTTTGATGACACGTTTAAAAACATCACAGGAGATGACATTGCTGCTGATTTATGTAAAATCATCGATAAATCGGTAGCGTACAGAAACTGATTTTTCAAACATCTGTCAAACTAGATCATGTGATCATATTTTAATTTTTACCTCCGCAAAATAGTTCTCCCAGTAACGTTGAAATAAAAATAAATAAAGGCGTTAAAGATTTAACTTTAATTGTTTATAATCATATTCATAAACAAAAGGAATAACTACATAGATTTTAATTACATTTTGCCCATCGTTTAAGTTTGTACAAGAATCTTGTACATCGGGCGTTGACAGAGGTGTAAGCGAAACTTGTGTAGCACGCCCTCTGGTGAGAGAATGGGAGAAAAGATGTAAACATTTCCCATTATAAATCCCCGTTAGAAATTTGTTTTCGTTCCTGTGAACTTTTATGAGTGAAAAATGATAATTTGTCAATGAAGATATCTTAGATATTTTCCCTTTTATCAATTTCAACAGCATTTCTTTCACAGGTATGTGTATTTTTATTAAAAATCATCAAAAAGTGGTGGAAGCAATAACTTGGGACAGACTATAAATGAAAAATAATCTGAAGAGACAATTATTTTTGCAGATCCAAACCAAGACAAGAATCAATGAGTGACGAAATGACATATAGATAAAAAATCAAAATAAATTCAGGTATTCTAAAATTGGTGGCAGTACAATGTGTATAAAAATTCAAACTTTTCTCCAACCTTACCACGATTCATCAGTTTGATTTCTGGAAGGGAACATGATTAGGGCTTCAACTTTTTCTTGAATAAAGCTTGTATGAATTATCTTAAGAATTTTCAGCATGGCCATGAAAGAAAGAATTTGTATAAAGCTTGCATGTTTTTTTTTCTATAGACCTTGATCCCAGTGGCGGAAACTAGTATTTGCTGTAATTCCTATTTTCTGCTCCAAAAATAATAGCTATGAATGAAAGGAAGATAGTTTAAATCATGTACAATCCAATACTATAAAAATTAATAATCTGAAAGATGCCATTATAGAGATATCACTAGTATATCATGAAGTTTGTTTCACAAAATAAACTTTTGAAGATACAGTTCGGTATATCAACAAGTGTACGTGCTATAACACAGTTTTTGATTGATATTGAATACTGTATATATAATGGTTGTTGTTATAATTCTGAGTTTCATTATCGACAAATGGGTAATCCAATCCAGCAACAATTTATTTACCAGTATATAACCTTGGGCTTCCATTGTAATCTTTTTATTTTCAACAAACATAAAACCTTCACAACTGGCCATCGTGCTTTTAGCAATGAAGTTCTATCAGTACTTTGATTACTGACGTTAACTGTCTTTGGTCCTTTATCTTTCGTAAACTCAACACGATAAAACCAACCAAACAATGCCACCTCAAGGTAAGAATATTCTTCCGTGTGGCTGTGCTCATTATGTGCACGTACACTTTACAATCTATAACTAGATCCACAGACAGTCACTGTGAATATACTACATATCTATGTCTCGCTTACGAATGAGGTAGATTGGTAAAATTTTGCAATATAATATTTAGTAAATAGTAGTGGCCTGAAAATGTTAAATTGATAAGTGAAACAGTGTCGCTATGACATTCCAGGCCAAATCCAGTACGTGTATTGAAATGATAATTTCTAGCATACCAGCCTACACAAATCTACTAAATAAATTTACGATCAAATATGGTTGGACAAGTTCAGCGTTTCCCGTATTTATTTGTATTGTTCCACTTTATGCATTGCATATTAATATAAATTTTATAATTAATTTTACATTATTTTATTAAATTAAAAAAAAAGATCAATAAATTTCCATTTTATCCGAAAACCCTTTGACTTACCTTATTCTTCAATTTTAAACGGAACTGTCGAAAGATAAATCAACCTTGGATAGAGATATTTATTAGACTTAATATATAGATTACAGAGGAACTGATCGGAGACAAACTCAAACAATGCAAACCTCGATCTTTGCCGGTTGGTCAAATCAGGAAATGCTGCTACGGGAAACTATATAATTAAATATTTATACTTGAATTGTATTTTTCCTAATGGTTAACTACTAATAATTTGGATTTACACCCCCCTCAAAAAAAAAAAAAAAAAATCAAAAATCAAAAACCCTACCCGATACAACATATAGAAATAACAAAACAAGAATATCAGAAGTGAAAATTCAGTCAACCACGTCTACTTTAACGGAAAATGATAAGTACTGTGTTGTGTTTCTCTCCCGTTTATTGCACAACTAGAATTTGCACAGCTTAGAAGACCAATAAAATACTACACGTATGTTTATGTTTTTTCTTTGTTTAGATGAGAGGAAGCGCTTTGAAATGGGGGGTCCGGCGGGAGCAGCGGCTCTGTCCGTCTTCTTCATCGCTTTGACCTACCTTAACGCAGAAAAGAATGTGTCTGTAAGCTGTTTGCAATACGCTTGTGGTTTGTACAAACCGTAACAAAAGATTTCTTTTTTTTTATATTTTTTATTTCTCAAATTTTAATACATCGAGTATACATAAATATTTCAGGGTGAATGGGATCTCTTCCAAATGCCCAAAATAAACTGGGACATTCGTCAGTGGATTGGTCTGTCAAGTTTACTAGGCCTATTGGCTTGGTTTGGTATACAACTTTTGCTGTATAGTTTACCAATTGGAAAATCAGCTTATGGACCTGTGCTAAAAGAGGGTCATAAACTAGAGTATCAACTTAATGGTAGGTTTCGTCTAAATATCGATTAAAATAATCACACTTGCGTCATTCAAAACTTTAATAATGCACCAAAAATGACAACTTTTGCTACGTTTATGTTTGGAGGCGCTTCCACATTCTCGCAAACTGTATATTTCAAAATTAATCTTAAATTAACGTTTACTTTTATCTTGCAGCTTTATTTGCATTGGACGTAAACCTATTAGGTCTCATCGTCGTCTTCTTTCTTGGTTTTCCAATGTATGCGGTCATAAATAACATGTTGCAGTTATTGACAGCTGGGATTCTAACCTGTCTGGTATTGAGTAGTGTATTGTACCACTTGGCCGACTATGTTGAGGATTGGAAACTAAATCCAAGAGGAAACACAGGTGTTTGCCCCATTAATAATCAATTTAATGAAACATCATTTATCGGATTATAATTTTATATAATAAAGCCATATTACAGAGAGTCCATGCAGTTAATAAGGCCTTTACTTTTCTTAAATTTCCTGTGAAGGTCATTCATTTTACGACTGGTTCATCGGTAGAGAGTTAAATCCTCGTCTTGGTTTTCTGGATTTGAAGTACGTAATGTTTCGGAGCGGCATAATTGGATGGATGCTGATGAACTTTGCCAGTTTAATTCTAGCGTTTTCTGAGGGCAAAAACGCAGTCCCGTCCAACTTGGTTCTGTTGGTAATCTTACAGTTATCTTACGTGATAGACTACTTCTGGTTTGAAGAGGGAATTCTCGTGTCACGAGACATTGTACACGAAGGCCTTGGATTCAACATTAGCATGCAGTTTCTGATGATCCCTTTCACATTTTGCACACAGACTAGATACGTGGCCACAACTGGGTACACGTCATCTTGGATGACGCTTCTGGGAATATCCGTCATTTATGGTACATGTTATTATGTTTTATAATGAAACCTACTCCCAGCAAATTGTTTTTTAAGCGTCCAATACTCGGTTGGAATTGATTTCGTTTTATTTTGTTAAAGCAATTGGATATTGGATTTACAGAGCCAGTAATTTGGAGAAAAACAAATTCAGGCAGAATCCAGACGACCCAGCGTTAGCATGTACGTGCAAATTATGAAAAAGCCGCTGCAACCTACTTACTAATCATTTCACATTATGATTAGTGAAAAATGACCTGCGTCTAATTATATAAGTCATTTAGATATCTATTATGATTCATATTAACATATAAAACATTAATTTGTGTGTATTTTCTCGTTGCTCTGAACAGACTTAAAAACAATGCCGACAGAAACTGGGAAGCGTCTGCTAATTACCGGATGGTGGGGGATGTGCAGACATCCTAATTACCTGGGAGATCTCTTAATTTCTTTGAGTTATGCTTTATGCACAGGCAAGTTCTGATTTTGTATAGAATAAGGCTGACAAATTATAGTAAATGTTATTCTTTTTACGATAAGAAAATGATGCCTTAGTAGGTATACTATAGGGCAAGTCGGAGGTGGGTCATGAAAGAACTATAAAATTTTTTGTAAAACACGTCATAAAGAATAGTGCAATCCACACTTTGCAAAAGTAAGTTTTCCCTTGCAGGCATGAGATGTATTGAAGAAAAAAGAAAGAAAAAAATCTTAAAGCAAGTACACGTCCTTACTGTTAACTGCATAATATTCTGTTTTTTCTACGGCAGGTTTTCAGCACTTCATGCCATATTTAGGATTCCTGTTCCTTGTGATGCTGTTGATTGACAGAGAGAAACGGGATAGCGAGGGATGTCGGGAGAAATACGGCAAGGATTGGGACAGATATTGTCAGATTGTCAAATACAAAATCATTCCCTTCATTTACTAAATGGAGTACCAGTGAAAAAGAAAGGAACATTACATAAAAATATAATTATGCTCATATTGGAATTCTTTATTTCAAAGGAGAAAAATAAATGAGCCGTCAAAAGGTCATAATCATTATTTAAAATACAATACACTTTTGCCATGATTATGGAAATATTATTTTAATATTGTCTCAAAAGTATTTTTTTAAACCAATCAATGAGCAATGTAATAATAAATTATCATATGCATTCAAACTAAAATTGATTTTTAATAAACTTAACAATTCATTTGAAAGTAGTTTATAAAAGTTAAAGGAATGGTATACATATTTCATTTGCCGTTTTTAAACTGGTTGACTTGAACATGTAGATTTCAGTCCTGTAAGTTTCTATATAAATTGCAGTCAATTTTCTTTAGAAATTACTACTTATTTGTAAATGTATATCATTCCCCAATATAATATTTGTTTCAATATACACTTATTTTACATTAGACAATATAACAAGCAAAATTAATTTACATTTCAATTTTATTTCAATCTAAATTTTCATAACACGTAAACCCATTCTGATATAACTCAATTTTTCTCATAAATAAAGGCCTCTCAAATAGCCTTGATTTTGACTGTTTTGATATTATGCATGCGCCTTCAGTGAACTCATATCATATTTTTTTTCTGTGACATTATCATATAAATATCCATTTAAATACCATTGGTCCATTAACCTGCTTATTCCATTTTACATCCTTTTTCTACCTGAAATGAATAATAAAATACTAATAAGTACATGAATTTCCAAACTCCCTTGCATTTTGCTCAATAATTTATGTTATTCCACATTACATATAATCAAAATTTTTTGTAGCATATTTAACATGGAATCAGACTACTGACACAAATCCAATGTTTGTAAATTGCAGGAACATTTGTGAACTTGAATTGCAAAAACATTTTAGAAAAATTGATTTGTTTCCCTAAACTTGCAATTTTTTCTGTAACTTTAAATCCTATACAAGTATCTAAGAATTTTAAATATTACTGCTTTTTATTTGTTTGTGAAATTTTCCCCAAAGGTTTGTGGTACCTTTAAACTCCAAATAATAAATTCTAGAAAATCTCATCTGAATACCTTTGAATTTGATTCACTGGACAGTATCACACGAGACCCGCCTCCTTCAGTTTCGCGACCAGTTCCTCCACAGACTCCACCTTCTGTCCCGCCTGTCTGACAGGGGGGTCTTCCACGCTGATAACTTCCTGATGGGATGTGATGTCCACTCCATAATCAGATGGCTTCTTAGTAACTAATGGCTTCTTCTTGGCTTTCTAAAAAATCATATACATGTGTGTGATGTAAACTGGTTGTATGCATCTTTTACCTTTTTTACCCCAATACATGTACTGCAATCTCTAAAACCATATATGAAACTTAAAAAAAACCCCACTCCTCATTGCACTACTGGTAATTGGTTTTTCTGATAACAGAAACTCTTCCATCTAGCTTGCCTGCATATCTCTTTCATAAATTAAAGCCTCTGTTTTCTTCAGAGGAATTGTTCACACCCCATCCCCCATTTCTTGTCAAATTGGATCCCCTCCCTTCTAGTTCTGGCCTTTCACAGCAGTCACAGCACCAACAAACTTGACTCTTCATTTCATTAGCATGCTATCACATTTACCAGTTAGTATATCACAAGTTGTAATCTCCATATTCCTCAAATATAATTGTTTTTCTGATTTATTCCAATGAACTTTGGCTTAGCACTGAGAAGCTTAATCTTGACCTCAAAGTAGTGGGAACTTATGTGACTGATGCATACATGTATAGATTTAAAACCTACCATTATATTAGGCAGTGTTGCATATCTAGGTTCATTTAATCGTAAATCAGAAGTAAGCACAGCTGGTACTTTCACTTTTATTGTTTCCAGTCCACCATCAATTTCCCTCGTGACTGATAAATCTCCATTTGACTTCTCTATTTTAGATGCAAAGGTTGCCTGTGGATATGATAAACATTAAGACTTCTCTGTACATGATCATGAATATAAAGTGGAATCTATACTACCATATTAAAATAATAGACTCGAATTTTTGGGCTTTAATACCGAGAAATCGGAAGAGTACTGTCTTTTGTTTTATACATTTTAAACATCATTGGTACTTGAAGATTACCAATATGTTTTTATTTTTTCTCAATCAAGCTTCATTAATTAATAATCAACGAAAATTCCTTTTAAAAATCCGGAAATCATCTGGATTTTTTGGATTTTACAATCTTGCGCATGCGCATTACATTCACGCTAAATAACGGGAGGCTTTTTAGTTTATGTTTCCATAATATCACATTTGCATGGATAAACTCAGAAACGATAATACAAATACGTGTAAATTTTCATTGAAAGTTTGCTACATGTATATATTCTGTTCATCAAAGAAAATACGGGATATAACTTTAACTCAGTGCATTTGATTTGAAAAATCCCGAGAGTTCCGAATGTCAACATGGTGTGTAAATTTGAAGCGAGTAAAAAACGTTGTGGAAAAAGTGTTGAATTCTTCATTAATATGAATTAAATCTTTAGATGAAATGTATTTACAGCCTCAAAATGGTTTGTTATGAATAATTTGACTGTTATTTTCAATAAAGCTTCATTAATTTTCTCAAAATCGTATCGGAGCGATTCTCGATTTTTTGCTACATTCAGGTATATGGGAGGCATTTAACTGTGGTGAAGGCCTGTCCCGAGACACAGATTATTCTATTAGAATAAAATTAGATTATTCTGATATCATATGCAATGTCAACCCGTGCACGCACGGGTCAAAGTCTAGTAAATATAAATAAAACACATACATGTACAATCATGCAATGAAATACCTTAATTATAATACATGTACATGTACTCTATAAGGCAAAAACAAGAAATCTTTACTTTCAACAGTAAGTCCAAAACATGTATTTATAATCGCGGTAATAAAAAGTTTCAAACATTTACATTTATACACAATGCAAATTACCTTGCATGTATAACAAGTATAAATAAAAGAATCCAACAATAATACTACATGTAGATAGGCTACTACCAAAATGATTGAAGCTCTTTACCTGTGGCCAGTCCAATAAAGATGCTGTCATTTGTCCTGTCTGATTACAGTCATCATCAATGGCCTGAAATTGTATTTTACAAACATTTTATATACTGTAATAATACAATTCATGAATTGAAGAGCCTACTTTTCATCTATTTAGCATTAATAGTAGGTCAGAGACTCCCTCACCTGTTTGCCAACAATTACAAGATCTGCCTTCTCCTCTGTGGCTACCTTTGAGAGGATTTTAGAGACATGAATGGGCTGCATTGATTCATATTCCTTTGGTTCTGTAACCACATGAATAGCCCTGTCCACACCCATGGCAAGAGCTGTTCTCAAAGTCTCCTAAAAATAAAAATGATTATTCTAAACCTTAGAATATTTTTTTTCATGTAGAACAATTGCAATAGGTCTCTGGAACCCCCCCCCCCCAAATTTTAACATTTTTCATTATATTTAATTTTCAGATTTCTATGCCCTTCAAAATTTGGTCAGTTTAGTATAATTAACTTAATAATGATAGACAGAAGCATACACCATAATAAAGAAAAAAGGCAAAAATAGTGATACAGGAAAATGAGGGGGAAAATGATAAAGCAATGCTCCTTAAAAAATTGAGAAGTTTAATTAATTGTTCTGCATGGTGACCTTTAGTCTGAAATATCTGATGTTTTCCTGGCTTTTTTAATGATTTTGATATTTTACTTGCCAGGAAAACATCAGAACCGGTGCCATTACGAAAACTGGAAATTTGCCGCCTCCAACTGGAAGCGGCATTCTAGGCTCGATTTTAAATATTTAAACTCAATAATACAGCTTAAAATATAATTTTACTGCAAATTTTGATAATCACACTGATAAACAATAGTGTTGTTGACCTATTTCTAGCGAGATTACAAAAATACATGAAATCAAAACAAATCTCAACAGTTTGATAGAATGTGTTCAACAGCCTGTTTATGGGATTAAGGACCCATAAAAGCGATATTAGCGAGCAGTAAATCATCGTTTTTTTAATTTGTTGTGTGTGAAACATTTGATTCAACTTGTAAATATTTAAAATCTAGCTGGAGTCGGCGAATTTCCAGTTTTGGTAATTTCGCTGGTTCTGATGTTTTCCTGGCATGTAAAATATCAAAATCATTTAAAAAGCCAGGAAAACGTCAGTCTGATATTTCAGACTAGGTGACCTTCTGGAAGAACAAGCCTCATACTCAATTTGGGACATATTGAAAGTAATTTTACTGGTTGCAGATAATTTATCAATTAAAAGGTCTATAAGTGTATTAATGAATCCTTGTCTCATCCCCTCCCTTTAATAAAGACCATTATAAGTAGCTCTTAAATGTCATCAAAATGATGTATGATACTGTTTAGAAAGAATAATCTTACCATGACCAGACTACGCTCAGGTCACAGTAAGAATTCGTCCCATATACATGCAATGTAGCAGCCGCCGGTGAAATGGGATTATAAAAGAGCAACATTGTAGGTATTTGAGACTAATCATATGAATATTTAGGCGAGATACACCTCGATATATTTTTTTTATTTGCTACGAAGCGAGTATATAGGATGAATTCTATTGTTAAACTGGGTCCGTAGGACATCTGTCATTTTAACGATAGAACATTCTATCTAGATACTGTTAACAAAATAATTAAAAGCAGGGAGCAGAAAAATGTTTGATAGTTTCATTGTTTAATCATTGCAAATGGATAGAAATCTATTATAGTTTATTACTTGACACTGCTGAGGACCACAAGACACTGCAATAATTTCAGAGGCCAGCTTTTTCTCCTTCATTCTGACTGCTTCTTCCACAGCGATTTCGTCAAATGGATTCATACTATGTTTCACCCCTTCAGTCACTACTCCGGTTTTATCTGGCTTAACACGGACCTACAAAAGTAATACTCAAAAGGTTAATTTTATAAATGTTAAAAATTTACGTAAGTAAAAAATGAACACAATTAAACTTGAGGAATTTCGGAATGAAATAAAAATATCATCTGACTCGTTTATGTTTGCAAATTGTGCATAAAATCAAAGAATAACTTATAACACTTACCTTGACAGCATAATCAATTACACGTTTGCAACCAACTAATATTCTAAACCCTGACATTGTGTTTCGGTCGTTGTAAACGGTTGTTTTGTTGGACACGGTTGTTCACCTTTGGACTTGAGGGAGTAATACGCGAGAGTTATCTGTCGTTCTATTTATTTCACAATGTATTCGGTATTTTAAATTTTTACAGAGAAAAAATATTTTTATGATTCAATTTATGCAAAAATTTCTGCATTTGATATACAACTCATAAAATTTTGCTGCAAAGTATATGAACAAATAATAAACTATCCCTTTGACTATTTTTACCTTCACCAATAAAAGATCTTCTTTCGTTTTCGGCCCACATGGACTTTCTCTTTATTTAAAAAAATGTCACTTTTAACAAAAGTTTTATTTTACCCTACTTTAGGTTACAATGTCTTAATGACCTACGTCTCGAGCAGACGATGGTATGATCGGATCGATGAAACCGTCCTTCTTGGTGCACTTCCTTTACGAAGTTGGAATAAAATAGTAAGTTGAAATATATAATTTATGTACAATATTTATCCATAAAGAAAAATGTTTTATCTTGCATTGTATTCTTACAAGCAAAAGCATCGGTTTACGACCTTTACATGTTTATATCAAGTCAAACGTACATATATATAGCTTAGGAGTCGGCAATTTTCTCAATGTGTTGTGAATAAATGAGAAACAGACAAAATCCTACCAGCGAACTTCGCTGGAAGCTCACTGGTATGATTTTTTAAAAATTTATTTACAAAAAAAAAAAAAAATAATAATAATAAATAATAATAAAAAATAATAATAAAATTGCAGACTTCTATGCTTATTAGCAATGAACGCAGGAAAGAGTACCGAGTACTGCATCGTTAATATATTGTATTGATGAAAATATAAATATATTGTATTGATGAATCGTTTTGGATATGGTTGTTTGTAATGTGAACCTGGCCATTCTATGCTAGTGTTTCATTCATTATTTTTTATAATCATGATATTGTTTTTATGTATATGCCCCCGAGGGTCCTTGATTGGTAAATAAACTATTCTACATGTATATCTATGTACGGTGCACTCTCCTCATAGTTGCATGAACATTAGAAACAAAATTAAATTAACCTGAGTACTCGGGTAATGGATATTTTGATTTATTTTATTGCCATAAACCATAATTGAAGTAAAGTATGGTTTTCACTTTTCAGCCGTTAGATATAGCTTAAAAATCTGATGACCACAGTTTTGATCTTAAACTTTAGAATACAATATAATTGTGAACAGTTTCACTAAAAATTATGCATTTGTGATACAGGTTCCATGTATACCGTTGTTAAACTACCTTTTTCAAATGTGAGACTGGCTACATGTACAATGTATTTGCATGATTTTGCATTAAGTCACCAACTAAATAAATAATTATTGCGATGCATAAGAACCCCCCCCCCCCCAAAAAAAAAACAAACAAAAAACCCCCCAAAAAACAAACAATGCATGAATAAACATCCACTATATTCTCTTTCAAGAATTGCTATTCTATTTTCTAAAGAAGCCTCTCGTTTTAATTTGGCAATACCGAATCACTCTTTACTGAATTTTCATGTACAATGAACAGGAAAGAACTTCTGGTGACCGTGCAAAAAAACTAAATGATTAAAAAATTCAACAACTTATGTAACACTACACTTCTGTTATTTTACAGTTGTGGAAGTGGTACTATGCTTTTTCCTACCCATGTTTTACACGTCGGGACGGGAAAAAGCGTTGATAACCTAAGTCGTGTGATATATACATGTTCTACGTACACGTTATATGCTCTACGTACAAGTTATATTATATACTTTAAAAAGTTTATATAACATACTATTATTCCATTTGAAATTGATGGATTCAAAGACTTTCTATAATTTCAGATAATTTCTAGAGGGAAAATAATGATATGACAGGCCTCTATGTATATTATAACACTTTTATTTTCCCAGTAGACATTATTTGAAATTGTGGAATTCAAAAACTTTGAATTCTCCTCTATATACTGTCACTAAAACAGTACAAATGAGAGAATCTGTTTTTCGACAGTTAGTTGAAGAAGAGAATGTTCGTGGAATTGTTTCATTGACAGAAGATTTTGAAACGGAGGGAATTACAAATTCAACGGAGGTAAGTACGACGCTATTGTTCACGGAAAAAATATTGCAAGAGTTATCGAACCTTGTTTAAAATGTACAAATATTGAGTATGTGTTTTCTTTAATTAAATTATTTTTATCGTTTGGTTTAGTACCTTCAATTATTATCACTGTTTTACAAAAACCACTGACAATAATGTTATACTTGCAAGTTAGTGGCTTTACTCTTCATTAGGGTTTAAAGGCACACCAGCCGTAAGATTAACTTAAAACTTTCATACTTTCGTATGAGCCTCATTTTGATTTCCTCAACTGTACATGTATTTGTCTACAATAAAATATAAGTCCAAACATTCATTCCACCTAGGAATGGAAAGCTTTGGGCGTGGAACAGCTGAAGTTACCAACCCCTGACTTTGTCGCCTCCCCCTCTCCAGAGTTCATAGACAAAGGGGTGTCCTTTATATTGAAACACAGACGACAACAAAACAGCGTGTATGTTCATTGTAAAGCGGGACGGACGCGCAGTGCAACAATCGTGGCCTGTTACTTAATGAAGGTAAGTAAACTAGTACATTTAGTGCAGCACATACATGTAGTCGCGTAAGTATTGACTGGTTCGTTCAATTACATATATAGTCACAGAGTTTAGTTACAAATAAGCAACAATTATAATAGTTGGCGTCATATATTTTCCCTGGACATGTAATTTTCAAAAAAACCGTTGCAAAAGTAACCCCACTTAAATTGGGAAGGGGTTGGGTCCTGCATATTTCTGTACTTCTCCTCTTTTACTCAACCATGTGGTATATAACATCGTAATCGTATACTGATAATGTACATGCCAATTCATTTTTTACTCAATCTGATTAAAATCAGGTGGATCCTCCTTGTTTTTCTATTGTCGCTACACGAGGATCCCTCATGTAGCGACAATAGAAAAACACGGAGCGGATCGAGGATCTGATTTTAATCCTTGTGTAGGGACAATAGAAAAACACGGCGCGGATCGAAGATCTGATTTTAATCAGATTGATTTTTTACTTCTTCATTGGCACGTGTCTAATTTTACCCCAAGATACAGGAACGAAGACAATTTTGTACGCAGATTTATATTAATGGGAAATGTTGATATGTTTTGTTCATTCCAAAGTACTTGGGACACCTCGCACACTTTAAAGGATCCTCGACACCCCGTGACTTCTACTTTTTATGACAGTACGTCACAACATGGCGATTTTAGCGCATTGTAAAATACATGTAGTTTATATCGCCAAAATTTGTTGTCTATCTCTGTGGCGCAATGGGTGTTGCTTCAAGATACCAACCCGCAGGTCCCGAGGTCGAATACAGCAGGGACTTTTATTTTCATGAACAGCGGTAAAATTTAAAATGTTGATTTTTCACCCAAAATTGAAAATATTTTTTGTCATTTTCAAGTCGAACACATGCTAAAAGTCCATATCTTTAAGTAATTAAGAAGAATGGACTTGTATGCAGAACTTTCCCCAGGTGTGTGGAGGACCCTTAAGTTTTTTTTTACGTTATCTTCCGCATTTGCAATCTAAAATCCCCGTAGACTTTTTATTTTTAGCCGTGTTTTGAAACCTGACAAGCTAGAGGGGGCGGTTCAAAGGAGAAATCTTGGGAATTTTTTTATACTATTGAATAAACATCGTCTAAACCCTGATGTATTTATAAATATCACACAGTTCAAGAAAATGTGCTGCATAACTTCTATCTAGGGACAGAGTATAGATCAATATATAATAGTTTAAGGGTTTAGGGTTTTCAATTGAGCTTTTGATACCGTTATATCATTCCACCTTTCGCTTGACATTTGTAATATTTCTATCACCTGTTGTCCTATCGAGGACCTGGCGCTCCTTTTTAGATGTCGTCAGATTATCACTTCAAGCTCACGGATACTAGTACACAAGGCTAAGTTCGATTTTGTAGAATTCATAAAGGTCAGATTCGGCCGTGGGTATCCATTACCAACGGATTATCGAGCAGTATTGTAGCTTAATTATTTACAGTTGCCTCATAGCTACCTCAACATATTCGTCCGATTTTATTCAAAGAAGAGAAACGGAAGCTTGAAGGGAGAAATCGACATTACACACATATAAAAAAGATCTAGTGAATTTCATTTCATGCGAGGTCGTACTCTTCATCAAGAAGTCGTTTCCCAATTAAATAAGGGAAATAACTCAAAACTGAAAAGAATTGAATAGCGTGAAAGATGGATTTTTGTCAAATAAAAGCACAACCTGTGTTTATTTAATACAACCAGGATCTTTAGATGACGTGGGACAGTTTCACACGAAATCCCTTTTAAAAGTTTGGAAAAGGGAAGAGCCTGAATTTGAATTGCGATTAAATGGTATAATTACTATAACATCTATAAGTATCACATTTATTTTCTTGGTAGTGGTGTACATATGTCTATTCATTTATCGATACATAAAGCTCTAGCTATAGGTAATTCTGTCGTGGTACATAACAAGTAATGCGAAAAGGTCCAAAGGATGACTGCACTTAGCGCCGGGTTTTGGGCCCTTTTCGGTCGCTTCTGTTGCTTTATTTCTTAACCTAATATCACTTTTGTTAATTTTTTAAAGAGTCTAGTCTATTTCCAACATGAATTAAGATTTTAGACTGTGATACAATAAGCTCATTCTATGTTTTTCTCCTTACAACTTTCGAAAAAAGGAGAATTTTTGCTTGTCTGCCCTTGACCAAACATTAGATCGATATTAATATGCATGAGAGGTGGAGCTGACATTATCAGAATGGTACTAAAATTAGACTAGCATGAATATCAATGATATGTATAAAAGTTTATGTGATCACTCTTTCATCATAACCCTATCTATTCTATATGGCACAAGTATATTATTTACTATGGTTTCAACAATTTCACCACGCCCAGGAAAGTACAGAAGTCTTTAAATCAATGCTTGACAACTTAACGTGTTCGAAAACATTGTCCTAGTTAGCACATAACACGCTACCTTACACGCCACGTGATAGAATTTTGTATTCACAAAGTTACCTGAGGTGAGAAATCACGTGGTGAATTATAATATTCAACATGCATCAACCCTTGGTTACAACAGGGAAAGCGAAAGTAAGACGAAGCAGTTTTTTCTCATTTTAACCATTAGCACATGTTTGTCTATTAATCTCCTATTGACATAACTTTGATAATGCAAATATACAACTACTGTTAAACGGAGAACAATAGACAAACATGCGCTGACTATGTACGAAGTCAGTATAAAAGTGGGCGTCCTCATTATCGTATGGAGTTTTCAAGAAATCGTGATGACCCCCGCCTATGAAAACAAATTCGTACTTGGTAACAACATACTTTTATTTAACGCAATTACGTAAAGTTGCAGTTTAGATGTGGACCATTTCTGCAATTGAAAGAAAAATTCTTCTTTTAATAGTTTATTTTCTCGCAAATATCGCATGTCCTTAAGTGCAGTCATCCTTTGTGCTTAAAATTAGGGTGGGTTGCGAAAATGAAATGTCACTCGAAGGGATGGTGACAATTTTACCCCTCCCACCCAATCGCCCATTTAATGCTATTGATTGCATGTGTAGACAGAATCCTACAACTCACATGGTATAAAAGAGCAACAGTATGGAAGTAGGGCTGGTATATAACCAATGAATGACTGATCAGGACCTTTTGCCGATCGCATGCAGAGAAATTTTAGTGTAATTTTAAAACTAATCATAGCATTAGATCAGAGGTATGCCCAATATGCACCTGACATTCCTTGAAAAAAAAAACTTGCCCCCCCCATTAAAAAAGCCCATACCAAAAACCAAAAAACAAAACAAAAAACTTCCAACTTCTACCGTATGGAATACTAATATGTTTTTTAAAGAACAGATTAAGATGGAAAGTCAGTGCGGAAAAATTATCTGTCAAAACATTTTTGTAATAAAGTAGGTTTATTCATGCTTGAGATATGCAACTTGTTTTTAAACTAAACGATTTTAAAATAGTTGGCATATTAAGTATCCAAATGACAGTAATTTTTGTCTTGGACCTAGTGTGCAGATTGTCCATTTAATTAGTGCATTTCTACACGTTTCAAATTTCAAAGATGCTTGAAAATAATGCAGTTACAATAAATGAGGGGACAAGATTATGGTTAATATAAACCAATTATATTCAGTTATATCATGAGAAAACAAATGTATGAACGTGAAAAGTACATGCAGTTGAATTACTGAAATGTACATAGTATGAATAGACACCCATAAAGTAAGAACTTTATATCAAACTACTGATTAATAAAAAAAAAGAAAAAAAAAAAAAAACAGAGAAAAAATGAACGTCAAAAGGTAGGGCATACTATAAACCCTGACTTGGCCTCGACTAAGTATTGACTTGGTCTGGCCTCACGATTATGCCTACAATTTTGTCCAGCCCCATAAATTCGTTAATAGTAGAATGTCGTTTTTGTTTTTAGTGTTAACTGTTAACCAGGATGAAGGTCACGTGATTGTGACAAGAATAGTATGAAAGAATATTGTCTCCATTATTGGAGAAAAAGTAAGTGCTATAAGGTTTCCTAATAAACATGCAACTTGTAGAAGTCAACATATCAATCTTACTCTATTTAAGGACTGATTTATGACCAATGCTGAATCGAGTTATTAGATGGAGCAGTGATTCAGTCATTTAGGACTCGCGGAATGAGTGATTAGCAGTGCAGGTGATAAATCTGACCTCAATTTAGCAGCTAATTTATGAAGAGGCTGATATTAAAGAAAACCGTTAAGTGTTTGACAGATGCAATTGCAATTAAATAAATATATAATAAGTTAAAGTGCGTTACTCAAGGAAACAAAGTTCAATTTCATAAATCAGCAAAACACAGTTTGATTCACCGATTTAATAATAAACATTGAATAGGTTAAAAAATTTTGAAGTTATAAAGTATTATGAATGAATTCATCATTTACAGCTCAGTACAGTTCTTTGAAGTGTATACTTGGGAGTCGTAACACTGCATAATTCAGAATTGGTAATTTTTCACGCCTAGGTAAATGAATACACCGAAGCAAAGTTCTAAGTGTTCACCCAGTATATTGTATTTACTATATGAAATAAAGACATTTATTTGTCTTGACGTCGGGGTCTGATTTCCACTTAACTTTCAAGTATTTAAGAACGATGCATTGATCTTGACTTCTGGTTCCGGTTTGGTTGAATTTTGCTCGAGCTTTTGGACTGTTTTAGGTTGCCGATGAAATGACGTTACACTTATAGAAGAGAAAAAATATATTAAAAAAAAAAAAACATCATTTCCTTCGGATTGCTTACTATTTAAATCAATGTCGAGGACAAAATAAACAGCAAATTAAAATTGAGTACAATGTGTCGTAGGAACAGTGCAGACACATACCAATATTCCAACTGCTCTGGCTGTTTTCTCGATCGTCATTTTGGCCATGTTAAGTGTTTTTCTTTTGAAACTAGCACTAAAAACTAATATCAATAAAAAAAAAACAACAACAAAATACACTAATCATACTAAGCATGCGCAGAAAAATAACAGTTAAATGTTTTGACGTTTCGTCACGGGTAATTAATTTCAATAGGTATTGTTTTATTTTATCTGTGCTAATGATGAAAAGACATATCAGATACGAAATTTTGAAAATTTCGCATTTTTTTATTTCGAAATTTTCAAATTATTATATTTTAGAGTGAACACTTAGAAGTTTTAGTTAGTAATCAATATTTATTTTTATTGGCATGCCATGTGTTTTCTCTCTTTATTTGAAGCTTGAACCGAAATCAATTAAAATTCAATCAGGAGTGTTACTATTCATTATCATATATGATAGTCACTAAAATCAAGCCGTTTAGTTTGATGTCGCATGATTCTAAGAGAAATCAATAAAATTCAGTTTCAAACAAAAACAATTGTACATGTTTATTATTTATAAAAAAATTATTATGCTTTACATGTGCGAAAGGCAGACCTTGAGGAAATGTCTAAATACCAGTGTAAATGATGTCAAAATCAAAACGCAATAACAAACCGTAATCTGTAATCGGGTGTTGCTTAAACGCGGAACGGAAAACGGAACGCTTTTAATGAAAATAAAAGTCCCTGCAGTATTCGAACTCGGGACCTGCTGGTTGGTAGATCGAAGCTACACCCATTATAGACATCCGGTTTTTGCGATATGAACTCTAAATTTAACAATGCGTTAAAATAACCATGTTGTGACGTACATGTAAGTGTCATAAAGGTGTAGAGGATCATTTAGTTAATACTTTATTCAACGAGGCTTATATATTCACTTTTGTCAAAATGATTATGCTATACTTTGCAAGTAGAAACTGTAAAAGTTCTCTCGTTTGAATCGATGCATTTATCATGCACATTAAAATCTCTGAAAATCTATCAAATTTCTCAATAATCCACTTGAAATTGATAAACATTTAAAGGATAAATAAAAGTAGCTAAAGTTTACGATTCTTGGCTTAATTAATCTTAAACAGTTTAAAAAAATTAATATCAGGTTTTCCGTTTTTCACTCTGTTCCGTTTTCCGTTCCGCATTTTAGCAACACCCTCTTTGATTGTGCAGTCTGATGACAAAAGCATTGTGGTTTTTGTAGAATCAACCTTTGAGATACCTAACGTTAATTATTATTTTATATTTAAGATCTACGATTACTAATTTACTACCATACGTATTTTGAATATGTACATATGGTTTTGAAAACGCAAATAGTCAAATGTGTGTGACTGTTTTCGAAAAAAAAAAAATAACGTTTACGGCGCCAAGTTCGGTATCGACATTGTTTTGATAAAATGGTCGGAATGAAAATATTAAGCAAGATGAATGCTTTTTGCGCTTTCCTTAATGGTGACACAGTCCAAAAAGTCACAAAATTCGTTCATGCATAAGAACCTATTCCAAATGGCTGCTGGAATCTGATATGGTGCTAGCTGGAAGACCTATAACCGCGGCGCCTCATATATAATTCTAATAGCTCCAAACACGGTGTCACCCCGTGAAGTCAACCAATCCCAGCTTGCAGCGGAACCATGATCATCATGACAGAGTATTGAAGGTCGAAGATATTTTCAAAGCACACAAATCATTTTATTTTTAGAATCAAATTGAATTTTTCGGTCTGAATCATACGGTTGTTTGAATCCACGAACATTGTCTTTAATTAAGTACACATCAGCTTTACTGGTTATTTCAACTTGTCATCATTGAAACTTTATTTCACTGACGTCGAGGAGGCAACGTACCATCAGGCCCCGGGGCATAAAACTTAGACGAGCTCACTTTTGATCTCAGTCTCACTTTTCCAATATAAGTTCCTTTTGTAAAAGTGAGACTTAGATCAAAAGTAAGCTCGTCTAAGTTTTATGGCCCTGGGGCCAGATCTGCATTAAACTTTGGCATAAGATATTTTTGACCACAAATTAACATTTAGCAAAGAAAAAAAAATCCAAATATTTTAGCTCTGAAATTTGGACATTTTACATTATCTTTATATAGAGCTCTTCTTCACCAGGAGGTAAATATAGCATAGAAATGGCCACGACCATCCAGCCCTCTTAACCGTTTGGAAAAAAAATGAAATTAGCAACCACGTGAATAATGATAATAAAAAGATTTGAAAACTACATATTTTTATGAAATTTGACTCAACGGGACATTGTGCCGGTTAATAACAATGCTCAGTGGTTTCATAAATAGCATATGATGTTTCACCCAGACATCAAATCCCCCATTAAAAAAAAGGATTATTAGAAGACTTAGTACTCAGTATCTGATGTGGAGATATTAATTGCCTTTTTATTACTGTACAATTTGTACATGAAAAAAAGGAAGCCGTTTCTTTCACTGACGATAAAATAGTTTTGATGCAAACATCAGGACAAAAAATCTCTGAATTTATATATTAATCTTCATGAAAATTCCCTTTTTGGTTAACAGATCTATATTAAGTATATGAAAAATACGTATATTCTAACAAAAACAGTTAAAAAAAAAACAAAATAAAGAATAAAGCGGCCTTTTACCTTGCACATGCAAAGAATAAAATGGCAAACAAAGTATTGTATTTGGTAAGCCCTTTGCTCTAGAATTCCAATTACTCAATTTGTCTTTTATTTTTTACAAACGCACGCGGTAGTTATTCGTATATGACGTAAATGTATTAATCAAATAAGTTTGTCTTAAATCTCAGTATATATGCCTTTGTTAACTAAATCACGATTGAAAATCAGTTGAAAAGACATTAAAGCATACTGTACGAAAGAAAGTTATAATTATTCCACGTTCCCAGTAGCTGCGACATATCATTTATTGTGGCTTGAGTAAATCGACAGAAAATTTTACGAATATGAGCAATATATATAAAGTTTGATCACATCATGATTCCCTGGAGAACAGTGAGGCCACTTAGGGGGATTTTAAAAAAATAGAATTGGAGAAAAATCTTCTCAAAAATACTAAATAACAAAATGGTCTTGGTATTAACAATAAAAATATGTGCATGAAAATCGGCAGATTTTTTTTTAAAGCTGCTTGGTCCGATTTTTTTATTATTACAGTATCAAATAATTTTCCATACAAACCAATTATCTTAGAAAGTTATGGCTTTTCTCCTATTTACACAAGTAGAATCGGTCTCCTTTCAAAGTTAGAAATATTCAAAGTAAATAAAAATAATAATTTCTTTTTGGGCAAACGAAAAAACAAACCAAAATGCATCATGGGAATGTTTAGAAAAGGAAACCGTTTGGTTTCGTCCCCCGAATGATTGTAAACAAAGCAAACTTCAGAAACATTAGCAAACAAAATGTACACAGGTTTATTTTTAATTACCTGCACATTATGACCTTTATATATAGCTATGTCAAAGTCGTAATACAACCATACCGGTCTCGACGTCAGGGGCGAATTTTAACATGAGGCGAAATATAACGCGATACCATGTCGTTTGTTTTGTTAACAAATTTTGTACATATTTTTTTTTCATTTAAAATTTGGCTTAATTGACCGGGAAAACTACTGGAATGTCTGTTATTATACACATACTTAGTATAACTATCGTGTAAAAGCGTACACAAAATTTTATTAAAAATCGGACCAATCAGCTTTAACTTTTTGTACAAGTCCTACTGTACTTAATTGTCAAGTTATTTTGATTTTGATACTGTGATGCTGATTTGATCAGAGGTATGGCTATTGTTGCTTAGTTGAGCGATGTGGCCCCCGAGCCTCTTGTTTCTTGTGTCCTGAAGAAGGGGAATGGTCGTTTCGAAAAGAACCTGGGGGAATAAGTCGAGGCATATGCCCACAAGTGGCCACAACCCTATCACTAGTATGTTTCAAATGACAATCACGCATTTAGTATAATTTGTGTATTAACTTAAAATATTTTTATTTCTGTGCTTACATATCTCCAGAGAATTTATTATGTGCGTGTACATAGAATGAAAAATTCCAATCTTTTGTCTTTAAGTCCATAATATGTACCCCCTCAATAAAATAACTTGTTGATTTTTTAAAATAATATTAAAGATAACTGATTTAGCAAGTAACTAAAAATCTATAATATGATTAAGTGCATGTGTTAAATTCATAATAACGCAATTTTTACTTTCTTTAAATCAAATGAGTATTTCGAATTTAAACAAAGTAAACAAAGATATAAAAATATTTACAACACGATTCATTGATTCATTGGAATCGAACACCTACTTCAACATACTTATGTTTCAAGACCTCCTCGCTAACCGCTACACCACTGAATCACATGTTTGAATCCATTTAAATAACAAACTCAATTTTGGATTGCGCAAACATAATTCGGTCTTGGCCATTTGATGATCATCTTGAAATTTGAAAGAAGAAAACTCGCTTTTTACCATAGAGTGGGTCATGGTACCATTTTTTTTTTTGAAAATTGAAAAAGATAGACATTTACATGTTTTATCAGTATACGTTCTTAAAAAATGGAATGATGACCCACTCTATAAAAAACTATAGTCACAACATTCGATTACACAGGCATTTTGTTGTTCAATTAGCATACACATATTTTGATATCTTAATACCAATTAAATTTGAAGTCAAATTTTAAAAGATTTGGCAATACTGAATGCAAATGATTACATATGTTTAATAAATGTAACAAGAGTGATATTTGTAGGAAAAAAATGTGGGTGTTTTAAATGGACGTAAGTGATTTTATGCCTCGGCTTATTCCCCCATTTTCAATCGTTCGTTTCATTAGCCATTTTCATAGAAGTTTCTTATTATAACTGATACATGTACACGGTGTAGCTTTGTTTATATATAATTACTACTCGTGACATTAAAAGCCACAAAAAGGGCCCAATTTAGGAACATTGGACTCTCCACACTAAAACCATATATTTTCTTGCTCTTTGTTGAGACAGGATTATGGAACATAGGAGGAGAGTCCATAGGGTCATGAATGACCATATACTTATAAAATATATTTATTGTTCTTGTTTAAAACAATTTAAACAAGACTCATCCCAACGGTCATGTCTAACTTATCCTTTACGGCTCTAAACTTTTATGTCCGTATTACTGAATGTTAAATTCATTGGTGTTTAAAGACACATGCATAAGACTGTGTTTTTTGTCCACACCTCTTAGAAGTAGCACATGTAAATCGCGAACTTCTGGTCTTCTCTAAGACGCTAAGTGCTCCACTGAGCAATACTGGCCCATTGGCCTCATGTTTGATATGAGGGTTAAAAAAATTAAATTATTCTGGTTCTCCTTTCTAATTTAAAATCATGCTAGACTGAAGGAGGAAAGTATTCTGCATGCACATTTTATTTTATTCTTTAAGACATTATTTTTCTCACGCAACTGATCTCCAGGTGTCCTGCGTCCACCGATTTAAATTTGAACTATTTATACGCTTTTCTTGGCCTAAAAAGTGATAATAAGGAAATGTCAGAGCGTGCGAGTCCTCTTCTATGATCAATTGATCTTTTCTTACTAGTTTTTGTTCTTGCTATTTTAATATTTTAAAGAGGTCGTCTGTTGTGCATAATAACAGTTTAGTTGCTTTGATTGTAGCAGTTGAGGGATCTTTAGATTTAACCATTCGAGATCGTATAAATACCTTTCATCTACATGTTTTATATACAGTAAAAAGTTTTTGTTTTAAATTTATTTTTCTTTTTTTTCATATTAATTTTTGGGAATATGTTCAAGATTAAATAGCAACATCGTAATATCATTCAGAGTAATGACTATGCGCGAATGAAGTATTCCAAAAGTGGGAAAAAAAATTCGTTATATTTTAATGTAAAAAAGCCAATAGCATTAAAACAAGTATATTTAGACAATAGTTATGACCTTATTATCAAATTTCCGATAAATTTGTGTCCCACAGCCTTGACACATTGCAATTAATCGTGGCATAATTTATGTTTGAGACGTATACTGAATTCCAAATCATACAGTATCTTTTGCTGAGCACATAATGTAATTAAGGTATATTTCATTTTAAAATACACATCTGACCAGAAATCGTCATAATGATGAATGTCCTTTTAATCAAGAAAAGCAGGTATGTGTAGTTAATCCTTTTTTTGTATGTTACACTGCCAATTTTAGAATTTGCCTCGTATTAGTGAAACGAAAGGACATCAATTTTCGATCATGCTAACTAACTACTCTCTCTTCTGACTCTGACTTTGCTACGACAGTAAAATATCAAGTATAATTGTGAGCCTCCGTTCTAGGGAACGATAAGAACGGTTATTTAGGGATACAATATCACATATATTGCAAGTTTATTTCTATTATGACGGAAGGAGATCTTTGGACAAAGTAACCCTCTGTTGTAGAGATTATGATTTAAAAGAACGTTTCTGAGCTGATAACATGAAACACACAGGAATGTATGATGCAAAGAAAGGGAACGAAGAACTAAATAAAATTCAAAATTCAAAAACAAGTTCGTAATATCTTTTATTGCGACTTAACCTTGAGCTTCTATTGATAACTTCTTCTTACTAAATATGGTAACACAAGTTCAGTTATGTAATTTTTATTTTTAAAATTGTGATTACTTCATGTTTTGGCATGTGGTTTGAAATAGTATATAATTAAAACCCGTTATACTTATTGACGTAACTGGTTCAGAAGGAAGTAATTTATATTCTAGACGGTATGATTTTTACAGGAATCTAATGTCTGACTAGTCATTGTTCACAACCGTAGTTTTATGTAATCGTTTTTGAAGGAAGAAGCGTCTGACGATGAAGTATGACACATCATACAAAAAATCAAATTTTACCTTGGTCGGGTGTTCATGTTTTGAAACCAATTCATAAATTTGCATCATGAATTAAATTAAAACATTTTCAGCACGCCGATTCTGTAAAAATACCACTTGCAAATCGCTTTTTCAAGGTGTGATGCACAACTGCCATAACAAGAATATGCTATGAATATTTTGTCAAGTTGCAATCTAAAACCTGGCCTGGCCCCATTGGCCTGGCCTGGCCTGGCCTCACTTTTGGCCTCAAATTTGGCCTGGCCCCAAATTTTTGCCCGGCCTTAAATTTTGGCCTGGCCCCAAATTTGGCCTCTGGAAGAATTTTTGGCCTCAAACTTAACTTTTATTTACTTACATTTTCAAAGAGTTTTTATTGAATTTTAATTTATTTTTTTAATGTTTAAGAGATAATCACATGGAAAAGTGACCTGACTGACTGAGTTTCAATTGATTTTATCCATGTTTACACACACAATAAATACCTATGGTAGGCTAATCCGAGATTCCTCTGACTCTAACCCCCGCTTTTATATTGGGACGTGCGGGGGAGAAAAAAGATTCTCTCCCGCACGTTCCAATATAAAAGCGGGGGTTAGAGTCAGAGGAATCTCGGATTAATGCTAGGCATGCACTACTATTACTATTGCCAAGGAATAGATTATGCTCAATATTGAAGCAATCAGCATTAAAATTCAGAGCTGCAACCCCTCCCCCCACTTCAAAAAGTAGACGAAATGTAGATATTAGAATAATAAAGTAAAACATCATTTTAAGAGATTGATCTGTTTGAAGGATCAATAAATATCTCGAACATTCATAACATCAAATCTCTATCCCTGTGTAATGCACTTTAAAAATGTCAGCTTGCTTGCATTACCTGTCAACACTGATCAAGCCCAAATTTCCCTCCCCAGCAGAAATTTGATATCGGCCTCCTCTGTCACTAATCTGCTATATTGGGGTTAGGTTCCTTGCCTGCACTGCCGTTTAACATTTCACACAGTCTAATTTAATTAATGTCATTTGTGAATGACTACAATATTGTAACCTCCGATAACTCGATTCAGCGTTGGTCATTAATCATCACCTTTTGATTAGAGTAGAGTTTCCTGCATGTGTTGTTTGTATATTTAGGAAACAATTTTTATTCTATAGGGGAACTTCGATATCAGAATTTGAACAAAGCATAACATTTTGTGAACTAGAATAAACAAATTGGTCTTTTTCCAAACAAGTATTTGATATAGGTATAGTGCAATCCTGAGAGCAGTTTGAGTTAAGTACATTGAATATGTAAAGAAAATATTAAAATAAAAATTGAGCCAACGTTTTTGTCAAGGTCAAATTTGAGGCCAAGCCAATTTTTGAGGCCAGGCAAAAATTTGGGGCCAAACAAACCAAATTTGAGGCCAAAAGTGAGGCCAGGCCAGGCCAGGCCAGGTTTTAGAGTATGCCAAGTTGCAAACTGCAGATGACACTACACGTGACATTGAAAAAAAACTTTCCTTTAACCCAGAATGTTATCAATCATTGTCGTGCAATAGATGACTTTCCTTGGACGCATTTAAGCATTTAAGCAAAAGTTAGCATCCCGTCGTCTCAATTTGCCCATATTTCTTCATTAATCAACCTATTTCTTTTAATTAACTTGTCATACTTTGCATTTTGATCTCAATAGCAGTGATTTAATGACAAAATTTGACAATATTACATTTGTAGAAGCATCTTTTAATTTGTAGTTGTGATATTGTTTCGATTTCCCGCGTGTATATCTGCTAAACTCATTTGATATTGGTTGCTCAAATAAGATTCGCCGACCTAACCTCCTAGATGGCAAGGAAGGAAAAATACCTCGGAGGAAAAATATGTTATAGTAATATTATAGTTATTTGATAACTCGATCTTTTTTTTTTTTTTTTACACATTCCGAATTATATCACTTTTATACATTCATACATCAACTACGGCATAAAATAAAAAGTTCTGTAAAGAATCTAACTTTTTTTATAGGTTAACAATTGGGATCCTAAAGAAGCAATTGCATTCATCGAATCGAAAAGACCGCATATATGGCTTCGAGAAACACAACTGGACTCAATAAATTTATATTACGACACACTGAAGTACAGAAAATCGAATAGAGGATAACGAAACATAATCGAATTTGGTGATGCATATACTTTTTTCATGTATATTTATGAATTCTTTTACTGGTGTTTCACACTGGAATGTTTAGCAAATCTTAGTGCATGCTAACCCAAAAGACTGAAACCAAAAATAGAAACGGACTCAGTAAGATTTTGAAATAAAATGATTATGTTTTAAAGGGGCATGGTCACGATATTGGTCAAATTCTATTTTTCTGCTTTTATTATTTACAATGCTTAAGGAATGCATTTCCAATGATCAAATGAAAATTTGAGAGGCAGTCGTAGAATTATAAGCAAGATACAGGATTCACAATTCTTTATCATGTAAACAAAGCTCGTGCCCTGTTTTTGTTTACATAGGTTTTATATACCAGTAAAATCATTTTCAAGCTAATTTGTCTATCTTCTTATTCATTTTATGCATAAATAAACAGTTCCAAACATTTAATACATTAGTTTAAGGTTTTAAATTGGATTTTTTACTTTATCATTCAAAGTGTAAACAAAAGATTTGTTTACATAGCAAAAAATTGTAAGCCTGTAACTCGCTTATAACTTAACGAATGACACTAAAATTTTGGTTGCCCATTAAAAATGCCTTACTGAAGCATTGCTAACATTAAAATCGAAAAACTAATTTTTGACCAAAATCGTGACCATGCCCCTTTAAAGTAAAGTTGTCACTCTTATGGAAGACCAAAGAAACAATAGAATTTGAAATCTAAATACAGTAAAACACGCTTATAACGAAGTCCCAGGGACGTGCAATTTTATTTCGTTATAAGCGTAATTCGTTATATCCGTCTAGTTTACCACATTTAATAAAATCATGGGGAAAGAAAAACCCTTCGCTGTTAGCGTCAATTCATTATAAGCGTGTTTTACTGTATATTGATTAAAACATGATTGTATATTTCGCCAAGCCTACCACTGTTTAAATTATGGTGTATCGAACAATAGCGGGTATCCATGAAGGAAATTGGCAATTGTTGATTACTAATAATTTTGCTTTTTTCAACATTAAAGTGATGGCTCATACCATAAATAAAATTTTGGATCAGTATTAAGTTACTGTAGCGCAAACGTAAAATGTTTGTTTAAAACATTTTACTCTTTGCATAAAATGATTTTCATTAAAACAATAATTATTGTTGAAATTGAACTTGAATATTGATGCATGCTTGTTTTTGTTTGCAGCTTGCTACAATAAAATGGTTATCAAACATATACAAACAAAATTTCTGTTGTATACTTTGAAAAAGAACAGGGCAGGTAAAATTCATCATTCACTTTGTTTGTCGGGGATGAATCTTTCGTTTAATATTCCTTGAAATGATTTTCATTTCAAGATTTATATTTTCGAAGTGTGTTATATAAGGAACAAAAAATGGAGCCATTGTGGTCTTTGTAAAACCTAATACTTCTTATATGGAACATTGTTTGTACACAGTGATGTAGTTACAGTGAAACCTTTGTTCAACGTTTGAGTAATATGATAACTCAGTTTCTCTGCATACACTTCTTTACTTTTCGTCGATAGTAATAAATCAGACTTCTTTGAGGAAATAACCATACAGTATGATGCGTCTGATCTATACTCATGACAGACGACGGGAATACACGGGACCACACGCAAAATGGGCCCTCATTTAGAGCTCTAACGATTTTCAAACTATGGAACAATGTAACGGATATGTACTGCATTTTGCAAGTTGTTATTTACTCTATCCTTTCAAATTTTATAAAATTTCATTAATACTTCCGGGGTTTTTTTTCTAGTTAAAATAAATGTGGTGATATAAAACTTGCGGTTACTTTTTAAAGAATAGTTCATTTTTCGAAACTTCTTAAATGATATTCGGTGTCTTAATTTGCAGTAAAAGAAAATTTAGTTCTAATCTGTAATTGGGTCTTATAAATTAAACGTTATTGGTCATCTGCCGGAAATATATATTTATCTTTTTTGAAAAGACATTGTAAGAATTATTGAACATGTTCTTGTACCATTATATTACCCTTTAATGGATTTCGGGTTAAAAGATTATTTTTTAGTTCATAAATAGGATTTGTATATCCTTTGATATACATGTATGATGAGGAAACTTTACCTGGCCATATGTGTCGTTAAAGCATATTGATTTTTCCACTACGTTTTTTTAAAATGCAGCTAAATATTAGTATTAAGACCACAAAATTTTTCTTGTATTATAACGTTCAATGTATTATATGGAGGTATCATGTATGGCTTCATCGTCGATTGTAGATCGTCTACATAAGATACCCGAGTTTTAAAAAAATATATATATTATGTTTTTATAACTAACTTGTCTAGATATTTTTTAATTAATGTGATCTTTACGTAAAATACTTACTTTGATTCACTTTGATTTAAGCTCTAACGAGTTTTGAAAATACAAATATTCATTAGAACAATATTTCAAGGGTTGATAGGTTATTTCATTTTGATTTTTACGTTTAGTGTCATTAAATTTTGATAAATGAGATGTTGCAAAGTTATAAGGTGAGAACTGTTTTCGCAATTTTTAGCTCACCGAGACGAAGGGGGGGGGGGGGGTGGAACTTATGCTATACCCTCGGCGTCGGCGTCGGCGTCCGGACCTGGTTAAAGTTTTTGTTGCATGTCCTGTATCTAAGTTATTACTTGTCCTATCTTCACCAAACTTGCATGGATGGTGCAGCTGGACCTACTTATGGACTTGAGAGACTTGGATGCTGAATCTTGGCCATGAATTTCAGATGCTGGAGGAGGTTAAGGTTTTTGAGGCAGGTTAAAGTTTTTGTTGCAGGTGCTCTTTGATAGCCATTTCTAAGTTACTTCTGGTCCTAACTTCACCAAACTTGCATAGATGGTGAGTCTTATGATACTGATGCACCTGACAGGCTTGAATGCTGAATCTGAGCCATAGGTTTCGGATGCTGCAACTTATTATACTGATGTACCTGACAGACTTGAATGCTGAATCTGAGCCATAGGTTACGGATGCTGGATGAGGTTTAGTTTTTTTGGAACAGGTCACTTGTTTAATAGGTAATAGCACTATTTTAAACTTGCATATATGATCAAACTATAATATAAATGAATGGCAGAGGAAGCTTCAGATGCAGAGCCTGATCTCCATTATCGAGGATGCTAAAAAAAATATCTTAGTTATTACTGGTCCTAACTTCACAGAACTTGCATGGATGGTGCGTCTTACGATACTGATGCACCTGACAGGCATGAATGCTGAATCTGAGCCATAGGTTTCGGATGCTTGATAAGGTTAAGGTTTTAAGAGCTGGTTAAAGTTTTTGGAGCAGGTGCCCTCTGATGATTATATCTTAGTTATTACTGGTCCTTCTTCACCAACCTTGCATGGATGATGCGTCTCATGATACTGATGCATCTGACAGGCTTGAATGCTGAATCTGAGCTATAGGTTTCAGATGCTGGATGAGGTTTAGTTTTTTGGAACAGTATACATGCTTTATAGATTATAGCTTTATAATTGATTTAACTATTATAAATGAATTGCAGAGGTAGCTTCAGATGCAGAGCCTGATCTCCATTATCAAGGATGCTAAAAAATTCTCCTACCTCACTCAAACCTGCTTGATAGATGTGTTTGTTGTTAAATGATATCACATGATTCCTACGATATAGTATTCTATGATATGATACACTATTGTTTTATAAGATACAATGTAATATCATACATTACATTGTAAAAAGTTATATGATACGATATGATATTGTATAAATTTTTTTGTACAATATGATTTACATGATATTGTATTATCATATTGTTATGTATAGTATTGTATATTGTTATACAATATTGTAGAATATGATATTGTAAAATATATTATTTTATCGAATGATATCGTTTCATATTATATTGCAATATATGATATTGTATCATATGATATGATATTGTATAATATATAATATCGTATCTTATGACACAATATTGTATATTAATATGATATTAGATTATATAATATATTGTTAAATACATGAGATTGTATTATATGATATTGTAATATATAATATTTTATCATATGATAAGATATTATATAATATGATATTGTATCATATCATATTGTATTGTATGTTATTGAATCATACTTGATACACAATATTGTATCATATGATACAATATTGTGTATCAAGTATGATTCAATAACATACAATACAATATCATACTATATTATACAATATAATTTCATATGTTACAATATTGTGATGTATTATGTGATATAATATAGTATCAAATAATACTATATTGTATTTATATTAGATAGTATGATATTGTATTATGTGATTAAATACAATAATGTATAACACAATACAATGTCTTATCATATGTTACAATATCATATTACATCATTATTTATTACAGTATTATATTGTATTATATGATATATATTGTAAGTATCATAGGATGCAATATCGTATTTTGTATTATTGGATTGATAAACATTGTATCTTATAATACCGTATGAAATGAACATATGATCATCATACAACTTTTTAACATATGATATACGATATTGTGTCAAATCAGTATCCATGAATATCCAAGATCATTCACTATGATTTTCATATAATATGATAAAGGTGGTCTCATAAAGGTGATGCCTCATAAAGTTGATGCCTCGTCTCGGTGAGCTTTGTAATCTGTGATTACCTATGTTTAAAAGTATAATAAAGCATTTCCAAATTCTATAGTATTATGAGGTGATAAGTTTGGCCGGGTGTAATCAAATCCAAAAAATCCCAAAGGGATGTATGATAGTTTTCATCACGCCCAGGTCTTATCTATTACATGTATTTCATATTACATGTATTTCATGTTATTCAAAGAATGATTCCTAATTCTTATACATGTATCTATATGATTAACAGAAACAGTATTATTAAATATTAAATTATCTACAGATGTAAGTTATTTTCATTTCGTATAATTATGCAAACCCGCTTGCGACCCAACAGTACGTCTTTTTCGTCATTGAAAAACAGTATAAAAGTATACGTCACACATTTTTATTCTCAGTGTTATCATAAACAGAGACACTGGAAAATGTAAATACATGTAATTATGACAATTCATAACATAGAAAGGAAAATAGGATATATTGTGAATGAGTTAAGCTAAATGAAACAGCAAACATTCATATAATATTGTAATGAAAACTTAATATGTAGATGTACATATAACTAGAAAATAATTTTGAATCCATTATTTTTCTTGGCATTTTGAACTTTTTTTGAACTTAGACTTTTTGCATTTCATTGAATATAGTAATGAATAATTATATCATTGCAAATAATTTTAAAACAAATTAGTAGGTAATAAGGACGTAATGTGTAATTGTGCATATTACTAAGAAATTTTATTTCATTAATTATTTAAGAGGAATGTGTGGGTTTGGCAATTTCAGATAGAAGTTTAGCCATTTATTGAATGCAGCAATGAACATTTAGCCAGCACAACTCTTCCTTCACGCTGCACAGTATTTAGAGAAACGTTGTAGGAATCAATGTGTAGATTTGTATATTATTAAAATACTCTGATTCCGTTTTTTTTCTTAGACGGTTGGTCCTTTTAAACTTAGCATTCTGAACAATATTGAATACGGTACCGAAGTAATTTCTCAGCACAACTCATAAATCCTTAAATGGAATCTCAATAAACGTCGTATTTGTTATACAAAGTAAATCTATATATGTGCTACTTCTTACTTCTTAGGAAGTTTTGATATGATAATATTTTTTGGGATTTAAGTTATTATGTGTATTTAATGCATACCATGCCATTCATTGCATGTAGCATTGTTAAAGTAAATGAGAACGTGAGGTATGTGTACTTGCTCACATTTTCTTTCATTTAAAAACGATTATCTTTTTAACTTTTCTATTTTCTAAGTTTAAAACATACAATTCTAAATTATCCACAGAAGCTGGAATATAAAATAATAAACATGTAGCAAAAGATGTTCGAAATATGAAAATTATGATGAGTGTCATTAGTTGTTCTGATGATTTGGAATCCAGATTATCCTACATACAAGTGTACTACTGTTTACAAAGGATGAAAAGAATATCAAAACATGGATAAAATTGGGTATATTTATTTTTTTTTAAACTATGGAGAGAGTAAGTTCTTCCGGTAAGCAAATTTCCAAATCCTTATTCTATTTTGTATCCTGCTCATATTAAATCATAATCATTCTGTAACTTAGTTGTTCATACTTCATACACTCTATTTATTCTATTACAGATGAAGAGAATACAATTCATTGACGCGTTCATTTGTTTGTAAGTATGGTAAAGAGCACCAGCTCCTGTGTCTGAAAAAAACCCGAAATTTACTAATTATTCCTAATGCAACTTATAAAATAAAAAGTTTTTAAATATACGTTACCACATCGATGCCATTTACATTGTACATGAATAATGGCATAGACCCAGGATATGCTAATTAATTATGATTATAAATTTCCTTGTACTTTTCATGGTTTATTTTTTACATTATTATGCATCTAGATTTCAATGAAGTTAATGTAAAAGTGATCTTTTATTTGTTAAAATTCACAATTAAAAAAAACATAAGCAAAAAAAAAAAAAAAACACAAAAAAAACCAACAATCCCCTTCCAAAAAACCACCCCAAAAGCAAACAAACAACACTCCCCCCCCCCAAAAATAAAACCCCAATAACAACACCCCCCCCCCAAAAAAAACATGATTGTTTAATAATAAAGTCATTTTACTAAAAAAACCCCCACAGAAGAGTAAGAATAAAAACACACAGTTTAGAATTTTGTTTAAATAAAGTATTGTAAATATATATATCCAACCTAGAAAACAGTGTTTTTTAAATACACGTGCACCATACATTGTATATAATAGTATCAAATAACCTTAAAGTAATCCATGCCATTTAAAATTTGAAAAAAATTCGGTCATCTTATATGTAAATTATCTCTCTTAGACTTAAAAAGTCATTTATCTTTTTTGTAGGTCAATAAAATATATTAATATACTGAAGGTTATGTGCATTAACCTGAATATTACTTGAACCATGAAAATGATGCCATTTCCAAAGACACCAATACAGTACCATCTCGTTTTGATCACATTGAAATCATTGAATTAATTTTGTCTGTAAAAATTCTGAATGTAATTAATTTTACTGACAGTACAAATGCGGTCTTCATGATTATTAAGTGAAAACTCAGAAACATATATAACCAAAGTTTCAATGAATTGATTTTGATATTGATACATAGAGGCCTCAATGTTGAAAATCAATTCTGTTGTGATTAAAGTATTTGTAAGAGAGTATCATTACTAAGAATTAATTTCAAGAAAATGATATAAAAATGAGGAAGTGTGCCCGTTCTGGTCATTACAGTCGTTGTATTCTACATCTGATTCTATGCATGTTATTGTAATATATGCACTAGGCAAATGTAGATTTAAATATTTTGTTACGAGATAGGACTTTCACTGAAAATTTCTTAAAGTGTCACGTCGATTTTGATTTTTGAAAAAAGAAAAGAACTATAAACAGACTCATGTATTGTAAATAATGCACCGGTAAAACACACACGATTATTTTAAAGATTTAAAAAATCTTTCAAGATTTTTTACGAAATTAATGACTTTATGATCTTTTTAACTGATTTGCTTAAAAATTTTAATATTTGGCACCAAAACCAGTTTTTGGTTTTTTGTGCAATTTTTTTTTGTTTTTGATCCGTTGACTGAAAAATATTTTATTAGATTACATGAAGCATTTGCTATGAATAGTCTTGTTTTATGCCTTTACTCTTGCAAAAAGCAGATCAAATTGAACATTAAAAAAACCCTCAATGATAACATTTTAAGTGATTTTTTATTTGAAATTTTCAACCGCATCTTTTGTTTCCCCAGAAGTGGAAATAAATTTGAACGCAACAACGATATTTAAATCAATCAGTAAAAATCAATAATATTCCTTTCTCGATCATACCGATCGAGGTATGATACCGAGACACAGTGACATACTTATTTCCAATTAAATATTAATGTTATTCGAGATTTAGCGCTCCATAATTTACATACCAACGCAAAAATGGATCCAATCTGGCATCTTTTCTCTTTTTATTCATTGAATTTAGCCACAAGGAATTCTATAAAATGAAATAGGGGCTCTTTGAATACAAACTAGTCTTAGAGTGACATGGACCAATAAATAGTATGAGAATCATAAGAGAATAATCACCACTTTACAATTTTTATAATTGAAAGACACAAAAAAGCCAACAAAACCACCACAAAAAACCACAACCCCCCAAAAAAAACCCTGAAATACACAAAATATAATACTGTATGCTTCAGTTATATTGATTATTAATGTCATCAAAGTCATCACAATCTAATGTAAAAAGAAATTGAAATAGACAAAATAACGACAATAAACCTCCTTTTTCACGTAAGAAAATTCCAGACTATTTTTTCTTGCATGTTTTTAGTAAGAGACACAAACTTCTTTTTCTGGTTTTCAAAAACTGCTAATCAAACTAGACGATATTGTTCCATATTTTATTGCATAATTAACATAAATCATCATAAATTTATTAAGTATGAAATAACCGAAAATATCCATTTTGTTTGGTATTTTTCAGGTAAACCTTTTTTATTAGAAAAATTGTTTGGTTGATGAAATTATGAAAATATATTTCTTGTACATTTTTTTTGAGTACCTGAATTTATCATATTGTTACACCAACGCTTGTGTGTTTACTATTTGCGAATTTCAGTTTTTGTAAACTTCACACAAGAGGAATGTTAGCAAATTTTGTTAATTATGTTGTCCTTAATAAGATAATCTTTCATAAAATATATTAATAGGTTAAAAATGATTGCAATCCTTCTAAATATAATAAAATTATAAGTATACACGAATGAAAAAAGCAACGGGTAGGGCTGTGACCGAAGTTATACTGTTTGTTTTATATTTATCATGTTTTCAATACATTATACATTTCCAATGGAAATATGTAAATTGTTCTTTTTGGCAACCTATATTGCACCAATTAATATAATTGAGCTTTGTTTTATAAAATAGTATCTTTTAGGGGTCCGTGTTGATCTGCTTTAATTCGTATTCGTTTTATGGATTTTTGAGATGGTTGACAGTTTGTTATTGTCATTTTTAATGGTAATTAAATTTCGAATTCAAACTTATCAATATATTTTAGCGTTTGAAAAAGACATTGATATGCAAGGATTTGTAGTATATCTGTCTTATTGGACTCTGCTGCAATCTACCTGTAGATAAATACATTCCGTCATCTTAGTGATTTTCGTATGCTTCAAAAACCATTTAAAATATAACGATATCGTTTTATTTAATCATAAATATGACGGGACACTTTGTTTTTATCAGCATTGGTTCTTGAATCGAACCATCCATCTCCTCATAAATTTAATATAAATACATTACATACATTTTTAAGTATTAGTTGATATGTTACATGCATATTATGATTTTGCACTTAATTAAGGTCAGCACCTTGAAGCCAATCGTGGTAATTATTGCAAATTTAAAATGGGAAAGTATCGCTCCAGTGAATTGTTTATGATAATAGCCTGGAAGCATTTTCAAATACATTCTCCATTTTGAATCCTTATATTGGATTTCTATTTCAGATTTTAATACCTTATATTCCTCAACTAACTAATATATATATAAACTACAATATATGAAATAAAATGAAAATTAAGAAGTACTTGCATGTAATTTGTGGACACGTTGTTAAAAAACATTTGCCACATCGGTTATATAAGTAATGTTAGTTATATTTTGGTAAGGATTATATTCCCTGTAAGAAACAAACAACAATTAAAAATTAATAATTAGGCCAAAATTAAAATTATTTATGTTTCCCCTAACGCGACCGACCCAATTAAATCCCGCCGACTGAATTATTTTTTTAACCACATTGAATAGAGATTTTTTTTTTTAAAGAAACTTAATTTTACCCAAATTCGTTTTTAGGAGACCCACATTTTTTTCGTTTTACAATCATTTTGTTAGCCTTGATCATCAACATGGGCGGAATATTCGCTTTATGATCGGTAACTTTGCCACAATTTTCTCCGAAAGAGAAGTTGAAGTCGCCTTGTATTCTGAGTTCAAGATCGTGTAAATTAACCCCAAATACATTAAAATGATAATCATTTAATTCAAAAGACGTTTCCATAGCCTCAGTTAACCACTGTTGTGATTAAAAATTTGCAATTGTCTTATCTTTTATGGGTTACAATATGAATACTGGTGCTGCAACATATAGCCTACTGTGCATTGAAAATTACAACTGATGTTTATTACTTTAAGTGTTAATATGACAATTATTTGGTAACTTGTAATTACATGTAGTTAATAACTTTGCCAAATTTGCCAAATTATTTAAAATTTCGGTTAATATTTCTTTGTACAGACACTTTTTTCCTTGTCAAAGAAGGATATTGTCTGCAAGTGTAGTGAGTTTGTGTAAACTTGATATTATAGTAACTAGAATCATTAAATATGACTTAACAAACATTTACATTTATTACATTACGTTAAGTTTGTCAAATATTATTGTTTTAATATGCTTTTAGACATTGTATAAACCAAATTTTGAAAAACTAATTGATACTTTGAAGTATGTACATTATCATTAAAATGATATTTAAATATAGATTAACATGTACATCAACATACAAATGATAATGAATCTATTCTTGCACATCTAGTCGTTGAATCAAACATGTTAAAATTTAAGATAAACAATATCAAATCGTGAGTTCGATATTAAATTTGTTTTACATTCCATTAGTACAAGTATTACAATTTGTTTTACAACTGATCAAATTTTTTTTAGTTTTGTAATTAATTAAAGAATTGATTGTTTTTTCATTTTTAATTTATAATGTAATTTTAATTATGCCCTGGCAGAAAAAAAAATTATTTACCTACCTACCTACCCAACTTCAAAATTTAGGGTCGGGTTAGGGGAAACAAAGATATTTTTAATGATGGCCTTAGCTTAAATTTTTTTGTTTTGTTTAATCCATTAAGTATTAAATAGTACAAGCATCAAGCTCAAAAAATGCTCAGGGTAAGCTACTGAATTACAATTCTCTTAATATCTAGAATTTTATATATTTGTGATAAAATATCCTTGATCATGAAAAACCTAAATTAGGTGTTTACAAGATTAAAACAAAATATAAAATCAGTTATCAATTCGGATTGTTTTTAATATATCATAAATTGATGTTTGCTAGATTAATATTTTTATTAATTAAAACACTGTGCTGGATAATTATGCCCGTGCCAAGGTGATTTTTTTGCACCCTCTTAAAGGGGCAGGGTCGTTTTAAGCATTAATAAACAGTTCATAACATTTAACACATTTATGATAGGTTAAAAACTGGAATTTTCACTTACACATTCAAAATGTAATCAATACATGACATGAACTTTGTTTACATGAAAAAAGAATTGTGAGCTCTTTATCTTACCTTTAACGCGACAACAGACTCAAATTTTGGTTGACTATTAGAAATGACTTACTGAAGCATTGTAAACATTAAAAAGGGAATAATAATTTTTGTTTCTTAAATATTCAAATACTCCAAACGATAAACTATAATTGCATTAAAAATATCACCACTTTTGTTTGTCTCAAATACAAGTGAGATATTTATATATTTATTTTAATCCAAAAATTAATATCTCATAGGAAAATAATAATTCTCATATGAGAAATAATTTTCCAACAGGAAATATTGAAAATCCTATAGAATACTAGTATTATAAGAATCTACATTATTTTTTTTCTAAAGGAGAAAAGTATTTCCTACAAAAATTTAACTCAAACAGGTAGTTTTCCTATAGAAAATTAAGAATTCTACTCGGATTTTTAAAATCTATCCGAATTTAATTTCCTATTGGAAGTTCTTTTATTCCGGTTAAGAAATTTTAAACATCCTATAGAAAATTGTTTTTCCTATAGGAAAATATTTTTCTATGGGAATTTATTTATTAAAGGTAAATATTTCACCTTACTGGTGAAAGTCATAAATAATCAAAGTGGTTTCACTCTTGGGGGATGTGCGGCCAACGTGTAAATTTAAGGATAAGAATGTAAATATTTCTTAAACTTGCTTGTTTCTGCCCGAAACAGACAAAAACTGTTGCCAAAAGATATAAAAGCAATAAATATGAGATTCTGCGTGTTGTTTTGTATGCAAATTGTGCAACAGGACAATGCAAAACAACTGTCGAACTGCGCAGCTACAGACTTATTTTGAAGATTTGAAAATCTGAAAAAATATGAAGGGGGTTTATTAATGTCCTCTCTACAACCATTTGTTGAGAAAAAGTTTGAATCCATCACATTTATGTTGTTGCAACTTTGCCTCAAAATAGGGTACCTTTTTATCAGTCGACATGGGATCTTTTTTTAGAATAAGAAAAATCCAGTCTATACTTAAAGCTCCTGTGTCTATTGAGACAGACTGACGTTATATTTTCATAAAAAATAATAAAAGTCAATTCAAAACAATCCGTGTTGAATTTGATATACATCTCTATACCTGTCCCATGTTTGTTTTATGGTGTTTTTTCAGTTCTTTAAGTATAAATTAAAGTAAATTCTTTTTAATGTCCAACAAAGTGATTGTCTTAAATTAAAAAAAGTATGTTATATTTCAATGAAAATATATCTTCAATGTACCTTCATGGACACAGACAAATATATCTTGTGGGAACATTTTAAGAATAGGGTACCCTACTTTGAGACAAAGTCACAACATAAATAAATAAGCTTAGACCTTTTTCTCAACAAATGGTTGTAGAGAGGACACCAATGAACTCCCTTCATATTTTTTCAGATTTTTAAATCTTCAAAATAAGTCTGTAGCTGCGCAGTTCGACAATGTGTTTTAAGTGATTAAAAAAGCATTGTCCTGTTCTTGTATGCATACTTTTCAAACAAAATGACATGTAGGACTTCATATTTATTTCTTTTACATTTTTTGGCAGCATTTTTGCCAGTTTCGGGCAGAAACAAGCTAGTTCAAGAAATGTTTACATTCTTATCCTCCAATGTACAAGATGGCCGCACATTCCCTTTAAGCAAAAGTTTACCATAGGACATATTTCAATTTTTAGAAACATGCACCTTAGACCTCTGCAAAAATGCCAAATTAGCACGAACATTTATCCGGCATTGTGTTAAAACCCAATTGATTGATATAGGCACACCTGCTTGCCGTTTACTTTCAAAGTATTGATAGAATTATTTTTATATCTTAATTAAATTTATTTTTATTACAATAAATGTATCAAAAGTTTTGTGTTTAATTTTCTCAAAATATAGGTATTATAAATAAAACAAGGTCACCTAACTACATACGGATAACGTTATACGTTATGTAATGTAAAGGATTTACAAAATGAATATAAAGTAGTAATGTTATTAGGTAAAATGAGCTGACGGAGGAAAACGGGTTGCTCAAATGCAATGTTTATAGGATGGTTGAGGATCAATCAAATACTTTCGTTTACTTACTTCGTCGTTCCGTGAGAATCATAGCAATCAACAACAGTCCATTATCGAAAACGGTTCTGGTCAGCTTTTGCAGCGTCGTGCCAGACCATTTGTGCATTGTACATGCATTAACAGGTGCATGCATGTTTTGAAAAGTTTCAAGTTTCGAGCTATTTCTTCTTTAGTCTCGTCCATACTTGTATTCATTGTTTCATCTATCATCATCATTTTAACGACCCTATCAATAATTTGATTTATTCTTAAATCCCAATTTTTACAAATAAATATCCTTCCATAGGCTTGTGGCAAATTTAAAAGCATGATAGTTTAATCAACAAGTTTAATAGTATAAACAGGAAGAAATTAGAAATAACTTGCTTGTGGAATTAACAAAACATTTTCTGTAAAGCTCTGTAATAAGACTTTTTTTACATTTCAAAAAACGGGCGTATCTTAATAATTGATAGGTTTGCATAATCTGTTTTCCTGGCCGGCTACATACCCTCAAGAAACATGTCTTGTGCACTTTAGCAGTTGCACTGTAATAGATTACGTAAAAGGTTTTTGCAAATGCATAGAATATAGAACTCATGCAGACCAGAAAATGAATATTCATGCTAAAAAGGAAATCGGTGTATAGGCAATCCTTATACCACTGCTAGATTCCTTAAAGTACACGATTACTTACTTAGTGCGAAAGGGGTGAATAGGGAGAAATTTAGAGCCAAGTTCCTTGAAAATTTTGTTAAATCTAAAAAGTCTCGTTTTTTAACATGTTGAATGTGTATTGAGGTATTCATTTAAAAAGTACACCGGACCCCAAATATAAAAATGAATGGCAATTATTTGTAAATACGTCGTCGTTGATTATTCAAAATCGGATATTGAATGACATGTATTTGATCAGATTGCTTTTGCCTTCGAAAAATAAAAATTTGTAATCTAACAACAGTCCTTAAATGTAAATATAAACTTTGGATATTATTACGGTTTTTTTGGTGCAATGTGTGCAATGTGTGTGTTATTCAGTAATTGTTCATATTGCATAATTATAGTAACGTTTCTCTTTATCTACCCTGATATCTTTCACCCCTCATTTTTACATACTATATAGGTCTATATTTGGATTTCAGATAGGCTAACAATGTTTAGTAGACTTTAAATGATTTTGACACTTTGAGAATCCCAATAAACATATATTTAACATTAATATTTTTTAATCATAAAAAGCATTAACGTATGCTTTTTTTATTTATTAAGAAAATTATTTTAATTAATAACTAATTATATGGAAAACTGATTTTGTATCGCGAAATACGACGTGAAAGATACTCGTTGTTAGAATACCTGAAAAATGAAAAAAAAATTGAATTTCTTAGAAATGTTATGCATCGCCAAGCATCTTCTTAGGTAATGAAATGTGTCATTTGTGATCTTATTTTAAGGACAGCTAGGTATTTGTGACTATTTTTCGATGTAGACCGCGTTGATGCTTATTTAAACGCCAACGTGTAACAAAAATGATTATTTTATCATATATCACTATGGTGATTATTATTCAGTTGATAGTTAACTCCTATTCTTGTATCAAATTTCGGAGACAAAGAATGAGTTAAGAACAGAAGAAACCTTCATTATTATTCAATCTTAGAAATAGAACATTACAATGATTCAAAGTAAAACATACTTTTGTGATCCGTCATAAATCCATGCCATATTTTTGTGTATGTTTGCATGAATTTATTTTGTTAGAAGCCCCTACTTGTGTGTATCCTTGCTTAATTTCGACCCTTTACATGCATGTACTATTATATATAGTATCTAACGTTTATGCCAAAATCGTTAACTAAAAGATCGAACAAGAAATGATTTCTTACCGTTTTTCGTCTTATTATTTTAGTATTTTCCTTTCATAATGCATGGATAATTGAATCATTGTTCTATTCTTACTTCTGATCTTGTATCATAATATTTAGAATGTGCGAGAGAATAAAGATCTTTTTCGTTTGGTATGTTAATATTTCTTTAATTTGAATAATAATGTACTATTTTTCCCACGCCAATTTTAGTGCTATTTTCATAAGCAGTATGATACGACTATTATAACAAGATCGAATCATTTTATGTATTATGCAGCTATCTAATTCACAAATCAGAACAAGTTGAAAATGATGCTCGACTCAACTATACACTAGTTAAGATTCTATTATCAAACAACTGAATGCCCAGCATTCCGACAATTTAAATAGACATGCCATCGTCAAACTTTTTGTGTGTTTTTGACACACGCTACCAAAACCCTATTACCTTTTCCATTAAAATGGTTCTAGTATGATAAAAATACTATTTCTACTTACTCTAAACCTGAAGGTTAGAAGTTTGGTAAAATGCACATTTTTGTGATAATGACGGTTTTTAAATAGTAAGTGTGTCCCTTTTCGTAAGGAATAATGAATCATTCTTTTAGTATTAAGAGGTGATCCAAAACAAAAACAAAAACCCGAATGCCTTTGTGATAGATTTGATCACCCCCGACCGTATTTGATCACCTCATACTATTCAAAAAAATGATTTGTTATTACTTTTAAAAAAAATAATTTTCAGCTATTGTTTAATTAAACAATAACTAATTGACATTTATTTCGTTATTTTCATTTTGTATAATTATGCAAACCCCATCGATCTTGTACCCCAAGCGCTTCATTGATGAACTGTATTGGGCTATACATCTATGTTGCAAAATAAATACGTAGTGTTATCACAGACAAAGTCACTGGAAAATGTAAATATTGTTACATAGACACACAAAATATTCGACTGATTTTGAATTTTATCTGACCGAGCTCGGATTCAAAATCAAAATGTGTATTTCAAAACACATACTCCTAGCTGTAATCTAGTCAACCTGTTTATTTTATCCAGTTTAAGAGTAATGAAAACAAAGAGCTTGGTTAAACATTGTAGGAAAATATACAAAGTGTATAAAGATGAATATAATGAACAACTTCTGGGATTTTTTTTTCATAAAATTATATTTTGATATAAAGATCAGAAAGGTTCACCTAATGTTGAACATTTTTTAAAAAAATGTATTATGACTAAAAATAAAGATCGAAGAAGCATTTCTTTGCGATTAGAATATGATACATGATTTACATGACAATGATTTTAGTGTGATTCAAGTTAGTTTTAAAATTCTTTTATGTCCTATTTTCTTTTTTTCTGTAAAAAAAAAAAATATAATTTAATTTCAAATGTGTCAGGAAAACAAAAGTTTATAAATTCCATTGACTTCTAAACATAATTAAAATGACTTGCTAATAGTGACCGTGCACTTTGTTGTGTGACAATAACTCAATTTTCTCACAACAACAAAATTGCATTTAGTTGATCCCCCATCTTTGACTTTCAGGGTCACATTTTTATTTTATTATACTTTCATGTTAAATACTGAAATCTGATTGGTTTAGACGCAGTTGACAATCCGTTCCCTTACCCTCAGCGTTAGCAACACGCTTGGCAACGGGCCGATAGAACGAATTGTTACATGCGCGTAAATTATGCGCGTACGGTTCGCCGTTAAATTCACGTCATTTCTATATAAAAGCAGTAAATTTTTTTCTAAAATTAAGACATTCAGTATAATAAAATAAATAGTGCCTGTTTGGGAGGGTAACCGTTGAAATTGACACCCCTCGAAAACCATTGTCAACCTCCGCTTCGCGTCGGTTGACAATGGTTTTCTCGGGGTGTCAATTTCAACGGTTACCCTCCCAAACAGGCACTATTTATATTATGTAAAAGTATTAAGTATATGTTTTTGATATTGTTTTGTATATATGAAAAAGTTCAACGTCATTTTTTTAATATTAAATTGCCTTTTTTAATTCTTCTTTGTGTTTTTAGGCCATCATTTAAAAATCAAACAGAGCAGAAACATTCAGAGTAAAGAGTTGACAAAAATAGAAGTTAACAATAGTCCTTCTCTGTAGATCATGATTTAATATTAATTGTACAATGACCTCACAAGATTTTTTGTATCAATATGTTAATAAGAAGTTTGTCAACCCTGTAATATTAATGCAAGGTGAGAAAATTTGTTTACCATTGAAAAGAAAATCCGCAATATAATCAAGTTTTAACGTTTTGGTTATGTAACATTTTCTAAGATTAAGGATTTTTTTGAATGTTTCTTTGTTGCTAGATTTTGCTACGATAAAAAGCTGTAAAAATTATAATGTTAATTAAGAGTAAAGAGATTTACTAATTTTAAGATATGTCCAACATTGTGATATTTTTGTAAGGTTTCAATTGTGTTGTTCAAACATATATGTTATATATCATTACTAAGATTAATATATAAAAATACGTGATTGAGACTATTCACAGCATTAGCCCTTGGCATCTGAAAAGTAACAAAGCGTATTGGAATAAATATTTGTGTATCAAGTAATACAATGCAATGTAAAGATTAGAATTTTTAAAATTTAATGATGTAACTTGCAACAATCTGTTTGCAATGACCATTTTTGACGATGAATATTAGACCAAAACCTTGCAAGCCCTTTCTGCACTGTTAACAGATAAGGGCCTATCTGGAAATAAATCGATACAGTTTCCTGGCACAGTTACCCAGTTTCCTTTCAACTGTGGGTTGTTTTATTACACTATTTGCACTTTGACGAGGGTGCGTTGGAAGCAGAAACTTATAGTTGTAATGTAGAGGGACTGATTTACTCAACGGTTCGAATTTTATTCAAATTAGCTTAAAACTGTAGAAGATTTACTTATTTCATGTAATTCTATTTAAACACATCAGAGCTAGATTTTGTAGTACGTTTAATTGACACATATGATGATTTTTTCGAAATCTAGATTTTAAAAAACGTCATTCATTTTTCCCCCAGAAATCTCATTCATTCCCCCCCCCCCCCCAGAAATCTCTAACACGGAACGTGTACTCATGTTCAAGTTTTCTCGTCTTAAAGAGATGTGAGATGTTTTTATATGAAAAAAGTATTTTTAAATAATGTATTTGTCGAGGTTGATTTAATAAGCTACCATGTAAAACTTGTACATTACCGATCATGTGAGCAGTTTGGTCCTTTTAGCCGTGGCGGCTATTTCTCTCTCTCCATGGATATAATTAATACATTTCTTATATTTCATGAATATGCAGAAAAGTAATCCTTACCAGCAGAAGAACCATGCAAATTACAAGTTTTGTTTGTGGATGGAATCTTTGAAGTAAGCTCTTCATTTTGCATGGTGTTACATTCTGTTATTTAATTCCGGAATAAAATCACTGACGTTCACGACTTATAATTTTACATTACATACTATAATAAAGATAAATATTATTTAAAGTAGAACCATTTTAACAAGAGCTTGGACTTTGGGTAGTTGTGTCAAACAGCAATGTGACGTAGTCTGTCTATTTCGTTGCTGGCCATTCAGCCATGGCTCTTTGAAATCAACAAGATTTGTCTGGCTTTTGAGCTAAGACTACGCATTCTGTGCATTTTCGCTTGAAACCAGCGTCATTTTTTAAAACTTTTTTTGACGCAAGAAAAAGATAATTACGTCCTACTGAAAGTCCAAGCTCTTGTTAAAATGATTCTAAAGTAAATTGTCTCTGAGTCATAACTAATTTTTTATGCAAGTGAAAGGACCTCTGTTTGACGAAAAAATTTAAGAGATTTTATTTCCATAAAATCTGAAGAGAATCGTCACATTATGCAATTAAAACATGAATTCAATTACTCACAGAATAGTTCGTTCTTAAATAGGAGTAACCGGGCAATGAACTCTACCGTGCTCTTTCGGTTTAGTCTACCTGTACCAGTTGTAGACGACGTGGCGAGAAAACAAGCCCAGAAGCTATTATTTTTAAAACATTTTCTGCATTACATACTTTAATGGCAAAATGTGAAAACCTAACAAAATACATCAAAAAGGTGAACATGTACATTTTTATAATGATAATGACAGCCACCCATAAATAAATTATCACAGTTTGTTAATGCGTAATAGCTTTTCAGGAGATAAAAATAGAAACGATCGATAAACCCCGTTGTAGTCTTGTCTCGGCCAATAGGGAGTCAAACAACAAATCTAGACGATCCATCTAGTACTGCTCTACTTATTGCGCCTAAGTCATGTCCGGGTTTTAGTACACCTTTATATAGGACCCGCGAAGAAGTAAGACAGTGTCCTGAATCGGTTTTTTTTCTCATTCAATGCACTCCATGGTCAGCAGTTGGTGTCATCTACTTCAACTTTAGAGTTCATTATGTCATCCATGTACAGTGTGGTTATAGCACGTATACTACATATAATTTCCACAATTTTTGGAAAAAGATTAGAGGTGGAGTCAGTGTGATTGAGGAGAAACTGGCATTTCAGTGCCAGGTACAGTTCGATCTCCATTTTTTCTAGCACATCTGAACACTTTAAGTCTTCTCGATCTGAAATTATAAATTCAAGCTTTTAAATTCTCGAATTTTTCCCCTGTGAATGTGTAGATATTATCAATTGTATAATCTCCCATCCATTCTGCGTATTAAAGGCTAACATTTGTCCTTAATCGAGGCTATCTTGTTTCTGGTATCAGATGTTATACATGTTTTAGTAGAAATATTGATTTCAAAACAAAAATTTAAATATCAAGTACCGAACTTTGATCTTTATATTTTTAAATGAGGACAATGTTAAAATTGTGCTTTTGTTATATGATTCGCATTAGATTGAAGTCTTCATGCAATGATTCAACCATAAAAATGAATGACAAATTATGTAGCAACTGATTTACGTACCTGCACAAAACAAAACCATTGCTGCGAATATGGCGAGTTCTACTTCAGTCAATCTTAGAGATTTAAGTTTTTTCACACAACTGACAACGTCATAGATAAGATTGGTGAGAGGACCTTCACCATCAGAATTACACTTTGAGACACTGTCAAACTCATCATCACAGTCTGCAGGGGAACGACTAACACAATGTATGATGATGGATTCCAAGATGCAGTGTTTTATGAGAGTTTTTTGATCATCGATGTCCATCTGCGTGAATTGGGGGATCTCGCGCGCGAATACCGAGATAAAACGAACCATGTCTGTTACATACTGAGAACAAAACTTCCTGGCGTCATTTTCGCACGTCATCTTCAAATGCTGGAAGGGAAAAGGGCAAATATACGTTATTTTAATATTCATTAATATATTTTGCATGTAATCACTGTGTAAATGGAATACTTTATTTTGTTAATTTACACAATTATTCAGGGGGGGGGGGGGAAATGTATCTTTCTAATGGACAAGAAGTTATAATTCTATTTAAGAATTCTTTGATACATAATTATATTTCCTGTTATTAAAATTCATCAGCTTAATCTATTTTTGACACTCTTTTGACCTAGTTACATGAAATAAGTAGGGTAAATTTTCACCCTAGAATTTCTCGTGCGTGTGCACCTACTTTAAAAGATGCCGACTTTGCAGTTGTGCAGTCTTTAAGAGCTGTTCGGAAAGCATCATGAATGGTCAATACCATCTGCTCCGATCGAATTTGTTTATCAATATCAACTTTTCCATGTTTATTCTGAGGCAGCTTGAAGAAGTCCATTTTCTTCGGTTTGTCTTTTTTGGGACATCTTCCAAGTCGAACAGCTTTTGGTAAAAGAGAAACAGAGTGAATTTTTATGTATTTCCTCTTTACTTACATGTACATGTATTATATTGTGAACTAGTTTCGATATAACACGCAATATGCGTATCTACTGCGTAGTTCGTTTTTTCTGTTTAATGACTTGTAAAAAACACGAATAGTTTGAGACTCTTGGGATGTATGAAAACCTATTGACATTAAAATCTAAGCCACTGGGGCGTGAATATGCATATTTACCTTCATGTGACATGCCCGCCATTATACAACGTTGCATACGACAGTACTGGCATCTATTTCTACTAATTCGCATAATAAGACATCCTTTAGGGTTTTCGCATGGCTTGTACACAAGCTTTTGCCGTACTGTTCTTCTAAAAAAGCCCTGAAATATGTAAAAATTTATCAGATTAAAATCAGTTCAGTTATTTTTTTTTTTACCCTCCACCCTCTCTGTATGAAGCATCTCTCCAATCAAGCTAATCAAATTTTAAAAAAAAATAGATTTTGATATATATATATATATATATATATATATATATATATATATATATATATATATATATATATATATATATATATAATAAATTTATAAATGATCGATGAATAAATGAATAAACAGATAAATAAATAAATAAAAGAAAAAATGATAAATAAATACAATGATAATAATTATTATTAATTTAAAAAGTTAATCAACATTTTTGAAAATAGGACATAAATAGCTATAAATAAAATAAATTTTTAATATGTTTATCAACAGATCATTGGATTTTCCACTTAGGCAGAATATATGTAATTTTTAAATATTCCTGGAAACATTATGCAAGTTGAAAACAATCTTTAAAAATTGGCTGTTGTGATGGAATTACTTTCATGGAATTACTTTTATGAAAATATCAAGATATTTTGCAATTTGGTTCACTTATTAAAACTTAACGAAATTAATATATTGAAAGAAAAGGGTAAAATATATATACATATGTACTCGCCTTACAACCTTCACATGAAAAGACACCATAATGAAAACCGGAGGCCTTGTCGCCGCAGATTTTGCACAGAATATGTCCGTCAATGGACTGAACTTTTGCTGAGAAAAAAAAATATATATATAATTAAAAAAAGGGAATATTCATATTATGTGAATTCTAAAAAGAAAGAAAAAATCCAGAACAAACAATTTTAGGGCGGAAAATATTATTTTTGATATTCCTTATTTAATATGATGTTTCAATATTTGAATATTGTTAAACTTAATGTAGATTTAATGTAGGTTTCCTCTAGCTAAGGAAAGTTAGAGGAGAAACACACAGCAAAAAATCTCAAATACTTTACATGCTTGAATGTTTTGAAATAATGTAATAAAAAAAATGTAAATAAATAAAAAAGAGATGATAAATAATAAATAATTTGATTTGTATGGTCGTACATGTACATATTAACTAATCTATCAATAACTATCATCATCACTGCTTCAGACATCCTATGTTCTAAACAATAAAAACAACTACCTTAAAAAAACAAATTTGGATTCCTTTTCCTCAAAACATCATAATTACACAAAGATCTTTCCATATTTTGGCAGAATTTTATTGAATGTACTCTAATAATCTAGACAATGATTATTTAGGTGGAAAATGAAATAATTTAATCAAATTTTTACTTAATTTCTTAGATATTAATAAAATATTATTCATAATTGACACAGATATATATATATATATATATATATATATATATATATATATATATATATATATATATATATATATATATATATATATATATATATAAAACTCACCCGTGTTGGAACGTCCTTTATTTTTATGAGGGATATTTCCATTTTGTTTCGGAATCTGACCATTTATCCCATTTACTGGACACAAACCACTTTCACGTATTAAGGTACAGTTTTTCGGTATCACAGGCGGGGATAAAGAGTTCAATTTCCTTGCTTGAGATTCAAGTGGACTTTCCTCTAACATTTCGACATCAATTTCAGATGTCTCAGATTTTGAGGTGATACTGGATGTGTCCGAACAGCCATCTACTGACGTCACAGTTAACATCACGTCATTTTCTTCCCCTTCCCGGGATTTGTGGAATTGGTCATAGTCATAACATTGTGTTTGAATTTTCATTAGTTTTTTCAGTGGCACCATCACACTGTGTTGCATTGGATAGGAGCTTTGATTGTGAGACGGGATAGATACATCTGTCATTTTGGAACCATCGTTGTAGCTCTCCGATGGGTATGGCAGATTAGCCAGTGTCAACCCGTGCACCATTATGCTTTGATTAATAAAAATATAAAAAATATATCAAAATTATTTAAGTGGACTGGGAAAATAATAATTTTTGCATTACATTTTCTTAACACTGTACATATTGATATTGTTCTGAAGTACATTTAATTTTTTTTTTTTTAAATAAAGGAAAATCGATGCCACATTAATTTATATTTTAGTCAACTATCAAAACTAGTTATTTTTACTTAATTCACAGTCACTGTTTAAAACTAGAAAAAATATTGACACAAAAATATATATATACATAAACTTTTATTTTTATCCCTAAATGAATATACAGTACCTGATCGGTTGCTTCAGTTAATCCAGTGTATATGTTTACAAAAATAACATTTAACCCACACGCTAGATCGTCTCACTAACGAATGGTGTTATTTATATCGGCACCTCAATTTAATAACCCAAATAAGTTTGACCTGCCGCACCAATGAGCAGGCGCATTTTTTTTTCTGGAACTCGGCCAACATTTTTGCTCAGTACAGAAAAGTAATCCAGTTGTGGATGTACATTGCTTTTTTCACCGGGAATAATGCTACACTATGTTTCCTGGCTTTTCTTAATTTTGTTCGAAGCCAGGTATAATAACCCAATCATGTTATGTTTGTAAACGGTATATGTGTTAATTTCACGCTTCCTTTGTAGAGTTGTGCAAATTGACTATAATTATTCAATACCTGTAATACAGAATGAGTTCTAGAAGTTGGTTTATCCATAGCAAGTTTCATTTGCAATACACACTAGATATATCTCACTGTGGCTCGACACACCAATATATCTACATGCACTATCAAGCATAAAAGACCGATGTGAGCTCTTAATTAATATATTTAATTGTTATAGCTTTTTCTGGTATTTTTTCAGAGAAGGGGGGGGGGATTATGCAAATATAAAGCATCATTGTGCTAAAAAGACATCTTGTGGCCTAAAATTTTGTATCCAACAATGCATACCTTGATTAACAATTAATACAAGCATGCCAAAGAGGATCGGCTAACCTTTGTAACTTTAAAGATAAAAAAAATATTCATGAGAAAACGAACGATATTTTATAATTAAATGAATAAAATGTATAAAATCGACGTCACTGGCATAAAATAAGTTTCAAACAATCAAATAATACGTTAATTAAGAGTGTCAGGTAATCTTTGTAACTTTAATGATAACAAATTATTTATGAAAACGAAAACCGTGTTTAAGGAATAAAGAATCATTCTTTGAGTATTATGAGGTGATCAAATACGGTCGGGCTGATCACATCCAATAAAGCCCGAGGGCTTTAGGATAGATTTGATCACCCCCGACTGTATTTGATCACCTCGTAATATTCAAAAAAATGATTCTTTATTACATATGTTTTATATCATTTTCGGCAATAGTGCGATTAAATATTAAAATAGTCATTGATGAAATGTATTGAAATTTACGTTACAAAATCAATTCGTAGTGTTACATGTACAACACACGAAGACACTGGATACTGTAAATATTTACTGGTATTTTTTAGTTCTTTGAATTAAATCTTTAAATTGTATAATCATATTTTATAAAGAAATTGAAAAGAATTTGAGAAAGTTAATTTTACGAGGCTTTTATCCTCACTTCTCCAATTCATCTTTCCTCTCGTGTTTCTAATAGTAACACGATCAAACAAAACGAGTAAATTTAAAAAGATTAATTTCATTTTTTCCAATGATCATTCAACTTCCATTTCCTTCGAATATTAGTGTCGTGTAAAAAAGTTAAACTGTGAAATTTTTCAATACTTTTGAATGTGTATTGAAGATATATGATCCTAATCCTAACATTCTGACATTTTAAAGAATAAATTGTTTAGATCACATTCGTCTAATACGATTCATTATTTATGTTAGAATCCATTGTAGACTTTGGATCATATCGTTAATTTGTCCTCGTTATGTGTTATACTCTGTCTCGAGTTTTTGTTTCCACCACTTTTCGCTTGATATTTCGATAATAATAAATAACTTTGAGCTTAATCTACGTTCATCCACTAATAAGAAAAATGTTCAGATTATCTGTTTGAAACGCCCCCTCTACCGCTTCAGGTTCCAATACACATCCCAAAATAGAAAGTCTACGGAGATTTTGCATTGCATCAGCCATTCATAAGCCCGGATGATAATGTTGAAAAATTGACCGAGGTGTCCCGAGTACTTCCGAATGGTGAAAAGATGAACACATTTACCATTATAAATCTCCGTAAGAAATTCGTTTTCTTTCCTATAAACTTTTATGAGTGAAAAGGGATAATTTGTCAATGAAGATATCTTGGATATTTTTCCTATCATCGATTTCAACTGTATTCTTTCACAGGTATGTGTATTTTTATTAAAAATCATCAAAAAGTGATCATGAAGCAATAACTTGGGACAGACTATATAGTACCCTCTTAATACATTCTTCACAATGTCATTCAAAAGGCCGAACTGCTAGCTAACTACACTAATTTTCGTTTTGTATAAAATTATACCTGATAGCAAGCTTTAAATTCCATTTATTTTCTTTTGGTTTTTTTTTCCTCCCTTATAATTTGTTGTTACATTGTACCATCACTGTTTGTCAAATCGACTGTTTAAGGAGAAGGCTCAAATATGCAGATTGTCTGCTGCCCAATCCTTATTATGTAATATTTTTACATAATAAAATATTGTTTAAATTTTAAATTACAACAAAACTCCAAAAAGAAAATTGCAGATGTCATTTGTTTTGTCATTAACCCAACAAGTACTCACTTTTTATTTCCGGGACCATACAAGCGTTATTCCCGGTGAATTCCTGAATTTCTTGATATGCCTTCGACAGTGATGCGAAATCCAGGTCACATTAACTCCAAGTACGCAGGAGTAAACGACCTGAACTAAATGTGGGGCATAGTGTAAGCCATAGATTCTCAAAGAGTTCTTTGGAGTGCCTCTGTGATTTTCTTACGCTGGGTGCTAAGAGGCCATTGTAGGTTATGTACGCACGAAGAGTATTATGTTTGTATTTAAGCCTATTTAAAAAAAAATAAAACACTGTTGCCTGAGAAACGTCAGAGTATTGAATGCACCGCCATATTTTCCACTATGACAGGTAACGTTAATTGTGCTTAGCCTTGGAAACCACCGTTTGTCACGTCAAAAGAAAACAGCTGATATGTGTAAGCCTGAAATGTCGCCATTAAAATCAGGTAGCCAGTATGACTAAAAATCCAGAAAATCCATTTTAGATTTTTTTTTCTGTTACTGGAGAACATGAATATCAAACGCATACGCGTGTCTCATATATGAAATTTTATATAATGGATATATGTTTGAATTTCTCCTTAAAAAAAAAAAATAAATGGAACATTTGAAAAGTACCATTAAAATGTCAGCTGGTGATAATGTTTAGGAAAAAAACCTTTAAAAGTGTCCTCTGTATAAGATAGTTGTACTTCTCTTCTCTCCGGCAATACTAAATCAGAAGTTTTATAAAAATATCCCTATATAACTATACATGTGTATATGAACTATCGACGTAAAAACTAAGATTTTATTCATTGGATATCAATTAGACCTTTGATATCAAAGGATTTCCTATGTACATTTCTATGTTGATGTCCGTATGTAGAAAAAATAAAGGAAAAATGCATTACAGTAATGATATGTTTAGTGTAAAAATGGCGGAAGGATTAACACGCCGTATTTGACCACGTTCCAATTCTATCTTACCTAGCTGTGTGGCCAGTACAAAGAGTTCATCACGTTCGTCCAAAGACCTTTATAGAAGTTTGACCAACCCATAATAGCTCTCATAATAATAAAAAATATCCACAACTTTGCCAAAACCCTAAAATACATCATATTAAGTGACGCATTTTGATAATGCTTAAACACATACCATTTTATAGTAATTAAAGGTGACCTTTTCTAAATAGATCGTTGATTTTAAAGATTATAACAAAAAAGAATGACAATAAAATTTTCAGAAAACATTAATTATGAGATAACCTATCTAGACGACATTCACCTCACCTCTCTCTCTCTCTCTCTCTCTCTCTCTCTCTCTCTCTCTCTCTCTCTCTCTGTTTCATTTATTGATGTGTTATAAAGAAATTTATTGTGGACTTCATAAACTGAGAAGTTTCCGTGAACTAGATCACGAACTCTTGTCTTTAATCCAGCTCATAGCCTATATAGTTAACAACTTTAAAGGTTTCATTCAGACATTATCAATATATATTTGACATCGGGATCAATATGTTTGTTGAATACAATTTTCAAACAATGACTGGCGTTTATCATTGAGACATCATGATCAATCAAAAGTCGAGCATTTCCTTCTAATCGATCGAGAATACAATCGATTTCAAACAGGTGGTAAAATTTCTTCTCTGGATGAAAAGTTTTACGCCTGTCGTTGAACAATAGCATTGCAAAAGGTAACGCCCACAGTTCGCGATGAAAGGAAAAACGATTGACAGTGTTAACCCACTGGAACGTGTTCAATACACATACTCATTTAATATATTTTCACCCTTATACATGTATATATGTTAAAGACCATTCTCAAAACATGAACAAATACAAGTTTTCGAAGTTAACAATATCATGTAAATAAACAATTCTAATGTTTCATTTCATTATACTTTTCAGTGCACTTTAATAAAAATATTGACGTACCGGTATATCTGTACATGTAAGAGAATTTACGAATTACACTTTCAAATTGCATTGAGATATCCACTTTGTCGGTTAAAGTGTCCGATTATAGTATCAAATTTCCTTCAAAGCTTGCGTTATGGCACAGACTTACGTGTAAATATGTTGCAAGTATTATTCTTGCGACAATATTCCTTTTAGTTTCAGACAACAATTTCCAATTTTCAATTGGGTTAAAATCCAGTGAATATACAAGTGAAAATTCGTACTGCACTCGCTGTATTTCGAATAATTTCTTTGTACCGAACAATTATCGACGACAACGAAATCTCTTGAAATGAAAACTCCTCTGCCATTTTCATCCGCTTCTTCCCAAAAATTTAAATATTTATCGTAATTGAAGACCCATCGGCAAAATTGTAATAAAGCAGGTAGTCAGTCTTTCCCTATTAACAAAATTAGCTTTAAGTTAAAAAATAAAATAACTTTTTAGATTCTCTCTTTCTTTTCCTCTCTCTCTCTCTCTTTCTCTCTCTCTCTCTCTCTCTCTCTCTCTCTCTCTCTCTCTCTCTCTCGCTCTCTCTCGTAATGGTTACAATATATTGCTAAATTGCAATTGTTTGTATATATCACCTATTTTACGCAAATGTAAATTTTGCCCTGTCCAAAATGCGTTACTTATAAATGTACGACTTTGAATTTTACAATTACATGTAGTTTTATTTGCGGTAAATTATTATTTTTAAGGGAATTAAGTTTTTTCGCAATATTGAATGGGATATATCTATTTACCAACTTCAAATAAGGAAAGCGCAATTACACACTGATTTTAAAATGACGTTATGTCCGGGTAGTGCAATGGTAAGCGCACTCGCATCTCACCGCTGAGTTCGATCCCCGTGGTCGGCCGTGGATGTACATGATAGGGTATGGTGGTCGGACACGTGGATTTTCTCTTGGTACTCCGGCTTCCTACCATGTAATTTTATACATACAAAACGTCACCAGTTCCTTATACGTTCCAGTGGGTGAACACAGTCAATCGGTTTTCCTTTCTTCGGGAACGGTGGGCGTTACCTTTTGCAATACTATTGTTCAATGACAGGCGTAAAACTTTTCATCTAGATGAGAAATTTTACCACCTGTTTGAAATCGATTGTATGCATGCATAGGCAGCCAACTAATTAATACATACATGTACAACGTTTTAATATTGAAAGAATTATTGTTATGAAAAATAATATGAAAAGTTTGAAAGATCCTATCGATCAAGTTTCATGTACATGCATTGCATTCAACTGATGATGCATGATTATATAATCTAGATATTTTATGACAACAAAATTTAAGACATGTACATGTTAAAGGCGTGCACAGTTTATGGACAACTAATTAAGTAGAACATTATCCTTTAAAATAATACCCACTGTTCATTTTCTTGACACTTTCACGAAGAAAAATGATTATGCTTTACAAACATTATACCACTGTGTAACTCGTATTGCAGAAGCAAATATTAGCATTCTTTTCAACACTGAAACAATACACGGCTTATACTAAGTATTCGGTCCAATGTTGTGTCATAGATACCGTTTAATCCAAAAACAAGCATTGAACTTGCTCATAAAACACATTTGTCTATTTCTTTTGTATAAAACTTTTCTGAAATGAAATCTACAAAATTTATTCCAAATTCCAGACTTAGTAACTTTGCGTAAAACGCAAGTATACACACATTTATCATGTTCTCTCTCTCTCTCTCTATCTCTCTCTCTGAAAAATATGAAATGAATGTAATATAGTTAGTGTTTGTGCTAAAAACTGAAGCAAAGAATATATCGCTACTTATAATTTTAAACCAATTTAACTTTTCTCACTAGCATAAATATGTAACATACATCCTTAATAAAAAAATATTGCAGAAATAATTTTGATAATATACCCGAGTCAGGCTAAATTGTTTTATCATTACTCATTCTTTTTACCTTCGTTACTTCCTGTTGGTATCAAAACATCATGATGGTGATAAAACAAAGACCTGATGGATTAGTCAATTAAGATTAATTGCTCGTTAAGTTAATTATATTGAAAAACCTAAATTACTTCTTATTAGCTTTCTGTTTCTTAGATAATTCAAGATGGTATTTAAAAAAAATATTTAGATGACTTTAATATTGGCATTTTTGTATACATGTATATTTAAATGTTACTTGAGTTAGGTAAATATCACACTTGAACGCACTAGTTAAATAGAAAAATATTTAGTTCTCTCTCTCTCTCTCTCTCTCTCTCTCTCTCTCTCTCTCTCTTCTGTACACAAAAATGCGTCAATTAGAAAACGGCCTTCCGTGGTAGTTAATTGCAATGTTAGTACGACATTAGAGACGCAGTGTGTACGGAAGTGGACGAGTCACAGCGCATTAAAGGCACTATGATTGACTCGTGCTGACTGTATTTGCGTCTCCTTTTCAGGATTTTGTTGAGTAATTCGCATTTTTCGTGGCATATTCATGCTCTCCAGGGAGGTAGCTACAGATCGGGAGAAGAGGGTGAAAAGGGGGCCTGGTTTCACTTTTTAGGCATGGACCTTTTTCTTTAAAATATTGCTATACATATAGAAAAACTAAAACGTGAAACCTTCATGTACAGTCCCCCGCAAATTAACGCACTTATCTTTGGAAGAATAAGAAATGAACAGAAAATTATTAACCTCCATCCCACGTGCAAACGCGCACGGTGGAAAATGTTTGGGAAAGAATGTATTTATCCCTTTTTAGGGTGTGTGGTTGGGGTGAGGTTTGAATATTAATGAAAATGCTAGAGAGTATGATGAAAAAAAAATGAAGTCTGGTTCTGTTGGAGAATGTTTCAATGTCTTTCACAGGTAAGATATAGTTTAGAATCTAATAAATTATATTTGTTTTACATGTAATTGGCTTGCCCTTTTCTTTAATGTGTGTTGTACAAAGAAACATTTTTTTTGTAATATACAACTGTAAATATAACAGATTTTTTTAAATTTTCGCTTTACTGGACACAAATATAAGGAGGCAATTGTGTTAATTTTTTCTATGCAAGCTAATAACTTCCAAATACATAAATAAAATCATATACACAATTTTTATCGAGTCAAAGTATGATACCGTAATTAAGATATCAAGATTAAAACACAAAGCTCGAGATGATGATGGAAACGTCTCAAGTAATTTATACAATAGGGAATTCTTGATGGGAAGCTTTCTTAAAGAGAGTAGGCTTCAAGTTTCAACTGCCCCGTTTCTTGGATAAAAAAAAAAACCAAGTTGATATTTTGTTACCATATCACTCTATTTTTAAGTAAAAAAAAGTTTATCCAAAACGATTTTTTTAATGAAAGTGCACGCGTACTAAACATTTTGTAGTTCTTGTAAAAAAATAAATGACGCACCAGATATCGGTATGAGTGTCTTTAAACAAGAACCTACTTGTAAAATAATGCTATGGTGATTTTTAGACCGTGGTATTTTTTTTTTTACATCTAAAGTGTAAGTTGCACAGAGGTATCGTAATTGAGTTATAAGAGTGAGGGAAAAAAAATAGCAAGGAACAAAACCTTTCTTGTAAAGTTTTTGTGTAGCATTAAGCTAGATCGGTAACAAATTTGTGCCCTTCATTTATTAAAAAAAAAAAAGATTTGGATGAATGTTAATTATGAATAGAAGAAAACTGGTTTACCTATAGTCCTCCAGCTCCGTTCTGTTCTTGAGATTTATCAGCAACACGATACACAATTGGTTGAAAATTGTCATCCAGATATGGCATAAGTAGGCGTAGTTTTTAACTTATACGCAGCATAAACAAATAATAAGATTCTCGTGTATCATACAGACATAGGTACCCACTTGTTGTAACAAACTAGAGCATCTGGCATTTGGATCTTCTTGTCATCTTCAACTAATTTGGCACAAAAAAAAATAGTTTTACAAAAAATTACAACATATGATAATGTACAATAATTGTTTACCATTTCTGGAGGATATGAGTAAGAAGGGGGGTGATCTTTCCAATATACGATTATCATACATCTTGTCACTTTCACGACCTCATCAAACCAATATAAAATCACGTGATACGTAAAACGTTAGCTTATCGGTTGTTGTTTATGATAATTTCTGAAAATTTTTAACTTCGAGCATATGTGAACAATAATACATTTTTGAAACACAAATACCTACCAGTACATATACATACATGTCTGTAAGATACACATGGCAAACGGGTTAACACGCTTTTCCTTTAATATATTCGTTTAAAAGTACCACTTTGACCCAGCTTTACCAGTATCTAACTAAAATAAGTTCATTAAGTTGCCATTTCCCCAGATACCTGACAATGACAAAAACGAAGGGCGAGAATAAGATTCTAATAGAAATTTATTATCATTTTCGCCCGCTCTGGTTTTTTTAAACAAAAGACGTTCCTACTCAATCATTTTTTGGGTTATAATACATCTATATTCATCAACCGCCTGAATACAAAACTAGCTTCTTTGGAATCGGATTTGTGCATTAGTAATGTAATTAAAATATTACTTTTATTGAAAAGAAGACTTTAGCATATATATAACATACATCTTTACAAAATGAGTTGTCACATTATACCTGTAAAAACTTTGAATTAAATATCAACATTCACTTGTAAACGGTATTTAAAAACCAAAAAAAGAAATGCAATATTGTACTGTACATCAGTAAAAAAACCAAAACTTTTAAATTAATGAAATGTGAGAAGTATTTTAAAGAAACTTTGATAATATGCAGCCATTTGTGATGTTTAAAGAAAGTCATCCTGAAACAAAATTCTTTCGCGAAGAAATTTGTCATGTCCTTAACTAATAAAGCTAGCTACAGGTATGTAGCTCCCACTCTGAAAAAAAATCGGATGGACGACCTGGGAGCTACAGTTCCATACTAGTTAAAAAGTGTCAATTTACGGCACACAAAAACTTGCGCTAGTTTGGTTTTTGCCCTAAATTCATTTAAACGTAAAGACCTTAAACCTGATTATATATATATATATATATATATATATATATATATATATATATATATATATATATATATATATATATATATAGTGCACCCTTTGTTAACTAACATTATCCACGAAAGAAGAGGCTCAAAACAGATTTTATCGGAAGATTGTTAGAGCGTGTTGTGTCTTTTCTTTTGAAGATAAAAGACCTTTAACAGCTGTTTAATGCTAGTGCCGGTACATGTGTATACTGTAGGTTTAATATAGTCTTGTAAAAATGTAAATCAGCAAGTTTTTAAATAATCTTGAATAAAACCGAGTACAAGGCGTAATATTGACTATTATATTGGGATTGCTAGTGGTATCTAGACTGAACTGGATATCTCTGGTAACTGCATCGATAATTTTTTTTAGTTCTTTTGCACTCAACTCTCACGTTTCTCTGTTTAGCTCTATTTATAGAACGGGTGCTATTTTCAAAATAAATATTGTCAACCAAGTATAAAGCTATGATATTTTTATAGTATTATTGCGTTATTAAGATATGTTAATGTAATATATATATATATATATATATATATATATATATATATATATATATATATATATATATATATATATATATATATATATAAACTAAGAGTCATCCACATCAAATAATTAAAAAAATAACAGGGATTAAGTTTAAAACCAGGAAAATAGTGTTGAACTTTGCACACCACCTAGGGCCTTACTATTGCTTTGAGGTCACGGTTTGAACAATTTATATTTACATTTTCCCGTTTCTTTGTTTGTGATAACACTACGACTCGATTTTGAAACGTATATTTTTAATTTTTATTTTAATGCTTAATCGTACAATTGCGGAAAAAATATATAAAAATAAGTAATAAGGAATAATTCTTTGAATATTATGAGGTGATCAAATTCGGTCGGGCGTAGTCAAATATATCACAAAATCCTTATGACCTTATTGGATTTAATCACCCCCCCCCCCCCGACCGTATTTGATGACCCCAAAATACTCAAAGAATGATTCCTTAAAATATTCTGAACTATATCAGGATGTAATCCTATCGATCAGTAATACAATGCTTTCATTACAATAATAATAACATACAATTACGTGTAGTTACGTTCTAGCACAGTACTGTTTTAAGGAAAATATTTTCATGGATGTTTCTCTATGTTTGATTTTAATGTTAAAATTTGTTAAATTTTCACGAAAGAAAACACTAGCAGACATCTTGTATATGTAACATTAAACTAAGTATACATGTATGTAACTTTCGTGACTTGACTATATAGCTTTTTGTTCATGGTTTAAACAATTTCAATAAATTTTCAATGCATTTTTTTGTAAATATTCAATTGGTATTTTTGGTGAAAAGGTTCTTGAAAAGTGTTTTTAAAACTTCCACCATATTTTTACAATATTTAAATCTCAAAATATTGCCCATTTTTAATTCAGGTTTTCCCTTTACCATAGAATGCTCTGAGTCTAACATGGTTAGAATTAGCCCGAACATATGAAAAGTTTAAAAACAGATAGACAAACAGACGAACGCCGAAGGAAAGCTGGTCAGAAAAGCCCATCAAATTATCGGTTCAGGTGAGCTGAAATCTGAGCACGGTTCATGTAGTTCATTAACTAGAGTTAACAATGAAATTCAGGAGTAATATTCACTGCATCCACCATAAATTTGTCTATATTCATTATTATTTGTATAAGAAATTATTCCTCATTGATACAAAATTATGCATTTGTTCTCATCATCTAATTCCGTAATAATGAAATCATGCAAAGCCAGGATACTTCCAGTATGTTTCTTATATCATCTTATACCATCTTTTTGGAGGTCCGTGTTGCTCTGCTTTGAATTTGTATTTCGTTTTATGGATTTTTGAGATGGCTGACGGATTGTTATTGTCATGTTTTCATCATTGCACATGAAAATGACCGGACAGAAGACGGAAAACATTATCTAGTTTTAAACCCCAAAACGTAAAAATTCATACGAGAATGTAATTTCATTAATTCAAAACAAGGAATGTTTTATCTACTAAACATTTGGTTGGCTAGAAATATAATTGTATGAATAACATGTCATACAATTTGTTTTGTAAAGTTAAAATTAGAAATCATTTTTTCGAGATAACATGTCTATTTGTCATTTGAAGACATTTGACCTACTAAATCCGATTTTGTATAATCTAAACCAGCGTGTAATTATTCAATTTAGTATTCTGATAAACATTTTATTAGTTCTATTGTTATATATCTAATGATCAGGTTGCCTATCCGTTGCTTGATAAAAGAAAACATATTTTACATTAATTAACACACCGATATAAAGAAATACAATAATAATTTGATTTATTGTTATATTTTTTTCGACGGCCATGTCATTGATGAATATTTTAGCGTAGGAGCTTGACAATTAGAGAATAATATGTAGTTAAAAGCAAACATCTAAAAAAAACCCAACAACAACAACAACAACAACAACAACAACTAAAGAACAATAAACAGAAAATCCAAACTAATAAACAAACCAAAAAAATAAACCACGAATAAGATGAACAAAAGAATACAAAAACACATGAAGAATTATCAAATGCAAATAAAAGTTCATAATATATACAAGTATTGGTGCATATATTACCGTTTATTCGAGGGTTTTTTTTTCGCGTGTTAAATTAGACCATCGCGAAAATTACCGGGTATTCGGTATAAACACATATAAAGTATTATAGAATCAAATATAAAGTAAACGAAATAAACGAGCATTTCTCGATTAAATATATATATGACAAAATATTTAAATTTTTCAGTGTCTTTGCCTTTGAAAACACTACGTATCAATTTTGTACTATACAATCCAATAAATTCAAATGCCGAATAATTGGAGCGCAAGCGGGGTTTGTTTATTTATATTCAAATATTTTCAATTTTTTGGGGTATAATTTTCAGTAATTGTACGATTTTAAAATCGTACAATTACTAAAAATTATATAAAAATAAGTAATATTAGGAATAATGAATTTATCATAAAGCCCTTCGGGCTTTATTGGATCTGATCACGTCCCGACCAGAATTATCACATCATAATACTCGAAGAATGATTCCTTATTCCTTAAATATAAAATGTGAATAGAAATTCCGTAACACAAATAAACAAATACACAATGCGAATTTTAAATTGCGAAATATGTATAAAGTACAAAGAACCATTATAAAATACAAAAGTTTGATGTTGTAAGTTCAACTTTTATATGTTGAACTTATTAGAACATAAACGTTACTATTAACTACCTCTTCAAATGTGTTAGACCCCTTTAACTGCTTCCAGGCTGATATCAGGACTGCCAAAGTCATAAAGATTGAAATTTTTGACGGATGAAAGCACGCGTTTCCCCATATTTTATCTTCAGGATCGGTGCAAGAATGTTAGCGACTTACCATGTTTCTTTATGTTACGGAAACGCTGGCATTACATCCCACGTTTGTGTGACAACCTATAAGGCAGTTTACACCATAATGATTGCAGTTTTAGTCAATTTTCTGTAATTTGCAGCACGTTCAGTTAGGTTAAACTGGAGTGCAGTTTTGCGAAGGTCTTTCACCTCAATGGCTAAAAATAAATTTAGCTTTTCATATGGAAGGGTTTATATAGGTCATTTTGCTGTGCCCCATTTATTTGTTTAAATTTATCAAAGCGTCTTAAAACCGGAAATGAAGCGTTTATTTTAGGGTTTAGTGTCATGGAATAATTAATTTTCTTTAGAGTTGTGTAATCATAAAAAACTACTTTTTTGTTTACAAAGTGACAGGGAGATACAGATAGTTATTGTAAAATCCACCAAATCAAATAAGATTGTTTTTAGAAACATGCTGGGTTCTTCAGCTATTAATGTTTCACTGTATTATTAGAATTTAGATATTACATTTCAAATTTTGGTTTTTCTTCAATTGCAAGACACAATCTTCCGCATTGATCTAAAACAAAACACTTTACAGTCAACTTCGTTATCTCGAACTAGATGTAACTGTTTAAAAACTTCGAGATATCCGAGTATACGAGATTTCGAGGGTAAACTACTTTAAAAAAATAAGAGGTTGGGACTTACAAATTGCTTTTTTTTTTTTTTAGTGTTTTAGATATCGAAGTTCAACTGTACTTTAATTTTCATCTTCAGCCTGATTTGTCGAATGTTCTGTGCGTGAGAGTCGGTCACCAATTGTTTATCCAAATAGGCGTACTCTTCATACCCTATACAAAAAATATACATAACAAAATTAAATAAAACATTAATTTCAATACAAATGATATCAGAAATCTATAAATCTTTTAATTTTATTTCGGATACGAATCTCAGATATCAATGTTTGTTTATTAATCTGCCTATAGTTCGCAGAACATAAATGATGACTTGCAAGCATTAGATGATACAGGATTCAATACTAAATAATCAAGATGAATGAAATACAAGTACTTAATGTATACCGTACACATATATTTTAGTAAATCATGGCATAAAGGTTAAAATATAAAATAAAAACAAGAACTGCGTAATATTAACAAATAACATACTCATTCCTAAACCAAGTTATAGTAATTATTCAAACCGAAATCGTGATTTAGGTGAAAAAGGTCTGATACATTTATGAATAAGTTATTAGTTACAAATTATTTATAGTTATTTTCACTTTGAGAAAAAAACGATGGTCTACGTTAAATCTAAATTTAATGATGTCATGAATTTAAACGAATATTCAGTAAGTTTTATTGACTATGAATTGTCCTATTTATTCAGCCAACAAATTGTATTGAATGCTTATTTAAACTTATAATATATTGTTTTGGTTTTATACCAATATTTCACCTAAGTACACTGAAAAAGGCGATACACACATTGAGTTAAAGGGCAAGATATGAACATAACATAAAAATAGAGTCAAGAACGTGATTAAGAACCCCGAAGTTATGTTCAGCTTTTAAGTCTGTCTTAGTATTTAATAACCTTAACCTGTATATTAGGAAAGGGTAAATTGGAGTCTTCAGTACAATTGAGACATCTACTTAAAGCCTTCAAACGTGCGGTAAATAACACGCGGTCAAAGTAAATACTACTTGGCAAATGATTTTTTTTTGTTTAACCAAATGCATTGAGAAAATGTATTTCATAAGGGTTAAAAAAAAGTGTACCCCCCCCCCCCAATAAATTACATTGTTATTTTACTTCAAAACTTTTTTTTCTGATGGTCGAATCATGTCATCTTTAATCCATCTCTACATGTATGAGTTTGCTTAAAAAACCTTGAAAGATAGCCATTTGGTTCACAAAAATATATTCCATTGAAATATAATTTATATACATGTAGTAAGGAAGATTAACTATATTATTTCACTCACCATATCTGTACAATGAAACTTGATCACGCAGATCAAATCATTCTATTTAACTGAATTAGTCTGCTTTTCTCCTTCAAAGTAAACTTTTATTATAAAATGAAGATTTGAAAATTTTGTTTTAGACTTTTAACAAACTATTTTCACTGCATATATAATTTTCAATCAATATGAACAAAAGAAAAGGATAATGCTTTTTTGATTTATTATCATTAGATAATATGTTGTGTGTGTGTCTATATATATATATATATATATATATATATATATATATATATATATATATATATATATGTTAGACAAATTTTAATAAAATTTTGTCTCAAACCGTTGATTAGCATTAATATGCCAAAAAGATCTCATTGGTAAGTTGAGTACACACCATCAAAATAGCCTATAATTATACTAGTAACCTTGAAATCACCTTAATCCTTTAAAGATATCCAAATGACCGATTTGTTCACCAACCTTTAATTAAAGGTTTGCCACGTTTTCGTTAAAGAAGTTTAACGTGAATGGGATTAACCAAAATGACTTGCTGAAATTTAAATTTAAGACGATTAACCAATTTAATTGCATTTTAATACTATACATAGACTGAAAAAAATGAAACGTGCCTTGACATTTTTACACTATTACTTAAGCATTGTTTTGAATTTGGAACTTGTTTATCGTATAAAAATCTCAGATAACTTTGCTTCAAAAATTATTTAGAAATATTTAAATGCAGGTTAGTCGACTATTGATTTAATAATTTGAATTGAATGAATGCTTACAACTGTCAGGTTATAAACGATAACAACAAATCTTTTGTCTCCTTTGTTGCAATCAAATAAAGACCCGAAACCATTTTCATTTCTTTGTTTCATTCCTTCAATGTACTCTCTTTCTACATAAACAATTCTTAAGACATAAAATTCAATTTTGAGTTATGGATCTTCTTAAGACACAATTATTACACACTAATAAACTGAATATCTAACTGATGATCTAGAAAACTCCTATAGTTTTTAGAAATAGAAAAACGCACAAGGGGAAAAAACTTAAAGTAAAATTGGCTTAGGAATGACCATGAATTATTACTTGCAACACTTTACTTTCCCTATTAAAGGTACTTTGTATGAAAAGAAATATGTTTTCTGACCAGATTTAGCGATATTTGTTATCCATCGCAAATTTAAATTTCAACTCTGCATCTCTAATATATTCACACACGTTTCATTTTCCGTTACAATATCATGTATAGTCATTTTTTAACCCTTTATTTGGATATGTGATAAGGTGTTTTTTCCCGTTCAGTAAACAAGATAATCATTAATAGGAAATATTTATTGTATCTAAGGTCCTTTTTTTAAAATTCGAAGATTTGTCCCATTGACATTCCTACTTCTAAACTTTTTCTTTATTTCTTGTTCTTTCGATAACTAGTATACTATGTTATTTGGCTGTACTGACCGTTTGTTTTGATATACTGTGCACATTTTTAAAACCTCATCCATTGTTTATTTATCCCTTTGATTAGATGAAAATTGTTCTTTAATGATGATTCATGGCCATCATTTTCATTGCTTTTATTTTTTAACTTTAGTTGTAGTTTATTGGCGTATACATTACATACATTGCCGTAGCATAACTTTAACAGTAATTTACAGTACTTGTTGTGGTTACAGATGGGAGACAGGTCATATTAATAGAAAGTATAAAGTGAAAGAACAAATAACAAACAGACAAACAAAATAGTATTTTTATAAACTTAATTTACGCTTATTCACCTCTGATAGTAAAGTTATCTCTATTATTGAAACATTCGTGCACATATTTCGCAAGTTATTGTTAGCGTAAATATAGAGTCAGAATTAAGTAAATTAATAAATTTTGCCATACTTGGTCGTACATAGAAGTATTTCTTAATATATAATTTCCTAAACTCTGTGTAAAAATCACAAACCAAGACAAAATGGTATTCATCTTCAACATCGTTCGAATAACAATATATACATTTCCTTTTATTAATTGGACATTTTTTATTATATCGACCAGATTCGATTCGTAGACGATGTGAAGATAATCTACGTCTACTTAAGGCTTTCCTATGCTTTTCATATAATATGTAATTTCGATAGTCTGCCTGGTGCATAGGCAAGTTTAGATATTAACATAAACGTAAAGGGTTAGCATTTTCAATTTCTACCCGTAAATTTTGGTGAAAACAATCTGACAGTCTTTGGTTAAAAACATTTTTTTTCATTTACCGACTCAGGGTAATACCACACATCACCAAAACCATTTGACAAAAGTGTGTTCTTGACAAAAATAATCCAGCTTGATAACATGTTTTTCAGATCAAATTCATAAATTGATTTTATAAGACAATTTTGGGAGCGTAAAACTTTAAACCAATACTTCATTATGCGTAATGTTCTTGTTAATAACAATTGTTTTCTTCGTAGTTCACAATACCAATACACTGCAGGGGTACATGTACATGTAGAAGATTTTACACCGAGCAGTCTTTTACAGAATTTCAAATGAACACGTTCAAGGTCTTTCGCGTTTGTATATCCCCACACTTCCGCCCCGTAGTTCATTTTCGAGGAACAGGCCACGTCAAATAGTTCGATCACTGTCTTGCAATCAAGAGACAATTTTTGAGTTTAGTGCATAAACGAATATATAGTTGTAGCTTTTTTTCTGCAGTTATTTTCACATTGAAAAGGCCATTTGTGGATAGAACCGTTCCAAGGTACGCAAAACTGTCCGCAATTTCCAGGTTTTTATTGTTATAACAGAATTTGTATCCCTTTCTTGTTCGACCCTTTTGGAAAATCATCACCTTAGTTTTATCGATATTAACTATAAGGCCTCATCTTTCACAATATGTATGAAGCGTGTCTAGGTGTTTTTGTAGACCATTTGGCGTTTCACTTATTATAGATAAATCGTCTGCAAGTAGGACAATGTTTATTTGTTCGATTTCTATGCCCGCTGACCAATTCTCGTGCAAGTTTGTTTCCAGTCTTCCAGGAATAGAGAAAAAAAACATAGGTGACATTATGTCCCCCTGCAACATCCTTAGTTTGTATTAAAAAAAATCTGTAAGGTAACCATTGACTCGTACACAACTTTTCACCTCATTATACACAAATTTAAGTATGCGTTACATTTTACCTTCTATATCTAGCTTAAACATTTTACAATACAATGCGTTTCTATCAACCGTGTCAAAGGCTCTCCGAAAGTCTACAAATGTACAGAAGAGCTTTTCCATGCTTACACATATTCCTTCTTCTCTGTGCTTAATGGTACATCCAGATTTGATGTTACATATAAGTGGGTTATGGTCTGAAAATGGTGTATGTATTCCTACACAAAATTCCGACACATTTTGAAAATATTCCTCCTCTGTCAACATGTAGTCAATTACGCTGCTTCCCAACTCCGTTTCACATGTGAATTTACCAATCTTTGCATCTGAGTGGAGTCGTCCATTTACAATTCTAAGTTCAGGAAATTATGGAAACGTATACATATAGTTATGTAAGGGTCTACCCTTATTATAAACTTTCTTTTTTTGTTATATTGTCAAAATATTTTAAAAGAATATCTTAAAAATGGCTTTTACATAGTTTTAATCACCTCTTTAAATTTTATGAGTTTTATTTTTATCTGCATTATGGAGTTTAAAATTGAGAATTAAATATTATTGAGATAATTATACATAGACAGAGAAAAAAAATGAATGCTTTATTGTCTTTTTAATATAAACACTCTTCTAGGGAACAGATTGCGTAAGCAATGTTATCGAATTTACTTCGTGGCCTCGAGAGTTCAAACAGAATCTTTTTATAACTCATTTAAACTACGTGATTCCCTATTATATACCCCTCCTCCCAAAAATAGAAGAATTGTTTCATTTGCTAAAAAACTTCTAGAAATGTATTTGTTATTTGTAAATAGTATGCATGAGCTAATTGCATAAGCATTACATTTTCACAATATCATGATTTGATGCGAGTCTTTTTCACCACGCGTGAATTAAGGGGTACCTGTTGTTAAAATGGCATCCCTGATATATTTCTTTTAAATGTCATACTTGGTTAATCTATAGTACTTCTATATTTTGTATGCTTGAATATATCAAATCCACCTTATTTGATGCAAATTGAGCTAAATCTGTAATTATTAGTAGTTATTATACTAAAAGTATTTAGTATTTATATATTTAGTATCATATTATTATTAAAACCTACTTCAGGGAGGAATGGAGGACTCAAATCGTTTTGTCGGTTAACTAGTTTATATGCGCATGCGTTTACGGCATCAAAAGATTCATGTACATAGGGTAAACACAGGGCATATTTTTATACAACGTAACGTGAACTATTTTTGTACACTTATCAGCATGTGTTGACATTGTACCAAACCAGACGGTCAAAACTCAAGATTACTTAATAAAAAGTTCGCATATCTTTATCAGACTTCACTATCTTTTGGCAGATCATGTATTTATGTTAATAAAGGTTATCAAAACACAAACATTTGTAACTATTAATTTAATATGAAAATATTAACACACACGCTAGTAGTTTGTCAAGGAAATATTTATATATTAACTTTACAGAGGGTTAACGTATACAACTTGTCCAGTCTATTAAAACGGCCTTAAAAGTGGCAAACTAAAGTCGCAAAATTATTGAACTTTAAAAAAAGAGGAATACCTGACAATGTTTCACTCTAGATAAATAACAAAATCACCTTGTAATTAAGTGCACCCAGGAATTATATGGATCTTTTTAAAAGACAACAACAGAAAACAATCCGAAATGATGTTTTTTTTAAATTTTAATATTATCTTGAACTTAGGTTTTATTGAAAAAAATACAGACAAGAGAATTTGTTCGATTCCAAATGTTTATACACGGACTTCTTAAAGAGAAAGTAAAAAAAGGATGTAGGAGAAAGTGATGGTAAAAAATACCATTACATTGTTATTTTGAAATTTGCAACACCATTGAAAGCAAATAGTCTATGAATGTATCAATATGGCCACAACTGAAAATTTCTGACTAAAATATGTCCTGCTGTTTATACAACAAACCTACAGCGATGGTCCATGTATCATTTGTTGTTGGTGCCCCATCGATAATGAATAGTACTTTATTTTTGTCGTGACAATTTTGTATGAATATGTTTCTGAAAAGTGCTATTACTGATCTTCTTGTCCATGTATATATAAGGATAGAAAAATCCAATGTAATTTCTGTCCCTTTTGATGACAATATTAAGTTGCACAAGAATCATACTGTTTGACACATCTATAGATTCATCCCTTTTCATATTGATCAAGACGAAACAATCTAGTGTTCAATCTATTTCAGTAGGACCTAATCAGTTGAAATGGATAGGGTTATTTCCAACAACTCAACAAACAACCAGTTAGGGGAAGGTTTAAAGGTTTAAACACATTCAAGCCAAAAACTATACCCAGTTCATGGTTTGTTAATGACTGAACTCCTCTCGTTTTTCAATCATGGATGTCGACAAAAAATTATTTTTATAGCAAGGGATCAAATGCTTTTAAATTGTGGAAAATAGAAATTCCAATGTTAAAAAAACTCCCAAAACACCAAAACATAATGGTTATAAGACGTGTTTAAAGTTCTTCTTAAATGTTTTCAGAATGAACTAAAACGCATATATAAAGCATGGTAGAGACCATACATAGCATTATACATTAATGACTATTACAGATACTGTACATTTTCTTGTCCTAGCCTATACATTCTTTGCTGTAGTCTTTTACAGTAGATCTAAATTGCATATTGAAAAAAAAAGGAAATGCACATGTAATAAAGCAAGAAAAAAGAACAATAAGTATTTAAAAAAAAATCAAACTTACGTAATCTAAAAAGTTTGCCACCTTAAACTGTTTTAAACATCTTACATTACATTCCATTATCAAAAAATGCGAGTTACTTACTTTTTTAAGTTATTAACTGCGTAGTTTTATTATTTTTTTTTATGTGAAATGACTCATTTCAAAGATGATAAGATTAAAACATCTCAGGTAGAAATTCATTCGATCAAGGATTTCATTGAACTGGAAAAAGTGCATCTTTGAAACGTAATAATAAAGGAACTACTATAATATAGTATATCATTAATATTGGTATGTTTATTCAATGTGTTTCAGAGAAATCACACTGTTATAAATCGGAAACTTAACGCCTACACAAACGTTCTGTTTTTAAACCATTCAGCTGCAAAATATTCTTTTAAAAGCAACAAAATAAGGCCTTTACATTAGAATGACCAATGTCCCTGTGCAAGAACACCCTAATGACCAACTGCTTGAAACACATTTCGAAACCTGCCAAGCATCACATGACAGACTGTGCGAAAAAGATCGTCAAGGAAGGGCATGAAAATGACGGAACTAGACTAGGTGCCATCATTCTTAACAGAAATGAAAGGACCAGTCAATACAAACCAACTGTTAAGACAGTCTCACTTCAATCTTTGCAGAATACATGAAGTTAGATTTGAGTTAGAAGTAATTTTTAAAGCTTTTTAAAAGGCGCTGTTTTTAATGTTGTACTTTAGACACAGATCAAGAGACATTTATTTATATACAATGTATTATCATGTTGTATAAAGAAGAGTTCTTTTTGCATCAGATTCAAGAACAAATGATCTTATGCCTCAACAAAAGGACTTATTAAGACTAGTATATAAAAAAACAAATTGATTATCTTTACAAAAGATAAATCCAAATAACTGGAAATGGCATCTCTTGGGAAAATGCACATTTAACAAAAGAAAATACAATTTAGATTTGTATGATGCAAAAGTATATAAAAATAAACCTACAGATGAATTTTCAATGTGCGTAAGATTGGAAAATATATGGTTAAAATGTACAACTTTATAAGACTGTAACATGTTTATACTAAAGCAGTTATCAACAGATCATCAATTTCAGCATGGCAATCCTCTTGCAGTTTGTAGATAGAAAAACATTAATTAAAATCAATATATTTTTTAAATTGCTTTCTGGTGTGCTTTCTTTTGTCGTAGTATTCTACTAGTCTTTTTCATCTTTCCTTTCAACTGTAGATGGACTGCATAAAATAATAACAACTACCTTAAGTTTGCAAATTACTGTCATTTGTCGATTATTTTTATTGTTTATTTTCTTGTTTTCATTTTAAAAATTGGAAATTTGGGTCATTGAATAAACGATCGTCGCAATCGTTTTTCTGTATTGTAATTGCGAAGAAACTTGAACTCAATGTAGAACAAAATTGGGAAACTAATTAAATGTGGAAAATATTGGTTGACAAAAATAATTTCCTTTTTTAAAATTCATTCACGCATAAAGGGTTTCTTTTTCGAAATGATTTATTCATGAATGATTTTAACCCAAAATTACAGAAACGCGTTGACTTTTATTTGGGAAAACACAGATATTGCTAAATGATATTAACATCAAAAATGTGTTTGTCCTTTCTTTGTTTGAAAATATATTTAGTTCCTTTTTTTATAGTACAGCTTTTAGATGCTACTTAACTCTAAATTTGGATGAAATCAAAATCCAAAAATGTAAAAAAAACAAAACAAAAAACCCAACAACCTATATTTGTATATTAAAACAATTTATAAATATGGTATATTTATTGCAGAAAACACATAAAGAGCTTCATTGAACATGTGTTCCGTAAAACAATTAATATATCCCGGATCTAAAAAAAAAAGCTTAACGAGAATGTATTTTATAGACAAATAAATACAAAAAAAGTCCGGCATAATCTGTATTAACCTTAAGAGAGAACAAGCAGTTTTATCAGTTTTAATGCATGCAATGACTTTGCAATCGTTTTATATGATTTTAGAATTTGGCTTTATAAAATAATAACTGGAGTGTAATTATCTATGAATGAATAATAATCGAAGCTCTGTTTAATGAATGAAATGCAGTGTCTGCATTGGGTTTGTACGAAGTATTACTAGACTCACGTTGGCTTAGTAAAGACGTAATGAAATAAGTGTATATTCAATTGTCTTTACCCAAACGGATATGCTCAAGTCCTAGCTTCAAGAAACATATTTAAATGCATACGAATACAAATTATTCAAAATAGAAAGAAATTAAATGAGTGTATGTATAACATTTATCTAAATTTAACCCCTCCCCCCCAAAAAAAACAAACCCCCACCCCCCAGATTACTTACTTAATAATCTTACATAATATACCAGTAATAATCTTACATGATATACCAGTCTCTTCCTACTTAATCCCTCATGATCTGGGATTTTTGCACGAGTAAAATAATGGTTGTAGAAGTTAATTTATTTATGGCCAATTAAAAACCCAATTAAACCGTTTACCTGCAACTGTTAGAGTTGGAAAATCGCATGAGGCAAAACAGGTGTCCTTGAAAGAACAAAAATCAGAAAAATTTCCATTCCGTAAAAAAAAATTATTCAACATCAAAATGTGTTCTAACATATCAAACCACTTTTTGTAATAAATTGCAAACCATTCAAATATATTTTTTTTCTCGGTTCAATTACATTAAAAATCAAGATTATTTTTTTTATATTAACTTGATATTATTTCCAGGTAATTTTCGTTCGACAATAAATCAAACAAAAACAAAACGCCGGCTAAGACGAATGGCGTAAATCATATGTTACCGAAGATGCGGAACTGTATAGCTTTACAAAAAATTCGGGTATACGGACCGTGGAGCTACAGTTCCATCCATACAAAAAAAACCTGTATATTTCTTGCGCACAAAAAGGTGCGCACGGTTTTGGACTGATCAAAATGATTTAGGAATATATTCTATGTAAAGTTGAATACCAAAAAAAAAAAAAAAAAAAATTCTGAATCATCTTACTTAAGATGTCATTACTTTGCTAAATATCTTTAAAATAACTTCACCAGCCCCGTCAAGTGAAATGATGTGGGATATTAACAGGTAAAACTAGCGGCTCTTGATTTCAATACCTAAGGTCTGTTTAGGAAAACGTTAGAGACAAGTAAAATGGTGAACCAATAGTAAAATGTCTCAGAAATTTGGGTGTTAAAAGAAGTACTCGTGGATCTACAGTACTCCAGCTAATGTTGCCGTTTAAACTTTTGGTAAAATAAAAACATTTCTTCCTAGAAAGCAATCTAGAAAACATTCGAAAAAAATATATACATAATGTCATACTAATTAAGAAAACTATATATATATATATATATATATATATATATATATATATAAAGCACAGAGAAATTCACCTTATTGGAGCTCCACCTCCGCCCCGGCCGGGGCTTGAACTCACGACCTCTGGAACCCATTCTCCTAGCAGTGAGCGGCCACCGCGCTAACCACTACGCCATCTAGGCAAGACTAGATGGCGTAGTGGTTAGCGCGGTGGCCGCTCACTGCTAGGAGAATGGGTTCCAGAGGTCGTGAGTTCAAGCCCCGGCCGGGGCGGAGGTGGAGCTCCAATAAGGTGAATTTCTCTGTGCTTTATGTATATCTATCTCATTCACTATGGGCAGGTATATGTCAATTTGAGAGTTATTGCAATGTTTGTGCTTATTATATATATATATATATATATATATATATATATTATATATATATATATATATATATATATATTAGTTTTCTTAATGTATCCATAGCTGTGCAGCAGAATTTAAATTCCTTTCGAGACTTGATATACAGGGCCATTATTCTCGACCCCCTTCTACACTTGCAAAGACCTAAACCTGACCTTTGTAAATCCGCCCAGTCCTGATTTCCTCTTTGACGTGACATTGTACACTTAGATATAATACTCATCAATACCCTTGATGTAACATTTGGAAAAAAAGATCTTATTCCCGGAACTAATTTCCATAGTTAAATGAACTGAGCTGGGTTTTTTTTCTAGAGGGTGACAATATTATAGGGCCTGATGATAGGATTTCTGTGGAAAATACTCCTTTAAAGGTTTATTTTTACTGAAGGTCTTTTAAAAACTGTGTCGCTGTTCACCTACTTAACAAGATGCTTTCTGCGTATTGAAAATTTGAAGTGCAACTAATAGTATTTCGAAAAAAGCAACTAAGTATGAGCGTATTAAATACAAATGCAATTCCAGCTTTATGTTAGAGATGAAAGTTAAACTAATTAGGTTGCTGTAAGACGAGAAGGAGAAAGAAATCAAGCACAAATATTTCGTGTTTGTAATAAATAAAAAGTAAGGAAATTCAAAATCTTAGGTTAACCCTATTGCTGAAAATGCATCCAGTCTTTGAAAAAAAAAACGACTTGTCTTACAGTCCCTTGCCTATGTTGCATCTAGACTTCAAAGAAGAAAAAAACCTGGCTGGTATTTTAGTTACACATCCAATTATTTATGGCAGACAGATCTCAAGTAGTTCTTTACTGCGGATAAGACTAATTTGCTCAGATAAATGTAACTGTACAATATTACGAAGAAGTGTAAAAAGCCTTATTGATAAGCAATCTATTTGGACTTTTAAGCATCATTTCTACATTTTCTACAGAAAAACAGTTGGAAAAGCCGATTTGTACGCTATCGATCATTTTTAAAGTTTAGAGTTCAAAGGTACATTTTCCTAAAAAAAAATATGTGGATCAGTACTTGTATCTATGTTGTTCCCCAAATAAAAAAATGTGTTTCGTGTGTGTAATGTTGACTTTTAAGTAAGAGAGCTGGAGGGCCGCGGCCATTTTTAGACTTTATTTAATATTCCTAATTCGAAGAGCTCTGTATAAAGATTAAAGATATAGTTTATTCTTTAAATAGATGAAAATTTATGGTCTTAAGTATTACATTTTAAGGTAGATCTGATGAGGAGTCTGTTCACCATCCAGTCTCCTTAAATTAAAAAAAAATATTTTTCATTCATTTGTTTCATTACTTTGTCCTCCCTTATAACAATGTATGACTTCATAAATGATGCTTTTTGAAATCTCACCGACGGAGAGAAAATGTTAATTTTTCTTGTGTTCCTTTTCTGAAAGATAAAACGCAGATATGAAGAAGCATTTTTTTCTGTCAGCAATCTGTCCTTGAAATATGAATCCCGGATGAAGTATATTGATCGTGCTACACTCATTATTTCTAATGAGAAAACTTAATAAAAAAACAACTAAAGAATGCAAATAAATTTCCATGAAAATCACAGGAAAGCTCGTTTCATATTGGTATTTCAATATCATTTCCATTTAAGTATTTTTTTAGTGACATTTCCATGTATTAGTGTATCCTGTTAAATTCCAAAGTGCGTGTATATCAAGAAACACAAATGCAAGTAAACAAAAACAATCTTATGACTTTGACACAGTTTATTCATAATTCACGGAAATATATTGAATACAAGATATAGCAACAGGATAGTCAGATCATAAACACGATAAGAAATTTAAAAAGAAAAAATGAATCTTTACTATTTTAGGTCGTTTCTATATTTTTAAAATAGTTTTAATTTTCACGAGCAACAGCAACGTGAAATTTAAAAGATGGTTACAAAGCATTCCAATCATATAGCCACCAGTGGTAGCTATATGATTGAATTGCTTTGATGATTTGTTCTTCAAAAGGAGAGGGAGCGACTCAACTTGGTACATATTTCGTTTTGGATTCGCCCTACCCTTCTCCTTGAAACGCCCCAAAAAGAACTATATCCACTGTCTATGTGAACTAAGGAAAAGTAAAGTAAACAAAAGGGAAACAGTATTGCTAAAGATTCATCCAGTCTAGACATCAAAGAAGAAAAATCCTGGCTGGTATTTTAGTCACACATCCAATTATTTATGGCAGACAGCTTTCTGAATGATATAACACGCAGATATGAAGAAGCATTTTTTCTGCCAGCAATTTGTCCTTGAAATATGAATCCCGGATAAAGAATATTGATTGAGCTACACTCAATTTTTTTTTAATGAGAAAACTTAATTAAAAAAAAAACAACTAAATAATGCATATAAATTTCCATGAAAATCACAGAAAAGCTCGTTTCATACTGGGATTTCACTATAATTTTTCTTTTTTTCAGTGACATTTCCATTTGTTAGTGTATCCTGTTAAATTCTATTGTGCGTGTAAATCAAGAAATAAATATGCAAGTATTAAAACGTAAAAGATCACATCACTATGACACAGTTTATTCATACATTGTAATTCACGCAAATGAATTGGATAAAGGTTCTAGCAACAGGGTAGTCAGATCATAAATACGATAAGAAATGTAAAAAGGGAAAAAACGCATCTAGACTATTTTAATCGTGTTTATATTGTTAAAATAGTTTTGATTTTCACGAGCAACAGCAACATAAAGTTTAAACATGGTAGCTATATGAGTGGAATGCTTTGATGATTTGTTCTTCAAATTGACAGGGAGGGACCCAACTTGGTACACATTTTGTTTTGGATTCGACTTGACACGCCCCCTAAAGATATGTGAGGAAAGAAAGCAAAAGTTATTTTGTATTGAAAGAGGGATAACTCTATGTACTTCAGTGTTAACACATTAGTTAACACCTTGAAAATGTTTTCGTGCCATTCTCCTCCTTCACTTATTTTTGTTTCTGGGGCATGGTTTTATAGCGAGCGCACTCAGCGCAGCGAAGCGCCGCTTGCGTAGCAAGCTCCATATAGACAACGTTTAAGAACGGAGGGAATTCGAGTTGAAATCTGCCCATAATGACATTGTTCAAACTTCAAAGAAAAATGGGGCAACGTGAAAAAGTTATAAATTCCCAATAATCCTTTGCGGTACATATCAACATGGTGGAAAAGGAAGTGTTTCCAAGGAAAATTCTTACCTGTAAATCGCATACATCTTTTTTATTTAACAATAAAAATGCTTTAAGGTAATTCCAGTGTCTTTCGGATCCGGTTCTCTTTTTATACCGCGTGCTAAATTTCCGGTTATAATTTTGGCGCACAACAAGTGTTTTATAAAATAGTAATAATTTGGTCAAAAAGTGGGAAATTTTTAAAAATATCGCATCGCCGTCGACGTCGTTTAGAGGGATTATAGAAAGCAAGGATAGCAGCGAAATGTAAACATGGTGAATGAGTGTGTAATATAATTGTACGTATTGTATGCATTCTCTTCCAACAATTACACTGCGTTTATGCATGTAGCTTGACGACCTCATGCGTCCTCCGGGTCAAGGAGAGGATAAGTTAGTACTTAAGTGTAGCTTGAACAATAATTATAACTACATAACACGGCTTGGTGTTTACAGATAAATATGTTTAAAAATAGAAAGTATTTGACAGAGGGGGGGGGGTACTACTGCAAATAATTCCTTGTGTTTTTTTACATTTTCGACCTTAATTTCATATGGATAATACAGTTGCATTGAGCATATCAATTTAAGCGACTGTTAGATTGTGTCTTTTTGGTAAATTTCAATTTTTTTCCAAAGTTTGCAAAAATAATTTGTAAAATTTACATTTTCAATATGGGAGTACGTGTTCAAGAGACTATCAAGCAAAAACTAGATGGTCAATTGTAATAAACTGTTTTTTTGTTAACACAATATGTTACTCTTAATAAATATTAAAAAAAAATGTATGTTAACGGAATAATTTTTTAGAATTTTCCAAAAATATGCAATGTTGTGATTTTTTTTTTTTTGGAAGGTCGTGGCAAGAAAAAATAGTGTTTAATTTTGACTGTTGAATTTTTGGACATTGTGAGCTGAAGCTCACTGTAGGAAAACAAACGTGCCAATGTATAAATATTTTGGCCTCTAGAGTAAGTTTATAAGTTGTTTTAACTGTTCAAATTAAAAGATTTTTGGTTTGACACAGATTTCTAAAACACTGGAGTTACCTTAAAAACACTAAAGTACGCAACACAAATACTGTACCTATTTGAACTTTTGCTGACATGTGAGGCCATTTCTTCCCCGAATTTATCCGACACTTCTTCCGATGATTTTTAAGTTGAGAAAGTTAAATATGACGTCACAGTGATCTCGCACTATATTTCCCGTGATGAATTTAGAGGTAGATCAAGCACCTGTAATGCGTGACACGTGAAGTAAGTACTTGCTATTTAAGTGTTAACCTTGACTCTTCAGCTCATTAGTTTTGTTTTGATATCTTTTGGTTTAGTTAAGGGGATAATACACTTGCAAGTTCCATGCTTAAACTGTCATATTGATCCAAGCGTATATTGCTTACGTTAAATAGGTGAGGAAAAATTTAAAAAGTCTAATTTTTATAAGAACTACATGCAGCCAAGTCATTTTGTAATAAATAAAAAAGAAAAAAGGGAAAAATAAAACAATTAAAATATCTATTTCAAAGTTAATTATAGTTAAACCTTTAAATGAAAATGGGATATCACACACATAAAAGGGGGAAGGGGTGGGGCAAATGTCTACAACGCATATATATCAAAGAAAAATAAACAAATTAAACAACAAAAAATTTATGTTACAGAGGAAAATAATTGAAATCAGATAACAACGAGGAACAAAAGAGAAATAACACCGACAAGCGATTTCTTGTTTACCGATTTTATTGATCAAATCTTCTCCAAGCATTATTAAAAAGTAAAGGAATGATAAAGCATGCATTTGCATAAAAAAACAAGACTTTGTATTTATCAAAAAATTTTTATCAGTCCTTTTTTTTTACATGTACCACTGATTAAATTAAAGAGAGTTAACTCAATGCACATGGAAGTTGGTTTATGTATAATAGCCTACGGCGGGACAATTTGGAATCAATATTTTATAAATTCGGGTTCTTGGCGGAGGTAAAAGTATTTGAGAGAAAGCGATGGTTTAGGTTGGGGCAAGTCAACGGGATGTAGTTATAGTCTATTAACAATGATGAGCTCCTTCTGCGCTCGCTGCAACGGTCACACCGTTAAACAAATTAAAGCTCGCACCGTCGTAAATAAAAAAAAATTATAGTGAAAATGAAGAATATTATGAATTCTTTAGTAAATCGGGATCGAATACCGGACAACATCCCTAAATCCTTGAACTCATGTGTTTAGCACGACCGAGATTCAGGCAAAGGGATGCCCTATATTCAGTCTATTTTGTCATCAAACTAAAAATTACATTTTTATTTTTTTCCACCTGATATTCGTCACTGAAGATTACTCTTATCCAGTGTACAGTGTTTTCACTTAGTAGACGATGTCATATTTCCGGTTACCTACATACCTATACGTCATAACTTTCACATTACTTAACAAAAAAGATCATTTCATTTTCTATAACGATATATTTGCTTACGAACTAGATCTTCATTGTCGAAACTGAAAGAAAGAAAAGATTATATATGGTATATCAAAGGATCAAGTAATTAACATGTTAGAATTAGAGCACGGACGGGTGTATTTTAAAGTGATTTCACTATAATAATTAACAATCAAACAATCACTTTGATAATAATTAATGTATTGATTCGATTAGGTTATTTAAAGTATAGTAAGAATTATCTCTCAGCGTGGCCTCACAAGCTGAGCGCAGGAAGAACAAGTATTCCTTTTAAAGGAATGATCGGCATGTAGGTTAATATAATTGGTCAGCTCTGTTAATGTACATGCAATAAACTGTATATGACAAACTTGTTGATTTAATTTCCGATATAAGTAACATTTTTTTAAAGACAAGATTGCATTTAAACAAGAATTTACAGGCACGTAGCAGGGGGCCAGGTTTTTTTTTTTTTTTTTTTTTTTTTTTTGCTTGACTCTAACCCCCTTCTTTCAAAAACGATGCTACGTGCCAGCAATAGTTGTCTATCAAATGTTGATATAGGAAACTCTTTGGCAAACTTAAAGGAGGTGGCATTAAACTTTCTTTGAAGATAACCAAAATTCTACATTCAATTATCTTGTAATTTCTAAATTGTAATTAATTCAAAACCTAACCTTAACAGCATATCTTTTTATTTACAATCCAAATATCATGTTTATCTCCGGACAAATGGATTATGATTCTGTTTGGGTACGACTCATTTTGGGTACGACTTTACTTTACTCCGTTCCGTAATAGCAAGGCATGAATATGCTATACTTTTAGTAGGCGAATTATACTTCCGATAAATATTCTTACGCATATGTGAACAAACGTGATTAGAATCAGTTTGTATGTAACTGTATAAACGTTTTAAATTCAAGGCAAACGGATAAGAGTAACATTTATTTAGTATTCTACGTGTTATTTAAGATTTAAATGAGGTTGTCATTGCAAAGTAAACAAGCTTATCTTTTAAAAAGATTAGTGAGCTAGCGCTGTAGCCATCATAAAACACAGAAGCATCGGCAATGGCATAGCTCATTGACTGTGCCTTAATCATTATGTATATCTACTGTAATTTAAACTTCGAGGTGAAAATTTTCAAGAACCATTGGTACCGTTTTGTAGCAATCGTATCTTCTCGGGCCTTTCCGTCAAGCTCTGAAAGCATAATAGAGGTTGTTTTCCGAGCTTGAAGGTAGTTACAATAAAGCTAGCTATTTATTATAATATTTAAAATAACTTTGCATAATAAGACCTAAGCGACTGTTACTATTTTGACATTTACAATATAACACAAAACTTCGTGTAAAGATGATAAAACGAAATTCACATGGTACAGTTTATCTACAGTAGTACAGTATTCCCAGAATCCCCTACTATGGAGTCGAGCATGCGTATTCAAGTGAAAAAGACTAACGTAGTTGCTAGCGCTCGAGAGCGCTAGCAATAAAGTAGTGCAAGGCGCAATGCGTGCGCAAATAGTAAAATTTGCCGGATGCCTCATATGGACACAACTGTGATCGGCCGAAGCCGATCACAAAAAGGAGAAAACAGAACGGCGCAAAAACGGGACATCGAGCCCGCCCATAAATAAAAAAAAAAAACCCCGAAAGTACACTCCCTAAAACACTGTCATTCAAATGCAAATATTGCGTTTATTTTATTTCACATTAGATAATGTTTAATTTAATTTGATTTGATTAAAAAAAGGTCAAGCAGACTACATGTGTACCCCTTTTTCCAAACCTTATGTGTCAAGTGGGAGCTCAAATGCGTTAGTCCAGTAACCCAAAGGTCGCTGGTTCAAGCCTCGCTGTGGTCACTTATTGTTGTGTGTTGTGCCCTTAGACTAGGGATATAATCTACATTGACTCAGATATTTTTTTTTTACTTCTCGTCGAAAATCGGGTGTCTTTGGAAGTTATACTAAAATATTTCAAACAATTGACAAAAATGTACCTTTTTTTCTTCATTATGTAATCATACAAATCATTTGCTTTCTCTTAACCCCAAACAACAATCTGGCAAAATATATTTTTTTCTCCGATTATTTTTCTCAAATTAAAAGGTCATAGAACTGTCCTTTATTTTTATTTATTGATTTTTATGCCATAATCTTTATGATATTGCATGTTAAGTCAATTTAATCTCAGCAGGATAATGTCAGTGAGATTTACGATTTGATGTTATTTTACAATTAACTTTCAAAATCCAGCAAGTTGGTGGTCCAACATTAACATTGTTCACGTGTTAAAAATTGCATGTAATAGTACCTGTAAACATCTTGGTGGTGTAGATGCGTGATGATCCCGTCATCAGGTGGATCCTCCTTCCTCGGTTGTTTCGGCGCTGTCCAGGACAACCTCCAGAGGTGCGTCGACTGGGGTGATCAGCTCCCAGCACGGGACCATCCAGCTATCCGCTTGTGTACCGATCCAACATGCACAATTGTCTCTCAGTTTTCTCCACTGTACATCTCTTCTTCTCCACAACCATTGCGGTGCCATTTCTGCTTCCCTGCTTAGTCGCCCTATGAGCTGTCTTCTCTCCAACCCAATAACTCCAATGACTCTCAGGGCTTGCCACAAGGATTGTCCAACAAAGCCTCGCACGCCAATCTCCACTGGGTAACACCATACTCTCTACCGTCTCTCCTGACAGTCTGCCACAAGCTCCTGATATTTTCTTATTTTCCGCTCTTCCGTTCTGTACTCCCAAGGAACTGTCAGCTCCACTATAATGACTTGCCTACTTGACGGAGACCTTATCACTATGTCAGGTCGCTTGTTGGTGGATGCTACCTCCGTTGGGAATTGCATTCTGGTCTTCAGGTCAGCTCGCATTTGTTAGATTCCTGCCGTGCAAAGGAGTCCTCTACCCTCCCCAGTGCCGCCACTTTTCCCTCTCTCTCTCTCTCTCCTGCTCTAACAAAGTTGATGAATTTGAGCCGCCTGTCCTTTGGTGGTGGTCTCTTCCTGGCTTTCTCGAGAGAGTCTGCAAGTACTGAAAGTATCTGGTCATGCCGCCAAGTATACCAACCTTCAGACAATGCTACGGAACATGATGACGATATATGGTCCAAATTTGCTGGTTTTCCACAGAGCTTGCAATTTGGGTCATCAGATAAGCCCCATACTGCCAAATTTGTTGGGCTTGGTAGCACATTATATACGATCTGAGAGTAACTGCAATCTGTTTGGCTTCATCGACCATATGTCATTCCAGGTCACTTTCCGCTGTCTTGCTGCTTCCCAATTCACTCAGCTTCCTTGTTTTTTTTAATGCCTACTGCTTTTACTATTATTGGGTCTTCCTCCATCAGTCTTACTTCCTTTTGCACTAGCTTCCTTTGCACTCCTTTTTCTGCTGTTCCCATCTGGTTGATGTTACTGTTCCCAGGCCTAGTCTCACGACTGCTACATGTTCTTCAATGTCTGCTTGTTTCAGGCTTAACTCTGCTTCCTGGACCGTTTCTTGAACTGACCACTTCCTGCCTGCTTCTAGATTCACCCTGGCTCCGCGCACCTTCTCATCTTTACTGTCTTTAAGTATCAGATGTTGTCGCACTTTGGTGACCTTGCATTCTTTGACGAGAGATGATAGCGGTAATTGCAGTTTAGTCCCTGCACAGTAGAGTCCAACGCTACTAAAGCACTGTGGTATTGCTGGCCATTGGTGGAGGAATTTTGTAGTCAGGCGTTCCATAGCGTCTACCCTGGACATTGGTATGTCGTACACCTGCAAAGGCCACAAAATCCGAGGGAGTACCCATTGCTGGTATATCCAGGTTTTGTATTTTCGTGGCAGTCCACTTTTGTCTATCGACTCCATCCACTGTCGTAGTTGTTCTACAGTGTTGGTTGTGTTTTTAGTGTCCCTCAGTGTGTTATCAAATACTTCCCCAGGCATTTCACTGGCTTCTCCGAGACTGATGGAATTATCTCCTGTCCAATCTGGAAGTCGTAGTTTGTCACCCTTCCTTTCTTCAGCACCAGACTTCTCGACTTTGTTGGTTTGATTCTCATCCTAGCCCAACTGATAAGCTCTTCTATTTCTTTGAGGGTCCCTTTTGCTTCGATTGCGGTCTTAGTACTGATCGTCTTGTCATCCATGAATGCACGCACTGGTGGTTGACGTATGCCTGCTCTCATTTATGGGCCTCTATTCAATTTCTCTGCTGATTTCACCAGTAGGTTCATAGCTGCTGAGAATAGTACGACTGCTAAAGTACAGCCAGTGACTATGCCAACTTCTAGTCGTTGCCATGAGGTTGTGTAATCTCCAACGGAAAATCTAAGCTCCAGTCTGTTGAAGTATTCTTCTAATAGATGCCTTGTCTTTGCTGGGATATGATATTTCTCCAAGGTTAGCTGCACAAGCTTGTGTGATATCGATCCATAGGCGTTGGCAAGATCTAACCAAATAACAGCTAACTCCCCTTTTCCTTCTCTGGCCTCTCTAATAATCTGTGTGAGAACACTAGCCTGATACACCAGGGACTCCTCCTTTCTACACTGCTATGTCAATACAGTTGTTGGTCAACATGTATCTTGTCTTCCGGTTCGCCATTACTGAGAGAAAGATCTTCCCTTCCACGCTCAAATGTGATATGGTTCGGAACTGTGACAGAGTCTTGGAATTCTCCTCCTTGGTGATGTAGCAGCCTTCTGCATGATTCCAGCTGTCTGCCAGACGACCTCTTCTCCAGATGACCCGGATATGTTTCCATAAACGTCTTGTCCGCCTTGGGCAGTTCTTATAAACTTTATATGGAATACCATTTGGTCCTGGCGCTGATGCTGCTCTTACTTTCCTGATGATCTCTTTTACTTCTTTGACCGTTGGTTCACTTTCATCGAAGATGTGTTCTGGTTCACTTACTTGCATAAGTTTGGGCTGCTAAGGCAATTCTTCATCTCTCCTCTCATCACTGTGGACTTCTTTTTGATATTTTTCCACTTCTGCTTTCTCAGCCAGCAGCTTCCCTGAGATTTTCTTCTCTAACAGCTTTGATGTAAATTGAAACGGGTTTGCTGTAAAAACCTTGCCCTTGCTTTGGCCCTTACTTTCCTTCGCTTCCTTTTCCTTTCTGCCCTGTTCAGTATCTTCAGTCGTTTTCTCACTCCCTGTCTCAGCTCCGCCAATGAAAGTGTGTAAAAGAAAATTTGATATTTACATTTTGTGATAACACTACGAATTGATTTTGTACTATACAGTCCAATAAATCGGGGAGCAACCGGGGTTTGCATACTTAATTTTTTAATGTTAATCCTACAACTACTGAAAATCATGATCATATAAATATAAGCAATAAGGAATCAATCTCTAAATATTATGAGTGATAATTTCGGTCGGAGCGTGATCAAATCTCTCATAAAGCCCTTCGGGCTTTTTTGGATTAGAACAAAACTTTATGATAAACGAGAGGACTTCAATTTTTCTATAGTCAACGTTCCTTACTTATGTAGCAATATACCTTCATCACCTGCTTATGGTGATTTTTGTCTCTCAGTTAATTCGATACGCAAGGGCAAGCTCTTCGTTTCAACAGTTTCAAAGGCAAGGCAAGCTATTTACAAACAAGTTGATCAAACAGGACTATCAACAGTCTCATTTGAAGTCGATACAACGACCTTGTCGGCAAATACAATCTTCCACTGTGTCGCATGCTGACTGACGTTTTTCATACTAATTGTTAGACCATAATTAATCACCAAATTGTCTACGGACTTTTCCGTTTTTTTCCCGATTACGACAAAGAGCACACGGCGGGTGTGACCTGACAGCAGAGAATGCTTACTCCTCCATGCACGTGGCACCTGATCCTACCTCTATCTTTTTAGAGGTCCGTGTTTCTCTGCTTTGAATTTGTAATTCGTTTTCTGGATTTTGGAGATGGTTGACGGTTTGTTATTGTCATTTTTTCACCTCACAATACCCAAAGAATCATTCTTTTAATTCTTAAGTAATAAAATGTAAATATTTGAACTAAAAGTAGAAAGAATAATCTTACCGTGACCAGGCTATGCTCTGGTCACATTAAGAATTCGTCCCATTTACTTGCAATGTAGCAGCCGGGAAGCGGATCTGCTTCGCGTCGATTTTAAGTCTGTTAAAAATATTCTGCATATACATTACAAACCTTTTTGAACATGCATATGTAGTTAAGTCTTCAAAATATCCATTCAATTGGTCGTACCAAGGGATTTTGTTTATATACACGTTTGAATTTGCCTGCTATTTTGTCGGAAATCGCACTCGGAATGTCTCGGATTTTATCGTAAACATGGCGACCGTAAACAGCGAATTTTGAAACGTGATGTTACAAGTGGCAGTGATTTCGTTGCAAAAACAGTAAAATGGAATTATAAAAAAAAATTGTAGGTATTTGAGACCAATCATATGGAAAGTTAGGCGAGATACAGCGCGATATATTTGTTTTGTTTGCTACGATGCGAGTGTATGGAACGAATTCTATCGTTAAACCGAGTCCGTATGACATCTGTTATTTTAACGATATAACATTCTATCTAAACTCAAAGCTGTTAAACATATTACTGTACACAAAGTACAAGATGATACAATAGGAAAATGCTTTAATTTTTAATAAAATTAAATCAGACTCTAAAAGTACTTTTTACAAATATTTTTAAAAATCTCATATTTTGTGATTGGTTTATCAGATTTATGCATGAAAAATGACAATAACAAAGTGTCAACCATCTCAAAAATCCATAAAACGTTATACAAATTCAAAGCAGAGAAACACGGACCTCTGAAAAGATAGAGGTTGGATCAGGTGCCAAGGAGGAGTGAGCATCTTCTGCTGTCAGGTCACACCCGCCGTGTGCTCTTTGTCGTATTCGAAAAAAAAAACCCGGAAAATCCGAAGACAATTAGGTGATTAATTATGGTCTAACAATTAGTATGAAAAACGTCAGTCAGCATGCGACCCAGTGGAAGATTGTATTTACTGACAAGGTCTTTATATCGACAATAGAACTTACGAAAAGATGACTTCAAACGAGATGGTTCATAATCCTGTTTCATCAACTTGTTTGTCAGTAGCTTGCCTCGCCTTAAAAACTGTTGAAACGAAGAGCATTCCCTTGCGTATCGAATTAACTGAGATACATAAACACCATACGCAGGTGATGAAGGTATATTGCTACATAAGTAAAATATCCAAATATGAAAAAGATGACGCAGAATCTGTGATATCTTTTATTTCAAGTTCACTAAGATATATCGAGTCGATGTAGCTATGGAAATAACAATTGTTAATTGAAAATACGGCATCGATATACCTGAATGTTGAGTTGAAGGCCCCAGCGAGTGATTAATTTTTTTTCATGTACAAGTTTTTGATTAAATTCTGCTTCATAAGAATACAAAAAATAGGCCTGCTAACAATGGGGCACAATTGGTATCCATGGGAATTCCAACAGTTTGTTGGAAGACTTGATTTCCAAAAACTACATAGATGTTGTCTATCAGAAACTCAAGCATCTTTTTAATGTCAACTTCAGAGTACTTGTGTGTGCAATCAGAATTTTTAACAAAATAATGTTTTAGATTTCCAATGAACAAGGTAAGCATTTTTACGAGTTCCATTTTTATTGAAGAAACAACTGTCGATGATATCAAAAAGCCTAGATTTTAATTTGTCATGGGAAATGGTTGCATGAAGCGTTAAAAAAAATCATACGTTTTGGTGTAATTGATTTTGGTAAGATTTTGTGCCCTCAAAGTTTCTAATAATTCTTTAGAGTTTTTTAGTTTCCACATTTGATTCACACCGCTTCTGGAGTATATTGCTGTACCGTACTCTTGACTTTTCTCCTTCACTACTGTAAGAATTTTAGTAAGGAGTAAAGAGAGAGGTTTGGTAGAACATTAACTGGGACCTGCTATGTACACAATTTATCTCTGTTTGTAATTAAGGACTTTTGTGAAGCTTTGGAATCCAGTACAAATCACGTAAATCAAATTCATTTTGTTTATGTGGGATATTAAAGATATCCAAAATCCGATGTGTGATTTTGAAGTATTTCCTGCTTGGAAAGGCTGCTATGGGTGTAAGTAGGATTTCCATATTATGCAAAATTGAAACCTAGTTGCATGAAATATTAAAAATGTTTAAAAAATAAAAATTAAAAAAAAATTATAAAAAGAAAATGCATATTACATGTATTTAAGGACCTTGCTTAATTGAATAATTTTTTTCTTCGAAAACTGGATGGTTCTGATCATTGTTTTGCGGGTTTACTCGAGTTAAATCCTATCAAAAACTTTCAAAGTCTTTGGACTTATTTATTCATTTTAAAATATCCCACGGAAAAGTTGTGATATCTTTAATCTGTACAAAAGCCAAGAAGGCTCATTTGTAGGAAAACCAAGAAGACATTTAATATTCAAGATGTAAATTTAAAATGCAAGATACAAAATACTAGATACAAAAATTGAAATTTAATTTTTGAAATTTAATTTTTGAATTAAATATTCAAAATATAGGAAACAATATAATTATGTTTTAATTTAAGACGCCGTGATTTAAACGATTTTGGACGCTATTGTTGATGTACAACCGCAAAAAATAAATTTGCTTTTCAACTGGAATATAAATTTATATATAATTACTGATGTATAACTTTGCTAAGTGTTAATGGATGGTCAACAAATTAATAATCAGATCTTCCTAAATTACATTTACCCCGATAACGACATTTACCCAAATAATGACATTTTTACCAATATGACATTGGGCGCACGGCGGGTGTGACCGGTCAGCAGAGGATGCTTACTCCTCCATGGTTGACGGTTTGTTATTGTCATTTTTCATCTTCCTTAAATTTTAAGAAATGATTTGTTATGCTATAAACTATAATTTATTTAGAAAAAATCCATATTTTTTACCTTTTAAATTGTGGTATTTTCGGGTTTTTTTTAGGTAGAGCTCTTCTTTTAAAGATCAATATAGTCTAAAATTAGCCATGACCATCAAACCCTCTTAATGATTTCCTGCTACGTGTATATTGTTAAGATTATTTTCTGCAGCTATTGAAGAGTTTCATAGAATATAATAATTAGTATTCCATAAAATTGCTATCAAATTGATTTTGAAAAGAGTGTATCTATGTGGAACAAAGTGAAATTTTATAATGGTCGCACAAACTATTGTGTGCCATGGTTCACATACATTAGAGATACGATGAAAACTAAAAAAAAAGACGCTGGCGAATCAAGTATTAAATACATGTATGTACTTATATTATCAGTACTTTAAAGTCGTGTTCTGTCTTTAGTTTCTAAAATTCTATCTAAGAAAATACATGGAGTTTAATAAAGTAATATTTGACAAAACCATTAAACGGGTTAAATTTTTAATCTACTTGCACTTTTGTTTAAAGAAATAAGACATTATTGATCTGCCTGTACTTTTAGATTACAGAGTATTACTTTAAGATTAGCACAATGCTTAAATTTGCAAGCTGCATATTATTTTTTAAACGAGTATCAAAAAATATTATTGTCCTAGTGCACTTTAAAATTTGTGATTCTCTTACTTCAAATAAAGGTTTACCTTTTGGAAAGTCATAAACCTACATGTATAATTAATCCCCGTTTACTTTATAAATACTTGTATAAATTAAAATGTATCATTCCGATATTGTGCACTCGTTATTATAGTTTAACAGGCTGTTTGACTGTATATGAAGGGATAGAACATGTACGGTATTTAACTATGGATTCAAGGAGTATTTTCGTATTTCTCTTCTTTTGTATTCTAATCATGACCTTCAAAGGTGAGGAGCACGAACACAGTTTGATATGCATTATGTAATTATGTAAGCTGAGTCTAACAGCAGCACTGCATTTCGACATATTGTCGCACTGTAAAAACAATTGTTTGTTACATACATGTATTTAATTTCAAAACATATTTCTTCCGAATATTAAATTCAACGCCAAGTTAAAGTCTCATTAATATTCATTCAGAGCTTTAATTTGTAATGGCACGTTTAATTTTTTTAAAGCAGAAAAATACATATATTGAAAAGTACAAATCATATTGCTTTGAATTCACACACTGTTTGCTTTTTACTTCTCTCTCAATAGAGTCAGTCAGTACAAGAGTTACTACAGAAGGGAATTTAAGAACTCTGTTGTGGACTACCAATAGCTATGATAGTTTAGTTAGGCCAGACAACACTGTTAACGTTACAATCAAACTGTATCCGATGTCTTTACTGGACCTAGTAAGTAGAATATGAAAGGTAACGCGTCTTACATTCTTCCTTTAAAAATAAAAAAAAAGAAAATACGTATCCACGACATTAAGTGAAGAAAAGGTATAAATCAATTTAATCTTAATACTAAGCCTTTTTTTCTTTTTACAGGACATTGCAGAAGGCTCAATGACGGCCGTTGGATTTTTTACTTTTGTAAGTTAACATTGTAATGATTAAATTTCGACTATTTTAAAAAATAGTTATGAATAAAGAAACTATACACATACATATACTAAACACTTTCTTAGCTTGATAACAAACAAATACATAGACAAAATATTGCGAGACTCGGCCAAGTGATTGATAAAATTAATGTTATATTTTACATTATATCAAATTGCAAGTCTTGGAAATAAAATGATCTGGTAACTTTAAATTTTTCGCTGCAAATGTTAAAAATTATTATTATTATTAATTAAACTGTTTATGCAGAATGCGTGTAACTGGGCATGTTGCATGTAGCACTTTGTTTTGCCGCGGACTAGAATGATGTTCTGGATAAGACAAGCCACGTGAATGCGGCCGTCTAAATTACTTTGTTTTCCTCGGACTGAAATGTAACACACTTTCATTGGTTTTAACATGACACGTGACTGCTGGATATATTTCTATCTCCGACTGGTGTGATTAATATTCGGCAATATGGCGCATCGTCTACTTTACTCTACATTTCATTTTATTTATTACAAATCCCGCGTTCCGAATACGTTCTTTTTATTTCGAGTAGTTGCCCTATCAAATTACTTTTAAAGTAGAATAGTTGCCCTTTAAAACGTCACTTTGTTGTGTCTAGGGCAGAATAAAATTGGTAGCGTCGAGATTTGCTAAAATCTCTGCAGAGGAAAGAGAGAAAACGTTTAAAATTAAGCAGCAACAAAACATTGAAAGTAAACAAGGGTGCAGCGAAGATTTGTTGAAGAAAATTTAAATGGTGGGATTGAAAATTTAAGAGTTCGACTAGGTAAAATTGGACGAGATGTAAGGTCTCTTTTACATAAAAGATACTTTTTTGTAAAAGCGGTGCTTCATATTAAAACATATTGAATATTTTTAGTGTTTTCTATTTCAGATTCATGCTGTGAGATAAACTATAAATTTAAGGCAATCGTGATAGATCGAACTTCAAATTGATATTAACATAATGTAAAAAAAAAACCAAATAGATATTAAGATTGAGTATTGAATTTTTGGTTGAAAGAAAATACAAAAAACTAATGGAATAATTGTTTCATTTCAATGTATGACGGGGAATGTGTTACATGTTACTTAAAAATGCCTCAGTCTCTTTAATATTGATAATAATGAGTCAAAATACGAAGACTATTAGAAATAGACTATTTACCCCCAAAAATGTTAAACATGTTACATGTACCTAAATTGACCCATCTCAAGTTGTTGAATAGAAAATCAAGAGAAAGTATCACTTTATATTCCCCTTATTCGGCATATTGAAATTCATATTTGTTTCTGTCATTTGTTCGTTGCTGTTATTCGTAAAAATAATATATTTACATTCACGAAGTAAGATTCCCTCTATTTCTTAATAAAATTGATTGTAATTCATAGTTCTGTAGAAACTATAAGGACTGAAATCTACACGCCACGTTTATCGATTGGTCGAAACCTTTAGAAACTTAAGCTAAGAAAATCACGGACTGCACGAAAAAATCATGATGATGTCAGACTCATATTCCCATAGAGCACGATTTAAATTGTTTAGTTGTGGTTAAGCTAGCACTAGTCTAGGTCACTTAGACGTTTGCCAATACTTTGCTCTACGGTTTGAGTAGTCTCGTTCAACCAGACGCTCGGCTGTCTCCGTAAATCTTCGACAAGCAGAGATTGTATGTCGGAGATTTACGGAGACAACCGACCGTCTGGTTTAACGAGACTATGGTTTGAATGGGATGTGACATAGACTATGTTTATCTGATACGGGATCGTGATTCTATACCATGAGCACTTGTTGATGTCGGCAACAGAAACGAAGTATTCCTTTGAAGATATGATCGGCATTTGATATCGACTGTCAGCATCATAAAATGTATTACTTTACTACAACATGCATAAATGTTTTGTTTTCCAAAATAGCTTAACTTTACCATTAGAAGGCGAGGCTATCAACATCAGTGAAATTCTCACACATGTAGGGCAAAACATGATTGTATATTTATCTGACTGTATAAAAGTTTGAATCTCAAGAAAAATGAATCAAAATTCGCCGGAAGCCTAATACGGACGAAGTCGATCAGAAAAATGGTCATCACTTACTTTTAAGCTATACATGTTATCTTCACTAATATAATTCATAATTATTTTAGAGGTATGGACTCTTTAAATTTGAGGTAAAGGGGTCATAGTTATAAGTGATTTAAGGCAATATACAGGCTTGCTTCTATTATTCATCATTGCACTTTTGCAATTGGAGGTCTACCCCGCATATGTCAATATAAAAGGATAGAGTAGTTGGAGGAATCTCGGATAACATATGGCTTTCATATTTCCGTTAAAACATGTGCATTTGGTCCACGTATTGCAGTCTTTTTTTTAAGGACAGCAACTTGTTCCTTAAAATTAATGTGTTGATTTTATCTTATCTGTAGGAATGGACAGACTCTCGTTTGGATTGGTCATCAAATGCAGCGTATTCGTCCATCATTACTATGTTTACTACGGGAAAATACACTTGGTTTCCATCGTTAGTTCTTCTGAACAGGTTAGATTTTCAAACCACAATTTTTAACCTCTCTCTCTCTCTCTCTCTCTCTCTCTCTCTCTTTTTTTTCTTGATTCACAATCTTTATCATGGACAGTACATTTTCGAGTCTACCATAACTTCTTTCAAATTATATCGGATTATGACTAATTTTTTTTCCATATAGATTTAGCCAACAAGATATTAGTAATTACGAGGGTTGTCCCAAAATTACTTAGACAGAGGACAAAACTTAAAATTTGTTCGCGTCAATTTATCATACAGCAAGAAAAATTAGTGACGGTAAATTTTGCCAGGCGCTGCAATGGGCGACGTCGAAAATTCCCCGTCTTTGCATCATTGCTAACACTTAAACATCATAAACGATAACATTTACGTTTTATTTCCGATAATATATTTTAGACTAAAAAATTTCTTTGAACATTTAACATGTGTCCACATCTAATATGCATTTCTAGTTTTGTTTTTAAAACTTTTCCTTAGAACAAACGATCTGCCGACTCCAAGTAAGTCCGGTATTCATTTACTTTTTGTCTAACGTCTGTCATCCCAAAATGTGTCGTTTAGCGTTTTGTCGTCCATTTCTATTGGTCGGGGTCTTTTTTTTCACTTGATGTCATCATACTCGTCCAAAAATAGTCGATGTTGCTAGACTATCAATTCACATTTAAAATCATTTTAAAGCTTTTTTAGGTTTTTTGAGTCACTCAGGTGATCTACCTATTGCAATTGGTCTTCGTTCGTTGTCGGGCCTCGTGCGGTGTGCGTTTTTAATTTTACATTTCTAACTTCTTGAAAACAACAAGGCCAATAGTTACCATTTTTGGTGTGAATCGTCTCTATGGTAATTTTCAAATATTTTCTTTTCTACTCCCACAAATGTGGGGAAAAACTAAATGCATGGTTATGATATCCACGAAACCCTCTACCGAAATTGCGAAATTCATTGTCCTAGGGTCAAGGGTTCGGGCCCTAGAGTGGAACCAAAATAGCCATATAGTAAAAATGTATTAAATCTTAGAAAATCAATTTCTCTACTTCCACAAATGTGGAGAAAAATCTAAAAGCATAGTTGTGATGTCCAAGAAGCCCTCTACCAAAATTATGAAATTTATGGTCGTAGGGAAATTTATGGTCCCATGATCAGGGGTTAAGGCCCAAGAGTTTGGCCAATATGGCCATATAGTAAAAATGTATTTAATCTTAGAAAATCTTCTTCTCTACTCCCACACATGTGGGGAAAAAAACTAAATGCATAGTTATGATGTCCATGAAGCCATTTACCAAATCTCCCAGGATCAGGGGTTAAGGCCCGAGGGTGTAGCCAATATGGCCTTGTAGTAAAAATGTAATAATTCTTAGAAAATCATTTTCTCTACTTCCACACATGTGGGGTAAAAAATAAATGCATGGTTATGATGTGCATGTAGACCTCTACCAAAATTATGAAATTTATGGTCGCAGGGTCAGAGGTTTAGGCCCTTAGGTGGGGCCAATATTGTCATATAGTAAAAATGTATTCAATCTTAGAAAATCATTTTCTCTACTCCCACACATGTGGGAAAAACTAAATGCATGGTTATGATATCCACGAAGCCCTCTACCAAAATTGTGAAATTAATTGTCCCAGGGTCAGGGGTTCAGGCCCTAGGGTGAAACCAAAATTAAGAAATTTATGGTCGCAGGGTCAGGGGTTCAGGCCCTAGGGTGGGGCCAATATAGCCATATAGTGAAGATGTATTACATGTTTATCTTAGAAAAAATCATCTTCTTTACTCCCATACATGTTTTTGTAAAACTTAATGCATGGTTATGATCTCCACAAGGTCCTCTACCTAAATTGTAAAATTTATGACCCCTCGGTCAGGGGGTTCAGGCCCGAGGGTTAAGCCAATCTGACCATATAGTAAAAATGACGTATTAAATCTTAAAAAATCTTCTTCTTTTCTGCCATATACATGTACATTTGAGAAAAATTATACGTATGGTTTTGATGTCCATGAAGCCCTCAACCAAAATAGTGAAATTTATGGTTTCTGAGTCAGGGGTTCAGGCCCTAGGGTGGAGCCAATATGGCCACATAGTGAAAATGTATTGATTTAATATTTTTTCTGTTCTATCACAGTCGTGAGACATGCATAGTTATTATGTTCTTAATGTCCTGATGTTAAATATTGAGATTCACTGTCCAGGCCATGGGACTGAAGTTGAGGCATTTTATAGGGTATCGGGAGGGGGATAAATATGATTGATCATGACTTTGATTGATCAATTAATTTATTGAACATGTACATTGTACATGTGTATTTTTAATTAGGGTAATTGCTGAAAGTCATCCATAACAGTTTTAACTTCATCTTGAAAACAACATGGCAAATTGTCACTCGGCAATATTGAATTAAATATTTGTTCTATTTTAGGAAATCTACGTTAATATCCTGTCCATTGTAAACTTGTAGAAAGAAGCTGCATGTATTTTGTGTGCTTTATAAATGAAATTTTGAATATTACAAGTATTTAAGATTGACCGTTAAATTCCTGCAGGTCTTTTATTACCAAAATTTTACAATTTTTGGCCCCTTGAACTAAGGAATATATAATCCGAGACTCCTCTGACTCTTGTACCCCCCCCCCCCCCATCCCCCGGGTCCTCTCCCCCACATTTTCATGAATAAATGTTTTTCAAACATCAAAAAATAATCAAAGTACTGAAGTACTGACGGGAGTTGATTTTATAGATTATTATTTATTTCAAAGTCAACGATATGTTATTTTGCATTGCAAGTAGTTTCCTATTTGTATTTGAATTACGCACATTTTTTTATATGAATTATCCGACAGGGATTCCGTGAAAAACCCATATGAATCATGTTGTGTAATATTCAAAGAATTAATTCCATCAAACTACATGTACGCACATCAGTAATCGAAATATTTCTGAGAAATTGTATGGATCCAAGCAATTTTGAACATCTAGTCTCGTACAACCAGACGTTAATCTCCGACAAGTAACACCCCTGCGAATGTGTTCGGAATGTTTTCTTGATCGTTGCTAAGTACATGTATGTAATAAATCCAGAGGTGCTCGAATGAAAGTTCACGAGACTTCCCCGAGATTTCTTCAGTTCCTGTGAAAATTCGAGCGGAAGTATGTGTTCGGATAATGTTCTCTAAATACGTAAGTACTGGCCGTTTTTCATATCATATCATACTTTGATTTATGTAAAACATGAAAATCTATTAAGATATATGTCTCATTTCATCATCTAGCGGTTATTTAAACTAAACGATGATATTCAAAAAAGAGTTATCGTTCATGTTCAACCACTCTACACGAGGCTGAAAATGTAAACATTGGGTTGACTGATAAAATCATAGCCATGTTTTATGCTTTTGGTGTGCAATACCTTGCTTTAAAAACAGAATGGGTGTCTGTTTTGTATAAAAACTTAGTATATCGAGCCATTTTCAAGTAACATTATGCATAAAATGGTATAGTCTGTTTCACTTTTGGTGCTATTACTAGGTCAGGCGCGGATCGAAAATTAATCCTATGGGGGATCGCTACCAAGCATGTTAATTGTTGCAACAGCAGAAAAAAACCCTATTTTTTCTTTTGTCACATTTATTTCTAGAACTCATTTTATCCACCAATTAATGAAGATAAAATTTAAAATCAATAAACGTCTAGATTTTATATTTGATTACAAGTACCTAGATTCTGGAAAATAGACTATAAACACGAGGCATGATTTTTACTGCGAAACTGAAAGGGTAAAATAAAACCACATGGTCTAAATTTAAATGACAATAACATTCGCAGGGGTGAGTAAGAGAGACTCTGTTTGTCGGAGATTTACGGAGACAGCCGAGCGTCTGGTTGAACGAGACTATATTGAACTCTGGCGTAGGAATACATACAATGTACTACTACAAAAAAATATCTAAATTATTCGTACCATTTAAAACCTGACTATTTTCAAGATATCTATAAATAAGTTTCCTTGAAAAACAATTCTTTAGAATTAATTACATCGAATTTATCGATTATTTTCAAGAACTAAATTTTGTCAGCAATGTTGATTTGTGCTTAGGTCCAAACACTGTTTCACTTCCGATTTGCCCGATTAAAATCAACTCCCCAAAAAGTGGGGCAACAGTCAGAGGAGTCTCAGATTAGGGTTTAGACTTCAATATGAAGCTTGAAATGCAAACATGAGACTCTGACATGTCAAACTAAGGGCTATGGTACTTTGGTACTTAGGTGACCGTCACGGTCTGTTGGCCTCTTGTTTGAATTTATCTAGTACTTTCTAATCGGAAATTATTTGTTTAAAAGTCTTTACAAAATTTTATTAGTTACCGGTGAAAAACTTCAATTTTCACGAAACTCGCTATAAAATCTTTTAAACTTTCGTTATAGCCAAAACATTTATTGAGTAAATAATAGAATAATTAACAATTTTATATTTGTTTTTTATTTGATTTTTTTTTTTTTTTGCATTTGAAAAGTACCTATTCCCACGATTCTAATAATATTATATTAATTTTAACTTTTTCTTTTTGAAATTTCGCCGCATGTCTGATTTATGATCTAGATACTTTCATTTTACTAATTTAATGTATATCAAAACAAAATTTTAATGAAAATAACTCTAACCATTTGTGGCAAAAGTGTTATCTTCCTGTGTCTTCGATTAACTGAAATAGCGACACTTTTTTACGCTATTTTAGGACGACCCTTGTATTACAAGTTTTTCATGAACACGTATCAAATAGACAGTCATGAATCGAAAAAGACCCGAAAAAAACTTATATAAAAAATAAACAATAATGTAAGTGTACATATGTAACGCTAGTAAAATTAATTGTAATATTAACTGTTACTGTATAAATGGTTATTTCTCCCCGTTTTCTTTTCGCCCCTCTGCACTTGCAAACAGTTTGGCACTGTCTTAAATTCGTTGTCTTTAGAGAAATAATTTGAGATATGTATTTCGCCCAGTTTTAAATTCACCTGCTGAATATGAGGGCGAAAGATGTGAAAATAAAACGGGGCGAAAATTTCCCTGTATTCAGTATTTATAATCATTGCAATGCAAAAACTTTGTAGCGTCGAAGAATTGGATATCCTTATGGACCCAGACAACCAAAATCCAATCCGTGTTTCTAAAGATGGCAATTGTGAATACCTTATGCTCAGAGTGATGAAAGTATCGTGTGACACTTACGCCACGTATTTTCCTTTTGACACCCAGAAATGCAAGCTTGTGATAGCATCTTGGGGATATAACGAAGCTGAAATAACGCTTGTTGCAAAAGGGGTGTCAACATCATTTTACATTGAGAATGGTGAATGGGAATACACAGGTAAGAAAATCAAAGTATAATCGCACAGAAGTCATTTGTCAATAATGATGCAATTCGACTTTTTTTACAATCTTTCAGAAAGAAAAAAAATAAGAAAATATTAAACGGTGCATACAAACATACTGCATGAAAAAAAAATTATTTAAGGAATAAGGAATCATTCTTTGAGTATTATGAGGTGATAATTTCGGTCGGGGCGTGATCAAATCCAATAAAGCCCGAAGGGAAGTGCCGCCTATTGAAAAAATTGTATATTTATTGCGCAGAAAAACGTGCGCTTGTTATGGACTGATTAACCTTATTTATACGCAAATTATGTGAAAGCAATTAGAACCATTAAATTCTTCATGCAATTTACTACTGATATCGTACCTTTACTTGCCTCGGATAGTCTTTTAAACTCGATCTCGATGTAAGTTTAACATACTTGGTTTTCCGAGGTTGAAAGCGTGTTTCGGAGAAAGCCTGAGTTCTGCGCAATAAATATACAATTTTTTCAATGGGCGGCACTGTAGCTCCCAGGTCGTCCATCCGAATTTTTTCAGACCGGGAGCTACAGACCTGCAGCTACAATAAGGTTTAATTAATGTTTACCCGTAAGCTTGGTAAAAAATGAAAATCATTTTTATAAATTTGGTGATTCATGAAATTCGGGAAATTCGGGAAATGAAGGTGGCGACATTGCAGAAAAAATACATAACCCACGGGTTATGTAATTTTTTTCTGCAATGATTGCTACCTTCATAACCTGCATGAATCATCAAAGAAAGCAGAAAACATTGAAGTTCATTTTTGGACCGGTATTTCAGACATTGAAGTACATGTAAAACCTATAAATGTCTTACTAGAACAATTAACTTTTCAACATGTACAAAAGCTAGCTCCCATTTACTAATGATGGCTAATTTCAAAATGCACCTTGTGTGTTTTATGCATATCCAAAATGTATATGTATCTTCCATAAATTATATTCATTTTCATCAAAGTAAATAAAATACTTCAAAATTATATTTATAATCAGTGTACCATGAACCAAATACTAATTTAACTACATATTTGAATAAAGAAGCTAAAATTGATATTTATGTTATAATTATATTTTTGTCAAATAAACAAAAAAATATCGTCTATTGAAAGTTCAGAGAACAATTTTCAATTGCATAAAAGAACACACGGGAAATTTGTCATAAAAATAGCAAAACTTGCTGCTTAGAATACTGTCATGGCACATTTGACGTGTGTGTATATATATATATATATATATATATATATATATATATATATATATATATATATATATAGTATTTAAGTAAAATAGGCGAAAAAATGTGCAATTTTGGATGAAAAATTACATTTTCAAAAATTTTATTTTATTTAAAGCCCAGTACTTTAACCACTGAGCTATGACGTTATACATCCCAAACGAACAATATGAACAGTTTTACAAAACATTTAAAGGGGCATGGTCACAATTTTGGTCAAAAATTAGTTTTCCGATTTGAATGTTTTCAGTACTTCAGTAAGGCATTTTTAATAGGCAATCAAAATTTGAGTGTAATTCGTTGAGTTATAAGCGAGTTACAGAGCTTACAATTCTTTGCAATGTAAACAAAGCGTTTGTTACCATTTTGAATGTTGAAGTGAAAACTCCAGTTTAAAACATAAAATGATTGTAGTAAATGTTAGGATCTGTTTATTTATGCTTAAAATGAATAAGAAGATGGAAAAATCAGCTTGTAACACAACTTTTACTGGTAAATTGAACTTATGTAAACAAAAACAGGGCACGAGCCTTATTTACATGGCAAAGAATTGTGAGCCCTGTATCTTGCTTATAACTTTACTACTGATTCTCAAATTTTATTTGGTCATTGGAAATGCATTCCTAAAGCATTGTAAATAATCAAAACAGAAAAATAGAATTTGACCAAAATCGTGACCATGCCCCTTTAAATCGCCATCTTGTGACGTAGTGTCTTAAAAAGGAAATCTTGGTATAGTGAGGTACCTTAAGTGCACAAATAAAATAACTAAAACACTGCGCCGGATTATGCCACTGACAAGCTGGTATTTTTGCACCCATTTAAGATTCAGTTTTGTAAAAATCCGTATAAATTAATTAAATACTAAAATAAAATATAAAATAAGTAATAGACCATTGTAGAGAAACTATATAAACACTTTTGTTTTTAGTGTATCTCACCTGAGAGGTGAGATATTTACCTTAAACAAATAATATGCCATAAGAAAACAATAATTCCCATAGTAGAAATAACTTTCCTACAGAATATGTTGAAAATCCTGTAGGATTTTTAAAAAAATCCTATCAGAATTAAATTTTCCATGGGAGAAAAGTATTTCCTGCAGGAATTTGTTTCAGACAGGTAGTTTTCCAATAGGAAATTATGATTGTAAAACTCTATGGAAGTTTTGCTTAAATCATAATTTAGATTCCTATAGGAGGTTCTTTTATTCCGGTAGTTATTCAAATGTTCTTTTCTGGTTTATTTCATTATAAATTTTCAATCCATGATGGGAACATTTCTTTACCGATGGAGGTGGGGGCTTATGATAGATTTTGGATAATACAAATTGTTTGGTTTTTGAGAAGATTTTTTACTATTCTAACCTAGTTTCAGCTTTTCTAAGTTATTTTCACTATGAAGACTTTGGCTAAGGTGAGCTATAAACTATAAAAACTATACAATAAAAAATATTTTGTTAAAAGAGTGTGGTCTGTGAGATTGTCTCTTTGATTAAATGAGGTAATTGTCTGCAATATTGTAATCATATTGTAATCTAGCCTTTGTTTTGTTATTGAAATGTTTACAAAATTCATTCCCTGCTACACGTACTTCGTTCAGTGTAAATGAATTGATTTACAAATAATTCTTTTTGGTCATGCAGTTTTGTATAATTCTTAAATTTGACACTCTTATAATCTACATGTGTTCAAAAGGGGAAAGTTGTAATGTACTAGTAAGTAAAGTTTGTATCTGTTAGGTGATGAAGAGAACTCTCTTGCAATCCAAAGAGGAAACCAGCAGGTTCCAACGTTAGCATTTGATTTGACTTTTAGGCGGCGTCCTTTATATCAAGTATGTTACGATTTAAGGAGGCTCGATGGTCAACAAATTAACCATCAGATTACCTAAACTTTAAAGATAAATTTTGTTTACCTTTACACTATTTTTAACTAAAAAAAAAACCCCATAAATTTAGACTTTTAAATTCAGGTATTTTCCTATATTTTTACCTAATGCTTTTCTTCTAAAGGAGATCAATACCGTTTAAAAATCACCACGACCATCGACCCCTCTTAATACTACTCGTGTTTAAAACGTTGTCTTGTAAAACAGCGTCATGAAACCTTATTTATGGAACTTTTTTCAATCATGCAAACATTGCATTTGAATCACTCTTCATCTTACTACCTATCTGTTAAAAAAATTTCTTTTTAAAAAAGAGGAACTTTTCAAACAGTTTAAATCATGCTTAATTTTACATACAATATATAGTTTAAATATATACAATATATAGTTTAAAACGTCATCATTACTTTTAAACAAATTGTTTGAATGAATTTAACATAAATTATTTCATTTACAATCCGATTTTTTAAGGTTTTAAAAGAATGCATTTTCATTTTAACGCTGAAATAGCAAAAAATGTATTCTAGTGAAAGAAAATATGTACATGTATGTAGCGAATTGGCTATAGTTACAAGTTTTTAGGGGGCTGAGAATTTGTGTAAAATTGTGGGAATTGGTAATAGGATCGTAATGGTAACCTTGTTAAAACAAAATTTTTAATATACAGTTCACTGGAATATGGACTTGTGTATATTTTTAAAAAATTCATTGTAAGAGTATTTAAGTTTCTGGACTCTCCTTAAAGGGGCATGGTCACGATTTTGGTCAAATTCTATTTTTCTGTTTTGATTATTTACAATGCTTTAGGAATGCATTTCCAATGACCAAATAAAATTTGAGAGTCAGTAGTAAAGTTGTTAGCAAGATACAGGGGTCACAATTCTTTGCCATGTAAACAAGGCTCGTGCCCTGTTTTTGTTTACATAAGTTAAATTTACCGGTAAAAGTTGTTTTACAAGCTGATTTTTCCATCTTCTTATTCATTTTAAGCATAAATAAACAGATCCTAACATTTACTACAATCATTTTATGTTTCAAACTGGAGTTTTCACTTCACCATTCAAAATGTAAACAAAAGCTTTGTTTACATTGCAAAGAATTGTAAGCTCTGTAACTCGCTCATAACTCAACGAATTACACTTTTATTGCCTATTAAAAATGCCTTACTGAAGCATTTAAAACATTCAAATCGGAAAACTAATTTTTGACCAAAATCGTGACCATGCCCCTTTAAGATTTTGATTTTTTTTTAAATGTGAAAATATTAAAATGTAATAACATAATTGTTAGGGCAAACATGCTAGGAAAGCTTTCTCTAACTAAAGGTAAGCCATTCTTAAGATCATATAATAGTTTAGAGATCAAGTCATCTTCGAAGTATTTACTGATTTATATTTTTTACCACATTACAAATCATGTTAAGACCATGTAATAAATTAACTGAATTAAAATTTTTATTGATTTGTTATCTTCCTTAGGTACTGAACATATTTTTGCCGACCGTGATGGTAGGGTTTCTGATAACGGGAGCTTTTGTATTACCGCCTGACAGTGGAGAACGAATGGGATACTCGTTGACAACGCTGCTTGCTTACGCTGTGTATCTCACAATGGCGGCAGATAGTTTACCGACGGTGTCTTTAAATATAGCATATCTCAGTGAGTATTTTCAATTACATTAGCATTCTTGTAACAAGCATTCGGAGAGTATTGCATATTTTCTTAAAAGCTATATATGCCCTCTTTCAACTACCCCAAAATCAAACCAAGTGTGCTTTTATGTGTAAAATACATGTACATTCATGTCTTAAGAAAATGCTATATATATTTTTAAGGATCAACACAATTAAAAAAAAGGTAAATAAAAGTTAATTTCTTCCTAATCTTTTAGTCAATGTAAGTACATTTAGGTCCATTCAGGTAACTCGTCGCACCGGCGTAGTACTAACCCAGTCATAAATACGATATTTTTGTTTGACACATTGATAACTTTAACACCTGTTGATAGAAAATAATGCAAGTCATACTCTTTAAGTGAGAATTGCTGTTAGATTAATGATACAGTGAAATCTGCAGGAATAAATTGCTGTTTTCGCTATTTTAATCTTTATTCAATTGAACAATTGACCGAGTATTATAAAGTTACACAGGAAGTTTGAAAGCAACTCGCCTATCCATAACGTAAAAAAGTCTATAAAACGAAGTTTGGACAAAATGACCGACTGCGATAAAGACTTGAAAAATATAGTTTAAAAGTAATTCAAAAGAGTATATCAGAAAAAAAAGATAATGTAATTATAATTTATCCTACATTTCGTTATTATTAACAGAACTATTGCAAGTTGTCTGCACACCCATCTTATTGAGTGTTAAACCCGTGACTGATAAAATATAACCAAACCTTCAATTTGTTTCAGATCCATCTAGTAATTGTTTGTTAAGCATGCTTTTTAAAATGTATATTCGTGAGTTTATTCGAATGTCATATCACAAATCATTTAGAGTACTCGTTTTTTACAGTTTGATAGATACAAGACAGGGTCATTGCTCTCGCAATTAGCATCGTCATGTATGTCTTATACAGTAGAAAACCCGTACTCTTTATGTATTTCATTATCCCAAAGCTTGACTAAGAAACATGTTTTCAAAGAAAACATGAAAACATGTAAAGTTATATAGATCCCAATTGTATTTATTCACAATAAAAGTATGTTCAAATCAAATCTTTCAATCAGTCCATGTATTGCGTCCTTCAATTTTTACCTAACATGATGTTCTCTGCAAGACAACTGTCCTTTATTTGTACCCAGCAGGTGAAACTTAAGATGACAATAGTCTTTATCGCTGTGTTACTGTCTGTCTTTCAGTCATTCCGTCCTCAATTCGTTTTCCAATCTTTTTTTGTTAAGGTTTAGTGAATTGATTTGAAACTTGCTGTGTAGCTTCATAATGGTAAACCACATATCAGGTCTGACTTTTGTTACTTTTTATCAACAGGTATTTTAGTGAATAATGTTTTTTTTAAAGATTGACCAATAAAATAAATATTAATGATTGGGTTAGTGCATATAATTAGTGAGGGTGAGAAAAGAGAAAACAAGGATGTATCATGCAGATCCAACTTCATCATTCCGTCCAACACAGCAACTATTACTTATCAAGTTCGAAACCCGTGACTTGTTATTAACTGGTGTTAAAGTTATTAATTTTTGGGGTTAGTGCTATGCTCAATCAGTGTTCCATTTGAAGCGGAGATAGGAAAAAGAGAAAACTGTAAGCCCTCGTGCACATATTATTTCTCCCAAGAAACATTTCATCAGCAGAACGTTTAATTTGTAGCTTCCTTACTACATGTACTGAAACCGAGTGTTGTTGGACTTTCCTTGAAATCTATTTTGCATATAAAACAACATCACTTAAAAAACTGTATAACATACTCTCAGAATGCTTGTTTTAAGAATATTAAATATTTACATGTACATTTGTGTATAGTTGGTACATGTAACTATGTAATGCATTCGTTTGCCAAAATATGATTAGTATAGTAAAAATAATTGTAAGCCACAAACATGTACGCATCACTATCAAGACACTTGCACTCCCTTAATGCGTACCTATAAGCCTGCCCCATGATTATAAAGCTGTCTTTGACTTAAGTCAACATGTTGGTACCTACACATTTTCATTTGTCAACCTATGAGTATTAAATATGTGGCGAATAACTGTATTTTTGACTAAAGTAAGTCCAAATGATAAATTTACCAAAATGTTCTGAATTATAATATGCTGTTAATATTTTGCATAGGTATTTATCTGAATATCACAGTTGTATCGGGCGGTGCCGTTGTTGTCCTGTCAAAATTCGTCCTTTCTTGTCATCACGCCTCCGAAGATGACCCAATACCGACTTTTCTGGTCAAAATGTATAATGGATGGGCCGGGCAATTAGCAGGAATTCGAAAAATGCAGTGCTGTTGGAACAAGAATACGAAAGAAACAAATGTTGTAGATGTCAAGGAACAAACAATAGAATCGAATCACGTGGACTTAGAAACACAGAAGGAGACGGAGATTAATTGGCCGATTATCACAAAATTCTTAGATAAACTTTTCTTTCGTTTTTTCGTGTCCATCACAATTCTTCAACAGGTAGTATTCGGTATTATTTTTCTATATGGGTATTTGTGTGCATGTAATCCAGATAGTTGAGTTTTATTGAAATAGAAGAATTTTATTTGGCTGAAATGCTTCTTTTTTTTTAAATATGCATTGAATTTGCTCTATTACTTTAAATTCACTCACATACGATGCCAAGCTTTATTTTAAAAATTGCCATAAAATTATACAAGATTCCGAAAAGTCTCCGAACAATATTTGAAATTTTCGTTTGCTTGTTAAAGTTGAAAATTTTTGTTTGCTTGTTAAAGTTTAAAAATTTGTGTTTGCATTGTAAAAGTAATTTTATGTGTTGAAAAAAGATAGAAATTAGTCCGTTGACATCAGATGGATAAATTCCCTACTGATGTACTTTCTTTTTTTTCACCAGCATTAGTTTTGTAATTCCATAGGAAATATCCATTTTCTATTGCCTTGCAATCTGTACTGCTTGTAATGAATAAATAATGAAGTCACTTTGTCTTATTACAATTTTATTAACATTTATACAAAAACATACGACATCAAACCGTGGCAGTGAAATATTGGATTAATGAAGAGATCAGTTCATTAAAAAATCATGAACATCCACAGACGCTCATATTGGCATTTTCAAATGCCCAACAAATCTGGCTTTATCAAAAATGTGAAGAAAATGTCTTTAAAATTGACAATGAATGGTACACATTGGTAAGTATGAAAAAAGCACATGAATGAGATCGTCGTTCTTATAATCCGTCATAATAACCATTAATACGCATTTGGTCACCTCCAAATGTATGCATTTCGCATGTTTGTGCAGTCACTTTCTGCATGTAATCTTCCATGGAGTATTTTCCTTCGGAATCAGAATTAACGTTTTGTAGTCAAACACAATGAGTCACAATAGTCCTTCTTTCTATGACAGATACTAATACATCGAAAACGGAATCGCATATCGAATAGCCTACTGGTCGGGCGACTGTAACAAGTTGTTTCCACACACATGTATTGATATGCAGTGAAACAAGTTTCGCAATCACTTGATGATGATGCAGGTAATCCCATCAACAAAAGAAAAACACATACTAAATGGACCAAAGCCTACAAAACATAAAAAAAAATAAATCAAAATAAAATAAAATAAATAAATCCCGTATAAGCGAATTACAAACCTATGTATTTTACACTGGTGACTATTTCACAATGGTGACTGCCTTACGTTTGGACTAGAAATTTACAAATAGCCGATTTTCTTTGAAGGTGTCTTTGGAGTTGTAATCATTTGCAATATTTAAAGAAAATGGATGAAAATTTTATCAGATTCGACTCTTTTAAACTTAGTCTAGTGTCATGTTGTAAATTTTGAATTTACTGGGTGGGTGTAAATACAAAATTTACAACATGACAACTAGTGAGTATAAAGTGATTTTAATTACAAAACCTTTATCAAAGAAATGACTGGACTTAAATTGATTTTTTAAAAATAATATATGCGATTAATACGCCAATTACCTGAACCAATGATACAGATGAATATATTTTTACGGATTTGGGCAATTTTGAACAATTTGGTTTCTTTTGGTACATTGTGTTTACTTAAGGTGGCTGTATAGTCGTGGCTATTTTTAGACTATATCAATCCCTTTAAGACGAAAAGATATTTATAAAGGTACAGGAAAATAAGTATAAAAACTTAAATGTATAATTATTTTACTTAATAATAGTTTATAGCTTTAAAAATCATATCTTAAATTTTGAGTTTATCTGATTGGTAATTTGTTGACCACCCAACCTCTTTGAAATTTTATAATGTACAAGTTTTAAATAAAAATTGTAAAATGCATGTTCAAGAAATATAATTAATGCATCTAATACACATTTTTGAAACACAAATACAAATAAGACTACGAGTAAATCGTCATTTTGTAAGAAATTCATTTGTTTACCTGCCAGTATTGTAATAAGTAGGATTTGGGGTCAATTATCGGTCAAGACAACTGAATTAATTAATCAATAATTATAATATCATATAAAGTTTTTATATACTAATTATTTAAAAGATAGTATATTCCAGTCTGTCAACCATTTTCATAATCTTATATATATGGTTTTTTTTAAAACTTTCTCATTGTTTTTATTTTATACCAACCGGCTCTTTTAATCTTAAGTCATTTATAAGGGGGGGGGTTGATTCAATAAATAAATGTTGTGAGGTACTTTGCCTGTTTAGTTTTTATAGACAACTCTAATATTAATATGAAACGTATGCAAAGTAATCATTATAATATTCAAGGTGGACCCCTAATCCAGTGACGATATCATTGATAGTACTGCATTCACTGCATTGAAAATATGAAAGTATAATTACTGGACAAGCACATATTTTAATGAAATAATAGACCCCATGTTAATGAAAATGTAATAGTAGCAATGCAATATGTTGTTGTTAGTAAGTCTAAAAGGAATTGCTATTCAGCTTTTCATTTTAAAATGTTGTATTTATACATCCATTGTAGTGAGTTGAACTGCTTTTAACCGTCATTAAAACTTCTAAGACTGTATGAACATTACTCTGCACTTCAATTGATGTAAAGTCAACAATACATATTTAGTCTCATGGAGTATTCCCTTAAAAAGATTCCTGCTATTTTCTAAAAGAAAAAAAACAGTTGATTCATATTTTCGAAAGATATGACTATTCTAATGTGAAGTTGATGGAGCAAAAGAGTGGTTTACATGTTCTTAAAATTGTAAAAAGAAGAAACGCGTTTTTAACATTATAATGTTAAGTTCTTCGATGCAAAAGATATAAATCTGTAATTCTAAAGCAGAATATATGTCAAAATATTCCAATTCTGTGATAATTATGAAGAAAAGTCAGTTTTCTTTCCATACAAAGTTTCTTCTTTTTCAGATGATAAATAAAAGTAGCAGTAATTCATTGTAATTTATTTTCAACAAAATATTTGAAAAAAGAATTAAAACTGCTTGAACAATGCGTTGAAACTGGCAAAACTTGAGGTATACGTATTAAGGAGATTCTTTTCAGAAAATTACCAAGTTTAGACATGTATTTTCGGGCTTTTTCGTAACGCATGATGTCATGATGTCATTCGTATAATTTCAAGTCATTTTAATGATTTCAAAAATGAATTTAATTAAACTTTGTCGAGTAATGACCCACATTCAGGACGCTTGGTGGTCAACTAATTAGTGGTCAATTAATTACCCACCAGGTCTACCTTAAAATTTAGAGATTAATTTTCAACAATACGTTTATTTAATAAAGAAAAGATCGAAATATTTCAGCTTTAGTATTTGAATACTTTTCTGAATCTTTATACCGATATATTCTCCCGAAGAGATTTGATAACACGACTATTCAAACATTCTAAGTTTGGATATAAACAATACAATTTTAATAATCATTGATTTATTTGTAAAGTCTGGTTCAAAACGTATTTAAAAGATAAAGGCATCTCTTTCATGCGTACTAAAATAAATCGAAAAATCGTTACTTATTAGTTTGCAACTTAATTTATGAAAATGGGTCAAATTGAAAAATAAATTCATACATTAGACGATGCAAGAAAATCTTTACACGTGTACACCAAGCTGAAGGTCATAACATCAAATTTGAACTAAAAGGAATTATAAAATTTACTTGTAAAAATTCATCTTGTTTAGAAGCACAAAAAAGTAAAATACAAATATTTATTATTCAAATTTTGTCCACAATTTTTTATGATTACCTATGGATACCCTTGAACACGAACAACTATTTGCTTTGAATCACGTGATAATATATCAAGAGTGCATCTGCCTATGGTAAGGTGACCAAGTAAATAAAAAAATGAAAATAAACAGAAAACCAAATACTGGTGAACTTACCATTTCCTCAGAATGTCACGTCACACCATAAGATTTAATCCCAAATCGTTCAGCATAGAAACAATGATGAACATGTGTACCGGAGATACCACAAACTGCTTCATCGTGCGTACACTGTATTATGATAAATACTACAATTTGAAGACCAGAAATGGGTACTTAAGCGAGTTACTCGACCATTTCCTATATAGGACATTGAGTAGTACTGATAATATAAGAAGACTACCATCTTGTGCGACACACGTCCTGTTCTCCGCAACCGACACTTCAAAATGGGTGTATTTTCATAATTTAAATACCAGAACAATTGAATACTATTTTCTTTCTCTATTTAAAGCTCAAAAGTGTATCAACATTCTTCAGCATATATTTTTTTGGTACTTGACATCGGACAGTCGCTGATTGTTCAAGAAGAGATAATGTGCTTCAACTTAAGTTCCTGCTTATAAATCGGAAGTAGTTCTTACTCTGGTCTTATCCCTCAATCCAAGCTAAATTGTCCTCTTTTTGATGTTCAATAGCAATAGTGAAATAAACTACTCAGAAAACAAAGGAATTTAGGTTTCATTCATACAAACATTCTAAGGTTACAACCTTTGGTCGTCTATGTAAGATCAAATTTGGCTCTGCCCAAGTACAAAAAGAATTTTTTTTGACGCTACATAACTAGTTCAGTGCCCTCTTAGTCACCGCCATATTACTTGTATCCACACTCTACCCGCCTAATCTGACGTATTGCATTCATTATGCAAGTTACAATTCGTATCCTGGTAGTAATTTACCACTGACCAGATTTTAACATTGGTTTAAAATAAGTGAAGGACCGAATGTCACCCCACAGATTTATTTTAATCTGTATTATACAAACAGCGTGTCATGTACATTTGATATTTGACTACTTATTATAAAATTGTCCAAAGAATAGGTTTATATAATAATGAAAATAAAAATGTTCGTACAATACAGCCACTTCTTCGAACTTCAAAAAAAAATTGGCATTTAAATGCTGTTTAAATAGCTTCCACTATGCCATTATGATATATATCTTTGATTTATCATTTATAATTCTATTTATACACTTAAAATTTTACCAAACTCTAACCTTCTTTCCTAAACGGGAAAAATACTGTAAAATTGCCGTGACGACGGGCCCTCTAATCATTGCACTTCAAGTAACAACATTTCTTTTAAAATACAATAGAATCTACAAAATATAACCACATTAATTTCATATGACTCTACACGTTAAAACCAATTATACAGCTTAAGATTTAAAAAATAAATATGGTGAGTAGTTTTCAATTTAAGATATTTGCGGTCTTTCGTAGAATTCGGTTCCAGAAAAATATTTGGAGATGAAAAAAATTCCTAATAACTATTGTGTTTTAAAAAAAATGAACAAACAGAAATATTTTGAAACACATACCAGAAAACCAGACGCATGGAAAGTGTATTTTAGTTATTTCACGTATACCTGAATTTGAATTTTGGCTGATAATGTATACTTTTTCCCTTGTTATTAAACCTTTACGCATCAATTATGCAGTTTTGTGTATTATGAGACGAATTCAAACGATCGAAGATTTTAAAGTTCAAGATATTGCAGGTTGAGAACAAATATTTTAAAAAATGAAATTGTCTGATACACACGGATAATGTCATTTTTATTTATTCAATTGCAAAGACAATAACAATGAAAAAATACAGAAAAAACTGATTTTTTCTGTAATTGTAAAATTATTAATTGTATTTAGTAACTATCTGTATTTTTGTAAGAATTATTGTAAACGTTATGGACAAAACGATTTTATGTCAGTATTCATTCCTATTTTCTTTATTTTTATTCAACATCGCTATTATCTAACTAATGATTTTTCGTTTTTTTAACTATATTGCATAATATATTAATAATTAAGTTACTAGTATTTAATTTCACGTAATGTGACTTGGATTATACAAATTTAATTTTCAATTCGTCTGCTCGCCGACGAAGAAGCATTTCCTTTTTTTAGGGAAACACGAGTTTTTTTGTCTGTTCTTTTATGCTCATCAACAACGATGTGCCTTTAAAGTTTAAATTTTCTCTAATATCTCTCCAAAGAAAATCAATTGTTATTATTATATTGTAAAATGTCTTTCCGAGTGGATCTGAGATTTGTATCCATCTTTTTTTCTCTTATTTACACAACCATTATAATTTTCTATAGACCAACAACAAGCATTTAATCATTTAAAAAAATGATAGCGCTCATCATGATTAGCCTTATAAAAATCTTAATACCGGTGTCATATAATATTTTGAAACCGCGAAATATTGAACCCGGGTTCAATATATTATGCCATATTATGAACCCGGGTTCAATATATTGCTGCGAAATATTGAACCCCTATAAAATATTGAACCCCGGGTTCAATATATTATGGCCGCGATATATTGTACCCCCTCCCTCTAATTTTCATTGCTATTGGAGAGGGGGCTCAAAATATTATGGCCGCGATACTTTGAACCCCCCTTTAATTTTCATTGCTATTGGAAAGGGGGTTCAAAATATTATGGCTGCGATATTTTGAACCCTCTCCAATTTCCAATTCCCATGGAAAAGGGATGTTCAAAATATTATGGCCGCGATATTTTGAATCCCCCTCTTATTTTCATTACTATTGGATTATGGCCGCGTTATATTGAACCCATCTCTAGTTTTCATTGCTATTAGAGAAGGGGTTTAAAATATTATGGCTGCGATATTTTGAACGTTCTCCAATTTCCAATTCCCATGGAAAAGGGATGTTCAAAATATTATGGCTGCGATATTTTAACCCCCCCTCTAAGTTTCATTGCTATTGGAGAGGTGGTCAAAATATTATGGCTGTGATATTTTGAACCCCCCTCTAATTTCCAATTCCCATTGGAGAGGGGGTTCAATATATTATGGCCGCGACATTTTGAACCCCTCTCTAGTTTTCATTGCTATTAGAGAGGGGGTTCAAAATATAAAGGCTGCGATATTTTGAACCCCCTACCAATTTCTAATTCCCATTGGAGAGGGGGGGGGGGTCAAAATATCATGGCCGCGATATTTTGAATCCCCCTCTTATTTTCATTACTATTGGACAGGGGGTTCAAAATATTATGGCCGCGATATTTTGAACCACCCCCCTCTTTTTTCAGTGCTATTGGAGAGGGGGTTCAAAATATTATAGCTGCGATATTTTGGACCCCCTCCTATTTCCAATTCCCATTGGAGAAGGGAGTTCAAAATATTATGGCCGCGATATTTTGAACCCCCCTCAATTTTTCATTGCCTTTAAAGTTTAAATTTTCTCTAATATCTCTCCAAAGAAAATCAATTGTTATTATTATATTGTAAAATGTCTTTCCGAGTGGATCTGAGATTTGTATCCATCTTTTTTTCTCTTATTTACACAACCATTATAATTTTCTTTAGACCAACAACAAGCATTTAATCATTTAAAAAAATGATAGCGCTCATCATGATTAGCCTTATAAAAATCTTAATACCGGTGTCATATATTATATTTTGAAACCGCGAAATATTGAACCCGGGTTCAATATATTATGCCATATTATGAACCCGGGTTCAATATATCGCTGCGAAATATTGAACCCCCCTATAAAATATTGAACCCCGGGTTCAATATATTATGGCCGCGATATATTGTACCCCCTCCCTCTAATTTTCATTGCTATTGGAGAGGGGGCTCAAAATATTATGGCCGCGATACTTTGAACCCCCCTTTAATTTTCATTGCTATTGGAAAGGGGGTTCAAAATATTATGGCTGCGATATTTTGAACCCTCTCCAATTTCCAATTCCCATGGAAAAGGGATGTTCAAAATATTATGGCCGCGATATTTTGAATCCCCCTCTTATTTTCATTACTATTGGATTATGGCCGCGATATATTGAACCCATCTCTAGTTTTCATTGCTATTAGAGAGGGGGTTCAAAATATTAATATGGCTGCGATATTTTGAACGTTATCCAATTTCCAATTCCCATGGAAAAGGGATGTTCAAAATATTATGGCTGCGATATTTTAAACCCCCCTCTAAGTTTCATTGCTATTGGAGAGGGGGGTCAAAATATTATGGCTGTGATATTTTGAACACCCCTCTATTTTCCAATTCCCATTGGAGAGGGGGTTCAATATATTATGGCCGCGACATTTTGAACCCCTCTCTAGTTTTCATTGCTATTAGAGAGGGGGTTCAAAATATAAAGGCTGCGATATTTTGAACCCCCTACCAATTTCTAATTCCCATTGGAGAGAGGGGGTTCAAAATATTATGGCCGCGATATTTTGAATCCCCCTCTTATTTTCATTACTATTGGATAGGGGGTTCAAAATATTATGGCCGCGATATTTTGAACCACCCCCTCTTTTTTCAGTGCTATTGGAGAGGGGGTTCAAAATATTATGGCTGCGATATTTTGGACCCCCTCCTATTTCCAATTCCCATTGGAGAAGGGGGTTCAAAATATTATGGCCGCGATATTTTGAACCCCCCTCAATTTTTCATTGGTATTGGAGAGGGGGTTTAAAATATTATGAGCGGTATTTTTAACCCCCCTCTCTAATGGGAATCGGAAATAGGAGTGGGGTTCAATATATCGCAACCATAATATTTTGAAATCTCTCTCCAATGGGAATTAGAAATTAGAGGGGGGTTCAAAATATCGGAGCCATAATATATTGAACCCCTTCTCCAATGGGAATTGGAAATAGGAGGGGGTTCAATATATCGCGGTCATAATATTTTGAACCCCCTCTCCAATACCACTGAAAAATAGAGGGGGGGGGTCAAAATATCGCGGCCATAATATTTCGAACCTCCTCTCCAAAGGGAATTGGAAATAGGAGGGGTTCAATATATCGCGGCCATAATATTTTGAACCCCCTCTCCAATAGCAATGAAAATTAGAGAGGGGTTCAAAATATCGCGGCCATGATATTTTGAACCCCCTCTCCAATAGCAATGAAAATTAGAGAGGGGTTCAAAATATCGCAGCCATAATATTTTGAACACGGGGTTCAATATTTTATGGGGAGGTTCAATATATCGCAGCGATATTTTGAACCCGGGTTCAATATATCGCGGGGTTCAAAATATTATATGACTCCGGCTATCCGTAAATAGCAGCTACATTAAACCTTTAAAGAATGTAACTCCAAATCTAACTTAACTTGTGCAATTTTCTGACTCTGATTTTTATTTTTATAGAACTTTGTAAACCTTCAAGTTGGTTTAAAATTTTAAAGAATTTCGGACGTTGTTATGAAGATTAACTGTGAGTACCACGACTGGTACATGTAGTTATTTGCTTTCCCCTTTTTTCCTTTCTCATGGAAACATCGATAAATCTTGGAAGATTGTTTCTATTTCCCCCAAATATTTTTTTCAATCGTGAAAAGATACGAGCAGAAGCGATAGGTAACCCGATTGCACAATAAAGAACTATCACTGCTTGATGGACTTGAAACCCTTTTAACAAAAGGATGTATATTGTAAAGTGATGCCTCAATATGAATAAAAAAAGTTAACACTTCACGGAATGTAAAATTAGCAATGAACTAATCATTTTACAGAATTTGAAAAAAAAAATAAAATCAGTACCATGAAAACAAAATAAAAAGCATCTTTAGGTTTATGGACATAACAAGCTTACAAGTTGCGTAAAAGTCGAAGCTACAAAGCATATTTCTTTGCAGTTTACATTATTATTATTATTACACATATATATGTGCAAATTGAAAATCTGACAAACTAATTATATTAATCATGATGCGATATTGAATATTATTAGAAATAATTCCGTTATAGTTAAAAATTGAAAATTACTAAGAAGAATGATGAGCCATCCCCCTATTTCGTTTGTGTATTATATGTTAATACTGGTGAGCTGTTAAAGGTGAATGAATAGACCATCATATTCGTCACCATCATCATTCATGGTAGTATATTCAAATCAAATATTGAATAATAATCGATTATACATATAACCAAAGTTTAACCCGGTCAAGCGTTCCATATTTAGATAATTATCCGGTAGTTCATAACAGTGAGCAATAATGAATATTAATCGCTTACATGACCCCGAACATAATAATCCCGACTCCACTTCAAGGAACAAGGTTGTTTACAATTAACATCCGGATTTAGCCTGTTCCCGCCAATTTCTAAGCTAGACTATCAAAGCTTCGTTGCTCAACATACAATTTAAAATGTTTTTGAATAGACGTTTTTGAAGGGAAAAAACCCCTAATTTCATGTAATGTTACAGTTATAAAATGTTTAAATCAATGACTTGGTTATTTTTTTTTAGATTTTGTATAACTAAAGGGATATTGATAGTGTGTTAATGTAATATGTGTTACCTATTTGTACTGAATGTGCTACATGTAATTATCTCAAATAATTGTTTATAACATGATACTTTATTCGGTCATTGGCTATCAATTATAATGGATATTTAAGTTTTGTACAATTAAAAAATAATAATGGATAATTTTTGTTTCAATCCCACCAAACAGTCTTTTGCATCTTCTCGTAAAGCACAGGCTTAGATAGGTGTGCATTCTTTTAAAGCTAAGTAATTATTTTTTATTTGTAGAATTAGAAAATGTACTTACTGACACCAATATTTGACATCAAACATGAAAGAGGCAACATCGTACTGATATATGTCAACATGCAATATAATTACATGTATGAAGAAATGCGACTTATTTATGTCGACTTGCGACTTTCCAATGTCAACATGCTAGTTAACCATGTTTACATGCAATTTATTACTAAATAATGCCAGTATACGACATGTTGTTATTATCTTGGTGGTGTGAATAATCGCTGCTTATGTATAGCATTATGTTTGGTCTGTGAAGGTAAATGCGTATAATTACATCTAAAAATTCTTTTCCTGTCCTATCGGAAAGGATTTTACATTTTTAAATTTGGCATCATATTTATCTTCGAAAATCCCTTATACATGTGTTATTACATAACTTAAGCGAATACACGAAAACACTTACTAGTAATTGCAAAGTGTTTACATGTCATTTGAGGTGATGTTACAGTAGCTTTCCGCCGCTGAATAATATATAAATAATTTCATGTTTATACAATGCATTCAATATAGATGAAGCTATCCAGAGATTTTTTAATTAGTGAAATACAGGTATGTCATATGAAAAAGAAACAAGTGTTTAATTGTTTCACTAGATGTTTCCGAATGCGGCCAAGATGTTATGATAACAATGGTTGTGGAGTGATTTGTGCGATGTCCAACCGGGTACTTAATACATGTAGTAATTGTAGTTCGTTAAAACTGAAAATATCTTTACTCTTACTGATTTTACTGACTTAAAACGCGATAATATAGTTCATTAAACAGAAAAACAGAGAGAGAGAGAGAGAGAGAGAGAGAGAGAGAGAGAGAGAGAGAGAGAGAGAGAGAGAAAGAGAGAGTGGGGAGGGGGACGAAGGATAAGTGTGTTTGTCGGGGGGGAGGGGGGGGGGGTCCGAGGCATATTTGCGATAATTTTACTATGTAAATTTAATAAATTTTCATTTTCCAGGGGGGGGGGGGTGTCGGGACCCCCCGACCCCCCTCTAGATCCGCGCATGCAGGCTACTGAGAAAAAACCCAGCTGCTTCGCCTACAGTTATGAAAGGATACCATTCATGTATACGAGTACTACCAGCTAATTCATAGACGTTTTACTTTTATATTCCACCCCACACCATAACGCTACCTCCATCTAATTGTCGACGTTGCACAACACAAGCGTCCTGGAAACGCTCCCCAACGCGACGATACACCCTACAACGGCCGTCACTGCTATCCAAATGAAATCTGGATTCATCAGTGAACAGAATATTGGCCCAGTCCTGTATTCTGAATCGCAGATGTCGTGTGCACCACGCTAGTCTGGCGATACGATGACGTTGAAGCAGTACTGGGTGCACCGCTGGACGTCTTGGTCTGATGTTTTGCTCGCGCAGACGATTACGCACAGTTCTTGGACTAATTGGTCGAAGCCCTGGAATGCTAGGGGCAGTCAAACTTGCTGTCTGGAAACGATTTCTCAGATGCACACGTCTAATGTGGTTGTCCTGTTGACGTGACGTCACACGAGGTCGCCCAGAGCGCTGTTGCCAGATTGTTGAAAACGTCTCCATAATGACTGGATGGTGTTTCGATGAACTCCAAAGTGTCTTGCTACAGTATTTTGTGCCATTCCAGCTTGCAGCATCCCAACAGCACGATTACGTTGGTTTTCGTCGAGTCGTGGTATGACATAGGGGTAAATTTTGTTGAAACTAAAGTGATTTCCTTAACCAAAAAAGTTTAAACAAATCCTTTACAGTTCTTATTCCAAACAGTATTGGCCCATAAAACTCGTCATACAAATTCTTCAATAAACAACAGGTGCTCACTAACCATGAAAAAGCCCGTGCACCCGGACGGTTACCATCCGATATTGTCAAAAACAATACCATTATCGATTGTTTAAATTTTATAAGTACAATTCTACTACAGTTATTGCCGAGATCAAAGAGATGCCGCGGACATTATTCTCCAATATACCACGAACGTCATCAGTAAATTATCAGATCAGAAATACCTATTTGTCTCGCACTGATCATGAAAGTACAACTTCAAACTGTAAAATGTTTTAAAACCATTGTCAATTTCACGTGTTAGTTCCAGTGAAAACGATGTGTATTGCCTCAAATGAGATCAATGCGGCTGTTCCTAGCACCTCCCTAGCACATTTTCACTGCGTGTTTTACATAAAATATATAACGTTTAGTAGTAATAATCGTATTAAATTGCCCTTAAAATATTAGGAATATGATTCAAAGATATTTTATAAATAAGTTAAGAGTATTAAAAATCCAAAGAAAAATTCTCTCGTCTGCATGTGATTCCTTTGATCGATACATATATGTAAACATTACTAACAAAACCGTTAGGGTTACACGGAACAGCCGTCAAAATGACCTAGATCGTCTCTCTATAGGAGGAACGAGCTGTAGAAATACTGGGCTGTTAGTAGAATAGAAATAAAGTTCTCGTTATCGTGAATGTTGCAGGATAACCTCCTCGGTCTCGAAATGTTGTTTGAAATATAAAAGACTCGGCTAACGCCTCGGCTTTTATATTTCAAAACAACATTTCTCGACCTCGGAGGTTATTCTGCAACATTCATATACTATATTTCTTAAACAATAGATATAGAAAAATTATACTAAATTTTATAATGCACAGTTTCTTTTTTCCTCTAGTATATGTTGTATGAAATAAAGCATTTTATAAACCAATTCTTAAAGCTGATCAGTCAGTTGTTGCATAAAATCGCAAAATATAGATATTCATTGAAATACATTAGTTGTTGTATTTTTTGGCAATGTAAAATAAAATTGTCTAAGACCTCTTTGGTAAATGTACTGACTTAATATACCGGAAACATACCGTTACTTCAACAACATATGTATGTTGGGAGAGGGCTAGAATAGGTTGTGCCTGCTGCCTAATCCCATTCAATATACATTGAATAAAATATTGTTTAAATCAAACATATGTATGTATTTCTCTTATAATTCATTAAAAATGCGGAAAAAAATTTGATCAGTTATTCCGTATTAACCCTTACAAACGGAAAAAGTCACTATCAGATCACTTTTAAAAAGAAGTTTATTTTCAACGTATTTAGTAACAAATGACGCAAGAAATGTCGTCATTGGAAGCCACAGGAAGTCACTCAACTCGTAATTGTTGAGTTTCCAAGTCAAACACTTGGGATATTGTTAAGATCCCTCTGTATAATATAAAGACTTTTTATAAGTCTTAAATACAAAAATACAGAAACAATTTACTTAATATTTTTATTTTTATTTTAGGTCACAAATCTTTTACGCAACGCGTCGTGTAGTCTAATAAAACTTAGATTAAAGCACTCAGTCTGACCTGGCTCCGTTTTGATATTATCTAGGGAGCACACTTTACAATGACTATGTCATTGACTCTCTCAATCTTTCCGCCAGTCTCTACAACAACCAAAGTGCGTCCAATCCGACCACATTTGTGCGAGCCCCTTAAAAGCTGAGAAAATATGATTTATTATCAATTTTTTAATACAGTTCAGTCATAGACAGAGTATTAAGGATTTAGAAGCAATCCGCGCTGAATGTACATGTATATTATGATACTGCTGAGCTCTTTTTAATTAATTTATCTGAGGTTCAACTTTATCTGTACACATTCGTTAATTTTGTCTATACGATAAGTTTTGTCAACTTTATAAACAGTCTAAATTTAAGAGTTTTTAAAATCCTTCTTTGTCACATTTTTTTATGTTTTGAGAATCTCCTTATTTTCAAAAAAAGCTGATCAAATATATATTTGGTGTTTTTCTGCACTATACTTCTCAAATCAAGGACAAGGTAATCAGGTTACAGAACCAATCCGCGGATGAATACATGTAACTATATGAATTTTATTATTTAATGATGTGGTAAAGCTGCTTTTTATTTAAACTTGAAAAATCGAACATAGGGACATCTTCAGGATCAGAGAGCAATCATAGACTTAAGTCAAAAATAGTTCATTGTCTTAATGCCTCTTGATTAAATACACCGACAATATTGAAAAGCTATTAAAGTGTCTTGATATAACGTTGTTTTGTTTTTTTTTTTACAAATTTCAATCGTCATAATATTTTCACAATCATTTTATAACTGGCTGAATTTTTCACTTGAGTATGATATAGCTTTATGTTCCTGCATGAGGACAGGCTGGTCAATGGGAAAGATAATTGTAATTAAAGCTCAAGATGTTTGAATTTTTAACATGTTTTAGTGGATCTGCAAATATCCGTTTGATCTATAAGTTTTGTCAACACTTTAATACTGTCAAAACAATATAGAACATACAACCATTTTTCGCCAATAAAAAGAATTTATAAAGTTAAAACAATATCCTGCTTTGTCACATTTTCAATGTATTGAATATTTATAGAGTCCTCATTGCTCAACATCGCTGTGAAACAAATCTAGCTCTGTCGAGATTTCAAATAAATGGATTTGTGATTGTGATCATATGTAAAAAAAAAAATAAATAAATAAAAAAAAGTAATGCAATCAAAACCTTTATTGGTAATTAAGTAAATATATTTAATCTGCCTATAGACGTACATCGATGTCGCGAAAATGAATCAAATAGCACCCGTACAGTACGTTTTTTTTTTAGATTTCATGAATCCGTACGTCAAATTTTTTATCTCTGCACATTTTTGCTTGACTCCTCAATTTTGTTTTTTTGCAGCAAGCTCAGCCTTTCACTTAGACATCAATGGCAAGTATCAAAATATACAAAACATTTAATCTTACAAGTTATATAAATGAATTCATCGAAAGAAATGAAATATATGCTCGAATGGATATAATGGTAATGAATTTTGCAAAAATAAATATAAACCACCCATCTGATTGATCTACTTATAATTATACCATGTATGCGTCCAGATACAGAAAGACCTGGAAATGAGTCTCACTGGAAGCAATTTGTCTTGTAGCAATCGTCCAGAAGCCAAGGAAGTTTTCTAAATATCTATCTTAGCATTTCTTTCTGTCTTCACATCCATTTAAAGAGGGTAAAAGTATTTATCTTACCTTTATTGTCGATTAGATGGTTGCATAAAAGATACATCCAATTCTTTCATCCAAGTATATGAAAATTATGACAAATTGGATGTCTGACATCAGTCCGTGCGCCGCTCTTATATTGGTAAGTTTTCGATTATGAAATTTCAAGTTAAATCCGCCTCAAAAATATTGATAATACTGAAGAAGTGCCCAAGGTATAATGGTATTCTGTAATGCAAGCATTCTATAAGTATATAAGTCTACCAGTATTTTTTTTCAGATAAGCTTTAGAGAGAGAGAGAGAGAGAGAGAGAGAGAGAGAGAGAGAGAGAGAGAGAGAGAGAGAGAGAGAGAGCAACGACTTTATTTCGCGATATACATGAGATGAACTGATTCGCGGAGACTGATTTTCGCGATAAATCCTTATCAACACCTGTTATTGTTCTTTTCACTATATGACAAATAGTGGTCAGCGGCGAGAAATATTCGCGACAATGAAGCTCTAGCAACCCTCGCGACAATTTCTCGCACGCGAATAGAAGTTAAGTTTACAAATTTAAATGTCCTTGGTACTGATACGAATGTACATGTAAAATACATGACATTTAGAAACAAAATGGCTTATACAGTGTGGGTTTAAAGCAGCAAGCCTTGCCTACAAAATAAAATTACCTTCAACTGTCAAGATAATAAAACATTTGATTTTTATTTACAATGCAGCCAGTCATCTTGGATAGATTTTTATCACGTTATTGTCATTCAGTGTTTTTAGAACTTTGGATGTAGTTTTTAATATTTCAATTTGTATTAAAAATGCAAATGTGAAGATAAAAATAGTAAATTTTTTAGGTTGTATAACTTGTTTGTCTCAATTTGAGACGCCTGACTGAATAATATATAATCTCGATTAGACCTTGAACATCGTGCACTTTTGCTGCACTAATTATATGCAAGTAGGTCACCCATGTAACTCACGATAAGTTCCGTTCCGACAGTGGTTGCACCGTTTCAGGCGACAATGCAAATACTTCAGTAAACAAATGAAGTAAACGGGGGTATTTGTAGGTCATCAGTGTTAAAGGATTTTTAGTTCATATATTGTCGTGTTTTTCTCAATTATAATTATGTAATGATCAATTAATGCCGCGTTTACTGTTAAACTGATGCCATCATGAATCTTAGAGCCATTGTGTTTCTAAAAATGCTAGGCTTGGATATTAGTAGAAAGGGGTGGGGTGGTTGGGCAACCGATATTTTTTCATGTATATATAATTAACATTGCAGCATAAGCCCCAGTTGAACAAAGTGGCTATTTTGAGGATTACGGATATGAACAATTGCTATGTGAACACCACATGTAGTGAACGTACATATATGTAATAAGGGAACTAACCCATTTTACAGTATGCCCTGCTCAAATATTGAGAAAGTTCATTTTACCTCCCTTTGTACACACGATAGTTAGTAACAGCCAGCTTTTTCTTCTGGGAATTTGAATGTACATTTTTTATATACATATTTATATATATTTGCAAGCATCATTCACTCATAAAACACAATTGAGTTGTGGAGTTTCTCTTGGAAAGCTAAGATTCTGATACATTTCATAATCAAAATACGTTGTGAAGCTGAATTTTTTTTTCAATATATAGCTTGTTTTTAAAGAAAAAGAGTGTGTGTAAACGTTCTTTATACTTTTTATGTAAAAACTAGGATTTTTAGTAAGTTATTAATACTAGAATATTTTCTAAGCGGAATTGTAATTTATTTTTAAAAACTTGATATAGTACATTAAGCTAGTAATAAAATAAGTATTATAAGAAAATTTAAACATGTAAAACATTATAGAAATGTGTATATGTTGTAAAAAAAATTAATAAATAAATAGATTTAGGTCTTTTGTAGCATAATTGTCAGCTTAATACTTAAGATTAACATTTTGATATTTCATTATCATTTAAACTGGCATTTCCGGGCGAATTTATCACTCGCACTCGAAGATAAAAATATCTTCTTTACAATCTTTGTTTATTGATTTCTATAAAAACTATTTTTTAATTAAAAAATTAAAAAAATGTTATAAGTCATTTCTATGTGTGTGAAAATTTTAATTCTTTTTTAAAAAATTCAGGATCTACGAAAAATTAGAGTATTGCGATACTTCGTGAAATCGACGAACATGTTACATATGAAAAGGAAACAAGTTGAAAAGAATTGCATGGGCGAAAGCGAGAAGAATGTTCACTTGTTCCCCTATATCTCTATCCCTGGATGTAGAGATGATAAACCTAAATCACAAGAAAGTAGACCGATCGATTATCAAGGAAGCAATTGTTTCCCGTAAAAGAAGTATTTACACTGCGCTTTTGATAAATTAATCCGGAATATCCAGGTGTTATTCCAATCTGTGGGCTGAATCCTATCGCATTTAAAACGATATTGATATCGAAAACTTATCAAGAAGTCAATACTTGCAAATACATTAGAAATTTCACGCGGTACAAAACAACTTTGGTGCGTGTTTTGCTTTATTGCCCCTCTCCTCATTTATTTATAAGTTAGTGTGGGATTTAGTAAGGGTTAGCGGTTTTCCATATGCAAGGAATCGTAGCAACTGTGAGTGGATATCGCACGAAGTGTGTCCTGACATTGGAAAAAAAGAAGACCAGATCTAAATCTTCTTAATATGTTTACAATACGTATATCTCGGGAGATGTAATGGGATCAGAACGAAGTAAGGACCTTTAATTGTCTTTAGTCCGGTCCTCTTTAAATTCTCTTTGTTGCTCGCTGTCGCAAGACCAGCTCTGTATTAAAGACAATCAGTTTTAAATTTAAATGCAATTCTGTGTGTATGTCAGGAAACTTTTGTACTGCCCTAAACAAATATTTAGTGGGGGTATTGCCACAAGTCGAGTCCTTAATTGCATTTGAGTAGCGATTTCACATTGTCAAATATGGAGTCTTTGTTGTTTAATAGAGAAATATTTTGATATCAAATTGCACTATGAGCGACGGGGATCCTCAGTTTCAAGGCCTACATGTAGGTACAGCACCGATTGACTTTGATTTCCTGCAAAGTTTGGAAAGAAATTTAGATTCTGGCGGAGAATCAGAGGAAAATGGACGGAACGTAAACTCCGCACTCAGCCAGCATTCGGAAGAAATGGCAGATATGATAGACTACGGGATTACGTCGTAAGTGGGAAAGTTTTTTTATTAGCTTTTTGTGTTTGCTTAATTAAGTTTAAAATGTTTACTTTAAATCTGTGACATTATTTGGATAGATAAAATGTTTAAAGAGGGTTGATATTTCTTACACCACACATCACTCCCCTTTCTTCTTGTTACCCTCTTATCTAGACAACCTGCAAGAAAGGAGAATATTAAAAAGAATACTAAATCTCAAACTCGTACTTGCCACAATGTGCGCAATCGGCAAACAGCGAGGGAAAGTTCTAAAAATTCGAAGAACGCACGACGACCTCGAAGTGCAGGGGCTAAGTAATATTTATTGATTCTCATTTGGCTATATATGTATTCATAATATCATTTTTTTTTAATCTTTTAAATTGTTTGTTTGAAACGTGGAAATAAGGATACGACCTGTAATGTTTACATGAGTATGTTACCGATTATTATAGGAAAATGGAATTATAATTCTACATTAATAAGGAAATTATAATTCTTACAATATGAACGGGGGGAAAAAGATTTTCAATAAGTAGACTTTCCAAGTAACACTTTATTTATGTAGATCACCGGAGAGAAAAGTCACAAGAGGTATATCAGTAAATGTGAATCAACAGACTGTCGAGATGAGGAGGAGGGTGGTGGATCTGGAGAAAGAAGTCGATCTCTTACGGGGCGAAAACGTCTCTCTCCGGAAACAACTGGCCATGCCTCACCCGGTCAAAAGGTCAGCGGGATTTTTTTTAAAATGGCGATTAATTTTGACATATACATGCATATAAAAAAAAATGTTTCGTGTGGCATTGTTTTTCAAATGCCAAACAGTTTTAAGAAGTTTTCAATTAATGTGTTTGATTTTATATACCTGTGATGAATGCCATTTTAAAATAATGTATCAATGCTTTTCAAATGAAATGTGTTAAATAGAGAATTTGCAAATCCATAAATTATTATTTTATAATTAGGTTGACGGATGAAGCTATTCACAGCAGAATTCAGTCAGGGATGAAGAAGGAGAAGAAAATGTTTGAAATGTTGTTGTCAGACAACGAGCGGAAGTTTCACGAATTAGAATCAAAACACAGGTATCTCATAGAGGACAAAGACACCTTACAATCCAGGTAAATTCATGTTTGAAAACAGTATTTGTTCAAGAGTAGTAGAAACATTATTTTACGTCGTTAAATTGAATATATCTTGGAGCACATGAAGTACCGAGGGCCTTATAATGCATTGTTGAATTATCTATGACAGATTTCGACATCTTGTATTTTTCATATAAATTGAAATCATTAAAAACTAATAACTCCTTCTCACCGTCATCGAGTCTTTAAATTTTAAGTACATTTTAAGCCTTATTTTGATGATAAATGAATTTTGCAGGATTCGGATTTTTGAAAAAGAGATCGAAAACCACATTAACACACTTCAGCAAACAAGAAAGGAGCTCTTTGCTGTGTCAGAAAATAACCAGGAGATAGCCGAGGAAAATAGACTGTTAACGAAAGAAAACCATGCCCTTAAATCTAGGTAAAACTGTGATTATTTATTGAACAGATACTTAATCCCACTTTTGTCTGAAAGATAACGATCAACCTTTCAAAGAATTTGGTGTATTTAAAAAATCAATATTTCAATATTTTCAATGTTTTGCTGTCTTAATCCTTTGGTTAAAATATGAACTTAATTAACATAGAATGCAAAAATTGGAAGCAAAATCCACGGAGAGTTCCGAACATGAGTTGATTCTTCGACAGCATGTAAGAGAGGAGTACGAAAAGAAGCTCCGTGTGCTGGAGAAAGAAATACTGGCCACGATAGCAAAGTATTGAGTGCCTTTGTTTGTCGTTTGTTGCCGATTAATGGCATCACAGTGTTGTGTGTTATTGTAATGCGATATACCGGTACATGCGTAAAAGAATTACTTTCTGTTTTTAAAGGAACACAAGATACGACAAGATCAGAAAATGCATAAAAATATAAAATTTGCAAAAGTAAGCAGTACTTTCATATGTTGAAATAACATGCTTTATTCTGATAGTCCCGATTGTTGTTTTTCTCAGAGGGGACAAGAAAAAAGATATGCACAGAGCCAAAGGTAAACAAGATCTGGACATAGTGACGGAACATTATCAGGCCGTGATTAAAAATCTACAGGTGGATAGGGAAAAGGTGCAGCGGGAGAGAGACGCGGCTATCTTAAGGTACCAACAACAGGTTGTTTTATTTTGTTTTAATAAGATATCTACGGCTGATAGGGTGATAAGTGGGTTTTTTAAAACAGTAGTTGTGTTTAAAGAGAGATAACTCTAGTATCTTTGCTAACCCCTGCATTTTAATCGTAAAGATACTGTATATTTAACTACCTATCATTCTTTCAATTCATTGTATGTATCATTTAGTGGCATTTACAAGTATATTACTATCAATGAACTCGCATTTATAAATCAAGAACAAATAACTATTTTAAAAGAGTTCATCAATACAAAGAGAAATGGAGCGATAAATGTAAACGAGATGAGATAAAACACAGAGGAAAAATCCAAGTTCTTGAAAGACAAGTGCGTGAAATGGAGATGGAGAATGGTTTCCTTGAAGAAGAGAAACATTCTCTAGAAGAAAGGTAAATCTTTTAAATATCATCTTCACTATCCAAATGGTGTATATTCGTAATCCCTCATCTAGAAATGGTTTAAGGATTATCACATCATCACAAAATGACTGACCTCTGATCGAAACGATATTTCGTTTTATAAAAAAGATTTTATCGAATGCAACATAAATCTTCCTACATAGCCAAGTGGATAAAGTGTCGGGCTTGTGATCTGTACATCCCGAGTGCGAGTCCCGCAGGGGCTTTTGTTGTTTATTACTGAATTGAATTTTTTTAGATATTCATATTTTATCCCCAAACTGCAAATTTATCGCTTATTTGACATACAGATGTATGTACAGTTTATTTATCATTATATCTTTCATAATCAAATAATTTACTGTTAATTTGAGTGACTTTTCCATGTGTGTTATTCCACTTTAAACTTTTACTTATGAAAAACGGTAATGCATATTAAAATGTATTCAGGTTTGGAAGAGAATTTTCGCCAGAGAAATTGTATTATTTATCTAAGAATCATGCATTTGTCAATGATAATGCAAGTATATAAATAAGTGGATACGAATCGGACCCTTGGCTAGCAAAGATGATGAAATAAACCCCGTTTTCATTGATTGTTTTTACGTGCTTACTGATGGTTCTAAGTCTTCACGCTCTTTATGTTCATGTACAGAGTCGGTAAACTGTTGGAGAAGAAGGAGCAAGAGGCGGACACCCTGATGCAGATTGGAGACGTTCTACGTAAACACGACAACGACCTGGAGAAACAAGTCCAGGAGTTACACCGCGAAAAACAGGAACTGGACAGAGAGAAAGAGATACTCCAAGAACAGTGAGGAACTATTCCATTTAACTTACGATGTTTTATGTATCTTATTATTATATATGTAATAATATGCTATCAATCACTTCAAATATAGTATGTGACTATATACACAGGAATTACCTAACTGCTGCACGTTCATATAATGTGTATATGGGCTATTTTGTATGTGTTATGTGTCATGAAGGACTTTCTCTCTAATAATTGTAAACTTGTATGTCCTCTGAGGTTAAAATTGGAAATAAATTATCTTTATCTCGTATAGTTTAGTTAAATTGTATGATAAAAAAACCTCCGTATGTTTAAATTTGCTTGGCAATATACATGCTTTGGGGAAATATTTAAAGTAAAGTATAGTTGTTTAGTTTTCTTGACAGAATAAGGCAGTATGAAAAATCCCGAGAGAACATGCACTTGCAACTGAAGACCACGAGAGAGGTTTTAGAGAACAGGATTAGTGAATTGTACTTGAAAAATGAACGGCTGCAGGCAGAAAACGCAGAATTAAAAAGATGGTATGGGGCACCAATTCAATTCAGAGATAGTTGAATGGCAAAATTATAATTATTTTATCATCACGCTTATTAGGCCACTCCAATTTAATTTCTTTTTCGTCAGACATCTGATGAAAAAAACCACGAGGGGTCGAGCGATTAAATGGTAAAATCATTATTTTAGGCGGCACATAAATCAATTAAATTTGAGCGGACGATTATTATTTTTTTTTTTTACTCTTTTCTGATTTTAAATTTAATATTTTTTGTTAAGTTTTATTTAAATAGGAGCGTTCGGGTTCGACGAGCAAGAAATTAAATTACGGGGGCCTTACTTTAGTAATTCAGAAAAAAAATTGATACTTTTTTTTATAGTACGGATGCTAAGAAAGGGGATTGGATACGCACAATATCAGATATTATGGGGTATGAAAAAGCATCAAAAAGTGAAAAAGAGACTCAATTTCAAAATATGATAGAGACATTTCAAAACGAGAAGAAAGAATTGGATGGAGAATTAAATTTTCTCCGTGAAAGGTATTTAATATATGAAGAGAATATATATTCTATATTTATTTAAAAGTATTCTTATATGCATATGTGATCATATAAGTATGAATGTACGATCGATATTAAATTGAAACATCATTTTTATGTACATGTAAATGACAAAATATCACTAGTACTTTATCGTACAAATAAGACAAAAACGACATAACTAGAAAATGAGTGACATAATCTACAGTGTTATGATAGATATCTAAATATGATGCTTTTGTTCAAATATTAAAGGTTAAAAAATATTGAGGAGGAGAAAGAAACAGCTCTTGCTTTGAAAGATGCTGCTTCCAAATCCCAAAAAGAAGAACTTGAAAGATATCAAAAAGAGTTAAAATCTCTAGTGGAAGAAAAGAATATGTTAATCAAAAGGTAAAAAAAATATCAATGAAAGTCATACATGATTATTAAGACTTTTCTTAAATTTTTAATGAAGTCATTTCCACTGAACCTAAGGTTTAAAGAAATTGAAAGAAAAAAAGAGGAAATGAAAAACGAATTAGAAACATCAAAACGGCAAATGAAGACAGAGTTTGAGGAAATGATTGACAAACTTAGAGACGAAAATCGTGCTTTATTACAGGAAAAGGAATCCCTCCAGGCTAAGTAAGAAACCAATGAGCTCATTCTCTTTTAATAAAATAATTGACATACTCTCCATTACAAAAAGATACTATAGTTATGATAAAACGAGTGTTCTTATTTTAACAATACAATTAATCAATTTATCTAATTTAAATGTCATATTGTAAGAATTGAAGCCTAATATTTTAACAAAAAATATGAATTTGATAATATTGAAACAATCTTTAATTGATAAATATTTGTTTTCGGATTTTTTAAATTGATTGGTTGATAGGATGTATTTAATGGATTATTATAGGGTTGAAGAGTTGGAATACACCCTCACAGTGAAAGACATAGACGACGAGGAAAACACGCAAAGCGACATTGCTAATTTCCAGAAAACAATTGAAGATCTACAAGAACAGGTTACAAAAGAAAGGCAAAGGTTAGTGTCTGTGCATACAAAATAAACTAAAACTTAAACCCGGATCAGAGCTAAGTTTCTTTTATATAATACTTTAATGTCTTAACCGTAAGAGTCTTAGCATTAATAACGATCAAAATAATTATATGAAATGATTCTTGATTTTATGAATAAAATCATGATTTTGATTTCAAAAAAGATTCCATGAAAAAGAAGAAAAATGGAAAATATTTAACGAGGCACAGTCTGAAAAAGAGGAAGCCTTGAACATTAGAAACGCTAGTCTGGAGAGAACCGTACAGAAGTACCTGAGAGAAATCGACACATTGAAGAACAGGTATGGAATACAATGGTTTGATTTTGAAGTAAGTTTGCTTTTTGAGCTTTTTGGTGAATGTAGGTCTAAATTTTGATTTTTTTATTAATTGATACGCACATGCCAAGCAAGCCTCTTGCCAGTCATCACGCTTTAGATATTTTGCTGCCATTGTAGAATTTTGGATCACGAGCAAGGAATAGGTCATTATCAAAATCAAATTGAACACATTCTTCAGGAAAAAACTCTAGTCCAAAAACAATTAAAAGAGTACCAGAACAAGTAAGTAGAGGAGCCAATATTTACATATTTTTGATTTAACAATAGAATCTATGTATGTGTTATTTACATGTACTATCACAATGTGCTTGCTTTCATCATAGACAAGTGTAAAGAGTATAACTTGTTTCCACCAGCATTGTATTTGTTTTATCATTATGGAGTGCAAATATTAGTATGTATACTGTACATCACGAAATGAAGAAGTGATTAGTGGTATTGTTTGTCAAACATTTCAGAAAAGAAACGGCAGCCAACGAAGAGATGGTGTTACACATACAAACAGAAAGTAAGAAACTTAGAGAAATTGAGGAGCAGTTGGAAAGAGAAAACCAGGATCTGAAGTCAGAAAAAATTACGTGGGAAGTGGAGAAAAAGAACCTTGAAGAGAGGTATATTGTGTTCTTTTACGTTCAATTCTGAGACAAAAAGCGGTACTCGAATAAGGTTAACAAGATAGATAGTAATGTCATTGTAAAGATATTAATGGCATTCAACAATATTTGCAATAGAATTAATTCAATCAAGTGATTTTTACTGTGCCATGTTTACAAGAAGTTGTAAGTTTGTAGATGATTGTAAGCACCGACTTACTAGAGTTTTGACCACCTAACCTCCTTAAATTAAAAAAAGAAATGAATGCTTTAAAATGATACTTAAGTCTTGGCTGCAAGATTTCTAAAGAAAAATGAGAACCCTTTAATTACTTTTATTGTCATAATATCAATTGATAGTATATATATGTGAAAAGGTCTGCAAATTAAAACATATGCCTTGTTTACATTATAATTGTCATCTTGGTATAGCTTGTTAGTTATACTGCATGCGCGGATCCAGAAAATTTTTATGTAAATTTAATAAATTTTTATTTTCCAGGGGGGGTCGGGACCCCCCGAACCCCCCCCCCCTCTAGATCCGCGCATGCACTGTACGTGATAAAATACACATTGTCCAGCTCCTCTTTGAGAAATCCGCTTCTAAGTGTACGGAAGTAATCATGGTTTTGTTTTATACAACAAAGTTAAACTATTTTAACAGAATTAGGTCAATGGAAAACCAACTAAAGTTAAAGGAAAGTAAAGTAACTAGTTTGACGCAGGAAAAAGCACAGTTACTTCAACAAAACGAAGCCATACAATCTAGGTAGGTCTTTTGCTTTGAAAAACCAATCGTTTTAATGTGGTAAGATTGATTTATAAATGTTAATCAATTTTACAACGGTACTATTTTATTAAAGACTTAGAGGAAGAGAATCCCCTGAGAAGATGAATGGTGACGTCAGTTCCGTTATACATGGTAGCGGTATTGACGTCATGGATCTCGGTAAACGTTTTTCTGACTTGTACGAAAAGGAGTTCCTGGAGTCCTTGAAATCATTAATCAGTGATTCAGAACTTTGTCTGGATGAGAGAGACGCCATAGAAATTCTATTAAACATATTACAAGTAAACACTTCTATTCTTCAAAGTTCGTAATTACGCTAAATTTTTATGAAAATGCAACACACAACAATGAAAATTTAAAAAACCCGAAGATTTTACAATATTATCAGTTTGTAATAATTTTAATTCATAAACATTCATTTTGTCATCTGCACAAAGTGTTTCTCTTATTTCGTCTTATTTACCTATATGTAGACAATCATCAAAGATTGTGAGCGATTGGCAGAGGAACAATTAGATGATTTACAAATGGTTTGTATTACATTTACCCTTCTTTTTATTACATGAGGAAAGCTTAAAAAATATCATTTAATTTATTAAGTCATTCATTTTGCTTCTGCTTCAAATTGCATTTTGGATTGGTCACATCGCACACTGCAAAAGGACCAGTTTGTTGTTTGATAATTATATTGTGTGCAAAAGTGTTCATCATTAGTCACGTGGAGTGGGTTCATTATATTACATGTAGGTAATGGGAATGGATGTGGAAAGTGAAGAAAACCTAACAAAAATCAGACACATTAGAAATTTCATGGCAGTAGACTGTTTGTCTAACATTACAAAGGTATGATGCCAGCAAATCATTCATCCTATTTTAAATTATAGTTTGACCACAGATTCTTAGAATTGTTAATCTTTATTTGTTCTCAAAATTTTCTTTACAGAAAGTTCAACAGGGGACTTTAAAGAAATCTTTTGCGGAATACCTTGCACATTGTACAAATTTCGTGGAAAAGGCCATTGCGCTGTGTTGGTTGATGAAGAACATGGAAGAACAGATTAGATTAGACTTTTCTGTGAATCACGGAGATCCAATGAATGAACTAAAGTATCAATGCTATTCGGAGTCGGGGAAGAAAATTGACTATATGGTTTGGCCAGTCATGTTGTTAAAAGGAGAGGTTCTACAAAAAGGAGTTATTCAGACGAGCTAATATACGCTATTGGCAAAGTGTTGTAGGTTCTGGCAAATTATTGAAATTTTGAAAATTTCATTTACACTATATCAATAAAAAATTTCCTTTGTCAAACCGGGAGACGTTTTCAATATTGATTTCTTAAAAGATAAAATAAAAATTTATTATTTATCGACGAATTAATGACGGAAAATCAAGATAAAAATAGAAGTGTACGCATTACAATACAATAGGTGAAACTACTTGTACATTACTTTTGAAAAACACTTCTTATTAGACTGTCAAATTTATGGGAAAATATTTTAAAAGATTATATAATGATCACCCAAACAATTATACGGATTATTTGTTCAAAGTGTTAAATAAAAATTGCCAGATAAAGTTAGCTAAGAACTGTATTCAATAAGGTCTAATTTCTGCCCCCGTGTGAAAAAACATCACATTATAAAGATATTTTAAAAGAACATAAAACTGAATATGCTAGTTACAGAAATCTAAAAGTTTTACAACATCAATCATTCCTTGTGCTTCTATGACGTCCCGTAAATGGGCCATTTTACGCATTTTCTCAAAAGCATGAACATTTCATCAGTTTTTCTTCATATTCAAAAGTAGGAGGTATAGAGCGCAATGTTGCTCCAAAACCATTTTTACATAACTATATTATTGTTCCATTATTTTGCATATCATATTAAAAATGGTGTTGGAGCAAGCATGCGCTCGAAGTTTCTATTTCATAAAAAAAAAAAACTGGAAGGAACACCCCCAGTTTTGGCTAAAATACGTAATAATAATAATAATAATAATAATTTCTAATCTTTAATAATTGATTCTTTGTTATCTTTTAATTAAATCATAAGGAATATTTTTAATATTATAAAAAAGAGTGCACTGCCTCAAACCAGGTTATATCGGATAATCTGGGCTAAAATTAAAAACATTCCTTAATTATATTTTATTGCCATAGAAAGTGGGGTTCAACTTGAATGTTTAACATGAGAAAACTAAATAATGAAATGTTATAGAAATTTAATCCGATACTAAAAGTTAATATATTCAATAATAATAATATTCATTTGGATTTACATTGACCGCGGATAATACATGTATTAATAAGATTGTTTTTATTCCTTTATTCTCCCTCCTTACGAGTATTAGAAAAAAATATAGCTGCAGAACTGTAGCTCCACGGAAAATTTGGGTTGACGGACCGTGGAGCTACAGGTCCACCCGTATAAAAAATTGTATATTTATTGCGCACAAAAAGTTGCGCGTGGTTTTGGACTTATTAACCTAATTAAGGAATACATTCTGTGAAAATCTTAATACTAAAAAATTCCTGAGACATTATACTTTACATGTCATTACTTAACTTGCCTCTGAATATCTTTTAAACACTCTCATCGGCCCCGTAAAGTGAAATGGTGTGGTTTGTTTACATGCAAAAATGGCGACTCTTGATCCCGATGTGAATTTAGCATACTTCAATTTCCGAGGTGGGTTAGGCTGCTAAGAAAAACGTTTTGGGCAAGTAAAGAAGCGAATCAGTAGTAAATTTTCTCAGGAATTTTTTGGTATGAAAATATTTACATAATATGTACCAAAATTAGTTTAATAAGTCCAAAACCGCGCGCAACTTTTTGTGCGCAATAAATATACAGTTTTTTTATACGGGTGGACCTGTAGCTCCACGGTCCGTCAACCCAAATTTTCCGTGGAGCTACAGTTCTGCAGCTAAAAAAAATACAATTGTATGAAAACTTTATAACTACATGCATGTTCTAATAAGATGGATCTTGTACTGAGTATTAAATTAATTCATTAGAATAAATTTAAAGGTATATATGCCGTTTTAAATGAAAAATTTAAAAGAAAGAAATGTTTTCATTTTTTTCACTAAGCTACAAAAGTTAATAACTTTCTGCAAATTATACAGTTTAAATCAAACGCATTTAAAAGTATTTAATATAAATTCGAATTTATTTATTTTTTGACCGGGCTGGTCAATAAACGCCCAACTTTGAAATATTCATTAGCACGTGGTGTGACGAGATGATTTTAGAACGTACACAAGAGGTCGACGCGGAAACGTGGTCGGTCCGTTGGCAGTGGAATAACCCGTTCGAAGAGAAAAGAAAGAAAGAAACAGTTTGACAGAAAACGTAAAATGAGAATCTATATTAAAGACCTCTTTGAGCGCGGACACGTGTTAGAAACTTCGTGTTTAACTATGGGCTTGCCGGTTTCTTGCTATATAAAGGTGGGTCACAACAGCGGTGTGTTTTCTTTGTTAAATAAGATATTTACCCATGAAGGAAAAGAAGCTTATGTGTATGGTACGATATTCAAAGTCTGAATATGATAAAACTTGCATAGCTATCAATCGAATACTTAAAATCTATAAATTGTATATGTTGTGAGTCGAGGGACCCCAAACGTTTTATTATGATAATACATGTTGTCAATGTATGAAAATAATTGTCAATTGCAAAAGAGCTCTCATCGATTGTCTTCGACACCGATACGCAACCAACCTTTATAAAATGCAGATGACAATATTTGATATTTTTCTGTTAACAGCACACAAACCTGTTTATATGAATTCAAACCTGTCGTATTACCTCGTTTTGCATGCTGCTTTTCTTAATTACTATTCCCGCGCACATGCGCAAATCCACCTTAAACGATAATCGTTAAGAATATGAATAGGTAAATCGCCGTTATTTATTTTAAAATTATGGCTAGTACCTCGTTAATATTTATCCAAAAATTGCAAAATTTTCTATAAACTCCTTTTTATATATCTAGTTATGCTGACAAAATTTGGGTCTGGTTTTCAACATTGCAAAAATGCCGTTAAAAACGGCATATATACCTTTAAGTTATCCATTTCTAATTATACTCTACATATTACATGTACATGTACAACTTAAAATAACTAACATACACAAAAACGGTGTAAACTTATCTTCGTTTAAAGCAAAACCATAATGATTTTATGATAATAAGATTTAACTTATCAGAGTTCAATCCATTTATCAAAGGGAAATCATATTTAGATTTCATCATATTAACATTTTATTTTATTATCAACTCGTAAATCTAGGCACGTATTTCACAACTATTATTCCCACAATAATCTGCGCCTCCTGGTATTAGCCTTACCATCGGCCTTAAATTTTGGGCTATTAGCCAAACCCGTGACGTCATTTTGTACTTTCATCAGTCCTTCAAAAAATTCAAGAGGTAAGACGTGTTTTTGTTTCAGGTCAACCATTTTGTTAATGTTTTGATTATGCCGTCGTTTTGTGTAAATTATTTTGTTACGACGAATTCTTATTACAAATTCTTAATTCTCTGAAACCTTTCAATCGCCGATGACAATTTAAAGCTTAGATTTTTTATGGATTTAATCGGTTCGTAATACGGCACATGTAGCAATTGCTCGATCGTGCACGTGTTTTCAAAACATCCGACGATTCTTTGTTTTATCTTACAAAATTTATATGTGTTGATTTATTCTTTTTATTTTTAATGAGTAAACTATGCCAAAGAGGAAGGTTCGAGAGGCCCCGCCTGCACCACGTGCAAAGCCGCGCGACCGGAAGCGGGTCGCAACAGACAGCGCTGGTTCGGATGGTCCACAGCATAGTGTAAATCTGGTCGATCTATCTGGTCCCCAGCATAGTGCAAATCTGGTTGATTTCCCTACCTCACCTAACCTAAATAGGGAAACCATGTCGACCCAAAAGCAACCACCAGCGCTGAATAGGGAGCAGTTGGACGAGGTGACACGGGCAGTCATTGCCGCCATGTCTTGTAGAGCAGAGACCTCTCATCCCCAGAATGAGATGACGCAGGATGCATCCGCAGAGTATCCAGGTACTGACATTCTACCTACACTAGCCATAAGTAACAATCAAAAGTCTCATGTGCAAAGTTACCATAATGATTTGGGCACAATGTTTCCAATAACCTTAAGCTAAAAATAGCTAACGGCGAGTATGTTAACTTGGGCCTTTTAGTCGATCGCACTAATGAATCTGATCCTAATGACGATACAAAATACTTCTCTATGCAAGGTGGCAACATTACCTTGTCATCCAAATACAAACCCAAGGTTATTACAGATATTCAGGTATGGACTGATGCATTTCTTGTCTATGCCTCTATATATGTCCTAGCACACCCTGAGTGCAATACAGCTTTATTCAAATATATGCATACTATCAGGCTAGGGGCTAGTCGTGCAAAAGCTCTCGGCTGGAGAGATTATGACATCCAATTCTGTTTGAAAAAAGAATGTAATCCAAATATGTCATTTGCTGTTGTTGACCAAGAGTTGTGGCTTTTATATATGTACAGCCCTCTGGCTGTTCAAGGGTCTGTGACACAAAACATCCCCCTTAGGTGTTATGAATTCAATTATAAAGGTCAATGCAACAAAAGTGTATGCCAATACAAGCATGAGTGCATTTTGTGTTCTTTAAATCACCCCTATATCAAATGCAGACGCGGTTCAGGTTCTGATTCAACTTACAGGCCAAACAGCGTTTCAACATCCTGGCGCCCTCAGTTACCTAGAATGCAGTCAACCACGTCCACCTATGCTAGACCTGCCCTACCTCAGCGTCCCAGAGCCCCCCAAGCAACCCACCAATTTAGACCTTAGCAGCATTGCTCACTCTCCGGTTAATGTCCTAAACTTAAGTAAATATCTCGCTCACTATCCAGATCAACTAGCTGCTTTTGAATTATTACATGGTTTTACATATGGGTTTAAGCTTGGTTACCAGGGTCCACGGGTTGCATCAGACGCTAAAAAGCTTAAATCTTTGTACTGTTTACAGCGGGAAGCTATGCAGGCCGTCAACAAGGAACTAATTTTGGGGAGGGTTGCGGGCCCCTTTGTGTTTTCACCACTTCCCAATCTAAGGTTGTCACCGGTGGGCATGGTACCTAAAAAAGATGGCTCATTTCGACTCATTCACCACCTATCATACCCATCTGGATCTAGTGTTAATGATTTTATTGACAAAAGTTTGTGTTCAGTCAAATATTCCTCTTTTGATGAAGCCCTTAGTATGTTAGCTAATCTGGGTCCTGGGGCACAAATAGCTCGCCTTGATATTAAAAGTGCCTTTAGATTGCTACCGATTCACATGTCTGAATTTGAGTTGTTAGGTTTTAAGATACAGGACATGATTTTTATTGACAAGTGTTTAGGCCAAATAAAAAAATACCTGTGGTTCCGGTCACCCGACCGTCCCTATTTTTTACCCCCGACCCTAAACTTTTTTTTCGCCAATTTTCAAAATTTTCCGGAATTTTCCCCGCTTACCGTCATCGGCTCCAATACTAGATTTAGTTTCAGCAATGACGGCCTCCAATTAGTATGGGAACATTTTAATTCCTATCAGTTGATTAAAGAGAAGATAAATCAAGAACTGTTTGTACCTTTTGTACCTCACAATAAATAAATTAGGACCAACCTAGGGGGTGACATGCTCGCTTTTCGATCGGTAACTTCGCCAGAATTTCCTTCGAAAGAGATGTTGAAGTCACCCTGTATTCTGAGTTAATAAAACCCATAGGCAATAAAATGAAAATTATCAATTTCAAAAGGCGTTTTCGCAGCCTCAGTAAACCCCTGTTGTGATAAACAACTTGCGATTGTCTTGTATATAGGGGTTATAAATAAGGGTGATGCAACCACAAACTGTGCATTGAAAATTACAACCGATGTTTATTTCTTTTAGTGTTTTTATTATAATTAGTTTGTAGCTTGTAATTAGTTTATAACACCGCCAAATTAATGCTGAAATAATCATAAAACAATATGTTAACAGTTATTTTCAAGGTCCTCTGCATAACGGTTGTAATTGGGTCAAAGGGTTGGACTAATACCACCAAAATACAAAGACTGATTTTATTTGTCATTAAGCTAACACAATTGCAAAACATTTTATATATAAAATGTATGAATACATCAAACAAATTAAATTCAACAAATTGAATAATTTTTAAAAAATTACATTGTTGTTTTAGTTTTTATTGACTTGTTTCTAATCAAATCGACTTAAACTTTGTATATCATTATTAGCATTATGCTATTGTCAAGAAATGGAAGTCTCTCTAATTTCTCAAGATTCTCCCTATTTTTCTGTCAGAAAGAAGTGAATCTCCCTAAAATTTTGCTCTAAGTTGGTCCCTAAATTGAATTTTTATGGAATCTGCAAAGTAAAAATAATTTTTTTTAATTTAAAATGAGAAATATTGAAATTGACCTTTGTTTAATTGAATCGAATAGAAAAAAATAACAAATCATAGCATTCTGAATCAAATTAGAACCAAATCGAATGACTTCTGAATCGTCCCAGCCCTATAATTAATACAGAACATTTAATACTTTTTTGTTCATGTTGTTTTTTAAACAGAAATTATTTTTTATTGATTTTTGATTTAAAAATATTTGTGTCATGGTAATAAAAGCTAGATGCTCCCTACCAATCTTAAGTTAGTATATTTATCTCACTAAATACAAATGCCATCTGCAATTCAGTGCTAGGTACATGCAGTACTAAGAGAATCATACTATACATGTACATTTCTAAAAAAAAAAAAAAAAAAAAAAAAAAAATAAAAAAAAAAAAAAAAAATCCCTACCTACCTACCCTAATTTTTTTTTAGACGTTACCGGAACCACACATATTTTTTTATTTGGCCTTACCATTTGGCTGCTCTGTTAGCTGTGCTAAGTTCGAGAAATTTTCAACATTTTTAGAATGGGTATTTAGGGACAGATCAAGTTGTGACAACATAGTGCATTATTTGGATGATTTTTTACTAGCTGGAAAAGCTAGATCACAGGACTGTGCCTATCTGATGGGTGTTTTTAGGGAAATTTGTACAGAGTTAGGAGTCCCGTTAGCTGAAGACAAAACTCTTGGTCCCGCAAACTGTCTAGTGTACCTTGGCTTAGAAATTAACACATCTAGTATGACTGTTAAGATCCCCTTGGACAAAATTCACCAGTTAAAGTTCAAGTTGTTGCATATTTTAAAAAAACACAAAGTAACTTTACTAGAACTTCAAGAATTAACTGGGTTGCTGAACTTCTGTATTCGTGCTATCCCAGCTGGTAGGGCATTTGTTAGAAGGTTGTATGATGCATCCTGTGGGCTGTCGCGTCCTTATCACAGGCGTAGGGTTACTGAGGAAATGAGAAGGGATATTGACACTTGGTTAATGTTTTTGGAAAATTTCAATGGAGTTGCATCATATAGATTGGTCAATTGGTCAAATGATTTTGATCTCCAGTTATATACAGATAGTGCAGGTAATGCTGATTTAGGTTGCGGGGCAGTTTTTGGGCATCATTGGGCATACTTGGGTTGGCCGGACCATTGGAAGGCGTCAGATATCTTCTCGGACATAACATTTTTGGAGCTAGTTCCTATAACTATGGCCTTTGCAATTTGGGGCAGCAATCTGTCTGGTAAACGGCTAATAATTCATACTGATAATGAAGCCTTAGTTTCAATTCTCAATTGTAATACCTCAAAGTCCAAAAGAGTCATGTATTTGCTTAGGCAATTAGTTTTGCAAGGTCTGATGCTCAATATTCAGTTCAAAGCTAAGCATATAGCAGGGATAAACAATGTTAAAGCAGATTCTCTTTCCCGACAGCAATGGAATCGATTCAAGGCCAGTTTTCCAGGAGCAAACAGCCAGCCATCAGCAATTCCTGCATCATTTCTGCACATGATTTACAGCTTAGATCCCAGGAGCTTCTGAGTTATGCTTTGTCAAACAATACCCGCAAACTATATGATACTGCAGTAAATGCATTCCATTCGTTTTGTCGAGTCTATCAAAATCGGCCAGTTTGGCCCCCATCTCAGTCAGATTTAGTCAATTTTGTGTCATATCTATCACTGCAGAAATTTTCAGCCAACACGATTAAAACATATGTTGCAGGTATTTCTTACCACTGTAAATTACATGGCTTCCCAGACAGGACCCAAGATTTTTTACTTAAAAAAGTTTTGCTGGGCCTGAGCCGCAGCAATCCCCACCATGACACTAGAAAACCAATTACCTTGCAGATTTTAACCACCATGGTCCAGACCCTCCCAAGCATCTGCCATTCATATTATGAATCCACACTTTTTACAACTATATTTGTTACAGCATTCTTTGGGTTTTTCAGAATGGGCGAGTTAGTACAAAACACAAAGCAGGATGTAGGGCATGCTATCCAAGTGCAAAATGTGTCATATTCACCACTGGACAACACAATTAAAATTGTACTTCATCACTCAAAGACTGATCAGGCGGGTAGGGGGGCTGCCATTCAACTTAAGTCTACACATAAGATTGTTTGTCCTGTGTCCTGTTTTAGGTTATATTTACAGTTGAGGCCGAAGTGTAGGGGGTCATTGTTTTGTCATATTTCAGGAAGTCCGGTGACTAGATACCAGGTAGTATCAGTTTTCAACATGTTACTAGAGAAATTAGGCTTAGACACTAAGTTGTACAAGACACATTCATTCCGTATTGGTGCAGCATCTAATGCTTGGGCGTCAGGAGCAAGTCAGCAGTCTATCTCAATTGAGGGTAGATGGAAATCTTCTTGCTTGCTTAATTATATAAGACAGTAGCTCCTCTCAAAAATGTTAAGGTATTGAAGGTGACAACCTTCTCTCATGTTTTAATTACATGTATGTAAATTTTTTTAGATCATACAAGAATCTGGATTGTTGGGTCATCCATCATTAAACATGCTTTTTGTCATGCAAGAAAGTCTTGCCGGGGCACTGATTTACAGCTAGATAGACACAAGGCATCCATTTTCTGGCAGGGCAAAGGGGGCATGAGGTGGGGTCAACTTTACTCTAAGATTAAGACATTGCTTAAGGTAGAAGATCCACCTCAGATTTTGGTCATACATTGCGGAGGCAATAATATCCCTATGCAAAACGGGGCTAAATCAATTGAACTGCGATTTAGTATTATCAAAACCTTGGAAAAACTTTCAAGACTGATGCCATCCACAACTTTAGTTTGGTCCCAGATTCTGCCCAGGGGTGTATGGAGGGGTGGGAGGAACCCAGTAGCTTTAGAAGAGGTTAGGAAGCGAACAAATAGGGCTGTTGCATCTGCACTTAAAAGGTTGGGTGGAAAATATATAAAATATCCAGAGCTGCGCATTGATAGCCCTGGTTTGTTTGCCACAGACAAGGTACATCTTTCTGGCCTGGGCAATGATTTATTTCTGTACCGCTTGCAACAAGCACTACAAACATTCTTGTCCGACCCCACTGTGTTTGCGTCGCCTAGAGTAGGGGAAGAGGGGCCATGGCTGCGCTATGACTAATTGGGTCATAGTTAGTCACACTTGACGGTGACTTTATGTTGTTATTTCACCTAGTCCACTCGGTCTCAGTCATGATGACTTGAAAAAAAAAATTGTGTGTTTTTTCTTACTTGGTCAATTTGCAGACCATATAACTATTAATGAACAGCATTGTTGTTACTTTATCATTTCAATCAAGGGCACTTTTTTACTCCCATAACAAGCAGTTGTCTTATACTTTTATGCCTTTGGGCATTAATATTCCCTGCCCTCGTGCTTTGATCTCGCTTTTTAATTTGTAATAGCTTAATGGTATATAATGATTAATCTCAACCTATAGCCCTTGTTCATGGCCCGGTGTAGCTCTACTGGTGGCGCAGACTATGCTGTGCATAGTCTCGTGGCGGCATTCTGGCTTACCAGTAGTGCTTATGTCAACAATATTAATTGACAGTCATTTGCATTTGTATATATATTATGGACTAGGTGAGCAAGCAGTTGAGCATCTGTTCCCAGGGCTCAAGCTTTTGCTTTGCTTGTTTGTTAGGGATGCCCTATAAGGCAAGAATTGATGCCTGGCTCCCACATTTTTAAGCAGCCATGGCCAATCATCGCCAAATAAAACTTAAAATAAAATACTGTGTAGTTGTCTTTCATCGGGCGATTCCCCAAACTTGTTTTGTTTTCTGTATTTCGTCTTTGATAATAAGATTTAACTTATCAGAGTTCAATCCATTTATCAAAGGGAAATCATATTTAGATTTCATCATATTAACATTTTATTTTATTATCAACTCGTAAATCTAGGCACGTATTTCACAACTATTATTCCCACAATAATCTGCGCCTCCTGGTATTAGCCTTACCATCGGCCTTAAATTTTGGGCTATTAGCCAAACCCGTGACGTCATTTTGTACTTTCATCAGTCCTTCAAAAAATTCACCCACCCTCCCATATCCCTTATACCTGGTTGAGTCAATGCTTTTACCTATTAGGCTATTAGCTGTTTAATTGATATACTGTTATTAATTAATGTACAATGTTATTTTTCTTTGCTGCTGTTTTTTTTTTCTTTCTGACCATTGCAGGACAAGCTGAAGCCTGGTTCGTTGTTACTTTGTATTTGATGGCCTCCAATCGTCATGGCTGCTGATAGAAATCCCACGCAATTCCAACAGTGGGCGGCATTCTGGCTTACCAGTAGTGCTTAATTATGTCAACAATATTAATTGACAGTCATTTGCATTTGTATATATATTATGGACTAGGTGAGCAAGCAGTTGAGCATCTGTTCCCAGGGCTCAAGCTTTTGCTTTGCTTGTTTGTTAGGGATGCCCTATAAGGCAAGAATTGATGCCTGGCTCCCACATTTTTAAGCAGCCATGGCCAATCATCGCCAAATAAAACTTAAAATAAAATACTGTGTAGTTGTCTTTCATCGGGCGATTCCCCAAACTTGTTTTGTTTTCTGTATTTCGTCTTTGATAATAAAGCGTTTTCAGCAGAGCAGGTGCTCTTGCCAAAAATCCCTTTATATTAGCGAGCGCTCGCGAGCAATCGCTCTGCTGAACACGCCCCAGAACACATCGAACCTTAAATACCGTATCTAGAGGTGGCAGGGGATAGTTTCGAACGAAAGACCCGGTCAAAATTTTGAAATAAAGGGAGAACCTGAGGTTTGGCTGGTTATTTGAGGGGTATAAATTGCTAGAATATTTATTGCATTCATTTTGTGGATAGAGGAGCTAATGTCAATTTTATTGATATATGACACTTTAATACTGGTAGCACTTTTCATCAGATATGGAATGAAAATGCGAAACTGTGGCCAAAATGTTCACTTTCGGTTTTGTGCTTGAAAAGTGGGGTGGGTTCAGAACACGAAATGTCACTCGAAAAGAAGGTGATTGACCCCCCATTAATTGGTGATTATTTGCATAGGTATACATTAAGCAACAAATTCTATGGTAGTTTATGGCAGTTGCTCGGGACTGGAGCGTGGTGCTGGACCGGTGAAAATGTGAAAAAAGGGTAATTTTTCAGAAAATTTTGAGACCGTCCCTAGCTATTCTATATAGTGCTATATGTAAGTTGTACTTGTTTTATTCTGAAATGTTTAAAAATTCTCAAGAGTCGGGACCATGTGTCCCGTGCATGCAAACCAATTTTAGCAAATTTAAAAATCGACTGAATAATGAGATCAAATATATGAGCAGTATCTGCATGCCTCACATTTCCTCGACCAAAAAAACTATCCCCTGCCACCTTCAAGAAAATGTCAATTTTTTAATAGGCTTAAAGTTTAACAATATGGGGACAGAAAAGATGTTCAATGTGTGTAAAATGGGAAACTGGCTCAATTTTTATGATTGTTCAACGTACCCTGTGATGAGATTTGGGGGCCAAAATGTAACAGGGGGTGGCCCTTAGAAAAAGTGCAATTTTCTAGTATTTTGGGTTTGTCCTTATTTTAAAACCCTTTATAGGCCTATAATTCCTATTGAAATCAGATGCAGGGTTGAATTTTGATTAACTGAATAATATTGCACCATTTTCTTTAAATTTTCTTGAAATTAATTGATAGAAATGCAGTTTTATGAAGTTTTAAACCCTTAGTTTTGATAAGAAATTGTTAAATATTGTTCTTCCTCAAGCTAAAACTGACAAAAAGTAGATTTTATGGCTAAATATGTATTGTACATGTACTACATGTAAATTACATGTAATTCTAAATAGTTAATATCTGCATTTTAAGTCAGTATAAGCAATTTTAAACTGTTTGATTGTCAAAAAAACACACCCCATCCTTCGATTTTCTTTACCGACAACCCAAAAATGGGCTTTATTTCACATTTTTTTTTTATAAAATTTCATAGATACATTGAATTGCTCCCATTTAAAACAAAACACATATGTCTGGTTTCTTCTTTATTGAAAATATATCAAGAAAGATTGAATTTGTGTGCATTTTTTAACCATTTGTCATTTGCACGTATTCCCACCTCATGATGGGGTTGTGGTCATGTTGTTCAAATTTGGTATTTCTTTGTATGTAAAACATGTATTTCAATCTTTATAACAAGTAAATCTAGATCTTTTGGTATTGGTTAAAGAATAAACAGAGAAATCAGGTTTCATCATCATCCGTTCAGCATATTTGGGAAATTACTCCCCGGGTAAGATGCCTCTGATTGCCATTTTCTAGGGATCTGTCCCTTATGAAGAGATGAAAGTGAAGGTTTTGTGTTTCAAATAAGTTGCTTTTATGTTTCAATAGAGTTTTTAAACCTGTTAGTACCATTTAGAAACAAAAAAGTTGATTGCAAGGAGTAATAGTGTGTTTTTTCTTATTCCCGTTAGCAGGGGGATAGGTGATACATATGAGTTGAATTCTCCTATGTGTGAGTACTAAATGTGAATATTTCAATGTTTTTACATCTTATAGGGATAAAGGTTTCTTGTTATAACTGATTTTGAAAGAAAAAATGTCTTTTGGATTGAAAGAAGTCATGATATATCTTGAAAAACCTTACACAAACAGGTTAAGGTGATTCAGCCGGGAATGTGGGGAATCCTTAAACAGCCATAACTTTTTTATTTTTCAATGAAATCAGACCAAGTTTAAAAAGTTTTACTCAGAATTGCATGAACTTTCTGATTTTAGAGTGTTTTGGTTAGAGAGAAACAAACTCTAAAAGTTAAAGGTGGCAGGGGATAGTTTCGAACGAAAGACCCGGTCAAAATTTTGAAATAAAGGGAGAACCTGAGGTTTGGCTGGTTATTTGAGGGGTATAAATTGCTAGAATATTTATTGCATTCATTTTGTGGATAGAGGAGCTAATGTCAATTTTATTGATATATGACACTTTAATACTGGTAGCACTTTTCATCAGATATGGAATGAAAATGCGAAACTGTGGCCAAAATGTTCACTTTCGGTTTTGTGCTTGAAAAGTGGGGTGGGTTCAGAACACGAAATGTCACTCGAAAAGAAGGTGATTGACCCCCCATTAATTGGTGATTATTTGCATAGGTATACATTAAGCAACAAATTCTATGGTAGTTTATGGCAGTTGCTCGGGACTGGAGCGTGGTGCTGGACCGGTGAAAATGTGAAAAAAGGGTAATTTTTCAGAAAATTTTGAGACCGTCCCTAGCTATTCTATATAGTGCTATATGTAAGTTGTACTTGTTTTATTCTGAAATGTTTAAAAATTCTCAAGAGTCGGGACCATGTGTCCCGTGCATGCAAACCAATTTTAGCAAATTTAAAAATCGACTGAATAATGAGATCAAATATATGAGCAGTATCTGCCTCACATTTCCTCGACCAAAAAAACTATCCCCTGCCACCAGAAACGCGATAATAGATATATTAACTCGTACATGTAGTAATGGAGAAGGAGCGAGAATGATGCATGAATACAGACCTTCATTTAGGACTCGATAGAAACTAAATTCTAGCTAGAAGTGGGAAAAAATGGCACAACCAGGAAACAAGATCCCTAACGAGAATCCCTCGTAAGTTCATTCATTATTTCGGCTCGTAATCAAAAGGTAATATCCAATGTCTAAAACGAAAGTAGATAAAAGAACCCATGTATATACTTTTTGAATAGAACATATATAATCCTTCGTCGCTACACTTTGGACTTGAGAGCGTCAAGGTTAAAACTCCATCCAGAAATGTAACTATAACATCTGAGCTACTATCTGTATTTCCGTTAGAATATAAAGCAATCGTTTCATTTGTGCCATTGAATGTTTTATACACGGCCATCATATATGTGGCTTAATAATTGAATCAGATTAAAAGTTAACACTTTTATAATTTTTACAATTAAAACAATCATATATATATATTTCAAAACATAACATCAACTTTTCTATACCTATAATTAAATACTAGTACCTTAAGGACGTTGTTAACTCAAGGTTTGAGATCTGAATTTCGGAGTGTTATAAAGGTAAATATCATAAGTAAAATCCAAACGCATAAATTATTATCAAAATGAATTATTATTGATATAACATTCGATATTTTAATGTATTATGGAATAATGCTCAGACAAAACAGAGGAAATTCGAACAAAGATTTTTTATTTTTTTTTCACTGAAATATTTTTGGCAGTACTATAATATTAAACGTTAAAACTTAATGTGTTAGTCAACATAATTTTGCATATTTTCTGTTGGTTTTATCTCACTTTTTCATTTAGATAATCGTATGGCACACACTACAACAATATTGAAAAATACTTAAAAACGATAAAAGACACCATATCTCAAAATTTTGACCATTGACCTCATATAAATTTTATGCCAACAGAATAAGGTCAATATAATTAGTTTGATAATTTAAATGTTTTAGTATCATCATCATTCAAATATTTGTTCAATTGAATCAAAAATGGGTAGGGATTTGAAAACTGATAGAGGAATTCGAACTGGAATATTTAAAAAAAAACATGTTAATGGAAATTAAAATTCTTTGTATCTATTAGTGCCACTGCCATTCATAAAGTGTATTTCATTATTAAAAGAGTTTAGCCATTTGTTACAGTAAAATTTTTAGTGATTTTTCTTAAATTTTCCAAATATATTTTATGGCCATCAACTAAAAAGTGGGTCATTGACCTACTTTTTTGAAAGTGAAAATTAACACTACATTGAAAAGCCTATAACACATAATAGATGGTTTTTCATTATCATCAGTGGAATTTTTTTTTTCATTCTGAGTAAACGTAATCCTTAAGTTTAATTCATTTAAACCACTGTAATAATGGGAGGTGATCTTGAAATAGTTAATGCACATTTTATTCTTATTTAGAACATTAGACACGGCCTAAATGTTGGCGTTAGAATATGCGCATTCTTTTCTAATAACTGATTAGAATAGATGCAGTATTTGGCAATTTAAATGTCAATTTTAATTCAAGTAGCAATTTTGATTAATTTATCGATGCCCTCTTTGTATGTAGATGTGCTTTCGCTGTTAAAGGGGCATGGTCACGATTTTGGTCAAAAATTATTTTCCCGATTTTAATGTTAACAATGCTTCAGTAAGGCATTTTTAATAGGCAACCAAAATTAAAGTGTCATTCGTTAAGTTATAAGCGAGTTACAGAGCTTACAATTCTTTGCTATGTAAACAAAGCTTTTATTTACATTTTGAACGTTGAAGTGAAAACTTCAGTTTTAGGCCGAAAATGAATGTGGTAAACGTTAAAATCTATTTATGCTTAAAATGAATAAGAAGATAGAAAAATCAGCTTGAAAAAGAATTTTTACCTGTATATTGAACTAATGTAAACAAAAACAGGGCACGAGCCTTGTTTACATGAAAAAGACTTGTGAGCCCTGTATCTTGCTTATAACTTCCCTACTGACTCTCTAATTTCATTTGGTTATTGGTAATGCATTCCTAAAGCATTGTAAATAATAAAAACAGAAAAATAGAATTTGACCAAAATCGTAACCATGCCCCTTTATATATTTTATGTCTTTATCGATCAAAACTAAAGGGTTTATTTTCCGAGGGAAAGTTACATATAACTCGACAGTAAGACCATCGTATCAATGAACAATTTTTTAAAATGCAATGATGAAAAGCAAATATCATTTTGTATGTAAGTAAAATAAAATAAACAAATATCAATACCTATAATGTTATATTCAAACTAAGATCACTCTTACTATTTTGTTGATGTAATTCTCCAGTTTGAGGAGTTAGTTGAGTATGATTAAATGGACGAAACAACATTGGTTGGTGATGTTAAATTATAAAAGATTTTTCCCTATATATTCCTATAAAAAACCTCCTTCATTGCGGCCCCACCCTTCCCCTGGGGTTCTTGATTTGAACAAACTTGAATGTTTACTACCTGAAGTAATTCCACAAAACTTTCAGCTTTCTTGATTGATTCGTTTCTGAGAGGAAGATTTTTGAAGATTTATATATATATATATATATATATATATATATATATATATATATATATATATATATATATATATAAACCCCCTACCCCCAATTGTGGCGCCACCCTACCCTGGTGATCATAGTTTGATCAAACTTGAAGCGTCATAACCTGAGAATGCTTCCAAACATGTTTCAGCTTTCCTAGTTGATTGGTTTCTGAGTAAAAGAATTTGAAAGATTTACTCTCTATTTTCCTATGTAAAAATTCGACCCCTATTGTGAACCCATCCTACTCCTGGGGATCATAGTTTGACCAATCTTGAATCTACTCTACATGACAATGCTTCCACATAAGTTTCAGCTTTTCTGGCTGATTGGTTTCTAAGAAGAAGTTTTTCAAGATTTACTCAATACATTCCTATGTAAAATTTTAACCCCCCCCCCCTCGAATTATGGTCCTACCCTAACCCCTGGGTTCATGGTTTGAGCAAATTTGAATCTACCCTACATGAACACGCTTCCATACAAGTTTCAACTTTTCTGACTGATTAGTTTCTGAGAAGAAGATTCTTTAAGGTTTACTCTATATATTCCTACTGTTTGTAAAAATTCAACCCCCATTGTGACCCCACCCTACCCCCAGTGATCATGTTTTAAAAAAAACTTTGAATCTACACTACCTGAGAATGCTTCCACGAAGTTTCAGCTTTCCTGGCTGTTTATTATTAGTTGTTGAGAAGATTTTTCAAGAAATACTTTATATATTCCTAATATGTAAAAATTCTACCCCCCCCCCCCCCATTGTGGCCCAACCTTACTTACTTGAGAAGAAGAGTTCTGAAAATTTCTTTAAAAATTTTAATTATTCCTAATTATCTCCCATTGAAATAGGGCGTGGTTTTTAATTTTCATAACTTTTAATCCCCTTTGCCTACGGGTGATTTGTGTCAAGTTTGTTGAAATTGGCCTAGTAGTTCTTGAGAAGATGTAAAAATGTGAAAAGTTTAAGGACACACTAACAGACAGACAGACGGACGGACGACAGACAAAATGTGATCAGAAAACTTTCTTGAGCTTTCAGCTCAGGTGACCTAAAAAGAATATATCGCACCGTTTTGTTTATTTCCGAAATTGCTAAGAAATGGATAAACTTAATTTTACATGTAGTAGGCGAAAGTTAATGTACTTCTGATTAAAATTCTTATCCATATAAAGAAAAACTTGATTTGAATCACTATTTAACTGTATAAATGTTTTAAAATAATATTTAAGGCATACAGATTCGAATAACGTTTTCATAGTAATCTAAAGCAGATCTTTAAAAGAGACAAGAGGCCAATAGGCCTTAACAGTCACTAACGTATTATATAACTCATACACAAACTTGTCAAGGAGTCTCATATATGCATTTAATTAGGTTTCATTCTGGAGTGGAAAAATTATAAATTTGTAATGACGACCACCTCACTGCCTGAAATCTTTCAAAAAGAACTAAGAAACATATAATTTTCCGGAGGCAATATTTTCAGATATTTGGTAAGTTTATTAATGACAAATTGTTATCTATTCAAACAATTTTTCTTTGCTGCTGTTTTTTTTTTCTTTCTGACCATTGCAGGACAAGCTGAAGCCTGGTTCGTTGTTACTTTGTATTTGATGGCCTCCAATCGTCATGGCTGCTGATAGAAATCCCACGCAATTCCAACAGTGGGCGGCATTCTGGCTTACCAGTAGTGCTTAATTATGTCAACAATATTAATTGACAGTCATTTGCATTTGTATATATATTATGGACTAGGTGAGCAAGCAGTTGAGCATCTGTTCCCAGGGCTCAAGCTTTTGCTTTGCTTGTTTGTTAGGGATGCCCTATAAGGCAAGAATTGATGCCTGGCTCCCACATTTTTAAGCAGCCATGGCCAATCATCGCCAAATAAAACTTAAAATAAAATACTGTGTAGTTGTCTTTCATCGGGCGATTCCCCAAACTTGTTTTGTTTTCTGTATTTCGTCTTTGATAATAAAGCGTTTTCAGCAGAGCAGGTGCTCTTGCCAAAAATCCCTTTATATTAGCGAGCGCTCGCGAGCAATCGCTCTGCTGAACACGCCCCAGAACACATCGAACCTTAAATACCGTATCTAGAGGTGGCAGGGGATAGTTTCGAACGAAAGACCCGGTCAAAATTTTGAAATAAAGGGAGAACCTGAGGTTTGGCTGGTTATTTGAGGGGTATAAATTGCTAGAATATTTATTGCATTCATTTTGTGGATAGAGGAGCTAATGTCAATTTTATTGATATATGACACTTTAATACTGGTAGCACTTTTCATCAGATATGGAATGAAAATGCGAAACTGTGGCCAAAATGTTCACTTTCGGTTTTGTGCTTGAAAAGTGGGGTGGGTTCAGAACACGAAATGTCACTCGAAAAGAAGGTGATTGACCCCCCATTAATTGGTGATTATTTGCATAGGTATACATTAAGCAACAAATTCTATGGTAGTTTATGGCAGTTGCTCGGGACTGGAGCGTGGTGCTGGACCGGTGAAAATGTGAAAAAAGGGTAATTTTTCAGAAAATTTTGAGACCGTCCCTAGCTATTCTATATAGTGCTATATGTAAGTTGTACTTGTTTTATTCTGAAATGTTTAAAAATTCTCAAGAGTCGGGACCATGTGTCCCGTGCATGCAAACCAATTTTAGCAAATTTAAAAATCGACTGAATAATGAGATCAAATATATGAGCAGTATCTGCATGCCTCACATTTCCTCGACCAAAAAAACTATCCCCTGCCACCTTCAAGAAAATGTCAATTTTTTAATAGGCTTAAAGTTTAACAATATGGGGACAGAAAAGATGTTCAATGTGTGTAAAATGGGAAACTGGCTCAATTTTTATGATTGTTCAACGTACCCTGTGATGAGATTTGGGGGCCAAAATGTAACAGGGGGTGGCCCTTAGAAAAAGTGCAATTTTCTAGTATTTTGGGTTTGTCCTTATTTTAAAACCCTTTATAGGCCTATAATTCCTATTGAAATCAGATGCAGGGTTGAATTTTGATTAACTGAATAATATTGCACCATTTTCTTTAAATTTTCTTGAAATTAATTGATAGAAATGCAGTTTTATGAAGTTTTAAACCCTTAGTTTTGATAAGAAATTGTTAAATATTGTTCTTCCTCAAGCTAAAACTGACAAAAAGTAGATTTTATGGCTAAATATGTATTGTACATGTACTACATGTAAATTACATGTAATTCTAAATAGTTAATATCTGCATTTCAAGTCATTATAAGCAATTTTAAACTGTTTGATTGTCAAAAAAACACACCCCATCCTTCGATTTTCTTTACCGACAACCCAAAAATGGGCTTTATTTCACATTTTTTTAATATCAAATTTCATAGATACATTGAATTGCTCCCATTTAAAACAAAACACATATGTCTGGTTTCTTCTTTATTGAAAATATATCAAGAAAGATTGAATTTGTGTGCATTTTTTAACCATTTGTCATTTGCACGTATTCCCACCTCATGATGGGGTTGTGGTCATGTTGTTCAAATTTGGTATTTCTTTGTATGTAAAACATGTATTTCAATCTTTATAACAAGTAAATCTAGATCTTTTGGTATTGGTTAAAGAATAAACAGAGAAATCAGGTTTCATCATCATCCGTTCAGCATATTTGGGAAATTACTCCCCGGGTAAGATGCCTCTGATTGCCATTTTCTAGGGATCTGTCCCTTATGAAGAGATGAAAGTGAAGGTTTTGTGTTTCAAATAAGTTGCTTTTATGTTTCAATAGAGTTTTTAAACCTGTTAGTACCATTTAGAAACAAAAAAGTTGATTGCAAGGAGTAATAGTGTGTTTTTTCTTATTCCCGTTAGCAGGGGGATAGGTGATACATATGAGTTGAATTCTCCTATGTGTGAGTACTAAATGTGAATATTTCAATGTTTTTACATCTTATAGGGATAAAGGTTTCTTGTTATAACTGATTTTGAAAGAAAAAATGTCTTTTGGATTGAAAGAAGTCATGATATATCTTGAAAAACCTTACACAAACAGGTTAAGGTGATTCAGCCGGGAATGTGGGGAATCCTTAAACAGCCATAACTTTTTTATTTTTCAATGAAATCAGACCAAGTTTAAAAAGTTTTACTCAGAATTGCATGAACTTTCTGATTTTAGAGTGTTTTGGTTAGAGAGAAACAAACTCTAAAAGTTAAAGGTGGCAGGGGATAGTTTCGAACGAAAGACCCGGTCAAAATTTTGAAATAAAGGGAGAACCTGAGGTTTGGCTGGTTATTTGAGGGGTATAAATTGCTAGAATATTTATTGCATTCATTTTGTGGATAGAGGAGCTAATGTCAATTTTATTGATATATGACACTTTAATACTGGTAGCACTTTTCATCAGATATGGAATGAAAATGCGAAACTGTGGCCAAAATGTTCACTTTCGGTTTTGTGCTTGAAAAGTGGGGTGGGTTCAGAACACGAAATGTCACTCGAAAAGAAGGTGATTGACCCCCCATTAATTGGTGATTATTTGCATAGGTATACATTAAGCAACAAATTCTATGGTAGTTTATGGCAGTTGCTCGGGACTGGAGCGTGGTGCTGGACCGGTGAAAATGTGAAAAAAGGGTAATTTTTCAGAAAATTTTGAGACCGTCCCTAGCTATTCTATATAGTGCTATATGTAAGTTGTACTTGTTTTATTCTGAAATGTTTAAAAATTCTCAAGAGTCGGGACCATGTGTCCCGTGCATGCAAACCAATTTTAGCAAATTTAAAAATCGACTGAATAATGAGATCAAATATATGAGCAGTATCTGCCTCACATTTCCTCGACCAAAAAAACTATCCCCTGCCACCAGAAACGCGATAATAGATATATTAACTCGTACATGTAGTAATGGAGAAGGAGCGAGAATGATGCATGAATACAGACCTTCATTTAGGACTCGATAGAAACTAAATTCTAGCTAGAAGTGGGAAAAAATGGCACAACCAGGAAACAAGATCCCTAACGAGAATCCCTCGTAAGTTCATTCATTATTTCGGCTCGTAATCAAAAGGTAATATCCAATGTCTAAAACGAAAGTAGATAAAAGAACCCATGTATATACTTTTTGAATAGAACATATATAATCCTTCGTCGCTACACTTTGGACTTGAGAGCGTCAAGGTTAAAACTCCATCCAGAAATGTAACTATAACATCTGAGCTACTATCTGTATTTCCGTTAGAATATAAAGCAATCGTTTCATTTGTGCCATTGAATGTTTTATACACGGCCATCATATATGTGGCTTAATAATTGAATCAGATTAAAAGTTAACACTTTTATAATTTTTACAATTAAAACAATCATATATATATATTTCAAAACATAACATCAACTTTTCTATACCTATAATTAAATACTAGTACCTTAAGGACGTTGTTAACTCAAGGTTTGAGATCTGAATTTCGGAGTGTTATAAAGGTAAATATCATAAGTAAAATCCAAACGCATAAATTATTATCAAAATGAATTATTATTGATATAACATTCGATATTTTAATGTATTATGGAATAATGCTCAGACAAAACAGAGGAAATTCGAACAAAGATTTTTTATTTTTTTTTCACTGAAATATTTTTGGCAGTACTATAATATTAAACGTTAAAACTTAATGTGTTAGTCAACATAATTTTGCATATTTTCTGTTGGTTTTATCTCACTTTTTCATTTAGATAATCGTATGGCACACACTACAACAATATTGAAAAATACTTAAAAACGATAAAAGACACCATATCTCAAAATTTTGACCATTGACCTCATATAAATTTTATGCCAACAGAATAAGGTCAATATAATTAGTTTGATAATTTAAATGTTTTAGTATCATCATCATTCAAATATTTGTTCAATTGAATCAAAAATGGGTAGGGATTTGAAAACTGATAGAGGAATTCGAACTGGAATATTTAAAAAAAAACATGTTAATGGAAATTAAAATTCTTTGTATCTATTAGTGCCACTGCCATTCATAAAGTGTATTTCATTATTAAAAGAGTTTAGCCATTTGTTACAGTAAAATTTTTAGTGATTTTTCTTAAATTTTCCAAATATATTTTATGGCCATCAACTAAAAAGTGGGTCATTGACCTACTTTTTTGAAAGTGAAAATTAACACTACATTGAAAAGCCTATAACACATAATAGATGGTTTTTCATTATCATCAGTGGAATTTTTTTTTTCATTCTGAGTAAACGTAATCCTTAAGTTTAATTCATTTAAACCACTGTAATAATGGGAGGTGATCTTGAAATAGTTAATGCACATTTTATTCTTATTTAGAACATTAGACACGGCCTAAATGTTGGCGTTAGAATATGCGCATTCTTTTCTAATAACTGATTAGAATAGATGCAGTATTTGGCAATTTAAATGTCAATTTTAATTCAAGTAGCAATTTTGATTAATTTATCGATGCCCTCTTTGTATGTAGATGTGCTTTCGCTGTTAAAGGGGCATGGTCACGATTTTGGTCAAAAATTATTTTCCCGATTTTAATGTTAACAATGCTTCAGTAAGGCATTTTTAATAGGCAACCAAAATTAAAGTGTCATTCGTTAAGTTATAAGCGAGTTACAGAGCTTACAATTCTTTGCTATGTAAACAAAGCTTTTATTTACATTTTGAACGTTGAAGTGAAAACTTCAGTTTTAGGCCGAAAATGAATGTGGTAAACGTTAAAATCTATTTATGCTTAAAATGAATAAGAAGATAGAAAAATCAGCTTGAAAAAGAATTTTTACCTGTATATTGAACTAATGTAAACAAAAACAGGGCACGAGCCTTGTTTACATGAAAAAGACTTGTGAGCCCTGTATCTTGCTTATAACTTCCCTACTGACTCTCTAATTTCATTTGGTTATTGGTAATGCATTCCTAAAGCATTGTAAATAATAAAAACAGAAAAATAGAATTTGACCAAAATCGTAACCATGCCCCTTTATATATTTTATGTCTTTATCGATCAAAACTAAAGGGTTTATTTTCCGAGGGAAAGTTACATATAACTCGACAGTAAGACCATCGTATCAATGAACAATTTTTTAAAATGCAATGATGAAAAGCAAATATCATTTTGTATGTAAGTAAAATAAAATAAACAAATATCAATACCTATAATGTTATATTCAAACTAAGATCACTCTTACTATTTTGTTGATGTAATTCTCCAGTTTGAGGAGTTAGTTGAGTATGATTAAATGGACGAAACAACATTGGTTGGTGATGTTAAATTATAAAAGATTTTTCCCTATATATTCCTATAAAAAACCTCCTTCATTGCGGCCCCACCCTTCCCCTGGGGTTCTTGATTTGAACAAACTTGAATGTTTACTACCTGAAGTAATTCCACAAAACTTTCAGCTTTCTTGATTGATTCGTTTCTGAGAGGAAGATTTTTGAAGATTTAATATATATATATATATATATATATATATATATATATATATATATATATATATATATAAACCCCCTACCCCCAATTGTGGCGCCACCCTACCCTGGTGATCATAGTTTGATCAAACTTGAAGCGTCATAACCTGAGAATGCTTCCAAACATGTTTCAGCTTTCCTAGTTGATTGGTTTCTGAGTAAAAGAATTTGAAAGATTTACTCTCTATTTTCCTATGTAAAAATTCGACCCCTATTGTGAACCCATCCTACTCCTGGGGATCATAGTTTGACCAATCTTGAATCTACTCTACATGACAATGCTTCCACATAAGTTTCAGCTTTTCTGGCTGATTGGTTTCTAAGAAGAAGTTTTTCAAGATTTACTCAATACATTCCTATGTAAAATTTTAACCCCCCCCCCCTCGAATTATGGTCCTACCCTAACCCCTGGGTTCATGGTTTGAGCAAATTTGAATCTACCCTACATGAACACGCTTCCATACAAGTTTCAACTTTTCTGACTGATTAGTTTCTGAGAAGAAGATTCTTTAAGGTTTACTCTATATATTCCTACTGTTTGTAAAAATTCAACCCCCATTGTGACCCCACCCTACCCCCAGTGATCATGTTTTAAAAAAAACTTTGAATCTACACTACCTGAGAATGCTTCCACGAAGTTTCAGCTTTCCTGGCTGTTTATTATTAGTTGTTGAGAAGATTTTTCAAGAAATACTTTATATATTCCTAATATGTAAAAATTCTACCCCCCCCCCCCCCCATTGTGGCCCAACCTTACTTACTTGAGAAGAAGAGTTCTGAAAATTTCTTTAAAAATTTTAATTATTCCTAATTATCTCCCATTGAAATAGGGCGTGGTTTTTAATTTTCATAACTTTTAATCCCCTTTGCCTACGGGTGATTTGTGTCAAGTTTGTTGAAATTGGCCTAGTAGTTCTTGAGAAGATGTAAAAATGTGAAAAGTTTAAGGACACACTAACAGACAGACAGACGGACGGACGACAGACAAAATGTGATCAGAAAACTTTCTTGAGCTTTCAGCTCAGGTGACCTAAAAAGAATATATCGCACCGTTTTGTTTATTTCCGAAATTGCTAAGAAATGGATAAACTTAATTTTACATGTAGTAGGCGAAAGTTAATGTACTTCTGATTAAAATTCTTATCCATATAAAGAAAAACTTGATTTGAATCACTATTTAACTGTATAAATGTTTTAAAATAATATTTAAGGCATACAGATTCGAATAACGTTTTCATAGTAATCTAAAGCAGATCTTTAAAAGAGACAAGAGGCCAATAGGCCTTAACAGTCACTAACGTATTATATAACTCATACACAAACTTGTCAAGGAGTCTCATATATGCATTTAATTAGGTTTCATTCTGGAGTGGAAAAATTATAAATTTGTAATGACGACCACCTCACTGCCTGAAATCTTTCAAAAAGAACTAAGAAACATATAATTTTAGCAAAAAACTTAAAGATCCGGTCTACAAAATCATGAATTCAGTTTTCGCTACAGGTGTGTGGAAGATAATTTTTAAACATTATATGCATTATTAATACTTATACATCCATTTTTCCTCTTGAGTCAAACCCATACTCCAGGGGACATGAAAATTAAAATTTTAGAAGAGGACTTCCTGGTAAACATAATTACGAAGTCAGTTTTTCCTACAGATGAGTGAGAATAGAGAAGATTTTTAAACATTATATGCATTAACGATATATGGCCATTTTGCCCACCCCCAGGTCCTATACCCCTGACCCAGGGGCCATGAAATTCACAATTTAGATAGAGGAGTTAGTGGACATCATAACCATGCATTCAGTTTTTTGCCCGCTTGTGTGGGAGTAAAGAAGAAGATTTTCTAAGATTTAACACATTTTTACTATATGGCTATATTGGCCCCGCCATATGGCCTAAACCCCTGCCCCAGGGGTCATTAAAAATTCACAATTTTGGTAGAGGACTTCATGAACATCATAACCATGTATTTAGTATTAAACAAATATCTATGGGAGAAGAGAAGAAGATTTTCTAAGATTTAATACATTTTTACTATATGGCCATATTGGCCCCAACATAGAGCCTGGACACCTGAACCAGGAGTCAGTTTCACAATTTTGGTAGAGGGCTTCATGGACGTCATAACCAAGCATTTAGTTTTTAACAAATATATATGGGAGTAGAGGAAAAGATTTTCTAAGATTTAATACGAAATTTTACACTTTCATAACGAATTGCTTTACAGTTGAAAAAGTTTGCACTACCATTTAACATAATAGTTTAAATGAATTAATTCTCACATGAATTTTTCAATTTACAACCGATAATTAAACGTATGAAAAGAATGTATTTTCATTCTAAGCCTCAATTAGCAAAAACTGTAGTCTTGTGAAAGAAAACATGTCTATAGTGAATTCGCTATAGTTATTATTACCAATTCGTTAAACGGATATAACGAATTACGGATATAACGCAGTAAATTCATTGGTCCCTAGGACCTCGCTATAACCGAGTTTTACTGTACATTTTTACTTTATTGCCATATTGGCTTCACCCCATCTTCGCTAGCCAAGGGTGCCTATATGTTTCTCTATTCTATTCAGAGAAACACCGTGGATCGTCAACCCTGGCTAGCGAAGATGGCCCCACCCTAGAGCCAGAATACCTGACCTAGGGGCCATGAATTTCACAATTTTGATAGACGACCGGGCTTCATGGACACCATTACCATGCAATCAGTTTTTTCTCACATGTGTAGGAGAAGAGAAGAAGATTTTTGAAAATTTGTGGGTTTTTTTGCATATAAGGTTCTACCTGTGGAACCCCGGGGGTGGTAGAGCCATGGATTTTACAATTTAGATTCCTCTAACCATAGAGATGCTTCACACAAAAATGGTAACAATTGGCCTTGTAGTTTTTAAGAAGAAGCTAAAAATGTAGAATTTTTAACGCACGACGACGGACGAAAACAGATAGCAATAGGTCACCTGAGTTTAGTTAGGTGACCTAAAAACCATAGTTGTGCTGACAAGAGACAGCTACATGTACATATACTTTGGATCTGAACAAGAGTAATATGTTGGCGACAGAGGTGTTTTGCTAGAACTTTCGAAAGCTTAAAGATGCAGAGATTACGACAGACAGAATGCAATCCATTTAAAGCAGCATTTGATCATAGATAGGGATGACTCAGGAAGGAAAATATCCTATTGGTACATAACATAGTGATAATAAATTTCTAACGTAAATCACGTAATTTTTATACTGTCAGGCATATGATTGACCACACAGTTGGGAAAAACCTAGCTACAGGAAACACATACAACACGGAACATGCAGTTCTGTTACTGGATTTTAAAGGAAAAATATGTTTCGGTTAAGAGAGGATGCCCAGAATTGTGCGTTACTCATGGTGAATAAAGCAATACAGTTTAAGGTCGAACATAGTTTCACAACTACGTGTATGTTAAATCAATAAAAAACATTGACGAGAAGAAAAAGTGTTCTGACTGTAAGAAAGTATGCAAGTTTGGAAAAAGATCTTGTCTGAGGTATACAGGAGAGTTAAGTATTCCCGTCGTTTTAGCAGACAAAGCTTAACAAATCAAACATATATTTTGGAATCGTATATTCCCTTACTGCTGCCAACGATTCCATGAAAAAAGGTGCTTTGTAGTATGAAATTCGAAAGGATCAGGTATTGACCAACAATTTGAAATTTGCAAGTTGTTTTCCAGAACTGCCCAAAGACCAATTGTAGCTCTGCTCCTTAATGATAGCGTTTAATGGAAAGAATTCAGTGAACCTGAAAAAAGTATAATGTCAGATGGATTCTGCACAGCATGCATTGACGTGGTTTCAATACACTGTGACTGCGTTTATCAGTAGAAAAAAAAACAAATGAAAGAATGAATGCTTTGTTGACAAATTGAATATTGGCTGTTGGAGTTATAGAATTACAGACAATGGAGGAGAATTCAGCTAGCAGGAAACGAAAGAATTAAATATTCTTTCTCAATTTCGACACGTGTACTACAGCAGGAATACATGCAAGTCCTTTCCAGAATGTATTGTGAAAAAGGGTGCATGCATTCAATGATATCATGTACATCAAGCTAATGAATTATTACTTGTGCTTGGGCCTTTGTTCATGAATATGTTTACATAATAAAAAGTACTTTTAATGACCAAAGACCCCAGCACCTGTGGTGTATATGCCATAAAACCCATGATAAATTGTTTTCGTTTTATTTATTTATAGCAATTACAGTGTATTGTTTTTTAGGTTTTATTGAATTTTTATCAGAATCATGACATTTTTAGAGTTTGTGTGATATTGAAAATACTGGAGGTATAAAACTTTGAATAAACTTGCATCGGAAGTTAAAAAAAAATTTGCTGTAGCAAACTTTAGTTCTTCGTTTTGTTTAATTTTAACTATAACTACTGGTATGTATAATGCCTATTTATAAGGCCAACACTTTGTAAGTAAAGAACAAATGCTTTCTTACGTTTCTTAAAAAAATCACACTTTTTAGATCTAGGAGTCCATTTTCTAATATGTAAAATGTATCAATTACGCGTTTCCCGTAATATAAATATCAACCGCATTTTTTATCTTACGTGTACGTGCACTTGTAAGAATTTCACTACAAGTACACCTACCCGTGCATGTAACAAATCTCAACCTCTGTATGTTCTTTGTGATTGTTTCATGATCTATTTGGGCACCCTGATATAATGATCAAAGTTTGTTCAAACCGTTCTCCCTCTGCCAATGATATGGTCCAAAGAAAAGTTCATAGTTCTACATATAAATTAACATCAATACAAAAATTGATCTTGTGATAATTTTTTGTTTTGTAAAATAACGATCTTTCAAAAGACTCTAGGCTTAAAAAACTTAATTCTAATATGATTAAAATTCTGAGTCTTTGAAATCCTTTTTCTCTCTTTTATCAAGTATTGTACAGAATATAAATGAGAACAAACAAAAAATTTCATCCAGTCTTACATGTAAAGCATACATTCAAAGTAAAAAGGGCAATTGTTTTACTTTAAATAAATAATATTATGTATTATTTTAAGCGTTGTTTAGTTAGCAACATTTCTAGGAATAAAATGATGCACAAGACATTGGGTTTTATTAACATAGTTTCCATAGTGGAGTTAATTAGTTCTAAAAAGATTAATAAGGGTTTTTGCCTATGTTAAGGAATTGTTTTCGGAATGAGATAGAATGAAAGAGATAGACATTGTTATTTATTAACATAAATATTAGTAATTTATTTAGAAACTACCAGATAAAGTTAAAACTTCAATATAGGTTTTTAGCTCACCTGAGCTTAAAGCTCAAGTAAGCTTTTCTGATCACATTTTGTCCGGCCTCCGTCTGTCTCTCCGTCTGTTTGTCTGTTAACTTTTCACATTTTTGGGTATCTAAACCCAATGTGCCAATTTCAATCAAATTCAGCACAAAGCATCCTCAGGTAAAGCGGATTTTTATATGTAGGGAATCGTCTTCTTTCAAGGGAAGATAACTTGAAAATTTGAAGCCTTTTAAATAAAATCTTCTCAAAAACTAGTTGGCCAGGAAATCTGAAGCAAGTATGGAAGCATCCTCAGGAAGTTGAGATTTAAGTTTGCTCAAACCATGATTTCAAGGGGAAGGATGGGTCACAATGGGGGTTGAATTGTTTACATATTAGGAATAACTATATATAATAGAGAAGAATATTTAAAAAAAATGTGTTCTATTCAAAAGTTAGCAACAATAGGGAATTGGTTTTTATATGGGATAAATTTGAAAATGTTTTAAGCAAGATACACCCTACTTAATGTTAGGAATTTATAGTATAATTATTTATTCGTTATTAAATTATTTTTTATATTTAATGTGCATCATGCCATTTATTATGTATAGCATTGTCAATTAATTTGGGAGCGTTGGGTATGCGAGTCTGCTCAATTTTTCTCTCATGTATCTAGACATACTTGTTTTCTTTTCTTATCGCAGAAACTTACAAATATGGGAACTTCATCAATAAAACATAGAAAAGATCTAAATATTTCATTATTTACAGTTTCAAAGAGAAGCGGAAAAAAGCTGAGCAATTGGTTTGCAAAGAACACGATGAAGAAACCGAACATACAGAGATTCGTTTGAAATATATGAGGTATTTACTGACGCATATTCTGTGTTATGTATGAAGAAAAAAATGTTTCCAAAAATAAACATTGGACAGTTAAAAAAAGAGGACTGGATGGTCGTGGTCATATTTAGACTGTATTAACCCGCCTTAAGAATAAGATCTCTGTATAAATATATAGCGAAATATCCAAATTATAAAACTAATATACATCATGGATTTTTTCTTTACTGAATGATAGTTTTTAAAAATTTATGAAAGATCTGATAAATCATTTGTTGACCACACAGCCTCCTTAACTGTAGCTCCCGGTCTAAAAAAAATCGGATGGTCGAACTATAGGTGCTACAGTTCTTTACGTGTTAAAAAGTTACAACTTACATCGCACAAAACTTGCGCTAGTTTTGGATTGATTAACCTTATTTTCACACAAACTGTATTGACATAATTAGTACCAGTAAATTCTTCCGGAAATTAACTACTGATGTACAATAGTTGCTTTACTTGACTCAGTCTTTCTCTTTAAATATCACGCTATCCTACCTCGGAAAATGAAGGATGTTAAATCACGTGGAAATCGAGAGGGTTTTTTTGTGCATGTAAACAAACTACACTTCTTTACTTTACGGAGCTGGTGATGATGTTTTAAAAAATATCAGAGGCTAGTAGAGTTACAATATCTGTTGTAAAATGTACGAGGAATTTTTTTGAAATCGAATATTTGTAATGAATGTGTTAAAAAAATAAGATTAATCAGCCCAAAACTAGATTAAGTTTTCCATTTTCTAAAGTACGAAGGAATATTTATTCAAATGTTATTAATATTAAACGTTCATTAAGATTTTTGTATTGCTATTTAACTTTTGATGATACTATTTTAATATTGGTTTGGCAGATTGCGGAAAGAAATCGACGAATGCCAAAAAATACATGAACTATCAGTTGAAAGGGAGAAAAAGCTCAAAGAACAGCAAGAAGAATTTGAAAAGTACGCATACATGTACCTACGAGTTTTTATTTTTCCAATGCACTTAACTCTAATACGCATGAATCGGGTATTAACAGTATCTTTTGCTGTTATTTATATACACTAAACCAAAGTTCTAAGTGTTTACCTAATACAATGCATGTATTGAAGTGTGTAAGAACGATGTGATTATCTTGACCTCTGGTTGCGACCCGAGACCTGGTCATTTGCTGGATATCATGAACACTTCCAGTTTGGTTGAGTTTCCCCCAGAGCTTTCTGATTGTTGTTGGTTGTCGATGGAAATGGCAATACACTAATAGCATTAAAAAATATGTTGGACAACTTATTATACGGAACGACAAATATTTCAAACAATATCGAGGCCGCAATGATCAGTAGATATAAAATGAGTAAAACATGTCGTACGTACAATTTAGACATAAACATTCCAACGACTCTAGTGTTTTCCACAACGATAGTTCTGCAAATTTCAGATTTTTTTTTTCATTTGAGACTATTTCTAATGACTGATGTCAATTAATTGCAAGAATCGTGCTGGAAAACAGTAATTTCTTGTTTTGAGCTCGAGGTTGCGTCACGGGTTATTTATTTTAATCGATATTAGTTTATTTTATCTGTGCTCTTGTTGAGAAGACATATCCGTTACGAAACGCTGAAAATTTCATATCATTTTATTCTATAATTTTCAAATTATTCTATTTATAAGGGTGAATACTTTCATGTAAAAGTTTTGATAAGAAGAATGCTTAACTGAGAAGCAAAAATGGAAAACAATTTAAAACTTAATAGGTATTCGTCTTATGTAATACGTCTGTTGGGTTATTTAGTAGATAGTTATGAAAACAAAAACGTGTTCCTACTTTTGTATAAAAAGATTCTGCTACTGTAACAATTTTTGCCGATATCAAAAAAATGCTGCGGCCACTATTAATCGATATACCACGAACGTCTTTAGTTATCAGATCAGAAACATACATCAACTTGGTAATTTTAACGAGTATGTAAATATAGAACTTTTTATGTTCACAACACATCTTAATACCAGTCACAATATTGTGTATGCCTTCAATGTGTATATTTTTTCAAGTGCTCAGAGCTGAATGCAGTTGTTTTAAGGGCTTCCTTAACGCATTTAAACTGCGTGTTCTTATAAACAAGAGGCCCATGGACCACATCGCTGACCCGAGCAACAATGGCTAACTACTTTGAGTTAAAACACTTTAAAAAATTAAAACTAGAAAAATTTAATATTTAGCCAAATTAAGTACCATAATTTTCTGATTTAAGATTCAGTATTTTATAGAGGGGTGTGGGTGAAAATATTTTGCGATATATAAATTTTGTTATGCACTGCAGTTTTATTTGCACATATTTGAACAGTAATAGCTCTTTAAAAATAAAACTTTTCATACATTTTGTAAGATGTATATAAATCAGTTTTTAAAAAAAACACCCATTGTTAACCTACCTTATCACGTGTTATAATAATTTGAAGTTAAATCTACACAATTAGAGGATGCCAACATTCTATTTCATTAATTTTCGTCTCAGAGGCCATGCAATAAATATCTAGATTAAATGATGAAAATACTTGATAAGGTGGTTACCATTTACCTGTAGGATATTTTTCATTGGCGCATCGGTATTTATGAAAAACAAAAAATCTAACTTAAATTAGTTTAATTTTCATTTTTTCGGAGCATTTATGAGATTAAAAAGAATCACATCTAGGTGAATATTTTTTGTGTTTATTAAAGCTGCTAAGCTCTATGAATATACCATGCTGATGAGATACATTTCATTTTCACAGCTTTTATCTCTCCGAATTTTACGCTTATTTTCGCATATACTTCATCTTTGACATCTGTACCTTTATAAAAAAACACTTTTACCTAAAATAAGATCATATTTAAGATATATAAATAAACTTTAGGTAAAGGTACACTGTTTACTTTCGATTTCCTTTCATTTTTAGTCCCCAACCCCTTTATATAGCAATCAAAATATATGAGAGCATAAAGGTACATTTTTCTCCCTCAACTACTTACTAGGTATTATATTTTATTAAAATCTACCTATATATATGCGAAAAGAAAATATATATCGTCTTCACCATTATAAACGATTGTTGTTTACCTGGCGTGAACTCGTTTGATGTATTATAATCTTACTGACTTGATGAATTCACTCGACTGGAAAATGTTGTCACGTGACATGTCAAAGAGCTATTCAATGTATTGACAGGCATATCACTCTACTGTATTATTTTCATCTTTATTCAAAAACAACAAATGGCTACAAACCAAAATGATTTTCCGCTGCAATATTTTCTTAACGACGATAATGCAGATATCCTCATAATTATAATGTGTCAGAACTATGGAAACTGTTTGAAGACATCGTTTTTATTTAATCTTGTTTGAAAACTATTAAAACTGTTGTAGATTTCATATAATTCATCGTAAAAGAAGGGCGCGGATATGTTAAGGCTTCCCACAGCATTGTGTAGAAAATCACTAGTCTGTATTTCATACTGTAGTATAAATAAACAAGACGGAAACGTCTTTCAACATCAACCAAGGTTCATTCTTTTCAGTTTGCCTCTAAATTAAAAAATAACAAAGATAACGAAGATTTACGAATTTATTAAGCAAAATCAAATATTGAACATAAATAACATTGTTTGATTCCGTTTATAACCTAAAAAGGAGAAATGAAAATTTACCTTAATAAATGCCGAAAAAGGGGAGAGGGGAGAGCTTGGTCCGTAGACCAACAAGAGAGTCTCCCGAATGCCCGATGACGGTCGTATTTATACACTTACAGACAATAGAATTTAAATAACAATAGACAGGGCATCAATAGTCTTAAACAAAATATAAACGGAGTATAAATTTCCGGATTCAAACATATACTATAGATATACCACATTTCAATATGATGTCATAATCAGCTTTGACGTCACGATCTACATTCCATTCGATAGTTCTCAGGGAACGTATCGTAACTTTAAAAGTGAATTTTGACACAGTAATAAAACCGCTCATTTCCTTTATATAGATGCTGACGTTAGTGCTAGACGTATAGAAATCATTCATATTAATAATCAGTCTCAAATAATTGGCTGATTTAAAATTTCAGTTCAAGTAAAAAGACTATTTATATATTAATGGTTTGTAGACTCTTACTGCTATATGTAAACAACTGAATGAAGAAAGTTTAATGCATGTAAAAAACATCTTGGCGCAGGTGAAAGATTAAATACAATTTTTAAATGTTTTACGTAAAATTGATAGAGAATATAAGTACCAATGTGAATCATGCTTAGGAAACCGACGGACATATCCCAATTTTATGTAAATCGCTTTAAATTTATTTAGTAAAAATGTGCCATCTTTTAATGATTTGATGAAATGTTTTAACAATATCTTTAAAAAACGAATTTTCTATTTCAAGCCCAAGCAAGAACCTCAAAGTATATGACATAACACAGGATTTTTCTTAAAGATATTTAAGATTTAATGTCATTAATCACCTGCGCCGATGCGATTTATTTAGATAAGTTGCAATGTTAGGATACGCTAGGATACGTGACAACGAAGTACATATGACGTCACAAAATGCATCAAATATAATGTTTAACATTGTTTTCAATATACGTTTTTCAGATTTTAAGAAATACTCCCGGTCAAAGTAAATTTTTGTTCATTCAAATAATATCGTTTTACAGCCGTATTTTAGCTCCGGGACACCTTAACATTGCTGCGGGGCCCCAAGAGGGTACATGTAGTTATAACACATCATCCTTTTAACTTTTATGTACAAGTATTTAATCTTTAGTAAGACATTTCTAATGATCAACCAAAATTTCAGCGTCTGTCGTAGAATTATTAGCAAGATACAGAGCTCTTAATTCTGCTAGGTTTGAGTCATGTTTTTGTTCACATGAGTTTATTACTGTAACATTCAACTTAAGAATTTTAAACTATTTCCTGTTCAGCATTTAAAATGTAAACGAACAAAAACATGGCCTCAGCCCTGTGTAGAAACATAGAATTGTGAGCAAAAACCTCTATCTTGCTAATAACTCGAAGCTTTAAACTCTTTGGTTAGTAAATAAAAAACTGTAAACAATAAAAACAGAGTAAAAATGCACTACAACAAAGAATTAAAGAGCACAATTTATTTTTCAAATCATATTTCAATCAGCAAAAATAGTGTATGTTTAGACTGAATAGACTTGGGAAAATGGTAAGCATCTTCAGGGATTTATCAGTACCTTCTCAGGGACCAAACTTCGGCCCCAATCTATTCCCAATGGAAAATAGGTTTAATTTTTTACAATTTAGCATATTTTTTACCAAATGGTGAACAATGCAATTTGTTGAATTCTATTGGGAAAATACTTCATAAAATGATCAAAATGTCCTTAATTTTTCTCTGTTTAACTCTTTTAACAAAGTTGCATCATAAAATAAGTTTTAAAACACCCTGGAAACATCGCCAACTTTTAATTTGAATTTCCTCTGTTTTTCTACACCTCGTGTTATTGTATCATACTGTAAAGGTATCATTTAATTTCCATATACCCGATTGATATTTGAGTAAAAGGTAAGCATAATGAGTTATTTCAAATAGGAAAATATAATTAATGCATTTTTTGCATTTAAAGAGACCTAAGGGACTTAATATTCAAATGACCAGAAATAGGTATCGCATACATCCCTGTATGAAGTTGAATCATATTTAAAAGTCTAGCTGTTTGTTTGTACAAATTCCGAAGTATATGTGGACTACACCTGAAATCATGATGTATGCTTTACATATAGAATATTTCTTAATTTCATCGAATTCTCGATAAAATTTTCCCATTTTCTCCAAAATGACATTTCCCAAAATAGGCTGATAAATCCCTGATCTTAACAAAACACATTGGATTAATCAACCATTGCACAGAGATCATACTGAATTACCAATTGAATTAATTTTCTTTTAGTATGTTTTCAATGCATCAGATTTTGCTCATTTTGTCTAATTTTGCCTACATGTATGTTTGATTTGATACGTAAAATTTCCAAAATACAGGCGATGGTTCCCCAGCTTAAAAAGCATAATTAAAATTAAATTGAAACGAAAATCAAAACAAGCTAAAACCACCATCACAAGTGAAAATGACAACGCATTCAAATATTTAACCTCAATTGACTTCGTAAACTCGGCACCAATATATATTGCATGTTTCAAACATTACATTCGCACGTGAATAGAACAAACAAAGTGATCTTAGTCAGATTGACCCTTTCAACATGCGTCCAAAATGGATGCTTCGAATATCATTTTTGAGATATGGAATAACGAACCCCGAACTTATAAAATGATTACCCCCCCCCCCCCTCTTTTGTTATTCGTAATTTGGAACAGGATGAGCCCTTAATTTTACAAGTTATATTTTCCTTTCAATAAGGGTAATTTATGCTCAATTACGTTGAATTTGAACCAGTGGTTCTTGAGAACATTTCTTAATATGCACCCCCCCCCTTTTTTTTTTATAGTTTTGAGGTTTTCTCCGCTTTGAAGAAAAACTGGCCTTTTATTTCTGCAATTTACATTCACCTTTCCATAAGAATGCTTTGTCAGATTTGGTTGAAATTGGCCAAGTGGTTTTAGAGAAGAAGTTCAAAATGTAAAAAGTTTACAGACAGACGGACGACCGACAAAATGTGAACATAAAAGCTCACTTGAGCTTTCAGCTCAGGTGAGCTAAAAAATGAAAGAGTAATATTTAAAAAAGAGACAAAATGATTTTATTCAGATTGATGGCTTGCGATTAATACCTTTGTACACTATTCACACCCCCAAACCTAAATAATATTTAGTCATGAACCTTAGGGAGCATGAATTGCTATACACAGGAGGAAAAACTCTAGAAAACCGTTAATAGTTATAGTCACTATCAACGTTTCACTTTTGATTAATACAAAAGACTTTACCAGTGTTATTAATTACAAATAGTATTTATGAAATCCTTAATTAAATTGACCCCAAGTTGTTTTTGTTTATTTTGGTCATTTTTGGCAATTCAATAAAAAGAAATACATGTTAATAAGAAAACAATACAACGTCTATTATTGCTTAAAAAAGGGGGGGAGGGGAAATGGTTTTTTATCCATTTTTTTTCGTGCCATTGTGCTTTTTAACGTTATGAAAAAATCAAGCTTTGCAGTAGTATGTTATAAGTATTCACATAAAATATAAGGAAAAACACGGTTGTTGCGAACACGCTTATAATGAATTGACGGGTGCAGCGAAGTGATTTTCTTTCCCCCTGACTATATCACATGTTGTAAACTTGACGGATACAACGAATTACGCTTATAACGAAACAAAATAGCCCGTCCCTGGCACTTCGTTATAAGCGTGTTTTACTGTATTCTATCCTATGGTTTTACCCTAGTTTTTGATTGAATCCATTGTACCAATATACCTTTGTAATACTCCAGAATAAAATAGCAAAATTTGATGTATTTTGATATTTTAAGATGATTCCTTTTCAGAATAAGATTGTACAATGTTGTTTTTCGTATATATAAGATAGACAAGAGGCCCATGGGGCCACATCGCTCACCTGAGCAACAATGGCTTTATACTTGTATGGGCGTTCAAAGGATATTGTGCCATATGGCCCCTCGGTAGAATAACACAAAATAAATACCGTAAAGTATCCGATTTTACACTTATTTTTGCATACACTTAATTTTTGACATTGTATCTTTATGAAATACCATTTTTACTGCAAGAAGATCCTATGCAAGATATCAAACTAAATTTTTGGTAGGGGTACACTGTTAACTTCCAATTCCATTTATTTTAGTTCTGCCCCCCCCCCCTGCCACACTTTATAAAGTGATCGAAATGTACATTTCTTCTTCAACAACCTACTAGTTATTGCATTTTATTAAAAAAAATTCCTATATGTGAAAGAAGATTTATCCCCGTAACAGTAATGTGTTAGACCTATTGAAACTGTTTGAAAGATGTCGTTTTTATTTACTTGTGTCTATCAAAACTATCAAAATTGGTGTAGATTCCATATAATTAATCAAATAAGGAGGGGGCCTCAGAAAGTAGTTACAGCATATCATCCTTTTAGCAAGATATTTCTAATGATCAAAAAAAATTTCAGCGTCAATCGTAGAATCATAAACAAGATACATAGCTTGGTTTGAGTCTTGTTTTTGTTCACATGAATTTATAACATTCAACTAAAGATTTTCAAACTTGGTATTTCCTATTCAGCATAGCTGCATTAAAAATATATACAAAATAAACAAACTAAAGTATGACCTCTGAGTACAAACATAGCATTGTGCGCAAAGCTCTGTATTTTGCTTATAACTCGAAGCTTGACTCTCAGATACAGTAAGTAAATGTAAAACTGTAAACAATTAAAGCAAAAGAAAAAAATGCACTAAAACAAAAAAAGAACACAATTTTTTTTCCATCAAATATATATACTTATACATTTCTAGCAGCGAAAATAATCTCCGTTTAGACTGAAAAAGATGAGCATTTTAACAAAACATGTTGCATTAATCAACCATTACGTAGAGATCATACCGAATTAAATGTACCAATAGAATAAATAGTATTTTATAATATGTTGTTAGTGCATCAGATTTTGCTCATTTTGCGCAGGTACATGTAAACAATTAGCTGTCTGATTTACCAAAGTCTATATTTGATTCGATACGTAAAAATTCCAAAATACAGACGATAGTTCCCCTCAAGTTAAAAAGAAACGAAACGAAAATCAAAACAAGCTAAAACCACCGTCATAAGTTTAAATGTCAACGCATTGAAATATCTAACCTCAATTTACTTCACAAAAACGGCACAAATATAATTATATATTTTGTTGTTTCAAATATTCTCTTCGCACGTAAACTGTTGCACAACAAGCAAATTCATCTTTGTTACTTTGACCCGTTTATCATGCGTCCAACATGGCGTCTTCTAACAATGAATCTGGTTTTCGATATATAAAATATCGAGCCCGAAGTTAAACTGATTGATCCTCATTCTCTCTGTCTTATTATTATTTTCGTAAATTACTCAAATTTGAAACAGAATTAGCCCATAATTTTTGCAATGTATATTTTTCTTTCCATAAGAACTATTTATGCTAAATTACGTTGAATTTAACTCAGTAGTTCTTGAGAAGAAGATTTTCAAAAATGCACACCCTTTTTCTACAGTTTCGAGGTTTTCTCCGCTTTGAATAAAAATCGGTCTTTCATTTCTGCAATTGATATTCATCTTACCATAAGGATGCTTTGTGCCAAATTTGGTTGAAATTGGCCTGATGGTTTTAGAGAAGAAGTTCAAAATGTGAAAGTTTACAGACGGACGGACGCACAGATGGACGGACGAACTGAAAATGTGTGTCATTTTGAGAAGTGTCATGACGGACACTAACGGGTGTCATTTTGTCAAGTGTCACTTCCGGTGCTCACCGGAATCGTTAAAACAAATCAAGTTTTTGATAGATTTAACTTTTTTTCTTTGACTGTTTTGGTTAGCCTGTTAACAATAATGCTCATTAGGTAAATGTATTAGAATTACAATCTTTAATTTTCATTAGGCACTTCCTTTTGTCCGTTTCCGGTCCTGAGACAGAAAACCTTGTCTCAATGAGTCTCAGAATTGGAAGAGACTTGAACGACCAAATTTTGTGAAAAGATAGACTTATGTATGCAAATGTGTTTAACATGTTTCGTTTGAATCGGCGTAACTTTTGGTCGTCACAGAAAGTACTCCAAAAACTGGTTTTTCCCCTTCCTTTTCGTTATTTTATATGGAAGTAATTTCTTGAAATATCCTTCACAGTAAACATTATATCTATGATTTTTTTCTACATGAAAAATGAAATTTCTTACAAATTGATATATGCATATAAGAACCGATCTCGAGTTGGGAAGACCTTGTTGTTGCTAAAGCAACAAGAGTCTAATTTTTGTTATTATAATAATATGGAGTAATATCTATTACATGTACAGAAACAACTCCCTATAATTTTCAATAACTTTGCAGGAACACTTGAGTTGGTTTATATTATACATGGTTGAAAAAATAAATAGTTTTAGATACAGATTTTAGGCAAAAAACCCCCCAAAACTGCATACTCAAATTTATCTTCTGTACATACAATCATCAATAGAAGGGCATGTATTTTTAGAAAATAATAATAAGCTAATTCTCTACAGTTGTAACCTATTGTGCATTATAAATTACGTACACTATTCAATATTTGAGGTAAATTGAGCAGAAAATGTCACCCATATAATTATACTGATCAAGAAATTGCTGAGTAAGAATCCATATTTAAAGAAACATAAAGTTTAACGCTTTACAACATGGTTACATTTTCACTGCTCTCAAAGGGATCTTCTCGTGAAAAAAGTAACAAGTTACAAGAAAAACAAGTAGTTCTTTAGAAGATGCGTTTTGTGAAATCAGCATAGAAGCATTGTAACATAGATAATTGTCATTTTAGTCTTGTTGGACCCCAAAGATCATTAAGAGATAAAATTGTCAGGACTTGATGGTATTTCTTTGCATTAATGTTGCCATTAACAGCTGTAATAGTACCTACTCCGTGCCACGAAATGCATCCCCAGATCATAACTTTGTATGATGGCTTCGCCCGACGTGTCTCAACCAAGTCCGGTCTAACCCTCGCCCCGTTTCCTCTAAATATAGACACGAGAACTCTGTCCTACAACGATTTTTGGCTCCTCTGAGAAACAAACTTTTCTCCAGTAGTTCCCAACAGTCAATTTTCTCTTTTCTCTGATCTCTTTTGCCACCAGTCTCATGAATCCATTTTTATGCAGATGCGATTGCACATCTCGTTTAGATACTGGCCGTTCTATGTTTTCATTGAATTTATCCGTAATATCCTTCAAACTCTCTCTTCTGTGAGTTAACACAAGCCTTTCCAGTTTCCAATAATCCCAGGATGTCACGGTAGATTTCCTGCCTCGTTTTGGGATGTTTTCTATGGAACCTCGTCGTTCTACACGTTTTTTAAAACTTGAAATTGTAGATCTTGGTATACCAAAGGTTTCTGACAAGTAGCTATAGGTAATAGTTTTACCATCTTGTGACATTTTCCATACCATTTCTTTTATTTAATTACTCAATTCCTTCGAATTCGCCTTGCGCCCAATCTTCTTTCCGTCGATTCAGATTTGTTTACAAAGCAGACGACAATAAAATCACGTGACCTATGAAATGTCACATGACTAAAAATTGTTACAAATAGTGTAAACACGCCACCATTTTGTACGAATATATATATGGCATCATACTGTATTTCCATAATATCTCTATTATTGTAAGTGTTACAGAACGATGATTGTGTAAAAGAAACTAAGATTAAATTTTCTTATCATTTCTCATTTTATAACAGTTATATGTATTTTGAGAAAATTGTTTGAGCACTTATACTTCCGCTTTCACAGAAACTATATAAATTGTGAACTCGTCTCGAAGGCAAGTCTAATGAACGTTAATTCGAACACTCTGGAAATATTACAGACTTTGCGATTAAAAAGAAAACCTACACACACATTTGCAGGGTTTACACCGAACTATGTAGAAGCTTTTAAAAGACGTTAACTCCGGTAAAGTTTCAACGTACTTTTTTTGACTGACCATTGTCCAATGAGATCGTAGTAGGGCGGAGTTGTGACATTGCCGCTCAGACGTGACTTGAAATAGAGAGAAGAGAGAGAGAACGTTAATGGAGTAAATCATAGTGATGCAGATATTTAAACAAACCATCATTAGTTATAAACTGGCCAATATTACATGCGTATGACAAAAGACAATGCAGGCGGTAGCTTTTTGGAAAAAATAAAGCAAATTCGCCCTGATACATGTAAAGATGTAAAAAAAAAAATAATATAAGCCACACACTATATATACCAACGGGTCTACTATAGCAAAATTACGACCTATGTTTAATTCCGGGAAGATTCAGCATACTTTGATTAGAATATCAATACTTGTACTTAGGTGCAGTCTGAAAAATTCGTAAAATTTTGGATGTTTTGACAATATTTCATTTACCATTATGTATTATACGTGTGCTGAGCCCTTGTGGTGGTTCTTTGTCGTCCCAGCGCCGACCTAAAACCCTTCAATTCCTAAATTCGCAACCCGTTAATACCAACCTTTTTACCATGTGTTTACCAGCAAAACTATGACCTATGTTAAGTTCCGGGAAGATTTGGCATACTTTGATTTAATATTGACAAGTACATAGATTACAAAGTTTGCGGATACAGTTTCTTAAATTCAAGTTCAGACGCAGTAAAATCTTGGATGTTTTGACAAAACATTATCCCTAAATTAATATTGATTTCGTTGTCACCGGCTAAAGCAAACTACTTCAAAGTTACACGAGTATGTTAAAATGGACCTTAATTTATTAGCAGTTTATAACTAATGATGATCCATTAAATATCTCTCTCTCTCTCTCTCTCTCTCCTCTCTCTCTCTCTCTCTCTCTCTCTCTCTCTCTCTCAAGTCACGAGCGGTTATGTCACAACTCCGCCTACTACGATCTCATTGGACGAAGGTCAGTCAAAACATTACGTTGAAACTTTTCTGGAGTTAACGCCTTTTAAAAGCTTCTACGTAGTTTACCCTATATCAAATTTAAACACAAGTTTGCTCTGTATTTGTATTATTAATTAATTAATTAATTAATATGTATTAACTAATATGATTTGTGCCTGTTTTCCCCTATTTTCAGGATGCATAAAGAAATCGAAAAGTATAAAAAAGACAATAATATATTAAGAATAAAAACTGATGAAAAGGAGGCCAGTATACGGGAACTTCAGAAAAAGCTAGATCAGTAAGTAAATAAGTTATATATAATAATCATTATAAGAAGAAAATGACAATAACAAACCGTCACCCATCTCAAAAATCCAGAAAACGAAATACAAATTCAAAGCAGAGCAACACAGACCTCCAAAAAGATAGAGGTAAGATCAGATGCAATGGAGGAGTAAGCATCCTCTGCCGACCGGTCACACCCGCCGGCCGTGCGCCCAATGTCATATTAATAAAAATGTCATTATCGGGGTAAATGTCGCAATTTGGGAAAAATATCATGATCGGGAAAAACGGAGAAAAATCCGTCGACAATTCGGTATTCAATCAATAGTCAAGAGCAGAGCAATCACGGATTTCTGGAAAACCTTAGAGGCAGGATCAGGTGCCATGGAGGAGTGAGCATCCTCTGCTGACCGGTCACACCCGCCGTGTGCTCCTTGTCGTAATCGGGGAAAAAACGGAAAAGTCCGTTGACAATTAGGTGATTAATTATGGTCTAACAATTAGTATATCGTATTTATATTTATCAAATTATACAATATTATATAATATCTTTTATATCATATTATACGATATCATATTGAAGAAAGTAACGCAAGGTTCCCTTCTGACTGAGAGAGTCGAATTGCATTAACTGATAAATGCATGAACTATACGTTATAGAGACTAATTATTTACTAAAAGTCTTAAACACATATGGCAGTAGTCGAAGATAAAAGGGAATTAATATACGTTTTGATGATTTCATGTCCGATTTTACGAAAGTTTACAACTGTAATGTCGTCAGATTGTCAGCATTTATAGTATCTTTGGATCTAAGTTAACTTAAAAAATTATAACTGGTATCATAGTTGGCCGTTTCATATAATTAAAAGTCTCTTTTCAATCTCAATTTTTAATATCAATATACCCTATTGTTTAACTGCGTATTGACTTTTATTACACACGACATTCATTTTATGTCACAAACCCTAATCGACCTAAACTTAAGGCATTAGTTATGTTTAAAATGTTATTCCTTTTTACATAATTCGTTCAGCAAATTTAAAACAACTTGGTTCGAGCTCTTTGAACATTATACATAACTTATAGGAAAACCTTTTTCTTCATTAAGGTTAGCTTTAAATTATTAAAATAACTTGTGAAATATCTTTCCATAATATCATGTTTTTATAGGAGGGTACAAACTGTGAAACGTATCTAGCTTGGCACACCGATATATTTCTTCCGTTTTAAATGTGTCAGTAACAGTTAGGGACAGGTGTACATGTAATTATTGGAGTGCAGCAGCACAGGCATATAAAAATATCATATTATTAATTATTGTGCGTTTGAAAGTGAATCTCAAATATCGTTTATTCACTAAACGTAATTAGATATCAAATTTATGAAATAGTTTTTAATTAAATATATCAATAATATTACTTTTGATAAATTTTAAATGTTTTCTATTTCTTGCTTAAATATAGTTACGACCAACTAAAAAGAGATTTTGATGAGCTTAGGCGAGAAAGGGACCACATTTTAAACAGGTTAGTTCGTTACACATTCTAGTACGTAAACATTCTTTATACACATAAGTAGCACAACTAGGCCATTCGTTGAAAGTTGATTACATTTTATATGAACTTATTTCTTTTTTTTTTTCGTTGAAGATTAAATTTAGTGGCAGGGGCTAGGCAGAACAGCCACATTCCTGAAGTAGACCATAGCAAGGATAATGGACCAACAAAACGGGAAGATTATAACAGTTCATTTCGCACTTTTTGTACTTTATTTAAATCTGTTAATATTATCTTATTTTTCTGACTTGCAGATCGGAGGAAGACGTGTCAGTTTTATCAAAAGATAATATAAACAATCATGATTTCAAACTCCAAACTGCCGACGAAAAAATTCAAAGCCTTCAAACGGAAAATGCATCATTAATATCTGCCTTGGCAAACACATCTACTAAGTAAAACATGATTATCATATATACCTGCCATATATGATTGTATTGAGCATTTAAAATTTGCATAATTTACAAAAATGGACAAGCTTTGATTTTAAAGCGTTGTAACTTATCAAATAAATATTCTCAAGAAGTTTGAGTTTGAGTTTAATACTATTTATACTACAACATATTCTCTCTTTTCTTTCAATATTAAAAAATATCATTAACACATATTTACATGTAATATATCTATTAAGAGTTTTAAAAAGTTTATTTTTATTATTTGCATTATACGTCATTTTAACAAGAAACTACATTAATTTTTAAAAAATTAATCTCTCATAAATGTAGTTGTACATTGTATTTTACATAAATGGTATACCATGCCAGCAAATAAGGAACTTGCAGATATACAAAAGAAATACAAAAGAATGCCTTTACTGTGATTTTATAATATTCGTCGGCATCAGTTTTTGGGGATTTAATGAAAATCAGACTTTAAAAAGGTTTCACCTTGTGGATTATAATTCCATTTATAAATTATGGTATAATAATTGCACTTAAATGAAGGCTTAATTTCCTAGGACATCTGAACAACTTGATTATCAACGAATATTAATGAAATTACAACTTTTTACTCTTACAACATTTTAATAACATAACTGATGCATTTGCCTCTTCACAATCTTTGAAGAATTGATGATCTTCTGAATAAATGTAAAAACCTGCAGAAATACAAAACAGATACAGATCACACGATTAACGATTTATTGAAGGCTATGGAAAAGAAAGAAAACGAAATCGAAACTTTAAACAAACAACTAGCAAGGTATAAATTTAATGAACATTTGATTTAACTGTTACTGGAAATAAGCAAGTGTTGAATTCTTTACTTGTTTGCATTATCTTACTAGTTTAATAACGAAAGAATAACTCCATTTTATATGCAAATATATGTATATTTGTAGGGGGCATTTTTGACAAGGAAAATCAAGCGACATATCCTGGAGATTGAAAATTATTTATTTTGGTCTTTTTAATCAATGTTTCTAATTTTTTGACTTGCAGATTTGAAGAAAATGTGTCAATCTTATCAAAAGATATTAATGATATTCAAGAATCCAAACGCCAAGCTGATGAGAAACTTCAAAGCCTTCAAACAGAAAATGTTTCCCTAAAATCAGCCCTGGCAAACACAACTGAGTAAGACATTATTATCATATATACCAACCATGTATTATTAAATAGATAATCTCAAGTTTGCTATAAAAAAAATTAACACGTTTTAATTACCTCTATAGCATTTTTATTGTGCCCATTGGAACAGTAATTTATTTAATAAATTATTTAGAACCTTTACATAATTGAATACTCTTTGAACAATGATTTTTTGCAAGAACTCAACCCAGAAGCAATATTATTAAGCAGATCAATACATTTGCTACTTCACACATGATTAATTATTAAAGACAGGTAGGTTCTACTCGCCGTGGCTGATGCCACCTTCCCACTGGCCACCACCTGCTGTATGCGCAGTGGGGTTATATGCACAAAGCATATCTAATAATTATTTGACTGACCGACAGACTAACCCGATCCAGGCCTTCAAATACATATACATACCTTGAATGATAACACAGTGTTGAGTTGAAATACATTATTGTTACTAAAGGCACAGCTGAACAAAACACGTTTTAAACCATAAAAAAACAAAAGTGGTACATGTAGTAAAAGGCCGCAATTTTTGTGGGGGACTGGGGATATCTACAAAAGTAACAAGACAACTTTGGGCGCTCAGGGGGCCGAGTGTAAGCACAAGACCCCGATCCGTTAATGTTAATTAAAAACAAAGGAGTGTGTAGGCAGGGTTAAAAATTAGTCTGCGCTTTTGCACGAACGGGTTTAAAAGAAAGAACTTCCGGTTGTAGGTAAATTGATTAACTTTTACCGCGACTTACTCGCAATATTTTGGTTTGTGAAAATAAGTATGAAAATGATTACTAGTCCTGTCCTAAATTTATATTTGGCTGTTTTACATAAAATCATTTTGATTAATTTTAAATTACTTTTCTGTTCACTTTTGAAGGATTGAAAATTTCATTAGAGATATTTCATTTTGAATTGATACATTTTCTTTAAAGGTGTCGGCAAAGCATTGAAGTATACTTTTGGTTAATATAAACCCGGTCTTACAAAATTATTAAATATATTTAAAGAACTTTTAAAGAACTTATGAGAATTTAAAAAGCTTAAACAGAAAAATAGGTTTTACAATCTATGGTCTTCGTCTGTCGCAGTCGGGCATCCGTTAATAAATTCCGTTAATAAATAACATTTAGAATTCTTACTTTGAAACCAGTGTGTAACATTTGTAGGAAAGGATATTAAAAATTGTGAAATGCATGAAATCTCTCTCATCATTAGCTCACCGACACTAAGTCGGGGGGGGGGGGGGGCTTATGCAATAACCCCGGCGTCGGCGTCCAGACCTGGTTAAAGTTTTTCTTGCAGGTACTTTATCTAAGTTATTACTTTCATATCTTCACCAAACTTGCATGGATGATGCATCTGGACCTACTTATGGACTTGAAAAACTTGGATAAATCTGGGCAATGAATTTCAGATGCTGGAGGAGATTAAGGTTTTTGGAGAAGGTTAAAGTTTTTAGAGCAGGTGCCCTTTTATAACAATTTTTAAAGTTACTACTGGTCCTAACTTCACTAAACTTGAATTGATGGTGCGTCTTATGATACTGATGTACCTGACAGGCTTGAATGCTGAATCTGAGCCATAGATGTCGGATGCTGGAGGAGGTTAATGCTTTTGGAGCTGGTTAAAGTTTTTAGAGCAGGTGCCCTCTAATAGCAATTTCTTAGTTATTACCGGTCCTAACTTCACCAGTCTTGCATGGATGATGCGTCTCATGATACTGATGCACCTGACAGGCTTGAATGCTGAAACTGAGCCATGGGTTTCGGATGTTGGAGGAAGTTAAGGTTTTTAGAGCTGGTAAAAGTTTTTGGAGCAGGTGCTCTCTGATGAGTATATGTTAGTTATCACTGGTTCTTACTTCACCAAACTTGCATGGATGGTGCGTCTTATGATACTGATGCACCTGACAGGCATGAATGCATGCTGAATCTGAGCCAAAGATGTCGGATGCTGGAGGAGGTTTATGTTTTAGGAGCTGGTTAAAGTTTTTGGAGCAGATGCTCTCTGATGAGTATATGTTAGTTATCACTAGTTCCTACTTCACCAAACTTGCATGGATGATGCGTCTCATGATACTGATGCACCTGAGAGGCTTGAATGCTGAATCTGAGCCATGGGTTTCGGATGCTGGATGAGGTTTAGTTTTTTGGAACAGGTACCACGTTTAATAGATAATAGTATTATTTCAAGCTTGCATAGTTGATTTAACTATAATGTTAATGAATCACACAGGCAGCTTCAGATGCAGAGTGTGATCTCCATTATCAAGGATGCTTAATATATATTTAAGTTATCACTAGTTCTAACTTTACCAAACTTGCAAAGATGGTGTGTCTTATGATACTGATGCACTTGACAGGCATGAATGATAAATCTGAGCCAAAGGTTTTGGATGCTGGAGAAAGTAAACGTTTAAAGAGCTGGTTAAAGTTTTTGGAGCAGATGCCCTCTGATGATTATATCTTAGTTATTACTGGTCCATGTTTACTTCACCACACTTGCATGGATGGTGCGTCTTATGATACTGATGCACCTGACAGGCATGAATGCATTCTGAATCTGAGCCAAAGATGCCGAATGCTGGAGGAGGTTTATGTTTTAGGAGCTGGTTAAAGTTTTTGGAGCAGATGCTCTCTGATGAGTATATGTTAGTTATCACTAGTTCTTACTTCACCAAACTTGCATGGATGATGCGTCTCATGATACTGATGCACCTGAGAGGCATGAATGCATGCTGAATCTGAGCCATGGGTTTCGGATGCTTGATGAGGTTTAGTTTTTTGGAACAGGTCACGCGTTTAATAGATAATAGTATTATTTCAAGCTTGCATAGTTGATTTAACTATAATATTAATGAATCACACAGGCAGCTTCAGATGCAGAGTGTGATCTCCATTATCAAGGATGCTTACTATATATTTTAGTTATCACTAGTTCTAACTTCACCAAACTTGCAAAGATGGTGTGTCTTATGATACTGATGCACTTGACAGGCATGAATGATGAATCTGAGCCAAAGGTTTTGGATGCTGGAGGAAGTAAACGTTTAAAGAGCTGGTTAAAGTTTTTGGAGCAAGTGCCCTCTGATGATTGTATCTTAGTTATTACTGGTCCATGTTTACTTCACCACACTTGCATGGATGATACGTCTTATAATACGGATGCACCTGACAGGCTTGAATGCTGAATCTAAGCCATGGGTTTCGGATGCTGTATGAGGTTAAGTTTTTTGGAACAGGTCACACGTTTAAAGATAATAGTACTTTATTTAACTTGCATAGTTGATTAAACTATAATATAAATGAATCACAGAGGTACATGTAGCTTCAGATGCAGAGCCTGATCTCCACTATCAAGGATGCTAAAAATATGTCTTAGATAATACTGGTTCTAACTTCAACAAACTTGCATGGATGGTGCGTCCTATGATACTGATGTACCTGACAGGCATGACCATAGGTTTCGGATGCTAGATGAGGTTTAGATTTTGAAACATGTCACATGTTTTATAGATTATAGTACTGTACTATTTCAAACTTGCATAGTTGATTTAACTATAATATATACATGTATGAATCGCAAAGGTAGCTTCAGATGCAGTCTCTAATCTCAATTATCAAGGATGCTAAAAATATTTCCAACCTCACTCAAATCTGCTTAATAGATGTGTTTAATGTTAAATGATATAACATGACTCCTATCATATATTGTATGATATGATACACTATTGTTTTATATGATACTAACAATATTATATCATATATTATATTGTAAATAGTTATATGATACGATATGATAAAGTATCTTTTTTATACATTATTATATGATAATGTATCATGATATTGTTATGTATAGAATTGCATATTATGATGCAATATTGTATATTATGATATTGTTTTATATATCATTTAATCAAATATTATTAATTCATATGGTATTGCAATATATAATATTGTATCATATGATACGATATTGTACAATATATAATATTGTGTCATATAATATAAGTTTATATGATATATTATTATATCACATAAAGTTGTATTATATGATATTGTAATATATAAAATTGTAACATATATTACGATATTGTATAATATGTTATGGTTTATATAATATATTAGTATATCACATGATATTGTATTAGGCCTATATGTAATGACACAATGCTGTATCAAATATGATACAATATCAAACAATACAATATCATTCTATATTATGCAATATTATATCATATGTTACAATATTGTGATGTATTTTGTGATAGATATTGTATCATATATTGCTATATTGTATCATATATTATATAATGATATTGTATAAGTGATCAAATACAATAATGTTTAACACGATACAATGTCATATTATATGTTACAATATTATATTGCATCATTGTTCATTACAGTATTAAATTGTAGTATATGATATAAATTGTAAATATCATAGAATGCAATATCGTATTTTATATTATTGTAATGATAAACATTGTAAAATATAATACCGTATGAAATGAACATATGATTATCATACAATTTATTAACATATGATATACGATATTGTGTCAAAACAGTATCCATGAATATCCAAGATCATTAATTTTGATTTTCATGAAATATGATAAAGGTTGTCTTATAAAGGTGATGTCTCATAAAGGTAATGCCTCGTCTCGGTGAGCTTTGTAATCTGTGATTACCTATGGGGGGTTTTTTGTAATGGTTTTATCTAAAATTTGTAGATATTCAATTTGAAGTTTATTTTAAAATATTCTTCAATACTCCTGCAGAGAGTCTAAGCAGATGATTATGATTAGTAAGGAAATTCGTGGTTCCAGGGTTAGGGATTCTTTGGTGGTAAAGTAAAAATGTATTCTTTAAAAATCTTCTTTTTTCTGTTTTACTTTGACCACCAAACAGGCAATCCTCGTACATGATTACATGTAGAATGATCGTATAAGCCTTAATTATCCCCTTGCGCAACTTGGTGCAAAGGGGATATAGCATCGCTGCTGTGCGTGTGTGTATGTACGTATGTGTGTCCATTTCCACCTTTTTAGAAAAATTCAAAGAAAACCCTCGCATGCATGTTTATCAAACTTCGTACACTTCATAAGCATGGTTAAAGGACAAACCCTATTCATTTTCAAGGAATTCTTTTTTATATTTTTTAAAATATCGTTAAAATTACAACACTTAGAGAAATTTTATGTACGACTTCCGGTTCGTGAAAGTAAGCACATTTCAAATCAAGAACTTGATATTTTGTTTGATGTAGGCCCTGTAAAGGTAAGAAGCAAAAGTTTTTGAGAAATAAGGAGTTGGAAGGATGTCCACAGTGAAAAACTGAAGCAAGCAGGAGATTAAGTTCACCCTAATTTAATCAAAACATGCAGCCGTCTGAGCCGAATTTCGGGCAATATTTAACGAAATTCTTAAAGAAGAACAGTTGCAAAATCATGAATCAGAATTCAGAGGAGACTTTGACGAATACGTATCGTCAGCATGATTAACCGGGAATTCATTTCATGTAAATCGCTGTAGATACGTTACTCTTTTTGAAATATTGGGGTTAAAATTACGACAAGTTAACTCAAATTTCCCATAAAGCAGACTATAAATCGCCAGATCTTAGCTACGTTTCATTTTCAATATGAAACTTAAATTTACATACACTAATTGTCTAAATGCGTAATGTATATGTCACTGGATAAAGAGAATTTATAAAACTATATTACTAAAGTTAAACACGTTTGTGGTGTTTTTTCGCTAGTAATGGGATGAATTGTACAACCACGTAAATGCACCAATCCCCCATGCCACAAAAGATTTATGCATTTGGAATATTTTTTTTTACATTTACTCATGTTAATACCATTTACCTACCACCAGCCAGAATTCCCTCTGTTCCCGAAATGAACACAAACACATGATTTCAACACATATATGATGTCAATTTACAACTGATGCCAAGTGTCATGTACAAATGTTGATCCCTGATAATCTAAATTTTTGTAAAGGACAGGTTATCGTGTCGAAGATTTTACTTCTACTTATTTTCTTTTTCTTCTTTCTTTTAGCGCGATTTTAATTAAAATACTTTCTCAGGGTTTGAATATCATTATTGTTAGGAAACGCTTTTGTTAGGTTCAAGTGTTAGTTATTCTCATTTACTCGTTTATTTAAGTATTAATTCTTTATCGTTTTACACATGTTACATAATTTTTGTTTTATATACTGTTGAAATTCTTTTGTACATTAGTCGGAATCGGACAGCCGTCCCGATATCACCGATCTGTATCAAAATTTCTGTCAGATCCTTAATAAATGTTGAAACGCTGATTGGACTTTACTCGGTTACTTTTACCATAGAAAGGGCTACCACCCGAGTGTCGATCGGGTTATAGTACAGCCGGGTGTCGATCGAGTTGTACAGTGGTCCTTATTGGTGGTGCTAATTTTATTGTCGGTAATCGTCCCAAACCTTTCTGGACTGGACATTGCCGGCAAAATCCTTACGGGACATCCGGGAAAGGATAATTTTGTCATGTACAAATTTTGATTCCTGATAATCTAAATTTTTGTAAAGGACACAAGTAAATACATTAGCAATTTTTATGTAGCAAATTATATTACAATACAGCAAATTTGACCTCTTCTTTTACTCTATTTTTTTTTATAAATATAAAAACAAGTTTAAAGAGAAAACATGAGTGTTTAAATTATTGACTTTCTAAAAAGATCTTAAAAGCTTTTTAATTGCCACAAAATGTTAATACTCACAACTAGATAAATTCAACACTAATTACATTTATTTTAATATTTAGGATAATTTTAAAATAATTAAATATATATTCTATACAGTTTTGGGTAATACGTGCATGTGTATTGTATAGGGCCTATAAAAAGTATACCATTCTTGTATGGTGATAAACTCTATAACTTATGATTTACTGCCCGAAAGGTTGCGACAAAAGTTTGAGCCAGTGTGATCTCTGCATGGATAAATCCCAGAGCGTGCATGGGGATATGAATAAAAAGTGGTTTTTAACAAGTTAAATATTTGGTCGCTTCAATTGCATGTTCATTCTTAAATAATGCATTTCCCCGCACAATAATTTTATTTTCGCGAGGGGATGCTCCGCCATGCGGTGCCCATGTTAAAGTCTTCCGTTTCCAACGGAAGACCTTGTACTGATTCTGATGGTAATTCTTCATTATTATTATTCTTCTTCTTGACGTTTTTTAAACCTTAATAACTTTTTTGTTTGTCATCCGATTTCATTCAAATTTTCAGGGTTTATTGTAAATTAGATTTATTTTTTAAGTCACAAAAAGATGAGAAATCGTAACTTCCGGGTTTGAGTTATTCCCCTTTTTTAAATATTTTAGGGGCATTCGTTTCCAGACAAATGCTCCGAAATGGTCCGTAGGAAATAATCCAAAGTTAGAAATCTTTAATATTGACACTTTGAATGTTGTCATCTGATTTTTGTATTTTAGTTTTTTCCAATTGTACCACTTGAATTATATAATAAAAATCTATGTTTTAAAAATTGCTAATTTTTACTCAGGTTTTTGCTTCGTAACTTTTTAGTTTGAAATATTTTCTAAATGCATATAGAACAAATGTTGTGCATGATTTAAAGGGCTTTCATTTGAGACCAGAAAAAAGGGACTGGCCCGTTAAATAAGGGATATAGGCGCCTGGGAAGTTTTGCTGTATAACTAAAAAACGATACATGCTACGATAATGCTGTCGCTGGAAAAGTTGTTCTTCATTATCTTATCAATCTAATTGTAACATAGTATTGTTTGGATATTGCGTAATATGAGAATTAAAGGTATATGTGGCGTATTTAGAGTAAAATTTTTTACATGAGTTTGAGTAAAAATATACATCATACTTCTTATAATTAGACGTTTCACAAACTCTAGGCCCATAAAACATGTTCTGTCTTTAGTTATTTGTCTCTAAACTTTGCTACACGTCTGATGAATATTAATGTAATCCGCCATTTATAACGCCACTGCGCATGAGTGCGGGAAAACCTAGCATTGAAAACACGATGGAAGAAGAGTTTGTTTACAAATTAGAATCACGTTTTTCATGTCTTAAATTAAATAATTCTTATATCAGATGATACTCGAAGCATTATTATTCCGATATTCATTAATGTAGAACGATATAAATTGTTTATTAAGTGTAATAAAGACGAAGCACGATTTTAGCATCATCGACACTGTAAACGGAGTAAATACCCCTCTCCATGAGGGATGCATGTACTGAGAGTATTTATTCTTTATTCAAAAATTCCTCTAAACGAAAATCCACTTGTTGTTTAAAACTTATAAAGTAATGACACGGGACACATGGAGGACGAACCTGACTAGGAAAACCCCTACAACTTCATCATAGAAACTTAAGTTTAATTCGGCTTTAATTCCTGTTCCATCAATCTACATGGTCTCCGATGACAATCTTCCCTTTGTTCCGATCCTTGTCAGTCTGTCTCTTTTTTCTTTCATCGCCAAATCTGTCAAACCTAACGGTATACCTATCATTTTCGTCGTCGCCATTCTTGTTGATAGACCAAGATGGATGTCACGTGACCCATTTAAGGTGGGGTTATTCAAATCTTTTGTATTTTTACCGTGCCGGTAAAAAATAAAAAATATTTTTTTGATTTCTTGTATCTTTGTTATGCGATTGACTTATAAAGCGTAATTTGGGTGAAAGTCCTATCTTTAAGTAAAGAAATGAAGCAAATAATCAGATCTTATTATTGTTGTTCACTAAAAATACGCCACATATACCTTTAAAAGCTTCATATGAAGACATGTATACCCGCTTTCATTTTGCTTATAGGGAATAGCTCCCTGTGCGTAATAGCAGTCAATACTTTTCTTGTCTGCATGGGAATCTACAAATTTATCAGAATACGTTTTTAGTACCCCGTGCTTGTAGCACAACTCAGGTTGGGGTATGTCATGTTCTTATAAAAAAAAACAAATTAGGGAGGGGTAAATTTTAAATATAGTTGATGATTATTTAGTTTTATTTTATTAATTTAGCTCAAAAAATTAAATAAAAACGATTAAGCATATGATTATTAACATATGATAACTGCAACAATTTAAAATGTAAGCTTTGTGTAATGTATTTACGTAACTCATTCCTTGCACTTGGTAGTGGAGAGTTATCGCGCGTTGATCGATTAGACTGAACGATCTTTGCTTAATTAAATATGTACAAACTTAGACTACCTTTATATAGGTATAAGCACGCAAAGCGTATGTGTGTGCCGTCAGACGTCAATGATTAAGCACTGTAAATAAGTTTTCCTTTTTTTTAATTAAAAAAACCTCTCAAACATCTTTATATTTTTTTTATTTCCACTTACATATACCTGCGATCCTTATGCACATGCGACGACATGCATTGACACGGTCTTTGTTAATACATTTAAATATTAAAAATTAAGACTAACATATATAATTAATATATTAATAAAGACTATTTAGCATATATTCTAACTGTTAACATTTTTCATCAATCTGCAACCTATAGACCCTGACTTTTCTGTACACAATTACGTAACTGATCCTTCGGACATTGGTCAAGGAGATCCATCGCGTGGGAACTGGCGATCTGCGGTCATCTAAATAAGGTAATGGTACACAATGCTTCAACCAATGATACAAAAAGGGATTCATGTAACAAACACCTCACCTCCTCTAGATCTGCACATTTTAGCAATTAATAATTTATAATTTAAATTACGGAACTTCAATTTCTTGAGATATATTTTTGATAAAACAAAAAAAAAGCAATAAACAAACAAAACGAAAACATGGAACATACGTCGAGCTTTCATAATGTACATGTAATATATAAAAATCCGACCGAATATGTACATGTCCCTTTTCCACATTTATTTAAATTTTAATGAAAAATGAAAATCCTAACACCATGAACTTCCGCCTATATAACGATAGAGTGTCAATTAAGAAATCGCTCTGTTTATTAATAAAAGTAATGTCATTCTCAATCTGAAGCTATATCAGGCATAGATCAATTGAGGGTTTTACGTAAAAAAAATAATAACTTCTACTTGAAAGATTTTAGTCATTTAGATTACACTGCAAACATTTAAAATGTCCTGGGTTCTGAGCTGTGTGTGTTGTACCTTTACGTAACCTATTCATCGCCCGCGTCCGAGGAGATCGGCCGCGGCTGCACTACCAAGTGGTTAGCGATTATCTAACACACTAGATTCGCGTCTTACATGTGCTTGTTTGATTTTATAGAGCCGCAAATACAAGAACTGTTTTTGTTCATCTTAAATTTTTTTAATCAAACATTAGAGTGTAAACTAAGAAGTCGTTCTGAAAATTAATATAAGCGATATTATTCCAAATCAGAGACATCGACAAACATACATGTGTAAATCAACGTTGGGTTTGTAGGCCTAAGTCTAAAATGTTCTAAAACTGTACTAATAATATTTTAGATCAACAACAAAAAACCACAAAGATTAAACCTTTTTATGGTGATCATACCTCGCACATGACCGAGGAGATCGCGCGCGAGTGGACAAGTGATGCGCGGTAGCTTCATGTTCTTCTACATGTACCTTATTCCACGTACATGTTTATTGATATTTTGTACGAACACAACTATTGAAGTTAAAAAGATAAATTTATCTTATTTGAACAGTTGATTTAGCATTGATTTAAACGTTACTTCGAAAAATAAAATCAGTTGAATAAAAGTAAGCTATCATTCCGATTCTAAATATGCAAGGCCAATTGTATATTTGAAAAATTTAATAAAATTCAACGTCGAGATATCAAACGGCATGTGTAAAATTGACTTGTGTTTAACTTAAGATTAATATACTGTAGTTGCCCATGATTATTTCCGTAAATTAATTCTTAGACTGTTTTACAGACTTCAACACATATACATGTGAGACAATATTCGGATAAACCTTGCCTGGCCAACCAGTCATATACGTATATATACAGGCGTGGAAATTAATATTCGACTAACAGAAATAGTGTAGAAAGTTGAGGAAGTTTTCTTAAAAGTTGTACAAAAAATTAGTAATCTTTACATAGTAAAAATCATACATTATCCAAGGGTTGAAGGCAAATCAAAGTTCCGTGTTACAATATTACATGTGTGCGGTAGGTGCTGGCACGATAAAAGAGTTGTGCGGAGGTGAGCGATTAAGTGATTATTTTTAAAAATATTCACACGAATTTTTAAACAAGTTTTGTTTTGATTCTAGCTGTCACTTGTTCACTTCTGTAGCTCTTCTGTATGGTCGTTTGTTTTATTGTGAAAACAAACTCATTGCTGTGCTGTTCCCGCTCCCCCCCCCCCTCCCCAGTGCTGAATTGATTTTTTTTTTCAAAATTGGCACTGAACAGAATTCGAAAATTCAAATGTGGCGCAAATCAATTTTTGGTGACTCCTTATGTGTAAAAGTTTCTCCTTATATCTTTCACTTTGCAATCTGTTTGTTTATTCGGTCAGTCTGTGTTAATTCAGTCACCCCGTGGGACCGAAATTCTCGTGTCGCTTTAGTGCACACAACCCTGGACACACATATAGCCCTAGCTAATTTATGGCTGCAGATCATTAATTGTTATGTAATTGAAATACACTTCGAAAGGTGCTTTCACTGCAGTGGTCAATTGTTAATATATAAGTTTAAAGTTTTAAGTCAAAGACCTTATAGTCTGTCCCAAGTTATTGCTTTCATCACTTTTTAATGATTTTCAACCTGTGAAAGAAGTACAGTTGAAATCGATGAAATGGAAAATATTCAATATATCTTCATTGACGTATTATTCCTATTCACTCATAAAAGTTTACAGGAACGAAAATAAATTTCCTCCGGAGATTTATAATGGGAAATTTTTACATCTTTTCTCCATTCGGAAGTACTCGGGACACCTCGCGCAATTTTTCAACGTCATCATCCGTGATTTATAGGCTTATTAATGGCTGATGCAATGCAAAATCTCCGTAGACTTTCTATTTTGGGATGTGTATTGAAACCTGAAGCGGTAGAGGGGGCGTTTCAAAACAGATAATCTGGACATTTTTCATATTAGTGGATGAACGTAGTTTGAGCATAAAGGTATTTATTATTATCGTAATATCAAGCGAAAAGTGGTGGAAGCAAAAACTCGGGACAGAGTATAAATAATAATTATTTTTTCTGATGTTTAGAAGTTAAGAAATACGTTATGCAATGGAGTCGGTCGCCATAGAAATAGTCGGAGTACTGCAAGTGTCGACAGTTTTCTTATGTCTTTGAAACACCTTGGAACATAATTAACTTGACTTACAGACTTGCGACACATTTGCCTCCCAAAAATATATACACTTCTCAAAGTTACAATTAAGTGATATATAGATTCTATTTATTGTTATATGCACATTGATACAAAAGGCTACACATCGTTTTGATATGCTAATGAAGGGATAATGAGATATGACGTCATAATATATGCCCCGCCTCTGTATTTCCATATATGGAAAATATACCGAAAACAGCAGTTTTAGCAAAAAACACGTCTGATTTGATACTTCATAAGAAAAATATAACTACGAATCAATCATGTGTGTTGTTATAAGTTTACAACAATCAGAATATACGAATAATTTCCATAACGCATCTGTCGAATGGATGTGAATCTGCGTCCTAAAAGCGCTCGTCAGACGATGTAAAGGTTGCATACCACTATTAATTTTTACTATATATTCTTACCAAAATTACGCAACTTTAGACACGGGTAGCGAGTTTATAACAAACTCCTGGGAAAATCCCTCTTTACAACTTTTAAATCAATCGTTCCTAACCAATTTAGTAGCATAAAAACACACAGCCATCCACAAAGGTACGAGAGAAGTGTAACATCAAAGTTACACATGTGCTTGAAAATCATGTCCGAGCCTTTTCACACCCCTGCCGAAACAACTGGCATCAAAAATTAAAGTGACCTCGTAATTTTACAAAAGTGGGAAAATCAGGCATTTTACACGTTGTTTTTCATCTCATAAAAAACTACAGTCCCTGTCGCTGGCGGAAAACCCCTAAAAACGAAGGGGAAATTGGGAATTATTTTGCCTCAGCCATGTTTTGACGTGAACCTCCGGAAAAATAGTGTTGTCAGTCCTGCACACGTGAAGCTGGTATTCCCGATGATAGCGATCTTTTGATAATTTATCAGGTATGTAGAATAGATATACAGTGTATTTGTAATGTACCAGATAGCTAAACAACTATTTTATTGTGATTTTATACTGTTGATGAATTTCTGATCGACTTAATGTGTTGTTTCGTTCAAAACATGAGAGACTGCATTGTTTACATTTATACAATGTATACATGTAGCTTTATATTGCCAGTCCGTTGAATTGTTGATCATTTTCATCTGAGCCAATCGACACGAATCAGTTCATAGTCCTTGTACTGACAATACTTACATGTAGTTTCACACAACAGTTTTTTTTTTCAATTTGTAAGTAAACAATACAGCTGATTTGATTTTCTGAAAATCAGTACAGTACAGGCTAAAGGATTATAAACAGCTGAGCTGTTTCATTTTTTGAAAATTGATCAACAGCTGATCAATAATACCTTTCTACTGTGTTCAAAATTCTTCTATGACAGTTCATTTATATTTTTTACACATTCATCCATGCATGCAGTTGATATAAGATGTTCATGCACATTAATTCTTATTCTTATTCTTATTACTAGCTAGTTTTTATAACTCAGAATATTACTATCATAACACTGTTTGAAATCTTGTCACCTGGATTCATACTTATGTTTCTGTACTATTGGTAATAAAGAAACGAATAATAATAAACAAATGACTGCTTGTCTCCATCTGATTTTCTCTAAATGAGGAATCTACATGTACAAGTGTACATATATGGTCATATATGGTATGTTTGTTTAGAATGTGTATGTGTAACTTTCAAATAATATTTAAAATGTTGGTCATTTTACCCATCCATGTAGACCTTTCACAAATAGTTCAAATTATTGTTGACATGTCCTAACTATGCATTTGTATAACTTCCCATAATTATTTTTTGTTATTTGCAGAGTAATTTAAAAAGTGTCACACTGGTTTGAAAAAGAGGCTTGAAAAAAATGTAAGTATATAACATACATGTATAAGTACAATTATAATTCATCATTGAAATAATGATAAATCTGATAATTCTATGAGACAGTTAGAAAAAGCATTTTCATGTATGAATGGTTTCATGTTTTAAAATGATTGATAAAAACCTATGTTAATTATAAACCTACAATTTTCAATAGTTCATATGGAACGCCTCAACTGCCTTATGTGAATAAACTTCATTATATGATTATACTTTAACATTACGTGATGGTACTTTAACATTATGTGATGGTACTTTAACATTACGTGATGGTACTTTAACATTATGTGATGGTACTTTAACATTATGTGATGATACTTCAACATTACGTGATGGTATTTTAACATTACGTGATGGTACTTTAACATTCTTCATCATATGATGGTACTTCACTATGCGGTGGTTCTAAAAATAGGGAAGCGTCGCCTCGGGATCGAAATACATGTACACTAAAACTCTAAACACGTGGATGCCTGTAAAGTTTTTTAACACTGGGCTGATTCTCTGTTTCAGAGATTGATCAGATAGGACTAAGGTCCACTGAGACTAGTTTAGATCAACAAATAGTACTGTTTGATTAAGTGTTGCCTTTAAATTCGAATTTTAAAGAATGGCTGCTTGGTGAGACATTTGGGCTCCCCATCAGCGCATAAAAATCAGGGGGTACGAAAAGTCCCCCAGGGGATATTTGGTCCAAAAATGAGCATTCAGAACCCAATCATTTGGCGCTTGGTCAGAGTGGACTGCTGAAAATTTTAATAACACCTAAACAAAGACTTCTGTCATTTGTTAGATTGGACTTATGGGGATCGACGGGCTCTCTGTGTGTAGGAGTGGGCAATGTAACAGGCACGTAGCATCAGCCTCCCCCCCCCCCCGATTAGGATTTTTCATGATTTTGGGAAGTTGTCTTTTTTCTTTTTTTTTTTTTTACTTGTCAAGATTTTTTTGATGAGTCTGCCCTCCCCCTTCCTCCTTTCAAAAACGATGCTACGTGCCTGTGTAAGCACTGATTTGTTCAACAGTACAGTTACTCCTAAAATCAGATTCAACACCAATGCAATGCTTTATCCTATGCATGGGGCCGTGATCTTATAAGCCGCATGTGTGGTTGTTATATGCCTAAATAAATTGCACCCAAACAAATCGTATGTTCCGACATTGAGATCCTCTATTATGAGCTGTATTGTGCACTTCTTCAGTGCCAGTAGTAGGTTTTACATGTATTTTGGCAGATGCGCTAAGTAACTGAAATTACGCAATATAAGCACTGTAAATGCTTCATGAAGCCAAACTCATTTTACTTACTCTCTTTTTAACTAACATGCTTTTTGTGGAAACATACACAATATAAAAAAAAGGTTTAACGAACTGACCATTTCATTTTTTTAAACAATGTGAAAACACATATGTAAATATGGAATTCGATCATATGTAGATTAATAGATCAAAATATTTTAAAATACGGGGCAACTGAACCCCCCCCCCACCCCATTTTTTAAAATTTACTTGTCGAGATTGAGTAGTTACTGTAGGTCTCCCCCTCCCAATAAAAGATGCTGCACTGGGATCTACTGGATGATTGCTCGTACTCCCTTAAAAGTCATTTTGGACAGTAAGTCACTGTTTAATCGCGTAGAAGCGCCAAAACCAATAGACCTGGCTAAGCAGTGGTAAAACAAACGCCAATTAAGGGTTCCCGTTTGCAGGATTTAAAATAATCAACCTACGACATAAAACGTACTAATAAAATTGACATCGAATTTGAAGGCGCCTAAACAAGGACGAGGACGAGTAATAATCATGGGACTCGGAAAGCGTTTGACACATCGAGATTTCGGCACAGGTTTCAACAAATATAATGAAGGTGACCGTGCCACAATTCCCTCCGGAATCAAGTTTCACATGAGCGACACAAAATCTAGTTTTGGCAATATAGATTTTAATAATAGCCAATTGAGTTCGAAAAGTGTCCATTTTAATCTAAGGAAATAAAGATAAATGAAGTTTGTTTGAATTGTTGTGAAGCTTGACTTAAGTCCTATACTCTCTTCGTTAGTCTCGCTTCGTAATATTACCGAGTTTTACGGAATCACGATCCCGCTGCTCATGGCTAATTATGGTTTTTATTTTTAAAGTGGGGGGGGGGGGACTCCTTGATAAACTTTTTTATATGTACATTTAAGAAAAAACTATCCCCTGGGGGACTTTTCGTACCCCCTGATTTTTATGCGCTGATGGGGAGCCCAAATGGTCTCACCAAATTAAGCAGCTATTCTTTAAAATTTAAAATGACCCTTTTAAAAGTTTAAGGCAACACTCAATCAAACAGTAGTATTTGTTGATCTATACTAGTCTCAGTGGACCTTAGTCCTATCTGATCAATCTCTGAAACAGAGAATCAGCCCAGTGCTAAAAACTTTACAGGCATCCACGTGTTTAGAGTTTTAGCGTACATGTATTTCGATCCCGAGGCGACGCTTCCCTATTTTTAGAACCACCGCATAGTGAAGTACCATCATATATTGAAGAATGTTATAGTACCATCACGTAATGTTAAAGTAGCATCACGTAATGTTAAAGTACCATCACGTAATGTTAAAGTATAATCATATAATGAAGTTTATTCACATAAGGCAGTTGAGGCGTTCCATAAGTTCATGTTTATAAATTCAACATTACATGGTATGTTTTCACACTGACTGCACCAGCATTTTAATGATATCAATCTTGTATAAAATCAGTAATATGAGAGAGAGAGAGAGAGAGAGAGAGAGAGAGAGAGAGAGAGAGAGAGAGAGAGAGAGAGATGCACTTTTAAGGTCAGGCCGGGTAAAATAAAGGGGTGCAAGTTATATATATCTCAGGAGTGAGGATGCTTATAATATAATAAATTTCAAATCAAACCGAAAAGCTGTCTCAAAGCTGTATTTGAATGTGTGCAAAATCTAAATGCATATCTAAACATAATGAAATATTTAAGATTAATAAATTCCATTGTCTGTCAAATTGTAGAAAATACTCCATTGCAGTCTTTCAGTCATTTTGATTACAAGTTAAACTCACTGAAATATAATTTTCATTTTAGCTGGTACCTGGCTACCTGCTTTGTTTTGGGATTTACATAAATGATGTTCTTATTGGTGACAATGTACCCACACACTTATCCTGGGAATATAAAAGATGAAATGATGAAAAGAAAAACCTGAACTTTAAGAACATGAAGACTGTGTTTTTGGAGAGAGAAGAGGAACAGAACTTAGAAGTCATACAATAAACACATTGACATCATAATTTATTAAGGAATTGCAATTTTGAGTGTACATGCATATGTCAGGTTTAAATGTTGTCACAGAATTGTTTTTTTTTTCCAGAAAGTCCTTTTATCTTCTTGAATTAATAAAACAAATGAACCAAATATAATTGTTTTTATGTTCATAATTTTGTTTGAGAAGTGGAAGGGGAAGGACATTTACTTAAGTTAGCTATATCAAATTGCTAAATGCTGCATGTATTTACTAAAGGATGTAAATGGGTGGGAGAGAGAGTCTCTCACATAGGAGAATTCAGACTTATTTAAATTCTGTATATTGATGTGAACCAAAAATGGCTTTTGATCGCCTTAAGCTTGTCGTAGGATTTACACACCCTCTTTTCTTTCTCGATAATGAGAAATGAGCAATTAGAATTTATTTTGTGAATGAATAGATATGATACCCCCCCCCTCCTTAATCTTAATCATTCTGCAAAGCATGTGTTGAATAAAAATAAAAGTAAATTTTAATGAGTGTTAAAAATAAAAGTATAATACAAAGGTGCATATTGTTGATTGCTTATGGGGGATGGGAAAAAAAGGCCTCATAAATGGGCAGATCTACATGTATCTAGTCTCTATGGAAAATTCTTATTTAATTCACAATTAACATAGTAAAACACCTTACTACCTGGCCCCTGGCAAACAGAATAAAGTTACCATTTGAAACCCCCTCCCCCAGAATAATATTTACAGACCCGGGCAGTGCTATAGAATATGCAGTCATTGGGCACAGGCAGCACATGCATTTATCTGACATTAAATCATAATGAAAAAATACTCAATATCTTAATTTTTAATATAATGAAAAAATGACAATGATATTATGAGAAAAATTTATAATACCAGGGCCTTAATCAACACCCAACCCCTCAAATTAATAATTGTGTACAATTAGCTCATATATTTTTATAATAATTTTTAATACCAGGGGCTTAATTGACACCCAACCCCTCAAATTAATAATTGTGTACAATTAGCTCTTATATATTTTTCTCTAATTCCTAAAAAATATTAAAAATTCACTAACTCCGCGAATGTGGTAAACCAAGAAAAATAAAACACAACGGTTAAGTTTACATCCATAATACGACAGAGGAAATGCGGGCGATTCATCGTAACCATCTTGTCTCTTTTAAAATAAATAAAACAGAAACACTATGCTTAAATAACCATTTATATAATATACTGCTGAAACATATCTTAAAATTAATTCCGATTAGGTGATAAAATGACATCGCGCCTATATCAGAAGAGTTATCGCTCAAAGAGTTACCTCCCCTCTTGGGATCACTTGTGCGTTTGAAATGTGTATTGATTTGAACGACATTCCAGATTGAGAAATTAAATGCAAAAGTTCAAGTGCAAGACGGCTATAGACATTATTAAACTTGGTATGATTTTCTTCCTTTTTACGAGTTCTTAATGAAAACTGATGCTCATTTGTTGAGAGATGAAGGTTTACTTTGTAATTTTAATCAAAATATACAAAATTGCGCTATTTTAGGAACAAGTAGCCAGTTTTTGAGAAATTTACATAACTAGTGAATTTTATAACTGAATGAGCATTGATTTCTATGATGCATAGATAATTTTTAATATGTTGCCATATTACTTACTCTAAACTTTCTTTGCCTTGCACTTGAACTTTTTGTCTCAATTTAGCATTGACGTTTTTTGTCTAAAAGGCGCCCACGTGTCCCTAAAAACTCACGTGACCGTCAAATTTAGACATGGTCAAGTTAAGGTGACCCATATCTTTACAAAAACACCCAAAATAGTATAGAACTATTCATAACGCAGAAATAAATAAACAAAAGCAAAACGACCTCCTTTTACTGCTGTTTGAAAGCAAAATGTTGCCTTAACTGTCCTGCGTAAAAAAAAACCCTTTTTATTGAAGATGTGTAGTTTTCGTATGAGGTTGTAATGCAACTTATCGACCATCTTCGCTAGCCAAGGGTTTTCGGTCCACTTTGCTCTCCATAAATGGAGCAGAGTGGACCGAAAACCCTTGGCTAGCGAAGATGCTTAACGACTGAAAGGGGAATGAAAGTCTAAAACATATTTCGTTATATTAATAAAGTTGTTTAAATTATCACATGTGGTCATGCTGATTTGAAAAACAAACTACATAATAAAGCTTTAATGCACACTTAAAGTAAGATAAATCGTATTTACTTGAGGTTAACATTATGTAGAACTCTTTTGTATTAACCCCAACTTATTTTTTGTCGTTACACCATCTATTCCGGTTTGGTTAACATATACAATGTACACAGTGCTCTGAATATAACGCTGATTTATGCTTTTCTGTTACTCAAGTAAATGACTGAACAAAAATGCATGATAATGTTTAGGTTCGCGCGTCAATCTGAAGAATAAATATATGTATGCATAAATATATACATTTTTATTGAATAATTACAACATCAGCCACTTTTTCATCCAATCAACAGTCGCTATACCTGTTTAGTGCTGCTTCTTATTGTTTACATTTTCAAAAAGTTGGCAGCGATGTCAATTTTTTTATTTTTCAGCTAAAAGAGCCGTTAACAAATGAGTGATAATATTTGATTGGCGCTTTACTTTTGATAAGCCAATGAAAAATTGGGGTATGTATTTAAAAGTTAGATCATAAAAGTTTGGCGATTAAGAAGGGGTTTGTTTGATTCGCTTCCTCTGCCGCCTTCTTATTTGCTTAAAGTTCGGCGTTGACCTCAGATTTCAACAAACTGTCATTCATAATTTGCTGTTTTCGCAGTTGCCTATTATTGTGTTTGTTTAGTATCAATTTTATGTAAAAACCGAATGAGTATAAATTGAATAAATGTCCTGGCACACAAAGATTACCGATTGTTTAAATATCAAACGGATACGTATAGGAAGTACTGGTAATATTGACATTCATCTTTGAAAACACATATACATGTAGCACTGCCCATTCTGTCAGATATTGAACAGTTGAACAGGGACGGTTATGCGTGGCTGTTAAAATTGTATACTAGCGGAAAAAAACTGTGCATTATACCGGTAAAATTTAGTATAATTTTTCTATATCTATTGTTTGTATTTATAAAATTTAAACAATCGATAATGGTATTGTTATTGACAATATCGGATGGTAACCGTCCGTGCGCACGGACTTTTTCATGGTTAGTGAGCACCTGTTGTTTATTGAAGAATTTGTACGCACGAGTTTTACGGGCCAATACTGTTTGGAATAAGAACTGTAAAGGATTTGTTTTAAAAACTTTTTTTGTTAAGGAAATCACTTTAGTTTCAACAAAATTTACCCCTATGTCATGCCACGACTCACCGAAAACCAACGTTATCGTGCTGTTGGGATGCTGCAAGCTGGAATGGCACAAAATACTGTAGCAAGACACTTTGGAGTTCATCGGAACACCATCCAGTCATTATGGAGACGTTTTCAACAATCTGGCAACACCCAAGATCGACCGCGCTCTGGGCGACCTCGTGTGACGTCACGTCAACAGGACAACCACATTAGACTTGTGCATCTGAGAAATCGTTTCCAGACAGCAAGTTTGACTGCCCGTAGCATTTCGGGGCTTCGACCAATTAGTCCAAGAACTGTGCGTAATCGTCTGCGCGAGCAAAATACCAGACCAAGACGTCCAGCGGTGCGCCCAGTACTGCTTCAACGTCATCGTATCGCCAGACTAGCGTGGTGCACACGACATCTGCGATTCAGAATACAGGACTGGGCCAATATTCTCTTCACTGATGAATCCAGATTTCATCTGGATAGCAGTGACGGCCGTTGTAGGGTGTATCGTCGCGTTGGGGAGCGTTACCAGGACGCTTGTGTTGTGCAACGTCGACAATATGGTGGAGGTAGCGTTATGGTGTGGGGTGGAATATCAGCACGTGGAAGTGCTACAAATTGTCAATGGAAATCTCACCGGCGTACGCTATCGAGATGAAATTATTCAGCATCATGTGATACCCTTCATACAGAGACATCAGAATCACATCACTCTGCAGCAAGACAACGCAAGGCCACACGTTGCACGTGTAGTCAGGGACTTGTTTGTTCAACAGAATGTCGATGTCTTGCCTTGGCCAGCTGTTTCCCCCGATTTGTCGCCGATCGAGCACGTCTGGGATGAAATGGAAAGACGTTTACGCCGTTTACCATATCAGCCAGTGACATTGGCTGATTTAGGTCAGGCTTTAACCAACATCTGGAACAACATCCCTGAAGCATTTCTGAACACTTTAGTGGCATCATTGAGTCGTCGCTGTCAAGCATGCGTGAACGCAAATGGTGGTCACACGCGTTATTAATTTTGTTAATTCAATTTCAAATAACAGTGACTTTCGAGTGTGCTGAAATTGACGTTATTCGACGTTGACATTAATGTGTTATGAGATGTTGTTACGAATACATGTGTTAACAGTATTACAAAAAATAAAATTTGTTCATTGTAATTTGTGAATGTTTTTCATATATTAAATAATGCACAGTTTCTTTTTTCCGCTAGTATATATAAGAAGATAACATTGAGTTTTAGAATCACACAACGTGATTGCTTTTTTTCTGAAATTATCTTGATGGTTTTTGTAACTTACAGCTTATTACTTTTCATGGACAATATTTAAAGTTCATGTTAAAATGTATTTAAAGAAAAAATACAACTGGAGCAGCAGTGAAGATTGTTAACTGTTTTATCATGTAATACGTTTAAGTTGCATTTGATTTTTGTTTATGTCGTTATTATTTTGTTATTTTGCAGATCTGAGGAAAATGTTTCATCTCTATCAAAAGATATTAAGAATATTCAAGAGTCCAAACGCCAAGTTGCTGATGAGAAACTTCAAGACCTTCAAACAGAAAATGCCTCTCTAAAATTAACCTCGACAGAGGCAACAACAGAGTAGGATATGAGTATTATATAAATCAACCAATATCAATCAAAATTTGAATAACATATAAAGTTCTTGCAATTCTTTGCTATGTAAACAATACTTAGGTCGTGTTCATGTTAACATATCGAGTGCTTACTAGAAATTAAAGTTGAATGACAACATTTAAATGTGACAATTAATATACCTTCTTCATTTGTGGTCATAACAAACCATCAAATGAAAAAAAATGAATAAAATAAAACGTTTACAAATATGTTGAAACCAACCAATATATTGTTAACAAAACTTTGATTCATATCGTGACCATGCCTCTTTAACACACTCTAAGGTTATTAAGAGTTGATTTTAAACCTTGGTAATTGTATTAAGATGGTCAAAACAATTATTCAGAAAAATCAAAAACATCAAAATAATACTAATTTTGGAAGATATGTTTTTATAAAATATATTTACATTAATTAAAATTAAATAATTAAAATCATTTCGAACTTTACCTGAAGAAACGCAGAACAAGTGCAATTGGTTTTATAATGTTTAATCAATGTTTTCTATTAATTTATTAAGGATGTTTATACATTAACTGCATCACAATAGTTTATATTTAAACGTCTTTGATTATTCAAGAAACATTAGAAAAAAGTTTATTCTAGATTTATATTTTGTTCACTTTTGAAGGATTGATGACCTTTGGAACAAATGTATAAACCTACAAAAATACAAAAGTGATACAGAGCTTTATATTGAAACTTTACGCAAACATCTAGCAAGGTATACAATTTACTTTTCATTTTATTTTACGGAGGGTAAGATTATTTACTTACTTGTTTGTCTTATTTCCAAAACTAATCATAATGATTTTGGTATAATATAGAACAATGTGTCACGTCATTGTTTGTGATTATGCCTGTTTATCATTTTTAATTAGGGGTCCGTTCTGCGGGCGCATTTTAGCGAGAAATATATGTATCTGTCCGTTTATCTGTCTGGTCGTCCGTCCGAAAAATCACTTGTCAGGGGCATTTTTTCTCTTTCCATGGCTGAATCTGGCTTAAACTTCATACACAATTCCTTTGGGTAAAGGGTATACACTTACCTTGAACCAGGTCTAACGTTAAAGTATAAACAAACGGTTTCCGATCTTGATTGTAAAATCCAAGGACAGGTTAATTTTTTGAGTAGTTCAAAGCGGGTTAGAGTCTTGGGGTTGTTTGTACATTTTGAATTTGTTACCGGTCCTAGCCAATGTGGTCATGCATGGTTACCATGATTATACAATTTTACACAGGTTACGTAAAATAGTTTCTGTTATATCATACAGTTTAAGATTTTGAATCATATGACATAATCTTGAATACCGATGCCTCTTGTTTTTGGCTTATATCATCTCTAATATCAGCCTTGGCAGAGGCAACTAATGAGTATGATATGATTATCATATTAATCGTGTCCAGATTAATAAATTATCTCAGATTTGCATATGAATATTTTCAGATTTAAATGTTTGTCTAATCAGTTTAGAAATGTTGTTTACAATTGATTTACAATTTTTTGAAAAGTCCATATAACATAAATAGTATATTTATCAAGATAGTAAAAATAGTAAAAAAAACCCCCAAATATTGTGTTTATCTACAATGTAATTGTTTTATAATCATAATTTCTCATCGATATAACTTATAAAAGCTAATTTGGAGCTGTTCACATGTTTATGTAAATAATATTACTTATTCATGCTTGCATGGTTGATTAAACTATATAAATGAATCATAGAGGTAGCTTCAGATAAGGAGAGTGATCTTAATTATCTAGATGCTAAGGCAGGATTTAAATTTTAGAACAACTTAAATTGTGTTAGGGTCTTGGAGCTGTTACAAAATGAATTAAACTTTGTTCATACTTAGTCAGACTAAAACAGTTAATATAACTATGGGTGGGTAGATAGAGATAGCTTCAGATACAGAGCTTGATCTCGATTATATTGATGCTGGAGCAGGTGTAAGATTATTAAGTAGTTAAATACAGGTTTGATTGTTGGAAAAAAGTTTGTCCTGACTAACTTTTATGGTACATTAAACTTAGTTTTTGAAACATATAGCTAGCCCCAGATATAGGGTTTGATCTCCATGATCAAGGGTGCTACATATTGTAAGAATATTTTGTCATACCTCACTCAAACGTGCTTGAAAGATGTGATTGTTGATATACCGGTATGATATATGTTATCATGATTACTATTCCTGTTGTATTTGAATTATATAATATCATATCATAATATGATATTGTACAATATTATTAAAAATAAGATAATATATTGAATAATTTTTTGGGTATAACATCATATGATATGGTATTGTATTATATATTATGATCTTGAATCATATGTTATTGTTGCATCATATAAAATTGTATCATATTATATAAAATTGTATCATGTAATCTTGTTTGATGTGATGTGATATTGTATCATATAATATTGTATCTAATGATATTGTATCATGTAATATGATACAGTGTTATAACATTTGATACAACATATATGATACAATATTATATTACTTAAAAACAAACAATGATATTGTATCATACAATTTTGTATTTTATGATATATGATATAGGTTCAAACCACGCTACAATATCTATATTTTGATATAAGAGATCATTAACTATGATTTTCATATACATGATGGTCTCATAAAGGTGATGCGCGGTCTCGATGTGCTTTGTAATCTCTAATTACCTATGTTTGGTTTTGTATTTGATATTGTAAAGCTTATTAATTCAAATAGTTTCCTAATTCCGCTTAGGAGTGCGATATAGTTAGTCCAATTGTGGGTATTTTTATACCCATGCAAACGAAGTTTGGGGGAGGTATATAGGAATCACCTTGTCCGTCCGTCCGTCCGTCCGTCCGTCCGTCCGTCCGTCTGTCTGTCCTTCTGTCTGTGAAAAATTCGTGTCCGGTCCATATCTTTTTTTTTTTTAGAGAGACATCGGAAGTTCTTACTTTACACAAACATTGCTAATGACCTGGGGGTGTGTCATGACCTTGATTCAAGGCTTTCGATCAAGGCCAAGGTCACTGGCAGGAAAGGTGCAAAATTCTTGTCCGGTCCATTTCTTTATTTTGGAGAAACATTGGAAGTTCTTACTTCACACAAATATTGCCTATGACCTGAAGGTATGTCATGACCTAGACTCAAGGTAAATTGGGCTAGTTCAAAGTCATTGTTTAAAAAATACTTTATTCTTATATGTGTCATGTCTTGTATGAATGGAAATGATTAGAAAGTAAAGTTTTACACAAAGCTTGCTTGTGTAAGGCGAAATTAAATTAATTGTAAGATTCTCATCGCTAACCGCCCCTCTGAAAATGGCCCGCCTCAATATATATTTTTTTTTTCGAAAAAAAAATTGTGGAAATTTTTTTTCGGTAAAAACATCGGGCTCGGTATACCAAAAATATAAACATTTAATGGCTGCTTGACATGTGGATTATCGTTTGATTCCAGTCATGTTTGTTATCATAAGGATACAAATGTCTTCATGCATTAACAGTTAAGTTGAAATAAAATGGAATTTAAAGAAAAGAAATTGGTTCGTGTACTCATATTAGCATAAGCAATTTCCAAAAAATAGAGCAGTTGTTATTGATAGAAATTGGATTGTTATATAGATAGCATCCATCATTTTCTATAATAGCAAACTACTTGAGTTATGATTTTTTTCTTAGCGGGGGTATCAATTGTGAGCTTGCTCACAATACCTCTAGTTTTTCCTCAACAATGTTTTAAGTTGGCAGGTGGCATGCGTTCATGTTATTAATTCTTATTCCCATTTATACTGAAATCGTGGAATAGCTTCTTCCGGGATGATCGCTCGCGCTGAAATATGACAGTTGGAATATGTTTAGGCCTATGCATAATTATCTTGGTTAAATTGTCTTCCCAAATGTTATTGAGAAAATAATAATCTCATGCAATTTTCAAATACTTCAAAGGTATTGAAGACCTTATTGTTTCCAGAGCAGAAGGAATGTAAACAACTTTTAGCTAGGTTAAAGCTGCCATTTCTCTGGTGTCCGTAACGGAGAAAGTGTATTTAATCTTGTTACTGTTCACTATTTTGATTATTTAGTCTACATTTCTTCGCTGTGTTTGTTTTAAATTAAATAGCATGTGTATAGCTTACCAAAGACAAGCATTAGAAAAATAGTTCGTAGTTTGACGGGCATAGTCGAAGGTGTAATGTTCTTAGAATCCTTACTTTTTCTATAACTTAAATAACACATGTTTAAATATGCATTTTCAATTTTTCTTTTACAGATCTGAGGAAAATGTATCAGTCCTATCAAAACAAATAGAAGACATGAGAGAGTTTGAGCGCCAAGCTGCTGATGAGAAACTAAAAGGCTTCCAAACGGAAAATGTAACTTTAAAATCGGCCCTAACAAAGGCGACTACTAAGTAAGATATGTTTGAATTACCTTATTTGTGAAGTTAGACATATCGTTTAGAGATATCTAACATTATATAATTTTGAACAATTTACTTGTTCAAAAAGTAGGAGAAAGATATATATATAAAAAAAAAACTAATTATAATAACCTTTTCAGTGTTATTCTTACCTTTTTTCTAACATAAACAGTACATTTCCTGACATAATATTTAAGATCTTTATATGTATTTGCATATTATTTCTACATATATTTTACACATTTTCGGTAATCCGTTTTGAATCGATTAATCTCTTATATATTAGATTATTGACCATTTCATTTATTTTTTTTTTAATGAATATTGGTTCTATATTCATGTTTCACTCTCAAAGGATAGAAGACCTATCGATCAAATGCACAAACCTATCGAAATACAGAACAGATGCAGAACAAAAGATCAATGAATTATCGAAAGCAGTAGAACTCAAAATCAATGAATTATTGAAAGCCGTAGAGGAGAAGGAAACTTTACGCAAACATTTAGCAAGGTAGATGTTCATGTATTACACGTTAAATAACTCTCATTTTATTTTCTGATGTTGAGTTATATGTAATAGGCTGAAAATAATAATATGCATGATTATAACAAGGGAAATAACTGTTAAGAAATAACCACATCGAAATAATTCAACCTTCAGTTTTGTTTTGAATTGCAACAGAATTATGAGTAATATCAACTTATAAAATCTTCAGAGTGACATTACATTTTTTTTATAGACGTTGGATTTCTCTACATTGTTTGTACAGAATTCAGCGTTAATGAAACACTTGGCACTGTAAAAAAGAGTAATTTATCGTAGCTGCAGTTTTTTTAACTGTAGTATCTACACTGATGGAATCGAAATGCTATTAAAAGTGTCCTGATATTACGTTGTTAATTATAAATCATAATGATTATTGTCATTTTATGATTAGCAATCATTTTATGACTGACTGAAATTTTGACTTAAAGCTGAACACCGCTCGTAAATAGGCACTGTCCGCCATATTTCTCTTTCATCACTGCTGTCCCCTACAACCCTTATATAAGGGACAGGGTCCAGTTTTACTAAAGGTCGTAACTCGAAACGTAGACGTAAACGTAGACGTAGACGTAACTTAGGCTGATTTTGCGTTTTACTAAAGGTCGTATCTTACGTTTTGGCGTAGATTTACGTCAAAATGTACGGGTGACGTGCAGCAGACGTAGGAACGTACGTAGCGTAATAAAAAATGGCGACGTACCTACTGATGCAACGCGCACTTAGAAGAGAACGAGTTTTCCGAGATCGGAGTCAGCCGCTAGACTTTTTAGATGACGTGGACTTAATCTCGCGATATAGATTTCCGAGGAGAATCCTTTTGGAACTTATTGATGCCGTAGATGCCACTTGTAGACCGCCTACGAGCAGATCCCACTCTATTCCCACACAACTGCAGGTATAATAAAGTAAACAAAACTAAGGTTTATGAATATTGTTGTCTCCCTTTGGAGAGCTCCCTAACAAAATTGTGCACCCGTTCATGAAATTATTCGTTCTCAAAAACTTGTAAGTTTAGAGGTTGTATATATAGGCATATACTTTTTCCAAGCTGGTAATAGTAACATCATTGAGTGGCCAAACATGAAGTTTATGGTGATATGAAAGAGATATACATGTACACATAGCACACACACTATATATATAGATAGATAGATAGATAGATAGATAGATAGATAGATAGATAGAATATTTTTGTTTCTCTTCGTATCAATGCATCCCTGGAAATATATGTATTTATATAAACCATAAAAACAAAACACAAATAGTCGGGAAATTAATACCTATTATGAATGTAATAAAGAGTGCATGCCAACTTACGCATAGAGACGATCGAGGATTGGGGGGAAAACTTTATTGTTATACAATATAAATCATGCATAATATGTGCGTAGATGATGTTTTCTATAGAATTGTGCTTTTTAACTAGAAAACACGGAGGTCCTGGGTTTTTTTTCCGGGGGTGGATCCGAGAGATATTTTTGTAAATAGGGGGTATACTGGTTTATATATACACACAGGAGAATTCAGGACAATTTTCATTTTCATCTAGATCTACGCATATCTTTCAATACGGTATATATAAATTGATTTAGTGCAAGTTTTGTTTATATTAATACATGTAATAAATAAACACACGCTTCTTCTGTCATAGCTATAGAAATGCATGCATTTAAAACGAGGGATTGTTATTAAAGTTATTATAGTTTGCGAGAACAAGTCCATGTGGATGTTTTAATTGAATAGAAAAAAACAACAACAAAAAAACCAACACAAAACAGAGCATTTTTCAATGAAGCGAGTATTATACCTTGTTAATGCAAGCACTACATGTACAAGTACATGCAAGATTCCCTATATTTCTTACGAAAATTGTTATTCACAGCCATGCGCGGATCTAGGGAGAGGGGGGGGTCCCAACCCCCCTTGAAAATGAAAAATTGTTAAATTTACATAGTAAAATTATCGCATATATGCCTCGGACCCCCCCCCCCCCTTCCAAAACACAATTATCCTTCAGACCCCCCCCCCTGGAAAAATTATCTGGATTCGCGCATGACAGCTGTAAAAAACAAGAGGCCAATAGGCCTTAACGGTCATCAGAGTAGCATAATCCATAGACAAACTTGTCAAGGAGTCTCATATATGCATTTAATTAAGTTTTATTCTGGAATAGAATTTTTTTTTATTTGTAATGACGACCACCTCCCTGCCCAAAATCTTTCAAAAAGGACTATTAAACCTATAATTTTAGCAAAAACTTAAAAGCTCATAAAAGAGTGCATAACCTGATATTGAAAAGGTGCAAGACTCTGATAGAAAATAATTTTCCCATATTTACCGGTATTATTTTTCAGGATAGGTTTTAAGTGTATATGTTTTCATAGGAAAGCTACATATGTATAACAAGGTGGCTATTATTCATGTTTTATCTAAAACAACCTGCCATCCCCCATTTATACCAAAATCATTTTACTTTTATATCAGTGATTTTAGTTAGACAATTATTACTTTACTATTAACAAGTCTATTTGTTTATTTTGAAAGTTCAAAAACTGTTTTAGTTTCAAATGAAAAAAAAAGCCTTGCATAACTCTTTTGATCATACAACTTCATATTCAATGATTAATTACAAAATATGAACAAGCAAAGGAAGATAACTCCATTAGGAAGAAGCAAGGGAAAATAACTCCATTAACTGTTTACCTCCCCTCCCCTTCCAATCTTTCCAAATGCTCTCCAAATGCTAGGCCCTGAACCCTGACTTAGGGGTCATGAATTTCACAATTTAGATAGAGGTGTTCATAACCATGCATTCAATTTTTTCCCCACATGTGTGGGAGTAAAGATTTTTAAGATTTAATACATTTTTACTATATGGCTTTATTGCCCCCAAGTTTGTGCCTCTATCACGTCTTTTGTGCGAAATAAATTTTGGGAATGCCATTCAAATGATTTAATACTACAAAAGTGAAAGATTGTTTCAATATGTATTACAGTAATTCAATCTAAAACACAACATTTAAAAGAAAAACAAAACGAAACATTAATTTTTTCATGTATACACAATCTATAATAATAAAATTATGTTATTCAGGTGTTGTGCACCTTGCGCTTCCTTGCAAAGGCAGACTTCTTCTCAGAAGTGGGAGATATTCATGGGATATCGAAGTCTTCCGTCTCTGTGTGTTTACCAAGAGTGTGCAGAGCACTGAATGGGTTTTTGGACATAAAATTCCCAACAGATCCTCAAACTCTTTTGAAAACGAAGGAGGAGTTTTATGCTATTGCACATTTTCCTAACATTGTGGGTGCCATAGATGGCACGTTAATTCCTATTCGGGGGATGAATGGAGTGGACGAGCCAGTCTTTGTTTGCCGCAAGAACTTCCATGCCTTGAATGTTCAAGGAGTAGTAGATTCGAGCATGAGGTACATATTGTGCAGTTACAGTGTGACATAGTAGTCTTTTCTTGATTTGAAGCATGTTCATAATAATAAGAGAATAAATCAATAAATTTGTCCTATAACTACATGCCATTTATCACTATGCCAGCATAAATTATATGAATTTTTTTCTTTTTGAAGGTTCATTAACATCAACTGCCGATTTCCAGGTAGCACCCATGATGCGTATGTTTTCCAGCATTCGAGCATTCCTGGAATCTTGGAGACTTTGCCTGGAGGAGGATGGCTATTAGGGGATTCTGGGTATCCTCTGAAGGATTACCTGATGACTCCTTTCATCAACCCTTCAACGCCTGCTGAAGAACGTTATAATGCCGCCCACTGCAAAACCAGGAATGTGGTGGAACGTGCATTTGGTGTTCTAAAGGCAAGGTTTAGGTATGTCAATCATTTGCACATAATTTTATGATCTTCACTGTATTCACTTCTGATGAATACTGTTCACTAATGGTTTCAATCTTTATATATAGGTGTTTACACAGCAGTGGAGGATACCTCCCTTTCAAACCGGAGAAGTGTGCCCTAGTCGTAGAGACATGCATGAAGTTGCACAACAAGGCCATCAACGAGAGGGTGCCTTTGCGAAATGGTGGTGCTGTAGCCAACCAGCACAACAATGCAGTATACCAAGGAGCAGCCCCACTTATAGCAAGAGAGTTGAGACAACAGTTGGCTTCCAGATTCTAGGAGTGCTGCAAACAATAAAAAAGATATATCCATCATCCTATAAGAATACATGAGTTTGTTGTTGTTTAAAATCTTATAATGTAGCAGTCATAATTTGATAACACATGGTACCGACAACTCCAAGGTTACCTGGATTTTTCAATATACAGGCAATACACTCTACAGCATTAGCTTTCCACTCTCTATTTCCAATCTTTTTCTTTGGTACCAGTAATTCTTGAGTTCTGTTTCCTTGAAAAAAGAAATGAATTGCAGAATTAGAACAATCTAACTAAAGTTAGATATTATATATTAAGAATGCAGTAAAATGCCAAAGTTGTTGTATGTTTTTGCATCCTTGGAGAAGATGAAAACTGAAAGCAATCAATGACATAGTCACAAAATGTAAACAATATAAAAACGGACATGATAGAGCAGTCCATATTTTACACTGCGCCATTTTCTAAATTCTAAATTTATTTAATAAATGAACTCAATGTCTACGCAAGTTATACGAGTATAACCTGGGTTGGGGCAGTTTACGCTTTATAATCCGTGAAGCAGATTATAAAAAAGCGTAAATTGCTCTTACCCAGGTTATACGAGTATAACTTGGGTAGATATTGAGTTCATTTCTTATAATTTAATTTTCTGTGATTTACTGTACAAATTGAGTTCCTTTTACTTTTGAAAATGATATTAATCTGTTCAAAATTCAAATGTAATGTCAAGCGGATTAGTACGTTTTTGACGTTGGTGCATTGTGACGTGCTAACCAGGTTATACAAATTTAACTAAATTTTTCTATCCAACCAAATGCCGCGTTACAACCAGAATTAAATTATTTCAATAATAAAATACAACTATAGTCTGTCCCAAGATATTTATGCTGCACATTTGGAAAATTTTTAATAAAAATACACATACTTGTAAAAGAAGTGCATTTGAAATCAATGAAAGGGAAAATTTCCAAGATAACTTCATTCACACATCATTTTTCCCTTGTAAAAATTCACAAGAACGAAAACAGATTTCCTACCGAGATTTATAATGGGGAATGTTGACATCTTTTCTCCATTCAGAAGTCACTTGGAGTATCTCGCACAATTTTTCAACGTTATCATCCGGGCTGCTTCATCTCCTTAGCAATGGAAAATCCCCGTGTATTGAAACCTGACAATCTAGAGGGGGCGTTTCAAAGTGTAAATCTTGGGATTTTTTCATACTATTGAATGAGCATCGTCTGAACCAAGAGGTATTTATAAATATCTAATAATTTTTAAAAAATATGCGGCAAAAATATCTTGGGACAGACTATAATGATATTATTTTTTTTTCAACATAATTAACTAAGTCATTAGCCTCGATATTTTAAATCAGAGACATAAATATTACCTAAATGTTATTTATGTCTCTGTTTCAATAAATTAATTGGCTTGGCGCTTATTTACCACTAATCTTAGCATGAGTTTAGAGCAAGAAATACACCAACCTATGTTTTACATTAGGCCAACCTAACGCACAAACATGCAACATATTTAATATCACGCATTCGGCAATACTTATGCTGGATAAACTGTTTTCTCAATACAGACATACTTATAACACAAACAACTTACTGCTATCGTATCCCATGGCTAAGTAAACATGGTAAAACTGAAGTTTTCTTCGAGTTGAATTTATCGAACACGGAACATGGAAGTAGACTACAATAATTAATTTTAGAGTCGAATCCGGATTATTTCTATGATGTATGGTTCGAACTATAAAGGGCAATAACTGCTAAAAGAAGAATGTGGACCCCCCCCCCCCCCACCCCTTCATCCCGAACCAAAATGCAAATAAAGCTAAAACCGATGGTCAGGAATAAAATTTAACAGCCTAGAAACAACTATTAAAGGATGGAAATGGAACAAAATGTGATAAAAACAAATATAAATTTAATTTTTTGGTGTCTTAAATATAATGAGAGAGAGAGAGAGAAAGAGAGTTTGACAAGATTATATAACAAGAGGCCCATGGGCCACATCGCTCACCTGAGGAACAATAGGTATGATGAAATCAGCTTAAAGGAGTCATAATACAAACTATCTGGACAATGTAGTATAATACATGTAGATCCTGTATAAATGAAAATCCATTTTCCACCTGGATATTCTTATTTTCATTATCATTAGTCCCTTTTCTAACAGGATGATTTTATAGCCATAACACATGTTGAACATTGCAGTTCTCAAAAAGATCCTAAACAATTGTTTATGTATGGGATATAAACCTACATCAAACTCTGAACCCCTTGTAAGGCCCAAGAATCATCAAGGGGCCAAAGTCTAAACAATTTTAAAGAATCACCTGGCTGATTAGTTTCTGAGAAGAAGATTTTTAAAGATTTACTCTATATATTCCTATGTAGAAATTCAATCCCCAATTGTGGCCCCACCCTACCCCGGGGGTCATGATTTTCACAACTTTGAATCTACACTACCAGAGGATGCTTCCACACAAGTTTCAGCTTTCCATGCTGATTAGTTTCTGAGAAGATTTTTAAAGATTTACTCTATATATTCCTATGTAAAAATTTGACCCCCAATTGTGGCCCCATCCTACTCACGGGGGTCATGATTTTCACAACTTTGAATCTACACTACCTGAAGATGCTTCCACACAAGTTTCAGCTTTCCTGGTCTTATGGTTCATGAGAAGAAGATTTTTGAAAATTTCTCGAAAATTTTCATAAATTCCTAATTATCTCCCTTTGCAAAAGGGCGTGATCCTTAATTTTCACAAATTTAAATCCCCTTAGGCTAAGGATGCTTTGTGCCAAGTTTGGTTGAAATTGGCCCAGTGGTTCTTGAGAAGATGTTGAAAATGTGAAAAGTTTACAGACAGACGGACGGACAGACGGACAGACAGACAGACAGACGGACGACAGACAAAATGTGATCAGAATAGCTCACTTGAGCTTTCAGCTCAGGTGAGCTAATAAATGAACTGATACTATTGTTACTGTATGAATTAATATCAAAATTATTTAATAATATTAAATATATTAACTAGATATAAATAATATATATTCCTTACTACGAGCAGATTTCTGAAGACCAAATTAATTACCAGTTCCCAGGAAATTATATAAGTAATATAACACATGATATATAATTATGTCTTTGCAAAATCAAACATTTTCAATATAAAATGTTTGTTGTCTTTCTCATAAGGTGAATTTAATCAATATTGATTCATATATATCATTATAGATAGTTAATTTATTGATATGATATAAAATGGTCAAAGTTGAATTACTTCAATTAACAACCAGGTTTAAGCTTCATGGTCAAATTCACTTATTTGGCATATGATACTTTTGATAATAGATAAGGATAGATGGATATATAATGCAACAAACAGTGTTGAGTCTTTAAAATCAGAATTTAATAACAGGGGAATCTGAGCAACAGTGATGGTGAATGCAGAATCATCTGGTCATAATGGCGTGCTTCAAGGGCAGTAGCAATCCTCTCCAGTGCTTTCACTTTTCTTCTAGAGCCATTTTTTTTTTCATTTCCATCAAATCTTCCATTCCTTAAACCAAAAGTTCTTTCATTCTATAATTTCTATTTTTTATTAAGGGATCTGATATTTTGAAACAAAATTCAAGTCCATGTTTGGTAAAATAATTTAGGAAAGAGGAATTATTGGGGAAAATGAAATTAAAAACTAGATGAAGATTAACTATTTTTCACATGCAGATATAACTGCCTCATATGACAATATCAAAAGCAATCTACTACCCCACAAAATATATATTGAGAGACAAGCAAATAAATGGTACTCAGATATTTAGCCGACAACACACTTTTCGATATCATAATTAATCAGTGGTAAATGAAGAAAATAAGACAAGAAATCGTTGCAAGATTCTAATTAAATTTTATGATAGGAGAAACAGAGAATTCTGTACATGACTGTCCCTGATGTCCCTCCAAAGCACTGGCAATTCTCTCAAGGGCTTTCACTTTTCGTTCCTCCAGTTCTAACCGTTTCTTTTTCATCGCAATAATTTCTTTCATTCCATTCTCTATAATAAAATCATGAACATTTATGAATATATATGTATTTATCTAATTTTTTTTTACTGTGTTGTTACATGTTTTAAGAAGACAAAATGAATAAGACTAAAGATATTGTTTCCATAAAACTTGAAAAACTATGCTTTAAAAAAGGTTTATTATTTGTTTCATGTATTCTAACCCACATCATTCTGGGTACATTAATGTACCATAAGGTAGATAAATAATAGCAGTAGGTAAAGAAAGTATTTCTGGTGATGTTAACAAGAGGTTAAAAGTTTTACCATAATCTCCAGCTTTCTGTTTGAGTCCCAAACTGCTCCTATTCTTGTTCTTATTTGCTGAAATAAAACAACCAATAACTCTAAATAGATCAGGTCATCCTTAAAGAAAAATGTTTGTTTGGAATTATTGTTCCTTGAGGTCTTTAGACCCAGAAAGGAGGGGAGTGAATTCTATTTTATTTTTCAAACCTGAAGTTTTACTAATTAAAAATTAATTAAAACTAATTAAAAATTGTTCAATGACTAAAATCTTTAAAAGTTTTTTATTTTTTGCTTTTTAAATTACAATCAACAATTAAAAATTTGTTTTTGAATTATCTTAATTGACATTTACTTTATTTTATAAGGAAAATAAATTTATTTTTCAACAAAATAAATCTATTAGGGTCAGTTCAGTGACAGGAAACAGGAATACTTTTTATTAGGACCTAAGATAAAAAAAAATTATCATATGGCTTTAAAAATCATAAATCATATACCTACATGTACATGTCAGGGTACAAGATGGAGATGGAGAGGGTGGTTCCGAAAATTCATTCTCAGGTATAATGTCTACTATACAATCTGTAAAAGTTTTCGATATAACAAATTATTACCGTAATGAACAATTAAATTAAAACACAAGTATTAAAAATCAAGAAAAGAAAAAAATGTATCATTAAGGTCATCATGACTGCCTTTTTGATGTTCTCTCTCTCTCTCTCTCTCTCTCTCTCTCTCTCTCAATTATACCCTAAATAAATGCATGTCACTCTGAACTCTGGAGAATAAAAAAAAGATTATTATTTTAGGTGGAGTTGAGCATTGCGATAACCATTTTGTCTATTCAACAGAATTGAAACTCTTCCATCGCCATATATTTGTATGCTTATAAAAAAAAAAAAATGCATGCATACCTGTGACCTGATCTGATGACAAAGTCCAGCTACATGTATCTCCCATTGCCCCAGGATTTTGGATAGCTTCAGAAATCGTCATACATGTACTTGAATCTGTCCTGTTACCTTAATGTTAGGATAAAAATCAAATGTATTTATAATTACTAAATAATCGCTGATATAATCATGTTATAAAAAAATAAATTCATGCTAAGTCTACATGTACATTTTCTTTTGTTTACAATTACCAAATGCATACTCTTTCAATTATTATTGTGTAAATTCCCCCCCCCCCAAAAAAAAAAAAATTAATCTTTAAAATACCTCTGTCCAAATCTGTCCCTGTATCAGCACCCCCATCAAGACCATGTATCGCCACCAATGGAATGGTACTAAGAATCTTGGGGAAGACATTTTGAAATTGTAAATCAATCAATTACCATTCTCAATTATAAACAAATTGGGTTTTCTTTTCTTTATCAAAAAATAGATGATGGGAGGGAGTTATGATGTACATCATGTGCATTTTTTCAAGTTCATCTATTGTGTTTGTAACATTTTAAAAAAATATTCTATATATATATATACATACCGGTATATATAAACTATGTACATTTAAAAAAAAAGAAATGATAAAGTGTATTTTCAAGTGTAAACTAAGTACTAAAAAATCATGAATTTATTTACTCACTGTCAATTCCCATGGTTTGAAATTAACCTCAGGCGGGGGTCCACCCCCTGTTTTGTTGGTTTCCCTCTTTCTGAACGCCTCCTTCTTCTTAATAGCAGACTGAGCATCCTGAAACCTCTTTTTTGTTTCATCCAGTGTTCTTGTGCAGTTTATTGCAACTGAATTTACTCTAAAAATAGCATTTTATAAACAAAATACGATGTTATAGATCCACTACGCAACCAGAGACATAAATATTGTTAATGTTATTTATGTCTCTGACACAACCCTAGAGTAAACATGGCAAGCGCACCGGAATACAATGTCCAGCAGTTTTAAAATATTCTCTCTAATTATAATACCATATATTAAGCTCAAACAATATATCAAATTTGTACACACTTTTACAGAATACATACCACGCTTTCTATTATCTGATTATGACATCGACTTAATGAAATAAACGGCGTCTACGATGTATCTGCAGCCATTCTTACAATTGGTAGGACTAGTCACCGGATAATACATGTACGAGATTCAGTTGCGCCAATGTTCCGTTAATTTGGGAAGTATAACAAATAAAGGAATCCACATATATGACCTTTCCTAATTTTATTTCCGAAATATTTTTTTAGAAATTTTGTGTTTTAAATAAATTAAACTTCCCATCAATATGCTGTATTTTTAAAGAATATGCACATAAGTGAGTTATATGTTTACAAAATTCGTATGATATATTTGGAGATAATTTCTATTGATATTCATAAATCTTAATAATCTGCCATTAGCTTAAATACTTACTTATCGGTGATGGCTTCCCACGCCTTTTTCTTCATATCCGAGGTCAAGGATGGTGACAGTTTACCCCGGATAATATTGTTGAATGACAGACACGCGTCAGCTAAGATACCCATTTCTCCCTCCGACCAATTGGGTTTTCGTGGCTTTTTATCTGTCATATTATAGATCTAGCAGACGATAATGGGCTAAGCGAAAGTAGCCAATACGCATGCGTAGCATTCGTTGTTAGGATAGTTTTTGTACCTTCTTCTAAAGAGTTTTAGACGTAAACTACGACAAAGTCTACGTGTGTATCTACGTTTACGTGTGTAGTTACGACCTTTAGTAAAACGCAATCTACGCACACGCACACTCGGACGTAAAGTCTACGTTTACGTCTACGTCTAAGACAAAATTTACGACCTTTAGTAAAACTCGACCCAGACCTCTAAACAGTTGAAAGTAGTCTCACCTGTGTGGACGTACATCTTGCCTCGCCGTGTTACTCGATCGCGATGAAATTATCAAATTTTACACACTTTTTTCAAGCCAGGAGAATACTAACATCAAATAAATTGGTCAATGCATTATTTACAAACAGAATATGCACATAGAATAAGAAATAAATGCATAGAACACAAAGACCACGAAAGGAATACTACATGTCGGCCACGAGTTTCAGGGGTGCAATAGGGTGTAACGAAATCGAAGGGTTTATATACCAGGTACCTTTGTGACGGTGCCTATTTACGAGCGGTGTTCAGCTTTAAGTCTGAAATTGCTTCATGATCCTGAGGCACGATCCCTCCTCTTCTGCGATCGATGACCCCGCTGTCTGTGGGGAACATGACTAATTATTAATCAGTCGACAATCAATTTTATTATATTATTGCAGTTTTTATTTTATGTACATGATACAATCATATTGTTTTTAAAAGGAAAATGCAAACTTGACTTGTTACTCACGTTGTTTCATTTGAAAAAGTGAAAAAAAATATGATTGAAAATAGTTTTCAAGTACATTCAAAATGTGTTCAGCGTAGGAAATATAAGATCTAAATGTACTACTGCAAAGTAATTTAGTTATGGTCGGTTTACTGAGTCTCCTTGTTCATTAGAGGATAGAGGAAAATAATAACTTATGCGTTATATCAAGCTAGTTTCCGTTGAATGTCTATCAGTGATCAGGTTGTTCCGGTGGAATTATTCAATATTATGTCGTTGCATTATATTGTAGAGTTGCTAACTCGAATGTACATAGATTTGGACGAGTGTTGTTTATAAAAACCAACTGCATCTTGTGATAATTTCTTGCTTGTATTGCTTTTCCCATGCACATTAATATAATATATGCTTTCAAGTATTTTTACGGATTTTATTGCAGATCTGAAGAAAGAATTTCCGAATTATCAAAAGAAATTACAGATATTAAAGTGTCTAAACGACAGACTGCTGATGAAAAACTACAAGGCTTTCAAGCAGAAAATGCTTCTCTGAAATCAGCTTTATCAAAAGCGACAACTCGGTACGATATGATTAGCATACCTGTAATGTGCTGTTGAATAAATAATTTAAGATTATGGCATGACCATATTTCTGAAAATCGGACAAAAGTTAAGTTAGGATTTTCATTTTTAAAAAGATTGTACGGTATATATATAAATACTTGTCTTTTCTGCCTTTATATCTTGAATTGTGTAAAGATAATATCCTGTACAATTTTTTTTAAAACTGCAAGAGTATTTTATCTACCTACTCAGTATTTTGCTTTGGACAATAATACTTTTGCTGTATCCTAAAAGTTTTATCGTAGAATATATCAATTGTCTAGTATCTTTGATTCTTTTTTATCGAAGGAATGATGACCTTTCAAACAAATGTACAAACCTGCAAAAATATAGAACAGATGCAGAACACAAGCTCAGCAAGTTATCAAACGCTGTGGAAGAGAAAGAAAATGAAATTAAATCTTTAAACAAGGATCTCGCAAGGTAGTTATTAAGAACAATTTCTCTTTCTGGTTTTATTAAATTTGAGATTATTGGAGTGAAATATTTATTGGATCACATGTAAGTCTTATACCCTTTTTGTGTTATGTAGGAAATCTTATTCCATATAACGTTAGAATTGTTCGTGAATGTGAAACATATGAAAAAGGTTTAATAAATCAATATCAACTGATTTATGAATTCAATTGGAACTTCAGACTCAAATGGGTTGTCATTCAAAACCTGGTGTTTTCGCACCTGTCGTGTATTTTGTAGGCCTAAGTAACATACAACATGTTACATTCCTTTTAAATTATGCTTGTGGCTTTACTTTTTAAAATATTTTCTATTAAATATGTTTAAAATTTTTATTACGTTTAATAACAATAAAGTAAATCAAATAACAGAATCGGAAAAACAGTAGATTTGTTGACTGTTTTGTGATTATTAAAAAAGTAAAGTTCAAGTTTTGGAGCAGAGCTGTAAAAGGAATGAGTAATTTATTACTGGTCCTATATTCAAACCTGCCAGTGGATTTATGATGTATTCTATGATATAAATGGACTTGCTAAATTTAACAATATACCATCTGCTGGAGAAGGTATAAGTTTTTGAAGCAGATTAGGTTCTTCTAAACAAGTCACATATCTAGGTTATTACTGATCCTTTTAGATTCAAAAATGCATGATTGATGTAACTAACTAAAATTATTACAAACCTATCTTCAGAAATTTGAACCTGATCTCGATCATTCAGAAGATAGGATTTGGTAAAAAAATTTATAGTCCAAAACAAGAGAGCGTCTTATAGATTGTAACATAGTGAACTAAGTTACGGACTAATAAAGAGATAACTAGATTTACTTTAACCAAAACTTGCTCAATTTAGTGAAATTATAATTTTTATTATTATAATTATTATACGATGTGACATTTGATGTAATTTAATGATAGTAACTCATATAGGTGATAGACTGCTGCTTAGAACTCTGTAATATTTGATTAGCTGTGGATTTTAATTTTTGTGTTTTATTGTTTATCTATTGTTTTCTTATTTACAGGGCCGAAGAAAAGGTTTTAGCCTTATCAAATGAAATTAAGGCTATTCAAGATTTAAAATCCCAAATTACTGATGATAAACTTCAAAGCCTTCAAAAACAAAAATCTTTAGAATCAGCCCTGGCAAAGAAAACTAGCGAGTAAGAAATGATTATTATACTGATAATATACGGTGCAATAAATTGGAATCAACTGAGATTTGCATAAACATCATACCTTCCAAAATTTTGCAGGTTCCGAGCTAAACATTTTTTACTTATATTTCAATTTTTATTTAACTATTTTCATGTTTGGAAATCTATTAATATTATTGTTATCGCATATTTTACTATAGTCTTCATCTAATCAAAATTATTAAAATAAAATAGAATTGTTATTAAGACAGTTAAATCAAGTTTTGCATCTTTGCATCACAACATATTTATTAAATTATTTTAAAAACTATATTAATACATGTTTGAACGGTATTTTTAAAATTTGACTGCTTTTCTTTGAAAGGATGAGAGACCTGTTGGATAAATATACAAACCTGCAGAAAAACAGCGCAGATGCAGATCAAAAGCTCAGAAAATTATCGAACTCTGTGGAAGAGAAAGAAAATGAAATCGATAGTTTAAAGAAAGATTTAGCAAGGTAAATGTATATAAACATTTGTTCATAATTTCACAGATAATTTTATAGATACTATATAATGAGAAGCAACAATCGATTGTTGACACATAAATAAGTCTAATTTAACATATCATTTTAGCTAGTTTGATGAGATACATTTTTTTCGCATAATGTTTCAATCAGATTATATAATGTAGAGATCATTCACAAATTAAACTGTTCATATTGGTATATCTAGAACATACATGTACACTCAGGCAAACTCCATTATTTATATTTATTTTCTGGTGATTCGAGTAAGTGTTGGTGATAGTTTAATAAAAATAAGAATATCAATAGGAATTTCAATTTTGATGATTGACATTATACACTGTAGATTGGGACTGCTTATTTCAACAATTAGTCATTAAAGGTGCAAGGTCACTATTTTGGACACATTTTATTTTTCTATTTACATTGTTTACAATGTAGTAATGCATTTCTAATAATCAACAAAAAATTGCGTTTCAGTCGTAAAGTGTAATAAGCAAGATACAGAGCTCACAATTCTTTGTTATGTAATAAAACAAGACTCGTGCCATGTTTTTGTTAAAGGTATATGTGGCGTATTTGGAGTAAAATTTTTGACATGAGTTTGAGTAAAAATATACATCATACTTCTTAAAATTAGACGTTTCACAAACTCTAGGCCCATAAAACATGTTCTGTCTTTAGTTATTTGTCTTTAAATTTTGCTACACGTCTGATGAATATTAATGTAATCCGCCATTTATAACGCCACTGCGCATGAGTGCGGGAAAACCTAGCATTGAAAACACGATGGAAGAAGAGTTTGTTTACAAATTAGAATTACTTTTTTCATGTCTTAAATTAAATAATTTTTATATCAGATGATACTCGAAGCATTATCATTCCGATATTCATTAATGTAGAACGATATAAATTGTTTATTAAGTGTAATAAAGACGAAGCAAGATTTTAGCATCATCGACACGGTAAACGGAGTAAATACCCCTCTCCCTGAGGGATGCATGTACCAAGAGTGTTTATTTATTCTTTATTCAAAAATTCCTCTAAACGAAAATCCACTTATAAAGTAAAGACACGGGACAAATGGAGCACGAACCTGACTAGCAAAACCACTACAACTTCATCATGGAAACTTAAGTTTAATTCGGCTTTAATTCCTGTTCTATCAATCTACATGGTCTCCGATGACAATCTTCCCTTTGTTCCTATCCTTGTCAGTCTGTCTCTTTTTTCTTTCATTGCCAAACCTGTCAAACTTAACGGTATACCTATCATTCTCGTCGTCGCCATTCTTGTTGATAGACCAAGATGGATGTCACGTGACCCATTTAAGGCGGGGTTATTCAAATCTTTTGTATTTTTTACCGTGCCGGTAAAAAATAAAAAATATTGTTTTGATTTTTGTATCTTTGTTATGCGATTGACTTATAAAGCGTAATTTGTGTGAAAGTCCTATCTTTAAGTAAAGAAATGAAGCAAATAATCAGATCTTATTATTGTTATTCACTAAAAATACGCCACATATACCTTTAACATTCGTTCAAAATACATTTATACGTTCTTTAACGAGCTGAGTTTTCTATATCCTTATTCGTTTCAAGCATAAATAAACAGTTCCTATCGTTTGTCACATTCATTTTAGGTCTAAACCAGGAATTTTTTTAGCTTTTAAAATGTAAACAAAAGTATGGTACGAGTTTTGTTTACATAACAAAGAATTGTTAGCTCTGTATCTCGTTTTTAACTCGACGACTGACACCAACATTTTAGTTGACTATAAGAAATGCCATACCGAATCATTGTAAACATTAAAATCGAAAAAATAAATTTTGACCAAATCGTGACCATGCATATGCCTAATATTGTAAGGATACATATAAAAAGTACATAAAGTATTGGTATTTATCTTTAAAAGCATACTTATTACATGTGTGTATAAATTAAGTTACCTGTAGCTGTTCGATAAGTTTCTACTTTTTGGACGGCTATAGATGACAACTTGGACATCTGATGATAATTTGGGTAAACACAAAATCAAGAGAAACACAATTTACGGGAATTTGTAAGACGTGCAAACTTCGTAAGATATCCATGACAATTTGCAGATCACATCACAAAGAGAAAATTCTGGCAAAATAAAAAATAACCTGTTGCACAAATATTAAAACATAAATCCATTTTGTTGGAGTTGCTAGATTAACGTCGTCCTTTGAAATTGGGTCTAATTCTAAATCAAAACGAGCATCAAGAAATTCGTGTATAAAAAATTTAATCCTACAGAAACCATTGTTTATACAACAATGACAGATGCGTGGGAGCTTGTAACCACGCTTGCCTTTTCCCATGCTAATTTCATGAAGCAATGTGGACTGATTGGATCAATGAAAAAATCGTTTTGTTTATCTGACAATGCCTATTCTTCTTGACAAGTGTTTTTTTCTTAAATATTTACATACCCAAAATCAAAATGATCTTTTTTTGGCCTGATTGTTAAATTTTTTATAGTGCAAGCTAAATAAAATGAAACAGAACGATCGTAACAGCTGTTCATAAGCAATGAAAAGAAACATTTAAGCCTAAAACTGCCCATTCTGTCAGATATTGTACATTCCGAGGCGCTAACGCGCGTCGGAACGTCCAATATCTGAAAGAATGGACAGTTCGTCTTAATTAATACGATTACTTATCAAAACATATAAAACTCTAAAAATGAAGAAGACTGATAAAAATTAGAGTCAATTGAGTTTTAAAATCAAAAGATGATAGCATTTATACTAAAGTTATTGTAATGATTTCAGCTCATTATTTTTAATTGACAATAATAAAAGTTCAACATAATGCAAGAATGTATATAAAGGATAAAGCAGTGAGGATTTTTGACTGTTTCATTAATATGTTTTAAGTTGTATTTGATTTTTGGGAGTTGATTTAAATCAGCTCTCCTATGCATTAACTCTGGCAAATCGGAAGTGTTTGGACCTAAGCACAAATCGTCACCGCTGACAAGACCTATAGTACCGGAAGATAATTGATAAATTCAATGTAATGTATTCTGAAGCATTGTTTTTCAAGGAAACGTATTTATAAATACCTTGAAAATAGTCAGATTATAAATAGTACGAACAATTCAGATATTTTTGTAGTCGTATGAATTCCTACGCCGGAGTTCAATAAGACTGGTTCGATGTCATTGATTAGCAAAGCGCCATTTCTACAGTGGTAGCATTTGGAATCAATGGCAGACTATCCAATCTAAAGAATTAATCAGTACGGGCGTAGACTAGACTTTATTATTATGTGGTTGGGGTCTTTTAGCTCACCTGAGCTGAAAGCTCAAGTGAGCTTTTCTGATCACCTTTTGTCCGGCGTCCGTCCGTCTGTCTGTCCGTCTGTCTGTCCGTAAACTTTTTACATTTTCGACTTCTTCTCCAGAACCATTGGGCCGATTTGAAACAAACTTGGCACAAAGCATCCTTAGGTTAAGGGGATTCATGTTTGTTAAAATGAAGGGCCACGTCCTCTTTCAAGGGGAGATAATTAAAAATCATTGAAAATTTGTTGGTATTTTTCAAAAATCTTCCTCTGAAAAACCATTCGGCCAGAAAAGCTAAAACTTGTGTGGAACCATCCTCAGGTAGTGTAGATTCAAGTTTGTTCAAATCATGACCCCCGGGGGTAGGGTGGGGCCACAATGGGGGTTCGCATTTTTACATAGGAATATATAGAGTAAATCTTTAAAAATCTTCTTCTCTGAAACTGATCAACCAGGAAAGCTGAAACTTGTGTGGAAGCATCCTCAGGTAGTGTAGATTCAAGTTTGTTCAAATCGTGATCCCCAGGGTTAGGGTGGGGCCACAATGGGGGGGGGGGTCGAATTTTTACATAGGAATATATAGAGTAAATCTTTAAAAATCTTCTTCTCTGAAACTGATTAGCCGGAAAAGCTGTAACTTGTGTGAAAGCATCCTCAGGTAGTGTAGATTCAAGTTTGTTCAAATCATGATCCCCAGGGGTAGGGTGGGGCCACAATGGGGGGGGGTCGAAATTTTACATAGGAATATATAGAGAAAAATATTTAAAAATCTTCTTCTCAGAAACCGATTGGCCAGAAAAGCTTTAACTTGTGTGAAAGCATTCTAGGTTAGAGTAGATTCAAGTTGGATAAAATCATGATCCCGAGGGGTAGGGTGGGGCCACAATGGGGGAGGGGGTTCGAATTTTCTCATTTGAATATATAGAGAAAAATCTTTAAAAAATCTTCTTCTCAGAAACCGATTGGGCAGAAAAGCTGCAACTTGTGTGGAAGCATCCTCAGGTAAGGAAGATTCAAATTGTTCGAATATGATTTTGACAAATTTTAATCTAGACTATTTGAAGACTGAACTGACTAAAGTTAGAGCTCTTCTAGACAATTTGTGTTTTAGAAGATTTTTCCCTATATATTTCTATGTAAAAATTTGGTACCCCCCTTCCAATTGTGGCCCCACCCTACCCCTAGGGATAATGATTTTTCAGGAGTAGAGTTGGGCCACATCATGGCCGGGGGGGGGGGTTCCAATTTTACAAAGGAAAACATTTAAATTGTTCACAAAAACTCAAATGTTTTTATATATGGTTTTACTTATATCCAAGCATTTTGACATATTGTTGATTCTTTAAAATTGTTTAGACTCTGGCCCCTGGACAATTCCTAGACCTCACAAGGGGTTCAATGTTTGATGTAGGTTTATAATCCATATATAAACAGTTGTTTAAGTCTGATCATCTTCTCGAGAACTGCAATGCTCAATATGTGATATGACTGTAAAATCACCCTGTTACAAAGGGGCTCAATGATAAACATAAGAATATGCAGAGGATTTTTTTTTTATACAGAATCTATTATACGACATTGTTCAGATATTTTGTATATGACTCCATAAAGCTGATTTTATTATGTCTGTTGTTGCTCAGGTGAGCGATGTGGCCCATGGGCCTCTTGTTTTAAATACTTGGGTACAATTTTTCAGAAATATTTCAATAACTGATACATAATGCATCATAGAGTTTGATGGCGTTAATTCTATCTTAAAATATTACACAATATGATTCATTTAGAGTTTTCCGTCTATAGCTCGGAATTCTTGTCGGAAAAGCCCGAGAATTCATGTCGTTACTATTTTGTTATGCAGATCTGAGGAAAATGTTGCAATCTTGTTAAAGGATATTAAGAATATCCAAAAATCCAAACGCCAAGTTGCTGATGAGAAACTTCAAGACCTTCAAACAGAAAATGCTTCCCTACAATTAACTTTGGCAGAGGCAACTACAGAGTAGGATCTGATTATCATATTAATCAAAATCAACCAAAAGAGCTCACAATTCTTCGTTTTGTTAACAATGCTAAGGTCGTGTTCATGTTAACATATTGAGTGCTAACTAAAAATTAAAATTTAAAGGCAAAATTTAAATGTGACAAACACTATATGCTCTTTATTTGTGGTCATAACAATCCATCAAATAAAAAAAAAATTTCTTAAATTAAAAATTTCACCTTTATATTCAAATCAATGTAAACAAAGATTTTGCTTAAATCGTAACCATGCCTTTTTAACACACTTTAATGTTATTTAGAGTTAATTTTATAATCTTGGTAATTCCATTTAGACGATCGAAACAATTACTACATCAAAACAGTAATTAATTTTAAATATATATTTATAGAATATCTTTACATTAATATAATTCATTTCGAACATTACCTTAAGAAATACAGAACAAGTGCAATTTCTTTTACAATTTTTTAGTCTTTTTATCTAAGCAAGTATTTTTAGGAGGTTATACGTTTATTACATCACAGTAGTTTATATACTAGCGAAAAAAAGAAACTGTGCATTATTTAATATATGAAAAGACATTTAAAAATTAAATAAACAAATTTTTTTTGTAATACTGTTAACATATGTATTCGTAACAACATCTCATAACACATGAATGTCAACGTCGAATAACGTCTATTTCAGCACACTCGAATGTCAATGTTATTTGAAATTGAACTAACAAAATTAATAACGCGTGTGACCACCATTTGCGTTCACGCATGCTTGACAGCGACGCCTCATTGATGCCACTAAAGTGTTCAGAAATGCTTGAGGGATGTTGTTCCAGATGTTGGTTAAAGCCTGGCCTAAATCAGCCAATGTCACTGGCTGATATGGTAAACGGCGTAAACGTCTTTCCATTTCATCCCAGACGTGCTCGATCGGCGACAAATCGAGGGAAACAGCTGGCCAAGGCAAGACATCGACATTCTGTTGAACAAACAAGTCCCTGACTACACGTGCAACGTGTGGCCTTGAGTTGTCTTGCTGCAGAGTGATGTGATTTTGATGTCTCTGTATGAAGGGTATCACATGACGCTGAATAATTTCATCTCGACAGCGTACGCCGGTGAGATTTCCATTGACAATTTGTAGAGGGGTCCTTCCACGTGTTGATATTCCACCCCACACCATAACGCTACCTCCACCAAATTGTCGACGTTGCACAACACAAGCGTCCTGGTAACGCTTCCCAACGCGACGATACACCGTACAACGGCCGTCACTGCTATCCAAATGAAATCTGGATTCACCAGTGAACAGAATATTGGCCCAGTCCTGGGCGCACCGCTGGACGTCTTGGTCTGATGTTTTGCTCGCGCAGACGATTACGCACATTTCTTGGACTAATTGGTCGAAGCCCTAGAATGCTACGAGCAGTCACACTTGCTGTCTGGAAACGATTTCTCAGATGCACAAGTCTAATGTGGTTGTCCTGTTGACGTGACGTCACACGAGGTCGCCCAGAGCGCGGTCGATCATGGGTGTTGCCAGATTGTTGAAAACGTCTCCATAATGACTGGATGGTGTTCCGATGAACTCCAAAGTGTATATCTACAGTATTTTGTGCCATTCCAGCTTGCAGCATCCCAACAGCACGATTACGTTGGTTTTCGTTGGGTCGTGGCATGACATAGGGGTAAGTTTTGTTGAAACTAAAGTGATTTCCTTAACCAAAAAAGTTTAAACAAATCCTTTACAGTTCTTATTCCAAACAGTATTGGCCCGTAAAACTCGTGCGTACAAATTCTTCAATAAACAACAGGTGCTCACTAACCATGAAAAAGTCCGTGCACCCGCGCCGGACGGTTACCATCCGATATTGTCAAAAACAATACCATTATCGATTGTGTAAATTTTATAAATACAAACAATAGATATAGAAAAATTATACTAAATTTTATAATGCACAGTTTCTTTTTTCCGCAAGTATATTTTAAACCTCTTTGATTATTTAAGTATTATTAGAAATATGTTAATTCTAAATTTATATTTTGTTCACTTTAAAAGGATTGATGACCTTTGGAACAAATGTACAAACCTGCAAAAATACAAAAGCGATACAGAGCTTGAGATCAGAACGTTATTAAATACAATAGAAGAAAAAGAAACTGAAATTGAAACTTTACACAAACATCTAGCAAGGTATACAATCTCCTGTTCATTTTATTTCACGGAGGGTAAGATTATTTATTTGTTTATATTTTTTTACAAAACTAACCATAATAATTTTAGAATAATATAGAACGCATTACTTTATACAATGTGTCACATCATTATTTTTGATCTTGTCTGTTTATCATTTGTACATGTAATAAGGGGTCCGTTCTGCGGGTGCCTTTTAGCGATCAGTCTGTCTCTTCGTTTGTTTTTCTGTCTGATCATCAGTCCATCCGACCGAAAAATCACTAGTCAAGGGCATTTTTTGTCTTCCCTTGGCTGAACCTGGTTTAAACTTCATTTCCACACTTCCTTTGGTTAAAGGGTATGCAGTAACCTTGAACCAGGTTTCTAGGTCTAACGTTAAAGTACTAACAAACGGTTTCTGATCTGGATTGTAAAATCCAAGGACAGGGTAATGTTTTGAGTAGATCAAAAGCGGGTTAGAGTCTTGGGGTTGTTTGTACATTTTGAATTTGTTACCGGTCATAGCCAAAGTAGTCATGCATGGTAATCATGATTGTACAATTTTACACAGGTGAAGTAAAATAGTTCGTGTCATATCATACAAGTTAAAAATTTGAATTGTATGACATGATCTTGAATCTTGATGTCTCTTGCGTCTGGGTTATATTAAATTTTATATTTATTTGGCTTGCAGATCTGAGAAACATGTGTCAAACTTATCAAAAGATATTAAGGACATCGAAGGTTCTAAACGCCAAGCTGCTGATGAGAAAGTTCAAGGTCTTAAAACAGAAAATGCATCTCTAAAATCAGCCTTGGCAGAGGCAACTAATGAGTAGGATTTGATTATCATATTAAGCGTGTACAGATTAATAAATTATCTCAGATTTGCATATGAATATTTTCAGATTTAAATGTTTGTCTAATTAGTTTAGAAATGTTGTTTACAATTGATTTACAATTTTTTAAAAAGTCAATATAACATAAATAGTATATTTATCAAGATAGTAAAAACAGTAAAAAAAATATGCAAATATTCTGTTTATCTAATTGTTTCATAATCATAATTTTTTATGGATAAAACTTCGAAGCTCATAATGCATACAATGAGACAAATGATACAAACTTGAAGAAGTACAGAAAAAATGCAAACGTTTTTCATTACATTTGTAAGATATTTTACTCATTCGTATTTTGATTACGATAGTTGGTATATTTGCCAACTCACATTAGTGAATCCTTTGTGTTTTAATAGATAATTCATGAATTTGATCTTTAAAATTTAATTTTGGTCACTTTTAAAGGATTGATGCTCTTCGGAATAAATGTACAAACCTGCAGAAATACAAAACGGATACAGAACATACGATTAACACAATGTTTAACGCTGCTAAAGAGAAAGAAACTGAATCTGAAACTTTAAACAGACAACTTACAAGGTAACTACAAGTTATATGTACATTAGAATTATAGATTCTGAAATATTCTGAAATGGATGGGATTGAATTTTAATAACTCACAAAAGTATTTATATTATTGTTTAATTATGAACTTATTACTCCATATAATGTGACTAATCAGTTTACACTGAACGAAAGTTCTTAGTGTTCACCCAATTATTTTTTGATTATATAAATACAAACGATATGTTACTCTTTTATTCATACGTGTGAATAATTACATGTATGCATGTGTTTATTGATTGTTGTGTGAAAATCTGATAATTTAAGTACCTCATTAGACTTTATTGCAAACACCCCCTGGCATAACACACCCTCAAAATAAAAAATAACCCCAAGAAAATAAGTAAGATAAATTCCTCCCCCCCCCCCCCCGGATACATCTTACCTCTAATTTTCTGTTGCCACACTTGTCGATCATATCTTTCAAAATTGTAACTTCTTCTCCTACCGTTAGAACTTTGTAGCTTTATTTTGTGTTTGTGCCCATGCCAGACGTTCGATGTCTCTGAGCCAGTAGTTCGACTCTTTGGACGTCTGGCCTGTAAATGTACCTATTTAAAGTGGTTGTGGAATGTTTGGAATGATATTGCTGTTGAGGTGACTGATTTCTTGATTTCTACCTATCTCTCATATGGTCAAGAACGACATAGCGATCTTGATGGTTCCGACATGGGATCCTTCCGGTTTGGTTTAATGTCACCCCAAGCTTTCAAATTGTTGTGGGTTGCCAATGAAATGACGTGCCACATTTAGCGGAAAAAATTGTTATGATTTATAACTTTTTATTTATATTTCCCAAATGTTAAGTACAATGTCAATTTCTCGGACGAAATGAACAGTAGATTAAAAGTGAGTTCAAATTGTCTTGAGAACAATATTTATCTAGACACAAACATTCCAACAGCCCTGGTTCTTTCCTCAATGGCAATCTCTACATTTTTTAAGTCTGTTTAATCTGCAAAAAATATGAACAGTTTGTTATAATTATTATTATTTTTTTTTTGTGCATTTTAGGGAAAACAACGAATTATCAAAAGATATATCAAATCTGAAAAAAGACAAAGAAAATGCCGAAAACCAGAGACAAAGCTTTTCTAAAGCTCTGAAGGAGAAAGAAAAAGAAATAGAGATCATGCGTAATGATATAGCAAGGTAACTCGTTGCTTTACATGTAAAAATTCATCACTATACATCTCAGATAAAGAACTTGGTAATCATCGATGGTTGAAAGAACTTTATTGTCCAAGTTATTATATATACACATAAGTGATATGTTAACGAAAATATCTGAGCATATTACGAGGGTGAAAATATCGAATGAGCAAAAAGGAATTAAGCTAAACTATGTGTGATTGTATCTGTTTTACTACAACTCTTTTGTTTATTTTTATCATCAGATCGAGTTTACCTTATTATCGCAAATCTAGCATGGGTGTACACGCTGCGACCGATGAACTGATGCGTTGAGTGACGACACTATTGGGTGCAATAGGTCAACAAAATTGAATCGCGTGTCGCAGTTTATGATACAAGCATTTTCATTGGCCGTTTAAGTACCCGCCCACTGTTACCTGCGTGGTATTGATAATTTATGCATCAACTACCAGCTGTTTCGTTATAAACCTCTGTATCAGTACTGCAAAAACTAAATCCCTGCAATAAATGACAGAGTTTTCACAACAATCGCTTCTTGTTTTTTATGGTGTAAACAATTGTCAAAAACACACTGTTTAAACAGGTTCCACATTTTATTTTTCTGTATAATGCTTCATCGATAGCTTATTCGAAAGAATTCACAACAGATACTGACAATTAATATTACATACAGTACCGATCAGACCTATTAGAGAGTAAACCCCAACTAAACCCTAGGTTTACTTTCTGGGTTTACTCTGGGTTTACTTCGGGTTTACTAGAGTGGACCCAGAGTGAACCCAAAGTAAACCCAGAGTGGACACAGAGAGTAAACCCGGTCAGAAGTATACCCCTGAAGGCAGACACTAACTGTGTATTTGAAATATACAAGGGGCAGGAATTACAGGCAGTAGGATAAGTAAGATAAAAGACAGGTAAGCTTCACACTTCAGTGCGTACAGTTGACCTCATAACCTATTTTTAAGTAAACCCAAAGTAAATCCCGAGTGGACCCAAATTTTCAAAATGTAAACCCAGAGTAAACCCCAAGTAAACCCCAAAAGTAAACCCGGGGTTAAGTTGAGGTTAACTCTGGTGTTAGGTTAGGTCTGATCGGTACTGTAAATCGCATTTTATTGAACTTCAACCGATCAATGACACACTTATTTTCTACTAGTGTGCATGTGTTTTCAAACATACACAAAACTTAAAATTTACGGTACAAACGTGTTCAATTTTGGACTAATTTGTGATTAACCTGATTTTGTAACTCATTCAGTCTGTAAACAAACCACACTTCTTCATTTTACGGAGCTGGTGACGATGTTTCAAAGATTTCAGTACAGATGTATTCTAAGCAAATAAGTGAAGATATATGCTGTAAAACGTCTAATGCATTTCACGGCGTGTCAACCCGAATTTCCCCGTGGATTTACATTTTGCAGCAACCTTTTCGTGACGAAGAAACATTCTGTTAAATCAAGCAATTTTCCACATATGGTACATTATAAACGGTAACGTAAAATATATTTGTTCACTTAACAGTTTTTGGCGAATTTTTTCACAATAAACTGAATAACTTTATTCGATGAGCAAAGTACAATCTGTGACTTTAATCTATATGCACTTGTCTGTGCATTTATAGAACCTTTTCTTTGTATTTTTTTCACTAACATTATGTATACATATAAGTAAATATCGCCCCGTTTGTTCTCAAATAACTCTGTATGTAATTTTTAACTTGCGAGTACAACTTTATTATAAGTTTTCTTTCTCCGACATTTGTTTCCACGTGTTAGCATCATGTTCTCAACATGCATTTGATAAATCGGCGGGTCAACATAAATGCGCCAATAAGAATCTTTGTTGCGAATATCAATTTAAATACACACTGATTAAAACGTGTCATCACTAAACGCAATGCTTTATCGGTCGTAGCGTGTAATTTCATGCTAGATTTGCGATAATAAAATTTAAAAGAGGGTAATTATCTCCACAGAGTTTACTGGTAATAGAGACTGTAAAATTATTATATTTGGTTATTTTACCTTTATTCAAAACATTTAAACGAAGTAAGTAGCATTCAAGTCCAAATTAGAAACAATTTTAATATTAAATGTCTCTTGCCAATACTACAATAGTTAAAAAAACTATCGAAGAAGGACAGTATGAAGAAATATGGCATTTGCATCCCATGATTAATAAAAATTCAGCCAGTACTTTTACACGTTCGTTTATTTTTATTGTAAATGTACAATTGTCCTATAGAAGTTATACTTGAAAGGTTGGGATTATTTTGTCTGGTTTTAATAAGTAAAATAACATTTTGAGGATGTGTAATTGTTGTTTTTAACGGATTTTGTGTTGTTTATTATTTTAAAATCAAAAATAAGTTTCAATTACCAAATATTTCTGCAAAAGATTTATAATTCAATGCTACTTTAATAAAAAAAAGTATTATTTAATTGATCTTAATTCTTCGATTATGATCCATGACAATTTATTTGTTTCTGATGGTATTTTATTTTTAAAATTTATATCAGTGGGGTTTTTCATTCTACCCGAGAAGCAATAATAATTGGTCAAGTATTAATCGTTACTAGTTATGACCTTAAAGGGGCATGGTCACGATTTTGGTAAAAAATTATTTTTCGATTTTAATGTTAACAATGCTTAAGAAAAGCATTTTTAATAGGCAACCAAAATTTGAGTGTTATTTGTTGAGTTATAAGCGAGTATCAGAGCTTTCAGTTCTTTGCTATGTAAACAAAGCTTTTGTTTACATGTTGAATGTTGAAGTACAAATTCCAGTTTAAGACCTAAAATGAATGTGTTAAACGTTAGGAATTGTGTATTTATGCTTAAAATTGATAAGAAGATAGACAAATCAGTTTGAAAAAGATTTTTTACTGGTATATTGAACCTATGTAATCAAAAACAGGGCACGAGCCTTGTTTACATTACAAAGAATTGTGAACCCTATAACTTGCTTATAACTCTCCGACTGACACTCAAATTTCATTTGATATTAGAAATATATTCTTAAAGCATTGTAAATAATAAAAACAGCAAAATTGAATATGACCAAAATCGTGACCATGCCCCTTTAATGGTGTTGGATGCATTATTGTGGCCAGTGAACCATGAAGATTGGACTTGATGGGTCATTTGGTATCTGCAAAAACCCATTGTTCAAAATGTGAAAAATATACTAATGTTGTTTCAAAGTATTATTCCCTCTTATAGATATACAGAAAAAATTTCGACCTTGACCAAAAATGTTGAGGATATCAAAGGATCCAAAAACCAAGCTGCTGATGAGAATATAAAAGGCCTTCAAAAGAAAATTCGTTCTTTAGAATCAGACTTTAGAAGCGCGACTGCTGAGTAGGATTTATTTTTTTTTCGAAATTAAACAGATATACATAACAATTTTAATTCATGTGAATTTAAATAAATGTCATTAAGTCAAAAAGATTAATTTTTAGGTCACCTGAATTACACAGGTGACCAATTGCTATCTGTTTTTGTCCTTCGTCGTACGTCGGTCGTAAGCTATTAAATATTTTGAGCTTTTTCTCTGGAAACACTGAACCAATTTCAACTAAATATGGCAAATAGCATCTTAAGCTTTGGATGAAGGAGAGTTAAATTGTAAAATTCATGACCCCTGCCCCCTTTGTGGCCTGAGGGTGGGGCTAAACCATCAAAATGAATGCAATCTTTAAAAAAAATCTTCTTTACTCCTGGACGTCAAGCAGTCAAACTGCTGTCATGATTGTAATAAGCATTGAGCTCTGTACCAAAATTGAAATTTATGGCCCCAGGTTCAGGCGTTTCTGTATTAGGGCGGGGCTCCAGTGATATTATAGTGAAAATCCATTTATTCTTCAAAAATCTTTTTCTTATGCTCCTGGATATTAAACTGATGAACTTAGTACATAGTTCGATGAAAAAGAGTGCCTCTTCCAAAATTGTGAATTTCATGGCCCCTGGTTAGGGGTTCTTGTGTTAGGCAGGGACTCTAATGATTATAAACTGTATACAGGGAAATATTCGCCCGTTTTATTTTCACCCTTTTCGCCCTCGTTGTCAACCGGCGAATTCCAAAGTATCAATCATCTCATAGTAAACACAAACGTGTCTGGGCGAATTCAAGTCGGGGCGAAACTGTTTGCAAGTGTTGAACGGCGAAAATTGCACGGGGCAAAATTAACTCAGTATACAGTAGTGAAAATGTATTAATTTTTTAAATTTTTTTATCTGCTCCTGGATATTAAGTAGATGGACAAAGTACACAGTAACGATAAGGAAGAATGCCTCCTCCAAAATTGTTACGTTCATGGCCCCTGGGTGAGGGGTGTTGTTAATAGGGTGCATGGGGCTCCAATGATATTATAGTGAAAATGCATTAAAGGGGCATGGTCATGATTTCGGTCAAATTCTCTTTTTCTATTTTTATTATATACAATGTTTTAGGAATGCATTTCAAATTAATAAATTGCACGGAGCAAAAATAACCCAGTAGACAGTGGTGAACATGCATTAATTCTTTAAAAATCTTCTCCTCTGCTCCTGGATACTAAGCTGTTGAACTTAGTTCAAAGTTTCGATGAAAAAGAGTACCTCTTCCAAAATTGTGAGTTTCGTGGTCCCTGGGTCAGGGGTTCTGGTGTTAGGGTGGAGTTCTAAATGAATGCAGTAATTATTTGAAAATGTTCTCTGCTACTGGGTATTAAACCGATGAATTAAGTACATAGTAATGGCGAGGAAGAGATTCTCTTTCAAAATGAATTTCAAGCCCCTGGGTCAGGGGTTCTGGTGTTAGGACAGATCTCTAATGAATATATAGGGTAGGGTGGTGTAATTTTGACCGATTATCTTTTTATACCCCCTCCAAACTTCGTTTGGAGGGGGTATATAAGAATCACCTTGTCTGTCCGTCCGTCCGTCCGTCCGTCTGTCCGTCCGTCCGTCCGTCCGTCTGTCTGTGCAAAATCCGTGTCCGGTCCATATCTTTCTTATGGAGAAACATTGGAAGTTCCTACTTCACACAAAGATTGTTTATTACCTAAGAGTTTTTCATGACCTTAACCCAAGGTAATTCGGACAAGGTCAAGGTCACTGGCAGGAAAAACACAAAATTCGTGTCCGGTCCATATATTTGTTTAATGAAACATTGGAAGTTCTTACTTTACACAACGATTGCTTATGACCTGAGGGTGTGTCATGACCTTAACCCAAGGTCCTTCGAAGAAGGTCAAGGTTAGTGGCAGGAAAAGTGCAAAATTCATGTCCGGTCCATATCTTTCTTATGGAGAAACATTGGAAGTTCTTACTTCTCACAAAGATTGCTTATGACCTGAGGGTGTGTCATGACATTGACCCAGGGTCATTTGGGCAAGGCCAAGGTCATTGTTAAAAAAATGCTTTATTCCTGTCTGTGTCATGGCTTGTATTAATGGAAATGATTAGAAGGTAAAAATTTGACACAAAGCTTGCATGTGTCCGGTCATATAAAATTAATTGTTAGATTATCATCCCTACCTGCCAATCTGAAAACGGCCCGCCCTGATGTATTTTATCGTCCTTTTTTTTGTGGAAAAAAATTTCGGAAAAAAATCGGGTTCGGGATACCAAAAATTCAAAACATTTAATGGCTGCTTGATATGTGGATTATCGTTTGATTGCAATCATGTTTGTTATCATAAGGATGCAAATGTCTTCATGCATTAACAGTTAAGTTTGAATAAAATGGAATTTAAATAATAGAAATTGGTTTGTGTACTCATATTAGCATTAACAATTTTACAAAAATAGAGGAGTTGTTATTGATAGAACATGTACGGTTAATCAGATAGCATCAATCATTTTCTATAATTGAAAAATACTTGAGTAATGTTTTTTATCTTAGCGGGGGGTATCAATCGCGATCTTGCTCACAGTACCTCTAGTTTGTAATTAAGATTTTGTTAAATTTATGTCATTTTATGTTATGCTACAATTTTTTAATAATGTTTTTAGAATGAATATACATTGCAAAAGCCACATTGCAGTTACTCAGTTGACCGATAAGGTCGATATGCCTCTTGTTTACTTAATGCCAAGCTACACTAAACCATTATTTTTACATTGAAACATCACTTAAATTTGAAATTTGAAAAGAAAATGGAAATTTCTTTGTATAGCATTTTTAGGTCACCTGAGTAAACTCAGGTGACCTATTGCTATCTGTTTTCGTCCGTCGTCGTGCGTCGTGCGTCGTGCGTCGTGCGACGTGCGTCGTGTGTCGTGCGTTAACAATTTACATTTTTAACTTCTTCTTAAAAACTACTAGGCCAATTGTTCCCATTTTTGGTGTGAAGCATCTCTATGGTAAGAGGAATGTAAATTGTGAAATTGGTGGCTCTACCACCCCCAAGGTGCCACAGGTGGGGCCAAATATGTAAAAAACAGCCAAATTTTCAAAAATCTTCTTCTCTACTCCCACACATGAGAGGAAAAAACTGATTGCATGGTTATGATGTCCATGAATCCCTCTACCAAAATTGTGAAATTCATGGCCCCTGGGTAAGGGGCTCAGAATCTAGGGTGGGGCCAATATGGCCATATAGTAAAAATGTATTCAATCTTAGAAAATCTTCTTCTCTACTCCCATAGATATTTGTTAAAAACTAAATACATGGTTATGATGTCCATGAAGCCCTCTACCAAAATCGTGAAATTTATGGCCCCTGGGTCAGGAGTTCATGCTCTAGGGTGGGGCCAATATAGCCATATAGTAAAAATGTATTCAATCTTAGAAAATCTTCTTCTCTACTCCCATAGATATTTGTTAAAAACTAAATACATGGTTATGTTGTCCAAGAAGCCCTTTACCAAAATTATGAAATTTATGGTCTCTGGGTCAGTGGTTCATGCTCTAGGGTGGGGCCAATATGGCCATTTAGTAAAAATGTATTCAATCTTAGAAAATCGTCTTCTCTACTCCCATAGACATTTGTTAAAAACTAAATGCATGGATATGATGTCTTTGAAGCCCTCTACCAAAATTGTGAAATTTATGGTCCCTGGATCAGGGGTTCAGGCTCAAGGGTGGGGCCAATATGGCCATATAGTAAAAATGTATTAAATTTTTGAAAATCTTCTTCTCTACTCCCATAGATATTTGTGAAAAACTAAAGGCCTGGATATGATGTACATGAAGTCTTCTACCTAATTGTGAAATTTATGACCCCTGGGACAGGTGTTTAGGCACTAGGGTGAGGCCAATATGGCCATATAGTAAAAATGTATTTTATCTTAGAAAATCTTCTTCTCTACTCCTGTATATATTTGTGAAAAACTAAAGGCATGGATATGATGTACTTGTATTAAGTGACATCAAATAGTATGTAGGTCATGGGCCCGGGGGATGGTCCTGTCCGACCTTAAACAGGAAGTGCCAGAATATCTTGAAAACGGTTAAGAACCCTACCCCTAAACCATATATATTCTTGTTCCTGTGTTAAGGGCCATCAAATGGTATGAAGGTCATGGCCCTGGGGCTGGTCCTGACCCCTCTCAAACAGGAAGTGCACAAATATCTTGAAAACGGTTAATATCCCCACCCCTAAACCATATATATTCTTGTTCCTGTGTTTAGGGCCATCAAATGGTATGAAGGTCATGGCCCTGGGGCTGGTCCTGACCCTCTCTCAAACAGGAAGTGCACAAATATCTTGAAAACGGTTAATATCCCCACCCCTAAACCATATATATTCTTGTTCCTAGTGTTTAGGGCCATCAAATGGTATGTAGGTCATGGACCTCAAGGGTGGTCCTGACCCCCCTCAAACAGGAAGGGCCCAAATATCTTGAAAACAGTTAAGAACCCTACCCCTAAACCATATATATTCTTGTTCCTGTGTTAAGGGCCATCAAATGGTATGAAGGTCATGGCCCTGGGGCTGGTCCTGACCCCCTCTCAAACAGGAAGTGCACAAATATCTTGAAAACGGTTAATATCCCCACCCCTAAACCATAATATATTCTTGTTCCTAGTGTTTATTTAGGGCCATCAAATGGTATGTAGGTCATGGACCTCAAGGGTGGTCCTGACCCCCCTCAAACAGGAAGGGCCCAAATATCTTGAAAACAGTTAAAAACCTCACCCCTAAACCATATATATTCTTGTTCCTTGTGTCAAGGGGCATCAAATGGTATGTAGGTTTTAGATAAAACATGAATAATAGCCACCTTGTTATTATTATTAAATTATTTTCTATCTGAGTCTTGCATCTTTTCAATATCAGGTCATGCACTCTTTTATGATCTTTTAAGTTTTTTACTAAAATTATAGGTTTAATAGTCCTTTTTGAAAGATTTCAGGCAGGGAGGTGGTCGTCATTACAAATTAAAAAATTTTCTATTCCAGAATAAAACTTAATTAAATGCATATATGAGACTCCTTGACAAGTTTGTGTATGGGTTATGCTACTCAGGTGACCGTTAAGGCCTTTTGGTCTCTTGTTTTTATTATATTGCAGTATGAATGATTTGTCTTACAAGTACAAATGCCTTCAAAAGGACAAAGAAAGTGCAGAATATACGATCAACAAGTTATCAAACACTGTGCAAGAAAAGGAAAAGGAAATAAACTCATTAATTGAAGATCTAGCCAAGTGAGAACTGAAACAGTGTATGCATCTAATGTGTACGTGCATATCAGAGCAAATGGGTTTATGCGCAATTTTATTATTTTTTTAGGGCCAATGTTGATAGTGAGGAATATATTTCATCTGCATATAGTATACAAAAACTCAAAGACGAAAACACTTCCTTAAAATCAGAGTTATCCCAACTGTCACATGAGTAAGTATAGGCCTTCTCAAATTTTACATTTATACTGCATGCGTTTTGTCTGCAAATAAGATAAATTTCAAATGGCCCTTGAATTTGTGCATTTATGAGGGGTTTTTTTTGTTTGCAAATGGTAACGATTCATAGCACTGCCACCAAAGTAAAAAAGGGTCAACAATTTAATTCTTCTAAATAGAATGATTAATGTAATTTAACATCAGGACGATATATAATTTATCTTAACTTTATATTTTCTATAATTGTGTCGTATTTTATATTTATCTTGTTGTTATAACTTTTCAAACTTTATTGTAGAAATAGAACAATATGTTCTTTTAAAATTATTTTTATGCATTTTTTAAGGACTGAAAAGAAAGTATCCGCACTTACAAAGGAAATAAAAAGTCTACAGAAATCAAAAGGAACTAGTTCAGAGGAGTATAATGCAAGAAAACTCCATGTTGAAAACGAGTTTCTAAAAGCGCAATTAGATCGTACTTCCAGAAGGTAAATGCTGTAAACAAATTCTCCAGGTCTTAAAATGATTGAAGTTTGAGTTCGTCATAATCTTCGAAATTTATTTTCTTTATTTTTCTATCATGTAGTTTTGAACAGCTAAGAAAGGATTATAATGAAGTGAAGCGAGAAAATGACCATACTTTAAACAGGTTTTCTTGTTTTTTAAATGGGTGGCGAAAAAGTCACTATTATTTTGATGTTCATGTAGTTATAGCTAGATTTTTTGGGATTTGGAGAAATGTATTTTATCGTCCTTTTTTTGTGGAAAAAAATTTCGGAAAAAAATCGGGTTCGGGATACCAAAAATTCAAAACATTTAATGGCTGCTTGATATGTGGATTATCGTTTGATTGCAATCATGTTTGTTATCATAAGGATGCAAATGTCTTCATGCATTAACAGTTAAGTTTGAATAAAATGGAATTTAAATAATAGAAATTGGTTTGTGTACTCATATTAGCATTAACAATTTTACAAAAATAGAGGAGTTGTTATTGATAGAACATGTACGGTTAATCAGATAGCATCAATCATTTTCTATAATTGAAAAATACTTGAGTAATGTTTTTTATCTTAGCGGGGGGTATCAATCGCGATCTTGCTCACAGAAACCTCTAGTTTGTAATTAAGATTTTGTTAAATTTATGTCATTTTATGTTATGCTACAATTTTTTAATAATGTTTTTAGAATGAATATACATTGCAAAAGCCACATTGCAGTTACTCAGTTGACCGATAAGGTCGATATGCCTCTTGTTTACTTAATGCCAAGCTACACTAAACCATTATTTTTACATTGAAACATCACTTAAATTTGAAATTTGAAAAGAAAATGGAAATTTCTTTGTATAGCATTTTTAGGTCACCTGAGTAAACTCAGGTGACCTATTGCTATCTGTTTTCGTCCGTCGTCGTGCGTCGTGCGTCGTGCGACGTGCGTCGTGTGTCGTGCGTTAACAATTTACATTTTTAACTTCTTCTTAAAAACTACTAGGCCAATTGTTCCCATTTTTGGTGTGAAGCATCTCTATGGTAAGAGGAATGTAAATTGTGAAATTGGTGGCTCTACCACCCCCAGGGTGCCACAGGTGGGGCCAAATATGTAAAAAACAGCCAAATTTTCAAAAATCTTCTTCTCTACTCCCACACATGAGAGGAAAAAACTGATTGCATGGTTATGATGTCCATGAATCCCTCTACCAAAATTGTGAAATTCATGGCCCCTGGGTAAGGGGTTCAGAATCTAGGGTGGGGCCAATATGGCCATATAGTAAAAATGTATTCAATCTTAGAAAATCTTCTTCTCTACTCCCATAGATATTTGTTAAAAACTAAATACATGGTTATGATGTCCATGAAGCCCTCTACCAAAATCGTGAAATTTATGGCCCCTGGGTCAGGGGTTCATGCTCTAGGGTGGGGCCAATATAGCCATATAGTAAAAATGTATTCAATCTTAGAAAATCTTCTTCTCTACTCCCATAGATATTTGTTAAAAACTAAATACATGGTTATGTTGTCCAAGAAGCCCTTTACCAAAATTATGAAATTTATGGTCTCTGGGTCAGTGGTTCATGCTCTAGGGTGGGGCCAATATGGCCATTTAGTAAAAATGTATTCAATCTTAGAAAATCGTCTTCTCTACTCCCATAGACATTTGTTAAAAACTAAATGCATGGATATGATGTCTTTGAAGCCCTCTACCAAAATTGTGAAATTTATGGTCCCTGGATCAGGGGTTCAGGCTCAAGGGTGGGGCCAATATGGCCATATAGTAAAAATGTATTAAATTTTTGAAAATCTTCTTCTCTACTCCCATAGATATTTGTGAAAAACTAAAGGCCTGGATATGATGTACATGAAGTCTTCTACCTAATTGTGAAATTTATGACCCCTGGGACAGGTGTTTAGGCACTAGGGTGGGGCCAATATGGCCATATAGTAAAAATGTATTTAATCTTAGAAAATCTTCTTCTCTACTCCTGTATATATTTGTGAAAAACTAAAGGCATGGATATGATGTCCTTGTATTAAGTGACATCAAATAGTATGTAGGTCATGGGCCCCGGGGATGGTCCTGTCCGACCTTAAACAGGAAGTGCCAGAATATCTTGAAAACGGTTAAGAACCCTACCCCTAAACCATATATATTCTTGTTCCTGTGTTAAGGGCCATCAAATGGTATGAAGGTCATGGACCTGGGGCTGGTCCTGACCCCTCTCAAACAGGAAGTGCACAAATATCTTGAAAACGGTTAATATCCCCACCCCTAAACCATATATATTCTTGTTCCTGTGTTTAGGGCCATCAAATGGTATGAAGGTCATGGCCCTGGGGCTGGTCCTGACCCTCTCTAAAACAGGAAGTGCACAAATATCTTGAAAACGGTTAATATCCCCACCCCTAAACCATATATATTCTTGTTCCTAGTGTTTAGGGCCATCAAATGGTATGTAGGTCATGGACCTCAAGGGTGGTCCTGACCCCCCTCAAACAGGAAGGGCCCAAATATCTTGAAAACAGTTAAAAACCTCACCCTAAACCATATATATTCTTGTTCCTTGTGTCAAGGGCCATCAAATGGTATGTAGGTCATGGACCTCAAGGGGATGGTCCTGTCCCACCTTAAACAGGAAGTGCCAGAATATCTTGAAAACGGTTAAGAACCCTACCCCTAAACCATATATATTCTTGTTCCTGTGTTAAGGGCCATCAAATGGTATGAAGGTCATGGCCCTGGGGCTGGTCCTGACCCCCTCTCAAACAGGAAGTGCACAAATATCTTGAAAACGGTTAATATCCCCACCCCTAAACCATAATATATTCTTGTTCCTAGTGTTTATTTAGGGCCATCAAATGGTATGTAGGTCATGGACCTCAAGGGTGGTCCTGACCCCCCTCAAACAGGAAGGGCCCAAATATCTTGAAAACAGTTAAAAACCTCACCCCTAAACCATATATATTCTTGTTCCTTGTGTCAAGGGGCATCAAGTGGTATGTAGGTTTTAGATAAAACATGAATAATAGCCACCTTGTTATTATTATTAAATTATTTTCTATCTGAGTCTTGCATCTTTTCAATATCAGGTCATGCACTCTTTTATGATCTTTTAAGTTTTTTACTAAAATTATAGGTTTAATAGTCCTTTTTGAAAGATTTCAGGCAGGGAGGTGGTCGTCATTACAAATTAAAAAATTTTCTATTCCAGAATAAAACTTAATTAAATGCATATATGAGACTCCTTGACAAGTTTGTGTATGGGTTATGCTACTCAGGTGACCGTTAAGGCCTTTTGGTCTCTTGTTTTTATTATATTGCAGTATGAATGATTTGTCTTACAAGTACAAATGCCTTCAAAAGGACAAAGAAAGTGCAGAATATACGATCAACAAGTTATCAAACACTGTGCAAGAAAAGGAAAAGGAAATAAACTCATTAATTGAAGATCTAGCCAAGTGAGAACTGAAACAGTGTATGCATCTAATGTGTACGTGCATATCAGAGCAAATGGGTTTATGCGCAATTTTATTATTTTTTTAGGGCCAATGTTGATAGTGAGGAATATATTTCATCTGCATATAGTATACAAAAACTCAAAGACGAAAACACTTCCTTAAAATCAGAGTTATCCCAACTGTCACATGAGTAAGTATAGGCCTTCTCAAATTTTACATTTATACTGCATGCGTTTTGTCTGCAAATAAGATAAATTTCAAATGGCCCTTGAATTTGTGCATTTATGAGGGGTTTTTTTTGTTTGCAAATGGTAACGATTCATAGCACTGCCACCAAAGTAAAAAAGGGTCAACAATTTAATTCTTCTAAATAGAATGATTAATGTAATTTAACATCAGGACGATATATAATTTATCTTAACTTTATATTTTCTATAATTGTGTCGTATTTTATATTTATCTTGTTGTTATAACTTTTCAAACTTTATTGTAGAAATAGAACAATATGTTCTTTTAAAATTATTTTTATGCATTTTTTAAGGACTGAAAAGAAAGTATCCGCACTTACAAAGGAAATAAAAAGTCTACAGAAATCAAAAGGAACCAGTTCAGAGGAGTATAATGCAAGAAAACTCCATGATGAAAACGAGTTTCTAAAAGCGCAATTAGATCGTACTTCCAGAAGGTAAATGCTGTAAACAAATTCTCCAGGTCTTAAAATGAATGAAGTTTGAGTTCGTCATAATCTTCGAAATTTATTTTCTTTATTTTTCTATCATGTAGTTTTGAACAGCTAAGAAAGGATTATAATGAAGTGAAGCGAGAAAATGACCATTCTTTAAACAGGTTTTCTTGTTTTTTAAATGGGTGACGAAAAAGTCACTATTATTTTGATGTTCATGTAGTTATAGCTAGATTTTTTGGGATTTGGAGAAAGAGATGAAAACTTAATTGACACAAAGCATTATTGTCACACCAGATTGACTTCCGTAGCAAAGGAGAAGCTGAGTAACAACAAACCTGGTATAGCAAACCTGAGTGATGAGAATCGGCCGATAAACCTGGGAGAAAAGTTCAGTCAGCTGTATGATGACCAGTGGACTGATGCATTTAACAACCTAGAAGAAATGGGTTATAGCGAAACAGACGGAATACGGTGTCTCCTAGATATTCTTAAGGTCAGTTTTATGGAAAGATAAAAATTTCCACTCGTTTTTATGATTGTATTTTTTCCATAATTATAACTGACAGTGTAATGATTTTTAATTTTTTCTTAACATTAAATCATAACTAAATACATACGAAAGATAAAATATGACTATATGAACATTAGCTTGATCTTTAAAATGAATGGTCTGACATCAAGCCTGAAAATTGTAAGATACAAACTCTTATAATATTTACTTTAATAACATCTAAGTTAGTAGAATACCTCCTTTTTATTTACCTTACTTAACATTTAGATCTGTTGAAGTTAACAAATAGTGATTTACTTACATGTACACCTGATAACACTTTCTGGAATCATACTTTTATCATTTGTCCATTGTAGGCTGTATTCGATGAATGTGTTAAATTATCGGACATCCACTTCAATCAACTAAAAGAGGTAAGCTTTTGTCTTTTGTACATATGAGCATGTTTGTACTTGCTTTCTATAAAATTGACATGTGGTGATAACGAACAGTGTTCAAATTCAAAAGTCAAACTAACGGAAGAAAGAAAAGAGAATGATTATGATCGTGAAGACTGTGCGCAGGATAATAAAGAAAATGTTAAACTGATTACTAAATAAAAGTTATAATATCAACGCGAATAATGAAAAGTCAATATGAACATTTCTATTGTCAATATTTGTGGACAATCCCTTTTCTCTAAGATATATCCCAAATGTATATGAAATAACCCTGCGGGCTACTTTATTTTCTTTGTTCATTTCAAACAATGTAAAAGTCTTTGAGTATAGTGAACAACATATTGTTTTTCTTACTCTTTGTGTGCCTAAAACAATCCTATTTGATTAAAAAGCTAACTGGAACATCACACCTACCAAGTGACCAGTTGAACAAGTTAAAAGTCCTGCGCAAGGCCACAGCAATACACTCGGTAGTCAAAACCAAACAAGTATGTCAACCTTATTTTTAATTCAGATATGTCTATATCACAGTCTAATTTTCTTTGTACATAAATAATATTTACAATAGGAGTTATAATATATAATTGCCCGGTATTTTTTCCGTTAATGTTGTAGCTTGTGAACGACTTCATGAGTACAACCTTAAGTAATGAGAAAGCTGCCTGTCAGACCTACATCGACCGAAGCATAGATCTGTGTTGGTTGATGAGTGTACAGGATCCGCCCGTCGTCATTGACTTTATTGCCGTCCATGGTCAAGCTATTGACGATAAAATTTTACGGAAGTTCACAAAGACGGGCTCTAAGATTAACTTTTTAGTTTGGCCTGTGATTCGATTGCACAAAAACGGACCTCTACTACAAAAGGGTGTCGTGCAACCGATTTAGAAAACAAATGTAATTCTTTTCATGGCCCCTTTATACTCTTGTGACATTTGATAAATATTCCCCTTTTTAAAGTATTAAAGATTTGTGTTCGATGTAATGTTTATTATTATGAACAATGGACATCATTTCTGCTGCACAATTACTATGAACGTGTTAATGGTTGTTCCAAGAAAATAACGTCAGTGATGAATACAAAAATACAAGGTTTATGCCAACTTTTGATTTAAAATAGTATAAATGTCAGAAAGAATTTTGATCTGTCATAGTTTTGGGCAAACAATTTTGGTCAGTTTGGGTTTTCCAGCTGTCTTAAAGTTTGACATTTCGTTTTTGTTTGGAAAACAAAAGAATTTAAGTATGAATAAGAAAAGTCAAGCGGTTTTTTTAAATCAACACACATTCTCCGTGTGATGTATTTTTTGTTATTAAAACCCTCTTAACACCTTTCAATTACATGCAATACATACCGAAAGTGTCTTTGAAATACCCCTTTAGCTTTTGTGATTTAGGGTCGGGGCAAGCTATGCAAATATAAAAAATAAATAATTATCATCTTTGACATGACCCGAACAATGGTAGATACAATGATAGGTATCTTATGCTTCCTTTGAAGACAATAGTTTAAAAGCTCGGTGAATTTGTAAAAATTTAAATATATTAATCAACAATTCTACTCTTAAGTATACAAAACGATTCCAAACGCTATTGGTATGTATATATGGATACATATGCCAAATATTAGTTATGTATCGTGCCCATATGTTGAAAGTATGTGTTTGGTTTAGAAGAACTATAGTATAATCAGAAATGTATAAAATGTTTATACATTAGTATACTTGTTTTTTTTAACATAATCGACTAAAACAATTCGGTTTGATCGCCGTCCGTATTTGATATTAATATCTTTTTCTTAAAAATTTTCAATTTCTGATGTTATCGTAAGTTTATTTTTTTCCCTTTGCAAGAGTTTTGAAATCTTATTTTATCAAACAATTTTTAATCAAGAAAAATATTACAATTTTAATGTTTCTTTTTTAATTTTTTTAATAGTTTTCTCAAGTAAATTTATATTTTGTATTAAACATAATTTTATTGTTATTATAAGTTATTATACTTTTTTGAAATGTTTTGATAATTTTATTTCATCTACAAAAGATATTTTGTTTTGCATTTGATGACACTATATTCTATTTTAGAGAAAACATTGTTTATATCTTGAAGGCAACTTATTATTTGCAGACTGTTTGACATATACATGTATACATGTCGATGATGAAGCATTGTGTTTCGCATGTTTAAAAACATTATTCAAAATAAAATAAGTTGATAAAAAATTGAAAGTGTTATTGTGCTTCTTGACGATTGGTATCATTTTCTGAGTAATGTCTAATTTATAATAGTTCTTTTTGATTTTTAAGTATCTTTTAACAATATTTTCTTCACTATATAAGATATATTAGATTTTAAAACCCCTCATATCATAGGCTAGTATCTGAATTGTCTTGTGTTATTTGCTTAAACTTGATATGAAAATACTTTAAAGATGTTTACTTTCATTAAAGAGTCGTCTTTCTTAAAAGAATTAACTTTTGATGTTATTAAATTGGAAACTGTCGTAGTCAATTTTGAATTATGCAACATATGGGAACCTTAACGGACAGTTTGAACGCAAATCCAAATATGAGTGCTAAAGAAAAAACGCTGAGAAGTCTGGCTTTGTGTCTTTTTTTACAATTCATCTTGTTTCTTTAAGTTTTTTCCTAGCCATGGCATAATGTTTTGGATTATCTTTGAAAATCAACGTCAAAGAAATGTAAATTTTAAAAATAATATTTCAACACGACGAGATTTCGTTTTCAATTTGTTGTGTTTATTCTACAAAAAAAATGTACGATTGTTTGTATTTCACTCAAATACTTGGACATTGCACAGCTTCCCAAAAAAGTCATTTATAGCCGAATTTAAATGATTTGTAACATGTCTCCTTTCATTAACACCAGTTTAATGGGTCTATTAACACGGTCATGGAATTTAATTGCAATGACCTATGTGCACTCAGTCCCTCTACTTACAAGACAAAGACAATGCACTATTATCTGTAGATTTAAATTTAAAAAAACAACGCAGGGGGTCGATTATATCTTCTTCGAGTTTACGTTTGAAAGTACCATCGAAATGGAGTGTCAAAAAATGTAAAAAAAAATACATCACTGACTTACGAAAATCTATTGATGTGAAATTTGCATATCAATGAACTTGTCAATTCTAACCTTAATCATAATACATGTGTGTAACGTGCGTCAAGGTACTGTCATTTCTTTACATTTATTATATTTGCGTAAAATGTATTTAAACTTTTTTTCTGTGATAATTTTTTATTATATTTTTTAACACAGTTTTAAAATAACTAAACATATTACAAAATATTTAAAAATAAAACACTCATTAGTGCATAAAGGGTACATGTCATTTTGTTTGTTTTTTAAATTATCTTAACTAATGGAAATCCAATTAATGTGTTGGTATGCTATTATTATCGATTAGAAACGGTTTGTCAGTGTCGCTCGTGTGTTAAAATAAATCTCTCTCTCTCTCTCTCTCTCTCTCTCTCTCTCTCTCTCTCTCTCTCTCTCTCTCTCTCTCTCTCTCTCTCTCTCTCTTATACGTTACTAAACCCCTAATAACGCTTAGTTAATACTGTACTTCAGTAACGATTTTAGTCTCTTTCTTAAGGTCAGTTTGATGGAACGAAAAAAGTTTCGGTTTCTATGATAATCATCATTCTATAATAATTTATTATAACAAAGAGTGTAATGATTTTAAGTTTTATTCTTAACATCAAATCATAATTTAATACATACGAAAGGTAAAAGATGACTTTATGAACATCAACTTGATCATCGCAATAAATCGTTAAAACAATAGTCCGACATTCAAGTGTTAAAATTGTAAGATAAAACCTTACATGATATCAACTTTAAAAATATGTAATTGTACTGCTGATACATGGTATGGAAGTTTTCTCTGATACTTCTAGTTTAATTATTGTTGAACTTCTGTCTATTATAAAAATATGTTATCGTCATATGATTTTAACATTTTATTTTATAAAGTTAAACTATAGATAGTGTTTTAAAACTGTTTGTAATTAAACGAAATGATTGTTTAAATTTTAACATATCTCTTTTTTAGTCTTTTATTCTCTCGATCGATTAATTTAATGCTTAAGACCTTTATGCTGCAATCTGATGGCTTACTTCTCAGATTAAGTAAAATAGTTCTGATTAGCAATACGCAGCACACAAGGACCTCTCTATCTCCCCCTCTCCCTCCCGTTTTCTACAATACATTTATAATACATAAAAAATCAATCATATTCATTTGTAGCATACCTCCTTTTAATTTCCTGGCTACAGTGCTGTACTTACAACCGATTACACTTCATGGAATCATACTTTTATCATTTTGTCCATTGTACGCAGTGTTCGATGAATGTGTTAGATTATCGGACACCCACTTCAATCAACTAAAAGAGGTAGGCTTTTGTCTTGTGCACATGTGAGCATGCTTGTACTTACTGTCCATGTAACTAACGGAAGAAAGAGGAATGAATGAGTATGAAAGTGAATTTAAAAAAAAATGTGCGCAGGATTATAATGAAAATGTTAAAAAAAATAATACGGGTAATAAGATAGAATATAAACGCGAATAAAGATTAGTCAAAATGAACATTTTGATTGTCAATATATGTTGACCATTCCTATTCTTCAAGATCTATCCAAACTCTATATTAAATTGTTCTGCGGGCTATTTCATTCTCTTTGTTAATTTCGCACGCTGTAAATGTCTTTGAAAATAGTGAACAACATATTGCTTTTCTTATTTTTTTTGTTTGTCTAAAAAAACTTAATTTGATTCAAAAGTTAACTGGAAAATCGCACCTACTAAGTGACTCGTTGAAAAAGTTAAAAGACCTCCGCAAAGCCACAGTAACACACTCGGTAGCCAAAACCAAACAAGTATGTCAACCTTTCTTATAATTCAGATATGTACAGTCTCATTCTCTATTTACATCAAAAATATTTACAATTAAAATTAATATTTAACTGCCTGGTATTTTCGGCGTCTGAACTTCATTAGTAAAGCATTCAGTAATGAGAAAGCTGCCTGTCAGACCTACATCGACCGAAGCATAGAGCTGTGTTGGTTGATGAGTGTACAGGATCCGCCCGTCGTCATCGACTTCATTGCCGTCCACGGTAAAGCTATTCACGAAATTTTACGAAAGTTCACAAAGACGGGCTCTAAGATTGACTTCTTAGTTTGGCCTGTGATTCGATTGCACACAACGGACCTCTGCTACAAATTAAAAGGGTGTCGAGGAACCGATTTAGATGCGCATGTTTAAGCATATACATTTATACATACATGCCTATTGTTTTTTAAATATTATCATGTACATAGATGTTGAATAATTCTGATTTGAAAAATCTCATATTTAAATGTACGATTCTAAAATGTGTCTAAGAGATATAAGATTATTCTTAGTCAAAGGTCTGCTTGTTGTGAAAAATTATTTGTGCAAAATATATTGCAACAAATGTGTAGACCGCTAGACCACGCACGCATAACTTAGACTGCCTGTGCCACTAGTAGAGTTTATCTTCAAATCTGTTTTTGATTATTTAATATTCAGTGAATAATTCTGTTTTTAAACCATAAAACCCTGAATCTTTTATCACAGGTGATGATCTCAATTCAATTCAATTCTTTATTCACTCAAGACCAGTTCAATGAGGTTCAACATATGTACATACAAAAGAACTTAAAAACAGGCAAGGATCCAAAGTACAATAGTAGTACAATTAAATAGATTATATAGGGTTGTTTTAGGAAGAGCAGACTCTAAACATTTTCTTAATAAATTTTGACAATGTTTTTAGTTTTTCTACAACATTTAGTACATGTATTCATCAGCTCGTTAAATTTTATTTTATTTGGGGTTTTCAAATTTAAGTATCTCTTGGACAAAAATTTTTTTATTTTTTTTGTATCGTTTGCAAAATGTGCAAATTCTAAAATATAACGAAATTCATCCCCAATGATATTACAATCACACATTGTGTATTTTTAAAACTTTTTGTCATTTTTATTCAATTTACATGTTTCCTTTGTGAATCAATGGTTATAGGTGCGAAATTTTGTAAACGTGATCCGTAGATTTCTAGGTAAAATCAGCAAATACTTTTCTAAATTGAAGTTCGTTTTAAAAATTCTATAATTATATGCATATTGTTTGATTTTCCTGTATATAAGACAACCTACAAGTATTGAGTATATCTAAGTTTGTGTAAATATTTGAGTCTATTATTCCATTTTTATTATTAGTGATTAATTTACCTTATTTTGTAATTCTAATTAATCATACATTTATTCTGTCAAAAAGTTGTAAGTTTTTGTACAATTTATTTTTGATTTAATGGTAAAGACATTGTTAAGTTGCCAGAACTTGTGTCTAAACCTTTTGTATCTTTTGAAATACAATAAAATATGTTCAAATCAATCTTTTCGTAATTGTTATACCAGAAACGCTCATTGACAAGCAAAGTAACAAAATTTACTGAACTTGAAAATCAAATATATAATCAAGTTAAGGATTGTTTCTTTCAATAAATTATTTTGTCCTGTTTTTGCAAATTTCTTAACAGTGATGCCCACGAAAAAATGTCATTAATAAGAAATAATTTGTCATGTGCAAGAGGTAGTTTTTTCTCATTTTGTTTATAAAGAATAATTATGCGTCCTACATGTAGATATCTTCGTATACATGTTTTACCGAGCAGAAAGGAGGCAGTTAATGGTTTCATTCAATTTATTATAATAAAGACATTGTCCTATAAACAAAGAATTAATACATTAGATATAAAATACAATTTTACATGTACGTTTATTATGTTTAGTGTCTAGAAATCTTTGACAATAAACAACCGTTTCTCCAGTATTCATTTATAATATAAAAAACATGATTTGTAACAATTTTTTTTTTATCTTTTATTAAAATCAATGTCATATTTTCACATCAACATTTATCACATAAAGTTTCAACAAGTTAACTATCCTCAAATTTTACAAATAATCACAAAAATCTTGATAAATATTATTTCTTATATAATCAGTATTTCTTAAAACAGTGTTTGATTGTAACAATTTAATATTTGAACTTACGAACAAGTTTTAGAAATTACTATGACAAGTTTAACTGCAAAAATACAATAAAGTATAAACTTTGCAATCAAAATAAAATGCCCTAAACACTATCATGGAAGTAAAGAAATATATAAGTAAATATAATATTAACATACCACAAGATACATGCTTGATTGACTGTCGATGTTGAAAATGAAGTACTGCCTAATTTGTTTGGACGATTCTTTGTACTAAATAGAGAATCAAATTTATTGGATAATGAAAATAAGAGAGGCAATCAAATTAGAGAACCAATGAAACACAAAAGACTTAAAAGACTTAACTCAGCTAACGCAATCCAGTTGCACAGTGTAACTAAAATCTAAGACTGTGTTTAACAAAACGGATATTGAACATATATACCATAAATCTGGAATTTTTTACGTCGATTAATTTTTGCGAATCCGAGTCATAAAGCTATAGATTAATTTTTACGTTTTAAATTTTTGCGAACTGTCATCGGCGCTAAAAATAAAAAGCTCTCAAATATTAAATGTCGCACATATTGACATGCACAATGTCATCTAACCTTCGGATATCGTATATTACCGCCGTCTATAATTTTCGCACGAATCGTATAAATTAACTAGATTAGTTGATAGTTTTATACCAACTTCATGTCTGCAAATTACATCTTGTTCATATTACCGATATATACATTAGCAATGCTAAATAACAGCAGCAAATGCCATAAAGCTTCCTAACGGGGTATCTTGATACGTATTTATAGCAAGATACATGTAATTATCCCAATTAGCAGTTTACACCTTCACATGCGAATATTTGTGTACACTACACAAGTATCGGAAGGTCACGTGTCAAACACAGATGTTTCCCTGTGTCGAGCGAGCGAAAATGAGAGGAAAATAGCGGCAAGAAATTCAAAATACTGTACAAATTTTCGTATTCCGTGAATGTTGGTGTCCCGCCGGTACATCGTGAATGGGGTAAAAAAACATGGTACATTCTGCGTACCGCTGGTACATATCACATGTATGAATAAATCACGCATGCATGCAGTGTCATCAGTATACATTCAAGATAGACATAATCAATCGAAGATATCGATTGTTAATAAAGCCCTTCTCCACACTTGGATAATAGGGGGTAATTACCTGGTTATTAAAACAGTTTTTTTTTTAATGACTACAACTTACGGCCACCTGTTCATATAGTAGGAGAAGAGACCAGCCTTCCGCAAAATTTTTATTTACTTTTTTATTGTTAATTAATTTTTAGGAAAAAAAAATTTGCGAATTCAGAGCACGCGCAAATTTGCTAAATCTACGGCAAAAATTTACAGATTTACGGTAGATAAAACGAATAAATACATATAGAAAAACATTTGATTTTATCACATACTCCGCCGGAAAATTATTAATCTGTCCTCAAATTATAAATATATTATTTTGATAAAAAATAAATATATAAAGATAGCACAAATATATAAACCACATATAATATATATATATTAATAAATACAAAAGTTAAATTCTGCAAAATCATGAAAAATATGAACACACGTGAGAACACAGGCTTCAACTCGAGTCTGTTAACATTTTTAATTACGGAATCACTGTTTTCTGACTTCACTGACTGATATGATTTTCTGACGATGACGTACACTTCCGTTCGCCACTTATCTTTTCGCGTCCTTTGATTCCTCTGTTGAGTAGATACACCCGATCACCAATCAGTAATTTCCTGTCAACATTTCCGCTTCGTGTCTTATCTTACCTCTATCTTTTTGGAGGTCCGTGTGGCTCTGCTTTGAATTTGTATTTCGTTTTCTGGATTTTTGAAATGGTTGACGGTTTGTTATTGTCATTTTTTCATTTTAACCACCGAACATGTGTCTCTGCTGGTGGACAGTCTGTCCCCGAGGATACTTGTCGTTCGGTACTTCCTCTTTCATGAGCAATACGACATATAACACTACCATACTGGCAGACGCGTCGCCCCGTATAATAAGGCGTCACTCCTCAGAGTCTATAAGGGATACAGTCTCTAGGAGTTCACTTGGTGTCCCTCAGATTGTCCATAGGGATATTAAAGATATGTCATATGTACAGTCAACAGATTCCAAGTTTTAGTACAAAAACAACAGCTCCTTCAATGTATTAAAACAATGACATGTTTCTCTCACAGATATATTTGCAGATTCTGATCCTATGTGTTCTATTTCTAAATGTTTTGCCAAAAACTGTAAAACCTGTGACATTTTGATCACAAAGACCTCTTTTACAAGCAATCTAACTTGGAAAAGTTTTAATACCAAAACGTGGGAAAATTTGAACTGTAAAACCTCTAATGTTGTCTATTGAATTGTATGTACCCTTTGTGGACTCATCTATGTTGGCGAAACCAAAGGTTCACTGAACAAACGAATATCAGGTCATAGATTTCAAATCAATAACAGCGGTCAGCAACTTTTATACAAACATTTTAATTCCCCTGATCATTCTATTTTGTCTATGAAAGTAGGAATTCTAGAAAAAATTTACCATCACACCAATAGCCCATCGCTGAGTACGCCATTTCGTAGACAACACGAAGAACTTTGGATGAGAAAACTAGGTACGGCCTTTCCGTATGGATGCAACGATAATGTTGAAAGTGTGGGGAATCTTTTAAGTCCACAGTGTACTAATGTTAATGTAATGGGACTTTTTAACAACACAAAGAGACATCGGCGTAGTCATGGACATCGGTCTTATAACAAACCAATTATAAACGATGTTTCCTTTGATTCATTTTTACCTTATTTAAATAAACAATTGGGTCTCCATTACATTCGCACCAAACTTTATTCTGTCACTTTGAAAGAGTTATACAATCTTCTTTAAAAAGTCAAGGAAAGCCCCTTTTTGATTTTTCTACACCGGAATACAGACTCGGATCCATGATTATGGATATTGCTTATCATCGGCTTTTTATACCTACACAAACAGAAAATACTGCTCATGCACCATGTTATTTTTTTAAAATGCAGTATGCCAACAAGGGAATCGATGCCGTTAATATAAGCAATATTCTTAATCACAAAATAGTTCAGTCCTACATTCCGCCATATTTCAAGATAAAATCAACCCCTTGTATTTCCTACAATTATACGTCAACCATTGCTTCCAAACTCTTCAACTACAAACGAACTCTACAAGACCTTAATATCCCACATCTGAAAGATAATCCTCCAACGTGTCCATGTTCTTCTTCAACCTACAACTATAGACCTGCCGGACACGTCATTATTGGTGATGTTAATTAAGTTAACAACGAAGACCTAAAATCACTTATTATGAAAGGACCAACATTTAGGGAGCCTAGATCCTTCACATGGCGTCGTAATTTTATACATATCATGAATTCTGTTGAAGATTACGCCAAGCGATGGGCAAAATCTGAAAAAGAAGACCTTGATACCTTGTCAGAGTGGGTTAAAAGCATCAGATATATATTGAAATCTCGTATTAAACGACTGAGAGGTCAAATGAAAACCATCTATCCTTCTGTTTTCAATAAAGCAGAACTAGATAGATTGCATGATCAGTATGTACTTGTCCCTGCTGATAAGGCAAGTAAAAACATTGTCTTTGTTTGTAAGGCACATTATATTAATTGCATTTTCAAAGAACTAGGTTTCGATCCTACACATGGTAATCCTACTTACACCCATAGCAGCCTTTCCAAGAAGGAAATACTTCAAATTCATAAATCGGTTATGGATATCTTTAATATCCCCAATAAACAAAATGAATTTGATATACCTTATTTGTACTGGATTCCAAAGCTTCACAAAAGTCCTTACAAACAGAGATATCAGAGATATATAGCAGGTTCCAGTACCGGTAAATGTTCTACCAAACCTCTCTCTTTACTCCTTACTAAAATTCTTACAGTAGTGACGGAGAAACTTCAAGAGTACTGTACAACAATATACTCCAGAAGTGGTGTGAATCAGATGTGGATGCTAAAAAACTCTAAAGAATTATTAGAAACTTTGAGGTCACAAAATCTTACCAAAATCAATAGCATCAAAACGTACGATATTTCAACGCTTTATACAACCATTCCCCACAACAAATTAAAATTTAGGCTTTTTGATATCATCGACAGTTGTTTCTTCAATAAAAATTTAAGTCGTAAAAATGCTTATCTTGTCATTGGAAACCTAAAAAATTATTTTGTTAAAAGCCATTCTGATTGCACACACAAGTTCTCTGAAGTTGACATTAAAAAGATGCTTGAGTTTCTGATAGACAACATCTATGTAGTTTTTGGAAATCAAGTCTTCCAACAATCTGTTGGAATTCCCATGGGTACCAATTGTGCCCGATTGTTAGCAGACATATTTTTGTATTCTTATGAAGCCGAATTTATTCAAAAACTTGTACGTTAAAAAATAAATCACTCGCTGTGGCCTTCAACTCAACATTCAGGTATATCGACGACGTATTATCAATTAACAAGTGTTGTTTCCATACTTACGTCGACTCGATATATCCGAGTGAACTTGAAATAAAAGAACCCACAGATTCTGCTTCATCTGTTCCATATTTGGATATTTTACTGGAAATGGATATTGATCGTAACCTAACAACAGAACTTTATGATAAACGCTATGACTTCAATTTTTCTATAGTCAACTTTCCTTACCTATGTAGCAATATACCATCATCACCTGCTTATGGTGTTTTTGTCTCTCAGTTAATTCGATACGCAAGGGCATGCTCTTCGTATGAACAGTTTCTAGGGCGAGGCAAGCTACTTAAAAACAAGTTGATAAAACAGGACTATCAAGAGTTTCGTTTGAAGTCATCTATTCGTAAGTTCTATGGTCGATACAACAACCTTGTCAGCAAATACAATCTTCCATTGGGTCGCATGCTGAATGACGTTTTTCATACTAATTGTTAGATCATAATTAATCACCTAATTGTCTACGGACTTTTCCGTTTTTTCCCGATTACGACAAAGAACACACGGCGGGTGTGACCGGTCAGCAGAGGATGCTCACTCCTCCATGGCACCTGATCCTACCTCTATCTTTTAGGAGGTCCGTGTTGCTCTGCTTTGAATTTGTATTTCGTTTTCTGGATTTTTGAGATGGTTGACGGTTTGTTATTGTCATTTTTTCATCTTTCGGTTATCTTCAATGCCTTGAATTTCTGCTTTGGCTCGATCGTACGCAAACTTTAACTTCTCTGAATGCAGTTCGATCCATCGGTCAAGGTTGACGTCGTTTAATGGAGTGGTATTTCTTCGAATTCCCAGCATGAAAGTCTATAGGTAAGTTTGGATGTCTTCCGAACATGAGGAAGTAACGCGAGTATCCCGTAGATGCATGAGTCGTTACGTTGTAAGAAAATACGAGTTCTTTGATTTATTCTGGTCACTTTCTTTTTCGAGCAGTTGGTAATGATCGTAATAAATCATGCAGGGTCCTGTTAAAACGCTCGCACTGGCCGTTGCCTTGTGGATGTTAAGGTGTTGTTCTCGTTTTTTTTTCTTCACCCTGTAGAGATTGCACAGTTGTTTTATTATTTCTTCTTCAAAACATTACACCTGGTCTGAATGAATGCGCTTACATACCCCAAATTTGTTAAACAGTTCATTCACCAAAACATCTGCGCTGTCTGATCTCTTGTTGGTACAGCGATAGTCCATTTAGTGAATATATCTATGATCACTTACACATTCTCCAATCCTTGGGCTTTCTCTAACATTTAGTTTATTGCTACATATTCTAAGGGTTCCGATGGTGTAAGATGTCCCATACTCGTATGTAGTTTGGTTTGCGGAGTTTTTGACACAGCGCAACGTTCACACTTCTTACAGTAGTTCTTAATGTCCATTAACATTTTTGGCCAATAACATCGTTGTCTAGTCAAATTTAATGTTCTATTTATGCCCTGATGTCCATTTTGGTCGTGGGGACTTTCGAGAACGATGTCTTTTAGACACTCCGGAAGTAATAACTGAGTAAGGTCACCTAATTTCGTATCGTTGATCTTTCTGTGAATAACACCGTTGATGAAGTCCATTTGTTTTAACTGTCGTAAAAACACTTGAGTTCTTGCGAAAACTTGTCTTTGGGGCAGTCTTCGATTTCACAAATTATACACATCTACTTATCACCCTGTCCTTCAACTGCATGTCTTTCAAATCATAATTGGAGTAGTTAGGGAAAGTCTCTGAACTTGACATGTCCGTAGTTTCTATGAATATCCTCAAGACTGTGCTACTTTTATTTCAGATGGAATCATGGATCCATGAATACATTTATTAATAATGTCCCTACTATCCACATTAAACTTTGATAATGCATCAGCGTTGATGTTCTCTTTGCATGGTCTGTATTTTATTTCGAAATTGAACTCAGCGAGTTGTACTGCCCATGTGTGTTCGTATGCTCCAAGCTTTGCTGTTGATATGTATTTCAGAGGATTGTTATCCGTCAGCATTACAAGCTTTCTTCCCAGTAAATAATCCCTGAATTTTTCAGCAACACTCCACTTCAGGGCTAATAATTCCAATTTGAGGCTGCTCATATTCTTTGCTGATCTTTCATTTGGTCTAAGAGTTCTACTGGCGTACGCAATCACAGCAATACGTCCATTCTGATTCTGAGATAACACAACACCGAGTCCATGCGCACTGGCGTCAGTTTCCTCAACAAACGGAATAGTAAAATCGGCGTATCCAAGTAACGGTGCAGTTTACAAGACAGTCTTTAACTTATCAAACGTATTCTGGTATTCACTTTTCCATTTATCACCAAAAATTGTTCTCGGATGTTTCTCGTTGGTCTTAAAAGTTCCAATAAAGGTTCCGCAATTTGAGAAAAACTTCAGATAAATCGGCGGTAATATCCGGCAAATTTCGAGAAATCATTTAAGTTCTTTGACTGTTTCGGGTACTTTCCAGTTTTTGATACACTTAATCTTATTAGTGTCGGTTGATATTCCATCTTTACTCACTATATGACCCATGTATTTCACAGATGATTAAAAGAACTTGCGCTTGCGCATTTTTAGTTTTAATCCATGTTTGCGAAGAATATGAAACACTTTGTCGAGACGGTCTCTTTGTTCACGCAATGTTTAAGAATACACTATGATATCATCCAAGAACACTAATAAGGTATTGAACACTTCCTCCCAGAAACAATGTTGCATTAGTCGCTGGAATGTTGCAGGTGCGTTAGTAAGTCCGAACGGCATTCTGTTAAACTCATAAAGTCCGAATGGGGTGGTAAACGCAGTTTTCTCTTTGTCATCGTCGGTAAATGCTATTTGGTAATAGCCCGAGGTGAGGTCCATGGTCGAGGACATAGACAATCCGTATAAAACATCAAACGTTTCTTCTACTGTTTGTAACGGAAATTTATCTTTGATGGTCTTTTTATTCAATTTGCGGTAATCCACATAAAGACGTAGAGAGTTATCCTTAACTGTGCTTTCGTAATAAAAATGTGATCAAGAACTTCTTTTTTCACTACAGTCAAGTTTGAATATATCTTCCGGTAAATCAAACGGTGTCTCAGAGAAAGTAATTTCCTTGATTTCATGACTTGGTTGAATGAAGATTTCTTTAGTGTTCCCCACACGATTTAATTCAATATCCGAGTTGTCACTTTCACCATCACAAAAAGACACTGTATCGATTATACTGCGTGGTTTAAGATAAATATCTTCATCACCAATGTAAGCTACGCGAATCCACATCCGTCCGTTAGAAATTTTGACACAAGTATTCACAGTACGGAAATTCCTATGCAAATGGGCACCATTGGTCAAAGGATTACGGAACGATAAACAGGTCGGGTACACTACCTTATATAAATAGCATTATTTAACATGTGACAATATTTACGTCAAACAGATTCTCCAATCCAGTAAATGAGTCGCAAAGACGATCTACAACGTGTTTACGATTGAACAAACGCACGTGGTTTTTGTCTGTTTTATACACAATATTTAACTGCTTGTTAGAATATTTGTACATTTTTATTTTTACTTTAGAAGGTAAAAAAGGAAAGATTACGTACCATTAACTGTATTCCATGCTCACATTAAAAAATACTATTGTTTTAATTGATCAAAAACCGATCAGTATCAAAAGACTGCTTTTTCACTACAGTCAAGTTGGAATATATCTTCCGGTAAATCAAATGGTGTCTCAGAGAAAGTACTGAGTAATTTCGTTGATTTCATGACTTGGTTGAATGAAGATTTCTTCAGTGTTCCCCACACGATTTAATCCAATATCTGACTGGCAAACATACGCATACAAGTTCAAACAGATTTTGATAAGAAAAAACTGCATAATTGTTTATTGGTGACTTTATCATTGTGCACTAGAAATAATACAGGTAACTGGACATGTTTAACATACGTACATAGCCACGGTTAAAGAAATTCAAAAATATACAAATGCAGAAGCGCAAGCTATGTAGCATATAGTATTTTGTACGTTTAGCATTCTGATGAGTGTCCCTGAAGAAAATATCAATTCGCATTATACTAACGTTGTCCCAAATCTGGGGTATCACGTGAAAAAACGGTACTCACTGCTTCTAATTCAATAGGACGAACCTCTCTTTTGAACATTGACAATGGGGTATTTAAATAGGTTGGCCTCATAAGGCCTTATATGCAATATTTTTAAATGTGAGCATAGAAATAAAGGTTCAGACATAATTGTCCATATTTATTTCATAAATTCTGAAAAATCATTCAAAACGAGTTTCCAAAGGACATTTCAAAATGATATATATTTTCAATACGCTTTGTATACACTGAAACATGTAGTAGCCCACAATGCCTTGCAACTCATTCACCTGATTGGTTTGTCGATAAAAGTAAACAGATGGCTAATTTAGTATGCAAATTTATACCGACGACACAAAATCTAGTGGTCTCGACCTGATAAAAGTCCCGGTTTTCCTTAGTATACTGACTGGTTCCGCGATCTCTGATCAAACCGGTAAGAGAGTCGATCTGCTTTTGCTGTGTTTCGATGATTTTCAATAGCTGTTCTGTAGTACGCGAGTCGGTAGGCTGGGTATTTAAATTCTGCTGATAGCTGATCGTGTTCGAATGGGTTGAGTTAACGGAATCATTTTCTGTTATTTCCTCTTCCTTGCTGAATAAGTTGATTTCATCTCGGAACTTGTGGAAGTCTGTTGGTTCATTACGCAGTGGCTTCTTTGCTTCTTTTCTTAACAACGAATCCCGTAGACCATTCGCAAACTTCTCGCACAGCTTTATGTGTTTATTCGGAAATACACTTCTGTCCTTTCTGGTAACGTTTTGATATAAATCCAGCAATGCGTATGAATAGTGTCGAAAAGTTTTCGATTCTAGCTGATTTCTTTCAAAAAATCTCTGCTGAAGTGGGGTCACCGATTCCGGATTGCCGAATGCCACACGGAGACAGTCCAAAATGGCGTGCGGATCCTGTCGTTTATCTGGGCGGAATTTGACTTCTTCTTTTGCTTGACCATCTAAAAGTGAATATATTATGTCAACCTCAAATTTTGAGTACCTGAATATTTCTTTGCTGAAAACGCAATTTCTATGTCATCAATCCAGTCATCAACTGATATGTCCGATTTTGATTTTTGGCGGACCCAAAATGTCTTTTTTTTTTGTGTGTTTCTGGGATAAAGGTTTGCTTTACAATTACTTGTTTCGAGTGCGATCTATGTTTTGCTTCTAGTAGTTCAATTTCCAATTCGTGGACACGGTGTTGCAATCTAGCTTTCTTCATGGTGATTACATAACAATTAACAATGGTATCGACAGTACTTACGAGAACAATTCACGGAAAGTATTAGGTCTTGAACACAGACATGAAATCATTCAGCGTGATATCTACTCACTGCCACAATAGAAAGTCGAACAAGTTCTTTCCGATAAACTCACCTCAAATTGAAACTTAGCTGCATATTTGGAAAATAAATTCCTACGGTCACCCCTGCGAATGTGTTCGGGATGTTTTCGATATCGTTGCTAAGTATGTAATAAATCCAGAGGTGCTCGAATGAAAGTTCACGAGACTTCCCCGATATTTGTTTAGTTCCTGTGAAATTTTGAACGGAAGTATAAGTGTTCGGATAATATTCTCAAAATGCGTGAGTACTGGTCGTTTTCCATATCATATCCTACTTTGATTTACGCCAAAACATGAAAATCTATTAAGATATATGTCTTATTTCATCATCTAGCGGTTATTTAAACTAAACGATGATATTCAGAACAGTTATCGTTCGTGTTCAACCACTCTACACGAGGTTGAAAATATAAACATTAGGTTGCTTAATAAAATCATAGCCATGTTTGATTCTTTTTGTGTGCAACACCATGCTTTTTAAAAATAGGAATGGGTGTCTGTTTATTTTATGAAGCCATTTTCAAGGAACATTCTGCATAAAATAGTATAGCCTGTTTCACTATTGACGCTATTACTAGGTCAGGCGCGGATCGAAAATTAATCCATAGGGGGGATCGCTACTAAGCATGTTAATTGTTGCAACAGCAGAAATAAACCTATATTTTCTATTGTCACATTTATTTCTGGAACTCATTTTATCCACCAATTAATGAAGATAAAGTTTAAAACCAATAAACGTCTTGACTTTATAGTTGACTACAAGTAGTCATTATAGGAAATAGACTATAGACACGAGGCACGATTTTTACTGCGAAACTGAAAGGGTCAAATAAAACCACGTGTTCTAAATCTAAATGACAATAACATTCGCAGGGGTGACGGTGGTCAACGCTTGAATATGTTTTCTCGCAGCGCCATGATGTAACCGAGCAGAAATTGGTTTCTGTCAATTTATTATAATAGATAAATAAAGGCATTGACCTATAAACAAAGAAATAATACATTAGACATAAAATACAATTTTACATGTACCTTTAATATGTTTAGTTTCTAGAAATCTTAGACAATAAGCAGCCGTTACTCCAGTATTCATTAATTATATAAAAAACATGATTTGTAACAATTTAATATTTGAACTTACAAACAAGTTTTAGAAATTACTATGACAAGTTTAACTGCAAAAATACGATAAAGTATAAACTTTGCAATCAAAATAAAATGCCCTAAACACTATCATAGTATTAAAGAAATATATAAGTAAATATAATATTAACATACCACAAGATACATGCTTGATTGACTGTCGATGTTGAAAATGAAGTACTGCCTAATTTTACTTTGTTTGAATGGATCCTTATACTAAATAGAGAATCAAATTTATTGGATAGTGAAAATAAGAAAGATTTATTTAATCAAATTAGAGAACCAATGAAACACAAAAGACTTTACTCAGCCAACATTTGCGCAGTGTAACTGGCGGTCATTTAAAATTTAAGACTGTGTTTAATAAAACGGATAATGAAAATAGATAAAACGAATAAATACATATATAAATACATTTGATACTATAACACATGTATATGTATATACAGACAGGTCATTTCACTGCATCGCGTAGATTCAGTCTTGTAGGTTAATGTAATATGAATTAAAATCGATTTTCTTAAGAAATAAAGAAAAAATTTCCAAGTAAATGTGAATAAAGTGACTAAATTCAGGAACATCTTCTCAATTAACCCCCTCCAACCTTTTATGATATTGTTGTGATTCAATAAGTGATATTAATTCATTTGCCTTGTTTTTGTAAACATTGTTACCTTTCTAGCTGTAAAATATATATGTTTCCTTTTTTTCTAATTGTAATCTTAAAATTAGAGAAATTGGTTACTCTTCATATTAATTTTTCACATTTTCTATGTCTTGATAAATTTAAAAATTCAATTTAGCTTTTAGTTCACCTGAGCTGAAAGCTGATTTAATAATGATGACTATTGTTGCTCAGGTGTGTGTTTTGGCCCATGGGCCTCTTATTAAGAATCAGTATATCGTAGAGATTGTTCAAACAAATTCCAGCTTGAAACTATATAACTGCAAACTATATTTTTTTAAATTTTCGATGCAAGGTAGGTCTGTATTACTCATTTGTCTTTATCTATTCCGGGCCAGATCGGAAACTTGTTTTAAACTTGGACACGATTTTAGATCCAATTTTTTTTTTATATATGAAATATGTTTACTTGCATATTTGGAATGATTGACCAAAATTTAAATGTTTTAAGAGATACATGTACAGAGGTAAGAATTCATTGTTATGTAAACAAAACTCGAGTCTTCATTGGTTTACAAATAATTAATGTAAAGTACTAAACATAAGTATCGAATTACAATTTCTTTGACAAAATCACTCGTGGAAAACAAGGTAAACTGATTCAAGATGTTTATAAATTATATTATCAACAGAAGAAGGCAACATTTGATTGAAACTTATACCAAGAAAACCCATAATTATGTGAACAATAACAAGGCTCGAGCTTTGTTTACAAAACGAAGAATTTCAAATTCTGTGTCTTGTTTAAAACTCAATACTGTAAAAGTGGTTAATTTCGCTAGTGATTAAGAACGCGTTTTCTGTCGTCAAACAATACGCTTGGGTATTAAATACGCGGATGCGTGATTTACTACACTAAAGTTTTCAGTTTTTACCATACGCGCTGGGGTATTTTACCCGGTTTTAAGCTTATCGCGTAACATGTGTAAATTTCCCCCACTCGTAAATAACCACTTTTACTCTATTTAACTTTCAAAGTTTGACAAAGCATTAAAAATACCCATATTAACCATTCTAAACATTAAAAATAAAAATTTAAAATTTTGAGCTCAAATCACGTCTAAATCCCTTTAAAGCTACATGTCAAATGTTCAAAATTTACTAGTAGTACACTCTCTTAATTCTCGCCTAGTACCCTTTCTCTCTAGTGCTTTGTTCCGTCATTTTATCAACACATAAAACTATGTAGGAAAAATGACGTAACAATGCGCTTTGCGAGATCTAAAATTTGCAGTATTGTAGTTCCCCAAAACTAAGAAAAGAATGTGGGGGGGGGGATAGTTTTTTGTTTAAATACACTTAATCAAATGTAAGGATACACACATACAGAGTTGGTTAAATACTGATTCAAGTTTGATTCGTAAATTATTTTTTAAAGAGTTAGCCTACGTGTACATGTTTTATACCAACCCCTTCTTGATCCGCCAATGCGAGCATATGTGTTATGATGTAACGTTACTTACTGTACAGTATTTTTTGTGACGTACATAGTCACTTTTATAAAAACATTTTCTGTTACATTAAACAATATTTTTAAGGCAATTTATATACTTTTTTTCAAAAATAACAATGGTACACAAATAATATTGAACCTAATTAAAGTCGTTTCCAGGAACGCCTCAAGCGAGGTAACTCTTGAAAATTTTCAGCTAAATGGAGGGGATACGAGCATTGCATGCACATTAGATATTGGTGTGCAGAAGAAACTAACAACTGATGGATTGACGTGGATTAATTTGTTACTTGGAGTAGATATAGAAATGCCGAAACGAGGACATAAGATCGATAATTTGTAAGTGTTAATTATCGTAAATTTAGTTTGTTTTTAAATTTTAAAAACGAAAGTAGAATTTTCAAAACGCGCATGTAAATGTAACTTGGTGATTTATAAGTGATTTATTGAAACGTTTGATATAAATTTTACATTGTTATAGGCCTATACAAGAAATCAGTGTTTGGGTGTTATGTGGGATTAAGAGTTTGTGGGTTTTTGTGTACATGTTTGTGTGTGCAAGTTCACAAAGAAAGTCGACCTGTTCTTTTTATATGAACATAATGCAACTTATCACTTGAAATTTATGGGTATATGTGTTTGTGTTTTATCTATCTAACTTAGGCAGTGTTTTATGTATAAAATGAAAATACAGTCAATATTATTGTTGGTAATGAGAAAAGCAAAACATGCACAAACATGCCGTAATGTATATTCAAATTTTGAGCGCGACAGCTTGAAATTTAAGCATCCTGGAAACCTGAGGGGCAGATAACCAGGTTTAAATCCAAGTAGGTCATAACCTACTTACAGGAGGGTAACACAGTGCAAATGTATACGTTATTCAATTTTGCTTGAATTTCCCTTATGTAGATGTTAGTGTTTTTATTAATATTTATATTATGACAATTCTTTGGTGTTACTGGGGTAAAATTGTCATAATGTACGGGATCTTGAAAATCGCTGTTTTACCGAAGGAATCTGGATTGCGCACCGCTATGGGGAGTGGCGTCCTACCCGCTCTGGGGTGTAAATTCTTTACCCAAGCTGAATATAGAACAACGCAGACAAGACTTCGGTTTACCACTCATTTATTAAATATTATTAACCTTTTATTTTTATAATTTATAAAACATTCCAATTTTATCCATTTAACAAATCAATATAATACATAATAACTATAAAATATTGAAATCCTCTGAACAACTAATAATATGATCTTACCTGAATATAGAACAACGCAGACAAGACTTCGGTTTACCACTAATCCAAAAGTCCTATCTCCGCCGTCCATATACCCTAACCTACGTCACCTCAACCTCCGTACCCTTATATGTTCATCACACAACACGTTCACTTTCTCCGACGCGCCGTGGTCAGTTTATATCGTATTTTATATTTAACACTTAGCCACTAACTCGGTTCCGTGTTTCTTATCATATATCATCAATACAATTCCCCTAATGATGTAAACATAACCCCTAGTTCATCTCTTAAGAATTCTCTATCTACTGACCAGCGGAAAATAATCTTATGAATGAATCTGTACACGTGTTTCTAATCATTGCCGCGGTATATTTAGACTATATTTACCCACATGTACCTTAAGCAAATTTAATGTAAAATATTATTATGATATTTATATTTTTATTTCGTTACTTAAAACTTCTTCAATGGTTTTTTTTTTCAAAATGACTTTAACTTAAGTTGAATTCATTAAGGTAATTATCCGATCCATATTAGGACCTAATTTTTCCAACCTTGAATATCCATCATGTATATAATACTTTGATATAAATTTTAAGCATTTTAGAGTAGAAAAGGATTTACCTAGAGAAATTTTCAAAAATATTAGTAACAAAGCAGTAATTAATTAATAAAGATTGCATTATGGTCTATGGGAAAAGCACATTTTTAAAAATAAAAAAGTAAATACTAGGAATATCAATAAATGCTGTGGTGGAAAGATGTATTTTATCATTAGGAATACAAAAACTATTAAAAATAAATTGTATACCGTATAGATTTTTTAAAAATAAATTTTTATAGAATAAAAGCAAAGGGGGGCAACTCTTCAGGAAAAGGAAAAGGTCATTAATTAGGACACATTCTACTCTTACATATTGATACTTAAACATGACAATCATGTTCAAATGTACTGAGTATTAAGCCCATACATATCTGTTATGCACCCAGATTCATTGAATCTAAGGCTATTATGGATCGGATACCTTAAATAAAATTTCTTAAAAGTGAATATAAAATTGCATAAATAAAAATGTGAGAATAGGTTACATGTACCCGGAGGCTAGTTCTATAAAAATGAAGACGAAAGGGGGTGCTACTTTTATGTTCTGAAGCCTTCCGATTCTGAGCGGATTTCATTGAAACAAATTTTACCGGAAGTTTCAATTTATGAAGATGTTGATAGCTGGGTTTTTTTAATTTGTTTCGGTTTATTTATTTTTTCGGCCATTGCAAGAAAACATTCTTTTGAGGTTTACTTGATACCGGCACCAGGGTTAATGGAAAAGGGGACTGGATCCCGTAGGTCATTGGGTGGAAATACATGTACTAAGATATGACTATGTGCACAGATGTCTGTCATATCATATTTGCAACATTTTGCTGTAATTTTTCATACATAAAAATTTATAACAGAAAATAGTTTCTCCTACCTAATGGTTTTGCAATGGGTTTATTTCATCTATGATTAACTATTTTTCAGACAGTCGCTCGCTTCAACGATTCAGGGATCTAGTTTTTAAAGATTTTTCTGTCTATTCCACGTCACTTTTAATTTAAAGAAATTTGTCGAAGATTAAACTTACAAAAATGAAAAAAAAAAACCCACATAGGTGTGAACTTAATCACGTTAGCTATCAAGGAGTTAATCCTAACGACGTGATGAAAACAGAACGCTTTGGTCGTGTTTCTATACACCAGTATTTACCGAAACAATGCATCTCAAGACTTTTATTTTACCCTTATCTTTATTCAAAATTTTTAATAAAATTCCAATTTCAATTTAAAACTCTCTAAAACACGTTATTTATAATTGTGTATTACGTCATCAGATTCAGAGTGGAGTGATATGGATTCGGAAAATCACAATTTGGTGAACCCAAAAATCGGATTACACTCTGTAAAGTTAACAGTATCAAGAAAGGAAAATTAATTTGTATATTATTTCTGCCAGTTCCAATTAAAACCACGACACATTTGACGAGGCGACAGTTACCACCCACTTATTAATTTTACCCAGAATAAACAGGGATATTTATCTGATCATAAATATTAATTTTGTTTAAAAATCATTCAGCCATAATATGTTTATTAAAACAACAAATATTGCGGTCGTTTGTCCCCTTCGGCCATAGGCAGCAAAGTGAAAAACTATTTTGAATACTCCAAACCCGACTAGTTAATTTTTATAGAATTTGCATCTGGGTAACTTATTTTAAAAAAAGTTTTTATTAGGGTCTTCCGTTTCCGACGGAAGACCCTCTTGTTATTCTATTGTTTCTTTTCTTTATTATAATTTTTTTTCTGACTTTTTTCGAACGCTATTTCTCGTGAAGTACTCGACCGATTTGCATGAAATTTACAGGACGTATTGAGCATCAAACGTACTTGATATTATCAAATTTTTGGCTGATGACGTCACTTCCATTTTGAGATTTTGAGGATTTAGTGAAGTTTTAAGGACCTTTTTGTTTACGCAACTTCTCAAAAACTAATTGTGATAGAAACGTAAAATTTTCAGGAATAGTAGATGAATGTCTGTAGATGATCCTATTTATTTGATATTTTGAAAAATGCGCAAGGCGCCGAAGCTCGCCCGAGCTTAAAAATTGGCACCAATTTTTTTCACGAAATTTTCGCACATTTTCGACCCTAGCTTTTAATGTGTAAATATTTTGTTAAGACATGTAATGCAAATTTTAAAGTTGTTCAGATTAACAAGGACTTCCGTTTGATTTCAAGAAAAAAGGCACTGGCCCCTCAAATTAGGGACCAAGAGGGCTCTAAAGTATTTTTGCAATAACTCTTTACAGAACAATAATTTGTTATCAATTATAGAAGCAAAAATGTTCAATGTACATCTATTTATCTATACAGTACCATACCTAAGTCATATGTTACGTAATAAGGGATTTCAAGGGGCCAGAAGTCCCAAACTTTGATCTTTAATATCTAGAAAAGGAGAAATTTTTTGATAAGCATTATAGAGCAACAAGTAATAGCTTTCCAAAAAGCTTGCCTGACTAAACATATTTATTTCATTGCAAGAACTTGGTTCTATGAATTTTAATCTGTCTTTGATTTGTAGTTCGTTCTTCTCGCAGTCTTCCAAATGCGTCTCTAAAGTTGGACTGTTTCAAATTATATTCACTAAGGGGTTTTTTTTTTTTTACTTTAAATGAATTTTACATATTATTTATTTTGAACCTAAAATATTTTGCGTACATGTAATTTTCTCTTAAAACTTTATTTGCCGCCAACAAAATAAAAATATAGCAATTAAATTAAACTTAATTACGAACACAATACAATTGTTAGAATAATGCTTAGCTTCCCATCATGGATTATTCCACTGCTCCTAAGATTTTGACAATATGGCGCGGAGTAGAATTAATCCTGTGCATCCTTTTATGCAGATTGGAATTGCCCACCGAGTTAGTAACAACTTTTACTTGTTAAATATTAATTTTAATTGAGTTTAGCAAGAATCAATCGATAACTATGCACTAATTATTTACATTGAGTAAAACACGGAAGTTACACCCCTTTTACAATGAATGAAATCCCTCAAAGCACAGTAAACGACCATGCCCGCTTCGTTTCTCTAATGAATATAAGCTAACGTAACAGTACTTAGTAAATACTTTAATACAAACTGGCAATTTTGTTTTGAAATGATAACCGAACACAATTATAGTTTACATTCTACCGTGTAATATTATAATCATTAGGTATAACTTGTAAACAATTGCGTGGCGCCCCCCCCCCCACCCCTTATTCACCGTTCGGCCTTTCTGTTGGATTGCACACGTGTATAATGAACTTGCTCAATGCTGCTTTTTAAATCCAATACAACAATTTTCTTTTTCTTTTAAACAAAAAAAAAATAATATCAGCCGATGCATGTTTAATGTGCCGGCCTTTAATTGCCTCGTTAGGTAATAACTCGTTGTGATGACACCCCCTCCTCTTCAGTGCTATCTATTTTTAAGCATGACAAGGTTAGCTTTTTAAAAAGCTAAGAAAGTCAGCCAGCGGGATTTTACTTTTAGGGCAAAAGTGAATACATAACCTTTTAAAATACTAGGTAAATAGTTTCCAGAACAATATAATAATATGCGGGTGCACATTTAGTTTGCAGCCTTATTTTTATGGCTGTACATGTAGGTGACGAGATAATCGTGTAGCGGTGTACATGCAATGTTTGACTGCACACCTTCTTAATACTTATAGTTGTAATTTTGTTGACATAGCTCTCTGATTTTTATGGTTTGGTGGCAAACTACTTCCAATATAATCACTTTTCAATCTCACTAAGAGAGTTGGGAAGATATAGGCGGACTCCGGACTGTGGCTGCAGATGTCTTCCAATACATTGATGCGCAGTTTGACCTAGAAACTGACCGGTTTCATAACGTCTCCGAATATTTCTAACACGAACTGTCTAATTTCTTCCCAAAATTCCAACTTACGCAAGCGCAATTGAAGTTTCATCCTAACCAAGTTTAGCTTTTTAAAAAAGCTTACCGTCTTTAGAGCAAACTTTAAACAGCATTAAGTTATCAAAGAATTTTTTTTATATAAAGGTCGCCTTCCTCCAAGGACGTATATACGTCCCTGCTTCCTCTACATGCAATGGCTTTTGAAACTTTTTTACATATACCTTAAGCGTGCGTGCCTAAAATTGAGAAATGCGTACCACATATGTTTGTGAGTTGAGATTGACTATAGTAGGGAAAAGGAGATCTTTGGAAGGGCCGTATTCTTTTAAAAAAAATCAAACTTAATTCCACATCGTTCATCACTTGTTTTACTGATATTAGCAACATTTTAACAAAAACTTGTCGTAACTATCTATTCTTGCGTCAAACAAGTTAAAAATGACGCTGGTTTCAAGCGAAATATACACCAATTGCGTAGTCATAGCTCAAAAGCCAGACAAATCTTTTTGATTTCAAAGAGTCATGATTGTACGGCCAGCAATGAAATAGACAGGCCTACGTCACAATGCTGTTTGACACAACTACCCAAAGTCCAAGCTCCTGTTAAAATGGTTCCAGTTTTACCCGATACCGTATCTAATATGCTAACTTTTTTTAATTGATATTAGACACACCGCATCAAATTTTCACATTTTTGTATTTGCATAAATAATCCAAAAAGAAAAGAACCAAAAATTTCAATAGATATTATAGAACATTGCTTTCAACTACTTGTACTGAGAAATAAAATCCTGAATTTCATTGATAGCTTATTTTATTGCTTTTTTCGTTTTCTCACTTTTTAAGATTTAAAATCTACGAAAATTGTTAAGTCGTACGTAAAAAGGATCATCAGAAAATTATCTCCCTTGCGCCGAACAGTTTTTCAACCAATGAAATAAATGCTAATTTTCACATCATGTATTTTCTACCAATCACAAAGGAGAGGAAGTGCACAACCCGGAGACTGTAAATTATTTCAACTCTTTATACCGTCTTCCAAGGAAGACGGTAATAAATATAGTCAGCCCGAATTACACACGTGTACAGTGAACCTCTTTTTTGCTTTAAACACTTGCTCACTATTGTTTGATTGTTTCATCCATTACAATGTTTTCGTTAATTGCGAATTTGAAGGTCGTCACATTATTAATATGCATTGATAAATCTTTTTTCAATGAAAAATGATATTGCTAGCTTCCATTGTTGACTGCACTGTTTCGGATGTTGTAACTTTTAAACCTTATATATGCCTGACGTCATGACGTCAGGCAATAAATGCTTAGAATAATGTTCTTTACAATATGCTACCTAAATAAATTTTGTTGGTGGCCCCAGTAAGGATTTTAAGGGTCGGCCTAAACACATTTGTTCAGATATCTTTAGAACGGTCAACAATTTCTGAACACTTGTTGAACAAAATGTGTTTATATTTACAAGACCTTTTATTTGATATCAAAAAATAAGGGCTGGCCCCTCAAATAAAGGGCCAAGATTGCTCTAAAGTCTTTTTATAATAACTCTTTACTAAAAAATAATTTGTTATTTATTATAGAAGCAAAAATGTTCATTGTACAGTTGTTTATCTATACGGTACTATACCTAAGTCATATTTTACGTAATTAGGGGTTTCAAGGGGCCAGAAGTCCAAAACTCTGATCATTAATATCTAGAAAAGGAGAAATATTTTGAAAAGCATTGTAGGAGAAAAGTTGCTCAAAATAAAGTTCTTAACAATATGGTACATAAAATGTTTTTGTTGGTGGCCCCGGTAAGGAGTTTAAGGGTCGGCCCCTAAAACACAGTTGTTCGGATATCTCTAGAACGGTTAAAAATTCGTGAATACTGTCTTGTTAAACAAAACATGTTTATATTTTGGAGACCTTTCATTTGATATCAAGAAAAAGGGGCTGACCCCTCAAATTAGGGGCCGGAAGGGCTACATAGTCTTTTTTATATTGACTAATTTTTTTAGCGATAATTTGTTATTAATCATAAAAGCAAAAATAAGAGCTTATTAATCATAATTTAAAACTGAATTCCGTTTTAAAATCGGACGATGCATTACGGAGATATAGGGGTTTAAAAATTGATTTTTCCGGAAATTTTGATTACACATTCTTGGTTAAGAAAATAGTTTTATGTTCAGAGTTAAATTAAGGTCTTTCGATTGTCGCGTGACGTCATTGTGAGCATTCCGGAATATTTTACCGCTATCGGTTATAATATTAGTGTTGTGTGATGCATGGTTTTGCCAATATTTCTTGATTTATATGTGTGTTTTACACATTTTAAGCTATGTAAAGTGAAATGACACTAATGTTTAACAATTTATAGAGAGTAGTTTGAGTTGAAATCGCTGAATTCAATGAAAAACAGATAAAACCGTACATAGGCAAACTTGACAGACAACAATTCATATTTTTTTCCTGGCAAGGTAAACATTTCTTTGCAGATTTCGATAGGATATATAATGAATTACAAATGTACCAAGTTTCAGTGAGTTTGAACCATTATTTTAAAAGTTATAGACGTTTTATGTTGCTAATTGTACTGATTCATGGTTGAAAAATTGTTTCAAAATGCACTGTAAATGTGATAGCTTTCATACTGGCAAACTTAAATGGCCTTAAAATGTTTAAATACATAAAATAAAGGTTTGCGATTAATTTCTTTAAAAAATTGCTATATTATATACAGAAATCAGTAAAAAAAAATGTGATGTTTCATTGGCGCAGTCGTCGCTATAATTGTCCTATTAGTGTACCTTTGTAAACTCCTACAGCATGAACAAAGTATTTGCAACATACCAATATTAAAGTTCAATTTGAATGCTTACATATTAATCTTCCAATTTTTACAAAAATTACACGGATTAAACCATAAAAACATCAAGGGTGGAGAAACCTTAACTCGTACCTAAAATCATTCGATAAATGTAAAATCTTACTTTTACACATTTGGATTTGTATTTGCTAAGTCGTTCTTGAAATCGATAAGGTTTTTGTTAATTCGTACTTAGAATCATTCGGATTTTGTTAACTCGTACCAAGAATATTTCGATTTTTTCCTTTTTGTCTTAGTTACTTATGTTTATTGCTTCTTATTGGAACTTCTAGCTTTACTTTCGACATTAACGGAAGACCCACTCGTTGCTTTGCAACGAGCTTTGCTCTAGTTGTTTTTACATTATTATTTTTACTTTCTTATTCTAATAATTATTTACTCACTTTGTTATTTTAACGCCCACGTACTATAACATTGGTTTTTTAATTAGTTAAAAAATTTAAAATATTTTTAAAAAATGTAAAAAGTAAGAATTAAGATAAGAAAAATGTTTATACTACTTTATTTTAATAGCGTTTATTGATTAAAAAATAAACAAAAAAAACCACAATAAAGTCCAAAAAATCCGGAATTTGAACTAGAATTAATCTGAATTTTGTAATCGCCAAGACCTGAGCTTCCGCGGGTTGGAGAGGGTGGGTTAAGTTAGAGTCATAACATTGATTATTTTTTTCATTTTATTCAAAACACATTAAACATTGTAGTGAAATACACATTCAAAACATAAAATCAATCTCTTCACACCAATTTCTTCACAAGTTGCAGTGGTGTTGTGTTAAACATGAAAAATCATGTCTTGAACTGTCACAGTGACTAAAGCGGTCGAAAAAAAGAAAATTTCCCATATATGCACAAAATTTACTACAGATGTACTTTACTACTGTAATCTCCTCATTTTACACAACTACATAATTCCGCGATTCAACCGATTTCCATCAAACCGCGAGAATATAAAATCGCGAATGTTAAATTTTTATCAAGTCTAAAAGCGAGATGTTAAAATTTGTGAGATGTGCTTCTCTTGATTTTACGCGGATATTAATTCCTCACGTTTAATTAGGAATCTACATTACCTTAATGCAAAAAAAAAATATGCGGGCATGGGGTGTGAAGACCATCTAATCCAGGGGAGGGACACTATCCTCCATGGTTTTTGAAATGGAAAAATCTTTTGGAGAGAAAGGGTGGTAGAAAGGTCATTGTGCTATACGTTTATCATCTCTTTTTTTTTTAAACATGTCAATTTAACTCGATCAACCTGTGCATGCACATGTTTAATTTAGTAGAAATAAAAATATAACATGTCAGATAGATAAGATTGGAAAACGAAAACTTCGAATTAGAAAAGAAAATGAAAATAAAAATATTATATAAATTAGGAAAAACAAGAAATTAAAACTAAAATAGAAAATAAGAATAAAAATAATAATAAAAAAGAAAAGAATTGTTCCAACGATACCTCTCCATAAAATAATATATTATTAATGTATTTTAGCTTTTCAAACCAATTTAACCTCAAAATATGCTTCTAAAATCTAATTGTACTAGATGATATCCCGCGCAAGCGCGGGAATTAACACTTTACACATTAATGACACTGCTAAAATGTTGAACCATATTTTTTTCATTTTCGTTTAAACTGTGTCAAATTTTTTTCTTAATTGCTTTCTTATCCTATTCTTCATATCTTTATGTCAAATTTCAGTACAATTTTTATCACTGTCTTAATGAAAATTTCTGATAAAAGACTGATTTGAAAAAAAACCCAGCACAATTTAACTTCATACATTTTATATTCATATAGACTTAGAAATAATGTCTAAGGTTTACTACCAATCTGTCGTGTTATAAAAAAAAGTGTGAAATTTAAAAGACGCTAGTGTATGCATATTAATTTTTAAACCAAAGTTGTCATATTCAAAGTATTTGCCCGATGGCTAACTCGCCCTACACTTTCCTCCATGGTGTAAATTAGTCAAACCGCTTTCCTGGGCACCCCGTTGTGTTAAATAAATTCTTTTTTTCAAAACTAAAATCGCATCAAATTGTTCCATTTTATTTATTAACTTGTTTGTATTAACTAAAGATGTTCCGTCCAAGGTATGAATATCTGCCCGCGATACGTGATGAACCCCTCCTACACTTTTCGCCATGACGTTAATTAGTTAAACCGCGTTCTTGGTTACCCCGTTCTGGAAAATTCTATTCCATATCAAAACTAAAATCGCGCATTCAAGAAACGAATTGTCATATTTTATTTATTCATCATTTGTCAAATCTTAACTTCTATGTATAATCCAAGTAATTTCCTAATAAATATATTCACTGTTTACGTAATAATTTGATATTATTTCATTGCAAGCATATATATAAAAGCTAACTCCCATTGACTTGGATCCGCCAAAGCGTGTCCACCACCTTACTCTCATTTTTGCTATTTCGAGCTGCTTTATCGAAAATGAAAGTAGGTTTTAAATTTATTTCTCAAAAATTACTTATCAGGTAAAATTTAATTATAGCTTACGGACATCAACTCACATGTGTTGAAATACCAAAGGTATAAGCAGTTACTCTGGTGCATGCGTTTCGTAGTTTATTGGCAAAATGTCTTAATTTATAAGTATAGATTTTTGTGGCGCGTGATCGTTGAACCTATTCCGACTTTATTATCGAAGTACATAATGTCATATTTATCTTCAATGTAAGTAACAATTCCTTAAAAATCTTTTTTTAATAACTAAAACGACACGAATTGTATTTATTATGATATCCTCGGTTTCATATATTATGCTGTATCTTATACTGTAAATATCGGTATATTCTTTAATATTATAAATCTGTTGTGACCATTAAAGTCTATTTGCCTCTGGTTAACCAAATAAGGATAATTGTAATATTAAAAAATTATGCAATTGTTCATTGACGGTTAACGTACACGTTTTTGATTTTAAGGTCATCTGATGTGACATCTGACCGTTCGACTCCTAGCTATGCAAGAAGCACAACAGAGTCAAGAAACAAAGAAAAAAGAAACAAGTTAGTACTGGAAGATGTACTGTATATAAAACTTGCATGTTTTTTTTATGTTTTTTATTCACATGTTTACATATCTATTCATATCAAGTACAGTTTCCTTTGTATAGGGATAATATGTCAAGCAAAGAAAACATGTTTATAGCCTTTTACCCTGTGATTTCATGTGATTTCATAAATTATCGCATATAATCGATGATAAATATTCATATAAAAATGAATTCCTCAGTTAGTTTGATTATGATCTTCTTAGTAAATGTTCACAATATAGTTAATTCCAGTGAATTCTGAATATCAAACAAACTAAAACATCTAATATTTCTTAGCGAACACACATTATGTTTACTTATCTACATTTTATATATAATTTACAGAAATGTGGTCTCAAGGGCTCAAAAGAATAGAATATCCCCATTAAGAAGTCCGAGGTAAAGCTATAAATATTTTTCCAACAAACTATATTTTTACCAAATACGGGACTTCGGATATGATGAGTTTTACTTATAATATAATACTATGTTTTTCTCCAATAATAATTACATGTATCACACTTTGATAAAAGAAATCAGATTCATTGAGTGAATACGTTACCTAATATCAAATTACTTTTAGGTTATGTGAGGATTTACCCCAAGTTACTAACAGAAACTTGGAAAGCAAAGTGTAAGACATTACACATTTTTTGGAAGCAATTGAAATTATATCATCTATGATGATGCTATCATTTTCAACTAATCCGTGCTTCAGGCGTTACTGACCATCATTTACAGATATTAGCCAAAAATAACCCCATTGAATCTTAAGTATATATATATTTTTTCAGTGATATTTATGACCGTGAACCAAACTTATCTAGAGGTAGTCAATCATCGAATAAAGCAAGAAAAAATAGTCACAAAACACTAAACGACTACCGAGATGTCTTCGAAGAGAGGTGAGATTTAATTAAATATCTGAAGTATCTTATCAAGGTACATACTATAATTTATCAAAGCGTTCTGCGCGATCTCCTATTACATTGTATAACATAGAAGCAATGATTATGCGAAAGACATAATTTATAGAGTATATTTATGGTTAATTCTTAAGGCTTTCGATCAACTGTTTTTTATTAAAATGTCATTCAGCATAAAAGGATTATTAGTAGAAAAGCCTTTCTTTTCGGATTGATATTAAACTGTACTCAAAGAGGGTATCTTAGATATACATGTAAATATACCTTAAGAGTGTTTGTGAAACTTGGAACGGTGAGTTTTATTTTAGCTTTTTTCTGTTCACCATTCGATTTGATCTATTGGTAGAGTTCTATGCATCATGCTATTGTTATTTAACGAATGAAAATTCAAAGATTTCTATATTGATACAATATTTTGGGAGTTGTTCTGGGGTTTTTATACCCCCGCTCCAAAGGAGAAGGGGGTATACTGTTTTACCTTTGTGTGTCTGTCTGTCCTTCTGTCTGTCCGTCCGTAACAAAAAAAATCTGTCGCATTTATCTCAGCAACTATTTATCGCAGATGCTTAAAATTTTTACACACTATTTGTTCAGGCATGCCATATCGTAGGATATATTTTTGTACCAATCGGACGTCAACTTCCTGTTAAATGACGACTTTGTTTATTTTTAGCCAAAATTTTCAAACAAATTTTCGTCAAAGAATTCTCAGCAACTGTTTATTGCAGATGCTTGAAATTTTTACACAGTATTTGTATAGGCATGCCATATCGTGGGATATATTTTTGTACCAATCGGACGTCAACTTCCTGTTAAATAATGACTTTGTTTATTTTTTAGCTAAAATGTTCAAACAAATTTTCGTCTACGATTTCTCAGCAGCTATTTATCGCAAATGCTTGAAATTTTAACACACTATTTGTTTAGGCATGCCATATTGTGGGATATATTTTTTAAACCAATCAGATGCCAACTTTCTGTTAAATGTCGACTTTGCTTATTTTGCATATTCAAATCAGAGCGGGGGTATCACTAGTGATCATTGGTTCACAGATATCTTGTTTTAGATTGGAAAGTGAGGTCAATAACTACAAACGAAAATTATCTGACAAGGATTTAGAAATTGAAAGACTTAGAAGCATGTGAGTATAATGAAAAAAAGAGTTAACAAGTTAGTCTTCATCTCTCAACGAACAGTCTTGAGTTTATTTAACTATTCAGAAAAACATTAAAATATAATGAAGAATATTGATTTAAACTATCACATCGATATCACGATTGAGCATGACGTAACAAACCTTGTTATTATTTGTTATTAGTTTGAGCAGATTCCGTCCCAAGACTTAACAATTCATCATAATAGCAAGGTTGGGTAAAAATTTTAAATTGTTATTCAGAAATATGTGGTAGGTATGTGATAAAACCTATGGGACTCATCAACATGATTGATCAGAATCTTAACTTTAAAACTAATGGTTTATACTTCATCTGCATTTTTCTCCTCATTTCAGTAGAAATAATATATAGAGGATATCTATATTGTGTGATTTTATATTTGCTTTATCCAACGAGTTGAAATGGTGTATACATGTATATTCGCAAGGCTTGCCGAGCGAATATAACCATTTCAACGAGTTGGATAAAGCAAATATAAAATCACACAATTATAGATGTTCTATTTATCTCATACAATTTGATTTATATCATGAAGCTTTTGAGACAGTCCCTTAATGACCCGAATTGATATTTTTTTCAAAGTTAAAAAACGATGATGCAACGTTGTGTTATGCGGTTATTGTGACCTTGCGCAATACAAATTAGTACGTCATTTCGGAGACAAGTTTAGCTGTTTTAGTGTAAAGTTTCACTGAAATAAACCTTGAAATTTTTTTTTAGGTCTAAATAATTTTCTTTGAGCTTAATCTTTTGATTAAATGGAAATACTGATCAGAAGACTTGAATAATCAAGTTTGTTGACATACACAAAGTTGGGAATGCTCGTTAGTTTGAATTGACTCGAAAGAGGAACAGTTGTTGATGTTTTATAAAACAGCACTAGCCTTATGATTCGAAATTGAAAACGGTGAATAAGGATGCTTACTGGTGGTGGAATAAAAGTCTTAAGAAACATTATTTCGGTAAGTTCTTGTATATAAACACAACCAAAGCGTTCTGTTTTGGTTAATTGTATTCGGCGCGTGGACGCGCTCGCGCAACAGATTTTGTTTAAAAATTAAATTATCGATTATACGATTTTATTATCATCGGGCACGATGTTTCACTCTGCCAAAATGAGAAGTGAACAACGATGTTAGTGGATGCAAAAAGTAATAAATAATCCTGATATCAATGTGAATGAGTGATTTAAATGAGGCACTTGATGTCTCTTTCAATAGAAAACTATTAGAAACATTGAGTACATGTATATGAGAATACAGAGATGATTTATAAATGAATAAGAGAAAGAAATCTAAAACTGTTTTGATACTGTGAACTTTGTTTTAAGTTTGTAAGGTGTGTATAATGCAATCAAAAGTTTTTGTCATCAAACTTCATGTTATTTTCATACAATGCTAAATACCACTAAAATCAGCTTTATTTTAACCCCGGGAGCATTGGAGGGGAAGCACAGCCGCTAGCTGATGTTAAAATTATTTCTTGCAAAAAATGAGATTAACTATAATAATTATTATTATAGTACAGAAAATAATCATATTATTAAAATAAATATTTAAATATATACATATATATACAGACATCTGTGCCATGAACCACCATCCACGCGGAGAAATCGTACCCTGGATAAGTGTTACATTAAAAGTTTAAAATCAAAGATTTCTAAACTTATCTATAACAATCTAGATTGTTATAGATAAGTTTAGAAATCTTTGATTTTAAACTTTTAATGTAACATAAGTATTCATTTATCATGTAATAGGGTACGGGTTCTGGAGAGGCAAACATAATATTATTTGGTTATCCTGTGCGGGGTGGGGGGGGGGGGGGGGCAGACTGATAAAAAAAATCTTGCACAAGTCAAAAAAAGAAGGAAAATTCCCAAATCCTCAAAATCCTAATCCGGGGGAGTGGGGGGGGGGGTCGACGACGCATACATATAACTAATTTCACTACATCGTCGAATACGTACCCACGGGTGATCGTGTCTTTTACTTATCACATACTTATATGATAAGTAAAAGACGCGATCACCCGTGGGTATCGACGATGATTTCACTGTTACTTTTTTTTTTCACTTCATCACCCCCAACCCACGATGCTACGGGTCTGAATACCTTGCATTAATATTATTTTTAAATTGACGAGAAGTTCTCACTTGATAAATAACAATATATCGGGAATAGGTGCTGGAGAAATTTAACTTGTATACAATGTTTAGACCAGTTGGGCTATTGGCTCAACAAGTCCAATTTCCAGACGATTATATAAATTATCCCTATTATTGACAAATACGGACAGTTTGTGTTTGTAAAAACACTGATACCCTGTTTGGCATTTTATGGCCAAGATTAGCCTTACAAGAGTAGACAAGATTTAAAATATTATAAAGTGATGTTCAAATGAAATAAAATCTCTAACCCCTCAAAGTTATAGCAAAATAGAACAAAATCCAAGGTCAAATCGTGAATTACAAATGAAATACAAAGAACATTGGTTTGCGACGCTAAAGAATAAATCTGTGATATATGAAAGCTCTACCACCTAGCGTAAAAGATTTTGTTTCAATGGAATCAAATAATAAAAATGACTATTATAGGCAATATATTGGGTTTATTAGATCTTACCCCTGGGGCCATCCACACCCCTACCCCCCCCCCACCCAGGAATTAGAAATGACCAAATATCTTGAAAACGGTTGAGATCCCCACCCCTAAACCATATATATTCTTGTTCATTGTGTCAAGAGGGATCAAATGGTAAGTAGGTCATTGGCCTCAGGGGTAGTCTTGACCCCCTTCGAACAGGGAGTGCCCAAATATCTTGAAAACGATTGAGATCCCCACCCCTAAACCATATATATTCATGATCCTTGTGTTAAGGGGCATCAAACGGTATGTAGGTCATGGGCCCCAGGTGTAGTCCTGACCCCCTCGAATAGGAAGTGCCCAAATATCTTGAAAACGGTTGAGATCCCCACCCCTAAACCATATATATTCTTGTTCCTTGTGTTAAGGGGCATCAAACGGTGTGTAGGTCATGGGCCTCGGGGGTAGTCCTGACCCCCTAGAACAGGAAGTGCCCAAATATCTTGAAAACGATTGAGATCCCCACCCCTAAACCATATATATTCTTGTTCCTTGTGTTAAGGGGCATCAAACGGTGTGTAGGTCATGGGCCTCGGGGATAGTCCTGACCCCCTAGAACAGGAAGTGCCCAAATATCTTGAAAACGATTGAGATCCCCACCCCTAAACCATATATATTCTTGATTCTTATGTTAAGGGGCATCAAACGGTATGTAGGTCATTGGCCCCGAGGGTAGTCCTGACCCCCCCCTCGAACAGGAAGTGCCCAAATATCTTTAAAACGGTTGGTCATCCCTACCCCCAATGATGGCCTCGTTCGTTTGGGAGACTTTATAATCGCCCCGATTATAATTACATCTTGTTGTATTTTAAATCTTTGACAAAATCCATTTGATATCAATTTATGGTAATAGATATAGTTATGTTGAAAAACTAGCAAATCTTCGAAAAATAGGTCACTGAAGCGTTGAAGCGAGGGGCTGTGTCAAAAATAGTTCGGACCGGAAGTATTTGATAAAGCATCACCCGTTTGATAAAGCAAAGGTTTATCACACGGGTAGTATTAACCACACGTATGAGATAAAATCTTTTATTTTATTCCTTTTTGCTAGATTATAAATATTTCATCTACTAAATACTTTTTTCCGTTTTTCACAAAAGAATTTTGTTTCTTATAGCCACAAAGTATTTTATGACCTTAAACAATGATTGTATAATTAATATTTTTCAATTTAATTTTTTTTATGGGAGGGGGGTGGATACATGAAACTACACTTGGCTTGCGCAGTGAATATTTTGGATTTTTGTTCCTTGATTGCTCACATGTAATATACTGTAATACTATATGGTAAAAGTCTTTTCAGTTAGGACCAAACTTCAGAAGAAACTTTTTATAACTGAATATCAAAATTTTACAGAAGTGACAGATTAGAACTTGACCACAAGGACCTCCAAAATTTATTATCCGAAAGAAAAAAAGAAATAGAGGAACTGAAGGACACGTAAGTGATATGACTAAGTCCTAAAACTTAGTTTACCCTCTCCTCTATAGTTTTAAGAAATAACAAATGAATGAGAGAGAGAGAGAGATTGAGAGATCTGAAATATTCAAATAATTGATTATTGATATTTATGTATTGTAGTTAATGAGAAACCACATGATTTCTTTTCACATACATGTATTTACCTTTTGTAAAAAATTAAAAAAAAATAAAAATTCTCTAGTACTTAATTATGGAGTCATCTTGATCAACAGCAGAACACGAGTGTACATTGTTTGTAGTATTAACAACAGGGAAAAATGATCTATCAAAAACAGAAATAAGACTATCAATAATATAACATCTGAATACTAGGTCCTCAATACGATTAGTCTAGTATGGGTTACTTTCCAGTGACATTTGCCATTGGAAAAGTAAGATAGACAGGAGGTTTTTAGTTAGTGTAAATTGTTTTTAAACAAACATAGAGAAGAGCAGTTGCTATTGCTAATGGGAGGAAAAGAAAACAAACCCAATTATTTATTATTCAGTCTTAAGAATGCTGTTATAATATTGTAAATGTTTTGTAACATACGTGTACTATGAATTATGTAAACAAGTATTTGACAGTGAGTTTTGACTGAAAATAATCTTGTTTTTCTTTAGATTTGAAAATGACAAGAAGGAATACAAGAAGCAGTTATTCTCAAAACATAAAGAAATAGAGAAACTGAAGAGCAAGTGAGTACAATAAAAAAAGATAAAACGAAATAACATGTACATAAATAATCTAAGAAAAAAATCCATAACTTTGGATTTCCAAACAGTGGCTGAAAAACTATCGAATCGGCAAAAAAACATAGACCTTGAAATATAATACATTAGTGATAGTTTTTTCAGTTCGACATGTACGAGTAAAGTGTTAATGGTGTCTTCCCACTTAGCCAAAATTCTGAAATTTACACAGGTGACTGATTTTGGCTAGGTGGGAATGGTGTACAGGTAAGGGGAGGGAGAGAACAAAAGAAATTAATTACAGGTGACATATAGTCTGTTTTAGAATGACATACCACAAGTGCTTTAATAACAGTATGATTCTCCAATAAGGGATTTATTTAATCATATACATTATTATTTATTTATTCGGAACATTTTTCAAATTAATTGATTTAATAAAAAATATAATTTGTTGAATTTTTGAGCCATGTGAGCTGAAGCTTACTGTAGTAAAATAAACGTGCAAAGGTATAAATATTTCGGCATTTTTAATAAATTTATAAGTTGTTTTAACTGTTCAAATTAAATAAAAGTTTGGTTAGACAGAAATTTCTAGCTATAGAAGACTCGGTCTACCTTAAATGACAATTTTTCAATATAGGATTGGAAACATACATGTATTAGTTCCTTTCTTTAAATATAATAACAAAGCATAATGGTAAAGAAATTGTATTCAAAATAATAACCTTATTATACACTATAGCTATTTAAACCTACAAGAATCATGCCATAGCCCGAAAATAAAAGGTGTTTAAGTACATCTTTGATATCGAAATCAAATCTCAACAGACTTTTAATTTTTTTTAATTTTAGCATATACATGTACATAGACTTTGCAGAAGAAATTAAAGTCATCATCTTGTTTACCATTATCAACATTATTGTTTTTGTATAAACCAAAATTGAGTAGTAATTAACTTGATATGAATAAAACACGTTTACAAATTAAAAAGTAGAACTTTGCATTTGTTTCAAGCGTTTACTTAATATTTTTAGATCTACGATAGATTAGACTGCAGTATGACTTAAATATATTTCTAACCTAGTAACTGGAATCAATAATTTATCTCTAATACCGGTATTTTATTTTCTGAGGAACTATATTGTATAATAACTATTCTGGCACAACCCTAAATAATAAATTGACTACTGAATTATTGGAAGACCCTTTACTATCCTAGCCTCAAATTTTAATAAGTCAAATATTGAGCAGCCATCCAGCGTTTTTTAGTTTGGGCCCCAGAAATGTTTTGTACAATAGATAAAGGGTTTGTTCTTTTTACAAAATCATTTTGTAATTCTTTATTTTTTCTCAAAGATTTAAGTAAAATCTAAAAAAAAAAAAAAAAAAAAAAAAAATAAATGCTTTAATGTCAGCTCTATTTAAACATAAAAGTCGGACATAGGGGAAAATTAATGCAAATTATGTCTTTTACAAAATACATGTATATACATATTCATTTCATTTATATAATGTGTTATAATGGTAATACCATGTAAGTCTAAAACAGACTATACACAGGTGACCACTCAGGTGTGAAAATCACAGTTTTGGCTAGGTGGGAATAAGAAATTCAGAATTTTGGCTAAGTGGGAATAAACCGTGTTAATAACCCAATCAAGAGAAAAAAAACTCTGTACTCTGATTAGAAATTTTGGAAACATTAACATTTGGTTTTCTTAATATATTGAAAGTATAATCTCAATCTTTCCGTAGTAAAGAGAAATTCATTCACAAATTATTTGTGCTCTTGCAAATTGGTTTGAATTTAGTTTGTTAAACACATATAAGCAGAGAAATCAGATATTCAACATCAGAATGAGTATACATTCAAAATTATTACAGTAGATATTGCAGAGTTATGTAATTTTTGTAAAGGAAGTGACCTTTTGAAATTAAAAAAAAATCGTATATTTATAATAGTTTTAATTTTATATCAATTTTAAACACCTGCTCCTTCAGAGTGTTATTTTTTATAACGTCTAAACATAACGACGTCCACTAAGCTGTCAATTATGAAATTGTTGCAAAAATATAATTTATAAAATAATATATAAAATTAATCATTTATCATGATTTTTAGGTTAATTGTATTTGATTTCTTATATGATGTAAAATTTTTCTTTTTTTTCAGGGTAAAAATACGCTGCATTTTCAGTATTTTGCAAAAGACTGCGCATTGAAAACTCCTTAATGATATAATAGATTTCAATGCCAAAAATTTTACATATCCATACAAATATTGTTTAATGTTTATCAGTTTCTCAGGGTAAAAGGAGAGTAAGTTGAATTGTTCTTATTGATAGGCATGTGTATTTTTTTAGTGGTCAAAATAGAACGAAAAAGAAATTAGGGACATACTCACATTTGTATTTATTAACTTATGAATCGATTACCTATGATTAAACTTGATATTTCACGTTCATCGTATTTAAAAATAAAATATTGTAGACTGAAATATTGCACTTTATAAATTTTTTAATTAACCATATTTTTCAGTTTGAACAATGACCACAGAGACTGCAAAAAGCGTTTATCAATGAAAGATAAAGAAATTGAGAAACTGAAGGGAATGTAAGTAAAATGCTTTTTAGATTTAAAATGAAATAGAAAAGAAATTTACTTATTAACATACAAATTTTCATAACTAAATGATTTACATGAAACTGAGAATACTGTTGATTGCAATCTGAACAGTTATGATTTTAGTTTTACAGATTGTATTAATTAAAGTCTCTAAACGTTGCTCACCTGAGTTTGTGATTCAAATGAGCTGAAACGATTAACATTAAAAAATGTATTTAGTTTCTGACGGCGGGTTTGGTGTCAACTTTGAATTTGATCTGAAAGCTTATGTGATTTTTCTGTTCACTATTTGACTGGCGTCGATTTTTCTGTCAGAAAACTTTTAACATTGTCGATTTTTTTCAGACGTACATGCTACATTTTGGTACAAAAGGTTTACAAAAGGACATTATTGAGAAAAATGAAAATAAGATGTCTTATTTTAAAACTTTTGTTTTTTTAGAGTACATAGTAATAGCCCGTAATATCAAAACTTTTAGAGTGAATGTTTCAGAATTATTGATTTTCATACGTTAACAGGTACAGTTTCTGACTTGGGGGGAGGGGTTTAGTTAACGTTCATTATATGCTAAAAATATTGGTATCAGAAGAAGTCATAATTTTTTACAAAAAAATGTAAATTGTAACGAATCTTAGTTGTAAAATTACAAAAGTAACACTGGTGAATGTAGAAACAAAGAATGCTAGAGAAGTTGTACATGTACCTTGGAGAAGTCGTAATCTGGAGACTCCGTACCCTTGTACATGTAATAGGGTACGGGTTCTTTTAGAGAACTTGTCCTCAGGTACGGCTTCTCTAAAAGAAATCTTACGCTGGAGAACATTTTTATGTTCTTGTTATCCTATTACTAAGCAATATTAAATTGGAAAGAATTTAAATAAGAGGCCCATGGGTTTTATCGGTCACCTGAGTAAATGCAGTGTGGTTTTGGCAATGTATATTCATGTGCATTATAATTACAGGGCTAATGAAATCATTTTTAATATTCCGGGATTGTTTAATCCAATTAAACTTTTCTAAATTCTAAAAAAATGTATTAACAAATGGTAGCATAACATATAGTGACATAATTGAACAAATCTTAAGTACAAAAAAATAATTGGTCGAAATTACACCACCCTACCCAATATAATTATTAGAGCCCTGCCCTAACACCAGAACCCTGACCCAGGGACCATGAACTTCACACTTTTGTAAGAGGCATTCTTCCTCATCATAACTCTGTACTTAGTTCGGCGGATTAATGCCAAGGACAAGAGAAGGTTTTCAAAGAATTAATATATTTTCATAATATAATCATTCGAGCCCCGCCCTAACACCAGAACCTCTAGCTGCAATAATGTAGCCCTCTCCGATTTTTATATCTGATGTTTACTGGAGAGGGCTACAATTCCATAGGATCTCCGTAATGGTGCAAACTTATTTTTTTAACGCGGCTGACTTCGGTCTTAAAAGATCGTTTTTATGTTAGACTTCTTTTAGATAAAATGATTTATTAATTTAGGTTGAACAAAATAACCGTATATATATCAAAACCAGATAAAACACACCAGCATGTTTACCAGTCGTCTTCTTCAGCAGCCATGACAGTTCTCGCGTGATTTTATAGGATTTACGCTTGGAGTTTTGATGGGCTTGATAACGTGAATGTCAGTGTAAATAAGCGATCTTACCTCGTTCTGTCATTAATACATCATTTTAGGAAAGAAAATATAATGGAACATTCAAATTTACCGCGTTATTTATGTTAAAAATGGGGAAATTCCTATATTCAGTTCAAGATCCGCTCCTAAATTTCATTGGATGTCCCAAAATAAAACCGATCAAGATCAGTAAACATGGCGGACAAATTTAACTTGCGTTGTTGACATACACGAAAAATAACCGATATATGGACTATAGTTGATAATTTTGGATTAATTTATGCCATACACAACTACAATGTTTGAGTTCAGGTAAGAAATGCAAATGTTATTGTCATTTATATACGATTTGAGCCAAAATCGATGCGGGAGTGAATCACTCGCACTTGCACCATTACGGAGATCCTATGGAGTTGTAGCCCTCTTGCCAAAAACAAAATCGGGAGAGGGCTACATTATTGCAGCTACAGAACCCCTGACCCAGCTAGGAGCCTTGAAATCCAGAATTTTGAAAGAGGCATTCTTCCTCATCATAACTATGTACTTAGTTCATCTGTTTAATACCCAGGAGCAGAGGAGAAGATTTTTAAAGAATTAATGCATTTTACTATATAATCATTAGAGCCCCACCCTAGCGCCAAAACCCCTGATCCTCGGGCCATAAATTTCACAATTTTGGTAGAGAGCTCAATGCTTATTAGAATCATTCGAGCAGTTTGACTGCTTGATGTCCATTAGTAAAGAAGAAGATTTTTTAAAGATTGCATTCATTTTGAGGTTTTAGTCCAACCTGTCAGAACCCAGGGGGTCGGGGCGGGGGCGGGCAGGGGCCATGAATTTCACAATTTGTACTCCCCTTCACCCATAGATGCTATATGTCAAATTTTGTTCAAATTGGTTCAGTGGTTCCAGAGAAGAAGTAAAAAATGTTCAAAAGTTGACGTACGACGACGGACAAAAACAGATAGCAATAGGACACCTAAGTGACTCAGGTGACCTAAAAAATATTTATCAATATACATGTATTAGGTACAGGTGCTCCAGAATGTTAATTGATAGACAGTGTTTGTGCAAGTCCTACGTGTTCATGTCGTACAGCTTTTTGTATTGTTTTTTCGGAGTGCTTATTGCTTTACCCTTTCTATATACATGTATTATTACTTATTACCATATTCCATATTGATTTCTATCGAATTCAGTATATTTGATATGTTGTCTCTACGCATCTGATTGGGATTTGATTGAATGATGCAATCAAATCAGAGTCACTATTCCACATGTTTTAGATATAATTAATATTATTTAAATTTTAAATAGATATGGATGTATAAATAAGGTCAGTGAGAAGTAACTGAAAATTGTATCATACTTTTGCAGGGTTGATGATGGATACAATCCTCAAAAAACTAAGATGTTCAAATATGAACAGGACAGGAGAAAACAATCCAAAATGTAAGTACAAAGTGTGACAAAACAGATGAAAATGCGTTTATTGCAAGGTATACAAAACAAACAGCACGCATAAGTCATCCATAACAATATACATACTTTTTTTTAGCAATTAATTGTAAAGTTTGTATTTAATTTAACTGTTACGAACTAAAGAAGTACAGAAACTTGAATGCGAAATACTTTACGATTTGTATTTAAAAACAAAGATCATCCATACCATGAAGGCTCTCCTTTTGACGTTTAAGACGACATGTTATGCTTTTTCTGAATAATTGCTAGATCATTATTTTTCAACAAAGTTTTATTAGCAACCAAAGTGTTAAATTTCTGGTAAACAAGTTATGATTTTAAAAAGAGCAACTAAAATATACTGTAAAGGTCTTTAATTCTACGGGTCTAAAATTTCACGGTTGCCCAGTTGTTACCTTTGGCGGTGGTATTAGTTTCACGGAAATCGATTTTTCTATGATTAAACATTCACGATACTTAAAAGATGTCAGAATAAATTGCTGTACATTGTTTATATCTTTGGTTTTTTTCTGATTTCTGACAGACCTAATACTGAAATCAATTATAAATCATTTACATTGTGCCAAATGAATTAAAATGAAGTCTATTTTAGAAAAATAGTTTAGTAAACAGCCTGTCGTCTTAACTGCTACGGAACAATACTTATAAAAATCGCTGTTTATTGGCATCATTATTAAACTCAGCTATCAAAATGTTCACGATGTTGTTAAATTTACGGAAAATAGTCAACTGTGAACAAATTGAATTAAAAAAAACCGTAATATTTTTCACATCTACAGTATTCGAATAAACACTAAGTCAGATTATGCACAACTTTAATATAATTAACAAACTACCGTAATTCGTAAATGAATATGAAAATCCTTTTTTATAGAAAATAAAAGTTTTTCTCATCGTTAATCAGAGCTGATGGCTGAATAAAATTTCTCTGATCTTTGCACTGCATGTCCTCTCCGGTTATTGTATTTTTTCAAATTGGATCTTCTACTGTACATTTCAACAAACCAGTTAAAAACACTATTCGATTAAGTACTGTAAAGTACGTATTTGAATTAAGTAAACGCCTCCTTCCATTGGAGGGTATAATTAGAGAATATTAAAAAAATAGTGTTTTAAAATCATCATCTCTAGAACCAAAGGATACTCTTCTGTACGCATTGGTATACATGTATAAGGAAGATTCAAGTGTGTTCAAACTGACGCACGAAGAATCAGAAAATGTCAATAATGGGATTTCAAAATTAAACCTAGGAAGTAAGGGATTGATCATGAAAGACAATGCAACCATAGTTTGCGATTATTACTCTTTGCCAAGTTTCAGAAAGTGTTTACAATCGCTTTCCAAACTTTACTTTTATTTTTTCAAAGATATATTGATGAGTTGCATGCATGTATTTGTACATGTAAGTATAACAGTCATTCAAAGAATTGATATTTAAGGCATCTGAAATACCAGTTGAAAGAAATTCATAAAACCTAAAGAAGGAACCAAATAGGACATTCATATTTGACATAAAAATATAGCACATTTTCTTAATAAGAGTGAAAAATGCAAGTTCTGTGAAATTTATTACGAAGGCAGGGGAGTATAAACAGTTTATTAAAACATAACCCCTTATAGATTTAGAAGATGCCATCAATTTGAATCCTGATCATTTTATTATTAAAAGTTTTTAAAAAAATATTACAATAATATTATTTCCTGTAGAATATTTAAGGTAAGGTTTGCGGCTTGCATTTTTTAGGAATTGTACCAAAGTTACATACCGTTTTGTTCACTATACTAAAGTCTTTTTACTCATGAAATTCAAATGATATTGCCTGTCCCGTTTTATAACTACAAAAGGTCAAAGTGCATGATTTTCAATTTTCATGTTGATGAAATGTAAACAATTTAGTGAAAAAATGTACAATTTATATGTGACTATTTTGGGGGTTATTTATGCTCAAAATGTTCGAAAATAATGTCACTATTTATATCATGATTCATTTTAATTAATTTCTAATGAACTATCTAAAAATAGAATAAAATACAACAAAAATCTTAATTTTGGACTACCATTATGTAAACGAAAACATCTTATTTGAAACCTTTTCAGGTCCACCGATTTCAGGAAAAATGTATCTTAGAATATGTGTAATCTGATGTTCCTAAAACACTTTTCAACACCATATGATGCGGACTTCATTTTTGTGAAAATTGATAAAATACTTGTGTCCTGTTGTTCTTTCATTGAAACTACAAAACCCCGCGAAATTAAAAAAACCTGAAATCACTTATGACGTCATATAAATTTTGACGTCATAGCTGAAATAAAGGGTAGTTGGTGTTACGTCACAATGAAAATGTGTGAGTTATCTCCCTGTAACCGCAAACCTTACCTTAAGCTGCAATTTCTAGGATATATATTGAAACAAGGTACACATATTATGATAAACAATGAAGTTTTTTTTTCAAAATCTAACAATTTCTTATTATTGTAATAATTAATGAAAATGTAAGTATGCTTATTTTAAACTAGGTATGTGTTGTATTTTACATGTTAGCGATACATTAGAACTAAAAATAAAAATGTGAAAAGGAGTAATGTGGTATATTTACCTCTTGTTTTTTAAGAATCAAAGATCTTGAAGTACAAGTACAACAGAACAGAGAAGAACATGAAGATGATTTACAGAGAACAAAATTAAAGTAAGTATAGAATCATAATTGTTTATGTGAAACTTCTTAGCACCTGTGAACATTGTTATCTATTGATTGCTGTGAATAGGAAATACTATACGTTTTAGTGAATATTTTGTATTGCTTATAATATTGAAATTTCAATTCATTTGCAAAAAATATGAATCTCTGAAATATTGTATGTGTTATGATTTACAGATACGAAAATAAACTTCAGGAATACTTAGAAGTTATTTCCAGCTCTAAACGTGAAATATCAAGATTGACATCAGAGTAAGTCGTAAGAATCTCAAGAAAATTCTTTATGTGCAACGGAATAAATAATATTTTTGTGTTAAGAAAATCATCTCTGTGCAATTAGTCTCTGCAGATGAATGATCATTGAAGTAGGTTTTGTACTATCAAATGAATGAATCAAGCAAATAGATAGTCTTATTTAAAAATGTTACCTACATGTAATTGCATGAAAAATATTTACAGCCTCAATTTAGAACAAAGTTCATCATTTGGTAAACTACTATATAAAATAAATATATATAATATTTAAGAGTTATTGAGGCAACAGGAGTAATCACAAGTGCGTCAAATATCATGATTGTTTACATGAATGCTCATTAACTAATATCAAAATGAGTTGTGTATATAAGTGCATTTTTGGTGGGGTAAAGTTTACCTCAACACGGTCAGCTATTTCTATATTGGCGACAACAGTTCATTACGGCATCTTATCCATTCAGAAAAATCCAATCAGTCACTCTGCAATAATTTTGTTTTTCTGTAAAGTCCACTTTTTTAATAAAGAAAAACACGTTCTTTGGCTAAAGTAGTGGGTATAAAATTTTAGGTGGATATTCCACAGACTTACCATGAGAAATGTTATAAAAACAGACACCTAATAAATTTTGTAATGTAGAAATATTGGAGTAAGAAGTATGTTGGTTGCTCTTTGCTTTGCTTGCCTTACATATATTTGTATGACAATCATATGACGCATATTGATTGAACGATAGCCTAAAAAGACAGGAGCAATAGCTACAAATATTTTAAACAAATGTTTCTAGTTCATTTTTTTTGTAGGCTACAAAAAAGAATCGAAGAAAAAGAAAACTTGCATGAAACATCCATTAAGAGGGAGCGTGAAACAAAACTTGAAAAGTTTGTACCTTTTACTGTAAATACCGGCGTCACCTGAGCCAAAAGCTTGTGTTAGCTTTGGGCGGAACTCGTCCGTTATCTATGTATTGAACCTTGTCATTGTAAACTGTTGAATATTTTATCTTGTTAAGGTCACCTGAGTCACTCAGGTGACCTATTGTTGCAATTGTTTTTCGTCCGTCGTTGTGCGTCGTGTGTGGTGTGTTAAGAATTGAACATTTTTAACTGTTTTAAAAACTACATGGCCAATTTTTTCAAATTTAGTATAATGCATCTTTTGGGGTAAGAGAACATAAATTGTATATTTCATGACTCTTGCTCCACAGGGGCGATAGGGGCAGGACAAAAATGATAAAAATTTCTCCATTTTTCAAAAATCTTCTATTCTTCCGCACATCCGAAAGAAAAACTGAATTCATAGTTATGTAAACAATAAACCCCATTACCAAAATTACAAACCTGTCCCCGAGGTAGGGGGTTTGACTCTAGGGCAGGGCCAAAATGTTCATGTAGTGTTAATGTTTAAAAATCTTATTCTCTAATTCTGCTGATATTAAATAGAAACTGACTACATATTAAAAAAGACCATAAAAATCATTTAATAATTGTTGAGAATTAGCTATCTGAGAGTCTGTGAGGCAATCGCGCATACAGACAGAGCAATTGCGATATAGAAAGATAAATGCAACTCCTCCGTGAGGGCTTATTACACATTACATGTATGTTTGAAAATCTTTTTCTTTTGTTCTTCTGATAAATTTTCTTGGAAGAGATTTATACATATTCAAATGAATCTATCAAATTTAAGTTATAATGAAAACCTTCTCCCCATGGGCATGAGTTCAGTCTTGGAGGGGTTTCAATTGAAACTCTTCCCTTGCTTGTTTATATTTAATAAGTAGTGATTGTAAATAATGCAATTAAGAGATTGAATGATTAAACGAGCTATTCAAGTATTTTTATTATAAATAACAAAACTAACAAATGAGTTTTGCAGCTTCTAAATAGTCAGATAGACTTGTTAATAGTAAAGTAATAATTGGCAAGCAAAAAAACTTCTGATATGTGGTACAATGATTTTTGGATAAATGCCAGATGTTGTTAGTCTTTAGTTTCCTTGTATTTCTTTATGAGAGAAGATTCAGTGTGTAGGAATTCCAAGGATGAATATTGAAGCTTTATTGGTAAAACAATTCCAATTTTGCATAGAAATAGAATATATACACTGGGTCATCATTAAAAATATCTTTCTTTCCCCTAACCCGACCCTAAATTTTGAAGTTGGGTAGGTAGGTAGGTAAATATTTTTTTTTTCTGCCAGGGCATAATAAATATTACATTATGAATTAAAAATGGAAAAACAATCAATTCTTTAATTAATTACAAAACTAAAAAAATTTGATCAGTTGTAAAACAAACTGTAATACTTGTACTAATGGAATGTAAAACAAATTTAATCTCGAATTCACAATTTGATATTGTTTATCTTAAATTTTAACATGTTTGATTCAATGACTAGATGTGCAGGAATAGATTCATTATCATTTGTATGTTGATGTACATGTTAATCTATATTTAAATATAATTTTAATGATAATGTACAAACTTCAAAGTATCAATTAGTTTTTCAAAATTTGGTTTATACAATGACTAAAAGTATATTAAAACAATAATATTTGACAAACTTAACGTAATGTAATAAATGTAAATGTTTGTTAATAAGTCATATTTAATGATTCTAGTTACTATAATATCAAGTTTACACAAACTCACTAAACTTGCAGACAATATCCTTCTTTAACAAGGAAAAAGGTGTCTATACAAAGAAATATTAACCGAAATTTGAAACATAATGTCAGGGAAGAAAACAATATTTAGATAATAAAGATTTTTGTGAATTTACCCAATTTCACTTTATTTATAGTAATTACCAAAACCAAATTTTGTTTCGGTTTATTTGAAATTTGATGAATTTAAGAGATCTGTTTAAATTTTTCACAACATAAAGAGTCTTTCATATAACAGGTACCAACCTATTTTTTGGGAGACTAATTTCTCCCTAACAGAAAAGTGGGGAGAAGTTTGAGAAATCAGAGAGACTGTCATTATTTGATACATCATAACCTACAGAAATGATGATATACACAGATTAAACCTTAATTAAAATTGGATTAGAATTTAAGCAAGTCAATAAAAATTAAAACAACTTCTAAAAGTTTTAAAAAATTATCTAATCTATTAAATTCAATTAATTTGATGTATTCATACAATTTATAGATGAAATGTTTTCTAATTGTGTTCATTGTGTTAGCTACATGACAAATAAGATCAGTCTCTGTACTTCTGTGTATTTTGGAGGTGTAAGTCCAACCATTTGACCCAATTACAACCGTTGTTTAGAGAATCATTTTAATTTTTAAGATAACTGTAGGCAGATTTTAACGTTAATTTGTTAAACTAATTGACATATCAACACTAAAAGTAGTAAACATCAGTTGTAATTTTCAATGCACAGTAGGCTATATGTTGCAGCACCCGTATTCATATTGTAACCCATAAAAGATAAGACAATCGCAAATTTTTAACATGATCACAACAGTGGTTAACTGAGGCTATGGAAACGTTTGGGGTTAATTTACACGATCTTGAACTCAGAATACAAGGCGACTTCAACTTCTCTTTCGGAGAAAATTCTGGCGAAGTTACCGATCATAAAGCGAGTATTCCGCCCATGTTGATGATCAAGGCTAACAAAATGATTGTAAAACGAAAAAATGTGGGTCTCCTAAAAACGAATTTGGGTAAAATTAAGTTTCTTTTTTAAAAAAAAATCTATATTCAATGTGGTTAAAAAAATAATTCAGTCGGCGGGATTTAAATTGGGTTTATGGTAGTCCATCCATAACTAAGGCGAATTTAACAATTTTGATTGGTCTATACTACATCAAATACGTATTTTAAAGTTATAATGAGGCTGATATAAACCAACTCGGGAGTTTGTATGTAGTAAATTAAATGAACCTTTTGCACTTAAAACTTTTTTAAAGAGTTGTCTGCCCTTTGAGAAAATTAAAAAAATCATTTTCTGAAAATGTATATGGTAAATTATGAATTATTTGAGCATATTCGAAGAAAGGGAAAGCTTTTGATATTTTTTAACAAGAGAAATGTGAGAAAATAACTTGTCCTAAAATAAATATTTAAAAAATGAATTTTTCCCGTAGACTTCAGCAAATGATAAATTGTAAGTATTCATTTTGTTTTTAATTTCAAAGCTAAATCTTTATTATTCCATAAACCCCTTAGAATCACACTTAGATTTTAGTGAATAATCTTGCCATCAATTAGATATGAAATGTGATAGTTATGTATGGACTACTTTAAGGTACAATACTGTGTTGTGATAAATTGCATGCAAGTGGTCAAGTGTCAAGTTGTTTGACCAAGTTGATAAACCAAGTGGCATAGCCAGGTAGAATAGCCAGGTGGTTATATGAAAAGGTGCCTTGCCAGGTTGCAAGGACAGTTGCCGTTGGAATATCCAGCAGGCAGATGGATTATCTGTATACATGTATATTAAATTAAAAGAGTAATTTCAAGGCTTTTTTCCAGTTTATAACCTCTCGAATCCGGGATAAAACCATGTGAAGAAATATACTTGTAAAAATATATCAAAATTAAATTTAAGACTCATAAAGGCATACTTAGGTATTATATAGTAATGGAAGCATCCTTAAGAATTGTATGTTCAATTTATTTTCTTCAAAATTAGACCCCCTGTTGCATTCTAAAATTAAGGAACCATCGTTTCTCTAAAATAAAGCCAAAATCCAGAAGAAAAGCAGGGCCATTGGTTAGACATTTATACATTGAAGCTTATTTATATAATGTAAAAAGTAATTAGTTCAAATAAAGGTTCCCTGATGCTTAAAGCGAGGTATTATAATAAAATAAAAACTTTCAATATAACTCTTGAGCGCAGTATTTGCTTTATGGAAATTAATTTATCTGATTCAGTTTACGATAGTGTACTATTGAACGCTCCATTGTTATTTTAGGATTATTGAAAGATACAAAGAGATGAACAACAACATAATGAAGAGCAATGTTGAAAAGGAGGACAAGATCAGAAATCTTGAGAGAAAACTTGAACAGTATGTGTGATATTTTTTTTATAAATAAATAAATATATATATATATATATATATATATATATATATATATATATATATATATATATATATATATATATATTTATTTATTTTTTTTTTTAAAGTGTAGAAAATATTAAAGAAATGCAATCAAGACGTTTAGAAGAAGTTTCGCAAGCATTACAAACCAGTGAAAAAAATTATGACTCGCTTCATAAAGAATTTGAAGAAGGAAATAGAAGGTAATATTTATTTATTATCAATTTCAATTATCAACTTGACCATTAAAATTATTGAAGAATCCTACATCTGACAATTTTAAGAAACCTGCATGTGAAAATGAATGTCGAAAGTGATAATAAATTTCGGGTTTTTTTTAAAGAATAAAACAATTAAAACAAAAGGAAGGTGGTATCAATGATTTGCAGATGCAATTAGACGCTAGAATGGAGGAAAACAACAGGTTGACTCAACATATTTTAAGGTACACGTTTTTAGGTTAAGCTTTGTCGGGTAAAAAAAATATCAAAATGATTGTATTAAAGTTGGTATTCCTTCATTTAAAGAATATATTTTAGAAAATATCATACAATATCATTGTAGTTGCTCTCTTTAGTATTACGGATTGTATTTTTTAATTTAGGTTAGAAGACTTTAAAAGCAAATATTATATGGTAAAGAATGACAATAAACACGTTTGGGAAAATTGTTTGAGTTTAAAGAGAAAATTTGAAGATAAAATAATTGAGTTGGAAGTTGTGAGCAGTAAATTAGATAGGTAGGTCCAACGTTTGGGTGCATTAGAGGAAGAAAACAACGGATAAAATGAATCTTTACTGCACCTGTAAGCTTTAATTAATTATACTTTCATTAATGTTAACAATTTTAACATTTCAATTTTGAGAAATAAACGGAATGGTTAAGGAACAAGAAAAAAGTTTTTAAACTTGTATGTGTATATCTTTTATTACAGTACATATATGTTGTCAAAACTACGAGCTTAAGAAATATGTCGATTTGCAATGCAATTTTTCTTGCTAACTAGAAATCGACCTTAGTTTCAATTAGGAAAAAACAATTCAAAATGTTCTACAATTGTAATGTCTTATAGTTGATTTTCATTTATTCAGAAACTTTTATTTATCACTTCTTTCGCTTTATTACCAATTTCACCTATTGTTAAGTATCAATTTTAGGTACTCTGATCGTGTAACTCAATTAGAACAAGAAATTCGAAACATTAAATACTTTTCTGCTCAAGAAAGGACATTTACGGGATTAGAGACTGTTGAGGTGGAATTGGCGGATAACAAAATACTGTGAGTATATATTTATGTTTTGTTTGTAACAACTTGAATGTTTTAAATAACATTTCATCATATGTATAGTATTGCATTTACTTTTGATGTTAAAAGTAAAATAGCAATGATTTTTTTCCCTTTGTGTAAGAAATATTAATATATCTTCTAATTTAACATTGTGGATTAAATTAGCTTATAAAATTAGACAAATACCAGTTTCAGTAACTTATTTTGTAATTTAGTTGAGTATTTACACACATAACTGTTTATGTGATGCTGAGAATATTGAAATAATGCGTGTTTTATAGTTTTAAAATATTTTATTTTTGCAGCTTTGATAGTTTTCTGATTACCGTTGCATTTGTTTACATTCCACGCTTATTAAAAATTGTTACCATGAACTATTCCGAATGTATTTCCTAAAACAGGTTTTAATATTTTATATAATGTTTTATGTCAAATTTTAATAACGTATATATATTTTAACACATTACCTTTATTCGCTTACCCAGGTACAAAGACCTCCCAAAGCAGCTTTCAAATTTGAAAACGGAGAACGAAAATGCAGATAACCAGATCAGTTGCTTAGCTAAAACTGTTTATGAAAAAGAACGAGAATTAAAGTTCCTACAAACTAGATTTGAAAGGTAAGAGAAATGCGTTTGCATTAAAATTCATCTTCTTTAGTTTTAGTAGCAATAATTATAACCCCGCAAACAAATTTTTGGGAGATATATATAGGAATCATCTTCTCCGTCTGTCTGTCCGTCTGTGCAATAGTGTCCTGTCCGTGTCTTTCTTATGGAGAAACATTGGTTCCTACTTCAGACAATGATTGCTTATGACCTGAGGGTGTGTCATGATCTTGACCCAAGGTCATTTTTTTCAATTTCATGGTCATTGTCAAAAGCATGCATTATTCTAGTCTAGGCCATATCTTATAATGAAAAATGATTAGACGCTTTCTACTTCACACAAAGATTTCTTATGACCTGAAAATATGTCCAGACTTGACCTTTGGTCATTTCCGCAAGTTTAAGGTCACTATAAGAAAATTGGTGCACCCATTTCTTTCCAATAGAGAAATACCTGAGTTTTTATATATTTTCTTAGCGGGGGTATCATTTGTGAAATTGCTCACAGTACCTCTAGTCATACCTAAACTAAAGTACGGATTCGATTTAAACAATATTTTATTCAATGTATATTGAATGGGATTAGGCAGCAGGCACAGCCTATTCTAGCCCTCTCCTTACATCAAGGTCAAAGTGAACAAGTTGAAGTATTTAAATGATCAATATTGATAACACAAGACAAACTATAGAAAAGATACAAAGAAAAGAGAAAAAAAGAGCAAGAGAGAAGAAGAAAAAAACAAAAACAAAAAACAAATACAAACTAACAATATGGTACCGGTTTGAAAGAAAAGATAAAACTAATTTTTTTTTAATAAATAACTATAAAAAGCGTTTTGTTGCTGCAATAAAAGTATGTACTGCCTTAAATATTTGAACATTAATATTATGTCCATATGCATGGTTAGGACTACCATATAGCATTATTTCAAGTAAAATTTGCTGTTTAGAACTAATTATGATATTTTTTATGGCTTGAAAAAGAGTAATTCTACATGATTCATACTTAAGACATTTGAAAAAATAATGATAAACATCTTCAACAGAATTTGCACAATTTCCACATATTGCAATTTCTGATAAACCATGATTATACATATCTGCCATTAACATACTTGCATTGTTCCTTAATTGACAATGTATTATATTATATTTACGTGTCCCAAAATTAAAAAGTTCATTACCTTTCCTACAAAAATATAAAGTTAATAGACTCTTAAAAGTGGATATACTAGAAGCATTTCTAATGTGGTAAATCAAGCCATTCTTTGACTGTCGAAGGGAAAAAACTGTCCATATAGGATGTAGTTCTTATTTGAGGAATTTTAAATTGTACATCACTGGTTCTTAGGTTATAAGTGTGAACTGGTGGACGATATGGTTCTAATAATTCATACAAATACTGGTGTGAAAAACCATTAATAATTTTAAAAAGTAAGATTAATTTATGTATTTTCCTCCTAGTTTGTAAAAGGTCCCACCCTAATTCATCATATAGCTTTGTACGAGAAGAATTGCACCTTAATCCTGTGATTATTCTGGCTGCTTCAACTTGAATATCTTCTAAAAGTTTAGCATCCTTTTCTGAACAGTTATCCCAAACAACATCAGAGTATTCAAGAACAGGTCTAATAAAAGCAATATATATCGTGACAAGAGTTTTGCGATTAACTTTATGTTTAAGCATTCTAAGATTATTTAATCTTTTTGTAGCTTTGTCATGGATAGTATGTATATGAGATGTCCATAGAGCATCACTCTGAAAACAAAGGCCTAATTGAGTATTAAATTTATCCTGAACAATACTTGGCCCATGTTTTCCAAAATTTACATTAAGATATACAATATTTTTCCTAGAAAAATCAATATTAACAGTTTTGTCAGCATTGAATTCAACAAGCCATTTTTTCGACCACTGAACAATATGCTCTAAATCATTAGTAAGTGAGTTTGTTACATTGGTTATATCATTGTCAATTATGCATATAAAGAAGTATCATCAGCAAAAAGTCGTATATGATTAACAAGATCATTACAAATATCATTGATATACAATAAAACAGGAGTGGTCCCAAAACAGAGCCTTGGGGGACACCAGCATTTATAGTTTCAGTATTGGATGTAAAACCATCTATTACAACTTTTTGTTGTCTATCGAATAAAGAGTTCTCTATCCACCCCGAGACATTACCACATATACCATAGTTCTGTAAAAAGGCCATTATGCCAAACTTTGTTAAATGGCTTAGAGATGTCACAAAAAATAAATCGAATATCTTTTCCTTTGTCTAGACTAGAAATAATAGTGTTGTATATTTCAACTAGTTGATTTAAAGTTGAGTCACCAGGTTGGAAACCAGTTTGATATTTATAAATTATATTATTGTCAATCGTATAATTATGTAAGTGTTTAAAAAGTATTTTTTCCATTAATATACACAAGGCACTTGTCAAGGATATTGGTCTTTAATTGGCTGCTTGCTGGGCACTACCTTTCTTTTTAAAAATGGGTGTGATATGAGCTATTTTCCACAAGTCTGGAAGTTTTCTTAGTTTTAGTGATGTGTTAAAAAGTTTTGTTAGTGGTTTCATTATAGAAGATATTCCCTTCAAAATCCTTGGAGATATACCATCAGGACCAGGTGGCTTACTACTATTAATTATAAATAATTGATCACCTACTTCCTCTTCAGTGATGAAGAGTTCCAGTAAATTTTCATTGCTAAAAGATGGAGGACCGGGTCCATGAAGAGGAACATCTGGTTCGTTAGTAATTGACGAAACTTGAGCAAAATATTTATTTAACAATGAAGCTTTCTCAACTGGGTGAAAAATAAGATTACCATATGATCTTAATGGTGACATTGGTTCAAAGTTTTTGTTGAGTTTTGATATTGATTTTATAATCCTCCACCATTTCCCTGGTGGTATGGATTTATCAATCAAAGATGATATTTTTTTGTTATAGTTTTCACGTATTCTTCATTGCATACATCGGAACGTGTCCTATTATGGAGATAAATACTCATAGTGTAACATACTTAAACTTATTTTTTTAAGTTTTGATAAATGTTAAGAAGTAAACTAAGAAAGAATTACGTTTATTTTTATGCCAGTGTTTTAAGCTCGCCTAGACGAATTCGGGGGGGGGGGGGGGCGCTTATATTATGCTCGGCGTCGGCGTCCGGACCTGGTTAAAGTGTTTAGAGCAGGTCCTGTATCTAGTTATTACTTGTATTATCTTCACCAAACGTGCATGGATGATGCATCTGGAAACTACGTATGGACCTCAGAGGCTTGGATGCTGAATCTGGGTCATGAATTTCAGATGCTGGAGGAGATTAAGGTGTTTGGAGCAGGTTAAAGTTTTTGGGGCAGGTGCCCTTTGATGGCCGTATCTAAGTTATTACTGGTCCTATCTTCACCAAACGTGCATGGCTGGTGCATCTTGTAAGACTGATGCACTTCACCGCCTTGGATGCTGAATCTGAGCCATAGGTTTTGGATGCTGGATGAGGTTAAGGTTTTTGGAGCTGGTTAAAGTTGTTGGAGCAGGTGCCCTTTGATAACCATATCTCAGTTATTACTGGTCCTATCTTTACTAAACGTGCATGGATGGTGCATCTTGTGATACTGAAGCATTCCACAGAGTCATGGATGCTGAATCTGAGCCAAAGGTCTCGAATGCTGGATGAGGTTAAGGTTTTTGGAGCTGGTTAAAGTTTTTTGAGCAGGTGCCTTTAGTTGAATATATCTAAGTTATTACTAGTCCTTACTTTACCAAATTTGCATGGATGTTGCATCTTGTGATACTGATGCACTTAACAGCTTTAAATGCTGAATCTTAGCCATAGGTTTTGGATGCTGGATGAGGTTATGGTTTTTGGAGCAAGTGCACTTTGATAGACAAATCTTAATTATTTTTTGGTTCAATTTTTACTAAATTTGGAAATATGATGCATCTTGTGTTCTGATGTACTCTGCAGGCTTGGATGCTAAATCTGAGCCATAGGTTTCGGATGCTGGAGGAGGTTAAGGTTTTGGAGCTGGTCACATGTTTATGTAAATGATAGTACTTATTCATGCTTGCATGGTTGATTAAACTATGTAAACGAATCACAGAGGTAGCTTCAGATAAGGAGAATGATCTTAATTATCTAGATGCTAAGACAGGATTTAAATTTTAGAACAACTCTAATTGTGTTAGGGTCTTGGAGCTGGTTACAAAATGAACTAGATGCTGTCATTAGACAGTAATACCCGCACCAAGTGTTTGCCCCTAAATAACACTGTTTTGTACCAGTTTTAGTAAAAACAAAGGCCACGTGCACATAATACACCATCATCGGAACCCACGGGTTTTCTATCCGTTACACTGCATGCAGTATAACGGATAGAAAACCTGTGGGTTCCGACGATGATAATACACATGAGTGGCCCTTTATGTACAGTTGTGGTTGAACTGTTTGCATGTGAATTTTCAGTTAATCAGTAATCTTTTCATTTCATAGAAAGTGTGGTCTATATAATTATTACAAACAAAATTAAATTATGCCCCCTTCCCTCGGCGGTTGCCGGCTTAATTTAGATTTGCTTCTAGGTGCCAACATCATCGCGTGCACAGATTTAGAGAAGGGATTGGAGTGGGTGGGGGGGGGGGGGTTCCAGACCCTCCCACCCTTGAAAAAAATAATTTATATTAATACATTATAATAATACATGTAGTAAAATTACCAAACAATACACCTCGGACCCCAATCCCCCCACCCCCTGCAAACACAGTTACATACTACTTTGCCACCCCCCACCCCCCCCACACACACACTCCTCATGGATAAAGAAACATCAGAATATTTTGATAACAACGAAAGCCTGTACATGTAGTAAAGTGCATCATAATCAAAATTCTTTCACAGTGACGTTTTATAATTTTAAATTTTTACAATACAGGTATGTAGCAAAAAAAGATAAATTTTTAAAATTTTGGAATCTGAAGTAAAAAATAGAAAAGCCCCAGCAGCATTTGAACTCTCTACAGACATGTAGTTAACGCTCTAACCCATTGCACTTCACTGTTAGGTAACATTATTTTGGGGGGAATTATTATATTTATACTTTATTGTTTATTTCTGCAATAGGGAGTTCATTACAATATGCAGGTGTCCTGTACGTACCACCTTAAAGCTGAAATGTGTGCTTTACATATTTTTACCGAATAAAACAGTACAAGGGGTTGAAAAGAATAAAGTCATGAAAATGCATGCATGTTACAAGAAAATGGTCTTTGTCCGAAGTTACGTACTCAACACAGGTCTACAGGTCGCATTACCGGGTACTAGTTTTACCCAGCTCTTCAGTTAGATGGCTTTCACGTGGTGTACATAACGGTATGTGTTTTCCATGTGCAAAATAGGATAAATTAACATGCATAAACATTTCTTTTGTGATGATCAGCTAATTAATGGATTCATATTGTGCTCTAATTGGATTATCATTATGATGTTGACCAATATAGGTAAGCATAATACTTGTAGTACTCGCACAATATTATGAGACACCGGTATACATATGTATTACTTTCACTTTCTAAATAAGTGATCTCCCTTTGCCAGCATACTGTATCATCATTTTTTTTAAAATATCTAAATAAGCTCATCATTGTAACATGTCCTATCACATTTGTACAGTTTCTGTCATTTTAATTGCAAAAGTTATTTTTTCATTTGTCAGATTTAAATATTAAGTTGACCCCATATTGACCCTGTGACAGTTTGTATTAAATTTGTGTATTACATTTAAATAAGTGTAGAGACTTATCATGTCTATATGAGTTTTATTTAATAGGGAGGAAAGGGTCTTTTTTCTTAATGTATTATGATGCATCAAATAAAATGTAGGCCATGACCCTATGGGATTGTTCTGACCCAATGAAACAGGAAAATACCATTAATCTTGAAAACTGTTGAGATCCCCACCACTAAACCAACTATATTCTTGTTTCTAAAATCATTATGATGCATCAAATGGTGTAAGTACATGACCCCCAGGAGTTGTCTTTAAACCACCCCCACCCCTCTGAAATAGGAAATGATGATATACTTTGATAATTTTTAAGTTTTGAGATCCCCCATATTTATTCTAACTTGCTCTTTGTGCGCATCAAATTGTATATAGGTTATGCCCCCTTGGAGACACCCTGACTTTCCAGAACTGGATATAATAAAGTATTTTATCTTATTCATATGTATAGTGTTTGATCCATGTGGGTAATTTCTAGCCTATTGATGACCCTGCTTTGTTTAGGATTACAATTGCCCCGAATACATATAACATTTTGTTTATCTTATCGATAAGAATTAAAAAGCAATTTCCTAAATCTTTATGTGCATCTAGAGAAAAATACCAATCAAGAAATGATTTAAAATTTGCTACTGTACACATGTTAGAATGTATTAAGGTGGCTCACTACACCTTGAAATAATTTCTCAAATCAGCAGAAAATTACTTAATTATGATAGATATCATAATGGATAAGAAGTATTTAAGTCAAATAGGCAAAATGTGAAATTTTGGATGAAAAATTACAATTTTGAAAATTTAATTCAGTAAACTTGAACAAAAGCTCCAGGCGGATTCAAACTCATGATCTGCGGTTCAGAAACCCAATACTTTAACCACTGAGCTACGACAATATACAACCGAATCGAACGATATTAACAGTTTAACAAAACATTTAAATCGCCATCTTGTGACGTAGTGTCTTAAAAATTATAAGTCTGGGTGTAGTGAGGTACCTTAAAGAAGACTCTGAATCTGATGGGGGGTGTGGAGGATAAACATTTAATTTTAATCATTTATTGTTATTAATTTTAACTTGATTAATTGGCAGAAAATAAGACTTCTGATGGTTTATTCCCCGAACCCTACTCGCCAAAACAAACACCTAATTATTTTAGGCAATTATGGGGTCCTCTAAGGGGGTACCGGTAGAATGTACCTGTGTCCACCGGGATTCCCCTAATCAGTTAAACTAGCATAAATTCAGAAGAAATAAATGCATGTTTCTATAAATGTAGTAATACATATTTTTTAAACCTAAATCAATGTTGCAGTTTTCAGTCATTTTTTTAAAATTCTGTTACTTTTCAACAACATGTATTACATGTATATATACTAGTATGCTGTAATTTAGTACCTTTTTATATCGAAAAGACTCAATTTTAAGTCCCAAGGTGAATGATACTGTGATAGTGGGTTGTCCCAAAGATTAACAAGTAGATCCACTTAAGGGTTCTTCATTTGTTCAGATATAGAGATTAAAGAATTCTATTGGCTATAGTAAACCACCTGATCATGTGCACATGTATTAAAGTGACCATACAGGTGAAATGCCTTAAGGCTATAAAATATCAGAAGCCACTAGAATATATAATTAAATAATAATTACTTGATAGGTGCATAAAAGACAGGGAGTTATAGGGATAATAGTCTGTTTCTAAATATGTACATGTAAAATATAAATGAAATGGAGGATGAAGATGATGATGTTGATGAAATATGAATAATGCATGAATTTAATTATTATCATAATGTAACAGAGACACTTATTGCCTCTGTGGGGTTTGAACCCGGGTCCTCTAGCACGCCAGTACAGCACTCTACCGATCGAGCTAAAGGGTTAACTCACTAGCCAGAGCTAGTAGGAATGCCTTATACCTGACTCTACCACAATAAAATGCACCCTATTACAATACCAATCATTTTATCTTTCTAATTATCCATGTATACTTTATAATTTTTGTTACTTTGATTAACATATCAGAATCAGCACCCATAATCAACCACACCACCCCAGTCCGAACCATTACATGTTAGCTGTTTTATCTCTCTCTCTCACAGGCACCTGACGTTATAAATTTTTCTCATAATAAAAATAAATACCGGTACCCTATATCTAATAATACACAAGGTACCCATCCCCGCCATCTTGGATTTATTTCAAACTATCACATCAGCTGGAAGTTTTGCTTGAAACTCATCGGTAAAATTATTTTGCGATCCTCTCCGTCTCCCGATCGGTCATTCAACATCTAAGCTTACAACCACTTCAACCAAAACGGTGCATTACAACTGTCATTACTAAAAATCACCCCTCGATCTGCATCTAATGCCTAAAATATGCGACAAAAGGCTAAAGGGTGGACGGAAGTTGTCACCTATATGTAAATGATATTTCCCTGCACTGTGTGTTTGTTTCAATATTTCAAAAGATGTGCATTTATAAACATGTTTATATAAACTTTGTGTATTAAAAGTTATAATATCTGTATATTATTAGATATAGGGTATTTATTTTTTTTATGAGAAAAATTTATAACGTCAGGTGCCTGTGCTCTCTCTCTCTTTCTCTTTCTCTTTCTCTCTCTCTCTCTCTCTCTCTCTCTCTCTTCCTTCTGGTGTTTCCATGCTTTCTTGTTATGAGTCTCTCTCCATGTGTAACATTTAACTAATTCCGATCATATCTCAGTAGATCATTTATGCAAGGTGTAATGTGATTTTTTTTTTAAGAAAAACATTTTTTACCAGTTTATAAAACTTTTATACCCCAAATTATATTTTAATTTTAATACATCATTCAACAATTAAGAAAAGTGTAAATGTAAGTTTTTTTTTTTAATTTTAAGCAAAAATAAATGCAAGGTTTTTTTATTTAAAGAGAAAAAACCGTCTTTTTATTTAAAGTCTAAGTAGGGATACATACATACAGAAAATTTTTCCAGGGGAGGGGGGGGGGCAACAGTAATTTGAGTTTGCCGGGGGGGGAGGGGGGTCCGAAGCATTTTTTTCGGCAATTTTTTAAATTAAATGTAATTTAAAGAAATTTGAATTTTGAAGGGGGGATCTGGACCCCTGACCCCCCTCTAGATCTGCACATGGGATAAATGTTAATTTCATGCTACTATTTGTCTACCAGGATTAAATTAAATTTTTCAAAATCTTATTGCACATCTATAGGACAGTCCCTATCATATCTCAAGATATGATGTATCTATTTATTAAATCATAAGAGGAGTTCTGGGATCTAGGTTTTTTTAGGAGTGATAAACGTCAATTTTCTGCTATTATTTGACTCCCTAGATGAAATTTAAATTTTTAAAACCTTACTGCACATCTTTAGGACAACCTCTATCATATCCCAAGATATGATGTGTCTATTCATTAAATCATAAGAGGAGTTCTGGGATATGGGTTTATTTATGAGTGATAAACGTCAATTTTCTGCTATTATTTGACTCCCTAGATGAAATTTAAACTTTTAAAACCTTACTGCACATCTTTAGGACAGCCTCTATCATATCCCAAGATATGATCTATACATTAAATCATAAGAGGAGTTCTGGGATGTAGGTTTTGTTTAGGAGAGATAAACGTCAATTTTCTGCTACTATTTGACTTTCTGGATAAAATTAAAATTTCTAAAACACATCTATAGGACAGCCCCAATCATATCCCAAGAGATGACAGAGCTACTCCAAAAGTTGTAAAAGGAGTTATGGGAACCATACATTTTTTGCAAAAAAAACATCGTTTTTTGTTGCCCACTGTTCCCTGTGTTGAAAAAAAAAATTCTGAAACCTGATCACACTTCAAAATGACACCCCCAATCATATTCTAGAAGATCATTTGGCTACTGCCAAAAAAATGACGTTTTTTAAATCAGATTTTTTGTAAAAAAAAAAAACGTCATTTTTCAGCCACCAAATGACCCCCAGGGGAAATTTTAAATTTTCGAAACCTTATTGCGCATCTATAGGATACCCCAAAAAATATTCCAAAAAATGATTTGTCTATTGTTGAAAATGTAGGAGGAGTTCGAGGAAGAAGGTTTTTTGTGAAAAAACGTCATTTTTACCAATTATTTGACCCCCAGGACTACCAAAGAATTTTTGAAACCTTTTTACAAAACAACATGATACCCCAAATCAAACTCCAAGAGTTCAGTTTGCTGGTTTATAAGATGTAAGAGCAGTTTGAGAAAGTAAAACGTGACAGACGGACGGACGGACGGACGGAACAGTACAACAACAATATACCCGAACTTTCTTTAGAAAGTGCGGGTATAATTAAACTTTGTTCATACGTAGTCAGACTTAAACAGTTAATATAACTATGGGTGGGTAGATAGAGATAGCTTTAGATACAGAGCTTGATCTTGATTATATTGATGCTGGAGCAGGTGTAAGATTATTGAGTAGTTAAACACAGGGTTGATTGCTGGAAAAAAGTTTGTCCTGGATAACTTTTATGGTACATTTAACTTTGTTTTTGAAACATATGGCTAGCCCCAGATATAGGGTTTGATCTCCATGGCCAAGAGTGTTAAGAATATTGTGTCATACTTCACTCAAACGTGCTTGAAAGATGTGATTGTTGATATATGATATATGTTATCATGATTCCTATTCCTGTTGTATTTGAATCATATAATATTATATTATTTTATGTGATATTGTATCGTATGATAAGATATTTTACAATATTATTATATAATAAGATAATATATTGACTAATTTTCTTTGTATAACATCATATGATATGATATTGTATTATATAATATGATCTTGAATTATATGTTATTGTTGTATCATATAATATTGTATCATATTATATAATATAAAATAATATTGTATCATGTAATCTTGTTTGATGTGATGTGATATTGTATCATATAATATTGTATCTAATGATATTGTATCATGTAATATGATACAATGTTATAACATATGATACAATATTATATTACTTAAAAACAATGATATTGTATCATACAATTTTGTATTTTATTATATTATATGATATTGTGTCAAACCATGCTACTATATCTATATTTTTATATAAGAGATCGTTAACTATGATTTTCATATACATGATGGTCTCATAAAGGTGATGCATGGTCACGATTAGCTTTGTAATCTCTGATTACCTATGTTTGGTTTTGTATTTGATATTGTAAAGCTTATTGGATCAAATAGTTTCCCAATTCCGCTTAGGAGTGCGATGTAGTTAGCCCAATTTTTTCATCAACAATGTTTTAAGTTGGCAGGTGGCATGCGTTCATATTATTAATTCTTATTCCCATTTACACTGAAATCGTGGAATAGCTTCTTCCGGGATGATCGCATGCGCTGAAATATGACAGTTGGAATATGTTTATGCATAATTATCTTGGTTTTATTGTCTTCCCAAATTTAATAGAGAAAAAAATAATCTCATTCAATTTTCAAACACTTTAAAGGTATTGAAGACCTAATTGTTTCCAGAGCAGAAGGGTTGTAAACAACTTTTAGCTAGGTTAAAGCTGCCATTTCTCTGGTGTCCGTAACGGAGAAGGTGTATTTAATCTTGTTACTGTTCACTATTTTGATAATATAGTCTACATTTCTTCGCTGTGTTTGTTTTAAGTTAAAGAGCATGTGTATAGCTTACAAAAGACAAGCATTAGAAAAATAGTTCGTAGTTTGACGGACATAGTCGAAGGTGTAATGTTGTGTAATGTGTAATGTTCCTTACTTTTTTATAACTTAAATAACACATGTTTAAATATGCATTTTCAATTTTTTTTTTTTACAGATCTGAGGAAAATGTATCGGTCTTATCAAAACAAATAGAAGACATGAGAGAGTTTGAGCGCCAAGCTGCTGATGAGAAACTAAAAGGCTTTCAAATGGAAAATGTTACTTTAAAATCTAAGTAAGATATGTTTAAATTTCCTTATTTGTGAAGTTAGACATGTCGTTTAGAGATATCTAACATTATATAATTTTGAACAATTTACTTGTCCAAAAAGTAGGAGAAAGATATATAAAAAAAATAACTTATTATAATAGCCTTTTCAGTGTTTTTCATACCTTTTTTTCTAACATAAACAGTACATTTCCTGACATAACATTTTAGATCTTTATATGTATTTGCATATTATTTTTACATATATTTTACACATTTTCAGTAATCCGTTTTGAATCATTTAATCTCTTATATATTAGATGATTGATCATTTCATTTATTTTTTTAATGAATATTGGTTCTATATTCATGTTTCACTCTCAAAGGATAGAAGACCTATCGATTAAATGCACAAACCTATCGAAATACAAAGCAGATGCAGAACAAAAGATCAGTGAATTATCGAAAGCAGTAGAACTCAAAATCAATGAATTATTAAAAGCCGTAGAGGAAAAGGAAACTTTACGCAAACATTTAGCAAGGTAGATGTTCATGTATTACACGTTAAATAACTTTCATTTTATTTTCTGATGTTGAGTTATATGTAATAGGCTGAAAATAATAATATGCATGATTATAACTAGGGAAATAACTGTTAAGAAATAACCACATCGAGATAATTCAACCTTCAGTTTTGTTTTGAATTGCAACAGAATTATGAGTAATATCAACTTATAAAATTTTCAGAGTGACATTGTTTGCACAGAATTCAGCGTTAATGAAACACTTGACACTGTAAAAAAGAGTAATTTATCTTAGCTGAATTTTTTTTCAACTGTAGTATCTACACTATCCGTTGTTCGATGGTACCATTTGGTTTTTTTGTATCAGGCCCTAGAATCATGAAGTAATCTTAGACTTGAGTCGAAAATTGTACACTGTCTTAATGTGTCTTGATTGAAAACACTGATGGAATTGAAATGCTATTAGAAGTGTCCTGATATTACGTTGTTAATTATAAATCATAATGATTATTGTCATTTTATGATTAGCAATCATTTTATGACTGACTGAAATTTTGACTTAAGTCTGAAATTGCTTCATGATCCTGAGGCACGATCCCCCCTCTTCTGCGATCGATGACCCCGCTGTCTGTGGGGAACATGACTAATTATTAAGCAGTCGACGATCAATTTTATTATATTTTTGCAGTTTTTATTCATGTAGATGATACAATCATATTTTTTTAAAAGGAAAATGCAAACTTGACTTGTTACTCACGTTGTTTCATTCGAAAAAGTGAAACAAATATGATTGAAAATAGTTTTCAGGTATATTCAAAATGTGTTCAGCGTAGGAAATATAAGATCTAAATGTACTACTACAGAGTGATTTAGTTATGATCGGTTTACTGAGTCTCCTTGTTCATTAGAGGATAGAGGAAAATAATAACTTATGCGTTATATCCAGCTAGTTTCCGTTGAATGTCTATCAGTGATCATGTTGTTCCGGTGGAATTATTCAATATTATGTCGTTGCATTATATTGTAGAGTTGCTAACTCGAATGTACATAGATTTGGACGAGTGTTGTTTATAAAAACCAACTGCATCTTGTGATCATTTCTTGCTTGTCTTGCTTTTCCCATGCACATTAATATAATATATGCTTTCAAGTATTTTTACGGATTTTATTGCAGATCTGAAGAAAGAATTTCCGAATTATCAAAAGAAATTACAGATATTAAAGTGTCTAAACGACAGACTGCTGATGAAAAACTACAAGGCTTTCAAGCAGAAAATGCTTCTCTGAAATCAGCTTTATCAAAAGCGACAACTCGGTACGATATGATTATCATACCTGTAATGTGCTGTTGAATAAATGATTTAAGAGTATGGCATGACCATATTTCTGAAAATCGGACAAATGTTAAGTTAGGATTTTCATTTTTAAAAAGATTGTACGGTATATATATAAATACTTGTCTTTTCTGCCTTTATATCTTGAAATATGTAAAGATAATATCCTGTACAATTTTTTTCAAAACTGCAAGAGTATTTTATCTACCTACTCGGTATTTTGTTTTGGACAATAATACTTTTGCTGTATCCTAAAAGTTTTATCGTAGAATTTATTAATTGTCTAGTATCTTTGATTCTTTTTTATCGAAGGAATGATGACCTTTCAAACAAATGTACAAACCTGCAAAAATATAGAACAGATGCAGAACACAAGCTCAGCAAGTTATCAAACGCTGTGGAAGAGAAAGAAAATGAAATTAAATCTTTAAACAAGGATCTCGCAAGGTAGTTATTAAGAACAATTTCTCTTTCTGGTTTTATAAAATTTGAGATTATTGGAGTGAAATATTTATTGGATCACACGTAAGTCTTATACCCTTTTTGTGTTATGTAGGAAATCTTATTCCATATAACGTTAGAATTGTTCGTGAATGTGAAAAATATGAAAAAGGTTTAATAAATCAATATCAACTGATTTATGAATTCAATTGGAACATCAGACTCAAATAGGTTGTCATTCAAAACCTGGTGTTTTCTTACCTGTCGTGTATTTTGTAGGCCTAAGTAACATACAACATGTTACATTCCTTTTAAATTATGCTTGTGGCTTTACTTTTTAAAATATTTTCTATTAAATATGTTTAAAATTTTTATTACGTTTAATAACAATAAAGTAAATCAAATAACAGAATCGGAAAAACAGTAGATTTGTTGACTGTTTTGTGATTATTAAAAAAGTTCAAGTTTTGGAGCAGAGCTGTAAAAGGAATGAGTAATTTATTACTGGTCCTATATTCATACCTGCCAGTGGATTTATGATGTATTCTATGATATAAATGGACTTAGATGCTTAATTTAACAATATACCATCTGCTGGAGAAGGTATAAGTTTTTGAAGCAGATTAGGTTCTTCTAAACAAGTCACATATCTAGGTTATTACTGATCCTTTTAGATTCAAAAATGCATGGTTGATGTAACTAAAATTATTACAAAACTATCTTCAGAAATTTGAGCCTGATCTCGATCATTCAGATGAAAGGATTTGGTAAAAAAAAAAATATAGTCCAAAACAAGAGAGCGTCTTATTGATCGTAACATAGTGAACTAAGTTACGGACTAATAAAGAGTTAACTAGATTTACTTTAACCAAAACTTGCTCAATTTAGTGAAATTATAATTATTATATGATGTGACAATTAATGTAATTTAATGATAGTAACGCATATAGGTGATAGACTGCTGCTTAGAACTCTGTAATATTTGATTAGCTGTGGATTTTAATTTTTGTGTTTTATTGTTTATCTATTGTTTTCTTATTTACAGGGCCGAAGAAAAGGTTTTAGCCTTATCAAATGAAATTAAGGATATTCAAGATTTAAAATCCCAAATTACTGATGATAAACTTCAAAGCCTTCAAAAACAAAAATCTTTAGAATCAGACCTGGCAAAGAAAACTAGCGAGTAAGAAATGATTATTATACTGATAAAATACAGTGCAATAAATTAGAATCAACTGAGATTTGCATAAACATCATACCTTTCAAAATTTTGCAGGCTCCGAGCTAAACATTTTTTACTTATATTTCAATTTTTATTTACCTATTTTCATGTTTGGAAATCTATAAATATTATCGTTATCGCATATTTTACTATAGTCTTCATCTAATCAAAATTATTAAAATAAAATAGAATTGTTATTAAGACAGTTAAATTTTTGCATCTTTGCATCACAACATATTTATTAAATTATTTTAAAAACTATATTAATACATGTTTAAACGGTATTTTCAAAATTTGACTGCTTTTCTTTGAAAGGATGAGAGACCTGTTGAATAAATATACAAACCTGCAGAAAAACAGCGCAGATGCAGATAAAAAGCTCAGGAAATTATCGAACTCTGTGGAAGAGAAAGAAAATGAAATCGATAGTTTAAAGAAAGATTTAACAAGGTAAATGTTTATAAATGTTTGGTCATAATTTTACGGATAATTTTATAGATACTATATAATGAGAAGCAACAATCGATTGTTGACACATAAATAAGTCTAATATTAACATATCATTTTAGCTAGTTTGATGAGATACATTTTTTTCGCATAATGTTTCAAATCAGATTATATACTGTAGAGATCATTCACAAATTAAACTGTTCATATTTGTATTACTAGAACATACATGTACACTCAGGCAAACTCCATTATTTATATTTTATTTATTTTCTGGTGATTCGAGTAAGTGTTGGTGATAGTTTAATAAAAATAAGAATATCAATAGGAATTTCAATTTTAATGATTGACATTATGCACTGTAGATTGGGACTGCTTATTTCAACAATTAGTCATTAAAGGGGCAAGGTCACTATTTTGGACACATTTTATTTTTCTATTTACATTGTTTACAATGTAGTAATGCATTTCTAATAATCAACAAAAATTTCCGTTTCAGTCGTAAAGTGTAATAAGCAAGATACAGAGCTCACAATTCTTTGTTATGTAATAAAACAAGACTCGTGCCAATTTTTTGTTAACATTCGTTCAAAATACAGTTATAAGTTCTTTTTCGAAATGAGTTTTCTATATCCTTATTCGTTTCAAGCATAAATAAACAGTTTCTAGCGTTTGTCACATTCATTTTAGGTCCAAACCAGGAATTTTTTTTAGCTTTTAAAATGTAAACAAAAGTATGGTACGAGTTTTGTTTACATAACAAAGAATTTTTAGCTCTGTATCTCACTTATAACTCGACGACTGACACTCACATTTTAGTTGACTATAAGAAAAGCCATACCGAAGCATTGTATATATTAAAATCGGAAAACTATATTTTGACCAAATCGTGACCATGCCCCGTTAATATTGTAAGGATACATATAAAAAGTACATAAAGTATTGACATTTATCTTTAAAAGCATACGTATTACATTAAGTCACCTGTAGGTGTTTGATAAGTTTCTACTTTTTGGACGGCTATAGGTGACAAACTGGACATCTGATGATAATTTGGGTAAACACAAAATCAAGATAAACACAATTTACGGGAATTTGTTAGATTTATAAAAAAATCTATAAAGATCTATAAAAAAAATTATAGTCCAAAACAAGACAGCGTCTTATAGATCGTAACATAGTGAACTAAGTTACGGACTAATAAAAAGATAACTAGATTTACTTTAACCAAAACTTGCTCAATTTAGTGAAATTATAATTATCATACGATGTGACATTTGATGTAATGTAATGATAGTAACGCATATAGGTGATAGGCTGCTGCTTAGAACTCTGTAATATTTGATTAGCTGTGGATTTTATTTTGTGTGTTTATTTTTTATCTATTGTTTTCTTATTTACAGGGCCGAAGAAAAGGTTTTAGCCTTATCAAATGAAATTAAGGATATTCAAGATTTAAAATCCCAAATTACTGATGATAAACTTCAAAGCCTTCAAAAACAAAAATCTTTAGAATCAGCCCTGGCAAAGAAAACTAACGAGTAAGAAATGATTATTATACTGATAATATACAGTGCAATAAATTAGAATCAACTGAGATTTGCATAAACATCATACCTACCAAAATTTTGCAACCTCCGAGTTAAAAAAATTTCACTTGTATTTCAATTTTTATTTTACTATTTTCATGTTCTGAAATCTATAAATATTATCATTATCACATATTTAACTATAGTCTTTATCTAATTAAAATTTTAAAATTAAAATAGAATTGTTATTAAGACAGTAAAATCAATTTTTGCATCACAACATATTAATTTTTTTTAAAAACTATATTAATACATGTATGAACGGTATTTTTAAATTTGACTGCTTTTCTTTAATAGGATAAGAAACCTGTTGGATAAATATACAAACCTTCAGAATTACAGCGCAGATGCAGATCAAAAGCTCAGAAAATTATCGAACACTGTGGAAGAGAAAGAAAATGAAATCGATATTTTAAAGAAAGATTTAACAAGGTAAATGTATATAAATATTTGTTCATAATTTTACAGATAATTTTATAGAAACTATATAATGAGAAGCAACAATCGATTGTTGACACACAAATAAGTCTAATATTAACATGTCATTTTAGCTAGTTTGATGAGATACCCTACAACCTTCAAAATTAGCCGAATTTAATAATAAGCCGGTTTTGAAAATAAGCCATCTATTTCTTGCAATGAAAATAACTCGAACATAAGCCTGTTTTTAAAATAAGCCAGTCATGACAATCAGCCATTTAGGAGATATTTAAACTAAAAGTGGTACTTTTTTCTACATGCAAGATATTGAACACGTTAATATTGCAGCTGCTTTTCCATATCAGGATAAAGTGATTTTCGGCCAGATCCATGTGATTTTGAACCTTTTGGTGTTTCTTGCAGTTTTATTTCCGTTATAATCCAACGCCGTACATTGCTTTCGTCAATTCCAAAATATTTAGCGGTTTCGATAATACGATTTATTGCATTGCCAAGTGACAGTTCTTTGTAATGCTCTTCGACCATTAGTTATACCCGCACTTTCTAAAGAAAGTTCGGGTATATTGTTGTCCTGTTCCGTCCGTCCGTCCGTCCGTCTGTCACGTTTTACTTTCTCAAACTGCTCTCCAGCAAACTGAACTCTTGGAGTTTGATTTGGGGTATCATGTTGTTTTGTAAAAAGGTTCAAAAATTCTTTGGTAGTCCTGGGGGTCAAATAATTGGTAAAAAATGACGTTTTTTCACAAAAAACCTTCTTCCTCGAACTCCTCCTACATTTTCAACAATAGACAAATCATCTTTTGGAATATGTTTTGGGGTATCCTATAGATGCGCAATAAGGTTTCGGAAATTTAAAATTTGCCCTGGGGGTCATTTGGTGGCTGAAAAATGACGTTTTTTAACAAAAAATCTGATTTAAAAAACGTCATTTTTTTTTTGGCAGTAGCCAAATGATCTTCTAGAATATGATTGGGGGTGTCGTTTTGAAGTGTGATCAGGTTTCAGAAATTTTTTTTTCAACACAGGGATCAGTGGGCAACAAAAAACGACGTTTTTTTTGCAAAAAAAGTATGGTTCCCATAACTCCTTTTACAACTTTTGGAGTAGCTCTGTCATCTCTTGGGATATTATTGGGCCTGTCCTATAGATGTGCAATAAGGTTTCAGAAATTTTAATTTCATCCAGAAAGTCAAATAGTAGCAGAAAATTGACGTTAATCTCTCCTAAACAAAACCTACATCCCAGAACTCCTCTTATGATTTAATGAATAGACACATCATATCTTGGGATATGATAGAAACTGTCCTAAAGATGTGCAGTAAGGTTTTAAAAATTTAAATTTTTCATCTAGGGAGTCAAATAATAGCAGAAAATTGACGTTTATCACTCATAAATAAACCCAGATCCCAGAACTCCTCTTATGATTTAATGAATAGACCCATCATATCTTGGGATATGATAGAGGCTGTCCTAAAGATGTGCAGTAAGGTTTTAAAAATTTAAATTTCATCTAGGGAGTCAAATAATAGCAGAAAATTGACGTTTATCACTCCTAAAAAAAAACCTAGATCCCAGAACTCCTCTTATGATTTAATGAATAGATACATCATATCTTGAGATATGATAGATGTCTGTCCTATAGATGTGCAATAAGATTTTGAAAAATTTAATTTAATCCCGGTAGACAAATAGTAGCATGAAATTAACATTTATCCCATGTGCAGATCTAGAGGGGGGTCAGGGGTCCAGATCCCCCCTTCAAAATTCAAATTTCTTTAAATCACATTTAATTTAAAAAATTGCTGAAAAAATGATTTAGACCCCCCCCCCCCGGCAAACTCAAATAACTGTTCCCCCCCCCCCCCCCCTTCCCCTGGAAAAATTTTCTGTATGTATGTATCCCTACTTAGACTTTAAATAAAATGACGGTTTTTTCTCTTAAAATAAAAAAACCTTGCATTTATTTTTGCTTAAAATTAAAAAAAAAACTTACATTTACACTTTTCTTAATTGTTGAATGATGTATTAAAATTAAAATATAATTTGGGGTCTAAAAGTTTTATAAACTGGTAAAAAAAGTTTTTCTTAAAAAAAAATCACATTACACCTTGCATAATTAACAAATGATCTATTGAGATATGATCAGAATTAGTTAAATGTTACACATGGAGAGAGACTCATCACAAGAAAGCATGGAAACACCAGAAGGAAGAGAGAGAGAGAGAGAGAGAGAGAGAGAGAGAGAGAGAGAGAGAGAGAAGGCTAAAACAGATAACATGTAATGTTTCGGACTGGGGTGGTGTGGTTGATTATGGGTGCTGATTCTGATATGTTAATCAAAGTAACAAAAATTATAAAATATACATGGATAATTAGAAAGATAAAATGATTGGTATTGTAATAGGGTGCATTTTATGATAATAATTAAATTCATGCATTATTCATATTTCATCAACATCATCATCTTCATCCTCCATTTCATTTATATTTTACATGTACATATTTAGAAGCAGACTATTATCCCTATAACTCCCTGTCTTTTATGCACCTATCAAGTAATTATTATTTAATGATCAATTCTAGTGGCTTCTGATATTTTATAGCCTTTAGGCATTTCACCTGTACGCATGGTCACTTTAATACATGTGCACATGATCAGGTGGTTTACTATAGCCAACAGAATCCTTTAATCTCTATATCTGAATAAATGAAGAACCCTTAAGTGGACTTGTTAATCTTTGGGACAACCCACTATCACAGTATCATTCACCTTGGGACTTAAAATTGAGTCTTTTCGATATAAAAAGGTACTAAATTACAGCATACTAGTATATATACATGTAATACATGTTGTTGAAAAGTAACAGAGTTTTTAAAAAATGACTGAAAACTGCAACATTGATTTAGGTTTAAAAAATGTGTATTACTACATTTATAGAAACATGCATTTATTTCTTCTGAATTTATGCTAATTTAACTGATTAGAGGAATCCAGGTGGACACAGGTACATTCTACCTGTACCCCCTTAGAGGACCCCATAATTGCCTAAAAATAATTCTAATAGGTGTTTGTTTTGGCGAGTAGCCGTTCGGGGAATAAACCATCAGAAGACTTATTTTCTGCCAATTATTCAAGTTAAAATTAATAACAATAAATGATTGAAATTAAATGTTTATCCTCCACACCCCCCATCAGATTCAGAGTCTTCTTTAAGGTAACTCACTACACCCAGACTTATAATTTTTAAGACACTACGTCACAAGATGGCGATATAAATGTTTTGTTAAACTGTTAATATCGTTCGATTCAGTTGTATATTGTCGTAGCTCAGTGGTTAAAGTATTGGGTTTCTGAACCGCAGATCATGAGTTTGAATCCGCCTGGAGCTTTTGTTCAAGTTTACTGAATTGAATTTACTAAAATGTAATTCCAAAATTGCACATTTTTTTGCCTATTTGACTTAAATACTTCTTATCCATTATGATATCTATCATAATCAAGTAATTTTCTGCTGATTTGAGAAAATATTTCAAGGTGTAGTGAGCCACCTTAATACATTCTAACATGTGTACAGTAGCAAATTTTAAATCATTTCTTGATTGGTATTTTTCTCTAGATGCACATAAAGATTTAGGAAATTGCTTTTTAACTCTTATCGATAAGATAAACAAAATGTTTTATGTATTCGGGGCAATTGTAATCCTAAACAAAGCAGCTAGGGTTATCAATAGGCTAGAAATTACCCACATGGATCAAACACTATACATATGAATAAGATAAAATACTTTATTATATCCATTTCTGGAAAGTCAGGGTGTCTCCAAGGGGACATAACCTATATACAATTTGATGCGCACAAAGAGCAAGAATAAATATGGGGGATCTCAAAAGTTAAAAATTATCAAAGTATATCATCATTTCCTATTTCAGAGGGGTGGGGGTGGTTTAAAGACAACTCCTGGGGGTCATGTACTTACACCATTTGATGCATCATAATGATTTTAGAAACAAAAATATAGTTGGTTTAGTGGTAAGGGTTCTCAACAGTTTTCAAGATTAATGGTATTTTCTTTTTTCATTGGGTCAGAACAATCCCATAGGGTCATGGCCTACGTTTTATTTGATGCATCATAATACACTAAGAAAAAAGACCCTTTCCTCCCTATTAAATAAAACTCATAGACATGATAAGTCTCTACACGTCTTATATAAATGTAATACACAAATTTAATACAAACTGTCACAGGGTCAATATGGGGTCAACTTAATATTTAAATCTGACAAATGAAAAAATAACTTTTGCAATTAAATGACAGAAACTGTTCAAATGTGATAGGATATGTTACAATGATGAGCTTATTTAGATATTTTAAAAAAGATGATGATACAGTATGCTGGCAATAGGAGATCACTTATTTAGAAAGTGAAAGTAATACATGTATACCGGTGTCTCATAATATTGTGCGAGTACTACATGTATTATGCTTACCTATATTGGTCAACATCATAATGATAATCCAATTAGAGCACAATATGAATCCATTAATAAGCTGATCATCACAAAAGAAATGTTTATGCATGTTAATTAATCCTATTCTGCACATGGAAAACACATAACGTTATGTACACCACGTGAAAGCCATCTAACTGAAGAGCTGGGTAAAACTAGTACCCGGTAATGCGACCTGTAGACCTGTGCTGTGTACGTAACTTCGGACAAAGATCATTTTCTTGTAACATGCATGTATTTTCATGACTTTATTCTTTTAAACCCCTTGTACTGTTTTATTCGGTAAAAATATGTAAAGCACACATTTCAGCTTTAAGGTGGTACGTACAGGACACCTGCATATTGTAATGAACTCCCTATTGCAGAAATAAACAATAAAGTATAAATATAATAATTCCCCCCAAAATAATGTTACCTAACAGTGAAGTGCAATGGGTTAGAGCGTTAACTACATGTCTGTAGAGAGTTCAAATGCTGCTGGGGCTTTTCTATTTTTTACTTCAGATTCCAAAATTTTAAAAATTTACCTTTTTTTGCTACATACCTGTATTGTAAAAATTTTAAATAATAAAACGTCACTGTGAAAGAATTTTGATTATAATGCACTTTACAACATATACAGGCTTTCGTTGTTATCAAAATATTCTGATGTTTCTTTATCCATGAGGAGTGTGTGTGTGGGGGGGGGGGTGGCAAAGTAGTATGTAACTGTGTTTGCAGGGGGTGGGGGGATTGGGGTCCGAGGTGTATTGTTTGGTAATTTTATTACATGTATTAATATAATGTATTAATATAAATTATTTTTTTCAAGGGTGGGAGGGTCTGGACCCCCCCCCCCCACCCACTCCAATTTCTTCTCTAAATCTGTGCACGCAATGATGTTGGCACCTAGAAGCAAATCTAAATTAAGACGGCAACCGCCGAGGGAAGGGGACATAATTTAATTTTGTTTGTAATAATTATATAGACCATACTTTCTATGAAATGAAAAGATTATTGATTAACTGAAAATTCACATGCAAACAGTTCAACCACAACTGTACATAAAGGGCCGCTCATGTGTATTATCATCGTCGGAACCCACAGGTTTTCTATCCGTTATACTGCATGCAGTGTAACGGATAGAAAACCCGTGAGTTCCGATGATGGTGTATTATGTGCACGTGGCCTTTGTTTTTACTAAACTGGTACAAAACAGTGTTATTTAGGGGCAAACACTTGGTGCGGGTATTACTGTCTAATGACAGCATCTAGTTTAAATTATTTTCTGTTATAACTATTTCTTGGTGTAGGCATACGTCGTGTTGCCTCCATTGCTAAAAGCTCACTGTTTTAAAAACGGGCGCCCAGAATTAAAGACACTTGAACACTTTTAATTTAACTCTTACTGATGTTAACCTGGATATTCTTTTTTTAAGAACAAACACGTAATTCATAATCGATTGATTTCAATTTATTGTTTTAATAATAAGCCGTGAGTTTGCCCTCGTCGCTTACCGGATTTTTGCATGGATAATAAGCCGTGATTTGAAAATAAGACTGTTTAAACAATAAGCCCCCACTTTCTTACCAAAAATTAAAATAAGCCTCAGCCTATTTTCAAGGTTTAAGGGTACATTTTTTCGTATAATGTTTCAAATCAGATTATATAATGTAGAGATCATTCACAAATTAAACTGTTCATATTGGTATATCTAGAACATACATGTACACTCAGGCAAACTCCATTATTTATATTTATTTTCTTTGGATTTGAGTAAGTGTTGGTGATAGTTTAATAAAAATAAGAATATCAATAGGAATTTCAATTTTGATGATTGACATTATACACTGTAGATTGGGACTGCTTATTTCAACAATTAGTCATTAAAGGGGCAAGGTCACAGTTTTGGACACATTGGACATCTGACCCCGGGGCCATAAAACTTAGATAATCTCACTTTTGATCTCAGTCTCACTTTTACAAAAGGAATATATAGCAGAAAAGTGAGACTGAAATCAAAAGTGTGCTCATCTAAGTTTTATGGCCCCGAGGCCTGATGATAATTCGGGTAACCACAAAATCAAGAGAATCACAATTTACGGGAATTTGTAAGACGTGCAAACTTCGTGAAATATCCATGACAATTTGCAGATCTCATCACAAAGAGAAAATTCTGGCAAAATAAAAAATAACCTGTTGCACAAATATTAAAACATGTCCTTTGAAATTGGGTCGGAAAAGAAGAATTCTAAATCAAAACGAGCATCAAGAAATTCGTGTATAAAAAATTTAATCCTACAGAAACCATTGTTTATACAACAATGACAAATGTGTGGGAGCTTCTAACCACGCTTGCCCTTTCGCATGCTTATTTCATGAAGCAATGTGGACTAATTGGATCAATAAAAAAATCGTATTGTTTATCTGACAATCCCTATTCTTCTTGACAAGTGTTTTTTCTTAAATATTTACATACCCAAAATCAAAATGATCTTTTTTTTGGCATGATATATAAATTTATTTCTAGTGTAAGGTAAATAAAATGAAACAGAACGATCGTAACAACTGTTCATAGGCAATGAAAAGAAAAATGTAAGCCTAAATCTGCCCATTCTGTCAGATATTGGACAGTCTGAGGCGCTAACGCGCGTCGGAACGTCCAATATCTGAAATAATGGACAGTTCGTCTTAATTAATACGATTACCTATCAAAACATATCAAACTCTAGAAAATGAAGAAGATTGATAAAAATTAGAGTCAACTGAGTTTTAAAATCAAAAGATGATAGCATTTATACTAAAGTTATTGTAATGATTTTAGCTCATTATTTTTAATGGACAATAAAGTTGAACATAATGCAAGAATGTATATAAAGGATAAAGCAGTGACGATTTTTGACTGTTTCATTAATACGTTTTAAGCTGTATTTGATTTTTGGGAGTTGATTTAAATCAACTCTCCTATGCATTAACTCTGGCAAATCGGAAGTGTTTGGACCTAAGCACAAATAGTCACCGCTGACAAGACCTATAGTACTGGAAGATAATTGATAAATTCAATGTAATGTATTCTGAAGCATTGTTTTTCAAGGAAACGTATTTATAAACACCTTGAAAATAGTCAGATTTTAAATGGTACGAACAAATTAGATATTTTTGTAGTCGTATGAATTCCTACGCCAGAGTTCAATAAGACTGGTTCGATGTCATTGATTAGCAAAGCGCCATTTCTACAGTGGTAGCATTTGGAATCAAGGACAGACTATCCAATCTAAAGAATTAATCAATACGGGCGTAGACTAGACTTTATTATTATGTGGTTGTGTTTTTTTTTAAAATGCCTGGGTACAATTTTTCAGAAATATTTCAATAACTGATACATAATGCATCATAGAGTTTGATGGCGTTAATTCTATCTTAAAATATTACACAATATGATTCATTTAGAGTTTTCCGTCTATAGCTCGGAATTCTTGTCGGAAAAGCCCGAGAATTCATGTCGTTACTATTTTGTTATGCAGATCTGAGGAAAATGTTGCAATCTTATTAAAAGATATTAAGAATATCCAAGCATCCAAACGCCAAGTTGCTGATGAGAAACTTCAAGACCTTCAAACAGAAAATGCTTCCCTAAAATTAACCTTGGCAGAGGCAAATACAAAGTATGATCTGATTATCATATTATTTAAAATCAACCAAAAAAGCTAACAATTCTTTGTTTTGTTAACCGTGCTCAGGTCGTGTTCATGTTAACATATTGAGTGCTAACTATAAATTAAAATTTAAAGGCAAAATTTAAATGTGACAAACACTATACGCTCTTACTATACGCTATTTGTGGTCATAACAATCCATCAAATAGAAAAAAAATTGCTTAAAATAAAAATTTCACTTTTATATTAAAACCAATGTAAACAAAGATTTTGCTTAACTCGTAACCATGCCCCTTTAATACACTTTAATGTTATTTAGAGTTAATTTTATAATCTTGGTAATTCCATTTAGACGATCGAAACAATTACTACATCAAAACAATAATTAATTTTAAATATATATTTATATATCTTTACATTAATTAAATTCATTTCGAACATTACCATAAGAAGTACAGAACAAGTGCAATTTCTTTTACAATTTTTTAGTCTTTTTATCTAAGCTAGTATTTTTAAGGGGTCATACGTTTATTACATCACAGTAGCTAATATTTTAAACCTCTTTGATTATTCAAGCATTATTAGAAATATGTTAATTCTAAATTTATATTTTGTTTACTTTAAAAGGATTGATGACCTTTGGAACAAATGTACAAACCTGCAAAAATACAAAAGCGATAGAGAGCTTGAGATCAGAACGTTATTAAATACAATAGAAGAAAAAGAAACTGAAATTGAAACTTTACACAAACATCTAGCAAGGTATACAATCTCCTGTTCATTTTATTTCACGGAGGGTAAGATTATTTATTTCTTTGTCTTTTTTACAAAACTAACCATAATAATTTTAGTATTATAACGCATTACTGTATACAATGTGTCACATTATATATATAGTGCCTGCTTGGGAGGGTACCAGTAGAAATTGACACCCCGAGAAAACCATTGTCAACTTCAACTGGTACCCTCCCAAGCAGGCACTATTTATTTTATTATACTGAATGTCTTAATTTTATAGCAAATTTTACTGCTTTTATATAGAAAGGACGTGAGTTCTACGGCGAACCGTACGCGCATAATATACGCGCATGTAACAGTTCGTTCTATCGGCCCGTTGCCAAGTGTGTTGCTAACGCCGAGGGCATAAGAACGGACTGTCAACTGCGTCTAAACCAATCAGATTTCAGTATTTAACATGAAAGTATAATAACATTATTTGTGATCATGTCTGTTTATCATTTGTAATAAGGGGTCTGTTCTGCGGGTGCCTTTTAGCGATCAGTCTGTCTCTTCGTTTGTTTTCTGTCTGATCATCCTCCATCCGACCGAAAAATCACTAGTCAAGGGCATTTTTTGTCTTCCCTTGGCTGAACCTGGTTTAAACTTCACCCACACACTTCCTTTGGGTAAAGGGTATGCAGTAACCTTGAACCAGGTTTCTAGGTCTAAATTAAATTAATAACAAACGGTTTCTGATCTTGATTGTAAAATCCAAGGACAGGTTAATATTTTCAGTAGTTCAAAGCGTGTTAGAGTCTTGGGGTTGTTTGTACAATGTACATATTCAATTTGATACCGGTCATAGCCAAAGAAGTCATGCATGGTAACCATGATTGTACAATTTTACACAGGTTAAGTATAATAGTTTGTGTCATATCATACAAGTTGAGAATTTAAATTATATGACATGATATTGAATCTTGAAGTCTCTTGTGTCTGGCTTATATTAGATTTTATATTTATTTGGCTTGCAGATCTGAGAAACACCTGTCAAACTTATCAAAAGATATTAAGGACATCGAAGGTTCTAAACGCCAAGCTGCTGATGAGAAAGTTCAAGGTCTTAAAACAGAAAATGCATCTCTAAAATCAGCCTTGGCAGAGGCAACTAATGAGTAGGATTTGATTATCATATTAAGCATGTACAGATTAATAAATTATCTCAGATTTTCATATGAATATTTTCAGATTTAAATGTTTGTCTAATCAGTTTAGAAATGTTGATTACAATTGATTTACAATTTTTAAAAAAGTCAATATAACATAAATAGTATATTTATCAAGATAGTAAAAACAGTAAAAAAAAACAAATAAGCAAATATTCTGTTTATCTAATTGTTTCATAATCATAATTTTTCATGGATAAAACTTCAAAGTTCATAATGCATACCATTAGAAAAATGATACAAACATGAAGAAGTACAGAAAAAATGCAATATTTTTCATTACATTTGTAAGATATTTTACTCGTTCGTATTTTGATTACGATAGTTGGTATATTTGCCAAATCACTTTAGTAAATCCTTTGTGTTTTAATCGATAATTCATAAATTTGATCTTTAAAATTTAATTTTGGTCACTTTTAAAGGATTGATGCTCTTCGGAACAAATGTACAAACCTACAGAAATACAAAACGGATACAGAACATACGATTAACACAATGTTTAACGCTGCTAAAAAGAAAGAAACTGAATCTGAAACTTTAAACAGACAACTTACAAGGTAAATACTAGTTATATATACATTTGAATTATAGATTCTGAAATATTCTGAAATGGATGGGATTGAATTTTAATTACTCACAAAAGTATTTATATTATTGTTTAATTATGAACTTATTACGCCATATAATGTGACTAATCAGTTTACACTGAACAAAAGCTCTTAGTATTCACCCAATAATTTTTGATTATATAAATACAAACGATATGTTACTCTTTTATTCATACATGTGAATAATTACATGTATGCATGTGTTTATTGATTGTTGTGTGAAAATCTGATAATTTAAGCCTCATTAGACTTTATTGCAAACACCCCCTGGCATAACACACCCTCAAAATAAAAAATAACCCCAAGAAAATAAGTAAGATAAATCCCCCCCCCCCCCCGGATACATTTTACCTCTAATTTTCTGTTGCCACACTTGTCGATCATATCTTTCTAAATTGTAACTTCTTCTCCTACCGTAAGAACTTTGTAGCTTTATTTTGTGTTTGTGCCCATGCCAGACGTTCGATGTCTTTGAGCCAGTACTTCGACTCTCTTTGGACGTCCGGCCTGTAAATGTACCTATTTAAAATAGTTGTGGAATGTTTGGAATGATATTGCCGTTGAGGTGACTGATTTCTTGATTTCTACCTATCTCTCATATGGTCAAGAACGACATAGCGGTCTTGATGGTTGCGATGTGGGACCCTTCCGGTTTGGTTTAATGTCACCCCAAGCTTTCAAATTGTTGTGGGTTGCCAATGAAATGACGTGCCACATTTAGCGGAAAAAATTGTTATGATTTATAACTTTTTATTTATATTTTCCAAATGTTAAGTACAATGTCAATTTCTCGGACGAAATGAACAGTAGATTAAAAGTGAGTTCAAATTGTCTTGAGAACAATATTTATCTAGACACAAACATTCCAACAGCCCTGGTTCTTTCCTCAATGGCAATCTCTCCATTTTTTAAGTCGGTTTAATCTGCAAAAAACATGAACAGATTGTTATAATTATTATTTATTTTTTTTGTGCATTTTAGGGAAAACAACGAATTATCAAAAGATATATCAAATCTGAAAAAAGACAAAGAAAATGCCGAAAACCAGAGACAAAGCTTTTCTAAAGCTCTTAAAGAGAAAGAAAAAGAAATAGAGATCATGCGTAATGATATAGCAAGGTAATACGTTGCTTTACATGTAAAAATTCATCACTATACATCTCAGATAAAGAACTTGGTAATCATCGATGGTTGAAACAACTTTATTGTCCAAGTTATTATATATACACATAAGTGATATGTGAACGAAAATATCTGAGCATATTACGAGGGTGAAAATATCGAATGAGCAAAAGGAAATTAAGCTAAACTCTGTGTAATTGTGTCTGTTTTACTACAACTCTTTTGTTTATTTTTATCATCAGATCGAGTTTACCTTATTATCGCAAATCTAGCATTGGTGTACACGCTGCGACCGATGAACTGATGCGTTGAGTGACGACACTATTGGGTGCAATAGGTGAACAATTTGAATCGCGTGTCGCAGTTTATGAAACAAGCATTTTCATTGGCCGTTTAAGTACGCGCCCACTGTTACCTGGGTGGTATTGATAATTTATGCACCAACTGCCAGCTGTTTCGTTTTAAACCTCTGCATCAGGACTGCAAAAACTAAATCACTGCAATAATTGACAGAGTTTTCACAACAATCGCTTCTTGTTTTTTATGGTGTAAACAATTGTCAAAAACACACTGTTTAAACAGGTTCCACATTTTATTTTTCTGTATAATGCTTCATCGATAGCTTATTCCAAAGAATTTCTTTGTTTTCACTAACATTATTTATACATATACGTAAACATCGCCCCGTTTGTTCTCAAATAACTCTGTATGTAATTTTTAACTTGCGAGTACAACTTTATTATAAGTTTTCTTTCTCCGACATTTGTTTCCACGTGTTAGCATCATGTTCTCAACATGCATTTGATAAATGGGCGGGTCAATATAAATGCGCCAATAAGAATCTTTGTTGCGAATATCAATTTAAATACACACCGATTAAAAAGTGTCATCACTAAACGCAATGCTTTATCGGTCGTAGCGTGTAATTTCATGCTTGATTTGCGATAATAAAATTTAAAAGAGGGTAATTATATCCACAGAGTTTTCTGGTAATAGAGACTGTAAAATTATTATATTTGGTTATTTTACCTTTATTCAAAACAGGTGAAAAATGAAGTAAGTCCAAATTAGAAACAATTTTAATATTAAATGTCTCTTGCCAATACTACAATAGTTAAAAAAAACTATCGAAGAAGGACAATATGAAGAAATATGGCATTTGCATCCCATGATTAATAAAAATTCAGCCAGTACTTTTACACGTTCGTTTATTTTTATTGTAAATGTACAATTGTCCTATAGAAGTTATACTTGAAAGGTTGGGATTAATTTGTCTGGTTTTAATAAGTAAAATAATATTTTGAGGATGTGTAATTGTTGTTTTTAACGGATATTGTGTTGTTTTTTATTTTAAAATCAAAAATAAGTTTCAATTACCAAATATTTCTGCAAAAGATTTATAATTCAATGCTACTTTAATAAAAAAGTATTATTTAATTGATCTCAATTCTTCGATTATGATCCATGACAATTTATTTGTTTCTGATGGTATTTTATTTTTAAAATTTAAATCAGTGGGGTTTTTCATTCTACCCGAGAAGCAATAATAATTGGTCAAGTATTAATCGTTACTAGTTATGACCTTAATGGTGTTGGATGCATTATTGTGGCCAGTGAACCATGAAGATTGGACTTGATGGGTCATTTGGTATCTGCAAAAACCCATTGTTCAAAATGTGAAAAATATACTAATGTTGTTTCAAAGTATTATTCCCTTTTATAGATATACAGAAAAAATTTCGACCTTGACCAAAAATGTTGAGGATATCAAAGGATCCAAAAACCAAGCTGCTGATGAGAATATAAAAGGCCTTCAAAAGAAAATTCGTTCTTTAGAATCAGACTTTAGAAGCGCGACTGCTGAGTAGGATTTTTTTTTCGAAATTAAACAGATATACATAACAATTTTAATTCATGTGAATTTAAATAAATGTCATTAAGTCAAAAACTAGATTAATTTTTAGGTCACCTGAATTACTTAGGTGACCTATTGCTATCTGTTTTTGTCCTTCGTCGTACGTCGGTCGTAAACTATTAAATATTTTGAGCTTTTTCTCTGGAAACACTGAACCAATTTCAACTAAATATGGCATGTAGCATCTTAAGCTTTGGATGAAGGAGAGTTAAATTGTAAAATTCATTACCCCTGCCCCCTCTGTGGCCTGAGGGTGGGGCTAAACCATCAAAATGAATGCAATCTTTAAAAAAAATCTTCTTTACTCCTGGACGTCAAGCAGTCAAACTGCTGTCATGATTGTAATAAGCATTGAGCTCTGTACCAAAATTGAAATTCATGGCCCCAGGTTCAGGCGTTCCTGTATTAGGGCGGGACTCCAATGATATTAAAGTGAAAATGCATTTATTCTTCAAAAATCTTTTTCTTATGCTCCTGGATATTAAAAAGATTAACTTAGTACATAGTTTGATGAAAAAGAGTGCCTCTTCCAAAATTGTGAATTTCATGGCCCCTGGCCAGAGGTTCTTGTGTTAGGCAGGGACTGTAATGATTATAAACTGTATACAGGGAAATATTCGCCCGTTTTATTTTCAGCCCTTTCGCCCTCGTTGTCAACCGGCGAATTCCAAAGTATCAATAATCTCATAGTAAACACAAACGTGTCTGGGCGAATTCAAGTCGGGGCGAAACTGTTTGCAAGTGTTGAACGGCGAAAATTGCACGGGGCAAAATTACCCCAGTATACAGTAGTGAAAATGCATTAATTTTTTTAAATTTTTTATCTGCTCCTGGATATTAAGTAGATGGACAAAGTACATAGTAACGATAAGGAAGAATGCCTCCTCCAAAATTGTTAAGTTCATGGCCCCTGGGTGAGGGGTGTTGTTAATAGGGTGCATAGGCTCCAATGATATTATAGTGGAAATGCATTAAAGGAGCATGGTCATGATTTCGGTCAAATTCTCTTTTTCTATTTTTATTATATACAATGCTTTAGGAATGCATTTCAAATGATCAAATGAAATTTGAGAATCAGTTGAACGGCGAAAATTGTACGGAGCAAAAATAACCCAGTAAACATTGGTGAACATGCATTGATTCTTTAAAAATTTTCTCCTCTGCTCCTGGATAGTAACCTGTTGAACTTAGTTCATAGCTTCGATGAAAAAGAGTGCCTCTTCCAAAATTGTGAATTTCATGGCCCCTGGGTCAGGGGTTCTGGTGTTAGGGTGGAGTTCTAAATGAATGCAGTAATTATTTGAAAATGTTCTCTGCTACTGGGTATTAAACCGATGAATTAAGTACATAGTAATGACGAAGAAGAGATTCTCTTTCAAAATGAATTTCAAGCCCCTGGGTCAGGGGTTCTGGTGTTAGGACAGGGCTCTAATGAATATATAGGGTAGGGTGGTGTAATTTTGACCGATTATCTTTTTATACCCCCTCCAAACTTCGTTTGGAGGGGGTATATAAGAATCACCTTGTCTGTCTGTCCGTCCGTCCGTCTGATCTGTCTGTCCGTCCGACCGTCCGTCCGTCCGTCCGTCTGTCTGTGCAAAATCCGTGTCCGGTCCATATCTTTCTTATGGATAAACATTGGAAGTTCCTACTTCACACAAAGATTGCTTATGACCTCAGGGTTTTTCATGACCTTGACCCAAGGTAATTCGGACAAGGTCAAGGTCACTGGAAGGAAAAACACAAAATTCGTGTCCGGTCCATATCTTTGTTTAATGAAACATTGGAAGTTCTTACTTTACACAAAGATTGCTTATGACCTGAGGGTGTGTCATGACCTTAACCCAAGGTCCTTCGGGGAAGGTCAAGGTCAGTGGCAGGAAAAGTGCAAAATTCATGTCCGGTCCATATCTTTCTTATGGAGAAACATTGGAAGTTCTTACTTCACACAAAGATTGCTTATGACCTGAGGGTGTGTCATGACATTGACCCAAGGTCATTTGGGCAAGGCCAAGGTCATTGTTAAAAAATGCTTTATTCCTGTCTGTGTCATGGCTTGTATTAAATGATTAGAAGGTAAAATTTGACACAAAGCTTGCATGTGTCAGGTCATATAAAATTAATTGTTAGATTATCATCCCCACCTGCCAATCTGGAAACGGCCCGCCCTGATGTATTTTATCTTCCATTTATTGTGGGGAAAAAAATTTCGGAAAAAAATCGGGTTCGGGATACCAAAAATTCAAAACATTTAATGGCTGCTTGATATGTGGATTATCGTTTTATTGCAGTCATGTTTGTTATCATAAGGATGCAAATGTCTTCATGCATTAACAGTTAAGTTTGAAGAAAATGGAATTTAAAAAATAGAAATTGGTTTGTGTACTCATATTAGCATTAACAATTTTAAAAAATAGAGCAGTTGTTATTGATAGAACATGTACGGTTAATCAGATAGCATCCATCATTTTCTATAATTGAAAAATACTTAAGTAATGATTTTTTTCTTAGCGGGGGGTATCAATCGTGAGCTTGCTCACAGTACCTCTAGTTTGTTATTAAGATTTTGTTTAATTTATGTCATTTTATGTTATGCTACAATTTTTAATAATGTTTTTAGAATGAATATACATTGCAAAAGCCACATTGCAGTTACTCAGTTGACCGATAAGGCCCATATGCCTCTTGTTTACTTAATGCTAAGCTACACTAAACCATTATTTTTACATTGAAACATCACTTAAATTTGAAATTTGAAAAGAAAATGGAAATTTCTTTGTATAGCATTTTTTTATTATATTGCAGTATGAATGATTTGTCTTACAAGTACAAATGCCTTCAAAAGGACAAAGAAAGTGCAGAATATACGATCAACAAGTTATCAAACACTGTGCAAGAAAAGGAAAAGGAAATAAACTCATTAATTGAAGATCTAGCCAAGTGAGAACTGAAACAGTGTATGCATCTAATGTGTACATGCATATCAGAGCAAATGGGTTTATGCGCAATTTTATTAACTTTTTTAGGGCCAATGTTGATAGTGAGGAATATATTTCATCTGCATGTAGTATACAAAAACTCAAAGACGAAAACACCTCCTTAAAATCAGAGTTATCCCAACTGTCACATGAGTAAGTATAGGCCTTCTCAAATTTTACATTTTTACTGCATGCGTTTTGTCTGCAAATAAGATAAATTTCAAATGGCCCTAGAATTTGTGCATTTATGAGGGGGTTTTTGTTTGCAAATGGTAACGATTCATAGCATTGCCACCAAAGTTAAAAAAGGTTAACAATTTAATTCTTCTAAAGAAAATGATTAATGTAATTTAACATCAGGACGATATATAATTTATCTTAACTTTATATTTTCTATAATTGTGTCGTATTTTATATTTATCTTGTTGTTATAACTTTTCAAACTTTATTGTAGAAATAGAACAATATATTCTTTTAAAATTATTTTTATGCATTTTATAAGGACTGAAAAGAAAGTATCCGCACTTACAAAGGAAATAAAAAGTCTACAGAAATCAAAAGGAACCAGTTCAGAGGAGTATAATGCAAGAAAACTCAATGATGAAAATGAGTTTCTAAAAGCGCAATTAGATCGTACTTCCAGAAGGTAAATGCTGTAAACAAATTCCCCAGGTCCAGAAATGATTGAAGTTTGAGCTCGTCATAAGCTAAATTTATTTTCTTTATATTATAAACCAATTCAATGAGTAAATTTATTATTTTTCTATGATTTAGTTATGAACAGCTAAGGAAGGACTATAATGAGGTGAAGCGAGAAAAGGACCATGCTTTAAACAGGTTTTCTTGTTTTTTCGACATTGATTTTATAAATGTGTGCCGATAAAGTCACTATTATTTTGATGTACATGTATTTATAGCCAGATTTTTGGGGGTTTGGATTACCAATATATTTGGAGAAAGATATAAACGCTTAATTGATACAAATCATTATTGTCACACCAGATTGAGTTCCGTAGCAGGGGAAAAGCTGAGGAACAACAACCCAGGTATAGCGGACCTGAGTGATGAGAATCGGCCGATAAACCTGGGAGAAAAGTTTAGTCAGCTGTATGATGACCAGTGGACTGATGCAATTGAACACCTGGAAGAAATGGGTTACTCCGAAACAGACGGAATACGTTGTCTCCTGGATATTCTTAAGGTCAGTTTTATGGAAAGATAAAAAAATTTCCATTCGTTTTTATGATTATATTTTTCCATAATCATAACTGACAGTGTAATGATTTTCAATTTTATTCTTAACATTAAATCATAATTAAATACATACGAAAGATAAAAGATGACTAGTATATGAACATTAACTACAACTTGATCTTTGAAATGAATAATCTGACATTCAAGCCTGAAAATTTAGGATACAAACTCTTATTATATTAAATTTTACTTTAATAACATGTAATTTTTTCATGCTCATATATGATATCAAAGTTTTCTCTGATACTTCTTGTTTACATGTACTTGTCTCTTGAGCTTCTGTCTATTATGGAAAAATGTGATTGTCATATGATTTTAGCATTTTATCTTACAAAGTTAAAGAACAATTCTTTGTTCATTTCCCTTTGAACTATAGATAGTATTTTAAAACTAAATGTATTTAAAGGAAATGACTGTTGAAATGTTTATTCATTTCTTTCTCTCTCTTATATTCTCTCGATCGATCAATTGATCGACCGTCGCAATGTTCTATTAATTTATGGGAGGTACATGTAGGCCCGAATTTATAACTTCAAGATATTGTCTGATTATGTCTCAAATTAATTAAGTAAAATAATCTTGTAATACATTAATCAACACACAATGCCCTATATATATATATATATATATATATATATATATATATATATATATATATATATAATATAGTATTTCGTTTGTAGTATACCTCCTTTTAAAGGGGCATGGTCACGATTTTGGTGCAATTCTATTTTTCTGTTTTTATTATTTACAATGCTTTAGGAATGCATTTCCAATGACCAAATGGAATTGGAGAGTCATTAGTAAAGTTATAAGCAAGATACAGGGCTCATAAGTCTTTTTCATGTAAACAAGGCTCGTGCCCAGTTTTTGTTTACATTAGTTCAATATACCGTTAAAGATTCTTTTTCAAGCTGATTTTTCCATCTTCTTATTCATTTTAAGCATAAATAAACAGATCTTAAAGAATACCACATTTATTTCCGGTCAAAAACTGGAGTTTTCGCTTCAACGTTCAAAATGTAAACAAAAGCTTTGTTTACATAGCAAAGAATTGTAAGCTCTGTAACTCGCTTATAACTCAACGAATGACACTCAAATTTTGGTTGCCCATTAAAAATGCTTTACTGAAGCATTGTAAACATTAAAATCGGGGAAATAATTTTTGACCAAAATCGTGACCATGCCCCTTTAATTTCCTAACTTGACATGTAGATGTGTTGAAGTTTACAAATAGTGATCTACTTACATTTGATAACACTTTCTGGAATTTAAATCATTTTGTCCATTGTAGGCTGTGTTCGATGAATGTGTTAAATTATCGGACATCCACTTCAATCAACTAAAAGAGGTAGGCTTTTGTCTTCTGAACACGAGAGCATGCTTGTACTTACTGTCTATAAAACTAATGGAAGAAAGAGGAGTTAATACATGATCATATGAAAGTAAATAAAAAAAAAGACTGTGCGCAGAATTATAATGAAAATGTTAAAAGATTACTTAATATAAGATATGATATGAACGCAAATTAAGATTGGTCAGAATGGACATTTATAGAAACTGTTACGGTGGTGCTCAGTTTGACACAGTATCAGTTTGAGCTCAGTATTACCAAGGCACATATAAGGATAAAGAAAGGTCATTTATTAACTGAATAAATGCCAAAGCAAATTATGCAAAATGATGTAATGTTAACTAACTAAATAGAAGCAACATTTGTAAGTGAACAATTTCACAAAAACATTTTTCAATTTACATAACAAATATGCTACTGTTGATAATCCCATTTCTCTAAGGTCTATCTCAAATCTATATTAAATAGCCCTGCGGGCTATTTCATTCTCTTTGTTGATTTCGCACACTGTAAAAGTCTTTGAAAATAGTGAACAACATACTGCTTTTCTTACTTTTTGTGTGTCTTTAAATACCTTATTTGATTAAAAAGTTAACTGGAACATCGCACCTACCAAGTGACCAGTTGAAAAAGTTGAAAGACCTACGCAAAGCCACAGCAATACACTCGGTAGCCAAAACCAAACATGTAAGTCAACCTTTATTATAATTCAGATATGCACAGTCTAATTTTCTTTGTACATCAAAAATATTTACAATAAAAGTTCATGTTAAACTGCCCTGTATTTTTCCGGCAATTTTGTAGCTTGTGAACGACTATATGAGTAAAACCTTCAGTAAGGAGAAAGCTGCCTGTCAGACCTACATCGACCGAAGCATAGAGCTGTGTTGGTTGATGAGTGTACAGGATCCGCCCGTCGTTATTGACTTTATTGCCTTACACGGTCAAGCTATTGACGATAAAATTTTACGGAAGTTCACAAAGACGGGCTCTAAGATTGACTTCTTAGTTTGGCCTGTGATTCGATTGCATAAAAACGGACCTCTACTACAAAAGGGCGTCGTGCAACCGATTTAGAGTACTAAATGTAATTCTTTTCAGGGTCCCTATATATTTTTGTGATATTTGATCGTATATTTTGAAAGTATCATTATGATTTGTGTACGATGTAATGTTGATTTATTATGAACAATGGACATAATTTCTGCTGCACAATTACTTTGAACTTGTTAATGGTTGTTCCGAGAAATCAACATTAGTGATGTATACAAACATACCAGGTTTCACAAGGTTGATGCCAACTTTTGATTGATAATAGTAAAAATGTCAGAAAGTATTTTGATCTGAAAAATTATTTTAAGAGAAGTAATTTTTTATTTATATCCGTGAAAAAATTCTTTTGTCTGTCAGAGTTTTAGGCAAACATTTTTGGTTAGTTTGGGTTTCCCAGCTGCCTTAAAGTCTGACATTTCGTTTTCGCTTTGCAAACAAAAGAATTTAAGTAATGATAAAAAAAGTTAAGTGGTTTTTTTTAAATCAACACACATTCTCTATGTAACGAATTTCTTGTAATTAAAAAAAACTCTTAACACCTTTAATTAATACATACCGAAAGTGTCTTTGAAATACTTCTTTAGTTTTTTGTGATTTAGGGTCGGGGCAAGCTTTGCAATTATGAAAATAAATAATTATCATCTTTGACATGACCCGAACAATGGTAGATACAATGATGGGTATCTTATGCTTCCTTTGAAGACAATAGTTTAAAAGCTCGGTGAATTGGTACAGATTCTCTTTGCATGGGGTATTTAGAAATATCTTTTTTTTTTAAATATATTATTCAACAATCCTACTCTTAAGTACACAAAACGATTCTAAACGCTATCGGTATGGATATATGGATACATATACCAAAATATAGCTATTTATCGTGCCCATATGTTGAAAGTATATTTGGTTTAGAAGAACTCTAGTATAATCAGAAATGTATAAAATTTAAGTACATTAGTATACCTGTTTTATTTTAAACATAATCTACTAAAAAAAATCGGTTTGATCGCCGTCCGTAGTTGATATTAATTTCTTTTCCTTTTCTTTGTTTTTTTTGTTTTAAATGAATCAAACATTTTTAAACAAGAAAAATATAATAATTTCAATCATTCTTTTTTCATTTTTTAAATAGTTTTCTCAAGTTAATTTTCATTTTGTATTAAACATAATTTTATTTTGTTATTATAAGCTTAAATTATTTTGAAATGTTTTGATAATTATTTTTTTCAAAAGATATTTTGTTTTGCATTTAATGCCATTTTTAGCTCACCTGAGCTGAAAGCTCAATTGAGCTATTCTGATCACATTTTGTCTGTCGTCCGTCTGTCTGTCCGTCTGTCTGTCCGTCCGTCTGTAAACTTTTCACATTTTCAACATCTTCTCAAGAACCACTGGGCCAATTTCAACCAAACTTGGCACAAAGCATCCTTAGCCTAAGGGGATTCAAAGTTGTGAAAATTAAGGACCAAGCTCTCTTACAAGGGGAGATAATTAGGATTTAATGAAAATTTTCGAGAAATTTTCAAAAATCTTCTTCTCAAGAACCATTTGGCCAGGAAAGCTGAAACTTATGTGGGAACATCCTCAGGTAGTGTAGATTCAAAGTTGTGAAAATCATGACCCCCATGGGTAGGATGGGGCCATAATTAGGGGGGTCAACTTTTTACATATTAATATATATAGTAAATCTTTAAAAATCTTCTTCTCAAAAACCATTAGGCCAGGAAAGCTGAAACTTTCGTGGAAGCATCCTTAGGTAGTGTAAATTTAAAGTTGTGAAAATCATGACCCCCGGGGATAGGGTGGGGCCACAATGGGGGGTCGAATTTAAACATAGGAATATATAGAGTAAATCTATAAAAATCTTCTTCTCAAAAACCATTAGGCCAGGAAAGCTGAAACTTATGTGGAAGCATCCTCAGGTATTGTAGATTTAAAGTTGTGAAAATCATGACCCCCAGGGGTAGGGTGGGGCCACAATGGGTGGGTCGAATTTATACATAGGAATATATAGAGTAAATCTTTAAAAATCTTCTTCTCAGAAATCATTTGGCCAGGAAAGCTGAAACTTTTGTGGAAGCATTTTTAGATATTGAAAATTCAAAGTTGTAAAAATCATGATCCCCAGGGGTAGGGTGGGGCCACAATGGGGGGGGGTCGACTTTTTACATAGGAATATATAGAGTAAATCTTTAAAAATCTTCTCAGAAACTAATCTGCCAGGAAAGCTGAAACTTGTTTGGAAGCATTCTCAGGTAGTGTATATTTAAAGTTGTGAAAATCATTACCCCCTCCCACTCCAGTGGTAGAGTGGGGCTACAATTGGAGATCAAATTTCTACATAGGAATATATAGAGTTAATCTTTAAAAATCGTTTTCTCAGAAACTAATAAGCCAGGAAAGCTGAAACTTCTTTGGAAGCATCCTCAGGTAGTGTAGATTCAAAGTTGTAAAAATCATGATTCCTGGGGGTAAAGTGGGGCCATAATGGGGGTGGGATTTTTACATAGAAATATAAAGAGTAAATCTTTAAAAATGTTCTCAGAAACTAATCAGCCAAGTGATTATTTAATATTGTTTAGACGTTGGGTTCTGGATGATTCCTGGACGATTGGGTCTCACAAGAGGTTCAGAGTTTGATGTAGGTTTATATCCCATATATAAACAATTGTTTAGGATCTTTTTGAGAGCTGCAATGCTCAACATGTGATATTACTATAAAATCATCCTGTTAGAAAAGGGACTAATAATAATAAACATAAGAATATCCAGTGGAAAAATTGATTTTATTTATACAGTGTCTACATGTATGATAGTACATTGTCCAGGTAGTTTGTATTATGACTCCTTTAAGGTGATTTTATTATACTTATTGTTCCTCAGGTGAGCGATGTGGCCCATGGGTCTCTTGTTATATTCTATTATAGAGAAAACATTGTTTATCTTGAAGGCAACTGATTATCTGCAGGCTGTTTGACATAATTTATTATATACATGTCGATGATGAAGCATTGTCTTTCGCATGTTCAAAAACTATATTCAAAATAAAATAAGTTGATAAAAAATTGAAATGTTATTGTGCTTTTTGATGATTGGTATAATTTGCTGAGTAATAAAGTGTGAAATTGTCTTATTTATATAGTTCTGACTGATCTTATAAATATCGTTTCCCAATATTTTCCTCACTATATAAGATATATCAAATCTCAAAACCCCTAATATCATAGACCAGTACATTGTATCTGAATGTTCTTGTGTTATATGCTTAAACTTGATATGAAAATACTCTAAAGCTGTTTACATTCATTAAAGAGTCGTCTTCCATAAAATAGTTACGAATGTGGTGTTATCAAATTGGAAACTGTCGTAGTCAATTATGAATTATGCAACATTTAGGAATCTTAACGGCCAGTTTGAACGCAAATCGAATACAAATACGAGTGCTAAAGAAAACGCTCTGAGAAGTCTGGCTTTGCGTCTATGTTTTTATTCATTTGGTTTGGTTGGGGTTTTTCAACCGTGGCATAATGTTTTGGATTATCATTGAAAATAAACGTTGAAGAAATGTAAATTTTAAAATATAATTTTCAACAAGACGAAATTTCGTCTTCAAGTTGTTGGGTTTACACTGTATGAATAAATGTGTGCATGTTTGTATTTCACTTAAATACCTGGACATAGCACAGCCTACCCAAATGTCATTTATAGCCAAATTTAAATGATTTGTGACCTGTCTACTTTCTTTAACAACAGTTTAATGGGTCTATTAACACGGTCATGGAATTTAATTGCAATGACCTATGTGCACTCAGCCCCTCTACTTACAAGACAGGGACAATGCACGAAGTGAGCTATTATCTGTAGTTTAAAAAAAACCGCAGGGGGTCGATCATACCTTCGAGTTTACGTTTGAAAATACCATCGTAGTGGAGTATCAAAGTTTTTTTTTTAAAAAATACATCAATGACTTCAAAAAATCTTTGTGATGTGAAATTTGCATATCAATGAACTTGTCAATTATAACCTTAATCATAATACATGTGTGTAACGTGCGTCAAGGTACTGCCATTTCATTTTTGCGCAAAATGTATTTAAACCTTTTTTTCTGAGATCAATTTGTTTATTGTTATGTTTTATTATATATATTTTTTTCAAATGTCAAATAATACTCTTTTAAAATAACTAAACATATTACAAAATAATTTAAAACAAAATACATGTACATGTCATTTTGGGCGGTTTTGAAATTATTTTAAGTAATGGAAATCAAAATAATGTGTCGGTATCGTGATTATTATCGATAAGAAACGGTTTGTCAGTTGGCTCTCTCTCTCTCTCTCTCTCTCTCTCTCTCTCTCTCTCTCTCTCTTACATACGTTACTCAACCCCTAATAAAGCTGAGTTTAATACTTCAGTAACGATTTTAGTCTCTTCGGAGCTAAACAAAGTATCTACTCAGCGCATGACAAATATACGGGGAGGATTATGATTATACATGTAACAACTTTTTAATTACATGACGGAAGAACTTCAAAATGACCCGGTACCTTGGACCATTAAATGCCCTGAGTATATTCATGTCATTTATTGTTCAAAATCTTCTACTGATCAAAGAATCCCGAAAATTGAAAACCATAAAAGTTTTAAGTTTATTGAGAGAACTTTATTTTACTCGCTGACAAATGACTTTACTCCAGTCCGATTTCTAAAAGATTGGAATGATAGAGAATGGAATGGTCCGTTGGATGAAAAAATAATTATCGTCTTGGTATTATTAGCACCTGAGTTTAATTAATCCAATTCTTTGGAATACACATCAGAAATGACGCGTTTTCTTCATTCTAACATTATTTTTGACGGTTCCAACACTTTTAATATACTTGAGCAACAAGTTGTGAACGGATAAATCAAATCAAAATTGAATTGTGGAAAATGCAACCCTCCTTAATTAATCTTTTATTTTGGATGTTATGCATCAAGTGTATTGGTAAGATATAATTTAAATATTCAAAAGCTGACGACAAATTAATTTTTAAAGTCATTTGAAGGAAATTAAAAAATTATGAATTTTTTTCCGAAGACTTTACGTTTATTTATGTTTTGTTAGTTTTGGGTATTTTTCTTTTTAAATGCAAAAATAAAGTTTGACATGTATAGTTTATTGATGGGGTTGCTTTTTTTTTTTACTCGTTTTCTACATCGAAGGGTTATAAAACGTCATTTTACATGCATTGGTAGAAGGAATTAATGTTTTGAAAATGTGAGTTGCATATCGTATTCTCTTCGTGGTGTAATTTTAAATCTTCTTTTGAGTGGCATGCTTTTAAGGGTTTGTTTTTAATTTGTTGAATTTAATTTTTTTAACAGATTGATTTGAAGTCTATATACATTTTGCAACGAAGCACAAACTTTTCATTAATGATCATTGTATCACTTTTGTGTATACATCTTTCAGTTTCATTTTAAATGCGAGCTGTATAGTTTTAATCTAATCACTTCATAGTCAACTAGTTCTAAGATTACAAAGAATAACAAATCTTTCAGTGTTTTAATTATTTATTTCAGAATCATTATCATGACGTCAATATGTTAAATTGTTTATCCTTATCAGTAAAGTCTTTCAATCAAAGCTAGTACTCGACTATCGCTCGGTCACACCGATCATCGACTAAAATTTTCTTTGTCGATTACTCGTTCTAAATTGAAGAAAACAATCAAAACATTTTTTTTTCTTAACGCGGCAGTTTTTTGGCTTCGATTAAAAATATATTTTCTTTTCTCGGCATTTTTTTCAAAACTCAGTACCACTGAACGGGTGTCCCTGGTATATTTTAAGCGGCTAAAAATTTGTGGATCGAATTATTGTTTTGAATTGAAGTACTAATACAAACATGTACTTGAAGTGATCAATTTTTGGTTCTTCTAATGAGTTATCTATTGGATTAAATGTTTAGTTTAATCGTATCATCTCACGGCGTTTGTTTTTATAATCATCAACTCCAATTGTTGATTGGGCAGGGCGCGGGACAATGACTTAACATGAAACAGGTCACATTTGATTTGCCTAAGATGATATACATGTAGATCTCAATTATGTGTAAGCGTTACAAGAAAAAGGAAAAGCTAAGACATTAGCTAACGGATATTTAGATAAAATACGTATTAATTTATTTGAAATTAAATGCATATAGTGCGTAAATCATAAGTTTTTAAATGTTTATACAATGTAGTATAAGATACGGTGTACATGTATGTGACAGTAAAAGTATTTGATTTGAAAAGACACACAGTTTCAAATATATGAGTCAATCGAAGAGCTTTAAGCAAGATACAAAGATCACAATTCTTTGTCATAAACAAGGCTCGTGCCCAGTATTTTGTTTACATTGGTTTTAAAAAATCTTTTTCAAACTGATTTGTCTATCTTCTAATTCGTTTTAAGCATAAATAAACAGTTCCTAACGATCATCACATTCATTTTAGGTTTAAAACTGGATTTTAACTTTTCATGACGTAATCTTTGTTTACATAGCAAAGAATTGTAAGCTCTGTTTCTCTCTAGTAATTCAACGACTGGTACTCAAATTTTGGTTGACTATTAGAAATGCCTTACTAAAGCATTGTAAAAATTAAACCGGAAAGATAATTTTTGACCAAAATCGTGACCATGCACCTTTAATGAGTGGCGAAGTAACGCGGTATATGTACCCTTTTGTGTTGTTTATTTTGTACACAATAATTTTCACATCATTTTCCCATTGAAATATGACTTTAAAAATGACAAGGAAAACTACTTTGATGCGTATTATGCACACACCAAACAACCCCATGTTTAAAAACGTATGTACAATAATTATTTTCATAACAATGAAACGTCTTTCATAGGGTCTGGGAAACGTATTAAACGTAATATGTAATTTACTGATGGAAACTGTCTGCAGTGATATTTTTACACAGAGCGCAAGATGATTTGATTTTTTTTGTTGACAACAGCATGCTAACGGTTGTACCAGGCGGGAAACAGTAGGGCTTACTGTACCAGTGCATTTCGTTGTAGAACATTACACACATGTGCGTGTAGCAGCAGTAGGTGTAGCAGGAGTACCTTTTGTTTAATTAATCTGACAATGTAATGAATAAAGCTGATCGAATGTAATATACACTGTACTATATCAATAAGCAGTTCAATGTGGCAAAGGTGATATATTCTGTACAACTTCTTTGTACTTAAATATAGAAAAGTAATACAGTACATGACCCTTATATATAACGAGTTTAATACATGTAGTAATTATTATTTTCAGAGAGAATAAATTTATAAAACTCTTAAGATAGAAATACTAGTCTAATATAATCATAAATAAAAAAATATGTTCAAACCAGAAATACTAGTAAGTATATACATGTGGTAGGAATTTCTTCATACATGTTCATATAAATATATATACCTGTTTTTTGCGCTTTTAGACTGTCAATGTACAACTAAAACTGTTGGAAAACTTCCTAATCCCCCAGACTATGCCGACCCTGGAACAAGTAAGTTGTTTTGATGTAACGCGGTCTAGCATTCATGTTCATTTTATAATTCTAATTGAAAGTGAAACTCTAAATATTTATCATTATAAATTTTATTTAGACAGAACGTTCCTTCTTTACAATGCCCAGCAAACATACGAGATCAACTGCTGTGGCTACATCTCTCAGTGGGATATAGATGCCGTCAATATAGGAGATCTCTACGCACAGATTTGGAGATCTGTGGGTGGAAACTGGGTGTTGGTCGGAGAAAATAGATTGACTGTTTCAGGTAATGCATACTTATAGATGCTAATTCCACGTTAGATGAAAACAGTTTTTAAAAATTTAAATACAGTTAATTAGATTATACATATATATTTTTGTCCCCCGCCGCAACGCGGAGCGGGGACATAGAAATGCCGGGCATCCGTCCGTGTGTCCGTGGGTCCGTGTGTCCATGGGTCCGTGTGTCCGTGGGTCTGTGTGTCCGTGCGTCCGTGTGTCCGTGGGTCCGTGTGTCCGTGCGTCCGTCCGTCACACTTTTTTGTAAGCGCTCTCATGCCTACAAATGTTGACAGATTTTCATTACATTTATACCAAATGTTTATACACCTATTACCTTGGTCAAGTTTGAAAATCAGCATTGGTCGATACTTTTTGTTGGAGTTATGGGACTCTGACCACAATAATGACTCCGTTTTATCCAAAAATTGGCCTTGTAAGCGCTCTCATGCCTACAAATTTTGAGGGATTTTCATTAAATTTATACCAAATGTTTATACACCTATTACCTTGGTCAAGTTCGAAAATCAGCATTGGTCGATACTTTTTGCTGGAGTTATGGGACTCTGACCACAATAATGACTCCGTTTTATCCAAAAATTGACCTCTTGTGTTTTTCCTGTCCCCTATTCTGACCATTTTCTTACATGTATATCTCTGCAATAAGGTATGTGATTTTATACAGTATGTAAACCAGAGTATGAAACTTGAATATGATTTTTAAACAAAAACTGTACAGTGATATTGTCTCGTACATTTTAAATAAACTTATATATGTTAATAGGTATTTGTTTGATTTTAGATTGTAGTATTTGGATATATTTGCGACAGGAAAAATAGAAAAAAAATGGTCGGGGTAAAAAAATGTTCCTCCCAACCTCCCCACACATTTAATTCTGAAACAGCCCTGAATGTTTGAAAATATTGCAATTTTATATACTGTGAAATCATTAGATTTCGTGGTGGTTCAATTTTCGTGGAATTCGTGGGTACCTCTCATCCACGATTTAACATCCTACATGAATTAATAAATAAGGGTAATAAAATCATATTTCTTTTGTAGGTTTTAGAGAATACACGAAATTACGTCCCCACGAACCTGTAAAATTTAAGCAATCCACGAAAATTGGCCCCGACGAAATTAAATGATTCAACAGTACAGTATACTAGTATGTAACTGCTTGAACGGCGGGGGACCCAGGAATTCTATTCTTGTATTATTATTATTTCAATAATTATTAGCATCGACTAAGTTTTTTATTTTTTTTACCTCCTTAAAATACCTCTTCAAGTTGTTTACAGTACACCTCCCCACTTTTAAAAAATTAATACGCTACGTACATGTACCCTTACGTGCAAAGATAATACAATTTACATATGTAATATTAACTAACTTATTAAGAAGTTTAAATAATGAAAGCGGTTGTTTTAATACATAATTTTATAATTTTCGTACCTTTTATATCTGGATCAATATTTAGACTATTCAAATCCGAGTGCGTACTTAGTTTGTATATTTCTACGGTCTTGTACAGTAACACGTAAACGTTTGATGAGTGTACTTGTACATGTACAGTCTCATGTACATAGACTCACAGTTTATGAGTTTAGGTGGAAATTAGAACTCACATATTCTGCTTATTTTTTTCAGCCACTGGTTCAAACACACTTCTGATCACTTTACTAGAACAGATTGCCGTAGAAGCAAACGATGTAATCGGTTTGTAAGTATTTAATGTGTCTATGTCGTAGAGAAATTTCGATAATAAATACAATATTGTTAAGATTGATATCTTGTAACTGTCAAATTTGTGCTTTTACAATATTTGCTGAAATTTTACAAGACTTAAAAAACATGGTATTTCAGTAAGTCGCCAGGGTCTACGGTTCCTAATGGCAAGCAAAAGAATGGAGGCAACAGTTTCAGTGTGTTGTATAAGGATGGGTCTATGGCGTCCATCGGAGACAATGAGACATTTTCTGATTACGTAACAGATTTGGGATCAGCAGTTGACAAAACGGAGTTTGCGATTATGCCAACAGTCGGACCAGGTTAGTTGATACTGATATAAACGATTTAAGATTAGACATATTTCTTACTGTTGTTTTGTAAACTTTTCAGCCATTTTAAAGGGGTAACTGATAGGGGTAGTCTGTTGCTTATTTAAAATCAAAAGAAACTCTAAGGATTCATACATTGAAATATCTAATTAAAGCTGCATGGATTTTATCTCGACACAAAAATAATGGATTAAACACTATTATCTCATTTCATGAGTAGCGATGAAAACAGGTAGGACTAAGTGATGATTTCTTCGTTTTGTCTATTTTTTTTTTTTGCATTATCATTAGATTGCAATTGGCATATTTCTAAACATTTTTGGGGATCTGCAGATATTTCATAAACAATCCCAAAAAGCACAGGGTAACTAAAATGACTGAGGTACACAATTGAGTAGTTGCACCAATATACTAGTATGCACCTTTGCAGAAAATGTTTGTATTGATATCACATTGGCATACTCTCATCCATTTTAAAACCATGTTCGTAAAGCCATTTGTACAGTAATACATACGTCTTACCGTAGGTGTTCCTTAGAATTTATGATATTTTGCAATCTCTGAGCAACATCTCATTCAAGTCTTGAAGAATACAACCAACACACATCTACATTTTAATCAAAACCAAAATTATGCGATGATCGTATTACTAGATCGTCGAAACGCGCACGTACACGTGTACACGACAAACGTGCAAGCTTACCTTTAGCTACACGTTTTTGCCAACACTCCGGCCGATCCGCTGCAGGTAGTTTTGGAACGATAAAATGTACCCTCGCATGTTTTAAAACTTAGTTTGATCTGCCCGTTATTGCTCAGAGAATTGTTGGGAGAATTGTATAAAACAAATAACAGTACATTTATCTATAAAAGTCATCGGCTATGTCTTCCAACGTTTTTGCCGATGAGAAGCAAATCTGTTTACAGCTGTAGTTTAAATCCAAAGAATCTAGATATACTAATTTCATTTAGTATATGTATCTATCATGCTGTCTAGTGGGGTTTATCGAGTGGGTTGGGAGAGTGTTGCTAAAAAAGATTTCGAATAGACAGTGAATCACGTGATCATAATGTTGGATTTTATTAGGAAATCAGCCATCATTCAGTACGACGCCCACAACAAACACTATCACAGACGACTCACCCATAGGGACACTGGTGCTATCCGTCAATGTGACTGATATTGATCCTGGGGACTCGGTCGTCGTGTCCCTGTCCACCATTGTTCCCTCCTCCTCAGCGTACTCATTCAACGCAACTTCAAGTAAGCACCAAGAAATAAAGCATTCTCTTTCCAGAGGTCGTGCTACACAAGCTTCGCTAACACCTCTGTCAACGCCGGAAAAATAGTCTGTCACATGATCAAAACAAGCATGGCGAGCAAATGGCATTGTTGATTTGTTTCTCCTGTACAATCAGCTTGAAGGGAAGATATTAACTAGGAAATACTTAGTAGGCAGGTTTAAAACTATCAAAGGGGATGACATTGCTGCTCATTTTTGAATAATCAACGATAAATCGGGAGCGTACAGAATCTGACTTTTCAAACCTTTCAAACATCTGTCAAACTAGATCATGTAATCAGATTTTAATTTTTACCTCCGCGAAATAGTGCTCCAAGTAACTTTGAAATAATAATTAATAAAAGTATTTAAGATTGAAATTGAACTACATATAATCATATTTATAGATAAAAGAAGCGAATACATCGATTTTAAATAGATTTTGCCCATTGTTTCATTTTGTACAAGAATCTTGTACATCGGGCGTTGACAGAGGTGTAAGCGAAGCTTGTGTAGCACGACCTCTGGTTAAAGAATGGAAATAAAGTTGAAATACATATAACGCCCGAATTTTCTCCGTAAAGAAACTTAAGTAAAAATTATAGATCAACTTAAAGAAAAAGATATTTAAGTCATACTGATAACAATCTATTGATAAAATTTATTTTAAGTGGAGTTACAGACCACTTCTTCGTTAACTTCCGGTGCGTTCCAGTTCACCTTCACGGCCACTGACCATTGCGGAAACACAGCAACCCACACACTGGACCTGACTGTACATAATCCAGTAAGACACTAAGCTTAATATTTTAGAAATGTTCCTAAGAATACCATTACAAAATGTATATTTACTATAATTACGTTTTATGTAATATTTTGTTTTAATATAAAATTGGACTCGAAGAAAGTTCAAGACCCTTAAAAATTTCACTTGCTAGTTGAATATTATGAATTTCTGTAATTCTTCCTGAAATTTTGAACTTTTAATTGTTTGGTTCCTTTATTTACAACGTAAGTGTCATTATAAAATTGGAGGAAAAAAATCCCTTTTTCTCATTAGCCTCCGGTGATACACAACCTTCCTTCAGGCTCTTCCATCAATGAAAACTCAAAAACGGAATTACGGCTGTACACGATAAACGTAACCGACGATTCGGCCAACGATGTAATCACGTGTTACATACAGAAAACCACCCCACAGATGGCTGACTTCTATATCAGACGGACCAGTCTGGATACATATGGTGACTTCCTATTAAATTTTATCTACTTTAAAAAACATTTATAATCAATAAATTTTTTAAAAGCACGATTTCAGGAGTCACAATATTTATTCTATAAAATATTCGGCTTTTTTTAAAAACACGGTGAATGGTTTTTTTATTAGTCAGAGAATAAAAGCTTTTTTTTTTAAATAACGACTTTTTATTATTTATATACTTAGAATATTCAATTTATTTGGGATCAAACGCGAATGCACACCTGGATTATGACACTGCTCCATCCATTGATCTTAACACCTGTTGTACCGACTCAAAGATCAGTGTCTGTAGCAACTACACAGTGACACTCATCAAAAACCACCCTCCCGTGATCTCCAGTTTACCGGCTACAGGTATATAAGCATTTCATTATCTACAAGTTAAGACATTTCTAATGAGACAAAAGCATAATATCGTTTCCAACTTTTATTATTAACTTCAAATGAATTTTATACATGTACCAGTAATTACAAGACAGTACAAGTAGATACATATTATACATCCTTTATTTATATACTGAAAATACATTTGTATTTATACTTGATTCTTATTATGTAGATAATTTGTTATATGCCGATACATTATATAATGGCACTTTAGAGGATATCATTTTTTTTTCGATGTAAATAAAGTAATCATCTTTCAGCAATCCTTTCAGGATGTATTGTACGTGTAATTAAGTTATTCTAATTTGTTTTAATAAAGAAAAAAATATGAAAAATGATTTGCTCAACAATTATATTTATTTACTGATCAAGCTGTGGATGTGTATGTTGGTTCTGTGGTCGGGACATCAGTTTACACAGTGGTAGCAACAGACCCCGAGTCTGATAGTATGACGTATGAAATCTCGTGTGACAACGAATGTCCTTTCAAAATATCAGAAAGTACGTACAAATAATGCATCTGCATGTATGATAAATTTTAAGATTTGAATTTTTATGAAATGTTCATATAAACTGCAATTATTCGAATTAATCGATAACTAATAATTAGTCATAATAATTGCATGTATATGATCGTATGAAAGCTTTAATTACAGATTAAATGTCTCTTTTAATTTCATTGCCAGACGGAGAAATCTTAGTAAATGGCAGTCTAAGTGGACTAAATGGGACAGACTACAATGTTTCTGTTTCCATATTTGTTTTTGACGGGAAGAATAATGTTGGGCCAGAAAACATAACTTTGTCTATCTCGGGTATGTTTTTCAGTAATTGATCTATTGGCTGAGAATGTTAAATCTAAATGTTTATATTTTTTGATATTTTAACATTTCGTCTTATGAAATTGATAAAAAAAAAAGACAATAACAAACCGTCAACCATCTCAAAAATCCAGAAAATGAAATACAAATTCAAAGCAGAGCAACACGGACCTCCAAAAAGATAGAGGTAGGACCAGGTGCCATGGAGGAGTGAACATCCTCTGCTGACCGTGATATTAAGGATAATATAATGACAAGTCCCCTTTATATTTACAAGAGATACACTGTTTGCACATCGGTCGACAAATATCGATGGCCAGCCCTAAATAAATATAAATGTTTCGTTTTGTCGAAGACCTAAACCTGCATAAATATTAATCAAGAACGGGAAGGAATAAAGAAATGAAGACAGTGCTCTTTAAAAAGTGGTTCTTACCGTCTAAATTATCGAATCTTTTAGATGTTACCCCTTTAGAATTTTCTAAAAAATGTGTTTTTGAACTGATATAAAACGGATTTCAGCTATTTGAGCATCCCATGAAAGTGGTCTATATTGAAACAATTGTGTAGGGAAGGTCAGAGGAAACCAGATCTGATAATGTAACAAGAAACTAATTGTACTTATTAAGAATTGTTGTTACTGTCATGTGGTTTCATTAATTTTTGTGAGCATAAACTTTTGAGCTCTAAATTCTGAGGAGAAGTAAAATCGAGACCAGGGATCCTATCAATGTAAAATGTAATAAGAAATTGCACTTTACCATGTACATTTAATTTCAAAGATCAACTTCTCAACAATGAAATCTACAAACATTGGTATTCAACGAATATTGATGAAACCTCTGTACCTTATAATACGAATAATTGATTTTTGTTATTCCAATTAATATGTAGGTACCGAGCCTGCCACTACCACTACCACGACAGCTGCTTCTGTACAGGCTGCCAGTGATGGCGTGGATTCCAACACTCTCAGCGCCATCTATACAGTGGCGGGAATTTCCGCAGTCACGTGTTGTTCTGTTATTGGAGTGGGGCTGTTGGCGCTTAAAATTTATCGCAACGTTAATCGACAAATCAAACCATCCATCCAAGATTAATTTATGAACACATAGAACGAGTCTTCTCCGGTTTAGTGATATTTTAATAGAATTTCGATTATTTATTGTTTAGAGTGATTACTTTGCACCATAATGCTTTCAAACGCAATTGGACCTCAAATATCTCCAGTGAAGCAAACACAAGTAATTGGTTTTCTTTATCTGCCTGTTTTAGAGAACTTAAGAACCTAATTCGCCATTGTATTTCAAATATCTTCATATTCTAAAAATTAAGTTCCAAACATTGTGTGTATAATTTTTACTTTTTGATTATTTTTTTATTTATTTTTAAATGGTATATTATAATACATGTACTTAATTTTTTTTCGTTTTTATTATTTTGTAAATCAAGATAGTTTATTTCAATGTCGCACGTTTTTCTTCTTTTAGGTACCAATATTTATTCCATTGTTTGAGATGTACACGCTGCAATCTCAGTTATACATGTAGCTACAGTATTATAATGAACTATTGAGCTTTAAGCCATCTCAGTATCATTTCTAAGAAGGATGTGCATTTTTTATGGATTGTTAATGAAATACGGTATAAATTTATTGGAATTATTGTGTTATTGATCTTTTTCAGATGTTAATTTAATCTGTTTATAGATAAACAAGACTGTAAAAATTATCCGACTTGTGCTTTGGTAAGAGTTTTATTTCTTATAATGATAATTCAAAAGAATAGGTGAACATATATCTAATAAAAAATAAAATAACAGTGGGTGCGTTCTTAGTTCTGTCGTTGATAGACAAAAGTTGCTGTTGGTAAATTTAACTACCACTGACGTGTCATTGGTACCAATGTTTTTTGCCAATGGTATATTTTCTGCAGACGATCTAGAGTGTGGGAAGTATTGGTAAATGACGTCAAAACTCATTTTAAACATGGCGGCAAAAATGAAGACTTTAAATCCGGGCTTTGAGAAAGCGATTTTCCCTCTAACTATGATGATTGGGGTGCAATTAAGGACGGCGGACCCAATTCATTTCTACAATAGATTTTTTATTCAAATTTTTATATAATGTTAATCAGTTAATGGTGAGTAAAAATCAATAAAAAAAAATACATGATCATCGACTTTTCGTGGTATAAAAACTGATATTTTAAAAATTCTGCAATAGATTTTTTACTCTAATTAAATTGTAATATTAAGAAGTCAATTAGTTTACCGATGAACAGAAACAAAATGTAGGTCATCGACCTAAATTTTTTGAGGGGTTGTGTCAAAGTTCACGGCATGGTTCATTTTTCTTCAGAAATATCATTGAAAAAGGACATAATTATTTATTGCCTGACGTTACATTAACTGCTATATATACAAATATTGTTCAGTTAATGTATAAATTCAATACCTAGCAGAATATAAGACTATAAACTGCCTTTCAGCGTTGTATGATTTATAAACTGTGGAAATATAACGGACATGTCGCAAACAGAGGAAATTCGGACTAATTATTTTTTTCTTAATTTTTCTCCACTTGAAATATTTTGGCATCACAAATTATGTTTAGTATAATGATAACTTTATTATTTTCTCTAATTCTGATGTACGTAATTACGACAGTCATATTTATAGCGTATGCGCGGTTTCTGCGCAGAGGTGCGAAATCTTGAATTGGGTCCGTCGTCCTTAATGAATAAATGTTGTTGTTGTTGTATAATTTATAGTGTAGTGAAATGATGTTTGTTGTTTGACACGTTTACAAAACTGTAAGCAATACTACTAACGTTTCCGTCGGACTCCCACCGGCAAAATTGGTCAAATCAATAAAATGTGTATGCCAAACCTGTTCAGGGTTTATTGGTACAATTGATATTTGTCATCCAATTGTACCAATGGTATTATATTGAATGTTGGTACATCTGCCAGTGCATTTTGAGATGGCCCCTTAAAAGAAACCAGATGGTAGATTTTCTCGAAACTTCGCAAATACTAGAGTTGGTGAAATTACCTATGGTTAAAAAGAGTTTTGCTATTGTAGTGTTTAAGCAAAAAAACCCAAATCGGCCTCCTTAAATACATGTCTTTCGAGTATGCTCTCATGGTCAAGGACAGGCACTTTTCCAAGGGCATTAACTGGCCCCTGATTTTGATACAGTCCTTTTAAGGATACACAGAACGACAATATATTAATTTATCATAATGCAAAATAAACAGATGAAAAATTATTTTCCTCAAAAACAAGATTCGTCCATTTAAGTTAAATACCCAAATCCAATTCTCACAAAAATAATACAAATTACAAATGTAAATGTTTTTCCCAATAAAATCAGTAAAGCCATACCCTTAACCAAAATCCCTTACCCCATACCCAACGATCATAAACTTCCTTTGGAAGACCTTGCTTATCCTTAATATGTACTCGGTTTGCTTGCTACAATTGTAAGTGCCCATTAGTTGAGTATATATTTTTATAATTAGTGCATAATCACTAAATAACAATTATAACAATTACAGCCCCTCAAAAATTATGGCTCCTTGGAGTGGGGTCATAAATTTCACAATTTCTGTTCCCTCTTCATATTGATGCCATCCACCAAATATAGCCAAGATAACTCTGGTAATTTCAGGGAAGAAGCTAAAAAAATGAAAATGTTACACACGCCGACGGACGTAAACACATTTAAGACTATCTAAAAACAAGTCACCTGATACAAGTGACTAACATGGACTTTTAAAAAATAGATTCTTTCTTTATTTCAACGGAAAGCTTATTTCATAACTCGTTCATGGCCAAATGTTTTGATTTGTTTGTATGTGTGATATACAGCACGTGCCTTGCCACTTTAGTTTTCTTATCAGTATCATGACTAGAACTATACAACGTGAAGTCAAATGTATCCTCGATTGAACCAAAAAAAAAAACAACCCCGAAATTAATTCCATTTATATTTCCTTTTAACTCCCACGGGTATGAATATCCGCGAATTTGCTTGAAGCATACATGGCATACTAGAAACATAAACAAAAATCGTTATGTCGATGTATGTACAAATGCGCATGTACCCTTTGAATCCTGTAAAGTTTACATCTCAATATAAAGCTCAAACTAGATGTCAGAATTAAACGCTGTACATGTGATATATATATGACACGGATATTACCTTTCATTTGAACAGTGAGTACTTTGGGTCCAACAATGTTTTTCCCATCGAATACATAAATATAGAGGTCAAAATTTGACTTCATTACATTTACCACACTGCTTTCAGTAAGAACAGTGCCCGCTGAGAATAACAAAATATTGATAGGTACATGTACATGTATATATGAATATGTTTTACTTAAGGTACATGTACATGTACGTAGCTACTTTGTATCACTTTCAGTTTGTTTTTTTTGGGGGGGTAAAATTACTATTGTTATTTTACTGTAAGCAGTCACGAAAAAACAAAATTCAAGTTATGCGAGAATGACCATTCAAGTCATATGAAACAGTATTTCTTCCCAACATTGACGAGATACGTACATGTACAGGCAAATATTTCAAACGGGCATACAAACGGTATACATGTCATGTTGTAGTACAGCTGTACAGATTCTTTGTCAGTTGTCGTCACAGTAAAAATGGACGTCCAGACAATTGTGTTAGGCGACACATTAAAGTTTAAAAAATAACTTAATCAATGTTGTTATTGCAAACGCTCGATATGGCCGCGTTCACCATGTGGACGCAACTTCAGTTTAAAACAAAATATTTTTAAAAGCATTAGATTATGTATAAACAACTATTTCGTTTAATCGTTATATATCAAATGATGATAAAAATAATAAACTGCGTCATTCACGTGTACCTGTTTACAATGTAAAACTGAATTCAATACGTTATGTTGCTATTAGTAGTTAAAAACTAATTAACGCTTTGTTCATCCTTTTTGTTATTTGGATCATATTTCTGTTGACAATGTAAGAGATACTTAGAAAGTAACTTTCAAATGCAGTTAACTTTTCTCTACCTAGGTTGTCAAAACATTGTTTGCTAAATCATTACAAGAGGTCATCTAAAACTAAATAAATGCATTGTTTACTGGTTGTTCTTAGTTATTCCGTAAATTTATCTGCAGCCTCTTCGAACACACATCTTGATCAAATTTTTTCACATTTTCTATTCATTCTGAGACTATTGAGCCAATTTTAACCTCACTTAGTACAAAAATTCAAATACAAGGTCTAAAGATCCTGGAATTCAGGAATTGAAAGTCTCATTTGAGTGCCTTTTGCAATGCCTTTGGCAATGTCTCAAATGAATCAAACGTTAGTAACGTTATGAAAAACGTTATCAGTAACGTTATCCTTGGTATGTCGACGATCAATATATAAATGCTGTTTATGCATGCAGACAGAAGAGAATAATGACAAACGTTCCATTTATAAATTTATGTGGTGATAACACTATTGTAATATTATGTTTACTTCTTCAAGTTGAATTGTTTGTAAAAACCATATTGGTCGTACTCCCTTTAATTTGGATTAAGATACTCTGTGTTTTTATTACAATATATTGGGGTAATTTTTTATCGTCGAGACGAGTGTGTATGGTTTAAAATATCTATAATGTATCTAGTATTTTTTGTTTTTACAAAGTCATGTAGTTTAAAGGGGTAACGATTTTTACCACAAAGGCAATTCCGTATTACCTGTTAACCTTTTTTCTTAAATGGCTGACTGTGTGTTAATTATTAGTAACAACTATAATTGGTTATTGTATATCTAAAACATAAGAAGACTGTTCGGGCTTCCATTTTCAAGATACTATCTTTAGAGAATGTAGAAAACATCAATGGTAGGTAAACGTTTTGATGTTTCAGGTTAAGGTTCTCGCTACAAAACGAAAGTAGAATGGAAATCAACGAACATCATAAAAACGATGTTTATCTCTTATCATTTCCTTTATGATTCATTCGTATATGAACCTTATGTGTGTTAATTTCTCTTTTCTATTTAATACGGAATTCCTATTATAAGGTGAAAGTATTGCAGACGTGACGACATTAAGCAACCCAAATAAAACGTTGACCAATGTCAATATATATTTTTTTTATTTTTGAGGTACTTTTGAAGAATGTTTATTCATAGGTCTAATATGTACATGTTCTTCAGAATTATTTGAAAGAGAAAACAAAACATGTCTTAACTTTTAATAACATGGAATACCATATTTTCACAGCATTATCATTTACAAGTGTGTCAGAAAAAAATAACTATGAGAACACAAAGTCTATGGAACCTTGAAAATGTACGAGTTAGTCTGTCCTCCTGAACACACCAAAACTTATATTTTTTAAATATTTTTTCACTACATGTGATATAAAGTTTGGGTTTTTTTTGTATTGTACTCCTCTGGCCTTATTTGTACTAAAATGTATGCATATAATGTGGTCTGAGTGAATTAATGAACTTGATCTCCAACTTGCCATTCACTATTTGATTTTGTTGACAGATTGTCTTTAAATGTAATGGTATTAATTTATTCTCCATTGCGTTTCACTTAAAAGGAATGATCGGCATATAATATTTCATTGGCCAGCTCTCTTAATGTAATGTGAAATCATTAAGGTACATGCAATAAACATGATAAATAATATAGATATCCCACCGTTTTGTCGATTTCCGAAATAGCAAGGCATGAATAAACTTTACTCTTAGTAGGCGAATTGTACTTTCGGTTAATATTCTTACGCATGTAAAGAAAAACATGATTTTTATCATCATGTAAGTGTGTAGATGTTTTGCTATCAAGACAAACAATTAGAATACTAATTTTAGTAAATTACAAGTAATTAAAGATTTACATGAAGCTGTCACTGCATGGTAAATAAAGCAGTGCAAGGCGCAATGCGTGCGCAAATAGTTAAATTTGCCGGATGTCTCATATGAACACAACTGTGATGAGCCGAAGCCGATCACAATAACAGCAATTTTCGGGAAGGTAGTACGTCAATATGGTCAGTTTCAGCACGCTAGTCAGTGTTAAAGGTACCCCAAGGGATAACTAAATGCCGTAATAAAATTTCAATAATCAAGAACATAAAATGCTATTAACATAAAAACAATTTCTTGTACCAAAAAATGCTTATCTATATCCACTTTTCTCCAGTGCACGAAAAAATGATTCTGGCAAATCGAAGCTTGTTTTTGCGGTAAAATTTGGGATAATGACAATTTAAAAAGAAAAACAAACTCTCCGAATGTGTAATTGTCATTTATTACGCGGTTATACGCAAAGAAAAATGGCTGGCACTATTCATCTTCGGCGAATAATTAATTCAGATAGGTCAGTTTCAGAGAAACTCAAAAGGATATAAACTAAATGCCGTAGAAAAATTGCGACTCAATCAAGTACATAAAATGCTGTTAACATAAATAAACAAAATTTTGTATATAAAACAATTTATTGTATCAAAAAATGATTATAAAATCACACAAACAATCACCGATTGGATATACATGTGAATGGGTCTTGTGAATTTTAATGTTTATCTTTTCTTAGGAACAGGAGAATACAGAAGATGTACAATCGAAATCCAAGAAAATTGCTGTTGCAGCTATCGATTTTGGAACTACATATTCGGGATTTGCTTTTTCATGGAAAACTGATTGGAGAAAAGTGCAAGTTAATAATTGGAACAGTGGAACCTTTATGTCTAGCAAGACCTCAACTACTTTGCTGTTAAATCCAGATCAAACATTCAATGCGTTTGGTTATGAAGCAGAGACATTGTATTCTAATATGGCAGAAGTACACCATTCAGATTCGGAAGACGAAGAAGAAGAAGAAGAAAAAAGAACAATAAAAAATTACAGTGAATTTTATTACTTTCACAGATTTAAAATGTTACTCTATGAGAACAATGTAGGTATTATTTGTACTACGTTTTCTTGTGAAAAAAATTGAATACAATTGCCAAGATACTGGAAAGTATAAATTATGTATAGCTAATGTGTTTAATCTACTCTAGAATACAATTAATAAACTAATTTTAAAAAACATAAGCATTTTAAAATCTAAAATTAACAAAATAAACGTTGACAGGAAAGATTATATAGTAAATCAACAATAATCCTCCTTAAATGCTTTTTAAAAATATGTATAATATAATTATATAACTTTTTATTGCAGAACCTGCATCGAGAATCTACTATTAAAGATATTACCGGAAAACCAATGAAAGCTTTGGACATTTTTTCAATTTCTCTTAAACATCTAAAAGATTTAATGTTAGAAACAATGAACAAAAATATTGCATCTGGTATAATTTCGAAAGAAAACATTGACTTTGTGCTAACAGTGCCAGCAATTTGGGGTGATGGCGCAAAACTTTTCATGCGCGAAGCAGCCATAAAAGTGAAGATCTCTGTGATTCATAGCATGAATCATGAGTTTCATTTTTATAGTCAAAAAGAAACTTGTACAAATTATTGCTACAGAATATCAGTGCGACCGATAATAAATCAAAAGATGAATATAAAATTTAATATTTATTTACCATCAAAAATTTTAAAACTGAAAAATTAGCAAACCTAAAGAAATATGAAAAATTATAAAAATGAGCAAAAAAGACAAACTCATTAATTTTTTTAGGCTGGAATTAAAACGAATCAGCTTACCCTTGCGTTGGAGCCGGAGGCAGCATCAATTTTCTGTCAACAAATGCATCATCTAAACAAAGATAATCCTGAAAACCCTCGAGATACTTTTCAGAAGTTTGTTAAAAAAGGAAATAAATACATGGTTGTTGATCTTGGAGGTAGGTTTAAATTACATAACCCTTAAGGTCTAAATCATGATCTACTGAATCACAACAAATTAATTCTTTTTATAAAACATTACAGTTAGAAAACATATCTGTCATTTTTTTGAATAAAAGATATCTCTATATTTTCTTAAATAATAAAGAATCTAATATTGTATTACTTTTCTTTCTCAATTATGACATGATTAATATTTTTTGCTTTTTAATCTGCTTATCTGAGCCCAAGAACGTTTGAAAAGGTTAAATTAATGATACAAATATTTTAGAACTCTGACATCTTTTGAAACAATACACAAAAAAATCTCTTAAACTATGCAACTTATAATTTTTAGGTCACCTGAGTCACCCAGGTGACCTATTGGAATTGTTTTTCGTCCGTCGTCGTGCGACGTGCGTCGTGTGTTAACAATTGAACATTTTTAACTTCTTTTTTAAAAACTACGTGGCCAATTCTTTTCAAATTAAGTATGATGCATTTTTTGGCTAAGAGAAACATAAATGGTAAATTTCATTGCCCCATAATGGCCCTAGGGGTAGGGCAAAAATGGTCAAAACTTGACCATTTTTCAAAAATCTCCTTCTCTACTCCCACACATCAGTAAGAAAAACTGAATTCATAATTATGTAGACCAAGAAGCCTTCTACCAAAACTGTAAAATTTCATGTCCCCCGGGGTTGGGGTATTCACTCTTGGTCGGGGCCAAAGTGGTCATATAGTGTTAATGCATATAATATTTAAAATCTCCTCTACGCCCACACATCTGTAAGAAAAACTGTATTCATAATTATATAGACCAGGAAGCCATCTAACAAAGCTGTAAATTTCATGTCCCCCGACGAAAGGATTTTGGCTCTATGGCGGGGCCAAAATGGTCATATAATGTAAATGCATACAATGTTTAAAATCTGTAAGAAAACCCTAATTCATAATTATGTATACCAGGAAGCCCTCTACCAAAATTGTAAATTTCATGTCCCCCGGGGAAGGGGTTTTGACTATAGGGTTGAGCCAAATTGATCACATAGTGTTAATGCATATAATAGGGGTGGGGGTTGGGTGGGTTGTGCATTATATTAAAATTTTGTTTATTATATTCTGCTCTTGAATTTTAATGAAAGAAATGAGTACATATTTAGAAAAGAGAATGAAGCTGTCTATCAAAGATATCATGAAAGCCTTTGGCAAGGGCGGGGGCGCGGGGGGGGGGGTAACAGTTAATGGAGATATCTTCCCTTGCTTGTTCATATTTAATAATTAATCTTCGTAAATAACGTAATTAAGAAGTCAAATGATTAAAAGAGTTATACAAGTATTTTTATTATTTAAAACAAAACAAACAAAACGTTTTTGAAGTTTCTTTAATAAAAAAAAATAGACTTTTTAATTATAATAAAGTAAAAATTGGCTAGCCAAAAATACAGATGTGTGGTATGTATACAATGGTTTTTGCCAATGGTATATGCCAGATGATGTCTTGGTATGGAAGAAATAAAACTTAACAGGTAAAACACGAAAAGTGAGAAAGGAATAACTTTTTAAATGCAATTTTCCAATTTTTTTCGTTTAAATGCCCTAAGGGGGGGGGGGTTCTGTCTGGGGATGGGGGGTGGAGGTTGTTTTATATAAAACATGTATACTAGCCATCTTTAGTTTATCTATGAAGACATATACACGTAAAAGTTATCTGGAAAGTTAACAAATATGGGAAACTTATTTCCTGTAAGTCTTGCATCTTAAGTTTACAAAATTTGGTCATGTACTCTTTCATCTTAAAGTTTTTCTACCAAGATTATAGGTTTCATAGATTTCAGGTAGGGAGGGGGTGGTCATTACCATATTTCATATTTTTTTTTACTCCAGAATAAAACTTAATTAAATGCATATATGAGAATTCTAGACAGGTCTGTTTATGGGCTATGGTACCCAGGTAACCGTTAAGGCATGTTGGCCTCTTGTTTTCTCTTAAAAAGTCCATGGACTATAGCTAGAAAATACTCTTCACACTGATACTTGTAAAGACAAAAAATTTTTAACCTTATGCAGGAAGTAACGGTCTCCTAAAGTATTTAAAAACTCAGATATAATGTGCCACAAAAAATATATTTCAATATTAGTGTTTTATTTTATTAGCTCTAAATATATCTACTGAAATACTTTTTGCCCGGTGTGTTACCCGTAAACACGATTTCTAAGTACGTCATTTTGTTGAAAAACATTTTAACAAAAATACTAACGCAATATAAACGTTAGAGTAAGGTTCATAAGACCAAAATTCGTTTATTCTTTAAAAATCTATGTTCTATTTATTAGGGGGTACTGTTGACATCACTGTTCATAAACAAGCTGATGATGGAACATTGGTAGAGTTGATTCCAGCAACTGGCGGTCCAACAGGTGGGGTCACCGTGGATAAGGAGTTCGAAAAGTTCCTCGAAATAATCGGAGGTAGTGGAGTACTGAAATCATTCGCAGAAATCAGTATGGAAGACCATTTGACAATGTTAAGAGAGTTTGAAATTAAAAAACGTGAAGATCCGAAATCAAAAGTATATATAAAAATCCCGTTGAAGCTTGATTCTTTTATAAGTAAGAAGAATCCAGGCGGAATATCCAAAGCTCTTAAAAATACAATTTATAAAGACATCGCTACTTATAAACAGTATAAGATATGTTTGCCATTTTCAGAATTTGAAACATTTTTTCGAACCGCAATAGACGGTGTTTTGAAACATATTGATACCATACTATCAAAAAATGAATTTAACGACGTCAAAAACATAATTATGGTGGGTGGATTCTCAGAATGTAAACTTATTCAAAGAGCTGTTCGGGAGAAATTCAAGTCATGTCGTTTCATTATACCGGACGCAGCTGGACTCGCTGTTTTAAGAGGTGCTGTGTATTTCGGTCATCTACCAAATGCAATATCAAGGCGTGTTGCACGTTACACATATGGAATTCAAATTTGTCCGCCTTTCAAATCGGGAGAACATCCAGAAGACAAAAAATTTACAGTTAATGGATTGGAGCGATGCAAAGACGTTCTGCTTCCTCTTGTGAGACGCGGGGAACAAATTAAGCCAGGACATAAGGAACCAATTATTTGTCAGTCTTTGAATCCTAAACCTGAAAAGGTAGAATGTGGAATATACGTTTCGGATCGAGAAAACCCCAAATTTATAGACGAAAAAGGTTGCAGACTTCTTCGCAAATTGACAGTCAAAATTCCTCCAGGTGTATCTAGTGCCGAAATAGAGGAAAGCATTATCTTTGGTGAAACAGAAATAACTTTTCGAGCTAAACAACTTGAATCAGGATGCTTATCAGAAACGTCATTTGACATGTTAGACGAAAAATGTCAACCGCATACATATATGTAATCTTTAAAGATGAGCTAGATTAGTTAAAAATGTATTCTTTTTCAATCTACAGATTATAATTTAAAATGAAAAGAGATGTTTCTTCAACTCTCAGTTGCAAATGTACAGCTTCACTGAACAAAAGTTCTAAGTGCTGACCCAATAAATTTTGATTATATGAAATAAACACAAACAATACGTAAGGTTAAATATTTTTCTTAAATGATGGTATCCTGCCATGCTCCCACAGGCTCTGAAAACGGAATTCTGTTATTCTATTGACCGTTCATTTGTCAGCTCTGCAAACCCTAATGGGCTCTCCCCAGGGTTTGTTGCGTTTAAACTTCAGTCATTAGATCTGGCAGACCCCGAAGGGCTCCCCCGGGGTTTTATTGCCTTTATTCTTAGAATCAAATCACTCAGACCCTGCCGGGCTCCCCCCCCCCCCGTTCTTTTTATTTTATTTTGTTTAGGTTTGTTGAGTAGCCCAAAGAAGCCAATTTAATTTATAGTTAGCGCGTTTTGTTTTTGTCCTTTGTTTTTTGACATCGTATTTTATGATTACATGTATTAGTTAACTTTAGTAATAAAATGTGTTAGTTCTTGTAATGAAGAGTTTTAGTTTTATGTAGCTATATAAATTCAGATGCTGTCGAATGACATGTGGTAATACACGTATCAATCAAATCTGGAAAGTAATTTGTATCAAATTTCATTATGGTCTAAAAACGTGAAATATTAAACATTTAAGAGGGCTGCATTAATATCTCCATTTTTAGACAATACTGATCTCCTTGAGATGGAGAACTCTCAGACTGTATAAAGATAGATGAAAATTATTATTATACAAATTGAAATTTGTATGAAAATTGAAAAGTACAATAAAAAATAAAAATAAAAAAGATACAAATAAAAATATTAAGAACAAATCAAATATCAACATGGGCAATGGGCCGCCAAACAAAGAGCATGCCCAAAAACGTATGCATATACAGCTACATTACAGCTACACATACAAAAATGTAGCTCAAATGCAGAGGTCAAAGTTCAAACAACATACAAGTTCAAAGTTCAGGTTTGGCACACAACAAATTTAGGTTCAACATGTAGAAAGCATTCACCCTGGGATGTGCAGAGGTCAAAGCTTGGTAATATTTACAAGCAGATTGCATTTACAAGCAGATTGCACACCGCTTTAATGCAACAAGTTCTCTGGGCCGAGATTCATAACTGAAAAAAAACGGGCAAGGAAACTCCGCCACCAAAGTGTGGGTAGAGCGGCAAACAGAAACAGCCGAACCCGCAGCATTCCTCTAACTTGGAAAGGTAGAATGGCCGTGTACAACGATAGCCTCAAGACCTGGAGAGATTTAAGAAAAATGTAATTTCCTAAACGCGACAGATGTACCCAATCAGATTGAAACAGAGCGGGATGAGATTTTTTATCTGCGTGACGGATAATCGCACCCCCCGATTGCAAAACTATGGTAGCTACGTAGGAATTAATACGTTTGCGGGTAGGTTTGCAGAATAGATCCAATTAAGATGTGGGAGAACGTACGACCATATCCCGTAGCATATGGAAAGCGAGACCTTATAAACTCAGGCATATCATCTTCAACAATTCTCAACCGAAACCGAAAGCTACCCCAAATCATTTCTCCCACAGTGTAAATATATAAAATCAGGCACATGACCCACCTTTTCCAATGTTTAAATCTTTTGGCGTGTCTGGCTTAACTGGAGCACACAACACCCCTGCCACCACAGCGAGATGGCATGCCTGTCTAATGTGAGATTTGTGCCACCCGGTCTTATAACAGCCTCCAAAAATGCATGTTTTATTAGTGAAGAACCTACCAACTATGTTGTCTGCGATTCTAAAATGAAATTAATTAAAACTTTGGTATGCGAATGTAAAATTTATATAAAGAAGACTTCCAGCGCCCCGATTTCTGGATTTTATCAGTAGAAAACCCTCTAACCGCAAGGTCAGTGCATGCCTCTATACGAAAACAGTAAATTTTACGTCTTAAGCTATTGAAGGTGTTTAATTGCCTTGGACAGTTAATTGATATCTTGTTAGTGGGGGCAAATCAAAATGACAAAACAATGGTCCTGAATCCCTCGGACGGACGCTAATGTAATAAGAAACAAGCCGATATTGACATGCTACGCCACACTGTCCGTCAATTTGTAATACAGTTCCCTTACCCAACTGGTTTGTTTTGGAATACCGGATAGTCATTAACAGAGATTGCCTATCATGGTCACTTGCCAAATCGTCTATCTGAAGTATGGTTTCTTGGAGAACCTTACTCGTATTAACTATTAATTCCCCTACTCTAAAAAACCCATGAAACGCCAAAGAAAATGCTGCATAAAAAAAGCGCTGTTTCAAAAGCATTGATACAGATGATGGGTAAAACCTGTTGATGATTGCTGATGATGTTTTGTAAAACGGGTTTTGTTATTGTTAATCTAGCGTCTGCCTTGTGTTTCAAACGTTTCATTACTTGCAGTAACTTTGAAACAAGAAATTTTGAAGTTAGGTCTGGTTTGCTTTGGAATTTACATTGAAATGAAATTGCAGACAAACATGACCTCTTGGCGTATTGATTGAGTAATTCTGATATGACAATGAAACTCTGAAACCCCTAACGTGGCTTTATGTAGACGACGCAAAAAAGTCCTTTCTGGTCTTATAGCTCTAGTGAAAAAAATTGAGCTTTCTTATCAATGAAAGTAATTGTTGGAGTGTTGCCTTGCGTTGAACCAGAAGATGTAAAGTCTCTCGTAACTCTTTGCATTTTGCGTCAGAAATTATAACAAGCATTTTAATAGTATCTATCTTAAAACCTAAAATATTCATGACAGTTTTTGGACCTTTAAGATTTGTGTTCTGCAAGTGGAACACCTAAATTTTTGCATATATTTTGAAGAGCTATCATGATATCTTGGCAAGGTTCAGCATCCCTCCCGGCAAATATAAAATCTTCAGGATAGTGGTAAATTGTTGTAAGTTTTGAAATTTGCACCGTAGCCCACTGTAAAAATGTTAAAAACTCTTTGAAAACCTTGCATGAAATTAAACAAACCATAGGTAAACATTCATCTATATAATAATTGCCAAGAAATGTAAAGTCAAGAAGATCAAAATCGACAGAGAATATTGTAAGGAGCCTAAATGGGAATTTTATATCTCGCTTTCCTAAAAATTCCCCCTTTCCGGGTTGTGCAATTATCTGTATAACGCATCGAATGATGTTTATTGTACCGCAGTTTCATTGGGATGACAGGCACCTGACGTTATATATTTTTCTCATAATAAAAATAAATACCCTGTATCTAATAATACACAAGGTACCCATCGCCGCCATCTTGGATTTATTTCAGACTGGCATATCAGCTGGAAGTTTTGCTTGAAACTCATCGGTAAAATTATCTGGCGATCCTCTCCGTCTCCCGATCGGTTATTCAACATCTAAGCTTACAACCAATTCAACCAAAACGATGCATTACACCTGTCATTAATAAAAATCACTCCTCAATCTGCATCTACTGCCTTAGATATGCGACAAAAGGCTAAAGGGCGGACGGAAGTTGACATAAATCGCGTCATACTTTGGGTAATCCCTTCCAAATATAGTACTGATACGAATATTCAAAAGGCATCAATTTTAAATTCGATCAACATACAAGTTCAAATTAAGAAAAGGGATACTATAAACAGTCAATTATAACTTTTGTTACACGAAGTTTATAAACTGAACAAAAAAAGACAGGTATAGGATAAATAATTTGTTGTCAATTTATTTAAAATCAAAGGATCAGAACAGTGTTTGGTTATGATAACAAGGCACCAATGTTTGACAATATTCTTTTGTAAAAAGTCACTTTTAGAAACACACGGGCTTAGAACACTCTTCTGATCTACCCTGGGGTCAGAATGGAATTTCACAAGTCAGTACCGTGTGTGGCCACCACCTGCATTCAATACTGCGACACACCTTCTACGCATAGAGGATACATATCGTTGAATTACATGCCCCGGGATATTATTCCATTCCACCTTTAGTACTGTTGCCAGTCACAAGAGATTCTGAGGCTGGGGTCTGCGCATCCTTACTCTCCTACCTAACTCGTCCCAAACGTGTTCCATTGGCGAGAGATCCGGAGATTTTGAGGGCCAGTCTAGCATGTCAACGTTGTTCTGGTTTAGGAATTCTCTTGTTGCTCGAGCCGTGTGAGCTGTTGCGTTGTCCTGCTGGAATGTTAGACCAGGGCCATTGGTGCGCAGATATGGCAGTACAACGGGGGAGAGAATTTCATCTCTATATCTTTGGGATGTTAAGGTACTGTTCACTACAACAAGTCTTGTTCGGTTTCCACCACAAATTCCTCTCCAAACCATTACACTACCACCACCAAATCTTCCTACTTCTGTCACACAGCACCCAGCAAAACGCTCTCCACGTCTCCTCCAGACACGGGTTCTTCCATCGGCAAACTTCAAACTAAAACGAGACTCGTCACTAAAGAGAACTCTGGACCAGTCTTGCACCCGAGAGCGCAAATGGTGCCGCGCCCAGTTCCGTCGGGAGGTCATGTGTCGATCTGTCAGCTCTGTTCTTTTGTACGGTCTACGGGCTTTTAAACCGCATCGCTTCAGTCTGTTTCGTACCGTCTGAGAGCAAACTCCTCCCTAAAGCGTTTTGAGCTGAATCTACCGCCGTTAAAAATCTGTTTCTCAGATGAAGCAACCGGATTTGACGGTCCTCCCTAGGGGTGGTTACTCTAGGTCTTCCACTGCGGGGCCGGTCATCGGTAGATCCAGTGGTCTGGAAACGTCTCCAAAGAAGGCTGATCGTCTTCTGAGACGTTCCGACTGTGGCTGCTACAGCGTTTTGGGACATGCCTGCTTGGAGCAAGCCAACGCAGCGTTCACGGTTTTCTTTACACAATCGGGGCATTTCAAAAATCGCATTTAATGAACTAAATTTTTGATTTTCTTTTTTGACAAACAGCAAAGATTTTCTTTGCAAAGAATTTTGCGGATACACGTGGTCAAACTGTGTGTAGCACGGGCATCTACCCATTGTACTCACCGTCAGTTAAAGGGGTTACGGTTGAATAATCAGGATTTTTTCATTACAATAGATGTAGTTTAACTCTATTATATAGGACATTTATTGTCAAAAAATTTTGTTTGAACGAAAGTAAAACAAAATTGTACACTTACATATATTCCTTTCTTTTTTTGTTCAGTATATAAACATGTTTATAAATGCATATATTTCGAAATATTGAAACAAACACACGGTGCAGGGAAATCTCATTTACATATAGGTGACAACTTCCGTCCACCCTTTAGCCTTTTGTCGCATATCTAAGGCAGCAGATGCAGGTTGAGGGGCGATTTTTATTAATGACAGGTGTAATGCACCGTTTTGGTTGAATTGGTTGTAAGCTTAGATGTTGAATGACCGATCGGGAGACGGAGAGGATCGCCGATAATTTTGCCGATGAGTTTCAAGCAAAACTTCCAGCTGATGTGCCAGTTTGAAATAAATCCAAAATGGCGGCGATGGGTACCTTGTGTATTATTATATACAGGGTATTTATTTTTATTATGAGAAAAATATATAACGTCAGGTGCCTGTGATTGGGATCTATGAATGAATTTACAGAGTTTAACTTTGGAAAAGTGAGGTGAGTTATTAAACGCCAACCTACGTTGTCTCCCTTTGGCTTTGGCAGCAAGCCAATTGGAGAAACCATAGGTAATTGTCTGAAAAGCCCCTATATCCTGCCCATTTCAATTTCTTTGTCAATTTTATCTTTGAGCCCAATGGGATAATCATTCGCTGATTTTAAGTTATTACACTGAATCGGAAACCTAGGTCCAGTGTATTGAAGTTTAAAACCCTGTGAAAAACCTTGAATCAATTTACTTGCCACATATTTGTTCGGATAATTCACCAAATGTTTTTTAAGGACAGAGACATTAATTGGTTTTGAACCGAAGCGCCATAGATTGGGGTTGCGGAATCGTGGTCTGAAGGTTTGGCGCGAGTTGTAGGGGTGACTATTTGTGGTGGGGTTTTTTTGTGATCGAGGACTGGGTTGTGATTGATCGTTGGCACTGAAGGAACGAAAAGTTTGAGGGGACACGCTATGGGGGTGGGGGGGGGGGGGTAGTCATAGTGCTATGGAGCATTGAATGCAGGATGATTTCCCCCATATGTTCATGACTAACTTACGCTCATCAGCACCCATTTTTGGTGGGACTAATGTACCCAAATCAGTAAACTGACCGCTAATAATGCGCTGCTTTATTGCATTTGAAATATGCGTACTAATCATATGAATTGACGGGACAGGAACCGGAAGTTGAGGTGCAGCGCTGACGCCTAAGGATTGTTCCGAGTAACTAGTACTTGGAGACGATGCATCGGGGGTTGGTCCCGAGCTTTTCAAAGTGGTCCACACTGACTGCGACTGGGGGTCCGACGACTCAAGCACCTCTGGGATGGCCGTTGCCGATGCCGCCGTCCTTCTTTTCTTTGTTCTCGGGGGCATTGTTGGTAGCAAAAAGGAAGAAGGATTGGGTCTAATGTCTATTTTTTTTGGATAATAGATAGGTTGAGATTTAAAACGGGTACGAGTACGTGTGTTATAACTACACGTACACGTACCCGTTTTTGTATGTATTTTATCAGTTGAGATGATATAAAAGGCGATTGATGACTTTTGATGACTTTTGAGGCCTCTCGATGCAGTTTTGTGACATTAATTTACTTAATTAACTTCAAATAAATGGTGAATTTCTTATCAATCTGCATGCAAATGAAGTTTAAAAATCTATTTAATGTATCATAAGAATACTGTAAACGTATTATATTTGGCGTGTACGATATTTGGCGGAAATTAGTTTTTGAACAAGTTGGCGTGGATTTAAATTTGCTTATTCCTGAATGTGACTATTCTTATACATATTTGAATGGCATTTAATATTAAATCGCTTAAGCGATGTACTTGATATAGCGCCGAAGCCACATTCCGCTAAAAGCGCTAAATAGAATACACAGCCAAATGTAGTACGTTTACAGTATATTCACTCATCAATTAGATTATTTTGGTTGTAAAAGCTACAAGTTTGTACTTACGCAGGGCCTGGGAAGGGGCTGCGCCATGCGCCATATGCGCATACCGCCGAATAATGGCGCAATGCATATATGGTGCGCTGCGCCAAGCGGCGCGTCACGCAGTTATATTGTAAAATGTTCAAACGCATTATTTCGTAGTTTGTAATGTTATCATATTCGGCGTTTTCGGTAATTTTCAATGGAATTGTCCGAGGAGTTCGGAATGGAAATACTAGACATGCCGCCGACAATGAAAACTAAGTTTTCACTTACCCACGGACAAAAAACGTTTTAGATATTTATGCAGTTACCCACTGGTTTGTGTTTATTAAGCTTGCACAGATTGCACTCACTTTGCTGTTTCACACTGCAAGCTGTGAGCGAGTGTTTTCTCAGCAAAACATTATTCTCACCCAGCAGAGATCGGCTTCTTGGAGATCGGTTAAACAAAGAACAAAATCTTGATGACAGTGATGTTTTAAATGGAATTCTTTGAAAAAGAAAAAGCATATTATCTCTGTTCAGTGATGATATGTCAATAAGGCAATCCAAACACATTTTTGATTTGGCTTTATTTACATAAATTTTATTGTCAAAGATGCATGTTATGTATTATCATAAGCTGATGAAGTATTTCAAATTATGTATGACAGTCAATTTTAAAAATGGCACGCCCCATTGTATTTTTTCTCGGCCCCATAAATTTCAAAATGGCCCCATAATTTTATGAAGCATGGGGCCATTGGCCCTACCAGTTGTTTGTCCTTTCCAGGGACTGCTTACGTGTAGACGACACTCTACAAGTTTAGAGAATGAGTAGACACCTTGTCGTCACAAAAACTGATGACGTAATACGCGAACAATTTAGGTTATTCTTCTAGTACACGTACACGTACCCGTACACTTTTGAAATCTCAACCTCTCTGATATATGAAATTTATAGAATAATTCACAATGTTAATATTTAAGAAATAAACAACGTTATTTAGTGAACATGGCGTTATGAATAGCAATTGCTCTGCTGGCATATTCCATGATGCGCGCTAGCGCATCATGGAAAATATGCCAGCAGAGCAGTTGCTATTCATAACGCCATGTTCACTAAATAATCGTTGTTTATTACTTATATTTGCATTTTACAACCTGCAAATACCCTGTGTTAGCCTAAACCTTGACCTAGCTATTGCATCAAACATAAACTGTAATGTATTTTTTTTTTACTCTCATTGAACAGAATAAATAATATATGTTATAACAGTCACTCCTTTAAAATTTTAATATAGGACATGTTAAATGCACCAATGGTTTAGGGAGTTGGAGAAGAACACATGTATCGTATATTATAGCATTGAATCATGATTTTTTGAAGTATACACTCTCATAACTGCAGCGGTGTTTGCATACAAATTGAGTAACGCGCGTTAGCGCGTTATGAAAATTTGTATGCACACACCGCTGCAGTTATGAGAGTGTATACTTCAAAAAATCATGATTTAATGCTTATATTTACATTTTTTAACTTCTTGCCTTGTCTGCAAATGTGATTCATACCTTAAAATTCCCATCTTATCCTGAGGGTAAGTTAATAATAATGGAAGAGCCACAGTAACAGCCACAAGCGTGAACTTTGATTTTCGCTTGTGACGTTGCAGTTTACAGCGTTCAACGTTTGTGACGTCATAATAAAACTCGTCATTTTAACCTTTGACTACTTGTTGCATTTAGAGGCATTTGAAGATCAAAGAATTTAATGGAAAAACACAGTAGAATGTAAATATTATAGCATTGAATCATGATTTTTTGAAGTATACACTCTCATAACTGCAGCGGTGTGTGCATACAAATTGAGTAACGCGCGTTTGATTAATAAAGACTTATGATTGATAACGTCATGGAAAAGTATATGACGTCACACCTTTATGACGTCATAGTACGCCAACAGTCAGGTACATACATCATGGTATAGTTAGGAAGAGTTATCTTTCCTTGTACATTGAATTTTGTACAGAAAAATATAAAAATTAAACACTTTTGTTTTATTTAGGTACATTTTTATTATACAATAATAAATAACATTTGTAATTGATTAAAATTAAATATGAATAAAACTAAAATGCCTTGTTTTGTATTTTTAACTTTAGATATTTTATATTAAACACCACATATTTTTGTTATTAGAAATATACACTATATATACGAGTAAAAATCATTATCAAATTGTTGAGAATTCGCTATTTGAAAGTGTGTGAGGCAATTGCGCATACAGGGAGAGCAGTTGCGATTATGGAAAAATAAAATAAATGCAATTGCTCCGTGTAGTCTTATAGTGGGAAAGAACAATGGATATGCAAATATAAGAGAATAAAAATGCAATAATATAAGAAAAGTTTTGATTAATAAATGAGACAAGTAAAAAAAATAATAGGTCTCCAGATAGCGAGGGCGAACGCTGCAAAAATTGCAGCTAAAAGCTATAATATTTTATAAAATAAACACCCAGTATTTTCACCAACCTCATTCAACGAGTTGCTGAATGAAAAGGAGGCTAAAGGATCAATTCAAGGGGAATAACTTCAATTGTTAGGTTAACTGCGTAGGCGGATCTAAATATTGACATGCAATAAATTGAGGATAACGCTGCACACTTTGATAAAAACGTCCAATTCAAAAGGAAACTGGATGTGATAATATTTTTTTATGAAATGAAACATTGCCACGTGTATGTTATCGTCGGATTTTTCATCATTGTATTTCTAACCCTTGTTATACTAAGTACAGTAATATTAACGTTTACGGTAAAGTTATAGACTTTAATGTACAAGCAAACATTCATAAATATAATTTTAAATTAATATATTCCAATTTCAATAAATAATAATAATAATCATCATAATTAAAACTTGTCAAATAAACACAGTTTTAATTTTGTCGTTAAATATTAATTCTTCTTAATTCTGAAGAGTGTTTGACTAGTATCTTTCAAAGTGTCTGTTAATTGATCTTGTCTGTTTCATTGTTTTCACAGCTGGCTTGGTTGAGTGACATAATCTTGCCATTATAACTACAAATATGATTACAAATACAACAGCAACAATGGCTATGACAGCAAATGTCCAAGTTTCAAAACCCCAAGTATTATTCTGATCACTGCTGTAATCTGATGAACCAGTACCAATTGCTGTGTCAGGTATTCTCGAAGGAGTGAAATCCGTACTGTTATTCTTGAACTTGTTATACCCTACAAATACAGCTTCTGTGGTTATGTCAACTATATTCGAGATGCTTGATTCGGAAGTATTATTTATGAGGATGGTGTTGTTTACAGACAAAATTGACTTTAATTTATGAATCTGTAGAATTTATCAGCAATGTACATTGCATTTAAACTTCGAACTCTATACATAAAAGAAGAGACTTTTATCAATTATATTCAAAATTGTTTGAGTTTTGTTTCCTCTTTCTTTTCTCTTTTGAGAGGTTTTGTCGACAAATATTAATAATGTTAACGGGCTTATCATAATGTTGATCTCAAATTCCAAGCGTCAAACTTAATAAATCAATAAATATTTATTAACGTCTGTTTTATGAATTTCGTGTTTGGAATCTCAAATTTAGGAAGAGCCTTCGATCAGGACTTTTGTATTAAAAGACACGAAGAAGCTATAAAAAAGCAACACTTGCTATGACAACTAATGCTTAGTATTTAATACCTGAACTGCTGTACTCCAAAGAAACAGCATAATTTGTTGTTGTGCCAGATATAATCGAAGTGGTGAAATCCGTAGTGTTATTTTTGTTAAACTTTGTATTTCCTTCAAATACAGCTTTTGTGGTCTTGTCAGCTATTTTTGACGTGCTATATGCAGAAGTGGTGCTGATATCCTCTATAAGAAAAACAAATTGGGTATGATTAAATAAAAGATTATCATCTATCATTCAATTTATTCCCAGGATAATGAAGCCGTTTTCATTTTCGAGAAGTTTAATAAAAAGGTAAATGATTTGAGTTGCCTTGCATGTATGTTTTCAAGCACAAATTCCAAACGTCAATTAATTGTAAATTAAATTTAAGCACTGTAGTCTAATGAGCAGAAACATTCCACAGCTACAGGTATCTTATTGGACGGGTTGCAGCACAATATCAGATTCACTGGACTCGATGTTATTTGTATTTAAGATGACGTCACAAAAATGTATTGGTATAGATTGATTTTTTTTATATTAAAGCATTTAGCTAAGAGTTATGATTAGATTTTTTTTATCTCTAGACATCGTTAAAACGATTTTGTGGTTTATCACCGATTCCATTAACCACATGACTTTATGTGCTCAACGCCTAATAAGCCATTTGCATGTGTATTGAGTCTGAAAATGTTGCCTCGAGTGCTATTATTATGTATTATTTGTCAATTCCGTTTGTATCCAATATCTTTGAGGATCATTGTATTGTTGTAGTATAAATTGAATATCCAAGGTTTGCACAATAAAGTTCCGAGACTTAAGAGGGCTCGAAGGTCGTGGCCAGTTTTAGACTGCATTGATCTCCTTTTAAAGACAAAATATATGAACTTTCTCTTTACTAAATGATGATTTATAGCTTAACAAATTATATTTGAAATTTTCAGGCAGATCTGATGATTAATTTGTTGACAATCCAGCCTCCTTAATTTGTTCATTTGGATATTAAGATACGTTTATGGCTCTTAAAATTTGCATTTTCCGGAAATATGTATCTTTAAGTCTCAAGAAAGGTAAATGCAGTCCTTAAGTACAAGTAGTTAAAGATGACTAATGATGTTTTCAATTCACAAGTAAGTTTTTTTTAAAATGAGTTTTGAGTAAAGTTACTAATAATTTTTAAATGTACAGTTAAGCATTCTTTCTTCAATGTATTTAGGTGAATGCTTGATTACCATAAATTTACCTTTTCTAAATCCGTAAAAAGTAATCATCCACGATTTCAGTGTTACTGAAAAATTAAAAACAATATTATTGTGTCTTACATTATGATATAACATAATGATATCTATATAACGTTTGATATGAAAATTTTAAATTTGTAATTTATGTTCGTTACTTTTTTATTTTTTTACCTTGAGTAGTGTATTCATTGTCTGTTTTTGCTGAAAGTTTCCAAACCCCTTCAAGTGTTTCCCCCCAAAAATGAACTGTTGAAAAATCCCATACTTTTGACCCTGAAGATGGATACTTTACCGAATCCAAAGGTCTCGGGGTCATTAGATACGATTTTGTCCCGGTCGTTGATTCCAAAAGCAAAATCACGTTTCCTCTTTTCCCAGTGTAAGAAAATGACACTCTGACTTTTACATGTTCAAGACTGTCTATTTGACAGCTTTCACCATTACGTATTCTCTTACTGCTAACAACAGTCGGGGAGTAGTAGTGTGTTGATCTGAAAATCATTTCTTACATATATCATTACTAGCATTTTGTGTAAATCATTTGTGAAATAATTTCTTATCATAAATAAAAAATATATATATTGTAAAATTTAAAGTTAACTACTAAAATAACAAAAAGAGGATGATTTATAAATTCAATTTGTCAAATTTTAGTGGTAAAAGCTATTTAAAGGCCCTGATTAAATCAAAATTACATTAGATTGGTCCTGTAAAAAATTGATTCGTTATATATTCTTAAGCAGAAAATTTGTTTTTATGATAAATTTTTATTTTAATCTCATCTATCATAAAGGTTTAAGTTACATGCAACATTATTATTAAAAGCAGGTTTGAATTTCAAAATATACAACTAATATTGCTATAAATATTGCTATAAACTATAATATTGCTTGACAGCATCATGCATACCGAACCACATAAAATTCGGAAGTAGAACAGGATACTTGTTTTGCCACCGACACCCAACTTTTTGCTTTCTTAACCAATGCTTCTGCATCCATTAGTCCGAAACCAAGCACTTGACTTACTAAAAACGAGAAGAAAAATTTACAATTGTTTTCCTTATTGGTTTACAAAATAATATCAACATATTTATGCTTTAAACGTTCCTACCGTAAAATCCACCACCATTGCGCTGCCAATATGAATATCCGTCTCGAAGATTATGTCTTTTGCTTGTTTGTACAATAAGATGTTGTATATCACGCCAAGTTAAAGATGGGCTGGAAAGAAAGAGGTTAAAATTACTTGAAATTCGGTTTAAAAGTTCCTTTTTGGCATCATTGTTGCACAATGCTATCGTGCAATGACATAAGCTTTACAAAATACATGAATTATCATTATAATAAAAATAATAAGTTTTTACGAATGAATTCTATTGATCATGAATAAATTATCTTAAGACTAAATACAGAACTTCAAAATTAAGCGGTTGAGAGGGTGATAACTTTGCTGACTTTGTTTATCTTTCCCACTTTGGTCTCTTTTCACAACAACAACAAAATCGCAAAACGCACAAGTTTGACAAGTTTTTTAACCAAAGGTCTTGGTTGAGATAGAGGGAACCTATATGAGACCTAAAAAAATTAATTTTTCCGTCGAGCTATAGGTAACATCAAAACATAATGCTGTTTTAAATCTTTATGAACATTTCTTGAAGTGAGGGATCTAGTTGTTGTAGGAAATATGTTTATTCAACATATTTTTACATCAACATAATGAAGTTCTAAAATTATACCAGACGTGTCTTACTTTGTTTCCAATGCTAAGGCTATCATCCCTGTCGCTGATGGAGCTGAAAATGATGTCCCTCTCAATCCATCCGAACAAGACGATGAAAAGGAAGTTGATGTCTAATTTCATACATGTAAAGATAATAAACACTAGCATCACATTTGCATATTTCTGACAGTTCTTAGTATATGAACAGATCCAACTAAAAAATGATAGTTCCAAATTTGTAAAACAAAGATTTTAATTACAAAATGATAAATCTTATTCCTTGAGTTTAAATAATACGCATTTGGTTTAAATAATAGGCGTATTTTTAATATTATCCCAAATTTGACATTTTGTTTGAAAAAGTAAAAATCTATATACCTTAAAAACTATTGTTGAATTTTAAAGATGAACTTATGTTGTACATATCTTCAATGTTGGCAAAACTCACCAGTGTTTTGTTTTCGTTTCCAGAGTATGTTGCAGCAAAGACTGGGGCACAGACTTCAGCATAATATGCCGCTCGCCCGTCGGCTCCCACACTGGTTATTGGTATCGTATATATACTATTGACATAACCATCCCCATTGCAATTATCATTCAATCCTCCATTTCCTGCCGCCCACACGTAAATAACACCTTTTGCACCTCTACCCTGGAATAATAATTTATTTCGTAATTTATTTTCTTCATATAATACAAACTTTTACAAACTTTCAAATATACTACTATGCAAATACCTGAGTGACACCATCATATAAGGCACTTTTAGTCACAGAGCCAGGTCCAACGTATCCATATCCAGGCCTAGGGCCCCAACTGTTTGTGTAAATATCGACATCCGTCAAATGATGATTCAAGGCCAATGCTTCTGTGACATCTGTTACTCCCCTATCGCCAAGTATTTTGATTCCTGGAAAATATGGTATAGTTTTAAATTACTTTAATTCATTTAGTTTTACGAAAGAATGAAATTAAACTAAATAGTTTGATTTAGACAGTTTAAGTTTTGTATGACAAATACTTAGGACTAAAAAGGTCTTTGTATTCAACCGACCCGTTTTTCTTACCGATGATCGTAGATTTATGAGCGACACCTACGATACACCGATTGTTGTTTGCTTCTGCAGCTACCAGCCCGGTTACCTTAGTTCCATGACTGAAGTTTAAAATTAAAAAAGGTAAATATATATATAAATAAAAAAGTACTGACATATACTGTAGTATACATATTTATAAAGCATGAATCAAAGTGTAAACAAATCAGATGGTCGAGTTTAAAGACAGATATGTAAATTGTAACACTACTTTTATTCTTGTTCATGTCTACTTGCTTCGTATGAGTTATATACAAATACGGCTTCTACAGATAACTAGTTCAGTGAAATGATTTACCCATCCTCTACGGAGGTCGGCGTTGGGTTTGAATCGTAATTGTAATAATCGTAGCTCTTCACTGCGTTCTGAAATATTCAAAAATATAATTATTCTGTTTTAGTGAATCAACTTGCTATAATTCTTTGGCAAATGTTTATTTTGTAATATTCCAAGAATTAACTATACTTTAGTACAAGATTATTAAAATCAATTTAGATTAATATCTTTCAATTTCAACGCATAACACAAAGAAGTGCATGGCAACTAAGATCAGAAATGATAAATAATATCAATACGTCATTAGACAAATAATGCATATTGTACTATATTGTTGCGCAGGTCCGGGTGATTCAATTGCAAGCCATCATCAACAACAGCCACAGTCACGCCTGATCCAGAGAGACCCACAGACCAGGCCTCTTGGACTCTCATCGAAGGCAGCACTTGGTTGTTCTAAGTAAAACATAAAACATTTATGAATTAGATGATCTAGATAAAGTCGTAGTTTTTTTTCAATGTTGAAGTCCTTGGCAAATAATTGAACTTAACCAGAGAGAGAGAGAGAGAGAGAGAGAGAGAGAGAGAGAGAGACAGAGGTGCTAAATTTACCAGGTTCCACATTTCAGTCCAGTTGGAGTCTATAGTTCTATGGTAATTTCTATGGAGTTTTTGGTATTCTATATTATTGATCTAAATATACAAAGATACACTGATATATTCAGGAAACTGTACACCATAGTTTAACCTGAATAGAGTGTACATAGCATCACTTAAAAGTGTAGACTTCCGTGTCAGTTACCTAGCTTGTCTTAAAAAAAACTCCTTTGATGTGGTATAGTAGGATTACAGAAGTACGAATATTCATTTTAGACCATTATAAGAGAAGAAATATATTTATTGCAATAATATCAACCCATCGATATTGATATATAAAGTGGATACTTGTTTGAAAGTCAGAAAACGACCAAGGGGTAGTAAGGTAAACAACCGGAGTGGCATACCTTTCCTATTTATATGTGCAAATTTTTTTAATGGTGGCAAACCTCTGCCCATTGTGTGTCGGTTATTTCTCTTTCAAGTACGTTGAATTTTGACATGTAAAATAGTTATGTCAACATGCAAATTAACTACGTTAACATGCAAGACATTGCAATCAGATCTGAATTGTGAAAAATCTCAAAAATATCAAATGTCACCTACGTGTGACTTCCAACATGCTATATGATATATACTTATTTACGCAACATGCAACTAATTTATATTGACACGCGAAATAAATATGTCGACATGCAACTTATTTATGTTGACATACACCTAGGTTATGTTGACATACGATAAAAATATGCTGACATGCAGCATTTTTTATGTGAACATTAAACTTATGTATGTTGATATGCAAATTAGTTATGTTAACATGCAATTTATTTTTGTTGCCATCCGATAATAAATATGTTGACATGTATTTTATTTCTGTTAACAATATACATGTGGACATACTGAGCTCGCATCTATGGGCGGCGGAAAGGGTAAAAAAGACGTTAATGCAAAACGAACAACTTATTTTTAAAAACATGCTGAAATACGAAACAGGCCAGTTAAAAACAAAACCAACAGCCTCCTTAACAAAACCAACAGGGCCTAAATCCTTATCTATAATAATGGTAATTATCACATTCTTTCATTTTACATGATATTGTTTCATATCTTTTACGTTTGTTTTGCATGATTGTTATTTACACAAAATGTAAAGTAACTGATGACCCAATCAACTCCCCCAACCCCCACCCCCGCCCAAAAAAATATTAAAATTGATGCTTTATATGCTTGACCAAACTTGAAAGTCAAGTTACAAACGAAATACAGAGCTTAAAAGTATGTTTTATGATAAGCTGAAGTCCCCCCCCCCACTCCTGACAAACTCAAATACAATGCAGCTTAAATTTTCATAAAAACGTTCCCGTTATTCAAGGGTACGTTTTCTCCAGGTTACGATTTCTCCTGATACCTCTTTGCACGCCATCTAGCGTTTATTCAATGCATGACTGTTGGTTTTGCATCGGTGATCGTTTGTTTTGCATCGGTGTCTGTTGATTTTGCAAAAGAGACTGTTGGTATTGTTTGAAGCTGGTCTGTTTCGTATTTAAGCATGTTTTTAAAAATAATTTGTTCGTTTTGTATTCATGTCTTTTTTTTTACCATTTCCGCCGCCCATACGCATGCCTATATAACAAAGTTGTTTATTAACAAAAATAAAGTTGCATGTCAACATTAATAAGTTGTATGTCAACATATGTACGTCTTTGGCATGTCAACATAGCTAAGTTGTATGTTGACACAAATTACATGTAGTTGCATGTCAAAATTAATTAGTTCCATGTCAATATAAACAAGTTGCCTGGCAGCATATTTTTCGTGCATGTCAACATAAATAAGAAGAATATAACATGCTGGAAGTTACATCTGGGCGCAATTTGATCAATTTTTTTATTCTTTACATAATGTTGACGTAAAAACAATGTTCTTAATTGCATGTCAACATGGTTATGTTTTATGTTGACAGTATTTTATTTCATGTCAACATATTTATCTCGCATGTCGGCATATTTGATTGAAAAAAACTTGCAAACAAGGGGTAGTTGTATTCCACATATGTTTTACATAATCCGATTCTTCTCCATTACTTTTCAGATTTGGAAAGGGCCATGTTGTTTTCAAGACAAAGAATTTCTATGAAGTTCACCGACTTTTTCGAGTGATTTGTAATTTTGTTTTCTTCTGTGATCTAAATTGTTGTGTGCGAGATAAAAATTGTCTAACCGTTTCTTTAAATTTTATCGCCAAGTCTTGAATTATGGTATCATCTCTGCTAGTTCCGGATTTGGACCGTTGTCTTGCATCGGGACATTTTATCAAGAAGTATTCACTTGTAACCTATGTATAAAAAGTTGAACTAGACTACCTTTTTATAAAAGAAATGAAAAATTGTGCAAGTAATGATTTGATGAACGCATGTTTTTTCTATAAAAAAAAATAACAATTCAAAAGGTGCATTGAAAAAAATAAATAAATGTAATATAAGTGTTAATTTTGATAGATGATAAAACTTCTGTGATAATATTGATAATTTGTCATTGAAGTGCTAATCATTTTCCTTTTTATTAGTACCTTTATATATGAAATAATTATCAATTTTATTTTATCAGTTCTACTGAAAACATAACTAAGCTATTCAATAACAGACATGTCATTATACTGAAAAAAAGAATGTTATTTTATAGAATATCGTTATACTTACTTGCTTGACAAAGTTGCATCCGGCGTTATTACAAAAGTCAATCACGTGGGTTTTAGAGTTAGCTTTGATGGCGTATTCATTAGCTGAAATTCTTTTAGTAATATTATCTGAGGTTAAAATGACGAAAGAAACCAAAAGCAACACAAAGTGCATACTGAAAAAAATTTCAACAAAGCAATATTGCAGCAAGTGCGATTGAATGCACGAAATGAAAATGCCTAAAGTTTTTGAATGCGCCACCTATTAAACAAATACATGGGAGTGGCTATGATAACAGTCAGAACACCTGACGTTTGGAAAATCGACAAAACCCAGGTAATCTTAAACAGAAAATGGTAATTATCTTCCTGTTTAACGAGACAATTGCGATATATATCATATATATTTTTATCCATTATCTTAACATCAAGGGAAGGTATGTCTTTCAGACCAGCCATTTTAATTTGAAAACAACGACATTTATTTTTTGTCTTTGCTTATTCGAACTACAATAATAGTGTATTAAGTATTGTATTTCAAAACTACACAACGTCAAAGCATATTGAACCATGATTTTAAGTGCAAAACAATAAATTTCCCTCTCGTTCGAAGTTGTATTTGCTGTTCAATCAATTTATTCATTTACACACACCACACAAGTAGAATTTCTATGCTATCTTAATGTACAATGCAGTATGTACTTGCACGTTTCATTTTGGGATTTCCAATCAGTGTGTCATTCGTTTATTTAAAGAGAAGAAGGGATTTTATGCCGTTTTTGATTTATTTTAATTTTCTTATCAATGCACCTTAAGTCAAGGACTGACATTCAACAGATTATAATCTTAAGTACTTCCTTGTATCTCTTTTAAAAGACTATATCATGTTAAGGATAAAACTCTTATTCCTGTGATTAATTGTTTGAAAAAAATTACTTTCTCTAACAATTCATGTCAATTAATTTTACAGAAATATATATATATTAATATATATTTAAATCAAGGAGTGTACATGGTAAATTTACTAAATTGAAATTTAAATAATGCTGACGTGTAAAATAATTACACAGAATATTATATTTGCTTATAACACTCTCAACGTATGCAACATTGAATTACATCTTTAAAGATGTCTTTAAGATTACATGTAATAAATTGTTCCTTCAACATTTGATTTATACATTAAGCTATACAAATGGATTATTTTTACTATGTTTCAAGATGTTGAAACAAAACCTGAAGAACCCTAACACACAAAATATGTCTTCACGATTAACGAAACTTATCTAGTACAGATTTTTTTTTAAAAACTAGAGCAACTATATTCTTCTTTTGAGCAACGAACATAAGTAATACAAAAGTCCGTTTACCATAGGATTCGACGAAGCGGTTTAATATAATAAAATAAAATGTCATATATAATGGTACAAATTATACCTTACAGATCAAGATATACAAACACGAATGAAGTCAAGCTTGTAAGTGTATTTTCTATCTAAATTTTCTTATTTAGTAGAAAGTTATTGATATATCATAAAAAATGATAAAGTTTCATCCTTTGAAAAATAGCATCATGATTAAATATTTTTCAAATAATTCAGTTGAGCTATTCGCTTTAAAAAGTTTCAAAAATCTTTGTTGGTGTATAATTTTATGTTTGGACGACTTCAAAAGTTGGTCATGTTATAATCAGCTACCTTGCAGATGTACATGTACTAATACCGGCTTTGATAAAATATTCGTTCACAAAAGTACATATCACTAAAAATGGTCTAAAAACAAAAAAGGAATAACACTGACGCTAGCTGACAACATAGACTTTTAATAAATATATTCATTTTATTTTTAACAATGTATTGAACATTTTATAAATCTTTCATGGTCAAGTGTCTTATTTAAATGGGGGTTTAGAGCATGTTGCTTTCCAATCTTCTTATCAGTGCACTTTATATAAGAAAATATTTCTTACAAAGCAAGTATACTTCCTCGTTCTTTTTGTCTCGTGTACTAAACTACAAAAACTCGTGATTTTCAATGTGCTCTATTATAAATCGGATGTTGGAGTACTTCATATCTAAGTTTTTACTTTTCAGTCATTTTAATTGAGAAAATACAACTTTATTAATGCCGTTTGCTTTGTACGAAAGCCCACTAAGCTCTTTTTTCTAGGTAAAAATATTTTATCGCGAATAAACGCAAAACTTTCGCGAATAAACGCGTAACTTTCGCGGTATAACGCGAAACTTTTGCGATATAACGCAAAACTTTCGCGAATAAAAGCGTAACTTTCGCGAATAAACTCGAAACTTTAAAAATATAAATATTGTCATTTCATACAAGAACCCTTATTAATTACAATTATTGAAAACGAACACATTTTAATTTTAAATAGATACTTATTATTCTTTTTTATTATATCATCCGTTTTACGTTGATTTATCAATACAAAATTATATATTTTTTATATATAGATAAAAAATTATAAATAAATCTAATAAAACTTCATAAAACTTTAAGATAAAATGTAGATAAAGAGGTAGAGCATTTTTTTATTTGTTCGCCGACCCTGTGTTCGAACAGGCATTCAATAATTATTATCTTCTATTTCTAAAATTAATATAAATTCAAACGTGGGAAATCTTTTAAAATATTAGTACTTATTTTCAAACGACATAATTATGTGGTAAATTTAGAGGACGAATTTATGTTATCTTAATTTGAACAATAGCTTAAAAAAATTATATATTAAACTTATTCCAATTCACAGCTTGACTTATTTTTCTGATATAAAGCCGTTAAACTAGACGTTAATTTATGTCGCGGCGATATAACATATATAACGTTTTGAACAATGATATCCTTTCAATTTTACAATAATATTTTATAAAAATTTTATTTCGAATTAAAATTGTTATAATGCAAATGTTGGTGCCTCATTTTCTATACTACAGCTCTCATAAGAATATGAGAAGCGCGTTGCATTGTCGTTTGAAAATCAATATTAAGAATTAAAAATTTCTCATATTTGAATTCATATTAATTTGTTTGAAGTTTTATCAGATTTATTTATATCTATATAAAAAAAAATGAATTTGTTTCATTTAAAACTGAAATGTGTTTGTTTTCGGTCATTGTGCTTCACATGGGTTCTTGTATAAAATGGCAATATTTATAATAAAGAAACGCGTTTAATCGCGAAAGTTTTGGGTTATATCGCGGAGGTTTTGCGTTTATTCGCGAAAGTTTTGCGTTTATTCGCGAAAGTAATGCGCTTTATCGCGAAAGTAATGCGTTTAATCGCGAAAGTTTCGCGTTTATTGGCGAAAGTTTCGCTTTATATTGCGGAAGTTTCGTGTTAATGCGCGATAAAAATATTTTTTTTTACCTACGAAAGTGAGCTGAATGGGCTTTCCTAGCTTTGTTATCTCCTATTTCAATAAATCATTACTTTTTATTTCGGCCTGAGAAACATGTCGAAATTTAATATACGATAAGTAAGTAAATACATGTATTATATTACATCAATCTAATTAAAATTAGATGTTAGATCCGCTCGCTTAATCGCTACACAAACATCTAACAACATCCCATGCAGGGTCACGTCAGTGTGACCTTTCAGTTAGCCAATGAAATCACGACTCCAAATCTTTGGCTGTGGGCACAGAACTCCTCTGCTTTTTTTTTATCGACATACGTAGATGACCGAGGTGTTCAAAGCGAAAGAAAAACAAAAATGGCACAGCCCATGAAAACGATGAAAACTTGTGTTTTAGGAGATGCCTGTATTATATGTGGATTTTCGTTTGTCCAATACGAAAAGACAGCTGATGGGACTGATATTATTCACAAGTTCTATCAAAATAAACTAAAACTGAACACAGAAAGGATATATTGTATACGGAAAGTAACCGAAAGATCGGATCTCGAAGGGTGTAACGCGGGCGTTTGAAGGAAATGCTTCAGAAATGTCGTCCAAAATGCACCCCAATATCTCTTCTTGTTCTTTTTTAAGCTTTTTAACGTTGAATAACTGAAGCACTTCTTCGGACGCCAATTTGAAACTTCAACCGAGTTGATTTTAGAAACACGAATCTGATTGGATAATTCAGAAATGTTTATTCATATTTGAAAGGTCACACTGACGTGACCCTGCATGGGATGTTGTTAGATGTTTGTGTAGCGAGTAAGCGAGCGGATCTAACATCTAATTTTAATTAGATTGTATATTACATTAAAGTTACAACATAGGTTATTGCAAAATATATATACTTTAAAAAAAACAATGTCTTTGCCTTTATATACAAAATTGTAGGATGTACATTGTTTATTAGCACTTTATTTATGGAAAAGGTTTAGTTTTGATAATATTTTTAGATTTTGGTTTTGGTGATTTTTTGAACACCAACACACAAAATCCAAAAACGACAAACGTAGCTAACCCAGCAAAGATTGTTAAGATTATCAGTATATATTTAGCATCCGAGCTCAGCCAATCAGAAGATGCCGATGTGGAGGTGGAGTCTGTTTCTACAAATTTTAAAATATCTTGAAATCAAATAATAATATTCATACAAAGTATATTTCAATATGTTATATATATATATAACATAGTATGTTCCTAGATATGAATTTATGTCTATTGAAGTATTGATTTTAGCAAAAGATAATTATATGAATGATTTTCCATTTATATTTTTGTATAATCTATGGGTATGAATATATAGAGATTTTATTGTAGGAACAAAGGCATGGACTATACCGTTTCATGACAATCACTTTTAATGTTTAAACAAAGCGTTTGGTACAACTGTTCTGAGCATCATCAAATGCTTTCATTTTTGGTTTTATATAATTAAATTGTACATTATAAGTTCATTGTAATAATAATCAGTTTTTATAATTTAATTCTAATCAAAGTAATAACTTCTATATATACATGTAGTTGTGTTGTACTATATTTAAGGCATTTAGTTATACACCGTTTTATTCAACTAGGATTGCTTTTTGTCAAGAGGTAAACATAATTATTCGATCATACGTGTACTTGGCACTCGTCATTGTGAGACGCAAGGTTCTAGATGCTTAAAGTCGTGTATTATAAAGCAATAAAATAATGAAAAATATTTCAACGATTTCTACTATTTAGTGCAACAGCCTCCCAAATGACTACTGACTGTAGGAAATTCATTTTCTTGTATATTTATGATTTTCAATCCACCAATGATCGGCAAAGCATATCGTATTGGTTATTTATGTATGAAATCAATTTGAAAGATCAATTTAGATGACGTGCAGCTGTATAATTAAACAACGGGACTAAAGAGATTAAGTATTCATGAGAACCGAGTAAAATGTAGCGGTATGGCCAACGGTTAGTAAGTCTATCCAAGACTAGCCAGTGGTTTTGGATAAAAATTTATTTTAAACGACATAGAATCTCGCTTAAATAATATTTTCCTATTTAATTCATTGTTAGTATCATTGGTGACATAAATAGAAGTTTTGTAACCCTTTTACTGAATTCATATACAGGTACTAATACATGTATCGTGTTCAATAATCGTTATTTCTATGCATGTACAATGTACATGTATTGTTTACATTTCAACATTTAAGGAAAGTTTACATAATCTTAGTTCAAACGTAAGATGTCATAATTAAACTATGTACATGCTTTATACATATGACACTGATATTACCTTTCATTTGAACAGTGAGTACTTTGGGTCCAACAATGTTTTTCCCATCGAATACATAGATATAGAGGTCAAAACCTGGCTCCGTCACATTTACCACACTGCTCTCAGTAAGAACAGCGCCAGCTGAGAAAAACAAAATAATGATACAGGTACTTGTATAAATATGTTTTAAGGTACGTAGCTACTTTGTATTAGGCTTAGAATGTTTCTATTTACTATTGTAATTTTCTGTTGGCACTCACGAAAAATACTTGGTACGCGAGAATTACAATTCAAATCATTTAAAACAGTATGTCTTAAAGGCACAACATTGTTGCGATACGTACAGGCAAATATCTTAAATGGACATACAGACGGTATACATGTCATGTTGTAGTACAGCTGGGCAGATTCTTTGTCAGTCGTCGTCACAGTAAAAATGGACGTCCCGACGATTGTGTTTGGAGACACACTAACGCCTTAAAAATAACATGCAATTCAGTTTTAACAAAATCTTACAATTGTTGCTTTTAACATGTGTGTGCAGCTCATTTGATCAAAGTTACTTTGTCAGTCGTTGCCACAGCAAAAATGGACGTCCTGACAATTGTGTTAGATGCTTCAAAATAACATGTAACCATCTTTTTGCCTTTTGAAAACGGAATGTTCAGTTTTATTGAAGTTTGTGTCAGTACAAAAGATGGTTTTTGTGACATAATATGTATGGGGGAAATCAAAATCCATGTGTTCATATCTACCACATCGGTAGATGCGCAAATTGTTTGATATTTTGTTGATTTCCCCCCTTTTTTTGCAAAACCAATTTTTCGTCATTTACTGTTATTAATAAATGACATTTTTCATTCACACATACAATTGTTGCCGTACTTCAAATAAAGACAAAAAGGCGAGCCGCGGTGAGCTGCTCGTTTCAGGAAGAACAGTGTTAGCCATAAATGTTGTTATTGCAAACGCTTGGGATGGTTGCTTTCAACATGTGGATGCAACTTCAGTTTTAATCAAAGAATTAAAAATTATTTCTTTAAAGACAACAACTTTGTTCAATTGTTATATAGAAAATTAAAATAATTGTGTCGTTTTTTATGTACATGTTAACAATGTAATTCTGAATTCAATACTTATGCTAATTATGCTAGTGCTATATTTAAAGACTAATTAAAGCTATGAGAATACTTTTTTGTTATTTAAACACAAATATAAATACAATTTAACAATATTTCTGTGGACAATGTAAGAGATAAATAAGTATCGAATTCATTTATCATTGGTATACATTGGTTATTATTGCAGAATAAAAACACTGTTTTCTAAATCATTACAAGAGGTTATTTAAGATTGATGTATTGTTCACTGGTTGTTCTTAGTTATTTCGTACATGTAAATGCCTGCAGCCTCTTAGAACACACATCATCTTAATCATCTAAAATACGTTATATGATTAACAAACGGATCTAACTTATATCTGTATACGACTTAACTTGCATACAAAAAAATAATAATCTTACTTGCTGGAAGGTTTGTGATGACTGGCGGTTCGTTTTTGGCCACGTACACAACAAATGTGCTGCTCACCGTATCCTTGGTGTCTGTACAATCAATGGTCATCAAGTACTCTCTAGCTGTATCATAGTCCAGAGAAGCGCCACCTCGGAGATAGATGGAGTATCCTGTGAAAAAAAAATCAGTATAAAAAGGTGTTTTTTTTAAATAACATTTTGTCATACAGAATTTAAGAAAAACCATATTGTATATAATGCAATCATTGTGGTAAAATCTACAAAGGAAATACTATTCTTACTAGATCTTCCGACTGAGTAATAAAAGTACACATCATTTGTCGTGGGAACTGTACTATTTAAGGAGCACGTCACTACATCTCCTACTGTTGGATCGGTAACGGTCAGAATGAATAATTCCGTCTCCTCCGAGAGATCTTCACTTATTTCAGTAGTATTGGGAAGATTTTGAAAAACTGGAGGCTGATAAAAACAACCAAAAAAAAAGTCATAATAGCAGCTGTAAAAATAATTCTCTATTTATTCTAAATATCAATTTTACCTTGTTGGCAACAGTAAGGGTAAAGGTGGATGATACTGAATTGCCGCATAGATCCACTACAGAAAAACTGAAGACGGTAGTACCAATAGCCAACGTTGTCAAAGTAGTCAGGTTTCCTGTTAAATAAAATCCCTTTAACTCGCTCGGCAAGAAATAAAAACTTGTATAAAAAAATGAAAAGAGACCAAAAACAATATTTCTCACCAGAGCAACAATGACCAGATAGGTTAATTTAAACATATTTTATTGAGTAATCAAATGGATTAGGCAACAGGCAAAGCCTATATAAACCCTCTCCAAAATACAAAGTCAAGTAATGGTGTTATAAAATAATCTATAAAATATAGTATTGCCAGTTTACAGAGTGATACATTATTGATCTTTTTAGTATACAAGACAGATAGGTTAATGTTGACCTAAATATTTTTATTATTTATTTATTGAATTAATTCTTTAAAACCATAGGTATAAATGCACACTGATTTTTTTTATACTTCTTCGCATTAATCAGATGTCTTATAAAAAATCATATATTATTCAGAAAAATCATTTTCTATGAGTCTCAATCTATAAACTTGGACCCTGCAGCATCCTTACTGTCGTACATTCACAGGTTTTGTCGAAGAAGACAATAGACTATTTTTAAAGAGTTGCTATAATTTCTTCATATTATTATCTGTACAGTGCTTTTTATTATTTTCACAAATCAAAACCATTTCCCCCCTTTTCCCTTCTAGTTGTTAATGGTGTTGACCTCGGGGGGGGGAGGGGGGGGGCAATGAAATAAAAAACTCAAGACTTTAAATCATTCGCTTGTCTCCTAAATTTTTTTTACAAGTTATAGCCACTGCGTTCTTAAAAATTGTCTATTTTAATTCTATGCATTATCAGATTAAACTTTAAAGTCCTCTTTTGGTCCTTAATTAGACCGAGAGGTAATGATTTAAACAAACTATCCTATAAGTGTGTTTACCAAAAGTTTCGATATGGCTGGTTATCTCGTTCTTCGTGAAGAAGATTTTCAAAGTGCTTCACAGTATTTTCGTTATTTAAAACATTTAAACAAATTAAACAAACAAAAGCGATGTTTTTTCAATGTTTCTTAATGGAAAAATTCATTGATCTTGATGCAGTGGTCCTTAAAAACAAAATCAAAAAAATGAAAAGAATGAGTTACACACAGACGACAATTGGACGCCGCAGAAAAGATAATCTGCAGCCTGAATAAAGTCAGCCCTTAATACTAGTAATTCACCAACCACATTCACAAAGTGAATTAGTATGGACTGACTTTAGTCAGACTGGAAGCTAAAAAGCTCACTAGGGTTTTCAGCTCAAGGTAAAGTCATGTTAAAAATTCACCAATAACCTGAAATTGGATCAAAGTTGAATGACGCTGAAGCAGGGTTTGTTGACGTCAGTGTATACGTCAGATTGTCGGACAAGTCCGCGTCCGTTGCTGTTACCGTGATAAGCGTTGTTCCAACCGCGGTGTCCTCATCCACAGAAGATGTCGCAGGTAGAGATGCAAACTGTGGAATGTTTCCTAAAAGTACATACTCCTTCATGGTAACTATCATTAAATTATTAATACATGTAGAATTGCATTTTTTTTTTACCTAGCACAATGGCAGTTTGGTAAAGTATGACTTTACTGCAACTGTTTTATTAACCTAATTCCATTATCAATAGACCAAAACTTTGCCATACTACATGTATATGTTAGAGCAGTACTGTACATGTAGTTATTGTGAAAGAGGTAATTGGCTTTTATGGGAAGAGTACGTTATAATACAAAACAGTGTCACTTTTTTCTGATTTCAATAAGAAGTACTGTCGAAGAAATGATAATTGATTAACATTTTTTATCAATTACAAGTCCAACATATAAAATCGATGAATAAAACATAATTTCAGAATTACCTAATAAGTAGTCATTCAAATTCTAGCACTTTTACCTGGTGATAAAGTAGATTTGATGCTAAACTCAACGCTATTTGTTGTGTAGCTTAAAAACGCGGCCGTGCTACCAACTGTCCCTGAAGCTGTATCGGAGTAAATCACGTCCTCAGTTGATCCACCCACGCCAGCATTTGTTCGTTGATATGAAGGTATGGTGACCTCTGACGACATACTAATAAAAAAGCAGTAATCAGTTAAATTGTTGGATTGTTTTAAAACGATTTTCAATTTAACAAGTTATCAACTTACAATCCGATAAAATCTCCTGATTGAACCGATATTTGTTGTGAAGCAGTAACATGTCCAGTAAAGACTCCATTGAAATTTGCCCCTGAAATTTTTTATGATAAAGTAGAACTCAACATTGTAAGCGAATTTTAGGCAAAAATGGTTTAAAAAATCAAGAATTGGGTGAATGAAGTTCAATGTTAAATGTAATTACCTTCAACATCAAATGAATTTTGTCCAATTAACGTCCAGGCTCCGGACACCTGTCGCCACACTTGAGCGTACAAAGTGCCATTGGTAGTAGTGACATAGAACTCCCAGCTCGACACAAAGCCACAACAGTCTATCTTGTAGTCGTTATCAAGGGAGTTTAACACAAATGTCCTTCCTGCAAGAGTAAAAGTAATCATTATATTCATTGTTATTCTTTCTTTTCCTGAAAAACGATTATTATGTATAAACTAACTATGAACAAAAAATATATTTTAATTAACAAAACTAAGAGATGTGAATGAATTAACAATTTACGTATTTTTTCTCGGGTAACAAGCATGTGATGTGGTGTAATTGTATTGACTCTTCTCACTGTCTCCATGACCCATGCACAGTTACTGTATAATACATGTAGAATTACCTGAACTTGTGGTAGATTCTCGTAATTTTAGTCTCACTGCCTAGACCGATTTCAAACAGAACTGTTTATAAATACATGTACGTTTGTTCAATAATTAAATCATTTTAATATTATCCATTTTTATGTACTTTCCATTCTAAACTACTACACAGTTGTAAATTTTTATACTTGGTAAGAACCTCGTAAGTTGCTAGAACTTGTGTTCGAACCATTTGTATATGTTTATGCAATAAAATATGTTCAAACCAATTACCTGAACCAGTGTCGTATCTGTCGGTTGTTGGTAGTTTTCCAGCTGTCTGACCGGAGGTACAGGCTGCTCCATCTAAAATACAGGGGGGAAAACAAGATTAGTACAGCATAAGTACTTGATTTGGGCCTCATGTGTGGACGACCCTAAAACGCAAATGAATTGATGCTGTAAAAGAATGGATAAAACGTTCATGTGTACAGTTACAAAAATCATTTTAATAATGTATTTAATATTGAAGCTGTGTTTATAGAAAACGATAAATCTTATGTATTAGTATATATGTTCGTTTTAAAGTTTGAAACGGTGTACTCGGGTTATTTAATTAAAGAAAGTTAAAAACACTTTGATACCATGATAACATGTTTTACGGAACAAAGAAAATAAAGCGATCCAGTGATACCGTTAATTCCAAATCATTCGATCTTGATGGATTTGCACCAAATCTGATGTTCAAATGTAAACATTGAAATAATTAAGGACTAGTTATAGTGTGTAGCAGACTTCTTTTGAAATGAAACTAGGCCGGTGTAGTCTAGAAGTTAATTGGAGAAACGGCCTTGGGAATTCTTAAGTTTCATGATCAGATAAAACTGCATGACCTCCTCAATTTAAATTTCAAGTCCCATTTTGGTCTAATTCTGGCAATTTAATAAAATAAGAAAGAGGGAATCATAAAGCGAGTTATTTTATGCAAGCATAATAAACAAAACACTTTGTAGAAATTTCACATATCCTGCCTTAAAACGGTTACATGGTATTAGTTCAATAAATGCTTTTGGGATTGTTTCAAATATTTTTAAATTTGAATTCAGCTATGTGAAATGTTTAATAAGAGCCATTTTAGCAAGACTGTTGGTTACCGGTAAGTGTAGCTTATTTTATCAAAGTATCATTAAACATAAGAATTATTACATCATACACATTTATATACTTTATTATATATTGTCTTGCTAAGTTATAAACTGCAGTATGTTGTATAAATTACAAAACCGATGTCCATGACCCTTTAATTCTAAACACTAAAGCTGAAAAATTAAAATGTAAATAAATGTGAAATTCTCTAAATTTTCGTGAAACCTTTTCTTGTTTCACAAATTAAAAACATGATTTAATATAACTAATAATGATAAGGTACATTTCTATATTAAATGATTCTGTATAACTCCTTTAGGGGTTTATTTAATGAAAGGATTGGTGTTTAGATTTAAGTTATAGTTCATATAACAATTTTGTTAAAGATATACTTATATACGTGCTGATTTTTGTTGTTAAAAAATATTTGAAATGAAAATGAAACTATGACTTTGTCACATTTCTGATTTCATTTTTTCGTTTTTATTAAATCGCGGTTACTGATAAAACCATTAAAAAAACATGCAAGTCGAAAATCACACTGTATTCGTAGCAAATTCCCTATGTATTTGTTCCTCAATTCCGTCTCATTTTAGTTTATTTTTAATTTAATTTTTTTTTTTTTTTTTTTTTGTTGCAAGTTTTAGGGGCTTTGACGCTCTGTCGTCACAAAATAACCTAAAGTATCATTTAAAAGTCAGATTAAATTATTTTTGGAAAATATTCTGGGATGAAATTAGAACTTCTGCTAAAAAAGTTATAGTTCTGTTAAACTTGTACTATTGTCCTGATTTTGCGTTGATAAATAAATATGACATATTTTTAAATTTTCTGAAAATTGTTTTACAAAAATTGGTTACAAATATATTTTTGATGGGATAAAGGATGACAGCATTTTGGATTTTTATATTTCTCTACAAATTAAATTCGAAAAAAAATTATTACTTACCAGAGAGTTTTGTCAAGTAAATCAAACCAATTAAAGTTATCATAATAACTAAATTGATGTGGGCCATTTTGTTATTCGGTCGTAACACCACTCTGAATTGATAGGAATTGTACGAGACCATGGTTTGATATCCTTTTAAATAACGTAAGACTAAAAGATTGCAATTTTGGTTAAGGCCCCCTAGCTCATCCAAAACATTTTCATAGTTTGATGTCATTTGATGTCACGAAGAAAATTCTTTTTATATATTTTCACATTGTTCTATATTCATCATATAGCCAATAGAGCCCTCCCCTAAACACACACCAGAGGCATAAATTTCGTTTTGGTAGAGGTCTTCTTGTTCAGTCTTTATGATGCATTTTGGTTGCCAGCTGGATGCTTAATATCAATTAAGATCAAGATCTCGTATATTTGAAAATGATTCCAGAGTGTCTTTGTGATGGCTAGACCATTTTAACGTCATGATTGATTTGTTATTATGTAGAAAATTAAATAGTTTTTTGACATTCTATATTAAATCATGAGAAAAGTAATTCCGATGCATATATTTAATTGGACATCATTTTAAAGAGCAGGTCAAGAGCTTGTTTAAGCCGATTTTGGAGAGACTGTGGACATTCTAGATTTATTTCTTTAGTAAAAAAATAATGGACAAAACTCCGACATTTGTTACTTATTTCCTTCATATTATATATTAAATGAAAGTTTAAAGCATAAATTTCTATTGTATAAACCAAAACGTTAAGCCCCAATACAACCTATCAAACAAAGCTATTGTTATGTATACGTCATTGTAACAATTTAAATCATGAATTTCATAAACCTGTAGGCACCTTTCATTTAATAAATCTTGACCTTAAGAAGATGTTTAAAGCTTTTTATGACGTATTTAATGATAAACATTTTTGCGATATCGTAAACCAGGTCCCGAAGCAATACAACTTTGAACAACTCACATTGATTAAGCACATGATCCTACTTCCATCTTTTTGGAGGTCCGTGTTGCTCTGCTTTGAATTTGTATTTCGTTTTATGGATTTTTGAGATGGTTGACGGATTGTTATTGTCATTTTTTCATTGATCGTAATCTTATTTTTCCATGTAAGAAAAGATTTATACCGTAGACGTATTACATTTGGCTATGTATTCTATTTAGCATTTTTGGCGGAATGCGGCTTCCACTAAATCAAGTACATCGCTAAATGCCATGCATATACAGTGTATGTATAAGAATAGTCACATTAAGGAATATGCTTATTCAAATCCACGCCTACTGTCCTTTCTGATATATTTCATTTTATCAAATAAAATATACAACATGACTACTTTAAAGTAGTCATGTATATTTTATTTGATAAAATGAAATATATCAGAAAGGACAGATATGTTTATTAACAGTCTATGTGTGTTTAATTAAATATATATGAGTTAAATTGTTTTGTGTAGAATATTAGTACAGGATGTTTTAGTCATAGTTTGTTTGATAAAGTAGAGTAGTATTTGGTTTTATTGATCTCAATATTTTGTTCAGGTTTACAGCTATGTACACATTTATTGCCTTTTTCTTTTAATTCAAAAATACAGTGCAAAAGGTTAAATATAATGATTACTTTTAAAAGTCGTTTTCGGCATATCTGATAGTTACAGATTTTTTTGTACAAAGCAACGCTGTTCAAAGTAAATAATTAAAGGTTGTCCAATTACTTATCAAAACTTATTCTGTTAGGTATGCGGAGTAACAATGTTGCAAAAATGTAATATTATGTAATTTATTAGTCCGACGACCAAGTTAATTTACATATGGGTGTTACGATGTTTATAATTGTTATTAAGGTTTCCTTTTATCTTTTTTTACCTAGTGTCAAGATCAAGATGTGCTCAGGTGTCAGCAGATTTTTCTTTGTTAGGGGATTACCTATGTTAAATTAATTATTTCTCGATAGCCAGTGTCCGGAGTTTACGGTCACGTGGGTCAAAGTTCAATTTCTAAAATAGTCTTAGAACAAAGAATTTAAATTTTGATTGGCTGAAATAGATCAGGGAAGCCCAGGTCTCCGATTAAGGTAGCGTACCCTACCTCGGTCATTCCAATCGGAGACCTGCAGCAATAAAGTCATAATTATTTTCTGAAGGCTTCCCTGCTTCTATTTTCAGGTAAAATATGGTTTTGTTTATTTTCTCTTTAATTTCAAAGTTATTTTAAACGCTTTTTCATTTCTTTATTTCGGAATGTATAAAAGTTCTTTTCATCGTGAAGTTAAAATATGTTTTTAAGAAATTTGAGCTTTCGTCTAAGTTTAAGTTTATGTTTACTTCATTAATTTTCTTAGTCAAGTTTATTTGATTTAAACCTTGTTTTTCTATTCTAAATCGTTAACTTTAGTTGCAATTATGTTTTAGTTTATGAATTCTTAGTTAAAACAGTTAATCATATTTATTTTTGGTTTATTGATTCATAACTGGCACCTGCGGCATTTACACTTTTAAAATTATTTCTTTTTACAAAGTCGGAAATAGTTATTCCGTTTTTGGTTCTTGAGTTTAAGATTTGTTTACTGCACAACAATGCAACCGTTAACTTTTATATCGTAAGTTTATACTTTAAATACTTAATTGATCCTTATTTAAAAGACTACTCATGTAAATTTATGCATTGTTTGAATCACCGCTTCGTTTGTGTAAAGCATCGCTCATCAGATAACTGTTGACTCTATTTACTTTTATAAGTTCGAATTTTCTCGACAATTGTTTACATTAACTTCTATTTAGGAAAATGTTATTGTTTAGATTTTTTATACAGAGTGAGTGTTTTTGTATTGTTTAATCACTCTGATAGTCACCAGTGTTAGGTAGGCTAGAACACCCACATTTGTAATGCTTAATGCAGATAGTGTCATAATTTTTATTGTGCCTGGTGACTAATATTATATGTTCATTTCCAATCGGAGACCTGCAGCAATAAAGTCATAATTATTTTCTGAAGGCTTCCCTGCTTCTATTTTCAGTGCAATCGTCCCAAACCTTTTGGACTGGACATTGCAAAACGGGTCCTCACACTGCAAGCGAGTAAAACTTTCCCCATATAACGTCATAGTCAAAAACGCGACACGACACTACTTATTCAAAAACTATTTTCCGCCAAATGTCGTACACGCCCAAATATAATACGTTTACAGTAGTTAGAAAAGGATATAATTGTTCATATATTGTCTTAATTATTAGTACATGTATGTCTGGATCGTTATAAATACACATTGAAAGACATTGAGTCTTTGTTAGTACGGTATTACACTTTGCGTTAAACATTTCGATTCGAAATTGGCGCAAATGGTAATAACTTAAATTGCAATGTTAGGGGCTTATAACATGTTGTGCTGTTATCACATTACGCATCGCTACATTAAAAGATTAGTGTCAAATTAAATTGAATTTCAGCAGAATTATATATATCTAACAATGAGGAGGTAAGGCATAATACAGATGTTCAGCAGAGCTACATCGGCTATTGAGTGCATGTTTATCTAAATAAAAATTGCAATTAGTTAATGGTTGATACAAAATGCCAAAAATTTAAATATTAATAGAGTGGCGTAGCTACATTGAAGCATTGTAAGCACGTGCTTACAATTTTTTTCTGAATCTCAATTTTGTTAAAATCGTTGTTATAATTTAATTGTAAGTCATTGCGTTTGTGTCGGTTACTTTCCCGAAGCATCCAGATTTTGTTCTTATACATGTAGTAAATTACTAGTAAAACACTTTTTCGAAATATTGACTGAGTCGTAAGATAAAAATTAAGGTCCATACGGTACAAATGAGCAAATATTCATTTCATTGCAAACAACTGATCAGCGTTAATCCGTGTCAAAATGAAAAGAAGCAGCCGGGGGGGGGGGGTTCAGAGCACAGTTTGGATGACTATCTATCCTCTAATTTTGGAGGAAAAAAATCTAACCTCAAAAACGGAGATTTTAGACCTGGTTAAGGGGAAATAAAATTGCCATAGTGATATAAAATTGCAAAACGGGCAATAAATACGTTTGCATCATATGGTAAACGTAAAATACAACTTTATTCTCTTATTAGACAATTATACGAGGTATAAAATTTGGCTTGAACAATACTGCAACAAGTAATAACTAGTAATAAAAAAATCTACAGATGTAATCAAATGTCCCATTTACACCGTTTTTTCAGCCGTGATTGCCTCGTATAAAAACTTTGATTTATATTTTAGATGCATTTCCTTGATTGTATGGTATCTGTGTTTCGTTTCGGGTTTTTTTCTCTTTGAGGGTTGTGCATTTTTTTAAACACACTTTTGGATAATTTTATTCGTGAAATTTAAATACATTTCACTATTGATTAAAACTAGCTATTATTTGCATGTGAGATACCAGTATGTTCTTCAAAAGTCAACAAAGTATCACTTTGCAAAAATATTTTGATGAGACCAAAAAATAAATTGTATTCACAATAAACAAAATAATTTTATGTTCATGTTGTTTAACTTATTGCTTATTAACTGTTTGGTTTTTTTTTAATTTTAACGAATCAGTTAGGGTTATAATTAGATAACTTGCCTATAGATTTAAAGCCCGCACGGCGTTCCATTGCATATACCGAAATGGAAGGAAGAGAAATTGCTTACAGGTATCATAAAACAACCACCTGAATATTCAACAGTTATGCCTATGAAGTACCAAAGAATCATTTTGTTTCTTAATAAATGATCTCCTGAATTTATTGCAAATAATAATGGTAAGTTATTCTTAACTTCTTACCTGTTTTAATGTTCTTTACAAAACGAAACTAGAATATGTATAATTCATAATATTGACCGCCATGTTCTGTGAAATGAATTTGTACATATTTTCTAATTGTAAAATTTTGTATATACCTTAGAGTTATGTTTGATGTTTGTATCGTCTAATGCTAAGACACTGTTTCATATTTTCCTGTAAAATAAAAAGTAGACTTCATAATTTTAATCCTGTTTCATTATTTTAATCTTGTTTCCTTATGTAAACTCATTATATTCGTAGGAACAGAAAAGTTTGAAAGACATGAAGTCAAAATCTACAAGACCTGCTGTTGCAGCAATTGATTTTGGAACCACGTATTCAGGATTTGCTTTTTCGTTGAAATATGACTGGAGTAAAGTACGAGTCATTGAAAATAGCAGTGGAAATTGTCTCTCGATGAAAGTTCCAACCTCTCTGCTTTTAAAATCAGATCAAACATTCGCAGCTTTTGGATTACTTGCCGACACTTTTTATACTCAAATGGCAGTAAAAGATAAAGATGATTCAGATTCAGAGGACGACGACAAAAAGACACCAAAAGAAGATTATAAGAATTATTATTACTTCCATAGATTTAAAATGTTGCTTCATGAGAATGAGGTATATATATATATATATATATATATATATATATATATATATATATATATATATATATAAAGCACTAAAAAAACCAACAACACTCGTTATCTATAGTGTCGGATCAAAAGATACATGGTTATAAGATGAGATATAAAAAAGCACTAAAAATAACCAACGACACGAACAATAAAGAAAAATATTGTCAAATTTTCGGGACAACCCGTCCCTTCTTCAGGACAACAAAGTAAAAACTACATATGAAAGGAGAAAAACATCTACAAAACTAGCACTAAACTAAAAACTAAATAATATATTAAACACCGGATGGGAACGTACCACAGCCACGTTTCCATCCGGTGTTTTATATATTATTTAGTTTTTAGTTTAGTGCTAGTTTTGTAGATGTTTTTCTCCTTTCATATGTAGTTTTTACTTTGTTGTCCTGAAGAAGGGACGGGTTGTCCCGAAAATTTGACAATATTTTTCTTTATTGTTCGTGTCGTTGGTTATTTTTAGTGCTTTTTATATATATATATATATATATATATATATATATATATATATATATATATATATATATATATCTGTGTGTGTTGTTTAAGAAATTCGTAAATTTCGACAAACAAATTATAGGTGCCGATGTACTTTTGTTGAAAATAAGATCTATTTTTAATGGGTTTTTTTTGTTGTTGCAGAAACTGCACCGCAATACAATTATCAAAGATGTCACTGGGAAAGAGATGAAAGCAATGGATGTTTTTTCGATTTGTATTAAATATTTGAAGGATACCATGTTATCTTCAATGAATAAACAAATTGCAGAGGGTAATTTCATTGAAAATGATATTGACTTTGTGTTAACAGTACCAGCAATATGGGGCGATGAAGCAAAATTGTTCATGCGCGAAGCAGCAGTAAAAGTAAGTTGTTTGCAGCAGTTGTACAATGTAGGAATTATATGAATAAAATATAGCTGTTTTTAAATGATATAATATTATTTTAATTGAGGTGTAAGTTCCGAATCAATTACCACTTATCCGTCATAAATTGCATGGCTTATTTTGTTTTACCCATCAACCGTAAGTTAACACCCTACGAACATTTAAAAATTAAAATTGTTTATAAATAATTATCACTCGAATTTAAATTATTTGTTAAATTGTTAAAGATGCCGATTCCTTTCTTTTAAAACAGTTAAACCTTCCAACCCTACCATTATGATAGTTTTAAAGGGGATACAAAATTCTACTCTCGAGTGACCGAAAACAGTTATAGTTATATACACAATACTTACACATATTTTAAATATTTAAACAAATGTTTAACAAAACCTGGGGAAAAGTACTGTATTAAAAACGGTAAAGACGTAAAATCCTTTTTTCTTTGTAGGCTGGAATAAAAACAAACCAACTTACTCTTGCCTTAGAGCCAGAGGCTGCTTCTATTTACTGTCAACATATGTATCTAGTAGACAATGATGGGTCTTCTAATGAAGATGGTACATTTAAAAAATCAGTAGAAAAAGGACAAAAATATATGGTAGTTGATCTAGGAGGTAAGCATTTACTTCTTGTATTAGTTCATGATATGGTTTGATTTTAAATATCCCCGTTAAGTTGATAAGATTTAATAAAGACAGTAAAAGCCATAGGTTTGATTTCGTGGAGGGAAATAACTCACTTGTTGAAAATTGTAGCTATAATTACAAAAAAACTATATGGTGGCATATTTCTGCCACCACTTGTCAGATAATTATGTAGACTTGTCAGATCTTTATGTCGACTTTTCACTTATTCACGTGTTTAAAAATTCAACACCATAACTTTTACACGCCCAATTAGTGCCATCCAGTTGACATAATATTTTCTAACAAGTCGACATATGGATCTGACAAGTCGACATAATCATCTTTTAAGTCGATACAATTGTTTGACAAGTCGACATAATTATCTGACAAGTCGACATAATTATTTGACAAGACGACATAACATCTGACAAGTCTACATCATTATCTGACAAGTCGACTTATAATATGAATGATAATTTTCTTTAAACTAGTGGCCATTTTATTTTTTCTGTCAGATAATTATGTTAGCTTGTCAGATCTTGATGTCGACTTGTAAGATAATTATGATGACAAGTAAATGGCAGTAAGTGGCACTAACAGGCTTTGACAACAAAATATTGAGTTTTTATTCAATATAGTTATTTTCTGACAAGTCAACATAAAGATCTGACAAGTTGACATAAATATCTGACAAGTCCATATTATTATCTGACAAGTGGTGGCAGATCTATGCCACCATAGAACTAGTATTCTTAAAACAGCATGCCAATGCCCAGTCTGTAAAAAAGCAGTACCACAGTACTTTGAAGAAGTCTATACCACATGCTTGTTTGTTGAAATTGATTATAGCAGGGGAATAGATATCTTAGGTAGGGTCTTATTATTTGAATGAAATCAGAGTTAACATGGTTGCATGCTACAACTTTTGATTTACTGATATTGGCCATAACCTATCAAAGCAACGAATGTCCTCTATTATAGATGATATAGGGTATTGCTTTCAACTACTTCCACTGAATAATAAAAGCGTATATTTCATTCGTTGCAAATGTATTCCTTTTCGTTTTGTCCTTTATCTTGGAAACCCTTGGCTAAGGTATTCAATGTATAATGGAGAATATTAAAGAGTTTTGAATCATTTTAAATTAGTTAGATATGTATTGGTAAATGACAATTAAAGAGGAATGACTCTTGTGACTGCTGACATATAAGAAGCCTATCATTCTGCACATTAAAATTTTTGAACAGTTTTCTTCCCTTGTTGAAAAGAAAAAAAATACATTTGTCAAAATATCTGTAGTAAATGTTTCATTTTAGTTCACATTTTTATATAAAAAAAAAGAAGGTTTAGAGATTTTTATAAATTTCATGTTAATACTTTTTTTTTTTACAAAATCTGAATTAACCATGCGATGCCCATAGATTTCAATGTAAAATTCAAGGTGTAATTTAATTTGACAATAATCAAAATTTCGAAAATTCCTTTGGTGGATTTTTTTTTATTTGATAACAACTTTCAAAATGATATCATGGTTAAAAATATCGGACCATTCATTCATTACAAAATGTGATCGTTTCATGTATTTATTGAATACCTAACTCGAACGTAAAATAATTCATTAGAAAATTATCTCCTGTGCCCCGAACAGCATTTCAACTAATAAAATAAATATAAATTTTACATGTATCTTCTAACAATCACAATATACAGTGTATTTGCTATTTCAAATGGTTTCCCTTATATATCACTATTTAGACATATCGCTATTATTCCTGCATAACAGCAGGTTGCAGTTGTGTCAAGAGATCACAGTAGCGCATTTATAAACTGGGTCTGTACTTCTTCTATATACACCGTATTGCAAAGACACCATTTGAAGTATCATAATGAAAACACAATAGCGGTATAAATTATAATCTCCGTAAAACATGTTTAATTTCTGTTTAGATACACAATTTTTATTCATTCATTTTTTTTCACAATATAACATTAATTACGAAGATTATGATCATTGCTTGGGAAGCTTAGGGTTAACATCGTATCAAAGCGTCACTGAAAATTCTACATGCTCAATTTGTCAAAGTAGCAAACACAGTAAAATTTCATGTTTACTTTTTCCAGACACGTTTTCTCCGGGTTACGTTTTCTCCAGGGTACGATTTCTCCTGATACCTCATTGCACGCCATCTAGCGATAATTCAGTGCATGAATGTTGGTTTTGCATCGGTGATCGTTTGTTTTGCATCGGTGTCTGTTGATTTTGCAAAAGAGGCTGTTGGTTTTGGTTTAAGTCGGTCTGTTTCGTATTTTAGCATGTTTTTAAAAATAAGTTGTTTGTTTTGCATTAACGTCTATTTTACCCTTTCCGACGCCAATAATAGCTGGTTTTAAAAATGTCGAGAAAAAAATAGCTTGCTCTTGAATTTAGTTCATCTGTCTGCGATAGATATCCTCTGAAAATGCATCTGTTAATCTGGTTTCTATCGCTTTGTTTTCAAACTTTAACCGCTCAGTGATACATGTACATGTAAGTGGTTATATTTCGCCGAATGTGTTCGGAATGTTTTCTTTATCGTTGCTAAGTATGTAATAAATCAAGAGGTGCTCGAATGAAAGTTCACGAGACTTCCCCGAGATTTGTTCAGTTCCTGTGAAATTTCGAGCGGAAGTATAAGTGTTCGGATAATACTCTCAAAATACGTAAGTACTGGTCGTTTTTCATATCATATCCTATTTTGATTTATTTTAAAACATGAAAAGCAACTAAGATAATTATGTCTTATTTCATCATATAGCGATTATTAAAGGGGCATGGTCACGATTTTGGTCAAATTCTATTTTTCTGTTTTTATTATTTACAATGCTTAAGGAATGCATTTCCAATGACCAAATGAAATTGGAGAGTCAGTAGTGAAGTTTTAAACAAGATATAGGGCTCACAATTCTTTGTAATGTAAACAAGGCTCGTGCCCTGTTTACATAAGTTCAATATACCGGTAAAAAATCTTTTTCAAGCTGATTTTCATATTCCTACTCATTTTAAGCATATATAAACAGATCCTAACGTTTACAACATTCATTTTCGGTCTTAAACTGGAGTTTTCACTTCAACGTTCAAAATGTAAACAAATGCTTTGTTTACATAGCAAAGAATTGTAAGCTCTGTAACTCGCTTATAACTCAACGAATGACGCTCAAATTTTGGTTGCCTATTAAAAATGCCTTACTGAAGCATTGTAAACGTTAAAATCGGGAAAAATTTTTTTGACCAAAATCGTGACCATGCCCCTTTAAAACTAAACGATGATATTCAGAACAGAGTTATCGTTCGTGTTCAACCACTCTACACGTGGTTGAAAATATAAACATTGGGTTGCTTGATAAAATCCATGTTTTAGGCTTTTGGTGTGCAATACCATGCTTTAAAAAAAAGAATGGGTGTCTGTTTTGTATAAAAACTTAGTATATCGAGCTTTTATTAAGGAACATTCCGCACAAAATAGTATAGTATGTTTCACTATTGATGCTATTACTAGGTCAAGCGCGGATCGAAAATTAATCCTTATGGGGGATCGCTACTAAGCATGTTAATCGTTGCAACAGCAGAAAGAAACCTATATTTTCTATTGTCATATTTATTTCTAGAACTCATTTTATCCACCAATTAACGAAGATCAAGTTTAAAATCAATAAACGACTAGATTTTATATTTGACTTCAAGTACCTAGATATAAGAAAATAGACTATAAACACGAGGCACGATTTTTACTGCGAAACTGAAAGGGTCAAATAAAACCACGTGGTTTAAATTTAAATGACAATAACATTCGCAGGGGTGCTGTAAATGTTTTAATTTAAAGCGCGAATTCTCGTTAATATTTAACTTTATTATAATTTAATAGAAAATGAATTGTCTTGTCAAAAAAGTGTAAATGTCATATATCATGTTTATCGAATATATACTTAAATTGTTGAACTATTTTAGCTCACCTGAACCGAAGGTTCATGTGAGCTTTTCTGATCACCTGTTGTCCGGCGTCCGTCCGTCTGTAAACTTTTCACATTTTTTACTTCTTCTCTAAACCTACTGGGCCACATTTAACCAAACTTGGAACAAAACATCCTTATTGGAAGTGCATTCTACATTGTTAAAATAAAGGGCTTAAACCCTTTTTAAAAGGGCGATAATTGCGAAGCAGTGAGTATAGGGTGGTTGTCTTTAAAAATATTCTTCTCAAGAATCACTGCACCAGAAATGCCAATATTTACACAAAAGCTTGTATATATAGTGAAGATTCTAAATTGTAAACACCGTGCCTCCCGGACCAAATGTGGGGTCCCAGGCGGGGTTCAAAGTTTAACATAGAAATAAATAGGAAAATGTTTAAAAATTTTCTTCTCAAAAACCACTGCACCAGAAATGCCAGAAATATATACAGGCCCTTGTTGCTCTGCTTTGGGTTTGTGTTTCGTTTTGTGGATTTTTGGGATGGTTGACGGTTTGTTATTGTCATTTTTTTTCATACATAAAAGCTTGTATATATAGTGAAAATTCTAAATTATAAAAATCATGACCCCAAGACCAAAACTTGGGCCCAAGGCGTGGTTCAAAGTTTAACATAGAAATTAGAAATAAATAGGAAATATGTTTTAAAATCTTCTTCTCAAGACCCACTGCACCAGAAATGCCAATATATAACAAAAGCTTGTATATATAATGATTAATGAAGATTTTAAATTGTAAAAATCGTGACCCCCTGACCAAAACTGGGACCCCAGGCGGGGTTCAAAGTTTATCATATATAGGAAAATGTTTAAAAATTCTTCTTCTCAAGAACTACAATGCAACAGTTTGGGATTTTACTTTACATACATCTATTGCTATTGTAGATTATAAATTGTTAAAATCGTGACCCCCGGACTATGACTGGGGCACCAATAGTGTTTCAAAGTTTAACATAGAAATATATAGGAAACATGTTTAAAAATCGTCTTCTCGAGAACTACAACTTACAGTTTGTGAGATTACAATGCAAGGATCCTAAATAATGAAAATTCTAAATTGTAAAAGCCGTGACCCCCAGACCAAAAAGGGGGCCTGAGAAGGGTACAAAGTTTAACATAGAAATATATATGGTAAGTGTTTAAAATTCTTCTTCTCAAGAACTACAATACTACAGTATATTAGATTACTACGTAAGCATCCTCAAATAGTGTAGATTTTTAATTATAAAAGCTGTGGCCCTCAATCCAATACTGGGGTCCCAGAAGGGGTTCAAAGTTTAACATAGAAATATATATGGAAAATATTTAAAACTTTTCTTCTCGAGAACTACAATGTTACAGTTTGTGAGATTACTATGCAAGGATCCTCAAATAGTGTAGATTCTAAATTGTTTAAAATTAACCATAAACACTGAACCTATACTGGGCCCTCAGAAAGAGGTTCAAAGTTTAAAATTGAAATAGCATATGCTACCAAATAGAATGTTACAAGGAACTGTTGTTCAGGTGAGCGATGTGGACCATGGGCCTCTTGTTTGTTACGGCATGTTAATCGAATTGGATATTTAGGTCAATACAAAAAGGAAAGTAGGAAAAATGTTACTGCCATAACTTGAAATAATTCTAAATATTAGAAATAAGGCAATATTTTGGATGTATTTCAGGATATAAAATCCGGTTTGTCACGTGATAAAATCCCATACATCCAACATTGATGCCTTATTTCTAATGGAGAGGAAGGGCAAAGATAAAGACAGTATATAATATATGTGACTTCAACCTAATGATTCAACTGTCAATCAGTTAGTGGAAATTTATAATACCATAATATATAACTTCGATAAAGGTAAAGATGTCAGGTTTACTTTTTGTGAAATTTCAAAGGCCTTCGATAAAGTATGGCACAAAGGCCTGCCCTTTATAAGCTAGAGTTTTGTGGGATAAACGGTATTATGTTGAAATTGTTCGATAACTATTTATATGATAGAGTCCAAAGAGTAGTACTTGATGGGTTTCATTCAAAATTTAGACCTATAACTGCAGGAGTCCCACAAGGATCTGTCTTGGGTCCTTTTTTATTCCTCCTCTATATTAATGTCTATATATCTAATAATCTGGTTAATAATACAAGATTGTTTTTTGCGGACGATACCTCTTTGTTTATAGTTGTAGATAATGATGTTAACACGGCAGCATTTTCATTAACAGCTGATCTACATAAAATTGATACATGGGCTACCACATTGGCTGTGGATTTCAACCCTTATAAAACTTGTAATATAAATTTTTCAAGAGGGCCAAACAATCATCTTCCTGTTCACTTTGGTTTCAATGGTAGTACTATTAATAATTCTAGAACCCATTGTCATCTTAGGCGTATCTTTCAAAGTGATGCTAGATGGTCATGTCATATAAATAATATATATGAAAAAGCTTGTTCAAGGTTATATCTATTAAGAATGTTGAGACATTTACTTGACAGGTGTGCATTAGATAAAATTTATTTTGCTTTTTTTCGGCCAATTCTGGAGTGTGGTAGCACTGTATGGGATAATTGTTCACAAGAAAATTCAAATCTCTTATAAAATGTCCAGATAGAAGCAGGTAGAATAATTACAGGTCTTCGGAAAAATTCATCTAGGAAAGCTTTGTAGTCAGAGGTGGGGTGGGAACCGTTAATATATAAGAGAAAGGAAAAACAAAAACTTTTGTTATTCTACAAGACTGTTAATGGCATAGCCCCTGTATATTTACAAGATTTGATTTTACCTTTCAAACCACCACAGCATGGTTATAATCTTCGTAACGTTGGCAACTTTAACTTCGTTATACCACAGTCTAGGACAGTTACATATTATAACAGCTTTTTATCCTCAATTATTTAGCAATGGAATAATTTACCATTGGAAACAAAATGTATCGAGTTCTTTTCATCTTTCAAAAATGTACTTAAAAAACAATCTGTAGAAGTAACAAAAAATGCCAAAGTTTACAATTATGGGAATCGCAAAGAAAATATTGCTCACTGTCAACTTAGAAATAAATCCAGTAACTTACAAGCTCACCTTTTTAACCAACACATGTGAAGACAATCTTCATTTTTTCCTTACTTGTCCAGCTTACATTAATCACAGAACATTGCTCATTAACAGTCTTCAAAATAAAATAAACCTAAACAATCTCAATCCTGAGCAAGTATTACATGTTTTACTTTTCGGTGATAGACAACTTCCCTATAAAACCAACTGCTCAATTTTTCAAGCAGTCCAACAATATATTAAGTCAACAAAAAGATTCTAATTAATACCTATGTTATTAATAATTTTGCATAATGTCATTCTAAACTTTACCTCAGTATACCTATACATGCACTTAAAATTTTATACCTCTTGGTAATATATTTCATATGTAATATTTACTATCATTATAATTTTTCTAATTTTCAATTGTATATATTACCTTTATTTTTGTTATTTTATTTTTCTTTCCATTTTTCCCCCCTATTTTACTTTCTCTGTTCTTAATCCTACATGAATTCCTAGTCATTTAATGCTGCAATAATATGCTTCATATTATATTATGAACTTATCACTTTATATACCTATTATACTATGATACTTATATAATTCAAATGTAATTGAAATATCAGTTGTAACTTTGATCCTTAGGGAGAGGACTAAAATAGGTACAGCCTGATGTCCAATCCTATTATGTACCTATTTGCATAATAAAATATTTGTTAAATTAAATATATGTGATAAGATCTTCCATAAAGCCCTTCGATCACCGGTAATTACCAAAGAAAGTATTCTATTGTTTAAATGAAAAGCCATTGATTTCTTTATACTAGGTGGTACTGCAGACATTACAGTCCATAAACAAACTAAAGATGGAACCTTGGAGGAGTTGTATCCAGCCACTGGGGGGCCATTAGGTGGGATCTCGGTTGATGGCGAGTTTGAAAAGTTACTGGAAATAATCGCGGGTACAAATATTCTGAAGTCATTTGCAGAAAGAAGCATGGAGGATTATTTAAATATGTTGAGAGACTTTGAAGCAAAAAAACGTGACAGTTCGGAACAAAAATGGATTAGAATAGTTATTCCATTGAAATTAGATAAGTATATTAAGGAGAAAATACCAGGTGGTTTATCCAAGGCTCTTCAGAAGCCAATTTATAAAGACAGCATTACCTATAAAAATTATAAATTGTGTTTACAATTATCAGAATTTCAAAAACTTTTCCAGAATGCAATAGATGGTATCATAAGTTGTATTGCAAATGTATTAGCCAACAAGGATTTTGACGATGTCAGAAATATTATTATGGTCGGTGGGTTTTCAGAATGCAAGTTTGTTCAAGCGGCCCTTCGAGAAAAATTCAAGACACGTCATTTCATCATACCTGCCGAGGCCGGACTTGCTGTCCTAAAAGGCGCCGTGTATTTTGGTCATCTTCCAAATGCAATTTCGCGGCGTGCCGCACGCTACACATATGGAATTCAAATTTGTCGAAAATTCAAGCCTGGAGAGGACCCAGAAGACAAAAAAATTACTGTTGGTGGAATGGAGCGATGCAAGGACGTTCTGCACCCCCTAGTTAAACGTGGAGAACGAATTGAACCTGGCTGTGAATACCCTGTTGTGTGTAAATCATTGAAACCCAGTCAAGGAAAAATAGAGTGTGGGATATACGTATCGAAGGAGGTAAATCCTAAATTTGTGGACGAAAAAGGTTGTCGACTACTTGGAAAGGTGACAGTCCAGTTACCACCGGGCGTTAATAATGCAGAGATAGAGGAAGTTATTACTTTTGGTGAAACGGAAATTACGTTTCGTGCCCGACAACTTGAAACAGGTCGCTTATTTGAAACCTCATTTGACATGCTCAATGAAAACATAAATTTAAAGAAATAAAACATGTACATGTACTTTGGTAAATGACAAAAACTCAAAATAGATATAAATGAAAATATTGTTGAATTTTGTTTGATTTCCTTGTAAGATTAGTACCCACGTCTGTAAATTAACAAACATTTTATCAAAATGATTAATAATATTGTTTTGTGGTAAAATGACAAATATACTTTATAGTAAGTCTACTGATTTTGCTTAAAATATACATGTATTATGAATAGGTACGGTTTGCTAACAGCCTGTCTGAAAAACCTGGGATTTTTTCAAGCATTTTTAATCTTAGCTTCGACGTATACAATGTGGGACCGTCTATGATTTTCCCCAATTCATTATTATACACGGTAGAGATCAGTGTGTAGACATTATCTGTTATATACCCATGAAAATAGAAATGTTGAAAGACAACTTCAGTGATACATGTACATGTAAGAAGAACAAATCTGAGAGGGGTGATTTTCATATATATTTATTATTTAATGTTTCTAAGCATGTTACATGTTGCCATATCTTCAATTCAATCACATTTAAATTAAATGATGATATGTAATAAGGACAGATATGGTTTAGCATTCATATATCTTATTTTATTCATTTGTATAAAAAGTACATTGAAATTAAGACCATTGTTAAATTGATATAAACATATCCTGAGAATGTGTTCAAAAATAAAGATAGCACGTCTGTGTCGGAATAATCTTACTTTATAGTGATATTGTTTTAAAAAAAAATATCGGTTCAAAAGAACTTCTCAAACATGGTTTTTTTTTTGGGGGGGGGGGGGGGTTGGGGGGGGAGGGGGTGCAAACGTATTAAAATTGCCCATTTGCTAGAACCATTTCCTGTAGATGTGAACTATAATACTTTAAGTGTGTTCGTCAGTTAAAAGGCAAACGATTTATGTGATGGTTTTTAAAATCATAGGTTACATTTTAAATTTTATGCAATTTTTTTTTTGGTCTCGGAGCCTTTGAAGCTCTGCTTTGTATGTGTAAAATTGCATCAGAAAATCAGCAAACTCCAATTTATAGCATCACACACTAAAAGGCAATGGAGGTTGATTCTCGGTTCAAGTATGGAATGTGAACTTACTTTATATATACTAAACCATGTCTATTTTAAATGAAAAATATAATACATTTTACACCTGATATTATCAGGTATCTCACAAATAGTTTGATCTTTGTTCGTTTAAATATCGAATACTCTTGTATATTAAAAATAATTCTTATATCGGATAAAGTTTTATTCTAAATAAACAAAACTTCGTACACATTGAGTAAAAAAACGCAGAGTATATCACGTTTGGTTGTTCCTAAGTCATGTGAAAATAAATACAAAAGTTAGCTCAGGTGAGTGTCATGCAGATCAGGGTTTGTTTGACCTAAAGATTATACAAGGTGAATTCCCTTGATGATAACCATGCAAATCTCGGTAAACACTTTATGGTCATATAACTTAAGCGAAATACTTCATGAAAATGAATTAGCTAACAAATAACATTTTTATTATTAAGTTATCTTAACTTTTTTATCATGTAATGTACTCCTGTTCAATCATCCCATATGTAGACTGTTAAGGCAGTAGTTAGTATTTATCGTTATCGCAAATAACACAAACCAATTTTGTACATAAAATAGATAGAGCATGTTGAAACGACGAGGAAAGTATGGCATATATAAAAAATTATGTTTCCGTCCTTAATTAATATAGGGAAAATATGTTCTGTATTCTTACATGTAGGAAATGCTAAACCTTTGGATGATCGTCACGTTGACACATATATTCATGTGATTTTACGATTACAATGTTCTGATATAAAATTATCTCAACTCATAGTAGGTCACCTCTCATCTATGTATATTTACATTTATTAAATGAATCACTACACTTGCTGATTTCTCACATTTCACACATGATGTTCGTTGAAACGACATAGTGAAATAATAAGTTCTAGGGAAGTATCTCGTCACACTCCACAACATGAATCACGAAGAAACAGCTCCTCTGATGGGGAAGAATGTCGGGAATAAATCTGAAATAGAAGAAAACCGAACGACGAGTAAATTTCGTTTTCATGGAACAACTAGGAATGTGATATTAGCGGCCCTAAACGTGTTCTCCAACGTCACTATGAATGTGAGCCTGCCAGTATTTGCCGGTACCATGAATGAGATTGGTGGAGATACCTTCGTCTTGCTACTGAACACGTGCTTCGTCATCGGAGTTCTCTTTGTTTTAACAACTCTCTTTGCCAAGCGATTCATTGACAATTCTATCACGTGGAAGTTGGCGGCTTCTCTAAAGATTGTTTTTGCCATGGGACTGTTCACGGCACTTAATGGCATACTGGTGGTGTTCGCTAGTCCGCCTAATCGAACACCTGGATACCTACAGGGCATTCTCTCAACTACTGTCATACCGTACACCATATTGTGTCGGCTGATATTCCTCAGGAAAGGTATTTTTAAGATAGTATGTTATCAGTTTTGAATGGATTTGTTTGAATGTAGTATATAAATGTTCGTGTACTTTAAACCATGGATTAAACAAGGCGATCTAGAAATGTATTGTTTTCGATTTACACAGACGTTAATTTTATGTATTCAAGAACATTAACCAATTCCATTATTATATTACAAATTATTATAACAAAACCTTTAATTTCTTTAGGTTAAACTGCAGATTTTTTTTTAAAGAAAATAGTTTCAATCTTTTAAGTTATTCTGTTCAATAGGTATAAGTGCAGTCCGAACACTCTGTACTTGTCTTGTGATGGCGGGGTTGTTCATAACCGCCGAGCCGCAAATATTTGGTATTAACACCGATGATGATTCGAACACTGCCGATGAGTCTACGTCTGCAAGAATACTATGGCCGCTGTGTTTCGCTTTGGGATTTTTACCTATTGGACTAATGAATGTTATTTGTGAAAAAGAATTAAAAGGTGGCGAGGTCTGTATAATTTACTTCCATTTACTGATACATACATATATAACTTGGCTAAAACATATTACACAAATCCTAAAATATTTTCTTTTTTATAGGCAAAATCATTCAACTTTATCATGTGGTCCCAATTTGCCCAAATCATTTGCATGGTGTGTTTATTTTGGACAGATTTTATTCCAGGATTTGGAATGGTATGTGTTTATTTTTAATTTAATTTTTAATTCATTTTATCAGTAGTATGCATATTTCACTTTTCCTTTTATTTAACTACTATAACATTAATTTTACATTCGCAGGCAGGCTCTTTTTCCGATTTTTCAGACAGATTCAAAAGAGGAACCACTTGCTTGTTTAGCACTAGCTCTGATTGTAAAGGTCTGGTTGGAAAGTCGTGGCTGTTTTTCGGAGGATACACCTTCGCGAATCTCTTTCAGTTTCTTCTCATAGAATATGCAGAGGGGGCTGTTTTTGCCGCTGTCGTACAGTCACTTGTTGGCCCAACGGCAACAATGTTTTGGACGTTCTTCGAATTCAACGAAAAGGAGAACGTGTTCAGATGGCATCCAGTATTTAATGAAACAACAGTGTTCACAATCGTGGGTTTACTTCTAATGGTACCCGGTGTTATGTTATACAACTACTTTAGTAATAAGGAGGCAAAAGAAAAATTGAAGGAAGGTCACTTCCTATACACAGATCCAGTACTGACTGTTAATGCTCAAGAGTAGTGGAATTTCACCAAATGCAGGCTGTATCATATTGACGACGCTGGTTACACTCTGAGTCAGTAATCTTTAATTGTGTTTGATAAGACATGAGCCAGCCTGAAACATCGGTATTTGGAGGTTTGATCAGAGGACCCAGATCAAGTAACCGACTACTCGATCATTTCATTGGTTAATATCCATCTTATTTGTTTTATTAAATGAATTAAAGGATATTTTAGAAGTGTTTCTTCTTTATTTTCAAAGGTTATAGAGTGTGGATGGCCAATACTTTGTCCTTAAAATTATTTCAGAAATTAAATTGCTTGCATTATATTATTATATGATTAAATTAATTTCACATCATTGAATGAGAAATATTGTTTTTATTTTTAAAAAATTGGGAGGTTAAATATATTCATAATAAGGCTACGACCCGTAGCTTTGACTTCAATCCATGATGATTTTTTTCAAAATTCTTTTAAACATTTATAAAGTCAGAAAATTATGAAAGTTGAAATACAGTATAAAATTTAAAAAATGCGTTGCTGGTAAATCGAGGAAATTCTTTACAAAATCAAATGGCAGAGTAAGATATTTGAGTATTGTTTGAAATTTTAATTTAAAAAATTAATACATGTTTATATTTAATGACAAAAGAAACTGTACTGCATCCATGTTTTTTTTTTTTAGAATTTTTAAAAACAGTAGTTAATTACTTTTAATTTTTACAGTTAAACATTTTCTTTTCAACGTTTTCACGCATATGCAACTTTATTTCCATCGGTAGTCACGATTTTACACCTTATATTTAAAGTACGATTTTCGTATTGCAGAAAGAGGGTAGCAGCCATTCGAGAAAGTTTGCCTGTACATCTCTATAGAGAAGCTATATCATTTTACTTGAATTTTAATAAAAATGACTCATACTGCGAATATTTGAAGTTAATGTAAGTACAAGTATCTTTTAATTCCAAGGTATATTACCAATTTAACTGATAAATAAATATTAATTTCTAATTCAAAGAAAATAATAACTAATTTGGTTATCTAATATGTACATTATAATTTTTTCTGTAATAGGTAAAGAGTCCTTCTCGTATAATACATGTAGGTGTTTATCAAACTTTTTCTACAGAATGCGTAATCTATTAAACTTTCATGCTTTTGGTGCATCGGCTAGGTATAAACTTGAGTGCTCGCTATACAAGAATGTGTTACACTTTGTAGATAACAATGGCTTAAGATATCAAAGGAAACGCTTATGGTCCAATTCTGTTCACTTAAACCAATAGACTGGAGTGACGCAACAGATTCTAGTTAAACGTCATATAAAAATAAACTCCAAGGTGTATGCAAAAACTCAATTCTTGGCATTTGACTCTCGTTTATCTAGTATACAATGTACAATTATGTACGGTCTTTGCCACGTGAAAGATTATTTTATGTAGTAACCAAAGGGAAAGTGAGTTATTTGATCAAACTTTAGACTTACAGGTACACCTCACCCATTATGGCTTACGGACCTTAAACGAATGGTTGACTTTTCAAACCGTCTGTCTCCATTGTCAAACGTGCATTGTCCTTTTCTTCTACTGTCAACATGTGCCAATGTCCGTGGAGGTCCGGTAGAATTTCTACTAGGCAAAAAGTTCAGAGCATGCTTAAAAGTTATGATGGACAATTCCAGAACTAAAATCTCATCAAGTAAGGTAGCCATCCGTATTCAGTAACCCACGCGGATCTTTTCCTGACGTTACCCGGTCTGCATTGATTTCAGAAACGTCAGTTGATGTTCACTGGACACGAATTTACACGGGACAATAATGGCATTGGAAATTACTCTGTCCTGACTGAAGGCACAATCTCTAGTCTATTCGCGTTGAGTATTTGTTACAATTGATGATAGTCGTTCGCTACTCAAACGGTGAAGTCCTTTAGTTGGCGGTTGATTGTACCGTAACGGAACGGTATTCGTAATATTCTTTAAAGTTATATTCATTAAGTACTCTGATGAAAAGAACCAACAGTGGCGGAGCGGATTTCATTAATGGAGAACGAACGGAAAATGTTGCCTCTTTTATTTACTAGATGTCCGTTATCGTTATCTGATGATGTCTCGGGCATCAAACACATTTGAGATTTAAACTCTGGATAATATGCTCATTTTTCTTTTAGTGTAACGTCTGTTAAATAAGTTACATGGACATCCATGGAATCCATATATATCTATACGCTATTAAATTTTAAATATTTTTTTTATTTTAGGGGGCCAAATACTTTTGTGCTTAGTATTTTGTAAACATCTCTCTCTCTCTCTCTCTCTCTCTCTCTCTCTCTCTCTCTCTCTCTCTTAACCGATTTTGTCAGTACCTTCTATGACATATAAATACTATTATATAGTTATGATTTATTTAAAAACAAACCAATTATATAAATTGTTAGCTTTATAATTAAAACCATGTTATAAGTATGGCACTTAATCTATAACGATATCACGGTTAAATTCGGAAAATTGGTCTGTTAGTGTAATAAAATCCTATTTTACATATATGAGTACCTATATATAATGTGTAAGTGCAATGTCCTTTGATACGTTATCAAACAAAACCTGCATGTGACCAATATGCATGTGTAAATAAAGTGTGGGGATGTACAGAACATAATAAGTTGAGGAAGTAATGGTGAATAAAGGCAGCCGAAAAGAGGAAATATCTACAAATAATTGTCATACATTAACGCATATTTTACCGGAATAGCATTAAGGGAAATCCATGCATGTGTGTGAGCAGATAAACGTATGGTAATTATGTCGCGGGATTCAGAACCATTCTCAAACAGTGTCCAGAGTTCTATTAATCTTAGAGATATTGCCATTCTTCAAGCATGGACATCTGGGTACACAAAGAAATGGGGCCAGAATCTACGGAAAGCGATCTTTACATTGCTATTCATCGCATCCAACCTCACAGGAAGTGTGACTCTTCCACTGTTATCGGCAACCATGGACGCGGTCGGCTCAGATATCTTTGTGGTGATTTATCACACAGCTATCATATCTAGCTTATTGCTGATTTTCGTCGTGATTTCCTTGAGGACATGCATAAATAGAAGCATACCGCTAACTTTGGCTTCAGGTTGGAAAATAGTTTTGGCCAATGCATTGGCTAATGTTTTTAACTATATTTTGGTTATTTATGCCAGCCCCCCGTCCAGAACCCCGCCTTACTTACAAAGCATATTAACTATGACTGCTATACCATTTACTGTTCTGCTCCGGTTGTTGTTACTTCGGAAAGGTATGTATTGCTAATAATGTTAACTGATGGTCAGTGAATGTGCTGTAACATGTACCTGTCAAAGTTTTCAAGTTTAGTGAAGAATATTATTTGATTAAAAAAAATAAGAAATATAATAAATTGTAAGAAAAAAAATCTTTAAGCAACCGATTCAATCCCTCTACATGCAACTAATTTCTCTACAGATTATTAAACATTATTTAAACATGCAAGATAATTACGTCAACACGTGGCATAACTATTATGTCAACATACAAGAAAATCATGTCGACATGCATGTTAAATTCAGATAAGATAAATGAACATTTCCAAATCAATTTATGCCAGTATGGAAAACCCAACACACATTATGTTGACAATACTTATTTAAGTTTACATACAATGTATTCATTTTGACATACACTTGCTAATTTTTGACCTGCTACATATATACTTTGACCTGCTAATTTTTTTTTTCATGCCACTTATGTATTTGAACCCTTTACTTTATTAATTTGCCAATAATCCGACATGAGACTTTGAATTAATTTGTGAATCACCATAGAAAACTTTTAAGTCCCCATAAATGTTAAACAATAACGTTTCAGTTTGTTCCTCACACAAGTAGTATGTGGTATATTTAATCTTTTCTAATCTTAATTTACAATAATTTTCTTAATGTTATCTGCATGTTCACAAATCCATATTGCCTTTTGACATAATTATCTTGCATGTTGACAATCTTGAAAAAATATAACTTGCATATAGTGGCAATGATATGCAACTTTCACAATTTGCAACCGTGTCATCATTACTTTACCTTCAATACTACGTTTTTTTTAATAATCTTGCATTTACATATTTTTATTGAATTTGTTGTTCAGGTGTCTCGCCTGGCCGCGGTATTTGCTGCGCTGTCATCATTGTTGGTCTCTTCATCTCGTCAGAACCTCAAATTTGGGGACTAAACACCCAACAGACTGAAGATAACGCTTCCAACTCATTATTGCAACGAGTTCTCTGGCCGATGTGTTTTGCTCTTGGATTCGTACCCTTTGCTCTCGTCAATTTAACATGCGAGAAAGTATTGACAAGAAGAAATGTAAAGATTACTATTCAGTAATTTGGCTTTCATTTAGATACCGTAACACGTCAAATAATCGAAATATTTATATACAATTTTTAGTATAATTAACCTTTTTTTTCGTTCAAAACACAAATTATCGATAAATTTATAAATATTATGTACAGTTTTCAGTATAATTTACTCTTTTCAGGCACACCATGCCAAGAATTGATTAAGAATATAAATATTTAAATCTAAGTTCAACCCGCCCTTGAGTTCTTTTTTGTGGGAAATCTTGTAAATTTTGACTGACAGTATCATTAATTTTCATATTCTTAGAGTGAAGCACTAAACTTCATTTTGTGGTCTCAACTTGTCCAAATGCCGTTATTGACGGGATTCTTTTGGACCGATTTTATACCGGGCTTTGGAATGGTAAGTATTTGTCTGTATTACATACATGTTTCACTATTAATATCGAATTAAACAACAACAACAACAACAAAAATTGTTATAACATATGATTATAATCAAATTTAGCACTTACCTTGAATTAAAGTGCTTAAAACTATAAAGTCATGTTTATGATAATACTCTTCTCTGCACGTGTTAGACTAATCAAAACAATCAAAATGTACATATATGTAGTTTATAATTGAGTTTCCAAAAATGAAGTCATATTAGAGGCAATAAGCATCAATAAGGAGTGTTGAGAGATATACGGACGAGAGCGTTTTAAATTAAGGAGGGGTGCTTGAGAAGAATTGTTCACTTGCTAGTATATCTATGAACTACTTCACAGAATTGAGCGAATATTTATTCAGTAGTTTCATCTTAGGAAAGATATTAAATTTTGCAAATGTAAATAAATACGTACTACTATGTACATATACACTTTTGTACTATTGAAAATTCATAAATCTAAAAAGAAACATCTTTAAATAAACAGGGGCAAATAAAAACATCCCTTCTCTTACACAGGTTGACAACTTCTCCGACTTTAGAAATCACTTCCAACGGGGACTACAATGTTCATATTCCTCCTCATCGGACTGCGCACGAGCAGTAACTAGGTCCTGGATATTTATAGCGGCCTTTACTTGCGGAACGTTCTCCCAGTACTTGCTGGTGCAGAGTTCGGATGGCGCCATTTTTGCATCTATTGTAGAGGCAGTAGTTGGTCCATTAGCGTCGCTATTCTGGACTCTGTATAGATACAATAAAAGTGACAACAGTATTCATTGGCACCCAGTGTTTAACGAGACTACAGCTTTCTCTCTCGCTGGACTTGGATTGATGATTCCGGGGATTATATTGTATCACTATTTCGTTATACAGGAGGAAAAATCAGAGGAAGTCAATTTAGAAAATTTAGTGAATACGAATTCGAACTGAGGCATTGAAAGGCTACCGTATTACAAATGCATATCGCTTATTTATTTTAGCGATTCTGTAATCGTTCACACTAGTTTTAAATTGAATCAATTATGATTTGAGTACATTTTAAAGTATAGGTCAATAATATATTTTTAAGAACTATTTCCATATGATAAGACACCCACAATATTTGAAATAACTTGTCCTTTCTTGCAGATACATTTTAAATGATTTATAACTAAATATACTGATGAATATATCCCCCTCTTTTACCTTGTCATTTCTTCTATCTATTATAAAAAATTAATAAGATAACAAAGAGAGATAAAATATCCAGTTAATCTAGTTATGAATCATATACAAAGTACTTGCGAGAATGGGCAGACGTCGTTTATATAGATTTACCGACTAAATAGATAGTGATAAGAGTTAAGACCCACCCATCCCACCCCCCAATTATAAATATCTCTGCAAATTCGCACAAAAAGTATGGCAACTCTGGATGTGAAATACACACCGGTAGTGAAAATTACAATTAACATCGGTTGGTGGGTTTTTTTTATCTGAGAATAAATCAAACGTATTACATGCAGTTTTTATCGATTTCACAGTACTTGTATACAACTTAGTTTATAGCGAATAAGTATAACCCTTAACAATCTTAGATCTTTGTTCATGAACGTGTATCCATGTAAGTAATAACAGTGAATTCACCTTTGTACGATTTATTGGTCCTTCACATGATGAACCTTCGTTTTCCATTTGATAACCAAAAGGCGACTGAATGGCATATACATTACATGTATATATATTATTTATGTATATTTCAAAAATTCTGTTATGGCGGTTAAGAACAGTATGGCCCAGTATCAAGGTTTGTTAAGGTCAAGCATTACATGTACCCACTTTAAGACGAGAGATTGAATCCATATATCATACAGGTACAGTCTATTCACAAATATTATCGTGTAGACCAAAGCAATATATTCGCAGTCTTTTTTAAAGGTTTTAATTTAAAAAAATATTGTATAGAGTTACAGATATTTAAGGAATAAGGAATCATTCTTTGAGTATTATGTAGTGATTATTTCAGTCAGGGCGTGGTCAAATCTAATAAAGCCTTAAGGGCTTTATGTTAGATTTGATCACGCTCCGACCGAAATTATCACCCCATAATACCAGTATTCAAAGAATGATTCCTTATTACTCATATTTATATTATTTCCAATTTGTACACTCTAAAACAACATTATTTTAAAACCACTTTTTTTTATGTAGCACATGCTATGTATTACAACGCGGCGCTGTCAATACCGTTTTTCGGTTATGCTATAAGACAAGCCCATTTTGTGTCACTCATGTTTTATGAAGTTATTTGGGTTTAGGGTTCGAAATTGATTCGTAATGTTATCACAGACAAAGACATTTGAAAATGTAAATATATTTTAAATTTAATACTCGAAGTTTTTCTTTATCTCGCATTGTTCCCGGGAAGTGAGGCAACGGATATACTTTGGGATGTTCTCTTATAGATTACGATATTATATTTATATCCACTAAGAAGCAAACTTTAAGCTTAGTCACTTACAACTGCTATTTCATCATACCTGGGAGTCAGAGAGGTAGGGGTAGAGTAGCGTTTTACAATTAAACGTGAAGAACAAATATTCTACAGAAAATGAAGGCCATGTAATTCGTTAATATTTATAATATTATAAATATAAAATATACACTGTAATAATAGTTATATGTAGAAATAACCCTCCAGAAAGCTGTGAATACGCTTTGGAAAAAGGGACCTTCATGAATATGGTTTGAAAACGTTAAATAAGTTCCAAAATCGTGTCAATCAAACGGTATACATTTTAGGTTTACACACATTCTGTGATATCCAGTAGATAATAAGAGAATCCTTGCCATTAGGCGAAATAGGAACAGTTATACCTACTCTACGCTATATCTTATCATAGGCGCCGGAACCGGGGAGCAGCTGGGGGGTGGGGGGAGCTTAACCCTCTCCCCCACTTCGTTTGTAAAGTTAGACATAACCATAAGCAAAACCTTTCTTTTTTGCTTGTCAAGATGTTTTTAGAAGTCTAGTCCCCCCCACCTTTCAATTTGCTTCCGACGCCTATGCTTATTGGATTGCCGATGTTAAGCATTTTCAACTCACCACTAACTGATACTGTAAGTCGTTTTAATGACTTCTTATTACATGTACTAGTTCTCAAGATTAAAAAAAATACACTAAAAAATCACAGGCATTTGACCACTAAACTTTGTGAATTTATACGACAAGTGTCAAATATCTGTATTAGGATGTTGGCCATCGACGTTTAAAATCATTTACAATACCCACTTTAACCGTAAGTGCAAATAATAACGTTAAGAGCTATAAGGAACTAAAATTAAGTGGTCGAGTGCCTGTAACCAACATATGATTATTGATTATGTTCCATCCCAAAATTTTAGAACAATTCAGAAGTTTCGGTTTCGGAAGCAGATTGACTACAATTTCTTGATACAAAACTGACAAAGATTGACTACTGATGTAGATAATATAATGCAAGAGAATTATTACTCTTGAAAGCCTAATAACCAGCTGCATTTTAACCCATTTTTTTTAAATGCCATAACTGGCTTTAGTAAAGAATAAAAGAATTACACGGTGGACTGACTCCCTACATCCTGTCGAGAAAATTCCGTACTGGGGTTTTTTATCGATTTGTCAGCAATTTGTTTTTAAAAGATCAAGTGCCATCAGCTGGACTGCTTAGCGATTAACAGCTAGTTATAGATAAAGTACCCGTGTAGGTTGACCCACTATCACCTGTACAAGTAAGGGTGTTATAAATACAATAGATGTGATTTCTATATATCTTTTTAGGGAGAGTATGGAGGGATCGTACGGTTTTTTATAGTTGTTTTTTTTACACAATTTTTGTGGAGTTTTTGTTTGTTTTTTTTTTTTTGTTTTTTTTTTTTGCATGGGATGTACAAGTGTTTTGGAGGTCTCGAATATACATTTAATATTCGTAGGTTAAATAATTTTGATTAATTGTTTACATGTTGATGCAATTGTACTGCTATAAATAGATCTGGACAATTTGGAATTCCTGGTTCACAGAGTACACTGGTTTGGGCTGGTTTTCAAAAATTGCCGAGACTGAGATATCAAGGAGATCTGAGACAAAGTAAGATTGAATATGTTCATGTAACTCTGTAATGTATGCAATATGTGTATGTATATTAAAAAGATTAATGCGGTTGATAGATATACATGTATACGTAATAGGGGTGAAAACCGCTTGAAAGAATTTAGCGATTGGTTACAAGTGCTGCACGTGAAAGAAACTAAATGAAGTACATGTAGGTTGTATTTGCTAATTGCTATAACTCTAGTGAAACATTTTGTTAACATTTTTCATATTATTTCGCCAGAAACTGATCGAAGAAATGTGAATCGTGAATTCAGTAAAACCAATATACAATATGAGCTATAGATAATGCGGATATATAACTCACCATAACGCAAGGAAGCATCTTCCAACTTTAAGGTCAAGTGCCTACGACAGGGAATTATACACTCCATGCATGTTTAGCGTGTGGCATACAAGTATCAAAGCACTTGTTGTTAAATTATAGGCGAAACGCAAACCCTTGACAATATAAGATGCCGTGCATGTTTCAATGGCTTGATTCGTTTTCCATGCAACACACTTAATTTAATATCTTAAACTTCTTTAACAAAACGTTTCTTGAAAGTAACTCGATGTTATATATTACATTGTACAAAATTGTATTCTAACATTTCAGAAGTGAGAATGGATGAAATTGAAAAGAAAGCAATGCAAGAACTTCATATTAAAATAATGCATTGTTTGGAGCCTTCACAGCTCCATGATTACCTGTTTCAGGAGGGTATTATACCAGAGGACTTTCTGTTCCAACTTCGCCAACAAAGCAGAATACCAACGGAAATTTCTAGACTATTTATAATGCACCTGAAAAAACATTGTCCTTTTCATGTGTTTCTCATTGCATTGAGACAAGATAACGCTTACTCTTTTCTCGCCAAAGAATTAGAGGGGAAATTGGAGGAAATAAAAAGCCAGAGAAGAAATCGTTCATCTTCAACGAAGATTCCCTGGTATGAGAAAGCGTACCATCCGATCAGAAGAATTCAGGTTTACAACGAATACAGAGAAGACATTGTTCACGAAAGACATATCTTAAAGCGGCTGTGCTTAGATTCAAAACTGTCCGAATTTTATAGCAAACAATGTTCATTGAAGTTAAAGTGGGAAAAGAACAGAAACATTGAAGGTTGTGACCAATGCGGAAAACAGCTGGCAGCGGACCTATATTTTATATCGTTAGATGCTGAAATGGAACACAGACGTGTAAAATATGACAAATCCCTTTATGAAAGTGACGTTTTTAAGGAAATGAAAGCGATCATTAAAGAAACATCCAACCCAAAACTAAGCATGATGCTATATCTGGGGAGACTGGCGTCTTCCATGGTAATGTTTAATAACAATTTACTGAAGAAAGGCTTGAAGGCTGCCCAAGAAGCAAGAGAAAATGGCGAACGAATCGAGCCATGTAGGGAAACAGGAATAGTACTGCTTATTTATTATAATCTTTTGTGTCAGGAATATGAAATTACCCGCGACCAAAGTCTTAGAGACAACCTTATAACCATAGCCAGCGAATCTCTGGACCACTTTGCTCAAGAGAGAGATGAAATCTGCTTTGATTTCCGTAGAATAATTATGTTGAAGACATCTTTTATCTATTTAGGAATAGGTCTCTTCTGTGATATTTTATCGGTACCAGTAAATGAATCTCACATAAAATATGGTAACTGTTGTTTAGAAAAGGCTCTCCTTGATTGGGAAAGAATGGAAAAGAGATGGAAAATGATTTTTCATTTCGCCTCTGCACGCATTCATCAAATTCACAAACGTTGGGACCTCGCTCATTCTAGTGTAGAAGATTCTTATAGATTTTGTAACGAAGGGAAGTTTTATCAAGAGAGAACAAACATTTTGATTTTTCGTGAATTCATCAAGAAACATTATGATTTAATGAATACATAAATACCCAATTTCAATGGTAGCTCCAATTAACAGATCTTTTTGTACCTTATGAAGAATGAAATGTCCTTGTAAATAAATACCAGTATCAGGATTTTCTTTTAATTTGGTGTCAATTTTGTCATGTTTTTAAATTTTGTATTTACTGCCAATATTCTTTATATTTCATACATGGATACTTAGGTGTAAAAACCAAAAAGACACTAAAAATTGATTGCATGCTGGGAGTAACCATTGTCATGGTAAACGAGGCGAAAGATAAAAAAAAAATTGTAAAAATTTATCCTATTTTAAAGACATATGATAAGGTTTTGCCCACTTATTTAAGCTATCAAAGATTTATATAAAACTTTGTTAAATGACAATTTTCGTATTTATAACAGAAAAAAAAACTATTGAGAAACCATTACTTTTTAGCTCAACTGAACCGAAGGCTCGTGATCTTTTTTCAACAAGATTAGTCCCTTGTCTGTCGTTGTTGTCGTCGTCGTTATCGTTGCTGTTCTTCTTCTCCAGAATCACTGGACTGATTTCAATCAAACTTGGCACATATCATCACTGGGTAAAGGGGAATTCAGTTTGTTTAAATGAAGGGCCACGCCCTCTTTAAAGGGGAGATAATTTAGAATTATGAAAATTTGTTTGTATTTTTCAAAAATATTCTTCTTAAAAACTATTTGTACAGAAAACCCCAGATTTGTGTGGAAGTATCCTCAGGTTGTGCAGAGTCAAGTTTATTCAAATCATGTTTCCCGGGTTAAGGCGGGGACACGATGGTTGGATCATGCTTTACATAGGAATATACATGTATAGAGAAAATCTTTAAAATGCTTCTTCTCAAAAACAATTTTTCTAGAAAAGCTCAAATTTAAGTGTAAGCATTCTCAGGTAGTGTAAATTCGAGTTTGTTCAAATTATGGTCCATGCACGGGGGTAGGGCGGGACACGATGGGGGATCAACTTTTACATAGGATATAAAGAGAATATTTTTTAAAATCTTCTCAAAAACTATTTGGCCAGAAAAACTCCAATTTGTGTGAAAGCATCCCTAGGTAGTTTAAAATCAGGTTTGTTCAAATTATGACTCATGGGCGTAGGGTAGGGCGACAATGGTAGGGATTAAGTTTTACATATTAGGAATAAATTGAGAAAATCTTTAAAAATCTTCTTCTCAAAAACTATCTGGCAAAAAGCTCTTTGTGTAGAAGCATTCTTGAGGATTGCAGGTTCAAGTTTGTTCAAATCATGGTCCCCAGTGGTTGGATGAGCCACAATCAGGACATCAAGTTTTTATAAAGGAATATATCTTTTTAAAAAAATTAAAATCTTCTCAAAAACTATTACGCAAGAAATGCGAAATATGTGTAGAAGCATCCTCAGGTAGAGTAGATTCAAGTTGGTTTAAATCATGATCCCTGGGGAGGGGGGTTATTTTTTTCATTGGAATATGTAGAGAACATCTTTTTAAAAAAGAGCTTCTTCTCAAAAACCATTTGGCCAGAAAAGCTCAAATTTGTGTGGAAGTATCCTCAGGTAGTTTAGATTCAAATTTGTTCAAATCATGATTCCCGGGGTATAGTGGGGGGCACAATCGGGGGAGGTGTTAAATTTTTACATGAGAAGATGACAAACTTCCGCCAGAGTTCGTTTGTACCAATCTCTGTGTGCGGAGACGCAGAGGACTATGGGTAGTTTGGAGAAGATGATTAAAGAAAAATCTAAAACAACGAAAGGAGTTTGGTAATATGTGAATAAAAATTGTCAGATTTTTTTTACTTTTTGTTAGATCTACTGTACTTATATAAATGTCAATATATTTTGAATTTGATACTATTATACTCATTAAATCAGTTATGGCTATTGTTGCTCAGGAGAGCGATGTGGCCCCTGGGCCTCTTGTAAATTTTTACCATGGAAACCGCTAAAAATCATTAGATTTTTTTTTTACACTTTATCAGCCGAATTGGTTTACAATCATAACTTTACATCGCTATTAATAATTTAAAACTCTTATAACAGCATCAAATACTGTACATCAATATCTCACTATTTTTTAACTGTTTCATTCAGCTATTTAAAGGAAAAAATGCAGAGTTTTTATTGATTTGAAAACTAATAAAAATAAACTGAATAAATTCGTGTCAAAAATAAACTGAATGAATTCTCATCTGTCCATCTCTCTCTCTCCTTCTTCTCTCTAGTTTGTTTTGTTTTTTTGGTAGGAAGTGGACCTTATAACCATGTAGTACGTCTTATTAGTCACAATTTACAGTATACAGGTTTAGGTTATGTTTATTTTAAAAGGGGGCCAAATTAATGACTATTGGCGTTTGTGATTTTAAATCCTGTCAAGCATATCTTTATATATTTTGGTTTCCTCTTTGATCGATTCTCTCAAATGAGTTGAATTTGAAATTCACCTTTCACCTCAAACCTTAATTGTTATACATTTATAAACAAACAAACACAGCTAGGTTTATTTATATGATTTTAATTCTGTTATCTTTTGCTCCAATCTAAACCAGTAGTATTGCTAAGCAGTAATGGATTAACACAAGTTTAGCACAGAAGAGCTCAGAAGTAGATACACTTATTTGACAATTTGTTAGAGTTGGTAGAGATTATACTGTTGCTATACTGCATGTCCATCGATATCACTGTCACTGAGAAAGCTACAACAACAACATCAACCGCAGGAACAGAAGTATTAAACATCATCTTAATTGCATATTTAGTTGTTAAATGTCTTTAATGTATACATAACTATATACCATATATAGTTATTTGAAAATGCACATGCATGCTGTCCCCAGTTTGTGACATCAGGGACATCTTGACTGATGTGCATGCAATTCACTTAATTATGGTCCATTGCTGGTTTTTGATGTAAACAATATATATAGTTCTCCACAATATGACATTACAATTAACAGAACAAAAAGTGTTTGATACTTCAGTCATAGAATACATTTCTTGGTCTCATTCCCTGTTTTGTCAAATAACAAAAATGTTCCGTCTTAATAAATAGTTTAGATTAAAATGACCACTACTACACATTTTTATTCATAAATAAATATCAATACATATAAGCATATATCTGTTTTGTATTGTTAGACAGTTAATAAGACAAAACAAATGCTTGGCAGTACAGAGTTCTATGATAAACTGTGTACAATGCACATATGTATAACATTCACATCAAAACATGGAGAAATTAACTATCAATAAACAAAAGAGATCCCCACTGCATAGAGTCCCCAGGCCTGTTCAGCAAAGCAGGGATTCACATGCACTTTTTTGTTTTAGTGAATGCTTGACTGCAATGCTCAGCTGAATTGACCATTGGGTGTCAAATTGGACATGAATCATATATCAGCTTTAGTATTTACATAACCTCGTGGGGGGTCTGGTGAAATTTACCCTAGTTCTGAAAACAACAGACAAACACACTAACCATACAATTATTTTTTTACTACAATACATGTACAACATCTACATTTGTACCTCAGGTATACAATCAATATCTTTTAGATCTGATATCATTTTATTGAAGAAATTTTATTAAAATTGTCCAAGTTTTTGCCTTTAGACTGATTGCATTTCTCTCATTTCTAAATTCATGTAACAATTTTTTTTATAAAATTCAAAAAAAGAAAGAAAAGGAAAATGGACTAATTACAAATACTGATGAATGCAAGAGTTTTCTATAGCAGTAATTACATTAAACTTTTTTGTTACCTATGGTTAACATGCAGTGTACTGTACGTTGCGAAGAGGAACGCTACTTATGAATATTTCTTTTGAATGTCTTTTTATGAATTCAAATTGAAATCTAAGGAATTAATAAACCAATTTCATGTTTTCATCACAAATAAACTTGCACAACATGGTACATGTAAATAAAATAAACCTCATGCAAGTCTTTATAAACACTAGCTAGCACCAACAATTCCTATTAAAGAAGAACCATATCAAAATAGCTATGCATATATACAAAGACAAATAAATGCTTTGAATTTTATGAAAAATTATGAATGTATAGCATAATTGTGTTCTGAATTGTTATATGTTCTTTAGGTTTAGGCTTTAAAAAGGTCAATAAGTCTTCCATTAAAAACACACTTTGCTCATACCTGAATTTTATGCACACCAGAAAACTATGTTGCGCTCTGAACTCTACAGTATTTGTCTGATCTAAGGCATACTCATATACATGTACCTAAGATAATAGTAAGCTTATCTACTCAGATCCCTTGTCAAGTAATCCAGAATTATACTAGCATCAAATATCACATTAAAAGAGGTTGTAGTCAGGGTGGGGGAGGCATTTATGCCGAGTCATCTCTCAGAGTTTGGCATTTGTTGTAGAAGATAACTGCGTTCTCGTAATAATCACTGCTTAACCAGAAGCACTGCAAAATGTCGTCAACGTCTCGTCTACAATTAATAAAAGAAATATTCATAAAGCATATGCATGTAAATTTATTAGTTACCAGTATTATCAGCAAAAAGATGTAATATTTGTATGCATATTTCTCCAATACGATGAAATTTTTATTGTTGGTACTTCAACATTTTTTTTTTAGTTTAACATTTCAATAAAAATTATATTACAATTCCTTAAAAATTCATTAGTCTAAAAATCAAAAATTAAAGATTTGATGTATGATTAATTTCAATAAAAGGAAAAATACAAAACTTTGCATGAGAGAGAGAGAGAGAGAGAGAGAGAGAGAGAGAGAGAGAGAGAGAAAGAGAGAGATAAAGAAAGTAAAGGGGAACAACTTCTGAATAACTTACATAGTTCCATCACAGAACCTAATGTTGATCTTTTCTCCCAAGATTCCTGCCACCCATCCTGGGAGGTACACGTGATGGTGACTGTCCCACATGGCCAGAACATGATCCCCGACAGACAGGGGGTGGTGCTTGGTGAAGACCCCAAAGATATGGTGGGAGGTCTGAGTGGACTGTTCCCCATCACACCACTCTAACATGTACTCCCTGCCATTACCCACTCTTTCCTTTACAGAGGCTGAAAGAAGAGAAGAAATTTATTCATTCAAGAGATTTGAAGTCTAAAATTATCAACTTTAAATCAATTTCCAAAAGTTAACTTATAAAATACTTATAAAAAGAAATGCATGTAGAAATACATACAGCTATTATAATGATTTTCAAAATTTAATTACCTAAGTGATAGCTTCCCATCCTGTCGTCCCTGGCAACTACGGCTTGGCCCACCCATCTCGTTTCACATTGAACTATATAATTCACATCATGTTCATATTTTTCCTGCGTCAGTTTATAAATCTCCTCTCTGGGGAGCTTCTCCTGTAGAACTTGTCCATCATAGAATCGGATTTTCATTTCCAGGTTCTGGTAGACTTTTAAGACAATTCCTGGTGCATAACTGAAACTGTAGTCAGGATGCAGGGCCACCACTGGGTCATTTGGCTACAAGGAAAATAATCATTTTTTACCATTTTCCTTGTACCTTTTTCATCATTTAAAAAAAAAACCCAGATTATATCAAGAGGGCTTGATGGTCATAGCCATTTTAAGACAATAATAATTTCCTTGAGTTCTGAATATTAAAAGAAAATTAAAAGGAAATTTAAATATTCAAATTTTAAATCTAGAATATTTGGATTGTTAAGGGCTAAAAATATTTAAATATTTAAATTTTTAGGCAGATCTGATGGTTAATTTGTTGACCATCCAGCCTCTTTAAAAGATGAAATGGTTTTACCTGAATAATTTGATTAGCATCGTCGTAATCAGTAATAATGTCCTCCCTCCAGATTCTCTCACACATTCTTGTGCTGTCTTCAATGATGTAGCTAAAGTCATTGCAGTCCTGTTTAACAACACCTGTTAAATATATCAAGTGATACAAAATTAGCTGAATCATTCTCGGTAATTCTAGGATGAAGACTTAATCATACAGTAAACAGTGCTTGCAGATATTTTTTCTCTTAGACCAGTTTCGATTTCTGTATGAAATAAATACAACAATTACAAACATGCTTGTCACAGATCAATTCACAAATGGACACTAAAAAAAATTGACATGTATAATAATTGGTCTATAGTACATGTATCCAGGGAATAATTGTAATGTACCCCTTACCTCTGAAGTACCATCCCTCATCAGACCAGCGAGCCATGACCTCCTCTCCCTCCCTCAAACAGGGCAGTGATTTCCTCAACTTAAGAAGGCCTGAGGTCACTTCAGGAGCATGCACTGAAGATGGGGTATCTAACAAAAACAAAACTATATGGTTATATATATATAATTTTTTAGTGTGTAAAATTTTGTGATTTCTTTATAATGATGCATTGGCATAATAGTTATTTTTGCATATAAAATTATAAATAAACAAAATGTCTCATTCAAAGTATATTCCAGTAGTTCAATAATTCTTTTTGAAATAAAAAATTGAAGTTTTGAATTTATATAATTATTTATAAACAAAAAAACAAAAAAAGACCATTACAAAAATTTCCCTTTCTCAAAAATTTTCATGTATTCATCAAATTTAATTTAAACAATATACTTCCAGCCATTCTTGTTCATACCTGATCTGAGTTTCATCATGCTGTCGTCTGAATCGTCAGAGTCCTCGACTGCAATCACAGCAGTGTTAGATTTCACAGACTTCTCATACTTTTTCCTTTTCTTCAGCTTCTTCTTCAGCTTTTTCAGTTTCTTTGCTTGCTTTTGAATTTTCTACAAATGTGAAAACATCGACAATATAGTCTGATACATGCTTATAACATTATTCTTTGATCAAATCTATGGATCATTTTCTTGTTAAAGTTATTAAAAAGCTATGAAAATTTTTATAATTACTCACCTGTTGTTGAGCTTCAAATTCATCTTGCTGATGCTTAAGTTGCTTTTTAAGTTGCTTCATTTTCTTGCTTTTCTTGTGTAGCCTCTCCATACTATCTGACCTTGTTTTCAAATTAACAGGTGACTGTGACCTTGAGCTCCCACTACTCCTTGACCTGGATCTTGACCTGGATCTGGATGACCTTGAATTTGATCTGGATATCTTACTTCTTTCATCCGAATTTGAACGTGAGCGTGACCTTGATCTAGAATGAGACCTTGATCTTGACCTAGATCTAGAGTCTGACCTTGACCTGCTTCTTGAATTTGACTGTTGTACTCTTGGCGTTGGAGTTGGTGATCTAATAAAAATTGACATTGTGAAAATATAATAAATTAAACAAAAATGTTTAACTGCATAAACAGCAATATTTGTACATAATTTTTGAATGGGCAGATGGGGCCATCATTTTCAACATACTTGCATAAATGGGTGTTACTTTTCCAGACATTTTGGACTATCTAAATCCAATTCTTCATTTCAATGAGGTTATATGTCATTCAGAATGATAGTGTGGGATTCTAATAGACTTCATAGCAGCTACATGTACATGAATGTGAAAAACCACAGACAGTACTTGTTCATGAATGAAACAAGTAAACAGCAAACAATCTAGCCCCGATTTCCTACTTCAAGGTCTGGTAGATACATGATTTAAAAGTATTATACTTACATGTTAATTATTGTTTGCTTCTTTATTAATATTCTCATAAAAAAGATCAAGATTATCATACCTTTCAGTTAATGCATTTTACTACAAGTCTAAATAATATTCTAAAATAATTCAACATAATTAAATAATATCATTTTTTAAAGTGTACATTAAGACAAGTGACCCACCTAGCACCCTCCTCCTCTGGGAGGGGGGACATTACTTTGCCGCTCCTTGCTGTGTTGGGGGTAGGTGCTGGGGGTCGGGCACTGGCAGGTCTGTCACTGCACACTGAGTTTTGATCAGTGGGGGGATTGCTCTCCGACTGATCGACCACAGATATTTCTACCTCTGGAGAGGGGGAGGCTTTTCTTTCTCTGTATAAATATAGATATATGTCCTTTGTACATTTTATAACATGGAATTTTCCTAAACAAGTAAAAATACATTTGCTGTATGGGAATCACAAATATTTATAATCTCTATTTACCAACAATTGATTTTTTCATAAAAATTTATGATTTCAATTTTACTATCAGCATCATTCAATATTGAAGAGTTACATGTACACAAACTGCCTCAGTTATACAGCCATTGATTGGATAATAGTCAATTAGCTAGGATGCATACCTATCTCTATGCTCTCTTCGTCCTCTCTTTTTTTTATCACTGGGTCTGACAGATCGAGGTGTTTTCACATACACATTTTCATCAAAGCTACAAAAATTGAAAGATATTTAAATCTATAATTTTTTTAAAAGTTAAATAATTTTTTTGCAGTCAAAATTTTCTGCTTCTACAAATTTAAAGCATTCAGTCTTATAGACACGAAAAATGAATTGTACACATCAAACAAATTAAACTAGCTACCATAGTAAAGCAATAACATTGTCATTACCTCCCTTGGCTTTGCATTTGAATATCTGCAATGTAGCGAATTGCAAATTCAAATCTGGATTTGCTGATTTTCATGACATAGTTTCTCATGACAGTTGCCTAAAGTAAAGGAATAATTTTCCATCAAATGGTGTCACAATGATATATGTATTTATGTTTGAGAAAATTAAACTACTTATAATGATGATAAGAAATATACATGTATGCTCTAGACTACAAAATATTAAGATTTCAAATACCGATCAATTATACCAGCATGAGCCATGAGGTACTAATCTACTTGTTGAATGCACACAAACCTGCTGTCCATTGTACATCATGACTGTGTAGAATTTGGCTTGGACGGTCTCATCCTGTGGAAGAACCTGTACAATTCCTGGAGCATAGCACTCTAACTTTGTGTCTGAATTAACAACCCTCACCAAAACACAATCTCCGATCTAAAACAATTAAATATCAAGTATTATATAGTGATTGGAGAATTTTGTTATTTTCAACAATTTTTATAAGTGACCCCTCCTTTTTGTGGAGAGAGAGAGAGAGAGAGAGAGAGAGAGAGAGAGAGAGAGAGAGAGAGAGGTGGTGTTGATGGTAGGTACCTACCCTTAGATGTGGCCGTGCTATAGCACCACTAGTCGCTATCATCAGTCTGGTAGGGGTCAGCACTTGTTCTTTGTCTTCAAACTCCACAAGAGCATGTCTGGGATCTGGGCACTTCACAACCGTCCCTGTGGAGATAATACGTTTATAATCAACAACATGCATATGCAATTTAAAATTTTTGTCATCTTTCAGCATATGTTGTCCTTACTATCAAATCATTAAAACATTTCAGATCTAAATGAAATTGAAACACGCAACCACCATAATGGTCACTGTGCACAACTGTCAACCGATTGAAATCTGAATTGTTGAAAATTGATGTTGAAATTGATTTTGTATGCCTCGACTCTTTCAACAGTTTTTCAATTTATATGGCACGACTCTTTAATAGGTGTTTCAATTTTATCAATTTTTACACACAGAATATATCAATAGTTTGAAACACTGCCAATGAATTCATCTAAAATTCCGCAAAGTTAAAAACTGATCACTTTTTTCTCCCAAATATCACACCTGGATAATAAAGTCCATCTGAATCTCTCCGTGCTACCACGGATTGACCTTTCAGAGTATCAAGGACCCGCCGTATAATGTTTTGAGGTAGTTCTTTTTCCTGTTCCATCTGAAGCTGAGTTCGGAGTTTGATTGGCTTCCTGTCTAGGCAGTTGTGACTACGATGGCCCTGTTAAATAAAATCAATAGAATATTTTCATCAAAACAGTGTGCTCCTAGTTTCTACCTAAGTTTCAAATTACTCTAACTTACTAAATTATTCATTAAAAATGATCATTCATTTAAAAAAGATCAAAACACAACATTTCAACTGCAATAGAATTTAATCTGGTACTGTCCATCCCTTAGATAGGGAATATCTGCATTTTATGACAATTTCAATTCAATCAGTAATTAAGTTATCATAATAAACTCATTCAACTGTGAAATGGTAAGTGCATGTTGTGCAGATCGAACTTAAACCTACAAAAATCCTCTAGGGTTACAGGTGAGATTAATCAATAATTATGATTGCTCCGTATTTTTTGATCTTTGAGTTTTTTAATTTCATGCAATTCATTCACATCAGACAATTATAAACCTTCATCACACAATATAGTTATACATAACATATTAAAAACTAAAATGTTTTCTTGATATTCTGGCATGCATCTAAATCACTATACATCTAAAAACTAAATCTTTAATTATGACTACATTATATAAGTACATGTAGCCTAGCAATTATACAGAGAAATACTATAATCCATGTCATACGTACAACTGACAAAAAGTAAAAGATCTGTTGAAAGACCAATTACTGGTAACAATGTGGAAACAACTACCAGTAAGTAATATGATACAGACTTGTTCACATGTATATGTATGTAAAAAATGTGTATAACCCTTAATTGTTACAATGCCTTGATACTGTTAATAGTTGCATTAATGCCTTAATTGATTGTTGCAATGCCATGATAGTGTTTTAGAATGCCCTGATACAGTGCTTTGATAGCATTGTTGCAATGCTTAATTCAATACCATTTATTATTTAATAGTTATATAACCTTACTGTTATAATGCTTGTTTCCATTGTTGTAATATGCCTAAATTGATAACATGGTTTGTTGAATTTTTTTAGTACTATGACTTATTAGCATTTTAACAATGTTTGATACACCAGCCATTTTTTGTGACAGTTTCTTAATTACCCGGTAAGCATTGTTGCAATAAATTAATTTCCAATTGTTACAATTTTAAAAGGGATCTACTGATATCTAGTAAGCATAATATCATATCAATGTTACAATGACATGATATCAAAACTAAAGTGGAACTGTAAATTTCTTATTTTAGGCGAATTATAACTTAATTCCACGACTCCGCTGTTTTGTATCAAATCATGAGAATATAAAACCGTGGGCATCAATTTCTGCTATAATTACCTATAGTTCAAAACTGTCTGAAAAATAAAAGCGAGATTTCTAAATTCGGGAGGGTTGCTTTTCATGATTTTATGCGGATATTTATTCCTTGCGTATAATTAGGAATCTAGAGTATGATAACATGTTACAATGACTTGATATAGAGATATTGGTGACCAATGACATAACATTAGTGTGACAATGATATGATATTACACTATCAATACAAAAATACAGAGAAGACTAGATGGGAGCTCTTTGCACGCAACAATCAGGTCTAATTCGTCCAATTTTCAATATCATATTTTTGAGATATGACCCCATTAAGGACCTCAAAAATGCTTTAAAAATGTTCAACAAATTCTCAACCATTTTTCTTCAGATATTTAGAAAAGAAACCCTTTACCCATAATTAAAGAGGCTTGTCCCTAAATCTTGAGAGCTACAATCCTTTGAGCCTTTGGCGTAAAAAAAAAAAAAACTCATTTTCCTATTTAACTTCAACCTATTGTCTTAATCAATCCTGAAAATTTCACATTGATATCATAGTTTCAGAGAACATCTTTGCATAAAAAGGGTCATAAAAATTTAGAAAATTGAGGATAATTCCGGAACCAAAAGTAACATAATAACCTAACTGTAACCATGAAAGTGAGAATATATTAAAAGTATAATCTATAGTGTAGTTAGAGTGTTTGGACATCTAACATATGTTATGATTTTCAAATTTTTACCAGGTATTATGTATAATCATCAGAATCATCTGCTTTAATATGTAATTGAATCTAATAGAATTAGAATTAATCAATTATACCCGGTACATGAAAATATATGACATGTTCTAATCATGCACTTACCGATGGCTGCTACTAGTAATATGAAAGTAGAGAGCAAAATCGCAGTTACTGTTAAATTGAGCTCGCACAAAAAAAGGTATCAAATGATATATGGTACCGTAGCTGAACAATTGTAATGTATACTTCTCATGATTGGTTTAGGAACTTTAATTCTCACAATACTGGCGTGCCAAATTTACATTACTCTGCGCTTCAACCATTCACTAAATAAGAACTTGCCCATGTAGCCAGTTTAATATGCTTATTATTTCTGGCAATCTATTAATAATTCTCTTTCAGTGTATAATCAATCCACTAATCACCTGCAAGGCACTGGGTGCATATTGCATGGTTAGATTTCATAGACCCCATTTATCTACAAACTCTAAATGCATATATGCAAATTATACATTTTATGTTTCAGACTAGAATATATGCGTGACCTTGGTTTAATTGTTCCAGCTTACGTCCATGTTTCATTAAGTTGGTACCCAATAACTAATAAAGGCGATTTAATGAAATGTTTGACCTGAAATATTGAATGAATCATGCATTTGTCTGCCTAGGATTTGATCAACAGTTTTTGTGTACAGGTAGTATACTAAATTAGTATATTTGCATGTGATCAAAGTGTTTTAAGGTGTCTGGGTACTGTTATTTTCTAAAATGTTGACTTTTAGAATAAAGTTGTATGTATGTGGCTTAAACTTCATGATAAAACATAAATTTTAGCAGTAAATATCCTCTGAAAAATCTTATAATTAATTTTTTAAAATACAGTTATGATAAAACTTTAATCAACTTGACAATTAACGTCATGCCTTCTCATATACTTATCGATAAAACAACTTCCCAGATTTGATCATATCAAACAAGCTGTCAGTCAAAATCAAAGCTAGAAAATGCAGCCAACAAACTCCTAAGTTTCATTTTTAATCATATACAAACACCTACCAACATATCCTCAACCATAGTTGAAATTTCATTCACAAATGCCTCATGCTTCCTATCCTCTAGTTTCCCAGTTTTTTCATAGTATGTATACACATTTTTCTTGGGTACAAAACGGACGGCCATGATTCCAACTTTTCAAAGATAGAGTCGATTCCAAACAGGACAGTTGATTTTATCTCTTCTGTTTGACACTATGGGGTTTAAAGCATGGCAACATCGAAAACTTTAGGCTTTAACATGCATTAGAGCATTGAGGTGATTTCCAGGGACATTTACAAATACTCCATTAGTAAAGCTGTAAACAGTTGCTGCCTCTGACACTGAATACGATCACAGATGTATTTCAGAACAACTTGTTCAATAATATATCTAGGCAATCAATACAAACAAAGTTTTTAGTTTCCAAATGAATACTCCCGTCAATATTTAAACAGGCACTATAAACACATTTCCATATATTGCCGTAATGTTTGCCTCCAAATAGGTCTTAATAACAAGAAATAAGACCCAGGACTCATTTAATCTTCCTCACACCTTTTAAACCAGAGGGAAAAAATGACAAATGTAAGGGGTCATACATAGCGGGACAGACTTATATATATAGTAATAATTTCTTTGTGTAAAATAAGATTAGTTTTTGTCTATTCAAAACTTTTACAATGAGTCTTTTTGTAATCACAAATAAAATATAATGGCCTCAAGATTAAATGCAGAATCTTGGGTCTTTTAAAGAGTCAAAGAACATGGTGGTTTTTTAAGATTAATTGGGGTCTTCAAGTGGAACTAAAATACAGAATGTATGGGCGTGGAAAAAATCAGTTTAATGGGAAGGTCTAATACCCTGCGATCTAAAATGATTGCTATCATTTAAAAATTCTGCAATTCCATTTAAATCACATAACCTGGATAGGATAAATTCGACCAAATCGGAATAAAAATACAGGAAAGCCGCTGATCTAATCAAGTTGAAACACGAGTACCGCTCAAAATAATTAAATGTCAAACGAGAACTGAAGCGTGTAAAAAGGAGAAGAAATTAAAAAACTAACTTGAACCAAACACTTTACGTTGAAAACATGCCAGGAGAAAGTGAATATAAGATTAAGACAGAGTGAATTCGATCTAAACCTTACCTTTGTCATGCTCAGACTCTCCAGCTCAAGAACGAGGTTTTTCGACAGAAAATCTCGCCTTGTGTTCTTGCTCTCGACTACTTGATACATAATAGTGAGAGTTGTCAATCAATAGACGAATAATCACCGGCGATTACGATAAAACCTTTGTATTGGACAAACGGAAGCGCACCTGGTAGTTTACGCTGTTGTTATGACGACTTCCCGCGAACGCATTTAGAGTTATCTCCCGCGCTCAGTCAACGATCGGGTGCTGCCGAGTTATCTTTCTTAAATATGCCTGGTTTTTTAATGTACGAAATATTATTGGCTTCTGTTTACATCACATTCACTATTATTCCCTCCCCTTTCTAAATCATTTTTAGCGGAGTGTGAAGATAATTTATGAGATCATTGTCTATCCTATATAGCGTAGTACATGTATCCATATTTCGATTGATGACGGAAATCAATTTGTTGCATGTACATTTTGGAGATTTAGAGATTTGTAGATAAAAAAGAGAAGGTTAATTTATAACTTCGTCGGGTATTTGTAGGTACATGTAAAAAACAGAAACAAACAACAAAAACATATAAGTTAACTATAAACATACAGCAATACTGAAATAATTGTAATATTACCTCGTCCTGATTTTCATTTTCTAAAGTCAAAGGTAGTCCTTATTAAAAACTTAGCTTTAAGGTAACTCCAGTGTTTTAGAAATCCGTGTCAAACCAAACATTTTTTAATTTTAATAATTAAAACAACTTATAAACTTACTCTAGAGACCAAAATATTTATACCTTTGCACGTTTGTTTTCCTACAGTGAGCTTCAGCTCATAAGGTCCAAAAATTTAAAAGCCAAAATTTAACACCATGATGCATGATCTCATAATTTATTAAATTATGCACCAAAATACATCATGTTAGGTTATAATTTAAGCAAATCAATTGATTATCATTAAATCATAAAAATTTTATTGATTTTCTACAGAAAATATAAAAAATATTACATTTTTTCTTGCCACGACCTTCCCAAAAAAATCACAAAATTGCATATTATTTAAAAATTCTAAAACATTATTCAGTTTACATACATTTTTTAAAGAATATTTGTTAAGAGTTACATATTGTGTTAACAAAAAAACATAGTTTATCAAAATCGTCCATCTAGTTTTTGCTTGATAGTCTCTTGGACATGTGTACCCCCATTTTGAAAATGTAAATTTTACAAGTTTTTTTTGTGCAAACTTTGGAAAAAAATTAAATGTACCTAAAAGACACAATCTAACAGTCACTTAAATTGATATACTCAATGAAACTGTATTATACATATAAAATTAAGGTCGAGACTGCCAAAAAACTCATATATTTGAGTGCAGTAGTACCCCTTCCCCTTTCTGTCAAATACTTTCTATTCCAGTTGTTTAACATATTTATCTGTAGATTAAACACCAATCAGTGTTATGTAGTTTTAATTACACAAGTACTTACTTATCCTCTCCTTGTCCCGGAGGACACATGAGGTCGTCAAGCTACATAATCGCAGTGTAATTGTTGGAGGAGAATGCATACAATACGTACAATTATATTACACACTCATTTACCTTTTTACAATACGCTGCTTTCCTTGCTTTCTCCGATCCCTCTAAACGACGGAGATGCTATATTTTAACAAATTTTCCACTTTTTGACCAAACCTTAATTATTTTAAAACACTTGTTGTGTGCCAAAATTATAACCGGAAATTTAGCACGCCGTGTAAAAAAAAAACCGGATCCGAAAGACACTGGAGTTACCTTAATTGATATATATACATTCTAGCAATACAAATACAAAAGAAAATAGAAAATATGTATTTTTACATGCTACTTTGTTTGTTATCACCTCTAAGACGGGTGTACCCCCTTGCGAAAATTATTGACAATGATGAAATTTGCCAGACGTCCGATTTTCATTAAAATAATTACCAATTTTGGGAAAATTAGAACTGGACATACAAAATAGAGTATAAACATTTATTTAAGCCAAATCTCATCAATAGTTTTGCGCATATTGCTGTAAGTAAGTACGCTTTATGGACCTGATGTATCAAAATAGAATTCAAAAAATGCGATGCATGTATCGTGTTTGGTAATTTTTTTTACTATTTCATGGACTCAAACTTACATTGTAAATTCATGGTGGTTATTCTATAGAATGACATCTAAGAAAAAAGATTTGGTAAAATAAATCATATGTTGACGGATTACTTTTCACGATATAAGCTCTAAATCAAGAAGACCCTGACGAAAAAATCTGTAAAAATCACATTTTGCTACAGTTTTCTGCTTAGATCTATCAACAATGTTAGATATCATTTAAACATTAATTAATTGACGATTTATTTAATTCGAAATAGCTTCTGTCTCTAAATTTAAACCGCTTTTAGTAAAAGAAAAAGAAAAATTCGGGGGGGGGGGGGCATCAAAACAAAGAAGATATAAGCAGAGACATAAATAATGTTCAGAGATTGGCAACTGATCGAAATCTCGCGAAATCTCGCGGTCCCTATTGTAAAGTGTTCCCAGTTTAAATCAGTATATCTTTCTAATAAACAATTATATCGAAATATAAACAGCTAAAACCTATCACTAAAACTTTCAAAATATTATATTTTCATGAGTTTATGTCATATAAACAATATTAAAAGAGGAGTTTTAGGAGGCAGTTGGCTACCCGTCGTCCGAGATTTCGCCGATGTTGTATAGCTGGCCAATATATTTTCTATATATTAATCTTATTTTTCAATTTTTTGTTTAAAAAATGTCTAAAACCTATGCACACTTTTCATTAAAACAGTTTACTTTTGGTTTAAGATCATTATCTCAGTTTACTAAAAAGTAGTTCTCAAAGTAAGGTTGGTCCCGTACCATTTTTCAACAACAAATCACGCTAATGGCGGAGTTGCAAATCTCTGTTATTTATGTCTCTGATATAAGCATACCTGAGATCCTGGTTGATCAAAAACTTCGTTTTTCATTTTACTTTAACAGAATCGAGTTTCTCAACATTAATCATTTCTATCTCTCATATAATACATATATTACCGCTCTAATTGCTTATTATTGCCATTGTTTACAACAGCGATGTAGAGCAAAATCAATACCGGGTATCTAAAACGCTATGTAAAAGTCGAACCAATATTGTAAAATCCATATTATGACGTAGTGCGATACTCGGACTACTTTAACAAGCGCGTATTTATTTCTATTTATCTATGCATCTTTTTAAACATGCCACTTGCAAACGCACTTTTTCCACACAGAGGTCTTTCAGTGTTCTGAGGCTCTAAAAAACCCACAATGAACAATGACAAATGGTCATCGCTCTGACTTCTCCATATCCATATAAGGACTTCGAAATTAATATTGGGAATTTAATTAATAGCACTAAAACGTTTCACCGAAGTGAATTAATGCGACCAATAATCGTGATGATGTGCGAGCACTAATCATCTGATTATATTTATATGAGAACATTTTATGCGCGCATTACATCCACTCGTTGTACATCGCGCGCAATATGCAAATATCAAATTAACTTTTGATTTTTTTCCTGTGCAACGCACGTTTATATATTTTTTTTCTCATATTTCTTATATCGAGTTAATTATATCTCGTTATAACAAGATTTTTATCTCGTCAAAAAAAACAATATACTCATTCATTATAACGAAATAATTTAAAACTGAGAGAGAGAGAGAGAGAGAGAGAGAGAGAGAGAGAGAGAGAGTTCAACAATTGAGATTATAAAATGAATTGATGCTCTGATGAATTCATTTGATGTCGTTCGATGAACGCAATAAATAGGGGAGTTATGCAGGGTGAGACATTTTCTCCATTCTTATTTTCCTTATACATTAACGACTTCGAATCTGATCTCCTCAAGAGTGTATGTGAACCTACCCAACTTAAAGACATTTCATTGTTTCTTTAGATGTACGCAGACGACACGGTTTTACTGTCTGAGTCTAAGGAGGGTCTTCAAAATATCTTAGATAATTTGCATGTTTACTGTGAAAGTTGGAATATTGATGTAAATGTGACTAAAACAAAAGTTGTTGTATTCCGAAAAGGTTCAAAACTACCTAAAAATTACAGATGGTTTTATAATAAGAAACCAGTCGAGTTTGTAAATAGCTTTAATTATTTAGGCATGACCTTCAGTTTTAATGGTAAATCTAATCGAACACAAAAGATACTGGCTGAACTAGGTAGCAAATGCATGTTTGGTATACTTAAAACATGTAAGGAAATTTTGTTGAATATTGAATCGAAACTAAAAGTGTTTGATACATACATGTATGTCCCCAGTGTCCTTAATTATGGGCCCGAGGTGTGGGATTTTCATACAGGAGAGGATGTTGAACGTGTCCATACTCGATTTAGTAAACTAATATTAAGAGTGTTCAGTTCCACGCCCAATTTTATGATATATACGGAACTGGGTCGTTTGCCTTTAATTATTTTCAGAAAGTGAAAAATACTGAAATATTGGATGAAAATTTTGAATACACAAAATTGTATTTTCAAAAATATATATGAGGATATGTATTCCACGCAATGTGAAAATTCTTGGATTTTGATGGTAAAAGATTTATTGTGCTCTGCTGGTTTTAGCAATGTTTGGAATGCACAAAATGTTCCAAACCAAAGAAAACTGTTATTAGAAATTAAGCAAAGACTATTTGATGTTTTTGTCCAGGAAAGAGACACTTTCTGTGCATGTTCATCTAAATGTTATGTATACAAATATCTGTACGCCCCTTTTGGTCTCCAGTATTATCTTAAAAAATGTATATCGGAAAATATTGTTCACTATCTGACAAAATATAGATTGTCTGCACATAGACTAGCAATAGAACAAGGTCGTTATAACCAAACTGTACGCTCGCGTCGCATTTGTAGATGTTGTACTCTTAATAGGATTGAAGATGAATTTCACTTCATCTTAGAACGTCCAAAGTACAGTCATTTACAATATCAAGAAGTATTACTGGTTAAATCCCTCTTGTTTCAAGCTTGTTCAGTTGCTAAATTTGAGAAATAAGAAACAATTAAACAAACTATGTATTTTTCTTAAGAAAGCCACAGATTATAGAAATGATTTGCTTTAGTTAACATGTATATTTTCGTCCTAATGTGATGATATAAGTATTATAAAATATGTATATATTTTTATGTAATTATAACATTGTACATTTGTGGTGATATTATATAATGGCAGATCTGTCTTTTTACTGCAAAAAAAAAAAAAAAACATGCCTATAAACCATGTGGTTTTAAGCTATTAAACTATGCTAAATTAAAAAAAAAACTAAATAACATCCATGTCATTTAAAAACTTTTGAGAGATTATATTGAAGAGGACTGAAAAGAATATTGAAGAAGCCATTATTATTAATTATGCGCCCATTCTTATTACTATAGCTTCTGAAAAGAGTTCTACTTTAAACTTTAAACCTAGAAAACTTCCTATTGGAAAATAATATTGTTGGTTTGCAAAGTATACGTAACGAAATTGAAAACGATTTATCATTACATTTGAAATTACTTATTTTATTTTACGCCGATGACACCGTCATAATGGCGGAATCTGCGGAAGACCTACAAAATGCACTCAACGAATTTTATATATATTGTACTCGGTGGAAACTTAGTGTTAATGTTAATAAAACAAAAATAATGGTTTTCTCCAAAGGTGCAACATGGAAAAAGACTTTTTATTATAAAGGAGAAATTATTGAAAATGTTAAAGAATTTAAGTATCTGGGTATTGTATTGTCAAGAACTGGTTCATTTTCTAAAGCAAAAAAGCATTTGTGTGAACAGGCTCAAAAAGCCATGTATGGGGTTATAAGGAAAATTAGAAATTTTAATTTACCATTAAATTGTCAGTTTGATTTGTTTGATAAGGTTGTTTTACCAGTTTTACTGTACGGCTGTGAAATTTGGGGTTTTGAAAATCTAGATATTATTGAACGTGTACATTTGAAATTTTTGAAAACAGTACTTAATTTAAGAAGCACAACACCGAATTTTATGATATATGGTGAAACAGGGCGTTATCCTTTGCATATCGATGTCTATACAAGAATAATTACATATTGGGGAAAAATGTTAATAAGCCCTGATAACAAAATTGTATATACAGTGTACATATATTTATTTTCACAACATTTGAATGGTGATTGTAAAAGCCCATGGTTAGACTGTATTCAAAGAATTTTGAACATGTGCGGGCTACAATATGTCTGGCAGAACCAAAATTTTGTCAATATAAAATGGTTAACTGCTACTGTAAAACAAAGATTAAAAGACCAATTTGTGCAAATATGGTCAAACGATATAAATTGTTCTTCCAGAGGTCATGTGTATAAAATTTTAAAACCCAATTTTTGCTTCGAGAAGTATCTCGATATTTTACCTGTAAAACTAAGAAAAAAACTAATTAAATTTCGTACATCAAACCATCGCCTCCCTGTAGAGACAGACAGATGGTATAACATTCCTCGGAATGAGAGGCTATGTCTTTTGTGTAATAAAGGTCTCATTGCCGATGAATTTCATTATATTTTAGAATGTTCGGCCCTAGAAGAAATAAGGAAAAAATATCTAGACAAAAAATATTGGAAAAGACCAAACTTTTTTAAGTTCTCTGATCTCATGACCAACAACAACTGTAAATCGCTAAGAAAACTGTGTGTGTTTATTTCAAATATTTTCGATGCTGTCTGTTCCCCTTAGCTGTTTTCCTATTTTTATCCTTTATAAATACCATAGTCTTAAATAAGTAGTGATTCTTATTATAGTTTGTCTTTTTTTTTCCATATATTTTTCCTGTATGAAAATTTACCATTATGCATGTACCTCTGACGATTTATATTTATGTGTATTGTATATATATGTTCCTCTTGTACCAAATGATTTGGTTTGAGCCAATAAACTGAACTTGAACTTGAACTTGGAACCATTGTGGCCTGTTGCTGATCTACAAAGAACTGGTTTGGAACAATTTTGAAACTTCTTAAAGGTTTATACATCAAAAGGCCCAGGGGTCATCTGGATACTATTTAGTGTTTTGTATAATTATCATTGAAAAAAAATGTAAATGATATAATTATGTGTTTTCCGTACATAATTAAAAAAGCCCCATTTTTAATCCAGATATACTTGCTAGGATCCCAGGGTTACTAATTTCACAGTTTTGGTAGAAACCCCTTGCTCATTTTAACCATGTGTTTATTTTTTTCTGCTAGATACCCAGTAGAAGAGAAAAGAACCTTTAAAGAATTAATGAATGCACAAAAGTTTCTCTAGGAGTGAAGGGAAAGATTTTAAAAAAATAATGCATTTCACTGTAAATCATTAGACCCCCATCCAAACATGAAAACCCCTGATCAATATGAAAGAATAAATTTATAGTTTTGGTTAATACTTTTTGCTCATCAATACCATATACTAGCTACATGTAAATGTCCAGTATAAGAGAAATCTTTTTGTAATACATGTATTTGGATCAAATTTTACACCCCCCCCCCCCAAAAAAAAAAAAATTATGACCACTTGGGGGAGAAGGGTAGGGGTCATGAATTTTATAATTTCTGTGCTACTTCTCCTGTAGATAAAATACACCTTATTTAATAAAGAAAGCCTCGTAGATTCAAAGAAGTTGAAAATGTTTAAATGTTAACAACAAAGGACATTGCACAATGACAGAAAAGAAGTAACCAGAAGCTAATGGTCACCCGAGTGACTCAGTTGACCTAATAAATCAAAGCACCACATTTTCTGCCCAAAACTAAGATCAATGAATATGTATTTCAGAATCTATTAAAATCTATACCATTTTATATTTTTGACAAACTATTCTTATTAGAGCACCTGTCAAATTCCTGCCTGATCTGTCATGTCTTCTTCCATTGGATACTTTAACAAAAGACCAATCCACACTTTGAAAAGGTGAATTAAGTTGTTTCCTTTATGGGGTCAACTCAAAGGTCAAAGGGAAAAAAAACCAACATTCTCCTTCTTTATGCTACCAAATATTTCAGGGTCCTTTGAGGAAATATCCCTTTCGTTTTTAATTTATTTATTTCTTCAATGTATTGGTAGCATTTATCTGGGAAAATCAAATTACAGGACCGAAACAGCTTAATTATTTTTAATGTAAAATGATAAAGTTACAAAATCCTAAACTACAAAGGCTACTGAGAGAAATCTATGGTTTTTTCCCCAAAGATGGCGACCAAGGGACATGACTTTTGTAAAGTGTGGATTGATCTCTATCACACTATGTATGAACTGGTCAGCCCAACACTTTTAAAACATTTTAATATCATAGTAGAAAATTGATAATTTTTCCGTAATTTTATTCTATCACTGTGCAAATAAACGCATCTACATCAGTTTGTAGAATATCAACAACAATAAAAAGCTAACACTGAAAAAGGATAATCATCACTTAATTCATTACTTCCCTGAATACTTTTACTTTAATTCAAACTTTAAGAGACTTATATAAGAACTTAAGTAAAGTCAATTAAGAGAAAATTGGAAGGACAACAAAAAATAAATTAAAAGTCATAAAAAATCTAAACCTTTCTACTGTTCCCATTATAGAAAATATACATTGAACAAAAACTGATTATTACGCTAAAAAAAATAAATAGTTAGAAAAGTCTACATATACATAAACATAAAACTATATCACAGTCCAGGTGCATTTTCCACAAACTTTGCATACATAAACATTTCACAGGTTTAACCAACAAAACATGCAGATCATTATGCTAAAACGTTATCCATGTTTATACAAATGTACATGTGGATATATCTGGTGGGAAGAAATTCCCATTCTGCAAAATTGAGCTCTTGGATAAACATAATACTGACTGATTGAAAGCGACTAGTACAGTCCATCTACTGTGCATGCATGGTATACATGTATATATAGGGTACTCCGCATGAGAACTTCATTCATTTTTCTGCATAATATACAAAATAACAACCATAACACAGAAATACATGTACAGGAACAATTATAATTCTACAGGTTCAAAATGTCAAATTACAACGAACTCAAGAAACAAAGGTACTTTTCCTAATATTTAAATTATTTCTTATATTCTAAAGTTTCACCATTTCTATATGGTCCATCATTGACCAATTATTTAATGAATTTCAGAAAAAAATTAAATAATTCAAGTATTTTGATTTGTCTTTTGAAGAAATTGATAAAAATCAATTTTAGGACACTATAAATATGTTATCTCTTTTGATTACTCATTTAAATCAGGGCATCTTTGTCAAAATGATTTTTTATCCGTCTGAAAAAATTGGAACGGAAAAATTTTCCACAATGCTTGAGCAATTTGAGCTTGAAAAGCCACATCACGCATGATATGAAACAATGTCTTCTTTATCAAAATATATGTCCAAGTTTCACTCTCATGATTGTAATACTAAAATGCTGTACATGTAACAATGCAGCTGCTAGGTATATGTATATATAGCATAGCAGAAGCCCATGCTGTACACAAACATGTATATAATATTACAGAGTACAAGTGTATATCAAGATTCCATGCATTGACATGTATGTATAATAATACTTCATGAACAAGGTCACTATTGGATGTAGGACTACGCTATTTTGGACTGACCTCATCGTCACGGTGAGAATAAGCGTTCAAACTGGACGCTACGCTGGCCTTGTCTTCGTATACGTTCAGTTCATCATCTTCCTTGTTACTCCTAGCTGGACTGGGACTTCTGCTAAGGGTGCTGGGACTTATTGGACTCCCACGAGAACGCATGCTTCTACTTCTTCTACTGCTCCTGCTGCTTCTGCTGCTAACACTGCTACGTCGGCTGCTCCTGGATGACGAACTCATGCTACTACTTCGGCTGCGATTCTTCAACAAGTCATCGAAACTCTCCTGCCTGTTGGGATCAGAGGCCCGCCTCAAGTCCTCAGCCTGCTCCTTGTATTTCTCCCCTCTCACGATTTCTTTTTCCAGGAGTAAAATGTCCTGCTCCCTTATTGGCCAGCCTGCATTATCTAGGGCTTTCATCAGTTTGACACGGTTGTCTTCGAATGACACAGGTTCAACAGAGTCAAAGCTGAAGGAGCAGAATGATGATAATGACGTATAGAATTAAAGAAATACATTTAGGAAACCATAACAGTATTGTACACAAGTAATAATCTTTGTAATACATTACTTACTTGGACTTTGCTGACTCTGGCAGTGAATTCCACACAATCTTATTTAGTCTCCTGCAAAATAATCATTCTATATGTCTTGAAACAGTTTATTTTTTTCCCCTGGATTTACCAGGTAATGGTTATTTTCTGTATACAAATTTGGATTTTTTTCCAGTATCTTCAGGATTGTAGTATATTTGGTCATAAAGCTACTTACTCTTTATACTGGTCTATACACTTCTGGACTTTCTTTTTGTAGCCTGTCAAATCCACTGCTGTTGGGTTGACCAAAGTAATCTGATTCTTAGTTCTACTTGATACATGGGCTACCGGTAATATCTGTAAAAGTTCACAGTCTCTAGAGAATATAGTCTTATCCAAAAATTAATTGATAACAAAATTGTAAAGGATATATAAAAATCTAAATCAGTGATACCAAAACATTTCTAAATATTTGTAAACTATTATTTACCTCATCAAATACTTTGGCCACAACATGTTTATCGAGGATGGGCACGTATTTGGTTTTGTGGGACACCATGGTGGGGGAGAGAGCATCCAGAATGGTCAGTTTTCTGGCCACCAGTCCATTTTTACTGAGCCACATCTTAGATGACATCTCCTTAGTCCTGGAATTAAATTATAAGCATTAACAATAACTGTACACATACTTCAATGATATTGTAGGTTTATATATATAAACAAATACAGATCCATCAATACCGTCACATAATCAATGTTTACCTCAACTCCAGTCAACATTATTACTTATCAGGTTTGTGACTGACTGACTACATTATATATATTGGGTTAATTAATCTCATAAGCCATCTATGAGATTGATCAACCCAATATATTTCTGTAGTCAGTCAGTAACAAACCTAATAAGTGTTTTGTTTTCCCAAGGACTATCAAGTCATTCAAGTGACATATTTATTAACAAATACATGTAGCGATGATCTACGCAAAGCCTGGATAATGTACAAGATGCCTAACATCTCGTCCAATTTAACTCATTTAAACTCTTCAAAATTATTTATCTCATCTTTCAAATACTCTTTAAAAATCTTCACTGCACCCATGTTTACTTACAATGTTTTGTTGCTATTTAATTTTAAACGTTTTCTTCCTTTACTCTGCAGAGATTTGAGCAAATTTCGATGCTGCCATTTTGTTCTGCCCCAGACACAACAATGTGACATCAATATTCAAACAGCAACTACTCTAATTTTAAAGAATTTCAAACTACTTACAATATTTAAAGAACTTACGGCATGCGCTTTCTGTATTAAATAATTTGAAATGTCGAAATGAGTAGGCGAAGCGTCGGCCAATGACGGCCATATTGCCTAATATTAATTCTCACCGAACTAACATAGAGATATATGAGGCAATCACATGCTATGTTTAAACCAATGAAAGTGGGACATTTCAGTCCAAGGGAAAACAAATCTATACAATATTTTTGGGTTTCAAAACATTTTAAGCAGAGATTTAAGAATTAATTCCTCTTGAAATAACTGTACCTGATAACTTTCTTTTTCCTTTTCTTTTTATTTGCATCTTCCTCTACTTCTGAAATTGCAAAGAAAGTGAATATTAAAAGGAAGTTTAAGAATTGTATGGTAATATATAGACACATGTAACAAACTCTGAAATGATTCTTAAAGAATTAAATAAGATCATATGCAACCTTATTCTACATATTAACTGATATAAAATCTTATGCATAATACAGTATCAAAATGATCTTGGATTAATTAATTAATTAATTAATACAAATTATTACACTAGCTAAATACTGTAGGACCTAATACTAGACTGGACAAGAATATTTAATTTTTTTTACAGACCAAATCCCCAACAGACAACAAAAACAGAATATCAAGATCTAGCCGGCATGTTTATTTCGATGGTTTTTTATCATGCGAATTAATTTGTAGACCTTAATGACTCGACTGAAACAAAACTTAGTTGAAGAATATGACTAGATATGACATTTTCTAGTACATGTACCAAATAATATTTTCAAGCAGCTTACAAATTAAAGTAAAAAAAGGATTTAAGTAAATTCCTAAATTTTCTTTTAAAAAGAGTTATACACCTTAAAATTGGCACAGACTGCCAGACAGACAAGACAATTATAATTCAATGTACATGTATAAATGCTCACTCTTTCTAAAATACTTGCTGGGATACAAATATATCTATAGTATACTGAATACAGGGTTATTTTCACCCCATAGGGGTTTTTTCTCGCCCTTCTACATTTAATTGCAAACGTTTTGCTCGGATCCATCTTGAATTCGCACAGACAATGGAATATATGAAAGATACTCTTTCTAATTAACATAGTAATATAGAAATTGTTTTGAATTTGCCCAGTCTTAAATTTGCTCGATGACATTGTGGTCGAAATGGGGCGAAAATAAAATGGGGGCAAATATTTCCCTCCATACAGTATTTAAACAGTACATATGTATTTTCATACATACACACAGCAAAATAGCTGTGTAATAGCTGTGTGTTTTAAGTGTAATTAGTGGGTTTTTTTAACAACCACTTGTGTTAAAGGGACTTGGACACGATTTGAGCTCAATTTTTCAAAATTTATTTTTTCATTTTTAATGTCTAGAATGGTCAATATGGATGTTTTTAATGCTCTGTCAAAATTTGAACGTCAAATATCGAGTTACAAGCGAGTTACAGAGGTTAAAATTCTTTGTTTTGTAAACAAAGTTCGAGTCCTGTTAATGTTTACATATGTCTTGAATTGGTAAATGTTTCAATCTAATGTTGCATTTTTTTGTTGATAAACTCATTTATGAACACATTTAATAAGTTTATCTTGTTTTCACAAGTTATTTTGTCAAAGAAATGGAAATTTCTTTACTTTACATTATTTGTAAACAAATATAAGACTCGAGCTTTGTTTACATAACAACGACTTCTTTCCTCTGTATCTCGCTTGTAACACGACTTCTAACATTCAAATTTTGGTAAATCATTCAAAATACAAAAGTAAACTATTTAATACATAAAAATCAAAAATAAAATTTTTATCTGAAATCGTGTCCAGGTCCCTTTAAACATTAATCAGTTATACAATCAGTTAGAAATTATAAGCTGGGTTATATCACCAGAAACTTAGTATTCTAATGACAAATCTGAATTTGAATCATAAATTTCAATCAACAACAGTTAATAAATCTTGGTTATAGGAAAACGTTAGGAACAACATGATTTACATCACACAATCTTGTACAAATTATCTACAATTTTCCATTGCCTTTATATATTCCTATCTGCATGAATTAAATTCCTATAGAAATCTTCTCAGTTCATATATACATTTCTAAATGTTTATATATACACATTGTCAGCAAAGCTTTGGTGCTTGCTAATAATGCATATCATATTCTCAATACATAAATTAATTTAATTTAGAATATTAGCATTGATTTGAAAGATACACATTTGTGAAAAGCTTTAAAATGAAAAAATTACAAGTGTTGATTGTTGCAATTATAAGCTTTAATTTGAAATTTTTTGCTGCATTGTACATGTACATGCCGTAAATGGCATTTATTTTTATCATTTAATTCCCACATTAACTGAAATATTACCAGTGAATTCATTATATAATTATGTTGTTTTTGATTAATATATAAACTTGTTAAAGCAAACATTAAACTGAGCTAATTATGTATACCATTTGGATCCACCACATAAGGGGACATATTGAATCTCTGTAAAACTAAGGAAAAAAAAACATCCACAACTTAAGTATACAAGAGAATTAAGTGAATTATACAACTAATACAGTGTATAGAAAGACAACATTGGTTTGAACCTGCTTTCAAAAATTATTTTTCAATATAACCTTCAAAATGAAGGAAAAAACTATGAATCAACTTTTTTTGGAACAAGAGTTTTGACAATTAGGTTATTAAATACTTTGAGTCACAAATATTGTAAGTTCTTTCATGTGGTCTCTTGTATGTACATGTACCAGTAAACATTTACTAACAAAATGCTTGCTCATGGAAATAAATTTCTGCAAAGTTTGTCGGGATGAGATAAAGTCAATTGATTTATATGGTACACATACCTGGGGTATCTGTTTCATATTTTTAAAGCAATTTCTAAAATCATAATTACTGAATATTTAGTACATTACAGTTTCACTAAAAAAAAATCAAGGTACAATATTAGTTTTGAAAGCAAGTTCAGAGATTGAAAGTTTTGAAAAGATCTCTACATAATGTAATATCAGGAGATTCCGGTAGGAGATTGAAATATTAGGGGTATATATCTACAAATCAGGTTCTAATACCAGGAATATACATATGATACCATTGTCTGATTCATCTACTTTCAGTAGATCAGGTGATAGACAGAATTTCTGTAGAACTGAAAGCAAGACATTAATATCAAGCATAAAGCAAACAAGAAATTCACCTCTTCACATTAAACTTATGTACATGTATCAAATTTGTAAATTATGAAAATTTTGGAAATTAACAAAACTCAATTTTAAAAGATATATTCCAGTTTAATGCATTGTTTTAATTTTTAGAAAATTCATAATTTAAGAAAATTAAAAAAGCTCTTTTGTAAAGTATCAACAAAATGTTAGAGAATTTTGTTCAAGGGTGATAAATTTTGACTCGATTCTAAGTGTTGAAGAAGTGTTTTACCAGGTAAATGTAGAAAGACTTAGATGTGCATTCATTAATGAAAAATGAATTTGATGTCAAGAAAAAATTATTTTACAGAACGGAACAAATAAAATTGAGAGAGAAAAATAATGAGATACCTATGATTATGTAGAACCTTAGATATTAAGAATTAGTGTTTATTCAATGTTTTAATGATTCAGAAGTATTCAGTAAATGTGAATTATTGATTCCCAAAATACCAGAAAACAATTCAAAAGTATTTCAGAAAACTAAAGATATGAATGTCAGATTAAAGGAAAGTTCCACATGATATTACTTTTGAGGACATACCTAATGCTAATTCCTTTTGTCTTTCGGCTTGTTTCTCAAACAAGGCTCTGGTTTCTGGCAGTAGCCATTCATTGGGTGAGAAACGCCCGCTGCTGTTCAATGTGCGTAGCATGCTTGTTTTGGTGTGACCTAAACATGAAACAACACAAAATGGTGAAATAAAAAAATCAAAAGAAAGCATTGTGTTCTTCTTAACAAATATCATCAGCTGAAACATATCATAATGAGGGCATGCAATTGCATTAATAAAAAAAAAACCTAAATTTTCTGGCATGCATTAATTTTCATTGCACAATCTCATATTTTTATAAACATTATACAATTATAAAGCTATACATAATAATTGAACTGAATACTGCTCCTTTATTTTTGGTGGCATTTCTGTTAAGTCATATGGGCAAAAAAGCTTTTTAATGGTCATGTTTACCTATAGTTCATTCTTCAGAATGTACCTGCTGAGTGCAATGCTCAATATTTACCCGTACTCTGGCCCCACTGTCACCAAAATTTCCCATCCCTCAATTCAGTCCTCAACTCAAATTCTCAAACGAAAAGTACATAAATTTAAGGTCAATATTCAGACTTGATGCTGGTTATTGACTTGAGGAAAGTTGGTGACAGCGGCCCGGCCTGGTATTTTATTACGAAGAATTCAGAAGCTGCATTGGTAATTTCAAAAACAATTAAATTTTGTCGGTCGTTTCACGATGATAATTATATCAAATAATTATTATAGCTATGATTATCTGGACTCAGCAAACATATTATTCCCATACACAGTGATAAACATATATGTAAAGACAGTCTTTGTTGAGGAGAGCTAACTTCATGCAAATAATAGCTTTTAATTAACAAAGGAAAAAATAAATAAAATCAACTTAATCTACAGAAAATATTCAATCTATATATATTTATAGATAGTTAGTCTTTACAGAGCTGGTATAGTTTTAAGATTATGCAATTATCCCCCCTTGACTATACCATCATGCAGGCTGACTTGTAATAAAGCATGCATATATACACATACATGTACAAACATGGAGTACAAAGGGGAAACATGCTAAACAAGGTACATTTAATATCTGTAAATCATAATCTTTTTAATATATATAAATACCACAGCACTGCAACCTATGAAGGCACTTTGCTCTGACTAAAAGGAGCATCTTTAATTACCGGTAAACTGTTTTGTTAGTGTTTTCATTGACAAGCAAACCAGGTGCACCAACTCTGGTATTGTTCAATTCCATACATTTCATTCAATTCAACACTACTGCAAGTCATATTAATTAATCTGGGAGGTACGGGGTAAGTAAATGTAAAACACAAATTAAACTGCAACAGAAATAAAGCTGGGCTTTGTATACTATATAATTACATGTATATACATGTGTATATCATACAAATTGATTACACAGAGTGTACAACATACCAATGTGACGGTTCATTTTTCTCTTATAAACTGTGAATTTAAAAACAATCAGTTCTTAGATATTGACTCAAATAGATTTAAGTTTAACCATCATGCATTTAATAATTAAGTATCAATTCATAAAAAGATTCTTTTATTCATTAAATTTAATATTTTTAAGAAGATTTATAATAATGAGAATGTTGATTAAGAAACTCTCTTCTTTGAACTTTCAGCAGAATTTGAGTTAGTGTTGAAGCACTGAACAGCTGGTACCTGATCTCAGATGTGCTATGGAAAGCTGATTTTCATCTGCACAAAACCGATAACTCATATATTTAATTTGCTCATTAAAATTTCAATTTTTATAATACAAACATTTTGAAAAGATGTTCTTTTGATTGTTTCTCACTATTAAAGAAGCTTTCTCTTTCAATTTCTTAAAAACTGCATGAAACTGAGACAATAAAAAGCTGAAATTCATTCAATTTTCAAATTTTAATTAATTATGCTAACTTGATTTTGGGCATAAAAGGAGACTCACTGAGGGTCAAATTTATGAGGTCAAAGAGATTTACTTAAACATTTTTGTGAATGCATCTTTAATTTTTGCTTGCAGATAAAACAAATCATGCTTAGAAGATGTGACATTTTGTGGACTGGTGTTTTTTTCACTCCAATATCCCATTAAAAGTTCCTTGAAATCACTTACTTGCACTAAGGCCCGCTTTAGAGGAAGCTGACAGTGACTTCGAGCTGCGGGGTCGAGATGACCGTGGCCTTGCTGATTGAGGTCGCCCTGATGAAGGGGTGGGGTGGAAATCTGATGACACAGAGGGTCTGGCTGATTTAGGGGGAGTGGGTGTGAATCTGGGGGACTGGATGGGAGGGGCACTCTTTGGCCTGGGGGGAGGAGATGGAGTGGAGCGATACAGATCTTTAGTGTCCAAGGGGGGAACTGCTGATGTCCGGTCTGTGTTGGATATCACATGATCCCTGTCAATGAATTAATGTTGAATTAATTTTCTATTCAGTGTTTAATGCTTTGTGCTTTTACTAAGAAAAAGCACAACTTACAAATATAAATACTATCCATGCATTTTATCTTTGGTTAGAATGTTCATGTACCATAAAATATACTCAAAACACTTGTCAGTACATGTACCTGCTGCATCTCTTCATTTCTGCCAGTTCTTTTTTGTAGGAGAGATTGGAGCATTCATCTCTCAGCTCTTCCACCTTGTCTAAAGACTCCAATCCTTGCTGGATCTCATCTTTAATCAAACGGATATCTTCACTCTAGAAGGAAAAAAAAAGATATGTCAAATCCATTTCCTGCTTAATGTGGAATTTGTCACCTAGGAAACGTAGGAGTGAAGTAGACAACAGAAAAAAGCATTTTAAGGGGGATAACTCAATCTGTGAATTGGAAAAAAAAACTAATTCAATAAATTACCTCCCAAGACTCAGGTTGGTCTAGATCTTTGCCTTTTTCCGAGAAATAATGATATCTTCCACCTGTAGCCTTTGCAAGGTCAAACAGGAACTCATTAGCCTCCTTGTCATTGCAGTTGAAGGAAATGGCATGAACTGGTACTGTGTGGTGCATCTGTACTTGAGCAATGATGGATTTGGGTGGCTGTAAGAAGATATGGAGTTCTACAGTTTAGCAATACAACAAGCAATAGCATTTGTGATATTAGAAATATAGATCACAATAAAAAGCATTTTTTTCAGTCAAACATTGTACAAATTAAAATTTTAGAATAATGATTGTATTTTTTTTTAAAAAGCTGTACTTTCATCCACACAGATTTTGATATCTTAAAGTGTACATGTATGTCCCATGACACCATAAGTTTTTTTTGATCATCATAAAATATCTATATATCAAATAAATCATTATCAAACATTACTGTATGTCCTGCTCACCTGGTCTGGCCGGCCATCAGTCAGTAGATAGATAGCCTGAGTCCCAGTGTCTGACAGAGCGTGCTGCAGGGCGGCGTAAGTATTGGTGGAACCCCAGCACGACAGACCCTGGATCCACTTCCACGCTCCCTTCAGACTTAGCTCAGATATCTCCACCAGCCGGTTCTGCCAAGCGGTGGCTTTGGAGTTGAAGGAGATCAAGTTGAATTTCTTCTTGTGTCTGATTTGCTCCTGTTGATTTCATAAGATGAAAATGTATACCGGTAGGTATTCATAATTTATATTTTAAAAAATACTATCAAATGAAAAAATTGTTAACTGCACTCTGTGTGGTTATATGAATAGTTGAAATTTTATATCTATAGAACATAGGGTATTCTCAAATACAAGAATGCACTGTGTTAAGTTCTGCGGATGAAGTACATACTAAACTTCTCATAATTAATAGGCAAAACACTTTGTACAAACTGCTTTAGAATATTATTTCTAACCTGCATGAGCAGAAACAGTTTATCCTTGAGGTATTGAATACTGGGTAACATGGAGGCTGAGGTGTCTATCAGGATGTAGATCTGATCCTCAATAACTGTACCAAACAGGGCCCTGCTCCCTTTGTTCAGCCAGTCAATTCTACAACAGAGAAAACGGTCATTTACACAGTGAATATGAATGTATGGAGTTTGAATTACTGTATTTTGTATCTGGTTAATATGGCATCAATCATATTGGCAGACTTAAAATAGAGCTTGAAATATTAGAGTATTTGTTCAATTAAAGGTTTACGTTAATATGGATTAAATATTGTGCTTTATTGTTTTATCCACCAGTTCATCCAAATCTTAAATACAGAAAGTATAAAATACATCAGGCTACATATAGAAGTAAACTGAATAACATACAATTACAGGTTACATTCTGTTCGAAAATCCATGCAGGAAAAAGTATATGACAAATACTGTACCTTTGATGGAAAGAGTTGACAGCCACAGTCATTTTGCGTTCATAGTCTCTATGAAGTTCTGGGGTGACTTGAACATGAACCACTCTGCCATCTCTCCACTTCACAATGGGGAATCGATCACAGTATCTAGCATTCACTAACTTGGTGTGCTTTATCTGTAAAGGGACAAATGAATTATATTCATTGGTGTCTACAACTTATAGAAGGCATTTCAAATGACCAAACATCAGGATAAAACATGTTTATTGTATTGACCTCATTATAAAGAAATATGAAAAACCAAAATCACATTTATTTTTATTATTAGATTACCGTAAATAAATTAACTTAGAAATTATAACATTCATCTTCGCTATCCAAGGGTCCAATTCGTTATTCTCATCTAAGATTAGATGAGAATTACAAATCAAATTGGACACTTGGCTGGTGAAGATGAACATATATTACATTATAGATAAACTTCTCTCTCTCTCTCTCTCTCTCTCTCTCTCTCTCTCTCTCTCTCTCATAAATAACTTCAATTTCTTGTAATTCATTCTGTCGGTGCTATACTGCCGACTTACAGCATCTGTTTGAGTATTTTCCGGTGGCTTCATGTTTATGTCCACTGCACCATCCTGGTGTTTGAAAGCCACAGATCCTAAGACATCAAACAGCTCAAGTTTGCGTGCACTCAGCCCATATTTCCTCAGCCATTCCTTTGTTCCCATGTACTGCTCTTCTAGGACTTCTTTATCCCATTTAGTGATTTTCGATTCTAAAATGTAAAAAATCCCGAACTTTATCACCTAATCTGGGAACTTTATTGGCAAAGCATACTCACAATGAATAATTGATCACATTTACAGGAATTTAATTTATTTTTGAATCCCGATTCCGGCTGCAGAGACAAATTGTTTTCTGTCATCATGAATTATTCAACACTTACAAATTCATCTTGTTTGTGCAGATACATGGAATTGATTGTAAATTGAGTGGAACAGCTAGTGCTATAAATATTCAGATTCATATCTCAAGTTTACATATTCTTTAGATATTTTTTTAGTATGTCACATAATTGAAACAATGTGATTGTAATCAAATGAGCTTTGTGAAATCATACATATTTTAAATTAATATAGTCATGTAATCTGAAAAGGGGTGTTGCATGAAGAAAGAATAATTTTTTCTGAGCTAGTGTACTGATTTATAAAGATAATGATAAACAAGTGCATGTAGTTCTGAAGTTTGCAGAGGATATTATCTATTAACACTTTTTATCTAAATAATATAGAAATAAATCATGCAAGAAATCTAAAAATTTTTACACATGCAAACAACATAGACAACATTAAATTGTGTTGAGTTTGCCTTGTGTGTATATAGGCTAAAATTGTAACAACCTCTGTCACTTTTTTCTCGAGGAATATATAATCTCGAGTTCCAAGGTCCTGTAAAATTTTCAAACAAATCTAACAATCAAAATAAAAGTCATGTTAAAAAAAAAAAGTATGTCACCTTCTTCATTTAACTAACTTAATCTTGATCATTCATAACAAATTCTCTGTCTGGATATGCTGTGTACATAGACATTTAATTGAATTGCAATTTGGTTTGTAAGCTTCATATAATTATTAAGTTGACCATGCCATACATTTACTTGAACAAGACAGCTTGTTGACTGGGATATCTACATAATCCAAAGAACACTAAGGAAAATCATCAATTTGAAATTACTGATACATGTAAACATGACATATAACCAGCAATATTCTTCCATTAACCATAATCATACATCGATCAGAGTAAAAAGGAAATTAGGCTGCATTTTTAATACATGTATGATAATCCATGAAAAACTTCAATGTTCAATAAGTTCTTACCAATTTGAATTTTGGGTTCGGGAACTTGTTCTGTGAGGGCCTGGATCTGGGAGCGGACATTTCTGGCCTCCTCCAGCTCTTCGAAGATCAGCATCACATCCTCCCTCATCCCTGCCCCTGGGGGAACGCCCCCAAAGGTCTTCTTCTTAAGGACGATGTTGGCTTTGTTTGTTTTTGGATCCAAAGGTTGTCCCTCATAAGCATCCATTTCCATGACAACTGCATAGGCATGGAATCTAGAAATACATGGACTTTTAACTACAGTAGTTATGAAACATTGAGCACTCATATTGAAAGTAAAAGTACTGTAAGTTTATCAAAATCCATCAAATCTGAATTAGAACAAACATTTTTTTTTTTTAATTAAAAGACTGATTTTAAAATCTGTATAAGGGTTCTTACTTTGAACCAATTCCTCTAGCGAATTCTCGTAAAAACCTGACAATGTCTGAGGAATCACAGTTGTAGGACACTAAGTGAAGGGGAATCTTCCTTGAACAGGCCTGAACCTAAAAAATTCAGATAAAACTGATTTTATTGATGCTTTGCATAAAACTTTATTACAAGATATATTTACATCATAAATTATATATTAACTATTACCGTACCAGGTAAGATTTAAATCAATTTAATCTGCATACAGTAAAACATAGATATGGAAGTTTTGCAACCAAAAATATATACTATTAAAGTTCTAATATGACAAAATTTGAATAGTGTATTGACTAATGCCCAGTTGTATCAATTTAATTACCTTTTCTTTTAACAACTCTTTACAGGAGTCAATAGAATTCCCCTCACTGAACAAATACACTGCTTCATTCTACAAAACCCGAAAATAATAATCAAGTACAAGTTATAGCATGTATCCGACAGATTTATGATTATTTGCTATTAGGATGATACTAATTAGTTTGTATGATATTCCAAAGACTTTTCTGATAAATGGCTGATCATCCAGCTTACATGTTGGTCTGTCATGGCTTTGAGCACCGCCTCAGCTGTGGCCGTCTTGGACACTGAGGCTAACCTGTCCAACTCCCACAGCCAATCAACAGCTCCTTGTATTGTGTCATGGGTCACCGGAACACACTCGGGGTGATACATTTGCATATCATCAGCTGACCTGCAGCATCCAATTAATAAACATTTATTCCTAAACTTTTCTTTAAAAAATCAAAAAACAAATCTCAACATTTTTTCCCCCTGAATATCAGATAATGTTTTAAATATGTTGAGGCATCTGTACCATGGTTTGTTAATATACACAAAAAGTAATCTAAAGTTTGAAGCATTTTTTTTGTTGAAATGCATAAATCTTTAGCTTTTCTAAAAAGTACGGTGAATTTATCAAACAAAAATTACTGTATAATTCTTTTTCATGTTTAATCAAAACCAATTTTTTTTTAACCTTATCAAATTGAATTTTGAAATTTGGGTCAGTTGCTCATAGATGATGGTTTCTAAGGCTATTCTGTATTGGTCAAACTGCTGTGGAGACATATTGCGGATGTCTAGAACAATGGTGATGGCCTTCTCCTCCACAACTCCAAACAGACGTCTGCTCTCAGTGGTCAGCCATTCCAGTCTCCTGTTGAACAGGTGGATAGCCTGGGTCAGTCTTCCCTCGATCTGCTTCAGCATTTCTCTCCCACAGGTTATCTAAAGGTAAATTTGTATATCTTGCTGTTAATTAGCTACTCTGCACATGCATTAATTGGCTCTGAATTTTATTATATTAAGTTCCTTTTAAAATCATTGGTAATGAAAAAATTGGTGTAACTGAAAGCAAATTAACATGTACATGCATATGGTGTGTAAATCACTGTAGGTAAATTCTTCAGCATGCTTTACTGTTTAAAGATTGATGTACACACATGCAATCATTGTTTTTACATAAAAATGTGTTCACAACACGTACTGTAGGTCAATTTAATATCCCTGAACCTAAGTTTCACATATGAGCTAGCTTAATACACGCTGCATACATGTCATTAAAATTTCAAAGGTCTGCTTTAAAACTTGTAAATATTTATCTATAAGATATATTTACATTAAATGTTTTCCCTTCCCCTGGATGAAACAAGGTGCTAAACAGTCCAGTCCCATAGCGAGAAGACACTGGTCTCTTGAGAGTTTTGTCAAAGTCTGAAAAATAAAACAAAACATTGTGCAACGGCTTAAAATATATATAAACACATTAAAGAGAGGTTTTGGTTATTTGAAATTACAAATAAACTATATACATGTATTCTTGCTTCGTAGAATAAAAATTGGTACATTTTGGCATTTATTATTTGACTTTTCTCTGTATTATGTTATATCATAATGATATTTGGTTATACTACTAGATAAATTAACTAGCATCTAAATCTCTGAGGTATCTTTATATTGCCCACTAAATGTATGTTTAAAGCATTGTTATTAAGCATGAATTTATTGATTTTCTGAAAAATTTTTGTTTGAGCATCAAACTTTTTTGTTCTTCCAATATACTGCATAAAAATAAAAAAAAAAGTAATTAAACTACGTTGTTTAAAATTATACATCAATGTCCAGGTAAACACTACAAAGAATATTGATTAATTGATATAAATATAATACTAAATCTAGTACCACATTGTAATATACCACTGTCTGCCTGATTTTCCATAAAACCAATTCATCAAAACAAATTTTCATTATACCCTCTTGTAATTATCCATAAAAGCAAGGTAAGAATAGAAGTGTATATGATATTGGTGTCTGAATCAATATCTAACATTTTGCAATATATTTCATGCATGTTGGGTCACTTCAAGATCACAGCTACACGTAGATTTTAACACTTTACTTTCCAATCTGTCTGGTCCACAATAGCTGTGCATAAATAAATAATGACAACAAAGTAAGTAAATGAATTATTAAGTAAACAAATACCATCACTATGTTTAAATCCAATGACTGGTAAGATCTGGAAAAATGTCAGGCGGTTTTTCTTGAGGCCGTAATTTTGCAGCCATTTTTTTGAGGAGATGAGAGATTTGACGTCTAGCTCCCAGTCTTTGGCTGGGGTCTTCTTGGCGCTGACCTCTGGGTCGTACGATTCATCAGAGGCCTTGACCACAGCATTCCTAATGGCAGGAGATTTGTCAAGGTGACGAATGTCAAAGGTCACATCTGCGGAACAAGAAATCAAATATATACCTTACCATTTCACACCTAACTATTTTACATCAGTCATCACATTCAGTAATTAAAATTTTACATTTTAAAATAAATTTATTCATGGGAACATTTTGATGGAAATAATTCACAGAAAAGAAAGCATGATTGTGCAAGGAAAAAGAAAATATATTCGGTTTTAATTTAAATAAATTGTCCAAAGAATAAACATCTAGTCTACCCTTTAAATTTTTCTATTGCCTTGGCATAATGAAGGGGCTTTTCACTTCCTTTGCCTGTCAATATTTATCAAGCAAATACTCTTTCTACCGTATGCTTATCGGAAAATCAAACATTTCAAAAGTTGTTTCAGACATAATAATTGGTGTACAACTGACAGTGGTATACTGGTTTGTTTAAATGCACATGTTCTTAGATTCTAAGGAATTGCATATGGGAAACACGATGTATCATTCGGCAAACAATGAGTGGTGTCTCAACAATCATACAGTTCCCTCCATTATAATGCTTTGGACTTCACTCTTTTATAAAATGCAGACATACAGGTACTTTCTGTCTACCTGCGTTCTTTGCTAGCCGGGATAAAAAAAAAATGTACACGTATTGCACAGCTTTATTTTAAAGACACAGAAAACCCAATGTTATTAAATATGCTGTTAACCCTATACTCTTGTGATTAATGGTTAAACTATGTTACAGTTCAGGCAGGTTGACAAAGAAAGTTTATCAAACTGTTGGCACAATGTTTGGTTTCTATGTGGAGAGAGTAATGAATTTCTAATTCATCCAGAAAATGTTTTTCTTAGTAGGGGGACATATCTAATCAGCCATTTTGAGTTTATAGACAAGATTATCATAAATCAAACCTGCCTGTGGTTATCAATATTTATTCTTATTCAATCCATTTTCATCAGTTAATTCTTTAACTGTTACAGGAAATCTCAAGGAAAACAAATAGATACATGCATGTATCTTAATAATTTGGTTGATTAATTCATGTAATCAAAAGTTAGAGCTATAAGAATTAGTTTGGCTAATAAATGTTAATACCGGTACATGTATTTCAGTCTTTCACCTGTACACAGTCGGATTAAAATCAAATTTAACCTTCCACTACCTCATTCATATTAAATCTGATGGTATATTCCTTGATCATTAGATTTAAGGAGCTAAGTAGAAAGTTTGATTTTGATCAGACTGACCTGTACATGTTTATATATATATATATATATATATATATATATATATATATATATATATATATATATATATATATATATATATATATATATATATATATATATATATATATATATATATATATATATATATATATATATCTCTTCTAATCTCTTTCAATAAATAAAAGCAATATAAACAATATCAGGTATCAATCTTTTTTTAAATTATCTGAGAACACCTGCTAAAAAATCTATTTCAATATTTTGGTGACTAAGAGAGAGAAATAATCCAATACAATGTACTTCTTTATAGCAAGTGGATCTTATTTCAATTTGATCAGTTATCTTTTTAAGATATAAAATCTGCAGGTTTCAGGTGTGATTTGTAATGCCGTAACGTGGATCGATATCTCCAGCGACAAGATAAACATGGACACTATCCAGTCCTTAACATGCTTAATGCTGCCAGACATACCCTGTCTTGAATACTTTAAAGCTCAGCACCTTAAACCTAATGAATAGCTATGGGTCTTTTGACTGGATTAGGATTACTTCTCATACAGTGCCTGCTAACATGCACTTCCTATGAAGACAACAATAGCTAGGTGTTGGACTGCATGCAATGACCTGGGATTGACTAACATATATTAATCCTTGATATATGGACTAAATACTTGCATTCATTGCTTTAATCATCAAATAATGGCAGTGCAATATCTTCATCCTCAAAGAACTCACATGAAATTTAAGTTAATAATGTCTGATTGTCAGAGTAATGTCCAAAAATATTGTATTATTAGAATTCTTTTCTTAAGAAAGTTAACATCAAGATTGTACCAAACTGAATCACACATTATCATGATTATATGTAATATAACTGCCATATTGATACCAATATAATAATCTAGATCTATATTGAATCCCTCTAAAGAATATTGTTATGATTAAGTAATATATCTCTCATCATGTCAGAGGTTATACATAATATGAAGATTTTTGAAGATTTTTTCTTGTGGGAGCAAAATTATAAATATATATACAGTAGTTATACTGTTGAAGTAAAATATACTGGTTTAGGAAGTATCATTTATTAGCCCTATTAATTTTCATAGGTTTAACTTTTGATTACTTTACATTTATTTTACTGTAATTCAAATTTTAAGTCATGCAGAATCTTACATGTATTTGAATGTATGAATATTTTATGAAACACAACATGCACAATATAATTATTATTATTATACTGTAGTGCGAGTGTCAAGGCTTTATATCTTATGATTTAGTTTTATGAATTAATACAGTTATGTATGGTTACAGTAGTAAATCAAATACATGTATATATAACATATACCGGTATTGATATATATGCTTTCATGCATTACATGCCCCATGCTTTTTGTGCTATAATTCTGGCCAATCAAACATAATAACAAAAGCACTAATCAAAACAAATGACAATGTGTTAAATTGTTGTTAGAATATCTTTTAACCCATCAAATGCCAGTAGTTAAAATACCATTGATGCATTGTTAAACATAATTTAAATGATCATTTGTTTGTTGTTATTTTTTAAATTTCTCTATAAATATCTCTATCACTCTAGTACACATGCCGTTCATTAAAATCTTGCTTTTTAAAATATTTGTAATATATCATGATTTTGTTAACAGACAGATATGAGTGGTAATTTATTACAATGTACATATTATATCTGAATGAATACTGTCATAGTTTTCATTAACCCATGCATCTCAAAGAAATTTATGGGTTGATCACGATGTATAAGTCAAAACATGCAATGTGAACTACTGACATCTTAATTAATTCAATTGGTTGACATTGAATAAATATGGAATAGCATGCATTAGGCTTACCTGATTTCACTATTGAAAATAAAGAATAATTTTGGCCAATTTGAAAATTCTAAAGTCTTAGAATACATGATATGGAAGATGAAATAAAGTTCTACATATTATCAGTGGTCTTCTACACTAGTACACCACTACTCCACTTTTCCTTCTATTTTTTGGATATGATGTATAATTTTATAATTAACAAAAACTTACTCTGCGAGTAGGCATTCTTTTTATACGGATCCAGTGCCAATAATTTGGACGGCGAAGTGTTTTTTCTACTTTCATACACCATATTTCAATAAACACTATTACCGATTATGTTTAAAACTTTGTCAGATCCCTTGAATCCGGAAGCTTAACGCAAATTATCACTCATGCCACCTGCCAACGCAGAGCAACAACCTCCATCTTGTTTACAACAGTTGCCCGGCATTCGGAACACCTTTGGATCTTTACCCGCCTTCTTTTCGTATGCTGGAGATCCGAAAGTCCCGACATCATATGACAATACTGGTGGTTTAAAAGTGTAATAAACCAATCGATTTGCTTTTAATCAAATTCTTTCTATCATCTGAAGGTAAATTTATTGTCTATGTGCTTTACAGTGTGAAAAAACTCCTGGTTCATGAGAACACATATACTGATGACGTAAAGCACAGTGATATCCGGAAGAAGATTATTTATGTAAAAATGGCACCCAGAGCACTGACAATTTGTTGTGATATTGTACGATGGATCCCTGTTGTATTTATTACAGCAATTATTGTATGGTCATACTACGCATATGTTGTACAAATGTGTATATGTAAGTATTCAAACAATTTAAAAGTTTGGTCATTTTTATACATCAATGGTCATTGGTAATAACATAAAAATAAAGACCGACAAAATGATATGTTGACAATATTATTGATTTTTTCCTAAGTTAAAGAGCTCACAGAAAACTGGAGTCATTACTCCATTTCAAAATCTATTGATCTATACTATAAGGACCACCAGTATTCATTGCCGAATTCAGAGTTGTAAGAATCAATTATAGATGTATATAAGGAAGACTTATTTTTGCCAATGTATTTAAATAAGTTGATTTGCCTTATTTATGATTGGCAAGGGTTACTATAGAGACATCTTTACCTTTCCTTCTTTCACAGATTTTCTGTTTTCCCCTATTTCTCAACTGCCGTTTGCAGACTTGTCCAAAAACTTTTCAGTATATAAGTTATAGTCTGTCCCAAATTATTTATGCAGCACATTTTTGATAAAAAAAAAAAATAAACATACCTGTGAAAAAAAGAGCAATTGAAATCAATGAATGTGAAATTTTCCAAGATATCTTCATTGACACATAATCATTTTTCACTCGGGAAAAATTCACAGGACCCAAAACAGATTTCTTACGGATTGAGATTAATAATGGGAAAAGTTCACATCTTTCTCCATTCGAAAGTCACTCAGAATACCTTGCACAATTTTTCAAACATTATTATCCAGGTGCTTTCATTTCTATTGCAATGCAAAATCCACGTAGACATTTTATTTTTAGCCGTGTATCATGTGTATTAAAATCTGACAAGCTAGAGGGGGCATTTTAAAGGAGAAAGGATGACTGCACTTAAGGACATGCGATATTTGCGAGAAAATAAACTTTTAAAAGAAGAATTTTTCTTTCAATTGCAGAAATGGTCCACATCTAAACTGTAACTTTACGTAATTGCGTTAAATAAAAGTATGTTGTTACCAAGTACGAATTTGTTTTCATAGGCGGGGGTCATCACGATTTCTTGAATCTCCATACGATAATGAGGACGCCCACTTTTATACTGACTTCGTACATAGTCAGCGCATGTTTGTCTATTGTTCTCCGTTTAACAGTAGTTGTATATTTGCATTATCAAAGTTATGTCAATAGGAGATTAATAGACAAACATGCGCTCATGGTTAAAATGAGAAAAAACTGCTTCTTCTTACTTTCGCTTTCCCTGTTGTAACCAAGGGTTGATGCATGTTGAATATTATAATTCACCACGTGATTTCTCACCTCAGGTAACTTTGTGAATACAAAATTCTATCACGTGGCGTGTAAGGTAGCGTGTTATGTGCTAACTAGGACAATGTTTTCGAACACGTTAAGTTGTCAAGCATTGATTTAAAGACTTCTGTACTTTCATGGGCGTGGTCAAATTGTTGAAACCATAGTAAATAATATACTTGTACCATGTAGAATAGATAGGGTTATGATGAAAGAGTGATCACATAAACTTTTATACATAGCATTGTTATTCATGGTAGTCTAATTTTAGTACCATTCTGATAATGTCAACTCCACCTCTCATGCATATTAATATCGATCTAATGTTTGGTCAAGGGCATGCAGACAAGCAAAAATTCTCCTTTTTTGAAAGTTGTAAGGAGAAAAACATAGAATGAGCTTATTGTATCACAGTCTAAAATCTTAATTCGTGTTGGAAATAGACTAGACTCTTTAAAAAATTAACAAAAGTGATATTAGGTTAAGAAATAAACGCAACAGAAGCGACCGAAAAGGGCCCAAAACCCGGCGCTAAGTGCAGTCATCCTTTGGTATTTTTTCATAATATTAAATGAACATCCTTTGAACCCTGAGGTATTTATAAATATCAAATAATTTAAGAAAACGTGCTGCATAGATATCATGGGACAGACTATAGAATCCTAAACACAGTTACACAGTATGTAATCAACAAGTGTCAAATGAAAGAACTTATCAGCCCCAAAATAAGGCTCAGTTAATTAGTGCTCAACAACACTTTAACCATTATATTAAAGAAATTTCACCATTTGGTTTGAAAACAAAAGTTTTTAACTTTAAACAGACACTAACATTAGAACAAAATTGTGTATGTTTATCGATAAAGAAGATCATCTGTTTTTTTAATAGCAAAGTCATTATGGGGTGTGCTAAGTATGTGCAGAAGCTCTTTATTAAATTAATGTAACTAATCAACTGTTTTTGTTTTGATTTTAGTCACAGTGCCTAGTATAGCAGAGAAAGGTGTGTATTATCTTTTGTATCATTACAATTTAACTAATGTTTTAGCATTTTCATACCGCAACAGATGAAATAAGTGTAAAAAGTGTTTTCAAGGCTCGAATTATTCAAAGTTCTGTATGAGTCGAAGTACATTTTTTATTTCAGTAATATATCTGTTGATCTACCATCCTATTCTTGTCCTGTTTTTGTGGTCATATGGAAAAACAATATTTACTCCAGTTGGGGCAGTTCCAAGACAGGTTTGTACTGACATTCTGCACATCAATAAAAATCCAAGAAAGCAAAAACTTGGCAAGACATAAACTGAGTCCTTGTCATATTCAAACTCTGGGGCCAGAACACTGTAATCAGGTCAGTTTTGATCTCAGTCTCACTTTTACGTGTACAAATTTACTTTTTGATGTATATTTCTTTTGTAAAGTTGTCTAAATTTTATGGCCCAGGGGCTGGATGCCTCCAGTTGATATTTTTTGTACTCATCGTGCAGTTAGGAAATCTGTAGTTCCTATTAACAATGTCACAAGGAGTTATTGTGCACGTGATTAAACATAGTAAAATTTATTTTTCAGTTCTATTTGTCAAAATCAGATGTAGACAGAATGTTGAGGGAGAATGAGGAAGGACAGAAAGCAGTTTTAATCAATGCAGCCAAAGAGTTACCAGTCCTGAATAGGACTCATTCAGGCAGTAAGTGTCTATGGTGTGTATAGGTTATCCAGGCATATAGCATCAAGGAGGGAGGGGGGGGCAATTTTCTTAAATTTACTTATGAAAAAGTGAATTAATGTGAAGTTGCCCCCCCCCCCCCTCCCCCCAACTTTTTTTTAAAAGTGAAAATAAAAAAATAAAGGAAATGAACAGTGAAATTGTAGTTAAATTTAGGTATATTATGATACCCCCCACCCCCCACCCCTATGGATTAGGATTTTCCTGATTTTGAAAAGAAGTAGTTTTCCTTGGTTGTCAAGATTTTTTGGATTAGTCTGCCCCCTGTCCACTTTCAAAAATGATGGTATATGCCTGTTATCAGAAGAGATTATCATAGGTCACTGGTAATTGTGGTAGTTAGACAATGTTTTATTTGTCATTGCATGTTCCTTGAGATCAGTTTGCTTTAACTTCAGAAAACTTCCAGAAAACCTCCATTACACAATTGGCTAAGCAAAAGGTCCTTTCTATGTTAAAGAGTATCAAATTTTAGATTTTGTTGTTCGAGTGTCAACATTTTTTATGTTAGAGTCGTTATATAGTCTTCAATAAAAACTTGCACCAGTAATACCATATACACTGTACATACATAAATAATGCTTTTCTAACTTTATTTAGGTCCCAGATATTGTGAAAAGTGTCGATGTATAAAGCCTGACCGATGCCATCATTGCTCCGTGTGTGGCCAGTAAGTAATTGCATTGAAGAATTTTTTTACTTTCTATTCTTTGAAGAAATATACACACAGAGTGTTGCTACATGTATCTATCCTTTGAAGAAATACACTGAATTTCTTAGAGTGCTATAGGCATCTTAAATCTCTCCCTTTACAGACAGTCAAAATGTGATCAGATTGATCAATTCGTTGGGAGGGAAAATGTCTATTATTGTTACACAAAAGTTATTGTGCACTACTCTATTTAAGATGGTGTGTAATATGTGATAATTTTTACTTGCTGTGTATTGTATATGTATTTATTTTTCATTTATAGATGTGTACTCAAGATGGATCACCACTGTCCATGGTAACAAATCATTCAAATGTTCATGGCAATTCAAAATGACTAAAATTTTACTTAAGCAGAATTTACTTAAAAGAACGGCTTGAAAATTAAATTGTTGATATTGATTTCTATTTTTTTTTAAAAGAGAATGAACGAATAGAATGAATTATAATTATATAATATTATACTCAGTTTTTATACATGTGAATTAATCTTTTTATCTGTGTGCACTAAATATTAGTTGCTTGTAAATCTCGGAGATATTTATGACATGCATACAAGACATGTTCTTGGTTTACAATATCTTGCTCTTTCTTTACAGGGTCAATAACTGTGTGGGATTCTCCAACTACAAGTACTTTGTGCTGTTTTTGGGATATGGACTGCTGTACTGTACCTATGTTTCAGCGACTAGTTTACAATATTTTATATTATTTTGGAAGGTAAACCATAACCATGTCATATGCATTATATATATACAATGTATATATTTCTACATGTATAAGCACATTGTTGAATGCATGATGATAAAGCATGCAGATACACTTGAAATTAAAATAGCCGCATCTCTCATGTAGATGAAATGCCTTTAAAATGTAATAAAAGTGATGTCAAGTTTTATAAATCTATTTTGTTTCTTTTGGTTGCAGAGTGGAGTTTCCAAAGACATGGGTCATTTCCATATATTATTTTTGTTCTTTGTTGCTGTGATGTTTGGAATAAGTCTTATATCTTTGTTTGGTTACCACTGCTATTTAACGGCTTGTAATAGATCTACTCTAGGTAAGACACTTGTAACATGCACCAATAAAATAAAATGTATCAGCATTGCAAGACTAATTATGTATTTACATATTTATTCACACTGAAAAAATGCCAAAGTACTGTAGATTCCTAATTAAAGGGACCTGGACACGATTTCAGATGAAAATTTTATTTTTGATTTTTATGTATTAAATAGTTTACTTGTGTATTTTGAATGATTTACCAAAATTTGAATGTTAGAAGTCGTGTTACAAGCGAGATACAGAGGAAAGAAGTCGTTGTTATGTAAACAAAGCTCGAGTCTTATATTTGTTTACAAATAATGTAAAGTAAAGAAATTACCATTTCTTTGACAAAATAACTAGTGGAAACAAGATAAACTTATTAAATGTGTTCATAAATAAGTTTATCAACAACAAAATGCAACATTAGATTGAAACTTTTACCAATTCAAGACATATGTAAACAATAACAGGACTCGAGCTTTGTTTACAAAACAAAGAATTTTAACGTCTGTAACTCGCTTGTAACTCGTTATTTTACTTTCAAATTTTGACAGAGCATTGAAAACATCCATATTGACTATTCTAGACATTAAAAATAAAAAAATAAATTTTGAAAAAATTGAGCTCAAATCGTGTCCAAGTCCCTTTAAACACGAGGAATTAATATCCAAGTAAAACCGTGAGAAGCAAATCTCGCTTTTACCAGTATTTGTCGGACGGATGAAATGAATTAATGAAACTGTGATAAAAATTTGGTATTTGCAATTTTATATTCTCGCAATTTGATGTGTAATGGTTGAATTGCCGAATTAAGTACTAGCATAATTAAAGGAATCAACAGTATACTTAACCCTAAATTTGTCTTTTTTAAATGAATCAATGCCATGTATACATGTAGATTATTACTATAAAGTGCTCAAGCTCTAACCCCCATAATAAATGATAGCTCAAATGATGTTAAATCTTTCAACTTGCAAGTACACATATCTAGTATGTTTCTTCTATTATTTTTTCAGAATCCTTCAGAGCTCCTATATTTCAGTCTGGTCCAGATAAAAATGGATTCAGTCTAGGAAAATTCAACAATTTTACAGAGATCTTTGGAGTAGATAAGAAATTATGGTTTATACCAGTTTTTACAAGGTATTAAATGGTTCTTCCTTTGAAATTTCAGTATTCCATAAAAGTCTTCAACAATGTTTGTTCCTTAAAACCAAGAAAATTTAAAGAAATCTTGAAATATTCCTATACTTGATCTAATTTATTGTTTAACGGAGATCAAATTTCCAACTTCTTCTTTCTAAATAAAAAAAGGAAATTCTTTGTGTACTATATCTCAACTTCAAATACGATAATTCATGTTTCGAAGAAATAATGACATGCTGCACTGTAAAATGATGAATCTTTCATCCTCCTTTTGTGATTAAGTTACTTTCAGCTCTTGCATTTTGTTTCATTTGAAATCTGACATGCACTTGAGCATGTCGAGGAATGTCTGACTGTGTGTACTGTTCCTTCAGTGAGACTGATGGGGTGTCCTTTCCCACTCGAAACAATCTGCAGGCTAACAGTAACAATTCATACCAAACTATGGGGGAGACACCCGCTCCCAGGTTAGACCTCTTGCATGTCTAAAAGTGTTGGCTATTGTCATGTACATTGTATAACAGGATTGTCTGTGAAAAAAACTGAAAAAAAAAATATATAACTGGCTTTGCCCTGGATAAATATCTTCTTATTTACTTCAAATTGTTTTTCCTCTCTTATTTTTTTATAACCTTGTTAATGAGCTATGCTAAATTGATGTTATTATTTCTTGAGAAATGAAAATTGTACATCTGTGTTTTATTAGAATTTCAAGGCTTTTCATTTAATTTTTTTTCTAGAATGATTTTTTGGTTGTGTTAGTAGTAAAATTTCTAGAGGCATGCTTTCAAATTTTTCTGAACTTTCAAACCTCTTTGAGCACTACTTCAGGTACTTGGATGTTTGTATATATGAACCAGTATTGATTATACAGTCACTCATATTATAATGTTGCACATGTAAGTAAATGATACTATAACTTATTAGGTTAGTTACTGACTCACTACTGAAATATATTGGGTTGATCAATCTCATAGATGGCGAGGCGAAGCCGAGCCGTCAATGAGATTGATCAACCCAATATATTTCAGTAGTGAGTCAGTAACTAACCTAATAAGTGTTTTGTTTTTCCGAGGACTATCAAGCGACATATTTATTCACAAATAGCGAAGACCTACGCAAAGCCATGTACAAGATGCCTAACATCTCGTCCAATTTAACTCTTCAAAATTATCAATCTCACCTTTCAAATACTTTAAAAATCTTTGCTTCACCAGTGTTTACTTACAATGTTTTGTTGCTATTCAATTTCAAACGTGTTCCCCCTTTCCTCTGCAGAGATTTGAGCAAATTTCGGTGCTGCCATTTTGTTTTGCTCTAGACACAACAATGTGACGTCAATATTCAAAGGGCAACTACTCTAATTTTAAAGAATTTCAAAGGGCAACTACTCTAAATACTTTAAGAACTTACGGCATGCGGTTTCTGTATTGAATACTATGAAATGTCGAAATGAGTAAGCGAAGCGTCGGCCAATGACGGCCATATTGCCTAATATTAGTTCCCACTGAACTCACATAGAGATATATGAGGCAATCACCTGCTATGTTTAAACCAATGAAAGTGTCTCATTTCAGTCCGAGGGAAAACAAATGGTTATATTGTGTTTGTGATAAAACTGAAAGTGAGATATACATTACAGAATCATCTTAATAAGATTGTCCAAAGATAATGTGATGCATGTTGTTAAAAAAATATAAAGTCATCTGTTGATTAAAAAATACGTGGATAGAAAAAGGCATCTGCCATCTCTTCATTTTTGTAGCTAAATAATTCAGCTGAAAAACAATGAAATTCAGAAATCAGAATTAAGTTGGCTTGTGGTGGTTCCTCTCATGAAGATTGCTAAAGTATAAAAATAGCAGCGACCATCCACCCCTCTTAATTTTGATATCTAAATGAAGAGCTGTTTTTAAAGTTGTTTGGGTTTTCTTTTTTCTTTAAAATAGTTTACTAATCTTATGCAAAACACCTTTTTATTCTCTTCTCTCTCTTCTATTTTCCTGTGTACATGTATTAGTTTTAACTGTATCAGAAGACAATTATTGTTCTAGTGTGGAAGGGACACACCCAGCAGTGCTTGACCAACTGTTGTACAACTGTATTTAAACCAGTGTTACATATCTAACCCCTTCAATGTTTATTTCCCTAAATCAATACCTACCATTTTAATAGAACATATATTTTACCATTGTTGTGTTCATTATTATAAGGTGAAGGTTTTCTTTTCTTTTAGCTGCAATAAATGTAACTTTCCCAATATTTTTAATCGGACGTTTTCTGGAGAATGGCCCCAAAAACAAAAGGAAGAGGGCTAGATTATTGTGATTAGCTATTATTTTCTCAACTAACGATTTATCTTTGAGCTTATACGTATAGATAAAACTTCGTGAGTGTAGCTTTACTCACATGTGTTAAATTGATGGAAAGCATGCCTCTAACAACAGTCGCTTGTGGCTGACCGTGTGGTTGCTCTCTGTTTACAGTGCTGGTGACGGTGTAACATACCCCACCAGGACGATAGATCTCGACTCCGACGGCCTCCTAGCTGACCGACAGCGATGGATGGAGGAGGGTGAATCAGATGGAGGGGGTGAGGAACAGATTTTGTTTTTCGTTTATCTACCATTAGCAGTTTTTCTACTGGCTGGTGTAAAATTTGGTAAATTTACTGGTAATTCTAGCACGAAAGATATATTTCTACTGTAATTTTCACAATTATGATACATGTATTGATGATAGTGAATTAGGTCAGTTTTAATTACTTGAGTGCTTAAAAATTTTTGAGACTACAAAATATTGAACATTGATTGCCTAAATTACATGTACCAGCCAGCTAAAAAAACTGCTCTGCCGTAGGTTATAAAAAGCTTTTGAATTATGTATCTTATGCACTATGCAGTGAAATCATCATTTGTGACACATATTGATCCCTCACAAAATAACATCTCTAATACTAAATGAAAGCTTGGCTGACTAATACATGTCACTGAAGTTCTATTCAAATTACCAAGTTTCACAATAGAATTTTAGAAATGATATTCAAGAATAAAATTCTGCTACATGTAATACCTAATTTTCAAATTCTGTTTAGAAAGTTAATAAAAAATATATTTTATAAAGAAAGAAAGAAATTGTGGTATATAGCTATTTTAAATGCTATACGTACTGCATACAACAGTGGCTGAATTAGATTTTTTGTTCTGTAATAGTTTTTCTACACAAATAGACTAGACCTGTTGAGTAAGTGATCACCTTTGTAAAATTTGGTAACTGGATGGTGTAATCTGACTGGTTTTAGGTGCCCTGTTTTCTGGGTCAAGTCAACAACATCTAATTAATGACAAGGAGTGACCATAATCATGGAAAGTAGGTTGTACATGTGATTGCTAATGCATGTGTCATCCGTTTTAACCACATGTACATGTAACTTCACTGTGCATGTAAATGTAACGATGTTAAAACAACCAACATTAAAAGCACTTGGTAAATAGTGTAACATTGTCTAGTTCACTAGAGAGTGTAGTACTTGTATCTATTGACAAAGCAACAGAAAACAAAATTCATTTCCGATATATGAGTAAGCATACCTTTTGCATTAAGAAAACAACATGCCTTTTGCATTAACAAGATTATAGTGGCATGTCTTTTGCATTTAATTTTGTCAAGCATGTGTACTTTAAAATGCAACCCTCATTCTTTCTGAGAATAGTTGTCTTTTCTATGCATGTTTGTTATTAAGATTTCTTAGTTTAATAAAATCCATTAAAAAACCTCCTACCCTTAATTAAGGTCTTCCGTTCCCAACGGAAGACCTTATAGTGATTGTAAGGTTTTTTCTTTCTTTCTTATTAAGGTCTTCCGTTTCCAACGGAAGACCTTATAGTGATTGTAATGTTTTTTATTAAGGTCTTCCGTTTCCAACGGAAGACCTTATAGTGATTGTAATGTTTTTTATTAAGGTCTTCCGTTTCCAACGGAAGACCTTTTTGTTTTCGTACGATTTCTTATTATTATTATTTTTTTCCACAAATTTTGTGCACGCGATTTCTCGAAAACTATTCGACCGATTTCAACCATTTTTTCACAGAAGATGAGACTTGAGATAAACTTCATACATTTTTAATATTTTTCCTGTCGTCACTTCCGGTACCGATTTATCGGCCATTTTGCACATTTTTACGACCTTTTTTGTGCAGAGTTGATCTCAGAAACTATCAGAGATATGACTATGAAATTTTCAGGATAGGTAGTCTATAGTTTGAAGTTGTGCACTATTGTGTTGTTTTGCGCCAGTGGCGCTATTTCTTGGAGCTCGCCTAGGCACGAAAATTGGGTACGAATTTTCATTCAAAATTTTCAAAGTTTTGATCTGTATCTTTTTATCAGTTGATATTTTGCTAAGACATATATTACAAAAGTGGTAGATAATCATAAGTTCTTTCCAACAAAATCAAGAAAAAAGGGGCTGACCCCTTTTTAAGGGGGCCAAGAGACTTGTAAACACTATTACAAATAACTTAAAAACGATAAAAATATTGTAATCCATTATAGAAGCAAAGTTGTTGATAATACCAATATATATTAGAAAAGATCATTGCAATGCCCCTTTATTACGTAATATGGGATTTTTAGGGGCCGAAGTACTTAAACTTGGACGCAATATATCTAGAGAAGTAGACATATTTTGTTAGACATCATAGAAAAGAAAATGTTTGTATTCATGATTTAAATCGATTCCACTTATCAAAACACCAATGTATGTCCCCATTAGGGATCCACAGGGCTGGCCCCTAAAATATTCAAACATTTGTATCTCAAAAATGAACAACAATTTAAGATGGTTATCTATGGTGGCATATCTCTGCCCCTTGTGTGCAAGTTATCTTTCTATCAAATATGTTGACATTTTATTCACGGCCAAGTTTGAGCAAAGCTGATCTAAAAAGACTATCAGAAATATGACAATAAAATCTTTAGGACAGGTAGTCTATAGTTTGAAGTTGTGCAATATTAGGCACGAAACTTGGGTACAAAATTTCTTTTAAAATTTTTATACGGCACGCGATTTCTCAAACACTATTTGGCCGAGTTCAACCATTTTCTTCACAGAAGATGAAGCTTAATGAACACTTAAAACATTTTTGAGATTTTTTGTCGTCACTTCCGGTACCGATTTATCGGCCAAATTGTAATTTTTATGGTCTAGTTATTATTATTATTTTTCTTTTCCAAATTTTGTGCACGCGATTTCTCGAAAACTATTCGACCGATCTCGCTCATTTTTTCACAGATGATTGGACGTAATCTAAACTTCATACATATTTTTCATTTTTTTTGTCGTCACTTCCGGTACCGATTTATCGGCCATTTTGTAATTTTTGGCGACTCATTTTGTGCACCTATAAACTCAGAAACTTTTAGAGATATCACTATGAAATTTTTAGGATAGGTAGACTATAGTTTGAAGTTGTGCAGCATGTATTTGTTTTACGCCAGTGGCGCCATTTCTTGGCGCTCGCCTAGGCACGAAAATTGGGTACTAATTTTCATTCAAAATTTTCATACGTTTTGATCTGTATCTTTTATTTAGTTGATATTTTGTTAAGACATATAGAACAAATGTAGTAGAGAATCAAAAGTTCTTTCCAACAAAATCAAGAAAAAGGGGCTGACCCCTTAAATTAGGGGCCCAAAGACTCGTAAAGTCTATTACAAATAACTAAAAAACGATAAAGATTTTATAATGCATTATAGAAGCAAAGTTGTTAATCGTAACAATATCTAACACAAAAAATCATTGCCACGCCCATTTATTACGTAATTAGGGATTTTTAGGGGCCAAAGTACTAAAACTTTGACGCAATATATCTAGAAAAGGAAACATCTTTTGTAAGGCATTGTAGAAGAGAAAATGCTTGGAATAATGATTCTAATCGATTCCACTAATCAAAACACCAATGTCTGTCCCCATTAAGGATCTAGAGGGCTGGCCCCTAAAATATTCATTAATTTGTATCTCAAAAATGAACAACAATTTTAGATGATTGTAAGAACAAAAAATGTAAGTATTCATAATACCTTTCGTATAAAATCAAGAAAAAGGGGCTGGCCCCTTAAATTAGGGGCCAATAGACTCGTAAAGTCGCTTACAAATAACTTAAAATCGATAAAGATTTTGTAATGCATTATAGAAGCAAAGTTGTTGATCGTAACAATATCTAACACAAAAAATCATTGCCACGCCCACTTATTTAGTAATTAGGGATTTTTAGGGGCCAAAGTACTTAAGCTTTGACGTAATATATTTAGAGAAGGAAACAGATTTTGTTAGGCATTGTAGAAGAGAAAATGCTTCCATTGATGATTCAAATCGATTCCACTTATCAAAAAAATACTATTTGTCCCTATGAAGGATCTAGAGGGCTGGCCCCTAAAATATTCAATCATTTGTATCTCAAAAATGAACAACAATTTTAAGATAGGTGTAAGAACAAAAATTGTTAGTATTCGTGAGACCTTTCGAATGAATTCAAGAAAAAGGGGCTGGCCCCTTAAATTAGGGACCAAGACACTCGTAAACTCTATTACAGATAACTTAAAAACGATCAAGATTTTGTAATGCATTATAGATGGAATGTTGTTCGTAACAATATCAGTTTGTAAAACTCATTGCCACACCCATTGATGACATAATTAGAGATTTTAAGGCCCTAAAATCTTAAATCTTTAATGTGCTGTGTGTGAAAAAGTAAAACACTTTGTTAAGCATTGTACAGGATATTGACAATCGTATACATTATCTGAAAGGAAAGGGGTTGATTGGGAATTCTGAAATTTCATTAATATTTTAATCGTATCGTTTAAGAAATTGAACGGAAGACCTACTCGTTACTCGTAACGAGATCGTATCTAGTTATTATTATTATTATTATTTTTTTTTTTCCTTTTTTTGTCCACAAGATTTCTCAGAGATGGCTTGATAGATTTCTTTGAAATTTTCAGGACTGATAGAGAACGATAATATCTCGAGGCGTTTTTTTCATTTTTTCAAAATTCATTTCCGTTTGTCCGTTTCCTGTCCCCCGTCAAAAAAGCTTGTATCATCGAGATCTCAGAAACGGCATTGACTTGAACATTTAAATTTTGTAGGATAATAGACCTATATGTGTAGATGTGTTTAAACTATTTTGTTTTGTTCGTCGTAACTTCCGGTCGTCACCGGAAGCACTTCAAAAATTATTTTTTTCACGTATTTAATTTATTTCACATAGAATTGAAATATAAGTATATATGCTAACATATATCATCTATCCGATGATAAATAAACAAAAAAATTCTACTTCCGGTGAGACATCTCAAATATCTCAGGTAGGTTTTTAAAAATTAATTTTGTACACGCGAGATCTCAAAAACTATAAGTGATTAAGACACGAAACTTTCAGGGATCATAGACATTAGATTGAAGACGTGTTTAACTGCTTTCGTTTTGTCGGTCGTCACTTCCGGTCCACACCGGAAGAGTTCAAACCAATAAAGCTGTTTATAAGTTTAGCTGTTTTTCTTTGCTAGTTTTAGATATATTGACAGACAGTAAAGTTTTTTTTTCAAATGCATAAGAACTTCTAACTTTGATATTTCACTGAGTACTTCCGTTTGTCCGTTTCCTGTCTCGAATCAAAAAACATTGACTCCTCGAGTTCTCAAATATGGTAATGACTTGAACAATCAAACTTTACAGGATAATAGACCTAAATATGTAGATATGTTTACACTATTTTGTTTTGTTCGGCGTAACTTCCGGTCGTCACCAGAGGCGCTTATAAAATTTTTTTTTTACCTTTTTTAGTTATTTTTATTAACATATATATATTATTTTAGAAAGAATTTTTTTTTGGGGGTATTAATGCTTACAAAAGTCATTTATGCGATGTGAAATATACAAAAAAGATCTACTTCCGGTGAGATATTTCAAATATCTCAAGTTGTGTTAAAACTTAATTTTGTTCTGCTAGATCCATTGTAAGTGATGAAAGCATATAATGTACATTGATGATAAGTTTTTAAGAGAAGTTTGGTGGGGTTTCTTTTGGGTTTTTTTTTTTACAGAATAATACATTTATATGAGAACGGAAGACCTTTTTGTTGCTATAGCAACAAGAGTCTAGTTATTATTATTATTATTATTTTTTTTTTTCCTTTTTTTGTCCACAAGATTTCTCAGAGATGACTGAACAGATTTTTGTGAAATTTTCAGGAATGAAAAAAAATTATAATATCTCGAGGCGTTTTTTTCATTTTGTCAAAAATCATTTCCGTTTGTCCGTTTCCTGTCCCGCGTTAAAAAACCTTGTATCATCGAGATCTCAGAAACGGCATAGACTTGAACATTTAAACTTTGTGGGATAATAGACTTATATGTGTAGATGTGTTTAAACTATTTTGTTTTGTTCGTCATAACTTCCGGTCGTCACCGGAAGTAATTTAAAAATTATTTTTTTCACGTATTTAATTTATTTTGTAAAGAATGAATATATTAGAATAAATCCTTAAAAATGGCATCAAAACGATGTTCATTAAACAAAAAAGTTCTACTTCCGGTGAGATGTCTCAATTATCTCAGGTAGCTTTTTTAAAACAAATTTTGTACTTCCGAGATCTCAGAAACTGTAAATGACGAAGATACCAAACTTACATGGATGATAGACATTTGAATGAAGATGTGTTTAACTGCTTTTATTTTGTTGGCCGTCACTTCCGGTCCACACCGGAAGAGTTCAAACAAATCAAGCTGTTTATAAGTTTAATTGTTTTTCTTTGATAGTTTTAGATAAATTGATAAGCAATTAAGTCCTGTTATCAAATGCATAAGAACTACTAACTTTCAATTTTCACTGAGTACTTCCGTTTGTCCGTTTCCTGTCCCAAAACAAAAAACTTGAGTCCTCGAGATCTCAAATATGGTAATGACTTGAACAATCAAACTTTGCAGGATGATAGACCTATATCTGTAGATGTCTTTACACTATTTTGTTTTGTTCGGCGTAACTTCCGGTTGTCACCGGAAGCACTTCAAAAATTATTTTGTTTACGTATTTAATTCTTTTTACATAGAATTGAAATATAAATGTAAATCCTTACATATGTCATCTATCTGATGTTAAATAAAGAAAATAATTCTACTTCCGGTGAGAAATCTCAAAAATCTCTGGTAGCTTTTTTATAACAAATTTTGTACCCGCGAGATCTTAGAAACTGTAAGTGATTAAGACACGAAACTTACATGGTTGATAGACATTTGATAGAAGTTTTGATTAATCTTTTTTATTTTGTCGACCGTCACTTCCGGTCCACACCGGAAGAGTTCAAACAAATCAAGTTGTTTATAAGTTAAACTTTTTTTCTTTGATGATAGTTTTATTTAAATTGATAAGCAATAAAGAAGTTTTGTCTAATGTTTAAAAAATAGTAACTTTTCTTTTCATTGAGCACTTCCGTTTGTCCGTTTCCTGACCCGAGACAGAAAGTAATGACTACATGAGATCTCAAAAATGGGAACCACTTGAACAACTTAACTTTGCAGGATGATAGACCCATGTATGTAGATGTGTTGAAACTATTTTGTTTTGTTCGGCGTAACTTCCGGTCGTCACCGGAAGCACTTCAAAAATCATTTTTTTTTTATCTTTTGTAGTTATTTTACATAGAATGGTTATTTTAGTATGGATCTTTTCATAAGTCATTTATGCGATGTTAAATAAACAAAAAAAGATCCATTTCCGGTGAGATATCTTAAATATCTCAAGTAGCTTTTTATACTAAATTGTGTACCCGCCATTAATCAGAAACTGTTAGTGATCAAAACACAAAACTTACGTAGTTGATAGACATTTGATATATGATGTATTTAACGTGTCTCATTTTGTCAGCCGTCACTTCCGGTCCTCACCGGAAGGGTTCAAACAAATGTCATTGTTGATAAGTTTAACTTTTTTTTTTGCACTGTTTCAGTGAGTTTGATAAACAGTAGTGTACGAGAGGAAAATGTTTAAGATATATTAACATTTTTTTTCATTAAGCAATTCTGTTCGTCCGTTTCCTGTCCCGAGATAATAAACCTTTTCTCAACGAGATCTCATAACTGACAAATGCTTAAGCATCCAAACTTTGAGGGAAAGTTGAACAATGTATGAAGATATGTTTACCATGTTCCGGTTGATCCGGCGTAACTTCTGGTCGTCAGAGCAAATTTCAAAAATGACTTTTTCTCGTTTTTGTTTTGTTTCACATAGAAAAAGTTACTGAAAGATTCCATCACATTATGGATTATATCCTTTTTCTTTTTATAAGAGAAATGCATATTTTCTACAGATTTATACATGAGAAACGGAAGACCTTTTTGTTGCTATAGCAACAAGAGTCTAGTTATTATTATTTTTTTCCCCTTTTTTGTCGGCAGAATTTCTCAAAGATGAGTGGATAGATTTTCCTGAAATTTTCAGGAATGATAGATAGTGATAATATCTCGAGGCGTTTTTTTCATTTTTTCGAAATTCATTTCCTGTCGTCCGTTTCCTGTCCCGAGACAAAGAAGCTTGTCACCTCGAGATCTCAGAAACGACAAGGACTTTTACATTCAAACTTTGTGGGATGATAGACCTATATGTGTAGATGTGTTTAAACTATTTTATTTTGTTCGTCGTAACTTCCGGTCGTCAACGGAAGCACTTCAAAAATTATTTTTTTTACGTATTGAATTTAATTTACATAGAATGAATATATAAGTATTAATCTTTATATATGTCATCTAAGCGATGTTTAATCAACAGAAAAGTTCCACTTCCGGTGAGATATCTCAAATATCACAGGTAGTTTATAAAAATACTTTTTGTACCCGCGAGATCTTAAAAAGTATAAGTGATCAAGACACGAAACTTTCATGGATGATAGACATTTGTCTGAAGATGTGTTTAACTGCTTTTATTTTGTCGGCCGTCACTTCCGGTCCACACAGGAAGAGTTCAAACAAATCAAGCTGTTTATGAGTTTAACTATTTTTCTTTGCCAATTTTAGATAAATTAATAGGCAATAAAGTCCTGTTGTCAAATGCGGAAGAACTACTAACTTTAAATTTTCACTGAGTACTTCCGTTTGTCCGTTTCCTGTCCCCAAAAAAAAAACTTGACTCCTCAAGATCTCAAATATGGTAAAGACTGGAACAATCAAACTTTGCAGGATGATAGACCTATATATGTAGATGTGTTTAGACTATTTTGTTTTGTTCGTCGTAACTTCCGGTCGTCACCGGAAGCACATCAAAAATTATGTTTTTCAATTTTTTTTAGTTATTTTACATAGAATGATTATTTTAGTATGGATCTTTTCATAAGTCATTTATGCGATGTTAAATAAACAAAAAAAGATCCATTTCCGGTGAGGTATCTCAAATATCTCTAGTAGCTTTTTTATACTTAATTGTGTATCCGCCGTTAATCAGAAACTGTTAGTGATCAAAATAAAAAACTTATGTAGGTGATAGACATTTGATAGATGTAGTGTTACATTTGATAGATGTAGTGTTTAACATGTTTCATTTTGTCAGCCGTCACTTCCGGTCCTCACCGGAAGGGTTCAAACAAATGACATTGTTGATAAGTTTAACTGTTTTTTTTTCCCCACACTGTTTCAGTAAGCTTGATAAACGGTACTGTACGAGAGGAAAATGTTTAAGATATATTAACATTTTTTTTCATTAAGCATTTCTGTTCGTCCGTTTCCTGTCCCGAGACAATAAACCTTTTCTCAACGAGATCTCATAAGTATCAAAAGCTTAAGCATCCAAACTTTGAGGAAAAATAGAACAATGTATGAAGATATGTTTACCATGTTCCGTTTGATCCGGCGTAACTTCCGGTCGTCAGAGCAAATTTCAAAAATGACTTTTTCTCGTTTTGTTTTGTTTTACCTAAAAAAAGTTACTGAAAGATTCCATCACAGTATCGATTATATCCTTTTTCTTTATATAAGAGAAATGCATTTTTTTAACAGATTTATACATGAGAAACGGAAGACCTTTTTGTTGCTATAGCAACAAGAGTCTAGTTAAAATTGTAATTGCTATATCCTTTTAACTACACGTCTTTGGTTATTCTATTTGGAACCAATATCAACCAATACGCTACCGTGATTAGATATGTCTGCATGTGCATGTTATAGAGCCAAATAATGTAATTGAACAAGATCCTAGTGTACACATACCTTTGTATTATACGCATGAATTCTATATTTGAATAGGAAACAAGATCAAGATTTAGACTCAATGTACTCTGCAATCTTATTGGAAGGTGTGTCACTTACTACAAATATTTCCTGTTTTGTTTTTTTGCTCTTTACTCAACTGAATATAAAACTTAAGTATTGTTGTTATATAACAATACTTCATTCATTAAAAAGAACAAAACTCCATCATTTTGATTTTGCTTGACTTTAATTCATATACCAGTACATATAATTTCATTCCTGGGACTACCTAGGTGTCATTATTTGTTATTTCCATGTTCATTTCAATGGTGAACATATTTCTTAGTATAAAAAAGCAAAGATTCTGAGCTATTTTATCCGTAAATTTCAGCAGTCTGCCTATGCAGTATTTTTTTCAATGTACATATTTTATAAACTTGTATATCTTTATTTCAGAGAAACCAAGAGGTTATGGTACTCATGAGAATGGTGGATTCAACATGGCTTGACCAGTGACCAATAAGCATGCATAATGAAGAGCTATACAGTATTGTGAGATAGTAAACAATGACCAATCGATGCCTATCATTCCCAAGTGTTACCACAACATATTGGATCATTAGGATGTTGTGATTATGAAGTTTCTTTAAGATCTTTTTCTTCTTCGTCAAAACAACTTCCCTCTAATGTTTTAATTGAATGACTAACAACAACAACAACAATCTTTTCTTCTATAAGCATGCATCAAATACACATACAGTTCATGTATTGATAGTTTAGTAGCATGCACTGTTAATTTATGAGGACTTTCTGTGATGTTTTTTGCTTTCTACTTAAAAATCATTTTGAAATTAATAATTCAAATAAGGATGTACGTGTACATGTAGATTGTATGTACACCATAAGATGGCAATGTGCTGTTCAGTTGGTTGTTAAAAATGACTGTATGAACAAAAAATTCTGGAATTAGCAAGCCATATTGCTTCTTTTGTAATATACATGAATTGACCTGCAAGAATGTGATCAATACAAGCTTTGTGTGTAAAAGATAAATTTAAGGCCATCTTTAAGAAATGTCTGTCTGCCCCATCCATCTTAGTTTTTGAATTTTAAATAAGTAGGTTTTGAATTTTTAAGTTGTGTGAAAAATATAATTTTTGACCATTTATTCGAAAATGATCTGCAAACAGCTGTATTTATAAGAGAAGGCCATGTTCAGAATATGCATTAAAATATCTAAGCTACATGTTGATGCTACATGTTTTTATTTAATAATACATGTAATAGATTGTCAAGAGACAAGTTTTTTTTTAAAGTGGTCCAATATGGTTATTATGCATTTGTACTCACCATTTTCCCCTGTACTTTGAACTCAGGTTTTTGTTGAATATGTCATTCTGTTTTTATGACACCTTATTTAGCCATTAAGGTCTTCTTATATAAAATTATCTCTCTAATTTAGAAGAACCAACAAATCAAAGTCCCAATTTTGTGGAACTTTGAATTTAAGTAATTTTATATGTGTCTGAAAAAATTCTTTAAAACCAAAGACTGATACAAGAGTTTTCAACATTGTATGTTGCAAGTGTGATTTAAGTTTTGATTTACCATCCATATTTAATTATGATTATATGATCTTGGTGAATACTATAAATATAAACATTCTGTTATTTATCAGAACTAGGGGTAGAATTTATTTATAGTTAGCAAAAATTCAAAATTAATTTATAAGTAGACTTTAAAAAATTGAAAGCAATATCGAGACAAACGCATATAAAGCTACATGTACATGTAAAAGAGGTAGGAAACATTAGATTACCACAGAAATTGATTCAACTTAAGTTTTTAAGTTGATATACCGGGGTATATAAAAAGGGGGATTGTGAAAAAAATTCTTTTGATATGAACGAGAATATTGACCATGAGTTTGGTGCAATTTATTCATGATGTAAATTGTCTCTGTGTTTTGAAAGTAAATGTGTATAAAAATGTGAAAAAATTGTTTATATGTTTTGTGTACAATGTTTTGTACATAGTGTTGATACCTTTTTTTTTTTTAAAAGAGGATTAGGATTTTTCTACTCATGTTGCTGCTATTCCTGTATATGTTATGTGTAAAATATTTTTCCACATTATCTGTAAAAAAAAAAATTCTTTTATCAGTTGCATATGATATGATAGATCTTTCTTGATTGTATTATAGAATAGATATGTTATATGCACTCTGAACTGATGGGTACTTTTTCCCCCCTTTTATTCACACCTAAACACCAATTTTCATTGATGTGCATTTATCAACAGGGTTTACAGACATACTAATAAATTTACTTGACATTGATGCTTTAATGAAGATATCCAATAGAATATTTATTCTTTAATTGTATGAATTCAAAAATAAATGTTTGGAAAAATCTGCCTTTTTTTTCTTCATTATCCTGGAAACTAATTGAGACGAATGAACCTTTATTGTATATAAATGATGAAATTGCCCAAAAACATCAAGACTTAGACATCACAGTAACATCCTCTGATCCACTACATGCATATCTTTAACATTCATCCAAAGTATGCAAGATAATAGATCTATAGGAAGGTTTTGTATCTCTATTTTTCTGGTTCTTGCATTGCAATACTCTGGCTCTGTGGGAACACAATCTAAACCAGACATTGAGATGGGGCCCTGGTTTATTAAAGGACATTAGGATAAAAAGCATTATACAATATACAAGTATATAACTTTTCTTTTACCTTAACCTCCAATCTGATTAAAAACAAGATATCTGTGAGCCAATGCTCACTAGTGATACCCCCGCTCTGATGTGACTATGCAAAATAAGCAAAGTCGACATTTAACAGAAAGTTGGCATCCGATTGGTATAAAAATATATCCCACGATATGGCATGCCTATACAAATACTGTGTAAAAATTTCAAGCATCTGTGATAAACAGTTGCTGAGAAATCTTTGACGAAAATTTGCTTGAAAATTTTGGCTAAAAATAAACAAAGTCCTCATTTAACAGGAAGTTGACGTCAGATTGGTACAAAAATATATCCCACAATATGGCATGCCTATACAAATAATGTGTAAAAATTTCAAGCATCTGCGATAAACAGTTGCTGAGAATTCTTTGGACGGAAATTTATTTGAAAATTTTAGCTAAAAAAAAATAAAGTCCTCATTTCACAGGAAGTTGACCTCCGATTGGTACAAAAATATATCCCACGATATGGCATGCCTATGCAAAAAATGTGTAAAAATTTCAAGCATCTGCGATAAATAGTTGCTGAGAAATCTTTGACAGGAATTTGTTTGAAAATTTTGGCTCAAAATAAACAAAGTCGACATTTAACAGGAAGTTGACGTCCGATTGGTACAAAAATACAACCCATGATATGGCATGCCTATTCAAATACTGTGTAAAAATTCCAAGCATTTGCAATAAACAGTTGCTGAGAATTCTTTGACGAAAATTTGTTTGAAAATTTTGGCTAAAAATAAACAAAGTCCTCATTTTACAGGAAGTTGACGTCCGATTGGTACAAAAATATATCCCACAATATGGCATGTCTTAACAAATACTGTGTAAAAATTTCAAGCATCTGCGATAAATAGTTGCTGAGAAATCTTTGACGAAAATTTGTTTGAAAATTTTGGTTAAAAAATAAGCAAAGTCGTCATTTAACAGGAAGTTGACGTCCGATTGGTACAAAAATATATCCCACGATATGGCATGTCTTAACAAATAGTGTGTTAAAATTTCAAGCATCTGCGATAAATAGTTGCTGAGATAAATGTGACAGAAATTTTTGTTACGGACGGACAGACAGACACACAAGGGTAAAACAGTATACTCCCTTCTCCTTCGGAGCGGGGGTATAAATATTCTAAGACAATTGCACATCCTTTATCCAATAAGATGGATAGGTCCAAAGGGAGAAATAATACAGTCTGGACAAGGATTTTAATTAGAGGTCTAATCTATGACCTTGACATTTGACATAGAAACTTGCTTCAAAGTAAATGCACCTCCCACACATGTACATGTACCTACATGCAGTCTTTTGAAAGTCATAATAAGATAAGTTAAAGGAGAGAAACATTATGGACCAAAACCAGATTTCAATGCTATGATTCCTCACCTTTGATATAGAAACTTGTTTCAAGGTCATTTGCAGAGTATGAGCCAGAATGGCCTCAAGGGGAGAGAATATATAGTCTGAAAAATGGGTCTTATGTGACCATTACCTTTGACTACGAAACTTTAGGGTCACATCACACTTTACCCATAGGGACACTGTTGATGCATGAAATATAAGCCAGATTGGACAAGAAGAGAGAAAATATGCTTTAGACAAATGATGTGAAATGGACAGAAGGATGGACAAACAGTCTTCTCACTACAGGGTGCATGCAGAGTAAGGCCTAACAAATCATAGAAATAGGTTTAGCCAAACTCTTACTGATATACATGAAAAAATCAGCATCCCTTAGAGGTTTCCATTATTAAAAATTTCACTGCCATGCAAAGAAGTAACGTGTCATTGTCAGGTGAGCTAAAAATATTTAAATGTCTTTTCCACAATTAAAAATGATTCAATATTATAAAATGTAATGGATTACTGAATCTAAAATACATCAAGAGATAAATAAGAAAAACAAATTATTTGGAATGTCATTTGAATGGATTTGCATATGTATAAACAATTAGCTCCCATATTAAATATAAATATACATGTATCAAGATTGATAAACACTGAGCACTTAATTTTAAATATAAGAATAAAATATATATCATGCAAGTGGACATTCACATAACCTGAGATCATATGTACATGTAATATATATATAATATATACACGCATTGTAGTATATATACCGGTAACTTTGTGAGAGAATACATGTATTTACATAATGAGTCAAGGCACTGGATCAATGTAATGTTGTAGCATTTAAAACATGTTACAGCTAGTAGATATTATAAAATTGATATGATAAATAAATCAATTAATATATATCACATAGTTACAAAAAATCACGATCATATGTACATGTAGCAGTTTACATGTACATGTATCCCAAACAATAACAGCATATAAATTTAAATCCCAATTGTCATTTCTAACTCGAAATGAATCATTTTAACATCACAGTTTATCTTGGACAGATGGAAATTTTGTAAAGTAATGTAAAATTTCTCTGTCATCAAGAGCTAGCATATAAAAAGGAGTTTCTTTATCACATACAGCTTTTAGATTATGACATTTACCGATATATCACATCAAACATACTACGGTTCTTTAAGTAAACAATATATAATTATTAAAATAATACAACCAAGAACTCCATATCATGTAAAAACATTTGTAAAGGATCTATCCCTTTTGAACACTGTGTCATTTTTTAATATGATCATGGTAAAATATTCAGCCAGTGACATCATATGTGCACTTTTCTCTCCGTATATCACTGTGAACCGTCTTTGAAATTGACTCTCAGATACTCTCTGGAATTTAAGTCAGCCTGCAAGAAGACATCAAGTAAATGTAAGAATAAAAGAAAGTATGATATCTGGGTTGACATGAATTGGAAGAAAATTTTTTGTTAAACTACAAAGTTGATATAATTTTTGGGTAACCAACTACCTGGGTAATTCTCATCTGACTTTAAACCTTGACTGAATATTAAATCAATCTGATTTAAAAGTGGAAACAAATTCAAATTACCAGATAAATTCTTAGTATCATGTTATATACGAAATCGCATGATGTTTGATTAAGTCTTTGTACAGTACATGCATTAATTTTGTATTTGACATTTGAATTAAATTAAAATATCCTATAAAACCCAGTTTAAAAAACCCACACAAATTACCGTACTGGCATTGCAATATTAAAGTCGCACTGAATCAGTGGTTTACCTGACGGATGGGTTCAGGGACCCTATATTTACTGCATCGATGAACTAGTTCTGTGGCAGAGTCTATGCTGATCTTGTGTCCTGGTGAAACATACACTGGTTTTGTGGCTTTTTCACAACTTTTTAGGGCCTGCAAATAAAACAAAGCCCCGTCCAATGATTCTGAGATATTAAGTGTGTCAATACGCAATTCACATACTCATATACATGTAGTTTCCAGGCAATACAAATATTAATTGACACTGCAGCAGTCTGAGGCTTGTATGCATTTTGCATGACCAACAATAGTACATGCAGCATTTGCAAAATAAAAAAAAATTGCTTTTAATGGAATATAGTACAGGTTTGACCATACTATGGGTATGTATAAAACTTAAGATGTGTTTTTCACATTTAGGTACAGTAAAGGATAATATTCAATTTAGAAGTTGGTATATAATTTTCATCAAATAGATATTTTCCATGGGTAATCTGATTTTGGTATAGTCCTATAGAACTATAATGGATTTACATTTGAATTAACTATGTCTAAACAAGAGGAACAATCTTATCTATAGGACTGTAGACTGTGTTTGCATACATGTAAATACAAGTAATAGATATCAATTACATGTAGCAAGTTTCTTCAAATACCAACCTTTCCATATATAATACCTGATGAAGATCCAACTAAAGGGAAAGTGTCTCCACTCTGCTTCAAACTTGCAATCTAACAAAGAAGATAGAACAAAACACTTTCTAAAATACAGAGTGTACTGTTTCCACCAAATAATATATATTTGCAATACTGGGTACATCCAATGAGTACCGGTATTTTAAAAAAAATGTTTGAAAATATATTGTACATGTACCATCTAAAATGGCTGATGATATAATGTACCTGTTCCATGTGTTCTTCATTTCTGTCAATGTCATTCTCTATATGGAAAAGATTCTTTGCCACTCCTAGGCAGGGAACATCCAGCAAAACTCCCAGATGGCAGGCTGATCCCACCCCTAAAGAGACAGGAGAAAGTCAAAAGAACTTTGTTTTACAGATAACAAATATGAAATAAGAATAATTTAGACAGCCTTTTAAATTTTCAATCATTTGAGTTTTCATAATATCTCATAATGTAGAAGAATGGAGTGTTCCCATAAAAACATGAAAAACTTGAATGTAAGATTATTCAATTATCATATCATAATATATATATTATTCAAAATACTACTTTAGCATAATCTGTTTACCTCTTGGGTGCAAAATTCCATTTCCATCTACCATGATGACCTGTAATCAAGAAAATACTTTAGATATTGAATATTACATTGCATTTTACATGTATTTAACAGGACTCCTATCAGTTTGTTCATCGCTAACCCACTCTCCTTAAAAAATGAAATAAACATCATACAATTTTTCTATAAATATGCACAACTTGATCTCCTTACACAGTTATTTAGCAGGGTATCTACACAGCGCTTACTTGTGGTGTGTATTGAGTGTTGTTTTCCTTGACATTGTTATACAACTGTATCATGAAGTCCACTTCCCTGAACGCCAGAAACCCAGGAATGTAAGGCTGGGTAAGCTGGATCATTTGGTAGTCCTCATACACAACCTGTGTATAAATAAAAAAATTTATATAAATGCAACGTATTGATTTACTTTAAAATTTGTAAAATAGAATGCTTTCTTTTCTTGTTGTGTGTTAGGAGGTGTGAATGGGGGGGGGGGGGTAGGTTTGGAGTTTTACCTGGTATCTATTTTTTTTTGCTTCCACCACTTTTCGCTTGATATTTTGATAATCATAAATACCTTTGTGCTCAAACTATGTTCATCCACTAATATGAAAAATGTCAAGATTATCTGTTTTGAAACGCCCCCTCTACCGCCTCAGGGTTCAATACAAAACACAACCCAAAATAGAAAGTCTATGGGGATTTTGCATTGCATCTGCCATGAAATAGCCCGGATGATGACGTTGAAAAATTCTGCGAGGTATTCCGAGTGAGTTCCGAATGGTGAAAAGATGTAAACATTCCCAATTATAAATATAAATCACAGTAAGAAATTTGTTTTCGTTCCTGTGAACTTTTATGAGTGAAAAATGATAATGATTTTATGTCAATAAAGATATCTTTGATATTTTCCATTTTGTCGATTTCAACAGAATTTCTTTCACATGGTATGTGCATTTTTATTAAAAATCATCAAAAAGTGATGGAATCAAGAACTTGAGACAGACTATAGAAGAAATTCAGACTTTTTTAAATAAATACCCTGCAGTGAGTTAATTGAGTTAAAATCAAATAATACTTATACTAAACATTGTTTGTGAATGTTTAAGAACACAGTCCAATATGTTATCTGATGTTATTATACTTTCATGTTAAATACTAAAATCTGATTGGTTTAGACGCAGTTGATAATCCGTTCTATTACCTTCAGCATTGGCAACGGTTAACATTATATAAATAGTGCCTGCTTGGGAGGGTACCAGCTGAAATTGACACCCGAGAAAACCATTGTCAACCAACGCGAAGCCGAGGTTGACAATGGTTTTCAAGGGGTGTCAATTTCAACTGGTACCATCCCAAGCAGGCACTAATTATTTTATTATACTGAATGTCTTCATTTTATAGCAAATTTTACTGTTTTTATATAGAAAAGACGTGAGTTCTACAGTGAACCGTACGTGCATAATATAGGTGCATGTAACAATTCGTTCTATCGGCCATTGCCAAGTGTGTTGCTAATGCCGATGGTATGAAAACGGATTGTCAACTGCGTCTAAACCAATCAGATTTCAGTATTTAACATTAACGTATAATAATATATAAATAGTGCCTGCTTGGGAGGGTACCAGTTGAAATTGACACCCCGAGAAAACCATTGTCAACCGACGCGAAGCGGAGGTTGACAATGGTTTTCGAGGGGTGTCAATTTCAACTGGTACCCTCCCAAACAGGCACTATTTATTTTATTACACTGAATGTCTTAATTTTTATAGCAAATTTTACTGCTTTTTTATAGAAAAGACGTGAATTCTACGGCGAACCGTACGCGCATAATTTACGCGCATGTAACAATTCGTTCTATCGGCCCGTTGCCAAGCGTGCGAGGGAGAGAGAACGGATTGTCAACTGCGTCTAATCCAATCAGATTGCAGTATTTAACATGAAAGTATAACAATTGAATTTGACACCCCTCGAAAACCATTGTCAACCTCTGCTTCGCGTCGGTGTCAATTTCAACTGTTACCCTCCCAAACAGGCACTATTTATATAATGTAACTACATGTATAAGCATACAAAAATTGCCAAATTTACCTCAAGGTCAGGAAAAGAGCAGACAACTAATGCTGCACAAGCGTTGACATCATCCCCCTTTACAAAAGAAATGTCCATTCCTCCTACATAGAATGTGTCTGAGTCTGGATTTGATAGCATCTTCTCTACATTACTGTCATCCTTTAAGCTAATCTTTTTCTTTAATTCCTTCTGCTCTCTGAAATGTAATTAAAACTAGGTTAAAAATATGAGACTTGTGGTAAAAAAATGACATTTTTTTGGAAGGCATACATGTACCCCGGTATAAATGTGGAACAATTTAAATAAGAATATGCTACATGATATATACCTGCAGTAGTTGATATATATTTTTAAATGTAAAATAAATGAATAAAAATATCATGTTTCAGTAAATTGATACATTTTTCATTTAAAATGCTAACATTACCATGAGACGTGCATGCAGCATGAATTGAAATAAATTTGACAACAAAACATTTGCAGACAGTCTGTTACATTGTACTTACAATTCCCATTCACGTTTAATTTCTAGTAGAGCAGGGTCCAGTGTTTGGTCGTTGCCTGATGTGTCTCCGTCTTTTTCGTCCTCTTCCAATGTTTCTGTACAACAATGGTTTAGTTCAGAGGCCGAGGCAGCGAGTCTCCGCTCAAGAGGTGGCACTAAACTGTCTTCCATGTTCCAGAGACTTATTTTATTGGAGCGTAAAAATACTGCTACATGGAAGTATCTGCATAATGAGATAAAATTTGTTAATACCTAACCAACAACAAGCTCGGTCACATTTTAACTGATCTTGAATTGACCATAACACAGTTTGTCTATACCTGCCTAAAGCTGAAAACGTAGAACAGACTGTTGATGTCAAAAATTATATAGACTACTCTGTGACACTCTGTGTGTTAGGGCACCAAGTATTTCTTATGTACGTATTTAAATGATACCGGATCCTTAATTCACCATCTGACCGAAAACGTAATTCAAATAAAACATAGTTTGTATAAAACACGATGAAATGGTTAAAACTTCGAACCACAACAAAGATTGTGCAATACTTCATCAAAGGGAAATCACTCTAATTTTGTCGCTCGTTGATGGTAGGCATTTAAAATTCCGGGAAGATGAAAAGCTTCACATTGTTTTTTCTTCGTTTATTTGATATTTCCCTGAGATAGTTGGGTTTTTTTCTGGAAAATGCCATGCGCAGATCAGCATTTTTTCCGGGGGGGGGGGGGTGGGTTGGTGGTGGTCCGAGGGATATTTTTAAGTTTCTTGGGGTTGGGGGGGGAGTGTCCAAAAATATGTTATTAAATCTAAAGAAATTTGATTATTATTACAGGGAGGATGGTCCAGACCCCCTTTCCCAATAGATCCGCGCATGAATGCTGATTGCCTCTGAGAGAGAGAGAGAGAGAGAGAGAGAGAGAGAGAGAAATATGCTTTTTAAAAACTGTGCGTCAATATACGAAGTCTTTTGTTTTAAAGAATGTAAAGTGCAATGTATATACATGTATCACTGATTTTTGTTTTATAAATACCGATTCACATCACATTATCAATGCATATACATGTAAAATTCACTGAAATTATCATTAATTTTGATAATAGCATACTTGCATACTTCTTTTGAATCATTCCTGCTTTATTAAATGGACAAGTATCCATAATAATAAAAAATATCTAATGCTCATCTTACAAGAAAACCTGGCATTGCCTCTATTACACACTGTTTGGACCACCCCTTTGCCTAAGCCATTGTCTTTGTACAACCCATTCCCTGTACTTTGTGATAATCCTCTGTTTTTGTTAATTTGCAAACGTTCCAGTAAAAAAACTAATTAAATAACTTGTAATTGTCTGTACATCACACGAGCTAATTAAAATCAAATCAAACAAAAGGCCAGAATGGGATCGGTCAAATGTTTATTTCAACATTTTAAACTTTTTTACAATGATCTCTGAATGCTTTCTATCATTGCATCAATCTGCTCAGAGATCTCGCGGTCCATATCCGCTTCATCTGAAATGATAAATATGATTACAAAATGCATTATTCATTGCTTTCAAGAATTATATATATCTTAGTAACACTGATAAAACAAAATAAATATATAGTATACCAATTATACATGTACATGTATATATTAAAACTGTTGACGTTTGTGTACATAAGTGGAAAATATTTACCGTCTTTTCTCAGCCACTTGAATCCTTCAAATACGACCATTACAAAGATCGTGAATCCAATCATTTTGATATCTGTCAAAGAAAAGGGAAACAATTGGATATTTCTTTGAATTAAAACAAATCAACCCCGTGAAACATGACAAGAATCATGTGAATTGAGACATTAAACAAAGAATAAGAAAAATGATAACAAGAAGTTACAATAACTAATTTTTAAAAATTAATTTACAGATATTCAGAATTATATCTACTTACAGAATTCTTGTCTTCTTCGTAAACTTTTTAATGTAGCAATGAATACAATATTCAGATTTAGGAATAATCGAAAAGTGAAATTTTTCCGAAGAATATTCCTGGGAGGCAAGCAACACCAGTTGAGAAGATACCGGTATTATGACGTATGAATCGTGACATCACAATTGCTTCGGAATCATGTAGATGCTTTATTGTTTTTTTAAAATTAGCATGAGAAGGTATCATGACGTTGAATAATTTGTGACGTCACAGTTGCTTCTGAATCGATGTTTTAAAATATTTTTTTTTATTTACGTATCAGATATGAAATTAAAAAAGTTCAGGATAAAGTTGATTTGATTTAAGAAATGAATTTAATAATTTTCCTATTGATCGACGTATCAAAGGAAAAATTGACCGGAAAACTTCATCAATGCACGTCATTTTTACTGGAATACGCACGCTCGACTTCACAGTAGAGCATTCTGGGAATATTTCTGTATATAAACTGTACCATGTCAATTTCGTTTTTACCATCTACAGATGATCTGAAGTTTTGTGATTTGTTGTTCAACCTCTATATACATAAATGCCAAAAATTAACAGTAGCTTACATGTAGGTCTTATAATGCCTAGTTATTTCTAAAATTGATATGTTTTACGGTGCTACCGTTCTGGTGAGCGCAGCAAAATTTACACATACCATACTCAAAAACTGCGTTCTGTTGTATGTACTGATATACAAATTACATAATAGATATATTGTCCGTCTAAACACGTCTGTGTACCGTGAATAAAAATAGCTTGCACTATTAATATTATACAAAAAAAAACCCTTAAACATACAACATGTATACCATGTACAGCATTCACATAGGCGTCGGAATCGGTGGGGGGGGGGGTGGCTAAGGGGGTGGGGGCTTGGCCCAGCCCCCCTTCAAACCAAAGACATACCAAAAACCCTTTTTTAGACTTGCCAAGATTTTGATACGTCGTCCCCCCCCCCCATTACTTTCAATTTGCTTCCGACGCAACTGCCGAATACTGGCTATTAGTTTCTTTAATAATTATGTGATTATGCAGTTTGCATTTGGAATGAGTACCAGAGCAAGACATATTATCATCTGTAGAAATTATATCAAACTATATATAATCTGACTTATTTTTTTGTATGCATGAAAAACTCTTGAAGATTAACAGTTCCTAGTTTAAATCTTAAAAATATATGCATGTTGACTCAAATTCTAGAAGATCAGAGAAAAATATACCATAACTTTTTTTCAAATTTCGAGAATAAACCCCAAAAACTCACAAAGATCTTACAAAAGACGTAATTTATGCAAAATTATCAAAAGTATTTGTATAGATTAAGAGCATTTTAGTTGTGTTTTCGTTAAAGATATACAGAACATATAACTGAGAAGATGACCATGTCAAAATCCAGGACACCCCGAAGTCGTCCAAGTGCTGCAAGTATCTATAAAAAGATACTCGAGGTATAAAAATCAAATCTTTTTGCTCAAAGGTACGTCTTACATCAAGTAATATTTTGCATATCTTATTACATCAAGTAAAGGTCCTTACTTCGATGTCCTACTCGTCCGCGGATCGGGGGGGGGGGGGGGTGTCGATCTGAAACCTCGAACCCCATCCCCGCCCCGCCTCGGAAAATTCAATTATATCAATAGGCCTCTGACCATCCAACTAAGCAAATATAATCCATCGGACTCCCCTGAGAAAATTTCCTGGATCCGTGTATGTGAAATCTCTTCCGTTTTAACGAAAGACTTCAAATTATAATAGAATTATTACAACTGTATTTAAGTTTCCATGATTGCTGCATACATTTTCCCCAAGCAAGTGAGTAAAAGTCTTGAATGTGAAAGGAAAATATACATATACATGTATATTTCAACCAGAAAACCACATGCTCACCGCTCAACTATGTCTAATTTTGAGTTTTTGACCATAGCAGCTAACTACATAATATTTTTATTGTACATGTATATCGAAATGAGTACTACATGTAGTGAAATCATGCAATTCTGAAAGCACATCATTTTCATACAGACATTATTTTATCTCATAGTAACCTTCTTTAAAATCAATTTAACAAAAAGAAGCAATCACATTTTTGCAAAACATTTTCTGAAATGTATACTTTATAAATAAATTTCGATTCCATCATTTCATTTTCATATCCCTGGTTGGTAATATTGAATTTAAAAACAAAAATCGAAAATCAAAGTAATAAACAGGATCATGTAGCTTGGTTAATTATTTATACTTGCTTGCAATTGCATTTTAAAAAAATTGCATTTACTGTTGTCTTTTCATTGAACGTGTACATACACCCCCTCCAATTTTCATAGTAAATATATATATACTTGAAACGCCGTATCCTCAAATGATCCAACCATGATCCACAGGAATTACCTTATGACTAAACTTGAATATTATTCATACTTAGGCTAGTTTGTTTCTTTATCAATGTCACATATTGTAGCATCTACTTCCCCCCGTATTTTTTTCAATTGTAATTTTGTGAAATTGACCTTAACGACCCCCCTCTGACCCATCATCTTCGCTAGCCAAGGGTAACGATCCACGCCGTTTCTCTATTATGAATAGAGAAACACCGTGGATCGCCACCCTTGGCTAGCGAAGATTCTGACCCATAGGGATGAATATGCGTTAATTTCACGAAACTTATAAATTCTAGATAACCTGGTAAAAAAATTGTAGCTTTCATCTTGTAAACTGATTTGTTTATAATAAATTTTATACAATACATGTATGTACCATCCACATTACCTTTACTCGGGTTACGTTTTAAATAAATTTTTAACTTGATACATTAACTAACTACATGTATCATAAGCTATAGCCAGTTCTTTTTATTACACGTCTTCGGAAGATTATTTAAATTTTTCCTAGTTATTTTTCAGCTGTACTTTAACCTCCTATTAGGGCCCCTTCAGAAAGTTGTAACATATTGAATCTAAAATACATGAAGAAACTTATGTACATGTAGTACTAAAACTAGTATTACCGGTAGTTTTTGTTCTGTAGAAAAGAATTATTTTTAAAAACACTGACAATCTTTTCTACATTTCTTTGAATTATCTCTCCCTTGAAAGGACGCAAGATCATTGACAACACATTTGAAAGTCAACTGATGCTAAGTTGGATTGAAATTGACTTAGTGGTTCGTAGTCTATGGTGAGAAGATGAGGATGTAAAATGTAAAAAGATAACAGTTACACCGCGGATATTTATGATGGCAGAAACTGGACATACTTTGATTAAGAAAGTCCAGCCTTTCGCTAAGATGAGCAAATAATAAAACGCTATACTAGGCTTTTTGTATAATTTTTTATGAATCTTATGATAAAAATTCACAAAATGTTAACAAATTAAAATATTTCTAAATAAATATTTTTCATGTATGACACAAGCGGCAAACAATTCCTTTCAAAAGCACAAATATACATTTAATATATGTAAATTATCCATTTACACAACAGTAATGTTCATTTAAAAAAAAACCATATGAAATGCCAAAAGAACACAACAATCCATAAGTACTTTAAAAAAAATCATATATCGCCACTTTTGGTTTTAGGATCATCCTTAGATTTTCCAATTTTCTCCGAACCTTTCCACTGTAACTTTTCCGTTTCTAATGGATCGAAGTAAGAGAAAGTGTCATCGTATTCAATGTAATCGTCATATTCCATTTCTAAGTTTTCAGACGGGGAGGTTGCACTCCGTGCGGGAGACATAGTGAGTTTACTCCTAGAACTATTGACACTGGATCCCTGAACACTTTTCGGTGAAGAAGTTTTGGAGTTTTCCTGCCTCGGACTTTTGGGGCTCTGTCCGTCTGGCTTTGGCAAAGCTTTCTGTCGATCCACGTTCACAATGTTCTCCGTACTGTTCATAACTCTATCAATGGACGGTAGTGAAACAGATTTTTTGTAACTTTCAGTCAAAGATGTGGGCCTGCGCAGTTTGATTAACTCTATACTAGGTGATTGCACAAAGGAAGTCGTTTGTTGAAGGAAAATTTCACCCTTTTCAGGAGAGCAAGAATCGTCAGATGTCCCAGATCCGGGCTTTCTTGCCTCTATGTCCTCCTTTGACATGTCTTTCATCTCAATGACGTCTTTTGAATCTATTCCCTCGGCCGCTTCTTCTTTTGAGTCTTTTTCGACATCATTTTTACCTTCCACGGAGGGTAACGCATTTAGAACGGTGGGTGTCGGCGTAAGAGATCCGGCTGAGTCCGGTGTCGCCAGTGGTTTCACTTTCTCTTTCACCCTATTTTCAAAAGTCTCTGGAGTACCTTTCTTCTTCTCGTATTTATCCTTAACTTGCCGATCCTTTCTCTTACGTATTAGAAGTTCGTGTTTACTTTTAACCGGAGATCCTCCATTGGATTGTCTTTTAAACCTCGGAGAAGGATGAATCTTTGGTGAACGACTTTTCCTATTTAATAACGGACTTGCATTGAATAAAGAAGTTTTACTGTCTTCTTCCTGAATGAGATCATTATGAACTAATGGACTAGGTAAAGGTGTGTAGTGCCTAGAGGGGGGTTTCGGACTCCCTCCTGGCTCTACGTCAGCCTTAATTTTTATTTTGTTTTTACTACGACCGCTTCTGTTACTAGATATAGACGAACCACGTGATATGTGAGTTTCACTATCTTTCCTATACTTCTTTCGAGCACTTTTCCCCGTGAGCGGTTTCTCCATGTCTATATCTATTTCTATCCCCTGACTTAAAGCGCTATGGCGACTCGGAGTGCTTTGCATGCTTGTACTTTTCGGTAGATGTTCAGGGGTGTCCTCTTGTTTAGTCATAGAATACTTGTGCGTCTTTTTGCGAAACACTTTATGATATATTGCAATGATCACAACCACTACGATGATAACGGCACAGAGGGATATTCCCACTATAGTCACCGTGCTCTGCCACATTCCTGCCTTTGACGGGGGTTCCGTAACGGTCACAGCTGCGACGAATCTTGATTCATTTTTCACTAAAACAAACAAAAGTAAAATTCAAAGAGTTAGACATTTAAGATGCATAACAAAATGAAAGCAGTATATTGTCATATTGTAATTTTTGAATTTACTGGATGAGTGTAAATTCAAAATTTTCACCCACCTAGTAAATTCTACATTTACAATATGATCATAACATATTATATTAACGTGCTTTTAAAGAGGTCGTGAAATCGTTGCCATTGTTGACACTTATGGAGCTTTTACATTTATTATCAATATATATAAGCAATAATTTTCTGTAGAATGTATGTTTGACCAAGAGAGGTAAATGAATATTAACGAGAAGAGAACGTATTTTTGCTATCGGATATCAGCAAAGAACCTCTCCAGAAATTCATATGTGATTAATTTAGGAGTTGTTCAGACTATTTAATCAATAGCCTGTTTTGAGACTGAAGCGTAACCTTTTTAAATTATGTAATACAGGGTAAGCTTGAAACACAAATATCCACCGAGAATTACAAATGTTCTCAAATTCGCGACCATGGTTCGTTCCTCAGTGTTTAATATAAAAACGCAGCCATTATTTAAGACACTCCTGTTTACCTTGTATATAGTAAGATGCTATAAATCCATGAACGTGAATTAATTCTGAAGGGTATGTCAGAACCGAGGAAGAAGCAGACGATGAATTGACGTAAGAGAGATTGGCAGACGACTTCGGCAGCGTCATAAACTCTATCAGCATTGTTCCAGTGGTTGAAACAACCTTCTTCAGATCTAGTTCTCCGCCACTTTTGGCTATAAGGTCAGCACTAGACGTCCCACCGTTGCGGATTTTCACCCACTGCTTCTGCTTGAACAAATTGAAGTACGTGAAAGACAGGGTGATTTGGTGATTGCTGGTAGCAGAAATAAGCCACAGGGAGAGACCAGTGCAACGCCCAGTAGCAATTATCTCCCCTTGATTTGATTTGATCTCACAACCACAGATGCATGATTTGTTGAGGGAAAGGGTATGAAGAGGCGTTTTCGGAATCAGTTCTGAAATAGATATAATATTTACTATATTGTACATTCATTTCAATTGTACATCTTATATACAATTTTATACATATTTTCTCAGGAGATTATAATCACCATATGTAGGTATATGAATATGGTATACTAGTATTTGTAACAAGACTTATTGCATGATAAACATTACCTGGACAACTATTAAAACAGGGCTTCCATTCTATTGGTTCCCCTTCACAGAATCGTCCCCCATGTAAAGGGGTCGGGTTGTTGCATAGCCTGGAGCGACTGACCTTCCCCGTCCCACAGGTTACGCTGCACGACCCCCACGACGACCAACGCCCCCACCCTCCGTCTATTGGTATATCTGGAATATCAGGAAACCATACAGTAACATGTACAGTGTTAGTGCTCTACAAGGCTGGCTTAAAACCACACAATTTGTGTACAACGAGAGAGAGAGAGAGAGAGAGAGAGAGAGCATATTTAAAGGTCTTTTACAAAATGGGTGCAGAAAGAAAGAAAGATCATAAACTTTTACAAAAATCGTGCATATAATATATTAAACGTTCTTCTTATTACAGAAAAAGAATTTCAGCAAACAAATTAACTTAAATTTCAATGGTCTTAAATGTGCTTTTTATGAAAATTTACAAAGTTAAAGTCATGCAAAATGAGTCTAATTTTGTGGTAATGCATTCTAAGTGCATGTTTATCACAACGTTAATAAGAGTGCATTGGAGAATAATAACATACAACATCAACATTCAGAGCACAAAGAACTAAGTTGAAATTATCTCCATGACTGACAACATTCAACAACTATATGTGCATTAACTTACTCAATGTCAACGTCGAATAAAATTAGCAAGGATGAAAAAAAGAGAACAGACAAGAGTTTACGTTATTCAATATCCTTGCAAAATTGTTAAACACAAGGACATATTGGTTTTAAAATATTGGGTCAAATCATTTTTCGTTTACAATTGATCGTATCGTGCAAATATTCATCATTTATAGAGTCATCTCAGCCTTTTGACATTTTAAGGATCGTTTATACATAAAGCCTTGAGCACCCAGCATGTATTCATAATTCAAAGATCGTTAAGGAAAGAACAAATTAAAATCGTGTGAATTTGAGACTGCAGCCTTAATTATTTAATAAACGTTTCGTTTGAATTTATCTAGTCAATAAAAATGTCGGTCTGTCTTTGCAAGCTATAGGACTAAGACTTATTGGATCTAAACGTGTTTATTTATAATCGCATATTACAGGAACCGTAAATCAACCATTCCAATAGTTAAACCCAGAACGGCTTATTTTACATAATAACATCCGTAATCAATTCAATGAATGTATCAACATTTTGATAGCTTGTCATTTCTATTGCTTTAATGGCAATAAGAGTCAACAGTCAGACGCACTGTTAACAGTTCCGGCCACAGTTTACGGTAAACTGATACCAAAGATTGTCTGTCGATATTTGACTTTCAGAGTCAATCATCATTATCCTGTGTACCTGGCTCTTGAAGCTGCTCTTAGCGAGCCATTGATTTCAGGTAGAAATTTGCGGATGAATTTGAACAATGCCGCCTGCATGAGCCTGGGTTCGGCAGATACATTGCATTTTCTGTGTACCTTTCAATCAATAAGTTAAGCTCGTTTTGTTTATTAAGAATTAGTATTGCACCCCAGTTTAACTGTTTTGCTTCCTTTCTTATAGAACAGTCAATATATACACACACATATAACAGTCAATAGAACGTCGCTTTATGATATAAAGATTTACATTGTACAGCTATGATACATACTAGTATACAAAAATTGGGCTCTCTAAAATACATGTAGACGGTTTGTTCATAAATGCTACAGGAGTCTGCAATTAAAATAATTTCTAAAGATAATTTCCTATAATATATATTTAAACATCTAGGGCATAATCTGAAACATAATGGGGGTTCAGAATGGTTGATCGAGTAAAAGTCTTACTGTTTGGTATTTATTTGATGTGGACTGTTTTTGCAACATTAAGAATGCGTCAAGGAGAGCATTCAAGATGTCCGATTATGATTGTGTCCAATGGTTTGTTTGTTTGTAAGCAAGGAATTTATGACCAACTTCTGTGTGTTACGAGGTATTTTGACAATTTATTACGCCAGTTTTGTTTATACACATACAATTTGACCATAAAAACCTTACATAATGTCATAGAGTGTCCACTCGTTCGCGATATTGATATTATCCACTATTCGCTAGAGATAGTATATGGCGTCTGCTGAATAAGTAAGTTTTAATGGTAGACCTCTTATGTCTAAATTAATTTATCATCTCCAAATTTGAAGTAGACAACTTAACAAGAACAGAGGGCTTTTATGTATCACTGTTCTGTGCAATAAATTAATCCGTCTTGTCATATTTATAGAAATAAACTTTACAAGATTTTGGTATCTGGAGTGACGAATGTAATATACCAGTACTTTGGTCTGCAACTATTTTGCTTTTTGAATACCTCGCATTTTACCACATCTTATAAAGATACTGTTATTGCAGGGGAACAACGGATTAGGGGCTATGAAGTGCGTTAGATAATAAATCAATAAATTAATTTTACTCCCATTTTACCAAAGGGAGATGGTTTTCTATGAGGAGCAATAACGGTAATGGAATATATATTAAACTAAGGATTGTGTTAGAGAATCGACAATTTTAATGAAAAACTGCATAAAAATATTAATGGCTACAATCGACCGATTCTCTCCAATCTTCGACTGCAAACACGTACGTGATCTGTTCGAACTGCAATAAACTATTAGCAACTAGTTGCTTGATGACCAAGGAAGGAATCCGCCTAGTTCGTGTTTATCATAAAATATGACAGATTTCTTTTATTTGAAAAATCATGATATAAGTATAACACAGAGCCTTTTGATGAGATTAGATGAAATGCAATTCGTTTTTTTTGTTTAATTTTGGGCCGATGAATATCATTTCGACTGTAGACACTTCCCAAGTATCTTTCAATTCACTGCTTGAACTTTTATGGAGATTTCGGTAAACAAACTTAAAGCCACATTGCCTTATTGAACGAAATATTTCAAAACATGAAAAGTCTCTCTTATTGACTTATTCCTTCTCCTACATAAATATTGCCGTCTTTTGGTATATTTCACAAGTTTAGCCAGATTAAATTCCTACAAGTGGATACAACCACTTGGTTAAATTTGCACGCTTACGTTTTAAAGGGCATAAACGTGCAATAGTCGAAAACTCATTTTTAATGAAACTCAATAAATAAAATTCGGTTAACTAGGATGTCAGTTTACTGATTTCAAGCTGAATAATTTCGAACTTATCTATTTTCAGATATTTTTTTTTTTCGATTTTATCAAGAAAGTCCAACTATTCGATTGTCGCTTGCTGATATATGTAATAGTGAAAATGACGGATAGATATATTATAATAGTATTCTTTATTTTTAAACTAGCATCTTTCTGAGATAAAGGGTGCTCTTTTTTATTTCAAACAATTATCTAAGGAGAGCGGTGCTCTTATTTAAATTACTTTTGCATAAAATCGACATTTTCTTTCATTTAAAATACAAGAACCTATAAATTAAATATTGTGCCTAGTTAATTTGAAAACAATGCCATGGTTATGAATCATTCTAGAGAAGCGGAAGGTTCAATATACCACGAAAGGTAGCCGAGACTTCATTTCAGGACATGAGTTAACTGAGACTAAACGAATTTAAAAAAAAAAAAAAAGCTTGGAATTAATTGACCTTCCTCGTCGACTGCATTTATGGTACCGCTAACGATGTTGCCTTACCTGAGTCAGGGTGTGTTGATATGTACAGTTCTTTCTGTTTCTTTATCAAGCCAGTCGACGAAAAGCTGACATACTCAAATAAGTAAGCAGAGGCTTGACTCTGGAATAGAGAGCAGTCAAAGAAAATGTTAGTTCTGTCGGGGTCAACATTCTTCTCTTGAATATAATTTCGTTGGTAGGGTGCTGCAATCGAACCACTTTTTCTCGTTAACATATACAAACGAATTTTATCGTTCCTGCCAATGCATTCCGGGTATGAATACACTAATGTTATATGCCCTATACAAGGAAATATGGAAGATGAATAGATTTCTACACTGTATGCATTACTCCAAGTAACTGTCATGACGTCACTTTGTGAAACGATACTTGAGGCATTCACACTATTTCTGAGTATTGCCTTGTAATTTCCAGCGGTATCAAAAATATTGCAGGGATAACGTATATCTTGACGAGGAGAGACAATGTCGGATACAGTGGAGACATGATACACAGTTGATTGAGCAATGTTAATGCTGTCATTTTTGTCTTTGACTAGTTCAATATGAAATGAATAACGTTTCAACAGAGGATTGCATTTTGCAGACGACAGGAACGTCAGCGTGACAGCCTGCGTCTGCGCAATGTGGTCTGGCGGTAATTTCAATGTGAAAGAAGGCCAATCTACTTGAAAAGACGAACTCGTTAAAATGGGTCCACCGGCGTAAGAATGAAGTTGTACAACATGAATTGCTGCGATCTCGAGAATTCCACATCGAACACTGACGCTGCCGGACGATTCACCGAATGGTAGACCAAACGTGGTGATCTCCCTTTGGTTGTGATTGTCAATGGTCGCAAGAATCCTAAGGAAGGCATTTGGAAGTGAGACATTTGATGGAATGGTGTAGTTGAGGATTAGGTCACCGGAGAATGCCACATATACCACAGGCACGTGAAGAACAAAGCTGCCATCTAAAAATAAATCGTGGGACATGTGTTAGAATAATTCATAGAATATCAAATATTTAATATACATGTAAATATGTATCGTATCATATAAAAATACTTTCAACTGGCAAATACATGTTTGAATATATTAGATATTTAACATTTGTATTTCACTAGTATTGTCTTTTAAAAGTTATAGCATCGGTTAACAACTATTGTTATATAAAAATGAAAAGAAAACGCATTAAAAATGCAATTGAATATGAAAATACGGTTAAACTAAAATTTTACAGTTCAAACAAACACCATTAACCAATTCAAAACATTTAAAAGTAGAAAGTCGTATAATAATTTAACCGCATTCGACTTGCATTCGATAATTTATTTAAATTATATATACATGTTGAAGGAGTCTCTTTGGCGGCAATATCAATTTGTGTTATAATCAGTACTAGAACAGACGCGAAATTAGCTCATGGTGACCTTCTTAAGAATTTGTTCCAAGGAAACAAGAAGGCATGTTAATGAGAGCTTGCTGAAGATTTCTAATCGATAAGTTTAATAATGAAGCCGAGTAACATAACATTATGCTCAATACCACTTTCAAGCAGCTGGTAGGCACACAATTGCCTTTTGATGTTCATTTTATTTCTGGCATTTCTAGAATGTATGCTCTAAATGGTTCTCTTTGTATGTATATTTAACCATTCCCTTGCCAAGATAATACTCGCGATGGAAATACATATATATTACCTATTGATGATAAATTTGATATGATATCTTAAATATAATTTCAATTTGTTTGTATACTTTTCCGATTTTGGGTTATGAATAAATCTTCTTCCTGACTAGATAATTATTGAATTAATGGCTTGCTTGCAAAATGGTAGTTTAAGCTAGTATAAGGAAACGTTCCGGTGTAAACTAAAACCCATCATTATCCCATGACTAGTCTACGCACCCGGCGGAAACTCAAAACCATAACGAGATTTGGTAGGAGTCCAGTTACTGATTGTCTACCCTGAGCGTATTTAAGTGAACAAAGGACGGCTTTTTATCTCACTTAGTCTGGTCTTGGGAGATTCACTGATGTTCTGTTAAACAACCTCGAGGAATCTTTTCGAAATTTCGGTTTTCATTTAACCATATATCTCATTACGTAACGCATTACTGTAGGGTGGAGATTTATGTTCCAAGCTCTTCATTTTTGTCCATTAATCCTGTCCACTTTCTTTCTCTGTACTCGAACTAAACCTGGGTAATATTCAAACAATTTCACCTTGATACTGAAAAATCATTTACGTCAATGTGTATTGAAATTGAACAATAACCGAAAAAGACGCAAATTGATAAACAACTATAGTACTTAAAAGTCTATAAGAATGTATCTGAGATTCGTTAGATAAAATCTAAATTTTAAAGAAATGTATTAAAACTATTCAGGCGCACAACTTTGAACTAAAAGTGATAAGAACAAAAATGGACTAAAGACCACACAGAACACAGAAAATTATATATTAAAAGCATAGTAATGGAATAGTTCATTAATGATCAAACGTTTCCATTTCCCCAGTAATAAATCCTTTTAAATATTCTATTTCACGGCAAACTAAACAGTGCAAGATGGCAGGATGTGGGATTTGGGATCGTGTCTTTAATTTGCAAGAGAGAAATTACAAGGGGAATTCGTCCTGATCCGAATACTCTCTAACGTGTCGGCCAATATCACAATCGGTCAATCAAACTTAGAATACAAAACGTTACGGGCACTATGATACAGAGACAGAAACACAAATCCAGAAGCCAATACAGTTTTGAGATCAGCGCCAACAAACCAAGTCAGAACCAAGATGAACACGTTTTTAATGATGTCCATTTGAATGATGACCATAACACCCCTGGTCAAGAAGTTCTGTCCTTTTGATAACACCAAAGAGATTAATTCAATACCTCTCCATGTCTAAGAGATTCTTATCACATAATCTCACACCTATTTACTTTTAAAAAGATTTTTCATACAGAATTAATTCGAAGCGTTGTGTAGGCTTATAAAGAAAAGGCGTCGTACCCTTTTTTTTATCTACTTCTTAAAGTGACATTTAGGTTGATAATAGGAATTGAAATAAAATATTGTGAATTCCACGGCGTCCTTTGTGTTGTTGGTATGTCTTCTCCCCCTGATGACTGTGAATTAGCCCCCGTGTTAGCTTGGCATGTCACATTACTTGTGTTATAATTACACTCGAAATCCTGGCGTTTTAATATCGAGCACCGAATTTTAAAGTGCAACTGAAAAATAAAAATGGCAACCGCGTCGGACAGGTGTGGGATACATAGAAAAAAGATTAGCGAAAATGATTTTAAAAAAAAAGATATTGTTTTAATTTTACTAGAGGCAACTACATTGTATCTTTACTTGTGATATTAAAATAAGAAACATCCCACAAAACCACTTAATTGGCATTTTGTTGCTTCTTAGTTCGAAACGATTTTGTTTGTTTTGTTGAAACAATTTGTAAATTAAGGTGACCAAACTTTACCGTGAGTTTATAGCATCAATGAAAGAAAGACGAGAAAGGCCATTAAGTTCGTTCACGACCTTTTGCAGAGGAAACGTGATTATAGCGTTATTGGTTTGATACTCCTTTTAATTCTCCTGACCAGAGCAAAAGTGACAATAATCCTACTGGTGGGGAATTAAAAAGAAAAATTAACGATCTTCCACAGGGTCCATGTCGGCTTCCCTGTCTCGTGGCTAATTAATGCCATAAAGACATGGTGGGTAAACTCCGAGCCATCAGATTAGCTTGCACATTCTTTGTCTCCATTATCATTTCTATGTATGCGGGCTCCACGGTCCTTGGACTAACTTAGATCCCTTATATAAATGAGCTTTATCGCTGCAGGTTTGCAGTATTTGTGGGCAAACAAACACGAACTTTTATGCTAGTTGACGGATTTAGACCTAATTTCTTGTTATAAGTTTACTTGTTATCTTTTCAACCACCTCTGAAAATCTCCCCGACCTTTAGCATGGCACAGCAAGACAGGGGAAATATGGCTTAAAAAGCTGCATATCGATGCAGGATTAAAACACACGAGATGTCGACGGTGATTTATGAAAATTCGATAGAGTGGCGTAACTTGAATGATCCGGTGTATAGGTAATTTCCCGTAGCAGGACCACTCTGTATTGTGTTTCAGTGGTTTCAGCAGATGATGAAAAGACCATTACCATTGCATTACCTAAAATCGATTGGATATAAAGTAGGTTTCCGGATGCAATCAAAAACTTCTTCAACTCTAGTTAAATCAATGTATACAATGTAATTAAAACTGAGCAAATAGTTTTTGAAGTTTTCGAGCATCTTTTATTTACAGAAACTTAAATGATCAACATTGAAATAAAAATCAAAGTTGCAGCGCGGCGGCGATCACGGCAAATTACAATTACAGACCTGGCATCGAAACACACCAATTACGTGCTAAAATGATACATATCGAATCTCACCAAAAGTCTGTTAAAGATTTGTTAATCATCTGTCTGGTTTGTCGCTTTCAGTTTTTAAAAATAAAAAAAAAATATAAAAAAATACCACAAGTAAAAGCCATTGCAGTCACTATGGGGACCAGTGTCTCCAATTCCAACACATGACAAATGTAGACGCTATTTAGAAAGCCTGACTAATTATAGAGTACATATAAGTGGTTCTGTGCACCAGTGCCCCCATGTGCACGAGTTTCTGTGCTCTTAGAACAACTACCTATTGTTAATGCTATAAGGTTCAAGAGAATCTTTAAAAAAAATATTTGAATTTTGTTCTAGTGTTCCAACAACGGTTTTCTTTGACTCTGTACAATGAAAAGAACAGAAGACGTGTATTTGAGTAAAACGCACTTGAAATCTTCGAGCGTGATTATAATTAGGTTTTGATGAATGCATGTATATGAAGAGCTATGCCGTGCATGTAATTATTCAAAGCGTAAATGGATTTTTAATGACCATACAAATATGATAACCTTATGAGAAAATTAACTTTACAAAGACACTTTGATGTTGTATAATTACACTTTACTATATATTCCAATATATTTGCATTAATTTCATTTTTTTCCCTATTGCTGTTAATATAGTTCCTCCAAAATGATCTTACCTATCATTAATGCGTGAAATTCATATAGTCTTGAAAATAGTTTTTAATGATATTATCTGCAAAGACGGGGCTAAATTTTCTCTCGAGTGTATTACCGAAATATATTAAACACAGATACGTGAAAAATATCAAATTCTTTACCTACCTGTGAATTTTGTCAACTCAAGTGTGGAAATAAATATCCAGACAACAATGAAAACAATAGATGAAGGTGTCGGCGGTTTCATTTCTTACTTCTCCCAGCGTTCATGGTTTCTTTGGCGTTTAAACATTCTAATCCATAAACATTCTCTGGTATTATTGGATTCCATTTTTGAACTGCAATGCAACAACAAACAAACAAAAATGCAACAAAGCACGCTCTCAAGTGTATGACATGCTGTTAAGGACAGGTGAAAGAAAATAATGCGTACTACTTTCTGTTTAAGCGTTATCGCGCTCGGTGAACCGTCGCTCGCTTTGCCTCCAATCACTGCGAACTTACACAATTCTAAAAACGGCAGATGTATTATTGGTGGCCTCTGATATTATTATTTCACTTTCCTCAATGAATGAAACACCAATGCACTTTACGGAAGAAAGGGCCACTTTAAAATCCGCGAACTCTCAAATACATGGATAAATCGGTTGAAAAATTGTTGTTGGTAGCAAGTGCAATTTTTGGCTAATCCTAATTTGCGTCACATCCTTATCCACCCCTTATGGTAGGTACCTGTGGTGAGGTTTGTAGATTTGACAGAATTTTATGAATTCCGGTTTTAAATTTATCTCGACCTCGTTCGAATGACGTTCAGTTATAAGGAGGCCCCCATTTTACCTGAGAACGCGACCAGGAAACCTTCTATCGATTTATCGACTCACCGGGGTACACCTCTCGGTCTATCACAATTTCATTCTCCAGAGGCGTCGACGACCTACGTTTTATCCGACAAACTGTGGAAATGCCAGTTATCTTTTTTTCTCTCCTTTTCAACCTCTCTATTTCTTTATTTAGACAATCTCTCTAAAGGAGCTATAACCATAGCAACATATTCACTGATTTATGAATGAACCCATTAATCAAACGTAAGGTCATTGGGATAGCAATGAATAGTTTTAATTATCTAGTTTTAGCTATCTTTAACTTAATAAAAGTTTTAATTTTTCCTGCATTTTAAAAGTAAAGTGTTGAAGTAACAATGCACGTGATTTACACAATTGATTGAGTTTCAAAAGCCAAAGGCATGTCAACCCTTTTAAGAAGACACTGGCAAGTCAGACAAAGAAAACGGAATCCCGCGTCTATTTGCCATTTCTACTCGAATAAAGACTGTTTGCGATTAATATTCTCAACCTATTGAAATACTATCTTCATGGCGTACAAAAAACGTTCAAAATTTTAATTGTGTGTCATCTATTTCTTTATATATGGAATCAACGCCGGAAATTTTGTGAACAATGGCAAACACAATATTGAAACAATTTGTTGAATTGAAATTTTTGGAGGCCGGGGAGGGGGGGGGGGTGTACCATAACTTGGTATAATCATGCCGTCGAAGGTTCTGATGTCATAATCAACGACACACCAATAGAGACAAAGACAACACAAAATTGCACATTTTGTAAGTTATGAAATATTCACCGGCCATCAACTGATTGAATTATCCGTCGCCAGATACCCGATTGTAGGCTACAGGGGCAAATGAAATATTAATTTCGCAAAGAAATAAATCCTGTCGGTGAGCAGACGACAGTCGAATGATAAATGACATCACCCGGGCAGCTCGACATTCAACATAGCCTAAGACGTGCGAGGTGTCCGATCCCGAACGAGGAGTATCCCGAAGATGTTTGTGTTTCTGCGGTGTTATCGGGTTTTTTTCAATAGAACAAGAGAAACATCTCATCCTGAGTGATAGTCCAGTATATTTGCCCAGCTAATCAAACCTAATCCCACTTGTTGCACGGGTATATCCTCCCAAATCCTTGCCAATGCCCCTGTACTGAAGGCAGGCTTATCATTCAGTTATTGCCATATCAACCAAGTCAAGATGCAAGTTGTGTTTTAAGCTTAAGTGATTTTGCGGTTATTGAAATTATCAAATCGGTGTAACCAAAGGACATCTTGGTAGCTATATGGATTTAATTATAGTTGATACTTTAATAACGGATCAGTAATAAAGAATTTTTTATATAGTTTTAAAAAAAAGGCAGTGCAAGTAAAGACATTTTTTAAAAAAGATTGTCTTAGATTATCAGAAGAAATTAAACGCATTTATTTGAGAAAAGGATCACACAATCAAGTCTTAGTGCTTAAAATATCATCCGTTTGTTTGAAGGCTTTTATAGATTAGTAAATATACTGTTTGGGTGGTCGTGTAGGTGTTCGAATTGAAAACCTGAGTTATCTGATGACACTGCTCAGCTCAGGCATGCACAACAAAATAAAGCCCACATCAAAATCAGAAAATGGCTTTTGATGAGTATTTACTTTAGTTCTTATGACGATTTACTGCCAGAAACATATTCTGTTACATATAGTCATATTTGGACGCACCGATTCCCGAGAGATATGCACAAACATGGATTCTTATTTCTGTTTGATGATGATTTAATCAACGTCAAAGTCACGACAATGCAAGTCGGGTATTTCATAAATTTTCATCTTTGCTTGCGACATCGTATTCATCAAAGAAATGATTACAAAAGACAGTGATAGCGGTACAAATCGATTTCTCCTTAAAACAGATAGACATCTGTTTCGGATGACACTTAATTATATCTTGGTGTCCAAACCTGGATCTATTTATTCGGCGACAGTTACCAGGCCCGTATTATGCAACGAGATACCTGGCAGTGTATTGATACTCATACCTGACTCTTCCTTTCATGGAACTTTTTTATTTGTTGAGCATGCGGCGGAATTAATTTTTCTCTGTCTGTCTTTCTGTCGCGGCGGAATTGAATATTCTCTGTCTATCGTAGAGAGAGAGAGAGAGAGAGAGAGAGAGAGAGAGAGAGAGAGATTGCAAATTATGGACCTGCTGCAATTCTCCAGTTATTGCGATAAACTGGCGATAAATCAATGAAGAAGCTGACAATTGATGTCGACACATCCTCGTTAGATATATGTTCGGCAACCAGAAAGATCAATTCAAAGATATCAACCAATTAGTTTCTAAGTCAGCCAAAATTTCTTTTCTAAGAATAATTAGATTCCAATGAAAGAATTAACCGTAATTCCATCAAATGCACAATTTCTATATAAAGGCAATAACAATTTATTTTAAAAAACATTAGACAAACAATTTCGTTCACTATACTCTCAAGAAATGTTAAATGTTCAAATGAGATTTTATGTTTAATGAATGTATATTTTGAAATCATTATAAGAACAATCACTCGATGTGACTAGAATATTTTTACATGTAATGTTTTAAAATAAACAGGAAAGTGTCAATGCAAAAACTGAAACTAAACTACACAGTATTTTGCTGCCGGGTTTTTCATATTGTACGAATTTCACGACAATAAATGTCCAGCTTATATCGACTCACCTCATCAAACGATGATTCTTGAATAGGCTGACCAATTAAATTAATGAACAGAATCCGCCACGAAGTTTGTACAATGATAGAAACTTGATAAAAATATCAGTTCCACCAGCATTGTCCACAGGTTGCATACTCTGCGACGAACCAGTAATGAGATTGAAAGTATGCTGCCGATACTCTATGAAACGAATGGAAATAAAACTGAGCCCATTCGTCGTTCCATCGAAAGATTTCAATCTAAAACAATAACATACCACGGATTTCAAAGCGCGCCAAAGCCGCTGATCGTCTGCTTCTCTTCTTACCTTTATGGTCTTGATGATTGAATTCTGATCAGTGGGATTTCCGTATAGATCGAATCAATAGGGGCCCCAGCAAATCAATCAGACATATACTTTATTAATATGATACCTCAACGGTCTTAACATTCATATTGTTTTCCGGACACAAGCATTCCGGCGCAGAAACAAGGGGGTCACCATTGTCAGATAAAAAGCACGTTTTATTTTACTAATATGATATAATGCCATATTAAGCTCTAAAAAACTGCGTATTAATATCACCAGAGAGCTTTATGTGCTTGTTAATTTAGTTACTGTTTTTGTGAAATCGGTTAGAATGGGTTGCAACGTTGCAGGATTGGATGACATGACACAGACACCAAACAGCCAAAGGGTACGTAAAGAGAGGATTCAACAACGCATCAATGCAAGGACCGAAAGGATCGATACAGAATTACTACCAGTCTAATTAGATATTACCTTTCCATGGCCTTTCATCTCACCGATAATATATTAATTCATAATTGGATTCCATACAATTAAATATAAATTTTACCATGTTTTTATGGTCTAATGATACAATTTGTTCGGGGTATTGGTGATTCATATGGGCCGATTTTCAATGAAGTTTTTTTTTCACTTTTAATGTAATTGGTGGGCTTTCTATAGCACACTATTGAAATCCTTTCACTAAACCATTCATAAGCGACACTATATGCAATAAGGTGATGATTCAACGCATCTCTGTTATGCAAGTTATAAATGAAAATACTTTAGTGTCGCAACCCATAGTGAGAAATGTAAAATATATAGAATATATTAATTGTGTTTCTTTAAAACTGTTTGCATTGCCGTCAGTTTTAAATGACAAAGAAAAAACTCAACAAACGCCTATTCAAGCATTTCTCTTAGTGCTTCTTTAAACATTTAACAGTGTACTAAAAAGAAACAAAAATAATTACAATGTACATGTATTATCAAATAAAGTAAATAAAATAAATAAATAAATAAATAAATAAATAAATAAAAAAGATAGAACAAAGCAAATGCGCAAAATTTCAGCTTCTTAGAGATTTATGAAAAACTGATGTTTTTTTTCCAGCGACGGTCCATTAGTTGCAGTGATTGGTTCTGCCGAAGCTAGAAATTGTCCACCCTGACATAAAAGTAGCGCTTGTCAGATAAGGTGGTAAATTGTGTGGAAAAATTCATTAGAAAAGGAACACAGAGACCATAAATCAGGCTCCATTGGACAGATGTCTTTTAATGATACGTTATCATGCATGTAGATTGCAAAATCAATCCAAATAAATGAAACAGAGGACAAATATTTTGTCATTATTGTAACTCACTTAATAGTAAAACTCGAGATTTTATTTCGAACACATTCACGGACGTGTTGTTTTGGAGGCCAGGACATATTTTATCTCTAATGATTAGCAATTAAAAATTATACATACATTAGCCTACAGTATTAACCCAAAAATTCATTAGAGTAATAATTAAAAATAAATAGTTATAAACACCCCCCCCCCCCAAAAAAAAGGCTTTATATTTTGTTTCATGTTTTCAATTTTGCAATTTAACTAACAAAATACAAAATTTGAAGAAAAAAAATGTGTACCATAATATAGGCTATATACATTTTGCTATATCCACATGAACCTAATTTTTAACATTTGATAAGGCATTATTTATAGCAATTTATAAAGAATAGAATACCAAAACCCAATACTCAATCGTTTAAATTTCCCGGCGTCTTAGTATCAAATTGACATGACTCAGAAAATGCGGCAAGGTATTAAATTTTGTCTTTCGTTCCTTTCATCTTTAATCTCCTAAGTCAAAGTGTTTGCACAAAAAACGTGTCCTCGTTACAAAGTCGGGGTCAAATATTGAATACCCAGAGTAAACGTGCATTTCACAAAGTTTTAAATACCTGAGTCTGATAACATCGTACCAAGAGATGTGGAGATTTGTACGAAACAACGGCCTGGCCATTCGATAGGTGTGACTGTTTAATCATCCATGTATTCCCCCCTTCACGAAAACAGATTTTGACTGATTTTTACGACACTTCAAAGCGACTAGCAATTACATTCCTATTAGTGGTTTGTAAGCTTAACTGATACTGATACCAATCAAGCTTTTAAAACTATTTCCAAACCATTATGGAAAATTTTCCCGCTAAATGAAAAAGTAAGCTTTTGCAAAACTTTACATTACTTTCATGATCAGTCAGTTCAAATGTATCTAATAAAACTTTATAACACTTTCAAAACTTCGGTATAAATATATACACGGATGCTAATTAGACAATCCTTGTTTGAGCCTAATCAATCATGCCAGAATGATCGTAAAAGGTAATGTTCTTCGCCAGTATTCAGTACACCTTAAACAACATGGTCTGTCTTCTGCTGCTGAAAAAAAGATTGAATGGAATAATTAATAAGCCAGACAGATGTGATGGATTCTGAACACGCACAGTTACAGCACCGGGGCAGGCAAAGCAGGGACTCTCAGCAACAGACACTGCAACTGTCTCTTCCGATCACGTGACTAAAGCAGGATCCGGGAAAAAACTGCAACCCTACTGAAACTGTCGTCTGATACTGACAGATCGTTTACTGCTAAGATGATGTGTATAAATAAAATATCCGACGTTGGAAGAAAATTTTTCGGACTAATCACTATTATTTAAGAAAAAATACACACATACTATAACAAAGTAATTGCTTTGCATGTGCAGTAATTAAGGACGGGAATTTTGAATGATGGTTACATATACGTATTTTCTTCGATATTAGTTTACACAGTTTTAATCTTTTAATATTGAAAAAATGTACTGTAACATCAGAATGAAACTTCTAAATATAAAAAAACTAAAAGTACCTCAACGTCTGTATAAAAAGGAAAGGACATACCAGCATGCAAACACATAAATTACACGATGCTTAAAAAGAGTTTTTGACGAAAACCCCAAACCAAAATAAATTATATCAAAGAATGGTAGTAACATGTTTATGATTTATAAAAGAAAACGAGAATAATATTTCTGAATAAGTTCCAAGAATAATACAAAGATGCCCATTTACAGCTACCTGCGTACAATAAATGGACAAATTCTTGACTCTGAAACTAAACCCCCATTTATCACTCCTTTATTACTCTGAATGCCTCTCCGTATAGTTAAACACGCTTGAATTTAGTGAACATATAAAATATGAATGGCGTCCTTTACATTGCCTTGTTGTCTCCAAGGGGTCCGTCTTGTACGTTTTTGCATAATTATGTTAATTTACGGGACACAATAGCTATGCTTCTTCACGAGAATTACAGAAGAATATCAATTTCACAACCTGCAAATTAAAATGATTAAATGCGGATTAGTATCTCTTTAAAGATCTTGTTTCAAACTACATGCATATAACTTAAACTGAATATCAGAATTCTACCCTGCGGTTAAACTAACTGCACTGAATTAGGACGTAAATATCAAAATTGACATTTTTTTGGTTTTATTTTTTTTTTCATTAACAAGTTTTCAAAGAAAGAAAACCCATCACAAAACCATCTGAAACTGAAGGGGAAAAAAAGACTAGTGGAAACATCAACAAATCTCGTTCCAAGACACTATTTACGCATGGTCTGTAATCGTTGGAATTTCCTTTGAAGCTATCTTAATGCAGATAATTAATATTAACACTGGACCAGGTAATTTCCAGCAAGCATCGATTGTGCAACTGCAGCAGATATTGGTGTGCATGAATGCATTGTTCAGCTGTTACATTAGATGAACTTTCCGGTGCTTCGCACACACATTGGAGGCTAAACTACAAACCCGTCACTCAATATCTGTCTCTGTGGGTTCCAATGTTACAACCAAACTGAAGCAAGCAGTCACATAATTTTAAACAAAGAAGTGACTTTACCCCTAACCTGTTCCATTGCAATAAACAATTGTATTTACTGTTTTTAAATAAACAATTGTATTTCATGTTTAAACACTGTTGGCAAATAGATCTATCTGTAGTTTGCAGAACCTAATGAATTTGTTGGAGAAAGTAAATATCCAAATAATTATCAGTCAACACAACTAGATATACAACATTTAACTTTTATTGGTTTTACAATGTAACATGGTACAGGCTAACTTAATTGCAGTTACAATATGCATGTATGAAAAAACTGACTAATGATTCTAGTATATGTAATGAAAATGATTGCACTTCACTCATGGAATGTATCTTTCTCAAGCACAACCATTTCAGAAAACGTCTCAATCGTATGCCAATCTAAAACATGAATGAGCAGACAATTGCAATGCATCACAAACTATTTGCGGGCCCATGGAATATCAATTCAATAGGTGCATCTTGATAATTACAAAATATATGTTATACTTTATTCACAAATATTATTATGTTTCAACCACAAACATTGAAACACAAATTTAAAATGTATACAACATGTACTAAAGCCTTAATTAGTTTTCTTAAGTAATATTGTAGGTTCACAGATATTGTTTCATTTTTTCAGGAAGACATCTTTACAAATTGTATCAAATGTATTCGATAAATGTACCATTTATTGAACCCCAAAGTTTTTTAGGTCTCATTCAAGCTTTTGTTTTTAATTTGATATTTAAATGTTTTTCAAATTTTCAGATCTGAATAAAACCAAACCATTTTATTTTGATGAGGGAACTCTAAAAACTAAAAAAGTGAAATAAAATTATGAAAATTCATGCATAATAACATAATGATTATAAATGTTCTGACAAATTCCAAAAATATGCAATGGGAAAGATGGAATGAAATAAATATGGGATAGTGTGAAATCTTGGAACTATATGTGCATCTTAATTTACAACATTGAAAGTCTATACACATACCAGTACCGGTATATACAAAATTACTACATCTTATGATCTGGAAGAGCACATAATATCAAATAAGCATATTGCACAGAACATTCTATTATCACAGGCTCAATATAATATCACCAAGTCAAATATCTCACTATCACACTGTGCTATTTTCCAATTGTATTTACAAATTATGCTCATTTTAGCATTATTTTTACACCAAAATAGAAGCTTGTAAAATATGCCAATTAACAACAAATAATTGACACAGTACATAATATAACAAAAAGCTCTACTTTTTTGCATGTACATATGTACAATCAAACCAATTCTGGTTCACGCTTGTTTGGTGTCCATGGCAACACACGTAAATCTGCACCTCCCGTACGGAAGAGTCAGGATAGGAAGCTCTGACCACCTGCTTGTCTCTGTGTCATACACTTCAATGCTGGAGAAGAACGAGTTCTCTCCATCATGTCCACTCAACACATATATCTTGTTGCCAATGGTTGTGACACCTAAGATATTGAAAAAAAAAGACTTATTAGTGTCTCCTGACAATTTTACCAAAGAATTCACAAAATACAAAATCAAACCTTTGGAAACTGACAAGAATTAATGTGTTTGGCAATCCCAGATCTCATTAAAGCATAAACATATTCTATTTTGTGATCATTACCAATGTTGGGTTTTTTTTTTTTTTGGCTTACCAGGATCATATCTGACTTCTTTCATTTGAGGCAGCATGGTCCAAGTGTCTCTTTCGATATTGTAGGACACAAGTTCTCTGGTGGCGTAGGAGTTCTGTAGTATTCCTCCCACTGCATACAGCGTCCCCTTCACTGGTACCAAACCACTCAGCGTTTTGGCAGTTGGCATTGGGGACAGCTGTCAAAACAAATTATGCTGTTCATACTTTGTTTTCATTTTTCAGGAAATATGAATATTTTTGTGCTATTTCAAGTTGAGTTTAATCCAATTTTGAAATAATGCATATATTTCAACGTACCTGCTCCCAGATATCATTGATTGGGCTGTATCTTTGGAAAGTATTCACATAATGACCAGATGGATCAGCTACTCCACCTGAAAAATCAGAATACCATTATTAATTGTCAACAGAATAAGAGATTTTAAACTCTTTTATAATTTTTTTTAACATGAATCTAACAAGAGGTTAATGGGTCACATTGCTCAGCTGAGCAACAATGTCCAACCCTGATCTATCTCTGACCCACATAGCCAACTAACTACATGTGTATATATCAAATACAAACTATAAATATATGATTAAGTTTTAAATATTTTTTCAGAACTTTCAAATTAATACATGTAATAAAAAAAGATTTGATGCAAAAAATAATACTCCTCTTGAAAATTACAGCATTCTACCTCTTCATAAGAATTTTACATCTTTATCTATGTGAAATTAGAACACGAGCCGATTCCCTAATATATGCTTTTTTTGTTAGAAATGGAGGGACAGATTGACATCATGCAGAAAAAAATGTGCTTTAAGAAATAACTAATTCCAAAAACTTTATATCAAAAAACATTTTTGGATGAAAAAACAAGCATACCAGCAGCATATAGAAATCCATTCAGAGATGTTGCAACGATTTTGGCCACGGACTGTGACAAGGGAGACACATAGGTCCATCTGTTTGTCTGTGGACAATACCTCTCTACAGAGCACAGTTTGGAGGTTCCATCGTAACCTCCAATGGCGTATATGTAGCCATCCAGTGTAGCCATTCCCAGCTTGGCTCTTGGTGTGTTCATTGAGGCTACCTTGATCCACTTATCGAGATATCTCTCATACCTCATGACATTGTTCACCACTACATTTTCTTTGTTGTAACCTCCTGCAAATAATTTACAATAAACCCTGCTAAATCCTTGCTTGAAAATGCTTTTTGATCTAAATCTCAAAAGCCCTAACACAGTTGTAATTATTAAAAGAAAATAAATTCCTCTTCTTAATAGTTTTGTTACTATAGTCTACCCTGATTTTTGTTGCATAATTCAATCTTGATTCCAATATCTATGATATTGAACACTTGAACTAACCAGCAATATACATATGCATGTCTTCCGAGACAACAGCACAATGATGACACCGAGAGAAAGGCAAGTCTTTCAGTTTGACCCAAGTGCCCCCTTCTAGATTGTATCCTTCTACACAGTTCAAATAGTTCTTGTTGTAGATTTCACCTCCTGTGATGTACACCACTGTCTCCACAGCCATGCACTGTCTGGGTATCATCCTAGGGGACAGCATCTCCATTCTCCTATCCTGTAGTAAAGAAATTATTTTAATAAGATAGAGTTTTTATTTTAACTTTATTAAATGTTTAAAAGTACATGTAGACGTATATGCACTCTTCCTGTTTTTTAGGACTTTTTTTCCCATTTTCTGAATGACTCTTGGTAGAAACAATCATGGGGGTGAATCATATCTCTTAAATCATATTCTAAAATTTCAATTTAACTTTTCTAAATTAAAACAACAAATTTTGTGTTATCTGTATATAATTTCAGGCACCACATGAAGCGCTTTGATAAATTCCCTAGGGACAGTTATGATGTTTATCAGAGCACAGTGCATGATTGTGCAGCTGACATTTAGGGCCCAAAGATCCAAATCTGGACATGGTTGTCAGACTGTGCAGTCAGAGAGATCCAGGCACAATGGAAACCTAACTTTATCTCTTTGATGAGTTGCATCATTTCTCATTATTATTACAAACGCTCAAAAGAGTACCAGTAATTCATTTTTCTGTTGAAGTTTTATTAATGATATGGCTATGTCAATCACAGCCTGTTGATGCAAATTTTAAAAAAGCCTATACTAACCCACCTTTGAAAAAACAGATGGAAATGACATGTGATAATAACGAACAGTGTTCAAATTCAAAAGTCTAAAGGAAAATTACAAAACAGGAGCAGAGTGTACACCAACCTCTTATAAAAAAACAAAAAAACCCAAATAGAGGTAGGATCAGGTGCCATGGAAGAGTAAGCATCCTCTGCCGACCGGTCACACCTGCCGTGTGCTCTTTGTCGTAATCGGGAAAACGGAAAAGTCTGTACACAATTAGGTGATTAATTATGGTCCAACAATTAGTATGAAAAACGTCAGTCAGCATGCGACCCAATGGAAGATTGTATTTGCTGACAAGGTTGTTGTATCGACCATAGAACTTACGAAAAGATGACTTCAAACAAAACTGTCGATAGTCCTGTTTTATCAACTTGTTAGTCAGTAGCTTGCCTCGCCTTAGAAACATATTTTCTTAAGTTTCAAGTTTTGTTTAAATCAAAATGTTTTAATTAATTTTTTTCTAAAATTAAGTTTCTTCACCTTAAGGATGTGATATTTCATGGCTTCATCCAGAAAAGGTCTGCAGCCTGGTGCCGTCATCAAAAGATGTTCCGAGTCCACCTTGTCGAACAGATAATATGGACTGACAAGTGGCAGGCGGACGTACTGTAGCACATCTGCCAACTGAGGAATCCTGTGCTTTGGGTCATGCTTCACCCATCTGAGTATGGCATCAAACACCACCTCCTCAGTACCAACATTCAAGTCATTCTGACTGATGAATTCAATCAGTTTTTCTTTCGGGAGCAGCAAGATCTCCTCTTGTTTGGCGACTTGAGTAAAGTGCTGAATTACGTACTGTCTTGCTTTCTCGCTCAGTTCATCACAGACATGTGCCTCGGCAAAGCAGTGGATCCCCAGGCAGTTACTGGGGTCCATTTCTCCCTCTAGGAAGTTACAGCAAGCCTGTATGATGGTGTGGATTTGAACCAGGTTAGCAGCAGATAAAAGCTGCTGGGCGTTTTCCTGTGTTATGGATATGTCTGCTGTGTAGGCAAAGTCCACCAGCTGTTTCATGATGTCTGGAGACATTCCATCTATTTTGATCTCTTTCTCTCTACTCTCTTTCATTTCTCCTGTAATACATTATACCAATTGATAAATTCCATTAGCTTCTAAAATAATTTTTTTGTATAAGGACTGCTGACTAATAACATTTATTATACTTTCATGTTAAATACTGAAATCTGATAGGTTTAGACGCAGTTGACAATCCGTTCTCATACCCTCAGCGTTAGCAACACACTTGGCAACGGGCCGATAGAACGAATTGTTACATGCGCCTAAATTATGCGAGTACGGTTCGTCGTAGAACTCATGTATTTTCTATATAAAAGCAGTAAAATTTGCTGTAAAATTAAGACATTCAGTATAATAACATAAATAGTGCCTGTTTGGGAGGGTACCAGTTGAAATTGACACCCCTCGAAAACCATTGTCAACATCCGCTTGCGTCGGTTGACAATGGTTTCTCGGGGTGTCAATTTCAACTGGTACCCTCCCAAACAGGCACTATTTATATAGTACGGTAACCGTAACTATCGGTATATTAAAACCGTATATCAGATAATTTCGCAATGATCTAATTTTCACTTTTTTCCCGATCTCTTTTAAATCGCAAATAATTGAATATGCAGAAATTATATTCTGTATTATTTACTATAAGAAACTTTTTAAATTGCAAAAAATGACTGAGGGAAATTAAAAATGCTACCATATTTTTCTCATTTTTGAAAATTTTGTGACACGAAATCCTCCCCCCCCCCCAAATATACCATATTACATGTGGTACTGTGGTACATTGAACAAAAGCATGCATTATCTTATTTTCAATAAAAATATGTACCATATAATGCAAAAAATACTAAAGTACACAATTCTGGACAAAAGGTAGGTTTTAAAGTACCTTCATTCTTGTGCCTTAAAGAATTAAGCAAAGCATAAGTACTAGCTGTTAGGCAGATCTAGCATTCCCTCACGAGCTGCTTATACTCCATAATTTTGGATTTCTTGTGAAATATAATTTACAAATAACTTTGGAAATGAATAGCATTTGACTCATTACAATGCTTAAGATGTATGCAAAGTTTTTTAATCATAAGTGCTAATTAAGGTTTTCTTTCAGTTTTGCCCTCAAGCTTTCGGGCACTATTAACCCACTAACATACCAACACACAAACACACCCACACTTATTGAAACTTACATCCCCTCTGCAACAAGTTGCGTGAGGGGAAAATAAATATTTTAGCAAGCTTCTGGTTTATAGAAAAAATTACGGAGTATCTGTACAAGCTAGTTCATCACTGCAATAATTAACTTCTACCATTTCACACTCCAATTAAATATATATACATGTATTGTGCATGCTTTAAAAAATTAAGGTAGTCATGCATGTAAAACACACTCTGACAATGTCACAACTTGTGGAGAATTGATGTTCTAGCTATTCTAGAGAAACTTTCAAGTGAGGTATTAAATCTATCAATCAATTTTCACAGTCCTAAAGTCATGCTTTAATTGGAAAATGGGCAAACCATGCTTTCTTAGTAAAAACAAAGAGAGGTAACTCTAGATTTAGAGAAACAATCTCTTGGTATGGGAATTGTGCACCTTTAAACTATATAAAATGGTGTGTACATTCATGCAACTGTGGAGGGAAATTAAATAAGGAATTTTTTCTTTTAGAAATGTATTGCAGATATTAACGCCTAGGCTTCACCTGTAAACATTGCCAAAAAATAGGGACTGCAGGCAGCCAGTATGTTCCTGTGGCATGGAAATTTTTCGTCTTCCACACAAATTATGACATCACAAAGTGTGTTTGATTTCCTCTGTTCATTGAGGCCATGTAACACAGTCAGAGCGTGTGATTGTTCTCGAAAAACATACTCACTCAAAAACTTCCCATCTGTTCTACGAAATAATCCTACAAACAAACGCAGAAAATGGATATCAAATCATTATGAATTAAGAGAGTATATATAGCCATGATTAAATACACGCAAATTCTATTTCTCACGATTTTTAGTGATAAGATCTATATTTTTGTTAGTTGCTGCAAAGACTATGCACGTGCAATATTAAAATTAATCAGTTGGTCATATCAGTGAAAACTATGAGCTCAAGAAAGGAGAACTTTGAAAAAAAGTTTATTTTTTAATAAAACAAAATTAAATCTTTGAGAAACTGATATATCACCAAATAAAAATTTGACAAAAATATCTTTCAGATCTACTGGAAGATCAGTTTAGACTGATTGGAATGACTACTTAAACATTCTTCTCTTTAAGTTTCTGTCTACATATTTGAGTCAGAAAAACAATGAGCCTCTTCAAATAGTTTGTGTTCAGTTTATAATTTACCTGGCAGGCTTTCAAGTAAAGCCAGTGCATCTTCTGAGAGGCTGCATGACTTGGTGTGTACCAGGGATACTCCACCCCCATTACTCATCTCTTAAAATAGACCTAGAAAGAGAAAACAATATAAAATCTGACTATCATAATCTTCACAGAGACACAGAAGTTGATGAAAATCAAGAAATATCGACATTCACTGAACTCTTATCTGCTATAAATCTGAAAGATTTTACATTATATTGTAAACACCGGAGTCTGCTTTTTAACAAATATTCTGAATTTTCCACAAAAAAAAGGCTGTCACAAAAGACTTTAAATATAATCAGTCAGTTTAGAGATAAGATCAATGATATGAAACAGATTTTTCTCACAGAGCTAGAGCATGTGTGAAATATAACATGAGTTGGATGGCTAAAGTTCAACAGATTCAGGTGTACATTTTCATATACATATATACATCTGTATGTACTTTTTCCAAATAGTTTTCATAAAAATATTCAATTTGATGGTCGTAGACTTTAATTTAGTTCTGAAGCTCAAGTATTTCAAACTATTCTTAATTTGTTTAACCATTCAAAATGCCAAACCTAATCCTCTACTGCTTTTATGATGAACTTCAAGGATGCTTAGGATCAAGTCAAAACATCTTTGTTTTGGTTTTATTTTTAGAAGCGCTATAGGCACGTGCGCTGACATTTGTTTATAAACTTTGAGATGATACTGCTTCGCACTTCGTCTGAAATTTTACCCCACTGCCGTAGAAGCTTCAAAAACATTTGTTCTTTGTATAATACCAATTAGTGGTATTGCTGCGCATAAAAGACAACCTCAGGAAAAAAAATTCTGGAAAACATCACACATTTTTCTGAATGCCAAGAATATTCACTCAATGACATGGTACATTATTTGTCAACAAGTAACAAATTACAAAGAGGATAAACCATTAAAAACCCAGTATTTTCATTTTTATTTTATTTTTTTATTTTTACAACATTATAGTTTTAATTTATTGTCCCAATTAAATTCACAAGTTGTGAAGTGTATATATTTTCTTATAGACAGCTGATAGACATTGAACCTGCTGAGCCCCGATTAAATGAACCTTTTTCTAAATCCTTGCATGCAGGTATTTAGAGCTCTGAATGCAAATAAAAGTTCCCTTATCTTTTCCTTCAGTGATTTGACAATACTGAATGAATTTTCTAAAGTAAACAGGAGGGCCGATATAGGAATTACTGATATGTTTTAACAAGAGTTTGTGAGCCTAATTTATATACAGTGTATATATCAGTGAAATTTGGATCCCCACTCATCAAAAATGCATGGAATGGAGAAAATTAACTCAAAATTAAATACCCATGTAACATATGTGAGTACATTTTTATTTCATTATCAAATTCATTTAAATACTTATTGTGTAATATTGTGCCTATCATCAATTAAGTAAATTCATTATATGTATCTAAATTAATCCAAATATATCTTACCAATTAATTGAGGCTAATAGATAATGTGCCTGTACGTATTCATGGATGCAATATGCATATGGGTTACAGTCACTTAAGTTAAAATAGTTACTAGGAAAAAAAAAACCCAATTAGTTTTGACAATAATGGTGCATGATCACAATAACCTAGTAGATTTCTAGTCCCTTTTAATCATAGCATAAAAACCAAAATGATATCTTGAATTGAACTTGGATTGATAACAGAACAATATCATGGAAGTATAAAACATGTTCCTGAAACACTGAATTTAAGACAAGGTATGTTGGAAGCAAGAGAACAAAGAAGGTGTAATGTGCCAAGTTTCTTTGTCTTTTGACCTCTAGTAAATAAATGCAGCAAAGATAATTCTGTTCATTATCAGAATAAATACTTCTTACTGATAAGTTTTGTAACTTTTTCTACACAATGCCATTAGATCCATAATGGTCGCTATGGCACTCTTGCACTCACAACTATTTACTAGAATGTATTAATGAAAAAGCATGATACATTTTATTCCAGGATATATATAAGATTTTATTATATTAACTGATGATAGTTCATAGACATGGGTAATTGTATCAAAGGAATAAACAAGGTAAGAGAGATTTCCTGTTTACACGGTGAAGATACGCATTGGCCACCAACTAAATGAACTTGTTTATATAAGCTCAGTACATTGGATTCGCACAGACTTCAGCATATCATTTGTATTTTGTTGGCAGAGGCAAAAAGACTTTATGATAATGGAAGGTTTTTACATGCAGTTCCAGTGAACACTTTTTTTTCAAGAGTAATTAAATTTTTTATCAGCAATTAAGCAGGTCTGATAACACATTGCTTAAAGTTATTGATGTTTTGGCCTACAAAGCACATGCAAGCATTCATAATGAAAACCATATACCTTCTACTTTTAAAGTGATGAGCCAAATGAAATAAAAGCTTAAAAAATCTAGACATTTTTTTAATTATTACACAAAACTTGGGATTAAAAACGTTTAAGTTAGAATGACCCTGTACGATAATTACATTCAAATGTTTTGTCTACGGGAATTTATGAAACATTGTCATTCAGTCAAGTAAATGTGAATGAATGGCATAGTCTTTTCACTGAGTTTATCGATAATACTTTCCAGACCATTCACTTAACATAGTCCTGTCATTCAGTCACCTAATCCCAGACCTTTCATCTAACATAGCTCTGTCATTCAGTAAACTTCCCAGACCTTTCAGCTAAAATTCAGTTGACTGAATGAATGACACTGGTTTATCCTATGAATAATATACTATGACCTTGATGACCAACATTTATAGCCTTCACCATCAATGTAAGTAAAATGAGAGGTCAAATATACAGCCATGAATGCTCAAATTGTGCCGTAGTTGGCACCGTCTATATAGTTTCACTGATGTTGAAAACTGATGTACTTTTAGTAATCTAATAGTTTCTATCTTTACTTCAAAGGCTTTCAAATTTCATATCCCACATACCTTTTTATCAAAAGCAATTACCCATCATCAAAGCAAGATTAATAAGGTTCATTAGGTTATGTATTTACAACATATATTTTCAGACTCTAGTTGTTTCCGTTGGGATTTTGAAGAATAATAATTATCTATACTTGTATGATTGTGTTCTGTTATACTGTTAGCTTGTGAAAGTATAGTCAGGAATGCATTGTTGAAGTTTTATTGCATAATCTCAAAACTTGGCAAACAGAACAAAATTCAGAGAAACAGACAAGAGCTATGTAGACTTAGATTTTCAGCAGATAGAACATTGTGGATTATCGATAAGTATATCTACAGGTTTATAGATAATCTAGAGCCCTTCTAAATATTCAAGTTAAACACAGGTGAGCCAAACTAATAAAAGACCTCCTAGTCTTGTAATTTTGTATGTGGGGGTCATTAAATCATTGTTAATTAACTCATACAGCTGTGTCCTTATAATTGCTACAAAATTTGACATGTACTTATTCATGTTAAGTTTTCCTGCATGCATACTTGTTGAATACAAATCCTCTTTCCACAACACTACTGGATGTTCTACATATTCTAAGCTTGGGACCGGTGCGTGATTTATAATTCCTCTAATCCATTTATCAAGAAATCGTTTATTAATCAAGATATTGTATGATTCACAGTGACATTTTCCTAAAAAGTATATTATTTCTCTGACTTGTCTGCAAACAAATATAAAGGGGGGAATTTCATATCTAAGGAAGATAATAATCAATGATTAAGACTGATCTGACTGATTTGATTCGGGGTTTCTGAAAAACACGAAGAAATCTTTTGCACATGCAAAAGCTTCCACAATGATAAAGACCGGTACTATTTTTTTTTGGGGGGGGGGGGGGGTGGGGGTGGGGTGGGGTTAGGGGTCAGATATACCTAATACCGGTATATCTAAAAGTACAACAGCTAAGATCTCTATATCTTGAAATACATTAAATGTCCATTTTAGAAAATGCAAACCATTGAGTTCTCATCATATTAAGTTATCATGAAGGCAAAATTACAGAGGGTCACTTTTTAAAAAATGATTTTAAGGCTACTAAGGTCATGTTGATCCTCCCACATTGTTAGGAACATAAAGAAAACACTAAGACTTACTAATTTCAACTGACACAAAAAAGAAGAAGAAAATTTAAACCTTACACACCCTTGAAACTTAAGTCCAAGGTTTTAATGGAATTTCTGAACATTCACTATAAAGAACAGTGATCAAGGTACAGAATACATTTGGCAATTTGCAATTCATGAAGAGGGTAAACAAAGCACTTGAGCCTGGCTGTCCAATAAGCATGTGTTACCTATACTGCTAGCACACTGACCCTAGCTATAGTCTGTATATGCATGGAAGGTCAGTCAAAGTCAACAGACATACATTAATATTCTTGGGTATAGAGGCAAAAAGAAACATGATTGGTCTGTGGTGTGTGTTCATAGCAGTTTTGGTAAGTTTTGATTTTCTTAAAGTAATAGAAATCCATAGTTGTGTAACTTTCATTAAAACAACAATTAATTACTGGTAATCCTTAACCTTCAGATTAAACAAAATAATCAAATCTGCATGAAAAATACTGGTACTTGCCTGCAAGAGCAGGTTTGTCCTAATCTACTAGTACCGTTTATGCGTTTTACATGCAAACTTAAAGAATTGGCTTATAGTGTAGAAGCCTTAATGAAGTGTACAATTATCTTTGATATATTAATGCATGTCATTGGCAGATCCCTCACAGCACCTGTTTTTTAGTTTGGCCATTTAACATACCACATGTTACCCCTTCACCACAACCTGAGGTAACTCTTGTCTAATATATCAGTAGTTTAGCTGTCAGTGCAACTGACCAAAGGCAGTAAGGCACTGTAACTTCGACTTCTTTACTCTAAATGTATCTACCAATACTAACTAAAGTAGTTCATCGAATTGCACCATCATGGTTAATAAATAAGCACCTATCAACATAATAAGCATGTTCAAACTATGGATTTTGAAGTTTTTATGTTAGATATGCCTAATATGGTTAGAAATAAGAATATAGCATACTTATCGGCTACCTTTAATTTCCTTGTATTTAATATCTATATATCAATTAAGGTAATGCCTTCAGATTCAAAGTCAGTCTTTAAAAATTGATGCATTAACATTTGACAATGAGGAATATATTTAACCTTCAATTATTTCACATGATTCACAGTTATATTTCTAATACTCTCATGAGCTGTTTGTTCCAATGACAAATGCTGATAAAGCAAATAAGACTTTACACAGTGTCTGCAAGTATCAACTTTTGGCTCAACCTGTTGTAATGATTCAAAGTCTCTTATCTGCAACTTACCCCTAAAACATATCTACAGATAGATAAAATGATTCATCAGCTGATGTCAAATTACAAACCTCAATCTGTTTCTATGTAAATCAACTTTGTAAAGCCAATTATTTTGATAAACTTAACAGGTTTCAGGCTTTGAAGATGTGTCAATTTACAAAGTTGGGACATTTTCAGAATCATTAATTCTTATCAAGTTTGACCTCATTGCTTCAGTCATAAAAATATTTGCTAAAAATGATTCAATTCATCTAAATTAAAATATGATAATTTGAACTCAGGGATAACACACTATAGACAAATTTAAATTAACATAGTTCCATTAATTATATTGTTTATTCTAAACAAAGACCAATTTATAGTAACCAAATATGCTGATTTCAGAAAAAAAAAGTTTATCAATAAACAATTTTTGCTAATAAATAAAAAAATTATAGTAAAATTAATTTAAATATTCCATGATTCATCAAACCCATAATATCATACTAATTTATTGTAAGCTGAAGGAGTCTTTGTTATGATTTGAACAAAAAAGTTTAGCTGGTAAAACTGAATGCCTATTTAAATTCATCTGAAATTTTCATTTTTAATTCATCAGATGCTTTTTTTATTAAAAAGGAATAAAATTACCTGGTTTTAACTGGATTTTCCCAAAGCTCTGACTTCCTTCAAGAACAAAGAAAACATGAAATATTTGTAGCACGCAGAAAAAAGTCACATGGTAAATGTAAACAAGCTCATCCTCTATGTTTTGAAATATGATACTTGCCTCAGCCAATCAGAAGAGAGCAGACACAAGGATGCGGGTCGTTGAGTCATCCTGGTGCAGACACAGCCAAGAGGAAGCGTATAAAAATCCTGTAGAGATCTCTTCCCATAGCCCACAATAAAGCTATTACATGTAATTCATATAAATTTTTTAATTTGTTGAAAGGAACTTCTCTATTCTTATTGCAATGCTGGAACTTATAATTATACCATCATTCCAATGTATTTACAGTTGTGCTGAAAAAAGCCAAGTACAAGTACATATATATGTACATCATGCTCATCAGTTCAAGACTGAAGACTAAAATCAAGGCATTCTGAGTCATATTTGACCAAATAAATCTAATATGTCTGACCAATTTCCTTCATTTCAATGCATTCTCTTCTCTTTACGTAACATTACATGAACAGGTACCATATGCAATAACATTGCCACACCCTCTCTCTTCTGTCTCTCCTCCTCTCTAATTTCTAAGTTAATTAATATCTAAAATAAGATGTAATGTATAGAATTAGGCATGCATGATTAAAAAGTATGACAAAGTGCCACGACTTTTGAAAAATAGGCAAAGCATTATGCAAGACTTGCATTTGGAAGCCTTAAAAATTAATAAATAAGTTAACTTTTGAACATAAGGGGATTGTGAATTTTCATGGAGATAGTTTTGAATTTTAACTTTTTTTTCTTTTTTTGTTGTTGTATATAGATCAAATATTAGTCTGACATTATCTGCTGTTTTCTTGGCTTTTTTAAGTAAACAATTTTGCTATTGTAAACCAACTTTTATTCGTGTTTGAGAAATCTTCAAGAGGTTTTGTGAGAGCCTTGTCGTCGTGAATTTAATTATTTCTCACCGTGTATTCATGAGTCCTTGTCCTTTGAGTTTAATAAAAACATGGTTAAAGATAATGGTTAATTGCGAAAATTAGTCAATGTGAACTAGCTTATCTCCATGCAGTAGTTTGCAAAAAAAGTTGTTGCAAATAAAAGTTGGTTTAATTACAGTAATTTGCACGTCAAATACATGTATATCAAAATTGTAAAAAAAGCCTGGAAAAAAGCTTGCAGAAATTTCAGACTATAAATCAAATATTTGACTGTTTATGTACATGTACAATGTCATGCCACAGGAACTCGATAGTACGTCACATTTTTTCAATCTCATTACTATTTAACCATCCCTTTATTTATATGTATTTTAAAGTTAGTGGTCTAAAAGTAGGAAAACAAAAAGTTTAATTTTTATGACACATTCCTGGTGTTGGAGACACAATTGCAGTCTCCTACTTATAATATTATAAATTACTGAATCTACTGACATCCCACTCATAATTCAAAAATGAACTTGGGTGATTGCAAGTCACAAAAACTGCCAACTGCACTGTGAACACAAGCACAGTCTAGAGCAAAAACATTTAAAATAAGGTAAATTCATTAAAAACCCTATGTTTGAAGTAAACTTAATAAAAAAATTACCAACATTTCTCTTTTGTTTCAGAAACAACAGCTAGAGTAGGCATATTTCTTTCTCAAGTTCGACCTATCTCTTTCAATACTTTCAATTTCGCGGGAAATTTCATTCGGAACTTGTGAAAAATAAGATATTCCGAATGAACGCCACAGACCGACTTTCTGTTTTATCCGGGCACTTGCAAAACTCTACACAACCCAGGGAAATTGACGTAATTATTTTAAATTATTAGATTTAGTAGGCTAATTGATATTGTAAATATACTCAAAAGACTAGCATATATATTTCTTCTCTAGAGTTTGCAGACAGCAGACACATTTCGAATTTCCTCTACTGTGTAATACACTGGTACAGATCTAGGCCAATCTGCGTATCTCTACACTTTTTTCCTCATTTATACTTTTGAATTTAAACCATACATTATCAATCTTCATTTTCTTATATTTTATTATGTCTTATTCAAATCGGTTATCTTAAAGCAATGATTATGATATTATTCTGATTCATGATACTGATATGCCTTAATTTAATTATTTAAACACTTTAAAGATTACCATGAGTGGTGGAAATGTGGTACCACCACTGACCACCCATGTCTTGGACACTGCACGGGGTATCCCTGGGGGTGGAATCAGTATGGTGCTGCTAATCCAGACCGGTAATGGAGAGTTCAGGGAAATAGAGAGGGGGTGAGTATTATATTCAACTCTTACATGTACTATCAGGATACTGATAGTACATGTGAGCTATACTCTGTCTGATGATATTTAAGAAGCAAATTGTCTTGAATTATTTCATATTCATAAATAGCCCAGAGTTCAAATGATGTGCATTCAAAAGAATGAAAAAGTCCCAGTATTTCTCCTTTGAAATGCCCCCCCCCCCCCACTTAAATTGTTAGGTTTCAATGCCCAGCTAAAAATTAAAATTATATTGTGATTTTGCATTGGAAACAACTAAAATAGTATTCCAGATGTTAATGTTAAAAAATTGTAAGACTTGTCCCGAGTACTTCCCAATGTATAAAAGGTGTGTAGGAGTGGATCCATGGATCGTATTTAATTAGGTTGATCAATTAAATATTAATGTACATGTATGTAGATGTATAACAATTAATGTCAATGTCAGGTTTCTTGTTATGTTTTTTTGCTTCTATTTAAGTACAACAACCAATGATGGCCGTGGAGGTTTCCTGAGTAGTTCCTCCCTCCAGGCAGGGGCTGTGTACAAACTGTTCTTTGACACAGACTGTTACTTCAAGAGCATTGGAGTCAAAGGCTTCTATCCATATGTAGAGGTATAAACCACAGTCTAACAAAACTATGTGCCATTTAGAATTTACAATTATGATTAGTTGTAATGGAAATATATGGCAGAATTTTTATCTTCTCTAGTCTTGTAACAAGAATAGATATGGGTTACCCCGTATCCAAGATATTTGACTTTTAAATAACTTGAATTTTCACTGTGCTCAGCCGATCTCTAAGTTAAAATCACTGAACTTGTTAAGGAACTGGTGTATATAGTTCTGCATGTCTGTAGCAAATACTGCCACCAGTCTTGCATAACTAACAAACCATGCACACATCCTTAAACAGATACGCGAGTCTACATGAGTGCGATCAGAAATACGGTGCAGGTGTTGCCTAACTATTCCGTCATTTAATAAAAGAAAACAAAACACACTCATACACAATAAATTATTAAAAGAGATTGTGTGATAACTAACGAACAATAACCATGACAGCAATATAATTATTGTAATAATATAGGCAATATTCATTAATATAGTGAAAAAATTGTCCATGAAAGAATGACCTATAGGCCATATTTTCATGAAAAAGACTGAGGAGGCAGGAAGATTGGAAAATGAATACTTCACTACTTCACATTTACATTTCTTGGAGAAAGGTGCTTTATAAAATTAATTTTTCGTTAATTTTGTTTTCTAGCTAACACGTATTACATATCTGAACATTTGTTGTAATGTTGTATCTGCTGATCATAAATAGAACTATATTTTTCAGCGCAATTGTGTAAAGAGTACCTGACTATAGTAATATATGTTAAAAACATAGTAAGCACTGATCGAATATATTGAAAAAAGACTGTGTGTTGAAATGTAGATATCTGTTTACAATGTTGAGTGAAATGACAATGAGTCTTTAATGATATCTTTAGCTAGGTTTTTAGGTCACCTGAGTAAACTCAGGTGACCTATTGCTATCTGTTTTCGTCCGTCGTCGTGCGTCGTGCGTTAACAATTTACAATTTTAACTTCTTCTTAAAAACTACAAGGCCAATTGTTCCCATTTTTGATGTGAAGCATCTTTATGGTAAGAGGAATGTAAATTGTGAAATTGGTGGCTCTACCACCACCAGGGTGCCACAGGTGGGGCCAAATATGCAAAAAACAGCCAAATTTTCAAAAATCTTCTTCTCTACTCCCACACATGTGAGGAAAAAACTGATTGCATGGTTATGATGTCCATGAAGCCCTCTACCAAAATTGTGAAATTCATGGCCCCTGGGTCAGGGGTTCAGGCTCTAGGGTGGGGCCAATATGGCCATATAGTAAAAATGTATTAAATCTTAGAAAATCTTCTTCTCTACTCCCATAGATATTTGTTAAAAACTAAATACATAGTTATGATGTCCATGAAGCTCTCTACCAAAATTGTGAAATTCATGGCCCCTGGGTCAGGGGTTCAGGCTCTAGGGTGGGGCCAATATGGTCATATAGTAAAAATGTATTAAATCTTAGAAAATCTTCTTCTCTACTCCCATAGATATTTGTTAAAAACTAAATGCATGGATATGATGTCCATGAAGCCCTCTACCAAAATTGTGAAATTCATGGCCCCTGGGTCAGGGGTTCAGGCTCTAGGGTGGGGCCAATATGGCCATATAGTAAAAATGTATTAAATCTAAGAAAATCTTCTTCTATACTCCCATATATATTTGTTAAAAACTAAATGCATGGTTATGATGTCCATGAAGCCCTCTACCAAAATTGTGAAATTCATGGTCTCTGGGTCAGGGGTTCAGGCTCTAGGGTGGGGCCAATATGGCCATATAGTAAAAATGTATTAAATCTTAGAAAATCTTCTTCTCTACTCCCATAGATATTTGTTTAAAACTAAATGCATGGATATGATGTCCATGAAGCCCTCTACCAAAATTGTGAAATTTATGGTCCCTGGGTCAGGGGTTCAGGCTCAAGGGTGGGGCCAAAATGGCCATATAGTAAAAATGTATTAAATTTTAGAAAATCTTCTTCTCTACTCCCATATATATTTGTGAAAAACTAAAGGCCTGGATATGATGTACATGAAGTCTTCTACCTAAATTGTGAAATTTATGACCCCTGGGACAGGTGTTTAGGCACTAGGGTGGGGCCAATATGGCACAGGAAGGGCCCAAATATCTTGAAAACGGTTAAAATCCCCACCCCTAAACCATATATATTCTTGTTCCTTGTGTTAAGGGCCATCAAATGGTATGTAGGTCATGGGCCTCAGGGGTGGTTCCTGACCCCCCTCAAACAGGAAGAGCCCAAATAGCTTGAAAACGATTAAGAACCCCACCCCTAAACCATATATATTCTTGTTCCATGTGTCAAGGGGCATCATATGGTAAGTAGGTCACGGGCCCTGGGGATGGTCCTGACCCCCCTCAAACAGGAAGTGCACAAATATCTTGAAAACGGTTGAGATCCCCACCCTTAAACCATATATATTCTTGTTCCTTGTGTCAAGGGGCTTCATATGGTATGTAGGTCATGGGCCCCAGGGATGGTCCTGACCCCCCTCAAACAGGTAGTGCCCAAATATCTTGAAAACGGTTGATATCCCCACCCCTAAACCATATATATTCTTGTTCCTTGTGTCAAGGGGCTTCATATGGTATGTAGGTCATGGGCCCCAGGGATGGTCCTGACCCCCCTCAAACAGGTAGTGCCCAAATATCTTGAAAACGGTTGATATCCCCACCCCTAAACCATATATATGCTTGTTCCTTGTGTCAAGGGGCATCATATTGTATGTAGGTCATGGGCCCCGGGGATGGTCCTGACCCCCCTCAAACATGAAGTGCACAAATAACTTGAAAACGGTTGAGATCCCCACCCCTAAACTATATATATTCTTGTTCCTTGTGTCAAGGGGCATCATATGGTATGTAGGTCATGGGCCCTTGGGGTGGTCCTGACCCCTCTCAAACAGGTAGTGCCTGAATATCTTGAAAACGGTTAATATCCCCACCCCTAAACCATATATATTCTTGTTCCTTGTTTATGTTAATAGTAAAGTAATAATTGGCTAACTAAAATCACTGATATATAATGGTAAAATGATTTTGGTATATATGCCAGATGGTGATTCTCAACGAATGTTGAATATTCAAAAACTGGAACAGGAGAAGTGAGTAACTCATGATGGCTTTTATCGATAAAGCTGTTGTTTTTTTTCGTTTGTTTAAATGCCCATAGGGAGAGTTTCTGTCTGCCCCGGGGGGATGGGGGATGGGAGGTTGTTTTAGATAAAACATGAATAATAGCCACCTTGTTATTATTATTAAATTATTTTCTATCAGAGTCTTGCACCTTTTCAATATCAGGTCATGCACTCTTTAATGATCTTTTAAGTTTTTCGCTAAAATTATAGGTTTAATAGTCCTTTTTGAAAGATTTCAGGCAGGGAGGTGGTCGTCATTACAAATTAAAAATATGCATATATGAGACTCCTTGACAAGTTTGTGTATGGGTTATGCTACTCAGGTGACCGTTAAGGCCATTTGGCCTCTTGTTTATCATAACAATAAGCAATATTATTGATTTTTTTCATAACTGATACTTTGCTTAGTGTTTATTTGTTGTAACTTTATCAAATTTACTTTAGATGATAAAAGTTTTTCTGCCATTAGCATACAGAAACAAACTGTAACTCTGTAGCTTCTTAACTAGAAATGTTCAAATGATTAAGATCATGAAAAAATATAGCAATGAACCAATGAACTGATAATTTTATAGCTAGTCCACAAAATCAACAAATAAAATGAGTTGGTGTAATGTTTGATTTTAATCAAATTTGATTTGGCAGACGATATTTTTTTTATTCCGAGAGTTACCTCTCTTTTCCTTGTGAACAAATTCTAAGTTGAAAGGAGGGGGGGGGGTGTAACTATGCAGTGGTGTCTGAGAAACAATTCTTCTATGTCTGAACTTCTTTTAAACAAATAGCTCAGACTATAAAATAGAACACAACCTTCAGTAAATAATGTAAAAAAAAAAAAAAAAAAAAGATGTCAGATGCAATGATAACCAATTTGAGAGAAAAATTGTCTTAGAAGGATTAATTTACTGGAATGTATTTTTTTCACAATTTAAAAGTAAATGGTTGATATTAAAATGTATTCTATTGTTCTCTGTTTAAGGTTGTGTTCCGCATTGAGGACCCGTCCCAGCACTACCATGTGCCCCTGCTGCTGAGTCCCTATGGGTACTCCACGTACAGGGGAAGTTGACTGAGTAGCTCTCTAACTAATCATTGCGATACTGTATACCCAATTATAGATGATCTGATCCCAATTGTATTTATCATTATACAAAAGTGTCTTTGAGAATCAGTTTATTTTTCTACTTTTGATAATTAAGTATGAATGTCCATTCCTCAGCAGTCCCAGTCTGTTGTGTGTGATAATTACGTGGCATACATATTAATATCATTTCTTTATATATAACTTTTAAAAAATTGATTCATTTGAAATATATTTTAGCTATAAAACTTGAACATTTTTGTATATCTTCATACATAGCTCTTCTTTCTGAAAGAGATCATTATACTCTAAAAATGGCCATGAGGGTACATGAGATCATTATACAACCGGTATTTTAAAAATGGCCATGACAATCAAGCTCTCTTAACATGCTTGCAGTACTTCACTGGAGAGACGTTAGAGGGGTAGACTTCATGATGTGATCTTGAGATGTATACATTATGTGATTATTTTTAATATTCATGATTGCTTTGTATTTTCCTTTAATACAATATTTCTTGATTTTTTGAGCTGTGATGTTTACTTTTCTTTTATAATCTTTTTAATCCCCAACCACACCCTCACTCCCAACACAAACACAAAACAAATAAATAAATACATGCATTACCAGTATATAAGATAAAAGTTAAATTAGGTTGTTTGATAAAATTATAGAAATATTAGTTTTCTTTTGATTGTAGTGCAGTTGTCGAACATTTTTGGGTTTATTTGCATCATTATGATATACCAGGTGTTTACATCTACCAAGAATGATTCCCTCTATTTCTTACGGAAACTTATAGTCAGTCATAGCTCTACAGAAACTGTCAGGACTGAAATCTACACACCCCGTTTATCAATTGGTTGAAACCTACAGCGACCTATAATTTAACTTACTTTTTACAATCAATTTATTAATTTGTTAAAAGAAAGATGTAAATATAAACAATAAAATGCCTTCTTTGATGATTCATGCGGGTTATGAAGGTAGTGATCATTGCAGAAAAAAATTACATGACTCGCTAATGCGGGTAATTTATTTTTTCTGCAATATCGCCACCTTCATATCTCGCATGAATTATCAAAGCATTTTATTGTTAAAATAATGTCAAAATTTCTGAAAACTTGTATAGGCCTTTTAGGAACTTAAAATATTTGAATATTTCACATATAGACTTCATTTAGGATCTATGCAGTGTAATGGTTAGGAATATAGAAAACTACTCGTATTCATTCTTTGAAAATAATTTATCTTAGAAAAGGAGCCAGCCCTTAGCTTTATGTAACAATTAGTATTAACATAAATCCACAATCATTGTTACAGTATTAATAATCTTGAACATTACATTCAGTCAACAATGTACATTGTAGTTTACAATGTAAAATTGTAAATGTATAAATAAATTAGATTTATTAATTCACAGAGACCAGTACACTATTTCGATATTACTTTGTCAATATTAGTTCAATGTACACTATTTTTTGCATGCATACATGTATACCGGAACTTACATGTAGTGAAAAAGTATTACATACTGCCGGCCTCTGTGTATTCAATCTGATTACAAAAAAATGTTTTCACTGGTATATAAAATGCATGTACAATATGTAACATACAAAAAGCACATAATTTATAATACATAATAAAACATATCTCATTCACTTAGAAGGGGAAACTGTTAGCACCTGACACTATCACACAACCATATCTGGCGATCAACATTTACATTGTAAGTTTGGTACGGGACATTGAGACATCAATATCATGGATGAAACTACGTAAATAAACTTATCATGGTTAATGATTGTTTGCTTTGAAAGAAAATTATACGCGTACACGTAAGTCACATAAAGAAGGAATTCCATTTCTTTTCTAATAAAGTTCAAAATCAACACAATAACACATTATAACAAAACAAAAAGGCAATTTTTGAGGGGGGGGGAGAAACTAAGTCTTCATACTCCTCACTGAGGTAAAAAAAAAAAACTTAAGGAAGCTCCTGACCTTGTGAGCTTAAGGTTAGTGTTAAGATTATGTTGAATGTGGAGTTTTTTTTCTAGTTTAGACACGGTGAGTAAAAGAATACTTTTGCGATTTGAAAAAAAACCAGTCGTAATTTACTACTCCAAAGATGAAAAATATTAACGAAAGATATGACTACCGTATATTTACATGTTTATCTCAGAAAACATGCAATTATAAGGTACATAAAGAGTTACACCATTATACTCATGCGCGAATCTAGAGGGGGTCGGGGTACCGGTTTCTACCAGAAAATTCAAACTTATTACTAGTAAACCGAAAATAGGCAACGGACCCCTTCCCCACGGCAAACAAAATAATCCTTCTCCCTCGCCTCATCACCACCCCCCCCCCCCCCCCCAAGAGAAAAAATCTAGATCTGCAAGATACTATAGATCTGGTGATGATCCAGAATCATTCCAAAAAATATTTCCTGTGGCAAGGAATCATATAAAGCAATTTTATACAATAAAGAATATCTGGCATAAACAATGAAGTCACATTCCTCCTCTGCATATTTCGTCTATGAGCATTAGCGGCGAATTTTCCTCTTCATTGAAAACTTTGGAACAATAACGCGGGGACGATCTATCCTCATTACATTGGTCATTAGAGAAGCACTCCTCGCTCTGAAATTTCTGAAATAATTTAACAGTCGATTAAAAATCTTTATAGAACTTTCCCCAAAACTACAGGGCGAATAAGTACATGTCTGTAAGTTAAAAGGATAGAAAAAACCCAAACAATCCGTACCTTGTGTGTAATCACCAAAAACTTATAAATTGTTTGGAAAGATGGCCTCTCAACTGTATCATTTTGCCAGCACCAACACATTAAATCATATCTGTGAAATTCAAGCATAGCAAAATGACGTGTATATACAAACGTGTAATACCATGCAGGAACATGTTTAAAACTTGTTGCTTTCATATTTGTAAAAGCAAACGGAACTCTGAATAGTGAAAAAAATGGCCAGAAATGGAATCACGTAATCGACGATGTAATACGTACATTGACTGCGGGCAGATGGCAGGGATTTCAAGTCGTCCTCCTTTCCTAACGAATGTCATCACATCGTTATTTTGTAGACCAGGATAAGGGATAAACCCAGATGTAAATATTTCCCACATTAACACCCCAAAAGCCCTGTAATTTGGAATATAAAATAGCCTAGTTATCTTTAAAAAATAACATTAATGAAGAACATGCACCGAGATAAAGCATTGGAAAAAATCGGTAATGAAGTATTAACATATACAATGATACCACTTATCAGTTTCATTTTCGTCGATAAAATGTTATACAATTACCAAACATCTGATTTGGAAGAGAAATATCCCTCCAAGAAAGCTTCCGGTGGCATCCACCGTATCGGCAGTAGTGCGGTTCCTTCCTTCCGGTAATAGTCATGCCTATAAAAGTTAGGATTAAAAAAAAATGACAGTATTTTGTGCATGCTTACAAAAGTCACGAAACTATGTCAGGCTACTGCAGTAACCTCGAAACAGCATTAACTCACAATAAAATGTCTTTGGCCAAACCGAAATCTCCAAGTTTTGCCACTCTATTTGGTCCTAAGTTTGTCAATAGACAATTACGGGCAGCCACATCCCTTCAATCAGAGAAAAAGAAATGTGTACACCAGTTTGAAAAAATCTTACCGAAAGGCTTATTACGTATGTGGCTTATATAACGTCAAACTTTGTGGTTAATATTTTTGCAATTTACCTGTGCACGAAATGTAGAGATTCCAAATAGTTTAACCCACAAGCTATGTCACCTGCAAGTCTTAGAAGCTCGGATACTTTCAAGGTCGACTTTTGTGTCTTTCAAATAGAAAAATGCAACATTCGATTTAATATATAATATAATTTATTAAAACGTGAAGATTAATAGAGATCATGAAGAGTCTGCATGGTTTTCATTTCACAAAAACCAAAATTAAAAATTGAATTTATTTTGCAATAGAACCAAACAAACCAAAGTAGATCGCGATTGAGGGTTATTGCTAGCGCTCTCGAGCGCTAGCAACTACGTTAGTCTCTTTTACTGGAATACGCATGCTCGACTTCATGGTAGGGCATTCTGGGAATACTGTACTACAGTAGATAAACTGTACAATGTGAATTTCGTTTTATTATCTACATATGATCTGAAGTTTAACTACCTTCAACCTCGGAAAACAATTTTGGATATGTTACCGAGCTTGCCGGAAAGGCCCGAGAAGATACGATTGCTACAAAACAGTACCAATATTTCTATTGACCTTGAAATTTTCACCTCGAAATTTAAATTACAGTAAATACAGAATAATTAAAGCTCAGTTAATGAGCTACGCCATCGCTGATCTGAAGCCCACTCTGGATTCACAATTCTATAAAAATAGACTCCCACCCCAATTCCAGTGCACCACTGTGCCTTTCTCGGTTCAGAAAATTAAACCAATGTTTTAGAAATCTCCTTTTGTGTTTTATGATGGCTACAGCGCTAGCTCACCAACCTTTTAAAAAGATAAGCTTGTATCTTATATTATTATACTTTCATGTTAAATACTGAAATCTGATTGGTTTAGACGCAGTTGACAATCCGTTCTCATACCCTCAACGTTAGCAACACACTTGGCAACGGGGCAATAGAACGAATTGTTACATGCGCGTAAATTATGCGCGTACGGTTCGTCGTAGAACTCACGTATTTTCTATATAAAAGCAGTAAAATTTGCTATAAAATTAAGACATTCAGTATAATAAAATAAATAGTGCCTGTTTGGGAGGGTACCAGTTGAAATTGACACCCCTCGAAAACCATTGTCAACCTCCACTTCGCGTCGGTTGACAATGGTTTCTCGGGGTGTCAATTTCAACTGGTACCCTCCCAAACAGGCATTATTTATATAATGTACAATGTTTATGTATTATGTGTACATGTACATGTTAATAGAGAGGTAAGTGTTGATATACAAATATAGTAGCGAATCAAAAGTTGCGAACCAGTATCGCAAATATTACCCGCACGCGAAATGAATAGGGTTTACAGTATTATCAACGCGAATATCAACAAGTTGATGTATTTTTTAAAAAAATCTTGGATTATATACGATGTAGTGTGTAGTGTATCATAAAGTCATATGGAGTTATCATACAGAAACTATATAAAGTCAGAAAACACACCTGTTTATCTTTGGTATTTCGTAGAAATGTTTTCAGGTCTCCTCCTAACATAAGTTCAAGTAATATCATGTAGCCCCCATTAGAGGACGATATTCCCAGACATTTCACAATATTTTTGTGCTGAAACTTGCTGCAATGAAAAAAATGTCAATAAACAGTTATTTGCAATTACAATAACAAAAAATGTAATTGCAACCAAGAAAGACTTTAAATCAGTATTATTTTTCTCTGAATTTTTAAAGTATAAAACAAAGGTACAATGTGGTTGTCTCTTATTTCGTGGAGTATTTGTATTGACAAATTAAAACTCCTCACTAAACAATACATTTATAACTACATGTATTTAAAAGTGTATTTCTTTTCCAAATCAATTCCAAATTTGCAAAAATACATACATTGATAAATAAACGTGCAGATAGAAAAACCATGATATAACACGACTTGTAAAACCATACACATGCTTCTCGCATTAAATGGGTATCGTGATGTTAGACCACTTACAATAATATCAAAGCTTCCAATAAAAATTTGTCTTGAGATTGCTGATCTGCACTTTTTGATAATCGCTGTGAAAAAAAGAGAGTAGATTAAAAAAGGCACAACGAATTTGTATGAGAATTTTTGTACTAATAATTTATTAATCATACCTCGCCATCACCAAATTATTCAATCACTCAACGCAGTTCTCAACTCCAATTCTTAAAGGAAAATTGCATAAATTTGAGGTCAAAACTCGGACTAGAGGCTAAGTATTGACTTGAGGAAAGTTGGTGACTGCGGGTTTAGGCAAAAGTATTTAAAAGAAAAGAATGTTATTGACATCTCTCTCTCTCTCTCTCTCTCTCTCTCTCTCTCACCTTTGGGACGAGAGGGATCGGGCTTTTTATATGGTACATGTTTTATTTATAACAACCTAGAGCAGTAGAGACTTTTCGCCATATTTGTACCATTTTATTAAAAAAAATTAAAGAAACAATAGCCATTGTAATTTAAGTACCTTTACGGCTATGTCCGTATTATTTCCATTTCTTTCTCTACCGAGTAAAATTCCTCTGAATACCTCTCCAAAAGCCCCTCTTCCTAACAAGCTAGAAGACAAGAAACACAAAAAAATGTCTCTGTCAGTATTTAATTCACACTCAATTATTCTAAAAATAGAAAGAAAGAAAGAAAACGGCGCTATTTTCCTAGAAATCACTCACGTGTTGATCTGAATCTGGGACTTGTCTATCTCTACTATCGTCCCTTTCAACAACCGATGGCTGTACCAACGGTAGTTTGGATTGCCCTCGGTGAGTATATCCTCTAACGTCTTTTCTACAGATTTAGAGGCCAGAAAGTCGTGTATTGATACCTTGTTGTCTAGAGAATCAGTTGATTTGTAGTTTAGACAAAGGCGTTTTCTTTTCCGAACAATTCCTGAAATAGTATCAGTAGGCTGTGATCATGAGAATTAAGGACATTTTTTTGGACATTGATATTTGAGAGTGTTAACTATACAACTGGATCTCCATAAAATGTGATGGAAAAGAATTTTCATAATTGCAGTTTTGTAAGTTAAAAAAAACCCCACGTGCTATTCTTTATCACGTTTTGAATCTGCATTTCAAACATCTATTTCAACAATTTTGTTTATTTAAATTTGCTACGCAATAAGACCTGATGCACAGCCATGTATAAACAAATTGATATTTTAATAAGTCACGCGGCTTAGGATTAAAGTGGAATAACACACCTGGAAAAAGTCACTCAAATTTACAGTAAATTATTTGATTATGAAAGATTAATGATAAATAAACTGTACATATGTCAAATAAGCGAAAAATTTGCAGTTTAGGATTAAAAAAGGAATATCTAAAAAATTCAATTCAGTAAGTAACAACAAGAGCCCCTACGGAAATCGAACTCGGGATGCACAAGCCCACTACTTTATCCACTCGGCTATGGAGTAGGTTACATGTTGACGTCGATAAAATCCTTTTAGTAAAACGAAATGTCGTTTCGATCAGAGGTCAGCCGTTTTATGATGATGTGTTATTCCACCTTAAATGCGGAAATAAGAACACCCCCCCCCTCCAACATTGGTGATATTCATTTGATATTCAAATAAGTGTGTGACAAAATCGTTTTCAATTCATTCGCAAGTGTGAATATTTATTTACATTGTACAATGTAGCAACAGTGATCATACCGAGGAGGATTATGAACAGAATTAGAAAGCAGAGAATCAGTATGGCCGCCACCATATACGTGCTAGGTTCTCCTTGTACGGTATTCTGTGTGAAGTCCTGGGGAACCACAGCTGTCGACGAAGAACTGGAATCTGTGAATAAAGTTCAAAAAGTACAGTCTAATTTAGATATTATGCCATAATTTATACATTTTGTTTAATGTACTTCATGCCTATAACAACCAATTGTTTAGAAATATGAAAAGAACTGAGTTATTTAACCTAATTTTTAGCAATTGGTTAAAAAATACTGTTAAAAATACGACAGTATAATGCATACATAAATATCAATCTTATCAATTAAAATAAAAAAAAAATTATGAATATTACATGTAGAATTGCATCACTTACTCGGAAAACATGATTCTGAGAATGCGATCCTTATTATTCCAAGAAAAGTCCTACTATCAAGATGAACTGTGCTAAACTCTAACTTAAACCTAGAAAATAAAAATTTATATAATTGCATCGAATAGTACCATGAAAATCACACTTATGTTGTGCTATTGTAAACTTTTGCAAATACGTAAAAAAAAAACCCGAAACATGTTGCATTTAAAATTTCCTTTCAGGAAAAATTTTAACTCTGTCAAATATTATTAGTTAATAATCATTCGTTTATGTGACAGCAGAACAGGTTGTTTTAATTGGAATTGAGAGAGAGAGAGAGAGAGAGAGAGAGAGAGAGAGAGATCTTTTTGTTTGTGACAGCAGAACAGGTTGTTTTAATTGAGAGAGAGAGAGAGAGAGAGAGAGAGAGAGAGAGAGATATCTTTTTGTTCCACGCACCTACAAATGAAACATCACAGTTGGTCCAAAACATATATACTTTCTGTTCATAGCCTTTATTTATGTCACGAAAATATAAATTTTGTTTCTGTAGAAAGCTAGAGTCAAATACCTTTTCGATACATTCGAGATAGGAAATGCGTAGTGATGTAGTGAAGGCGTGGTATTGATTTCACTGGGTATTGTCCTATTGCTGCATCTTTTGTTGAGAAAACAAATTCTATAATGCCAGCGTAAATTCCCATACGTTGTCAAGTGTATCTGCAAAATATGAGAAGTTGTTGAATACCATAGTATTCATAATTTCATAATATAACGCATCGTTCTCTCAGGATTTTAAAGCGTTAGACTCTTGTTTACTTTGATTTTTACAAAAGTTTATTACTATCATTTATACTGCTGGAAAAAAGAGATAAAAATACGTAATAACGCAAAAGGAACATATTTTTCCGAATCTCCTATGTTTAACCACGAATATATAACCTTGTTTCAGCAAATTTTCTTAATATAGTTAAAACATGTTATGTGTGTGTGTGTGGGGGGGGGGGGGGGGAGAGTAAGGGACGCTTCCATATCGTGACGTTCTTTCGAAGTAAAATTAACCAGTTGTATAATCTTATAATGTCTTCATTACGACCTTGATGAATAAGAACGTATTCCTAGAGGTTAAGTTATCATCTGTTGATCTATAATTGATGAGTTTGAAGCCATCAAGAGGTTCTTTTTTAACCTATATAAGAATTTTAAAAAAATATATTTTATAGTCAAACAGTGTAAAATTTGAAAAATGTGAAATATGAAATGCTTTCACCCACATTTATTTCTCGAGGTGTTCAATATTAATACCACCTTCAATGTTATCGTTATGTTAATATCAATTTATTTCATTGTAATTTGTTGGGGGTTTCTGCATTTGCGTTTAGAACGATTTTTACTCATAACATTGACCTTTACAACAACTCAAACATTGACATACATACAAAAAAAACTGAAAAATATTCAAAAGCAAATGTTTTTAATTTTTTTTCAAATACTCAGTCTGATGTTTTCTTACAGTATCTTAATTTGAATTTACATTCTCAAACGAAGCTTTATTGTCAATTTTGGTATTTCTGATGTAGTTGTCCTAGTAATGAAAATTTTAAAGGCACCCTTTCTATTTTCATCGTTAAAATTTATCTTACCACTTAAAAGAAGGCATGACCGTTCATTGAATAAACTAAAAAATAACCCATTTTACTCAAAGTGCTCTTCATGTATATCCCAACTTTGTTGAATTCTGTCCTGTCTTTTACAGATTAATGCGGTAGCTAGAAAGCGACGATAATAACGAAAGAACCCGGACAAATTCTCTCGAGCGAAAAACCATTTCTTGTCTCGTTAGTTAACATCTGTCTGGGATTTTGAAAGATCATCCTTCCGGAAATGATTATTGACTTTTTGCCGTGATATATTTTTTTTTTACCAATATTTCATTGGCTAAAATATGAACAAATCATGCAACACTTACATAGCACATATTGCTTCCTAGCACAGGTGGGAACGTTACGGTCGTAAAGGAGGCTGTGAACACATTATTGTTCTTACAATAGTCTTTTCTTGTTAGAAGCATCCATTCTGAAATAAAACAATTTCAAAATAATATAACCAATTATTTGTGAAAAAAAAGAAAAAGAAAAAAAAGAAACACTTTTATTATGGAATATTCAATTTACAATAGAATATACATATTATAACATTCACTATGCTAGAGTATCCAAAGGTCTTGATACCACTAAAATGCATTGGTTTTCTCTAGAACGTTCATGTATACATGTATCCATCAATCAACAATAAATGAGGAAAGTTCTAGGATTATGCCTGCAAGACCATCTTTCATAATAAAGTTTTAAATCATGACAAAGCTTTCAATGGCCTAGCTACCTCACATGCTATTTGCTTGCCAAAACCATCCACATTTTTCATAGAAATCGATGAGAGAGAGAGAGAGAGAGAGAGAGAGAAAGACTATTTTAGGCAAGAAACGTTGTTAAATTTAATATTGGTACGAAACTTAAGTTCGTAAGTTATTTTACCAGCGCATAAGAACAGTTGTTAAAGCAATATGAGCTGCAACTTTCATGCTGAATTTTTTTTTTACGATAATGTTATTTTCTACTAAAATGACAAAAAATATCATGATTTTTAAATTTCTGTTAGCCTTATTTTTGTGGGAAAAGCCGTTAAGAAGCCTTAATTGAAGCAAAATTGAATTATTGTCGTCCTGTACAAAAATTGAACTGCTCTATATTCCTTAGAAGGAAAATCTTTCTTCTTACAAAACTTAATGATTTTTTCAAATTTTATTTTTCATAAAAGTTTAAGCTACATGCAGACTTAGCATACTAGCAGGTTTTTGCAGCAAAATAAAATTCTAAAAAATACAGCTCATAGAACAGACAACTACATACCATAACGAAGCTTTGGGAGAAAAAAAGAAAACAAAAGGACGTACAGGACAAACATTTAAGTTTTGCCCCCGATCTTTTGCCACGGTCTAAAAAAACCGCTTTCATCTTTGATGCGATACTTACATGTACTTGTAAAATAATACATTGGCAGAAGTTGATCCCCCCACTTTTGATTTTTAGGGACAGAATTTGAACCATCTGTACATGTTTATGTACTGGTATTTACCATATATATATATATATATATATATATATATATATATATATATATATATATATATATATATATATATATATATATTTGCTATGAAAGTTAGATTATACTATATGTGTTTAAGTTTAATCGGTTAAAAATTAAACGGAGCAAAATCAATCAGAGGTAATGAAAAGTGACAAAATGATTTATTCATTACATTCCATTTGAGCTTGAAAAGCAGTGCATTTATGTTTGTGCATGCTTAGTGATTTTTAAGTAATTATAAAGGACACTAGCTTTACCGCTGTTACTCAGTACTATAGCTTACATGTCATGCGCGGATCCAGAAAATTTTTCCGGGGGGGGGTCCGAAGGGTAATTGTGTTTTCCAGGGGGGGTCCGAGGCATATTTGCGATAATTTTACTATGTAAATTTAATAATTTTTTTATTTTCCGGGGCGGTCGCCCCCCCCCCCCCTCTAGATCCGCGCATGCATGTAAGTCTAAAAGCAGAAATAAACCTTGACATTCATTGTTATGCACAAATGATATATACTGGTAATTCTATACATTTTCAAATCAACAAGAATGACATTCTTTTAGGTGAAAAACAAGATAATTAGTTATCATATTTGCTCTTAAATACAATAAAAGTACGGGGAAAAACCAAGGTGTTGGTCGTCGAGACGAGACCTTTTCATTAACACGACCTTTATCATTTAAAAATAAAATGCTAGGATATTTATGGGGTTATTTATAAATTACGAAATTAGGTAAGTAAACAGAATATTTATTTACATGTACTCAGGGAATTTTCAGGTGACGATCCCCTGGGTATTTGTGCTATTGTTATAGTTAAGTTTGAAAATCTTTGATTTTAAACTTTTGAATGTAACAGGTTATAGATTTAAAATGTACTAGCTGTCATGAAAACATAAGTTTGATTTTTTTCTCAGATAAACGTAAATAATAGTCTGTATTAAAAAAAAAAAACCCGAGATTCTTTCATGTGACAAAAATGTTAATCTCATTGACACTAGTCTTTGATATCTACTTAACTTAATCTCCCGGCAAACTAAATAATTGTTGGACAATAGAAGTGCGAAATTATCTTAACAGCTATATGTGTGAATGTTTATTTTTCTGGCATGTCATTACCATCTCTTTGTCATAACAAAAAAGCAATGCCTGTCAAAAAAAAAAATTAAACTTATGTTCTCATGACAGCTGGTACATTTTAAATCTATAACCTGTTACATTAAAAGTTTAAAATCTAAGATTTTCAAACCTAACTATAACAATCTCTCTCACAGCCTTAATCCCCGCACGTTAGTGGAGTGAGTGTGTTATGTCGGACTAACTGTGCTGGATTTCCGCACGTTAGTGTTGATTTTGTGTACAAAATTATATCGGACTGTCCGTGCTGGAATCTCCGCACGTTATTAAGTTGTTATCTCGGAACTCCGAGAATCGGTTTTCATTGGAATACCATGTACCGTTTATTTCACCAACTTAAATACAAGTTGTTGAACTTTTTGTTTCGTTTTGGAGTTTTTATTCAGCGTAAACCTGAGCAAGTGTAACGAATTGAGCTTTCCCCTGAATTCACCATATGGATTTTAAGAACTTATACATTACAATTTACAGTTTACAATACAGAACAAATACAAGATACGTTCGTGAAAGTTGGGTAGTATTTTAGTAGAAAGCCGAGTGGCATGCTACCGGGCTAACCGCAACTTCAGGTTAAACTTAAACTACACGATAAAAATAAACTATACACTTAAAATTTAATGGTGAAACTATGTTGAGTAATTTAAAAAAAACATAGGTAATCACAGATTACAAAGCTCACCGAGACGAGGCATCACCTTTATGAGGAATCACCTTTATGAGACCACCTTTATCATATTATTTGAAAATCATAGTTAATAATGATCTTGGATATACATGGATACTGTTTTGACACAATATCTTATAACAATATCGTATGTTAAAAATAATTGTATAATAATCATATGTTCATATTATAGGGTATTATATGATACAATGTTTATCAATACAATAATAAAAAATACGATATTGCATCCTATGATACCTACAATATACATCATATAATACAATAAAATACTATAATAAATAATGATGAAATATGATATTTTAACATATGATATGACATTGTATCTTGTTATACAGTATTGTATTTGATCACATAATACAATATCATAATATATTATGATATTGATATTATATGATACAATATAATAATATGTGATACAATATCATATCACATAATACATCACAATATTGTAACATATGATATATGATATTATTGTATAATATTATAGTATGATATTGTATTGTATGATATTGTATCATATTTGATACATAATAGGATATTGTATCATATGATACAATAAAATTAGATACAACATTGTATCATATCAATTGATACAATATCATGTGATATAGTACTATATTATATCATACAATATCATATTATACTATATTGTATTATATGATACAATATCACATTATACAATATCATATAATACATTTTCATGTGATATAATAATATATTATATAAACCAATATCATATTATACAATATCGTATCATATGATACGATATATATTTTACAATATCATATCATATGATACAATATTATATGTTGCAATATCATATGAAACAATAGCATGTGATAAAATAGTATATTATACAATATCATATTATACAATATCGTATCATAATAAACAATATTATACATAACAATATAATGATACAATATCATATCATAATGTACAAAAACATTGATACAATATCATATCGTATCATTTAACTTTTTACAATATAATATATGATATAATATTGTATCATATAAAACAATAGTATCATATCATATATCATTTAACAACGAACACATCTATCAAGCAGGTTTGAGATAGGAGAATTTTTTTAGCATCCTTGATAATGGAGATCTGCATCTGAAGCCACCTCTGCGGTTCATTAATATTATAGTTAAATCAACTATGCAAGCTATTATCTATAAAATATGTGACTTGTTCCAAAAAAACAAATCTCATCCAGCATCCGAAACCTACAGCTCAGATTCAGCATTCAAGCCTCCCAGGTGTATCAGTATCATAAGATGCATCATCCATGCAAGTTTGGTGAAGTTAGGACCAGTAATAACTAAGATATAATCATATGAGAGCACCTGCTCCAAAAACACCAGTTCTTAAAACCTTAACCTCCCTCCAGCATCCGAAACCTATGGGTCAAATTCAGCATTCATGCCTGTCAGGTGCATCAGTATCACAAGACGCACCATCCATGCAAGTTTAGTGAAGTTAGGACCAGTAATAACTAAGATATATTTTTTAGCATCCTTGATAATGGAGATCAGGCTCTGCATCTGAAGCTACCTCTGCAATTCATTTATATTATAGCTCAATCGACTATGTAAGTTTGAAATAGTACTAATATTTATTAAACATGTGACCTGTTCCAAAAAACTTAACCTAATCCAGCATCCGAATCCTTTGGCTCAGATTCAGCATTCAAGCCTGTCAGGTGCATCAGTATCATAAGATGTATCATCCATGCAAGTTTTATGAAGTTGGATCCAGTAATAACTAAGATATAATCATCAGAGGGCACCTGCTCCAAAAACTTTAACAAGCTCTTAAAACTTTAACCTCCTTCAGCATCCGAAACCTATGGCTCAGATTCAGCATTCATGCCTGTCAGGTGCATCAGTATTATAAGACGCACCATCCATGTAAGTCTGGTGAAGTTAGGACCAGTAATAACTAAGATATAATCATCAAAGGGCACCTGCTCCAAAAACTTTAACCAGCTCTAAAAACCTTAACCTCATCCAGTATCCGAAACCTATGGCTCAGATTCAGCATTCCTGCCTGTCAGAGGCATCAGTATCATGACACACCATCTATGTAAGTTTAGTGAAGTTAGGACCAGTAATAACTAAGATATAATCATCAAAGGGCACCTGCTCCAAAAACTTTAACCAGCTCTAAAAACCTTAACCTCATCCAGCATCTGAAACCTATGGCTCAGATTCAGCATTAAAGCATTTCTGGTGCATCAGTATCATAAGATGCACCATACATGCAAGTTTGGTGAAGTTAGGACCAGTAGTAACTTAGAAATTGCTATCAAAGGGCACCTGCACCAAAAACTTTTGCTCCAAAAACCTTAACCTCCTCCAGCATCCGAAACTCATGGCCCTGATTCAGCATTCAAGTCTTTCAAGTCCATAAGTAGGTCAAGATGCATCACCCATGCAAGTTTGGTGAAGATAGGGCAAGTAATAACTTAGATACAGGACCTGCAACAAAAACTTTAACCAGGTCCGGGCGCCGACGCGGACGCCGACGCCGTGGGTACAGCATAAGCTCCCCCCGACTTCGTCTCGGTGAGCTGAAAAGGTCATGGGAACGAAAGAAAGATATGAAGCATCTCCAAAGACAATTGGTGTTCTTTGCAATCCTTGATATTCGTACAATATAACGGATGTAGCAAGAAAGCTTTTACACAATATATAAAACAAAATTCTTATTCGAGTAAAATAACAGAAAAATAATAAAATTTCGTATAAAACTTTTACCTTCAATATAGGTAGATGTGGTATTTTTGAGTTTATAAAAGTAAATATTAGTACTTTTAGTTAATTCGTAACTGCATATCCACGTGCACAGTGAAGAGTGTCTGTCCAATTGTACAAAAATACCACCGAAGAAAGTAAAACTTCTAACGATAAAAGTGGGATTTCCTAATCGGCAGTGAAGATTTTCCTGTTTACTGCACAGGCACCTGACGTTATATATTTTTCTCATAATAAAAAAAAATTACTCTATATCTAATAATACATTCTATGTATTATTAAATATAAGGTATTTATTTTTATCGTATTATTAGATATAGGGTATTTATTTTTATTACGAGAAAAATATATATTAAAGGGACCTGGACACGATTTCAGATGAAAATTTTATTTTTGATTTTTGTGTATTAAATAGTTTACTTGTGTATTTTGAATGATTTACCAAAATTTGAATGTTAGAAGTCGTGTTACAAGCAAGATACAGAGGAAAGAAGTCGTTGTTTTGTAAACAAAGCTCGAGTCTTATATTTGAATACAAATAATGTAAAGTAAAGAAATTACCATTTCTTTGACAAAATAACTTGTGGAAACAAGATAAACTTATTAAATGTGTTCATAAATAAGTTTATCAAGAACAAAATGCAACATTAGATTGAAACTTTTACCAATTCAAGACATATGTAAACAAAAACAGGACTCGAGCTTTGTTTACAAAACAAAGAATTTTAACCTCTGTAACTCGCTTGTAACTCGATATTTGGCTTTCAAATTTTGACAGAGCATTAAAAACATCCATATTGACCATTCTAGACATTAAAAATGAAAAAACAAATTGAAAAAAATGAGCTCAAATCGTGTCCAAGTCCATTTAACGTCAGGTGCCTGTGGTTTACTGTTACATATGTACCTATGCAAAAACTTTAATGATTTCACACAAAGCAATTTATTTTGATGTGTGTGGATGCATACATGCACGTATACACAATTTAGAATAAGAAGGTCGTAATGAGGTGCCCATATTTTCGTCAGTCACGCAGCTCAAAAAATATGTAAACTAATAAGCAAAATTTTTGATTTGGTCGGTTATCTTAGGTAAATATTTTTCATTGGAAATAATCCTGCTTTACTTTCATTAGTTAACCCTGCGTTACTATTGCGATCTTGTGTTTGGGGGAAATTTACCCCAAAGTATAGTAACACAGACTTTTTTTGTTTAATATTAAGATTTTGACTTTTTGAAGTCGATGTCTTGTGTTGGGATCAATTTGCCCCAAAGAATTGCAACACAGTCATTTTCTGGTTATTTTGAAAGCTTTGAGATCGTAAAGATGTCTTCTTGTGTTTGGGGGAATTTTACCCCAAAGAATTGCAACACAGTCATTTTCTGTTTCTTCGACTTTCTAAAAATGTCGTCTTGTGTTTGGGGTAAATATACCCCAAACAATTGCAACAGTTATACCTGTATAGATTTTAAGGCTTCAAGTTTGCAAAGACGATGTTTTATCTTGGAGATAAGTTTACCTGAACAGAGTAACAGATATTCAATTGTCAAACTTTACTAAGACTGCAGGTTTGCATAAATTGCATTGTATTTTGATGTAAATTTACTTTGTAGAAAAATGAAAAGATTTTTTTCTTGAAAATAACAATTTTGTTGTATATAGTATCTAAAAATATTCTGTATATTTTTAAGGATATGCCATACAGCTTCATTTTCATCAATAATTGTTATTGCATTTGTCTTTTACTTGTATATTCTCCTAACACCCCGTTAAAATTTTAAATCCATATATATATATAATATAGATGCTTGGTTAGTTTTTAAGGTACATTTCCACTCTGAAGAGTTTCTTGATTTCTTGTTACTTGTGTCCTCTCTGTGTTATGCGGAAAATAAAGCTTAAAATGTCCTGATTTGCTTATATTTGCACTTTTATGAGGTAAAACGCTCAAAACAGAAAAACATATTTTTTGTTTTGATTTTGTAACGCGTTACATGATATAAGCGACAGACGAATAGTTAACACAACCTTTAATATTAAAGAAATTGAATGACATTACATTTTTTTATGAAATTTAATGAAATAAGCAATAAGAACAAAACTTTTTAAACTATAGTCAATTATAAGGCTTTCCAGGGGATATTCTACGTCAAATATTATTACAGAGCTATATTTGTACAAGTATTCAATAATTTAATTTATTTTCTTTTTTAAACTACTGGTATTAACAGTCTAATTTGAATACAGTACCGGGGTACATCACGAAAATGCCATTTTCTGACAACCCAAATTTACAGTTTTTTACTCGAACGTTGGGTGTCGTTTTTTTTGGTATACAGTTTTATAATATTCTACTTTTTATAACAACGGGCATTATGATATCTGACGTGTTTGTATTTCAAGACAAACGTCGACTTCAAAATTACTATCTTCGTCAGTTATCTTCATTGTGATATTCAGTATCCGTTGCATTAATTGACATCCTCACAAAAATCTTTGTTATGACAACTTTTACCTTGTAAATTAACTAGTAAGAGTGTAATAAAATGCATGTACGAGACCTTCGATATCTTTGTAAGGATTTCCTTTCGTACCAATAAGGTTTTTCTTTCTTCAAATGCTGCGTAGCTTCCTTTATCACCCTTTATCATACAATTTAATAACATTCTACTTTTTTATGATATCTAACGAAATTTTGTAATTTGTAATTTAAGACAAACATAGTGAATTCCTTTTTTTTTTTCTTATCTCAGATGTTTTTGATATCCTTAGTTTGTGGTCAACAAAATGACTATACTGTGGAATCACCATTGTTCGTGGGGGACCAATGTTCGTGGCTTTCGTAGGTAACTCTTGCCAACAATGTCAAGCATTTGTTTAATATTTATTTAAAATTTCCCAGACTTGCTACCGACGAAATTACGCCCCCACGAACCAGAAAAACGATGGCTACCCACGAACAAAAATGACCCCTACGAATAAAAATGATTCCACAGTATATATTTATGGTATTTGGTGTACAGTACCGAGTAAACCCCAACTACATGTAAACCCCGGGTTTACTTTCGTGGTTTACTTGGGATTTACTCTGGGTTTGCTTTTTGAAAATTTGGGTCTACTTGGGGTTTACTTTGGGTTTACTTGGAGATTGCTTTTGGGGTCAACTGTACTCACTTAAGCGTGAAGCAGACTCGTCTTTTATATTACCATCCTACTGCCTGTAATTCCTGCCCCTTGTATATTCCGAATACAAAGTTAGCGTCTGCTTTCAGGGGTATGCTTCTGACCGGGGTTCACTGTCTGTGTCCACTCTGGGTTTACTCTGGGTCCGCTCTAGTAAACCCGGAGTAAACCCAGAAAGCAAGCCCAGGGTTTAGTTGGGGTTTACTTTCTGTTAGGTTGGGTCTGATCAGTACTGTACTTAATTTGTAACATGTGATATCCTCGTCAGATTAGTGTTCTAACAAGGAAAATTTTACTCTGTAAAAAAAAAATCCCAATAGAATTAAATAAAATGCATTTATGAGAGTTTTACCTTCGATGTCTTTGTGAGGATCCCCTTTGGTACGAACAAGGCTACATCCGTGATATGTCTCCACCAATGGGCACGGTAAGGGCGTCTCAAAGGAACAGTTTCTATAGGAATCTGAAACACGTAAAAACTTTGATTTTGTTTTTTTTTGGTTTTGGGTTTTTTTTGGGGTTTTTTAAAGAGGAGAAATAGATGCAAATAGAAACAGTGACAAATGACATTTTTAAGTCATTATCTTATTTGTCAAATATAAAATAATTGATTTATTTTTTAAGCTCTTTTGATTAATATCTCTGCTACTGCGCCAGCCCGGTGATGTTTGTCATTTTCTAAACATCGCAGAAGCAACATTTCATTTTCAGGGACTATCATTTTAATACAAATCATATGGATAGCGACAGTTTTATACAGTTGTCAAATGCAATGGTAAGCGCGGAACATTTTTTCATTTTTATCCCATATTGCCTTTCACTTAATTCGTACAAAGTGCATCTTTATCTTGTGAACAAGTGACCAAATCCAATGTCAGTAAATTTATTTTCAAAATCATTCAATTTGTTTAAGTAATACACTTTAAAGTACTATCAGTCTGATTAAAACTACTCCTTCTCCCTACACTCGTCAGACGATGTAAGAAGAATGGGGATGGTTTTAATCAGACTATAGTACTATACAGTACATACAGTTCTGATATTACGCTCTCACTACAAGTTGAACTACAAGTTAAACGGTCACAAATATTTCTTTTACCCAAATGAGCACAAAGCTGCACGTAGGTGCGAATCTAAAAAGATAGGTCTATTAAAAACTCCTTTATAATTTTGTAAGTCGTTACAAGTCGTGTAACTGCAGATGCGATGGACTCAACAATATGTCCGTTTGTCAGGGGATTAGATAGTGATGCATGTCATGAGATCCGCAAGCCGTTGACAAGGGTAATCTTGTCACGATAAAACTATTTTTATCTATAGATCGCAAAAATAAACACGTCGCACAATACGTAACCTTATACTTTTTAAAGATAGAGTGTATATATGAACACCTATCTAATGGATGTGAGTATAATAGCTCATTTATTTAACTCGAGAAAAGGACAATTTCCCGAGGGTTTGCCCGAGGGGAATAGTTTCTAACAAGGGTCTAATGAAAGAGCTTTCCATCTCAAAGACATCGGATAAATGCTTTTTTTTACAGACTGTACTGATGTTAATATATTTTTACTGAGTTGTTATCAAGTTTTGTTATGATATATGTATTCTGCAGAATTGTAATTTATAGGGGTAATCAACATTTTAATATCAAGTTTTAAAAATTCAATGATAATTTTATTAGACTCGTGCCTTCTGATATCAACCGCTAATTTCATAGTTCTGAAACTCTTTTCATTAGTGTTGGGGAAAGCCAACCAATCAAATTTCAGAAAACAAAAACAATGGCATCAAAATTTGAATGACAGCATCCTGAGGGGTGGATAGCACATTTTATACCTCGGGGTATGTACATGAAGTTTTGCTTTTTAAATGAACAATCTTTAACTATGATAAAAAGCTAATTAACCATCTCAAGTTTATATAGGTAACTTTTCAACAAAAGGATAATAATTTTCCTTACAGCTCAAAACAACTATGTGTGGAATTCAGTAACTTTAATATCAGAGAGCATGCGCTTGATACTGATACATAAATGACACGAGAAAGACATACTAGTAATTGGAAAAAATCGTTTACCTCTTTTGCAATCGGTAAAAGCAACATCAGAGACACTGGTGAAATAACTGCTACTTTCAATCATTCTGAAGCGCACGATGAAAGGTATGCCAATTTTTCCAAAGTCCCAAATGTGCCCCCTGTCATACAAGTAACATTAATGAAATGATGAGCGAAGAACACATCTCGTTTCTTCAATAAAGTTTAACCCATTTAATTATATTAATTAAACATTATTTTCATTTACAAGTGTGTCATTTAAATAAGGACAAAAACCAAAAGCCCACTTTAGCGAATCGTGTATTTTTCTGCAAAAAATTGCGTATACTATGTTTGTCACATTCAAAGCAAGCGATATTCATACGCGGACAAATCAAAGTAGTAAGATCGTGATTGGGTTTTGTATGTACATGTAGAAGTATTAACACAATGTTATTTCTTAAGACATAGAAGGCTAAAACTCAATGAATGTGAATATTACTTTTATCACGAATTTCTGACTAAATGAATTTCAAACTGAAAATAAAGTCTATTTATCGCATTTATGTTTCCTTTATTAGGGGTCTCAGAATTCCTGAAGGCGGGGGTCCTTCCCCCGTTGGATTGGCTAATGAAAAATATCACAGGCTGTCTTCTTTTCTTGTACATGTCCATAAATGTGTTGTTATCGCTTAACATTCAAACCAATTCGTTATCTACAGCTGATGCAGTAAGTCAGAATTTTCGACGTTTTTAGCACCCACAAAGATTTTAAGATAACGGAAAAAATGAGCATCTTTCACTTTTAACAAAACAAAGGCATCATCAAATCGAACGCATAAAAACAACGCCTGTCACACTGAATCTAAGTGACGTCAAATGGAAAATTAATTGGCCACTTAAACGTACCGGAAGCTTAGTTCCTGTTTACGTTGAATTCGAGAAGTCTAAGAGCTCTGTGTCATTTTATAATAGTTTGAACAGAGACATTCATGGTATAACAGGACTGATCAATGGCTATTTGTTATCGATGATGGTGTGTTCGATTGTCTATTCCGTATCCCTTTCTAGCAATTAAGTCGATAGTAGTAATTTAAATGATGCATGGTTATGTTTTCTTGCCCGAGATTTCTGACCGATTTAATATCAAATTCAAAATATTATTATTGTTATGCTCTTTTATGAAATTGTTATAAAAAGGAGACAATTGGAAAGAATTATACTCACTGCTTTTCCTTGCTTTTAATGTTAAAAGTTTTAAACCCTAAAACTTTCTGGGAATCAATTGACGTCGCTTGGAGTGAGACGTTTCCAAATCCTCTCGCACTCCATGTCAAACACGTATTTCCGGCGGAACCAGTAATAACAGGAGATTCCAAGTAACAATTTTCAGACCCAGTGAAGGTAATCTCTGAGAATTATAGATATGCATAAAAGAACTCATTTATTTAGGTAAATTTCTACAAGCTGTAAAATTGAGAAGTGCAACATTGTCATATTTTTTAAAACATTCATTGTTATTTCATTTATCTTCTCCGTCCACTCACCAATGGTGCCCAAAGTTATAGAATGTTCACATAATGGTATGTACTCTGATAAGCTGTATTACTTAAGGAAAGAAATTGAATTGAATTACGAACCTGTAACCATCGAAAAATTCAAGTTAATGTACAATGCGTGATTCTAATAGCATTTGGGATGAACTTATTATATTTTATAATGTAAACATTTTGCAAACGATAGAAAATGGTTTTGTCCAATAAATATCATGAAAACCCACATATTATAAATTTAACGTGCTAATGAATACTAAAGATGTAAAAAAAAAACCCTAAAAAACATTGTCAAAATTTATTAAGAAAATTTTCAAAGTCTGCTCTTCCTAAAACAACCTACTGTATTGTACTACTCAACTTAAAAAAAAATCTTTATTACTACTACTGTAGTGTGAGCCTTGCCTGTTTTTGTGTTCATTTGTATTTACTTATGTTGATCTTCATATACCAGTGAACTGGTTTTGAGTGAATAAAAAATTGAATATAATTGAGCTTCATACAACGAACACATTAAATATGTCGATAATTTGATGTTTGATATAAAAACAAAAACAAATTTAAAAAAAAAACCAAAAACAAAACAAGTTTGTTGACCTAAAAAGCACTTTCACTAGTGTACACTTGCATTGTAGGTTTTATTTTATATTACATGTAGTATATACATAAAAAAATTGAGTGCTAAACCAAACATTCTATTAGACAATGGAATTAATGTAAGCAAATAGATCCGAAGATTTTCTTTTAACAATCCATTCTTTGTAAAGATATCATTTTTTATATCGTAAATAATTTAAGATCAGATTAACTATGAGGATACATGTAATTGAGCTCTCGTCAGTAGATATCCACCCAGATTTAAAGTTTAAACGAAGATTGCAATACACTAGAAGCAATGATCATTATCAAATGCCAGGACTTCATTTGCAATATCGGAATAATTTTAGTTATTTCTTGATTGCAGTACTAAGTACTTATCCTGAAAGTAGTTCAAACGAACCAATATCGCAAAACTTTTCGTATTTATTCCCGGCACATTGACATTAACAGAGATTTTTCATCGCTCAAAGGTAAATAAACTGTTTCGATTTGTTTTCTCTTATCAAAACTCTTCCAATGGCACTTTAGTTAATTTGCAATTTCGCTTTGACATTGGGTAAACGAACACAAGAGCGTATACAGAAGTTTGATAATGATGAATCTAATTCTTTCTTATTATTTCTAATTATTATACTAGTTTAAGAAATTATATTTTTTCAAGGGGGGAGGGGGGTGTTTTAACCCCCCTCCCATACCCCCTCTAGATCCGCGCACACTCTGATACGTGTTTACCTTGTTCGGGAGTGTCGATAGGATACCTAGTCCAATTAGACCATTGCGCATTGTGGAGCGACCAGGAACAGTCTAACTGTGTATGGCAATTGGCATCTATTTAAAGAGGAAGAGAAAAGTTCACCTAATATGTCATCCAGTAATTATCCCTTTACTTCCTTATCAAAATTGTAATTTAATTCCATTAAAGTCAATTAAATTTACCCAAAATTACCATATGAATCAACTTCAAGGAATATGGTGTAAATGTCGAAGATATTTTTCGATGCAGTTTTTAGACGTTGGGGATAATATTGCATTAGCGTCAAAGACAGCAGATCTGTTTGATTTGTGTGTAACATTGACGGACTTTTATCGATTACGTGTTTGATATCGCTGCAGTCTCCCGATATATTCACGCACAATGCTGTTTGAGGTCTTGCTTCTGGTGTCCTGAAATGAAAAAACATAGGTAATCACAGATTACAAAGCTCACCGAGACGAGGCATCAACTTTATGAGGCATCACCTTTATAAAACCACCTTTATCATATTATATGAAAATCATAGTTAATGATCTTGAATATTCATGGATACTGTTTTTACACAATATCGTATATCATATGTAAAAAATATTGTATGATAATCATATGTTCATTTCATACAACATTATAAGATACAATGTTTATCAATACAATAATATAAAATATGATATTGCATCCAATGATACTTACAATATATATCATTTAATACAATATAATACTGTAATAAATATTGATGCAATATGATATTGTAACATATAATATGACATTGTATCGTGTTATACATTATTGTATTTAATCACATTATACAATATCATATACCTAATATAAATACAATATAGCATAATTTGATACTATATCATATCACATAATACATCACAATATTGTAACATATGATATTATATTGTATAATATAGTATTATAATATTGTATTGTATGATATTGTATCATATTTGATACACAATATTGTATCATATGATACAATATAATTTGATAAAACATTGCATCATATCATATGATACAATATCATCTGATATAGTAATATATTATATAATACAATATTATACAATATCATTTTATACAATATCATATCATATAATACAATATCATATTATATAATATCTTATAATATCATATAATACAATTTCATGTATTATATAACAATATATTATATAAACCAATATCATATTATACAATATTGTATCATATGATACGATATAATTATAATATACAATATCATATCATATGATACAATATCATATATTGCAATATAATATGAAACAATATCATTCGATAAAATAATATATTATACAATATCATATTCTACAATATTGTATAATAATATACAATACTATACATAACAATATCATAATACAATATCATATAATAATGTACAAAAAAATTGATACAATATCATATCGTATCATAATTTTTTACAATATAATGTATGATATTATATTGTATCATATAAAACAATAGTGTATTATATCATAGAATTCTATATCATAGGAATCATGTTATATCATTTAACAACAAACATATCTATCAAGCAGGTTTGAGTGAGGTAGGAGAATTTTCAGCATCCTTGTTAATGGAGATCAGGCTCTGCATCTGAAGCTACCTCTGCAATTCATTTATAATATAGTTAAATCAATTATTCAAGCTATTATCTATAAAACATGTAACCTGTTCCAAAAAACTAAACCTCATCCAGCATCCGAAACCTATAGCTCAGATTCAGCATTCAAGCCTGTCAGATGCATCAGTATCATGAGACGCATCATCCATGCAAGTTTGGTGATGTAAGGACCAGTAATAACTAAGATAAAATCATCAGAGGGCATCTGCTCTAAAAACTTTAACCAGCTCTTAAAACCTTAACCTCATCCAGCATCCGAAACCTATTGCTCATATTCAGCATTCATGCCTGTCAGGTGCATCAGTATCGTAAGACGCACCATCCATGCAAGTTTGGTGAAGTTAGGACCAGTAATAACTAAGATATATTTTTTAGCATCCTCGATAATGGAGATCAGGCTCTGCATCTAAAGCTACCTCTGCCATTCATTTATATTATAGTTAAATCATATATGCAAGTTTGAAATAGTGATATTACCTACATGTATTAAACATGTGACCTGTTCCAAAAAAACTTAACCTCATCTAGCATCCAAAACCTATGGCTCTGATTCAGCATTCAAGTCTGTCAGGTGCATCAGTATAATAAGATGCATCCATGCACGTTTGGTGAATTTAGGACCAGTAATAACTATGTTATAACCATCAGAGGGCACCTGTTTCAAAAACTTTAACCAGTTCTAAAAACCTTAACCTCATCCAGCATCCGAAATCTTTGGCTCAGATTCAGCATTCAAGCCTGTCAGGTGCATCAGTATCATAAGACCATCCATGGAAGTTTGGTGAAGTTAGGACCAGTAGTAACTAAGATATGATCATTAGAGGGCACCTGCTCCAAAAACTTTAACCAGCTCTTAAAACCTTAACCTCATCCAGCATTCGAAACCTATGGCTCAGATTCAGCATTCAAGCCTGCAAGGTGCATCAGTATCATAAGACTATGCAAGTTTGGTGAAGTAGGGACCAGTAGTAACTTAGAAATGCCTATCAAACAGCACCTGCAACAAAAACTTTAACCTGCTCGAAAAACCTTAACTTCATCCAGCATCCGAGACCTTTGGCTCAGATTCAGCATTCAAGCCTGTCAGGTGCAACAGTATCATAAGACACACCATCCATGCAAGTTTAGTGAAGTTAGGACCAGTGGTAACTTAGATATAATCATCAGAGGGCACCTGCTCCAAAAACTTTAACCAGCTCTAAAAACCTTAACCTCATCCAGCATCGATCCGAAACCTATGGCTCAGATTCAGCATTCAAGCCTGTCAGGTGCATCAGTATCATAAGACACACCATCTATGCAAGTTTGGTGAAGTTAGGACCAGTAGTAACTTAGAAATGGCTATCAAAGGGCACCTGCAACAAAAACTTTAACCTGCTCCAAAAACCTTAACCTCCTCCAGCATCTGAAATTCATGGCCCAGATTCAGCATCCAAGTCTCTCAAGTCCATTAATAGGTCCAGATGCATCATTCATGCAAGTTTGGTGAAGATAGGACAAGTAATAAGTTAGATACAGGACCTGCAACAAAAACTTTAACCAGGTCCGGACGCCGACGCCGAGGGTATAGCATAAGCTCCCCCCGACTTCGTCTCGGTGAGCTAATGAAATAAAACTATTTAATTGTATAATTCTCATCCTATTCAACACTTTCAAAATTGAAAGATTTTCATGTTTTAATTAAACAATTTCATTCTTATTTTCAGCTGTGGCGATAAAGAGATTCCTCCTGTATTTTTGTTATTCATGTCGTATTATAGGGGCATGTTCAAGATTTTGGTCAAGTTTTATTTTCACATTTTTATTGTTTACAATGCTTTAGTAATGGATTTCTAATAATCAACATTAATAAACAGTTCCCAGCGTTTGTCTCATTTATTTTAGGTATAAACCCCATAATTTTCTTTTCAACATTCAAAATGTAAACATTCAAAATGTAAACAAAAACATGATATGAGCTTTGTTTACATAACTAAGAATTGTGAGTTTTGTATCTCTTTTATAACTCATCGACTGACACTCAAATGTAGGATGACTTTTAGAAATGCCTTACTGAGACACTATTCCAATATAAAAGGAAAAATATATGTTGACCAAACTCGTGACCATCCCCCTTGAAAAAATGCATTCTTACTTTATATTAAATTTATTGTGCAAAACATTGTAGCATTCAATCACATAAATCATTTCAAAAAGAGAAAAACAAAAAAATTAATGCAAATAATTTCAAAGTTTCAGGACTTGATTAATATTTTAATCAAACACTTTCAGATGCTGCCTATCATTAAATTGAAGAGGAAACTCAAACCAAACCTGTTTTTCATAATTAATAACCAACCGACGACGATTTCATTTTATCAGCCGGCACCGCGTAAAGGATTAGGTTTGATTTATGAAGTGTACCCACAAATCTTGATGTCATGGTGAATGTAAGATGATTATAGGGTGAAATATGATATGATCACACGCAGGTATTATTTCGATCAATAATGTTTTTGTATCTGTTGCTTAAAAATTAAAAATACGCCAAATCCCATAAGACTTGATAAAAGAAAATACAAAGAGAAGCTTTTTTTTAATATATCCTGTTAATGACTGTATTTTCATGATGAAACTGATATGTAAATTTACAGGATACACAAAAAGCTGGCAACAGTTGATTTATACAATATTCTTACGTAACTCTTTTTTATCAGCATGCATGAATCTTTTGCAGTATGCAGTGTTCTGTTGAGCGTTGAATCTCTTTAGTGGGCTCATATAAGTGTACATTAAAGTTTTAAAATTCAGAGAAATTAAAACTATTTATAACAATTTGTTACATTTAAGTTTTAAAATTCAGAGAATTTAAAACTATCTATAACAGTTTGTTACATTAAAGTTTTAAAATTCAAAGAATTTACAACTCTCCATAACATTTTTTTTTAAATTCAGAGAATTTAAAACTATTTATATCAATTTAAAAAACGGTTATAGATAGTTTTCATTCCCTGAATTTTAAAACTTTAATATAACATTAAACAACAATGTCCGGTGCAAGGCTTAAAATTCAGAGCCAACGACATGTAAGTGCCTACAGTGCCATAGAACCTAGATTTTTTTCTGCTTCATCCATCCAAAAAGACAGCGATGTATGACATTAATTTTATTGTTCAATAGTACATTTTTTAATCTTATTAATTAATGCATTTTCTCCCTAATTAAACAGGATGACCTACTAAATGTTTTGTGCATTGAACAAAATACTCTTATCGAACCAACTTGAAGGTTGTAAAAAGCCATTTCAAATATGTATGGATTTTTTAAAAAATTTAACCCGAAGGTGTTTGACGTTGAATAATATTTATCTCTATAACTAATGTTACAGTTTAATGGTGTCACTCAGCACGTATTAATATATTAAAGCTGATAAACTGTCGCGGATGATATGATTTTTTGCTGATACAAATATCAAATTGTATCATTTACAGACATTTAAGGACATTAACAAATGTTAAGTATGGTCTTAAGTATATTATTTTTTTATTTCAGTAGATATCGATATCGTTATGTTTTATGGCACCAGCATTAGGAAATTAAAACATTCAAGACCTACATCGTTCCACTTGCTGCTGCATTGATAGTAAGTAAGTAAGTAGTTTATTGGCGTATACATTACATATATTGCCGTGTACAATGTAGTAGCATCAAAAGACACCAAGAAAATGGAGAAAGCTCAATTCATAACATTTATAAAAGAAGTCCCACAGGATGCGTTGGTCAGCTGGTTTTCATTTTTTTTATTGTATGGTTGATGTTGATGATTTCAATATGCTTTTAACTGTCTTATATATCGACGTCGGTAATAGGAAATATGACGCAAGCTTAATATTTACTCGCTTCCATTGAAGTAATCTTAAGTTTCGATTTTTTTTTTAAATAAACGATTTATCGGTATCGCAATTCAGGAACCGGACTTGACAATACAACATTTATAAGGAAACTCCATAAGAACAAGGATCATATAGTACATGTACATGTATATTCTGTGAAAAGTACAACTCTAATAGAAATGTATACTGCAATGTAAACAAGTTTTCAAAACATGTGTGTCCTAATTGTGTATCATGAAGCCATTTTCGAGAACCAACAACTTCATTTTCTTTTATGACAAGGCAGTCTTAGTGTACAGATCTTAGGAATTTTTATCACGTTTTGTGAACAGGCCTTACATAAAAACGATTTTAAAGAGGAGGCTTCTGAGAACCCTGATAAAGAAAGAAATAATGGGCAAGAGCAACACATGGGGGTATCTAATGATTAAATCTATTCTCTGGTATAATTGTGTTATCGAAGTCTTTGTTTTCAATTCACGTAAACACTAATCTTTTCTTGCAGATCGTGTAATGCAGATCGCTAATGATGTGAATATAACTATACCAGCGAGGTTTGGATATAAAACAAACAGCGACATAAAAAGTTTCCACTAAAATGCTGAGAGTAATGATAAGAGCAATGATCTTTTCTCTAAACTCAAAATGGTAAGTTAATGAACCACAGGAGACTAATGACAAAGGAAAGGGATTATTTGAGGTAGAAAGTTTTAACATGTATATGCCCATATTTATAAATAAATATAAAGTTTACCAAGTTATTCTTAGCAAATTGGTAGGACCTGACACCCCTTTAAAGATCTATTCTTTTTCATTGTCTTTTGTCCATTGGATTTTCACACTGAAGAAAGAAATAACCGGAAGTTCATAAACTGTGTATACAATTCAAACCATTTGCATCAAAAACATGCATTTATCTTAAAGGGGCATGTTCGCGATGTGGACTGAAAAAATTTACAAATTTTTTATTTGTAACCAAAACCAAGTCGCGAGGCTTTTGAATATAATAATTACAAATATATGATATCTTCGATTTTGCGTGTATCTCGCCATCTGAAAACAATAGAATGACTTATGTTAAACATTAAAAATTGGAAAAAGAAAATTTTGAAAAAATCAGCTAATATCTGTATCATAATCTTTTCTTCTACATAAGGACCGCGTAATTGGTAAATTGGATTTTAGCAATGCCTGATTCTAGATATCTTCTTCAAAATAATAAAGATAAGCAAGCAAAAATATATTTGGTATTTAAAGTGTTAAAGTAAAAAGAAACTAAAAGGCAACATTTAATTACAAATTGCAGATACCTTTCCCCAAAGACCGATTACGTACAATTATCCTCAATATTTTCTACAAATACAAATTGAAAAAAAAAACCAAATATTGAAGTCCTTCGAAATGCTTTATCTGTCTGTTCCCGTATGAAATTGATTAAATAACTTAACCGTTTTGCTTCATATAAAAAAAACAATGGAAAACTCAAAGAGAAAATGATAGTGTCTCCATATTTTGTATAGACAATATGATCGGTCTACTCTTTAAGGCGTTGATGTCTCATATATATATATATATATATATATATATTATATATATATATATATATATATATATATATATATATATATATAGTGTACTTAATAATTAGATAATAGTGCAGTCGAGAAAAAGCTTTTTACTGTCATTTATTCAAGGTTAACAATGATTGATGTACCATTATTTCAGAATCATAAAATCAATACAGAGTACACAAGAGTCGTTAAATAGTTTCATTTATTGTTTAAATCATTCTCTTAAAAAGAAGAGTTGAGATGCGTTTTTATATTGAACTGTATATAACCAGAGATACAACTTCATAATTACAATTTATTGATAAAAAGTCGCCATATTCAAAACTTTCAACTCTCTCAACGTTTATTAACTCAACAGCTTAAGCTAAATATTATTGTGGAAATAATAACAGAGAGAGAGAGAGAGAGAGAGAGAGAGAGAGATGCCTTAAGAGGCTACTTCAAATGTCTTTAAAATGTGTTATACATTACCATTATTTCTGAAGTTCAATTTGATTTTATTTTGAAAAGTATATACACCGTGTTATTAACTTGTATCGCGTAAAATACAAAGTTTTAGCCATAACATTTAATACACAGTATATTTATATAGAGGTGTTATAGATTTATAGCTAGATTTTACCTAAAACAACCAAACACTTAATTTATTTAGCTGCCGTTCTTCTTCTTATTTTTTTGTAGTATTAACATAACAGTATCAAATAGGTTTTGATATCAATGCAAATTCGCATATATCACATTCACAATTCATTTAATTAGAATAGGAATGTATGTATACTCATTTGAAACCTCAAACAATCCTGATAAAGGTGTACACTATTTACTATACAAATATGTGAGTATTTCTTTGTAAAATAATGAAAAAAATTCATACCAATATAAATGTGACAAATAGTATAACTAATCCGAACTTTGCCACTTTTTTCAAAAAATTAATTGAAGTAATTGATGGAATAATCTTCTAGATATGAATATTGATCATGTATGAGATTCGATTAATAATATAGCTGCAGAGAAAAAGCAATAACAATTATACAATGCATTCGATATCCGTCACTTATGAATATTTATGATAAAAAAATTCATTTTGTCTGTCTGATCCCCTGCACACTTCGTCCAGGCTAATACCAATAAAACCCAGAAATAATAACAAACCGATTAAGAAATCTACTTAGTGCACTCTGTTTATATTAATGTTTGGTTTTTTAAACACACCGACACTGAGGTCCATTTGATCCATATTGCCATAAGATACGGTATGTTGCAAATTGAAAATGGGGGGCGGGGCGGGGGCTAGACATCAAAAACCTTGTCAAGCAAAAAAAAAAAAAGTCTTCGGTTAAGGTTATGTATAACTCTGCAAAAACAGGGGGGGGGGGGAGCTAAGCCCCGCGTAGCCCCCCCCCCCCCCCCCCGGTTCCGACGCCTATGTGTTGCCTACATTTCAATAGTTTCGGTAGTTTGTAGTTGGTTTATCAAGGATCATTGAACAACATGGGATCATTAATTGCACAAACGCTGATTGTGGCAAATAAATTGGTAATCATTATGATAGAGTGTCTAGCATTCTTCTTAAGTATTAAGTATATTTATAAAAGCAATAACACTTGTATTAACAGTGTATTTATCCATTTATGCATATAACAACACAAAGAACCTAACTAAAAGCTTTGTTTGTGTGTAAACATGTACATAGCCTGTCGTTCTCAATTTTTTGAAATTTTTTTTATACAGAAAAAGATTTTTTGATATTCTTTGGACAAAATAATTTAAATAATCTTTAAAATCGATCGTATACTCACATTTGGCAGATACTTTCTATTGATGCATTATCAGCTCCTAAATAGTTGTTGCTGACAGTTTCGCTATGAAATGGTCTCACAATACACGAGTCTTCAATCCCGTCCTCTGAAGTCACAGTCTTATCCTGACATTTCAAATGAAGAATAAAACTTCGTACTGCCTTTCCTCTTAAGCATTTTTCTTCCCAAATCTTGAAGTCCATCTTTAAAATATCCATTGAATAGGTCGCAGGTATGAAGAGTAAAATGACAGAACAGTAACTAAAACTGATTATTTTTTCCATTTTTGGGAAATTCACGATGCCTCTCCTCTTGGTAAATCAATTAAAGTTGTAGCTATGTAGGAACATCTATTTATACGTCGTAACTATAAAAAAAACCACACCTGCTTACTAGTAAGTTAATGCATCCAAATCCACATCCTAAACAAAGGCGGCGTGGTGACTATCTCCCAGAGGAAATATAGATGCGGGGATCTGATGACACCAATAAATAAAGTGAGGATGAAAACAGCTGATCTATGCATGGATCTTTTCTAAAGCAAAAGTAAAAATAGAAGTTGTTGAGCTTGAGTAGTTTGACAAACAACAGGTTGCATTGTAACCTTGAAACCAATTGTTTTGATGGCTTCTTGCCGTTCGCCCTCTTTTGCTTTGAGTGGGAGGTTTTGCCTAAGAGCAACAATAAAGGCTGATTACAGAGGAGTTGAGAATCATCTCTTCCCTCTGTGTAGGCAATATATTCATTTTATAGATGGACAACGAAGTTTGTTCCAATGGAATACGAATGAATGGCAAAATCAATAGCAATATCCTTCCAAGATGGGAAAATCTGGTCAAGATAAACTGTCATTTATTATTTTCCTGTGTATGTCACACGCTTAAGTCAAAGTGGAGATAATTTATTTCATCACTTCTTTTCATAAACTTATTTAGGTCGTTCATGATCAGTTTTCTAGCTAGCTTATTCTATATCCCGTGTCTAACTGTTTACACATGCTCCGCGCAATAAAAACCAAGTTAAACATAGTAATGACGCCTAAAAGGTAGTACTTAACATGGACGTAGAACATCTATACATTGGAGAGTAGACCGTGAAATCAAAAGTGCCGGATTTAGAAATTGTTCTGACGGAAATTGTTAACTTCAAACGATTATCTGTGATAGTTTTTTCTTAAGTAACCTTGGCTTAACGTAAGCAAGTTCTTTAAACAATAAAATGTTCTCTTTGTTGTTCATGCTGGTATGAATGTAACGATCACTGTAGTCAAATTTAACACATTACCCGCATTTCTGCGAGGCAACTTTTTCATGACTTTGGACATTAGGGATAATTATTTAAAAGAATATTTTCGTAATTATATTTGATAAATAAATATCGGCTTATATTTTTGTGTTTTATTCAGAATTATGAAAATTATGTAAAATGTAGTTTAAAAATTACCTATGGATAATTATGACAAGTGCATTTTAAAGAATGGTATGACAATCTTTTCAAAACTTATGAATGTGTCGTATGTGAATTTACGCGCTGATCGAGAGTTGCCATAATATTTTTACATGTAATTAATGTACACTACTTCAGTATACAGTGTATGGGAGTTTGAAAGAATTTTAGAGGCCAGTAAAGTAACATTTATATATTAGTTGTACAATGCCTTAAGACTTTTTTCGGTTATTTCAGCAGATTATATTAGGATATTATGCCGATAAGTCTCAAGTCTAGCACAAGTGGTTTTGGGCAATTACTTTAAGGTTTGTAGCTCTACACTTTTTTTTGTACAGTATTAAGGTTAGAGGATGAGTTCTCAGAATCTTCGTACTGTCTTTCCTCAGTTTTTTTATATTTTAAAATAAAATTAGGTATCATTACTACTTTTTGTCATAAGCATTACACAAAATTTGATTTAAAAAAAAAAAAAGTTGGGAAACAGAAGGTTGAATTGTAAGAGGAATTAGGGCACATCATTGTAAAGAAATTTGTAATTATATAAATTATGAACCTGGTCTGTTTCTGGACCAGTCCTGTTCGCTTATATGTTTAAAAGACTGACCACAAGTTCCAGAGAGTAATCAGTGCAACGCTCAAATTAATGTATCTAGTGGAGTTTTAAATTTAACAAGACTATCTCAGTTACAGACGATTTTCTATACAACTTTCTATATATGAACGACTGTGCCACTGTCCAATCATATGTTCACGTGTCTGTATGTCTTCTGACTGTCAAAATATAAATTAAAGTTCCTGTACAAAGAATTCTTTAAATTGTTCAGGATTTAAATTTAAATCAAAAGAAATTAAAATATTATTATCAAAACCGCTTTGGTTTGAATTTTCCGATAGCGTCACGATCAATTCTGTCAGCTGCGTCAACCATAAACAATACACGCCGCCGGTGTAAAACCTTTATGATTGGTCAACTCCTTTTCCTAGGCGGAGTTATCAGTGCACGCTTATGCAATGCCAGAGCTGAAGGATTTTTTTCAGAACAGTTCATTTTTCCCCAATATGGAGTTATTATCGACTATCCTCTACAATGTATGTTTATAATAAATTCATGCAAATCTCTCTCTCTCTCTCTCTCTCTCTCTCTCTCTCTCTCTCTCTCTGTGTGTAAACGGGCGTTAAACCATAGTCTCAAGCTACGGTCTACAGTACGGCGTTAAACAAAATATAATACTTAAAAGTGCATGTGCTCCGCGTTCATTTCATGTACTAGTATATACCGTAAATGTATAATGTACATGTATTACCTACTAACTCACCAGACGAAGTGATAGAAATGAATTCCTCGATTACACCTTTCGATCGGCAATAAACGAATTGAACGATGATATGAAAGAACGAGACGGAAATGGAAAGTGCAACGGGGTATATACATGTATATGTGCGTCTTCACTAGGCAAGTGTCCGATTCGTTTCAATTCTTCTTCTGTTACCCTACCACATTCGGTGTAAATACATATACTTTATAAAAATATCCCCAAACAATTTACCGCAGATTTCATTATTTTACTTGTCTCTGAACCACCGATCACAAGCTCTGTACAGTGGCGTGGTTTCACTGGTTTGTTTACATATAAAAATGACAGCTCTTGATCCGCTTTCCGAGTAAGCCTAAAAGGTTGTTTAGTAGGAGAAAGTTTGGGGCAAGTAAAGCGACAATTATTAACAGTTACTGTAGTAAACTAAATGAAGAATTATTTAAATTGATTATTTGCACAAAATGTGGTATGATATGATGTTAATCTTTTCAAAACTAGCGTCATTTTCGTGCGCCGTAAATTGCAAGATTTTCGTAAGTATCGTATGCACTGTAGCTTCATATTTACTAACTCAAATTTTCCTCGAAGAGCTACAGCTATATGTACCGTATGTATGTTTTATTGCAAGTGTACACTTTCGAAAAATACCCCAATTTCGTCAATCACGAGTATCCCGGTGAATTTTCATTCTCCGAAAAGTTTTTGTTCTGTCCGTGCATAATTTAGTCTGAACCAGCAGCCAATCAGCGTTAAGCTGAATCCACCAATAAAAAAGTTTGTGGTTAAGGTACGGGTATTGTTTATGCATGACGTAGCTGATAGTATTGAACGCGACGCGATCCGAAAATTCATACCAAATCGGTTCTAATAATATTTAATACTTGATGATTATGCGCTTAACTTGTTACAGTTAGCGTTGAACAATATGAATCGTAATTGCAATGGCTCCCACGCCGTTTATTGCAATAAATAAACCACAAACAATTTGTACCCTCTCGAATTAAAAAAAACCCATTTGTAATAAAACATCAAAATTGACCAATTGATCCAATATTTAATTTTCTTTTGCCGAGAATTTATTTATTTCTTACAGCAGTTGGATAATTGTTAAACAATGTTTTTTAGCAGAGTTAAAACAGTTTGGAAAAAAATACACTATCGGTATAATTGCATCGAAGTTTCAGAGAAGAGGGTTTGTGCCGAGAGGATACATCCTTTTCTTATAGACTTAATTAAAACTATTTCACCACTATATTATACGAGTTAAGTCTGCATGCCTGCTCTTTGATTTCATATTGTTTTATCTAGAATATTAAAAAGTACTAGTTTGTCATTTTCTGGCTACACCCACCGTAACCTACTATTTCAGTGTATATGAATTGTACAAGACTAAAGAAAATGAGTTTGGCGGGTTATTATTAACCAACTTCGGTGGAAATTGAAATAAAGGTTGGAATACAAATGTACATCTAAAAACATCAATCGAAACGTCATTTCAGTATACAGACATGACAAAAGGCGACCCTGTCTCGAGAGATTCAAATCGTCCCCTGTTATTGGCAAGCTTACATAATATTCAAGGTTTGTACACCAGGCTGCTGTCCATTATCCTAAGATTTGAAGGGAGAGAGACATTTTGCATTCCACGGTAGTTAATAGATAAGGCTTGAACGCACAGTATAGTTGATTACTTTCCGTGGGCTTTTTGAAAAATCTCATCCATTACGTAACCAATACTTCCTATGTTGGGATGGATGGGCATTAAGTTGATCAATCCGATGTAATGAAGCATATCACAGTTCGCGACCAAGGTATTAAACATTGCATTTTTAGTTAGTCCTTTTTTATTTTTGAGATACTGATAATTCAATCCCTTTACGTCATGTTATGACTACAGATAATGATTTCTGTAAAACTAGTAGCTAAACAGACAAGAAATTCCCATTTGGCCCAACTTAAAAAAATATCTAGATCTGATGTGCACTGAATCAAATGTGAAACACGGCTCCCCCGGGGGAGATGCCGTACAAGATGGAGAGTTAATAACCACTGAAGGGTGTCAGTGGGAATGTCACAGACCTGCTCATTTATGGCTAAAGTCATGCAATGTCGATGTAAAATCGGTGGAGTGAAGTGCTTTTTACAAGAAAAGATGACTGAACTATATAAGATTTTGACAAGATCGTTTTGCCGCACATTTTATTTATGAATATTATCAAGGATTGCATTAAATTTTGACAAAATTGTGTTCCACCTCAATAAGCACATTTCCCCCTTTCACCTTATCACTTACATTAATGTGTTTGTGAAATTTCAAAATGTACCCGACAAATTTGTCAATTATAGCGAAATTTGTTTATTAAAGCGAATCCAACGTGAGGCTCAGATCCTAAATCCTTGATTTTCGTCAACTATTAAGTAATTTACCTTGCTATTGGACCCCACCCCAATTATAGCATATTTATAATATTTTAAGCAATGGATAACGCTGTCACTTCCGATTCCGCCAATAAATAACAAAACATTGGGTCGCATGGATACATGTAAGTTTAATACCTTATAAAGAACTTCAAGACAAATCTAGTATTTGAACTACTCTTGTTTATTTAAGGTTTCATTGATATTTTGGTAAGATCCTTAGATATAAATTTTCTTTAACTTTCTTAAAATGTTATGTTTTATTAGGTCACCTGGGTCTACCCGGGGACCTATTGCCCTTAGTCTTCGTCCGTTATAGTCCATCGTATGACGTGCGTCTTACGTTAACAATTTAAAACTACAAGGTCAATTGGCACTATGTTTGGTTTAAGCATCACTAGGATAAGACAATCTGATTAAACTCAGCTGTTCTGATACGCTACCACTCTAAAGCTTATCAGAACACACGGTTTTAATCAGGTTTAAGATAAGAGTAATCTAAATACGGGAAATTTGCCCCCCCCCCCCCCTCGGGGCCTTATTGGCGGGGCCAAATATGCAAAAAATGTCATTTAAAAATCTTCTACTCTATTCCCAAAAGTGAAGAAAAACCCCAAATGCATGGTTATGATGTCCATGAGACCCTCTACTAAACTGTAAAAATTATGGCCCATAGGTCGGTGGTTCAGATCCTAGCGCAGGGCCAATATGGCCATAGATAGCTTCATATCTGTAGCTCTACGAAAAAATAGTTCGGTTTGACAGACCGTAGAGTTAGAGTCTCCCCAGTATAAAAAAAAACTTGCAATTTACGACGTACAAATTTTTTTTCAAAACATTTTGTTCCAATTTCGTAAACCCTGAAATTTCTCAAACATTTTACTATTAATATTATCACGTATATTGCCTCTGAACCTCCTTTTAACACCCTTATCATCTCCGTAAGATGAAGTATGTTAAATTCACGTGCAGGTCATGAGTCGCCATTATAGCATGTACACAAACCATATACTACTTCACTTTACGGGAATGGTGAGGGTGTAAGTTCTGAAGCAAGTGAAGTGGTGCTATAAATACCCGGTAGTTATGTTCGAGTAATTTTTTTAATATCAAATATTTTTACAAAAAGTTTAGGGAAATTAAGCTATTCTATTAAGTCCAAAAACTAGGGGATATGTATACAATTTAAAAAAAAATCTTTTTTTTTGCTATTCCTATTTAAATTTGAGAAAAACTAAATACATGGTTACATTCATGGCCCCTTGCTCAGAGGTTCAGGCTCTAAGGCGGACCAGTATGGCCATATAATGAACATGTATTTTAATCTTTAAAAATCTTCTTCTCTACTCCCGTATAAAGAAATTGGGCGCACAAGATTATAAGTTTGCAGGAATCATTGACAGGAATCAATAGTTATTTAAATGTCTATAACCTCGAAAGGCTATGTACAGATTTGAACAAAAATTAATTACTCAAACTATATCATGTTGAGAGTTGAAGTACATGTCTATTTCGGCTATTAAAAAAACTCACAAGCTTTCTAAAAATGGCAATGAGAGGGTAAACCGATAACTAGTTATACTGAAAATGTTAATGCATACATATTTTAATTCATTTATATCGTATATCTTAATAAACTAGTAATAAGAACAGAAAATAATGTTCATACGGCAGAAATCAATAACGGCAAATTAAAATATACCGGTATTCTATAATTCAACATAATTTTATATCAACATACATTTAAAAACAAAAAAGTTAAAAAAATAAAATGAAAAAGGAGTCACCGGTAAGATTTGAACCCCAAACACCGCATGTATGTATCCACTAATCCAGGACGAAATCATTGAGACATGCGTGACTTCACAATATATGCGGTATAAAGTAGTGTTTGAATCCATGGACTTTGTTTTTTTATCCTCCCAAAAATATTTTGAAAAAGTACATAATTAGTCATCTCTCCATCTTTTTTTTTAAAAGCGACATCTTTAATGTTGAAATATGTCATCTTTGCACGTTTCAAATTTGTGGAGAGAAGACCCAGAGACAATAAAATCATTTAAAAACAGCTGTAAATAAGTATGATTTTGCATGAATTGCATCGTGTTGCTATATTTAGACCCATATTATAAAACCTTTTGCATTACAAACATTTTTCTACCCATTCCACGTCCAGCAGAAACCAAATAACGGTTATAATTGTGAAAATGTGCAAAATTAATTGATGAAATTTCCACTCTCCTTGTGCGCCCAGATTCCTGCCGAATCTACATCTTAAGCGCCCACTTTCTTTGAGAAAAACTAAATGCATGATTCTGACGTCCATGAAGCCCTTCACCTAAATAATGAAATTTATGGTCCCTGTGCCTAGGGTACAGGGCTCAGGGCAGGGCCAATGGGGCCATATAGTGAAAATGTTTTAAATCTTTCAAATTCTGTAGTCTGTTTATAAGAGCTTCGTTTACATATCAAAGAATTTTGATCTCTTTATCTCGCGTGTACATTTTGAACATTTTGAGCTAAAATTGTGTTTTAGTCCTTGATTAGCACCATGATTGACAAAACGTTTTGTACATTGTCAAACAAAATCTGATACTATGGAAATGTTCTTCATGTTGACCCATTCTCTCTCTCTCTCTCTCTCTTTCTCTCATAATATTTGTCCGATAGAAAACCAAAACAAAAATATAAATCTCTCAGACACTGTTCCTCAAACAGAAACCCTATATTTTTTTTATGTCATTGTCTTGGTTTTACTAATCACATGTCCGCATGGAAAATGACAATTTTTCTCATATAAATGGATGACATCGATTCTTCCCGGAACAAGTCTTCCCACATTGGCATAAATCAAATGTTCATTTTATTAGTTTTTTCATTCTTCCGATTAATTTTGGATTACACAGATGATCTCGCGGAGATATCAATAAATCTTTCACAAATAACACTAATCTTAGGAATTTATTTATAATGTCACTTTCAACCATTAGATAATTAATGTTCTTCCAATTAATCTCCTACATGCAGGTCTTTAAAATACACCGCGTATTACTCTTTTTGTAATGAACATGATTAAAATCTTTAAAAAAAAAAGACAGATATTAATACATGTTAAAAAAAACCGAAAGAATATTTAACAAGAAATAAAAATAAAATATCATTTATTTTAATTTTATTTTATTTTACTTGCATTCTTATTCTATAGGATAATGTTTTTATTTATTTGATTTACGTGTTACAAACCATAATGGGTCTGGAAACAATTTCTACATTTTCTTTAGCTGCATGTCTGTATCTCCAGGTCTGAAAAATATCGGATGGACGACCTGGGAGCTACGTGTTAAAAATTTACGGCTCATTTTTGCCACATGATGGCAATGTATCGTTACAGAATGAGTTCTACACAAATCATTGTTATTAGATGGTATCCTTAATTTCTTTACAAAGTGTATGACACTGTTTGCACTCTAGATGGCCATGACAGTTTTAGGCGATTTAAACCCCAATTTTAAAAATGCATAGAAAGATAAGAAATGTTTGAAAATGATTAATTTTTAAAAGTTTTTATTTGAAAAAATTATACCCGGATAGTTTTTTTTTAATTGATTTAAATGTTTTGTTTATTTGTTTGTGTCAATCGATTTAGTTGCATATCATCATAGCTTAGTGGTTAAAGTAAAGCTTACCTGTGAACCGCAGATCGTGAGTTCGAATCCGCTTAGGGATTTTGTTTATATTTTCTTGATTTAAACTTTTGAAAATCAAATTTTTTATCCAAAATTGCATTTTTTTTCTGCCATTTTGATTTATATACTTCTTATGCATCATGCTTCCTATCACAATCATGTCATTTTCTGCTGATTTTAGAAACTATTTCAAGGTGTAGCGAGTTACCTTAGAATAAACAAAAATGATTTTCACGCGTTTAGCATTAATGATGTGGTTCTTCGTGCCAGACGCCTGGATCTGTATTGCCAATGTATTAACGTTTGATTTGTTTAATTTGTTTTTATTGCATATGCAATTCAATTTAAACACCAAGAACCCAATTTCTTTTAAATCTATCTTGAATGATCTTGAAATGATATTGTATTAAATTGTCATTAAGTCGGTGAAAAACATAAAAAAACAAGTGAAATACTAGTATATTACCATATGATAGAGATTAAGAAGTCGTAATGTACATATATGTATAAAAATAATTGAGATTTATCAAATAAAAATAGCTTTCAGTGTTATCTTAACGATGTTTCACAGTACAATATGATTTATATAAAAATGTAATAAGCCAACCTTTTATATAGCATCTTAATTGTTACCTCTGACATGAAGTACAAAATGTCTTTCGGGCATATTTCTGAAAATGGGCTTGAATTATTTAAAAAAAAAAATGGTTCAATACGGTATCAATACACCAATCTTAATGCGTGTATTAGCCGAAATGTTCGGCATGAAATGGCAAATAATTACAGAGTAGATATACTGAAAATTGATACCAAAATTATAATGCAAACATACAAAAGCTTCTGGTGAAAACTGATAGAATCGCGTTGGTAATATAATATTAAAGTTCCATGCGATGGTGACCTACTATAATACCAAAGGTTAGTTATATTAGTCTGTTCATCTAAAACAAGACAGTTCCAACGGAAATAAGTAAACCTTATATCATTCTTCTATCAAACAGACAATCCACAAGTAACAAACCTACAAAGTTTAATGGCCGCCAACAGATATTAATATTTATATATCTATTATTTATCAACGTTTCAAGTAAATACGCCGCGTCTTTCGGAATTTGAATAAGCTTGATGACAATACCGATCAATTTATTTTTATACTAGTATTCTGACCACGACTTCAATGAAGAGACATTAGAGAAACAAAATAATAAAGAAACGTTAAATAGAGTATCGACTTGGACATTAGCTAACCAGGAGAGCTAACTCTCTAAGTAATTATTTTATAGAGTCACGCAATTTTATCAATGCTATGGTATTCTTTATGTTAAAATGTTTCTCTAATCTTCAACACATTTAGGTAGTACACTGGTTGGTTTGATGGTCTAGAAATAAGGAATAAGGAATTTTTTTTTTGAGTATTATGAGGTGATAATTTCGGTCGGGGCGTGACCAAATCTATCATAAAGCCCTTCGGTCACGCCCCGACCGAAATTATCACCTCATAATATTCAAAGAATGATTCCTTATTACTTATGTTTATATAATTTTAAGCCAATGTACAATTAAATATTTGAATGTAAATAAGCAAACCCCGCTGGCGCCCCAATTATACGTCATTTGAAGTTTTTGGATTGTATAGTACAAAATCGATACGTAGTGTTATCACAGGCAAAGACACTGAAAAATTTAAATATTGAAAAATACATCACAATTAAAAAGGTAATAAAACTCTTTACCAAATTCATTTTAAAGCAAAATTTACACTTTTTTTTTATCTCTTGATATATTACTCCATCTCCAACTTCTACAGGTAATTCAGAATCTCAAATATTTCAGATATTTTAGATTTTAATTCAAATGCTAAAAGATTGTTCGAAAAAAGTAGTTTACACCAATAAATACCAATCGCACTTTTATGTTTATGGAAATATGGTATTAGTATATTACCGTCAACAATTTTTAATGGTTAACCATCTAGTGTAAATGTTGTTTCTACTCCTGTGATTTCTTTTTCCAAACATAACAACTGTTGTTTTCTTGACGTTATATCATATGCCAGAACTTACAGCAATTAAAAAAAAAAACCTTTGAGCAAATGCTGTAGATCTACTGGTGTTTCAGACAACAAATTGTATCATTAGCATATAATGGAACAAATTTACAGTACAAATCGTTGTTTTTTTCTAATAAAACAAAATAAATCATAATGATAGGCATTTTACATTACTATTATTCATCAAAATCATTTTATTGCAAAAAGAAATGGGAAAAATGTATCTTCAGATGCACAAAACCAGTCATATGTCACCTTTATTTTTGATTTTATTTAAAAACGTTCTTTTCATTCTTAGTTTAGACTAAGTAAACGATAAAGACAAAGTATATATTCTAAATATATTTACAAAACTCTACCGAGGCACACCCAACATAATTAAATGATTCGAAGGAAAGATTGTAAAAGTTTATTCTCTGACTATCACCCATGACTTTATAAGTACAGAAGAAATAATAATAAATATTCATACATTTTACTTTGGGCCATATTGACCCTACCAAAGGACCCGAACCCCTGATCCAGGGGTCATTATTTTCTAAATGTTAGGTAGAGAGCTTCATGGATATCATACTGATAAGACATGAGATTCGAAATTTTGTTCGAGGGCTTTCAAACATGCATTCACTTTATCTCCTTGTCGGAGTAGAGAACAAGATTTTCTAAGTTTTAAAATACGTTTCGCTATATAGCCATATATCGGCCTCAACCCCTGACTCAGGGGACATAATTTCACTATTTTGGTAGAATGCTTCTTGGACATCACAACCATGCATGTAGTTTTTTCTCAAATTTATATGGGAGTAGAGAAAATGATTTCCTAAGATGTAATACATTTCCACTATATGACCATATTGGCCCAGCCCAATGGCTTGAAATCTTGATCCAGGGGCATTGAATTGCATAATTAAGGTCAAGAACTTTATGAACATTATTATAAGAATTCATCTAGTTTTTCTCAAATATTATATTTGGAAGTAGAGGAAGATTTTCTAAGATTTAATACATTTTATGATATGGCAATATTGGCCCCGCCTTAGGGCGAGAATCCCTGATCTAGATGCGAATGAAAAATGACATTAGCAAACTGTTAATCTCAAAAATCCATAAAACGAAATTCAAATTTAAAGCAGAGCTACACTGACCTCTAAAAAGATAGAGGTAGGATCAGGTGCCTAGCAGGAGTGAGCATTCTCTGCTGTCCGATCACACCCGCCGGGTGCTCTTTGTCGTAATCTGGGAAAACCTCGGAAAAGTCCGTAGACTATTAGGCGATTTTAAAATTATGATCTAACAATTAGTATGAAAAACGCAAGTCAGCATGCGACCCAGTGGAAGATTGTATTTGCTGACACGGTCGTTATATCGACCACAAAACTTACGAAAAGATTACTTCAAACGTCCTGTTTTATCAACTTGTTTGTCAGTAGCTTGCCTCTCCTTAGAAACTGTTCATACGAAGAGCATGCCCTTGCGTATCGAATTTACTGAGAGATAAATACACCATATGCAGGCGACGAGGGTATATTGCTACATAAGTAAGGAAAGTTGACTATAAAAAAATTAAAGTCATCACGTTTATCATAAAGTTTTGTCGTTAGGTTGTACCATCAATATCCATTTGTCCAATATCCAAATATGAAACAGATGACGCAGACTCTGCGGTATCTTTAAAGTTCACTGCATGTGATATGTGACCGCGTAGATTCGTACGGGGGTAGAGAATTCGTCTTGAACTGCTTCCGTCGTGTGTAGTCTGATCAAAGTAGGGAAATGTTGGCGTGGAGGATACTAGAAATAAGGTTGAGGCGCGCTGTGGGCCGTAAGATAAAAACGAAGGTTAGGTATGCCGTATTCCCGTAAGTCCACCAAAATGCAATTCCAGAGAAATAGAACCAAGTGATGAAAAATTCGTATTTATTATCAATCCAGTTTAAAAGATGAACAATAACAAACAAATAAGGGACACAGACGGAAGTGGCCGGTATTGCGTCTGTCTTCCGAACCGAAGATTGACAAATACAATTCAGTATATATAAGAATCTAAACAATAAGTAAAAGACATCAAATGAATTGAGTGAAAGATTCACAGGTATTAGGTAATTAGATTAACTCAATGAGTCTTTGATGGCCAAGACATGGAAGACATAAATTACGCAATGATGTTTCAAGAGATAATCAGTTCTTGGTGAAACATCTGTCTGATTTGTAATTACGATTAAATATAGAGTCAAGGGCCAATTCACGTTGTAAACATTAAAATATTAGAATATATGACAAAACAAACGTTGAATTTGGAAACTAAAGTCCGAATAAAGTTAATTGTAGAACAGTAATTTTTGCACTGTGATAGATATATCGAGTCGACGTAAGTATGGAAATAACAATTGTTAATTGATAATACGTCGTCGATATACCTAAATGTTGATTTGAAGGCCACAGCAAGTGATTTATTTTGTTCACGTACAAATCGTTGAATAAATTCTGCTTCATAAGAATATAAACAATGGTGCACAATTGGTACCCATGGGAATTCCAACAGATTGTTGGAAGACTTGATTTCCAAAAACTACATAGATGTTGTCTATTAGAAACTCAAGCATCTTTTTAATTACAACTTCAGAGTTCTTGTGTGTGCAATCAGAATGGTTTTTAACAAAATAATTTATATATCACATATTTTCATATTTATAAATATCACAATTTAGGTTATGAGCTTCATGGATATCATAACCATGCTGATTGCATTTATTTTCATTCCACATGTGTAGGTGTAGAGAAGAAGATTTTTGAAATTTTGCCCTTTTTTGGTCCCGCCAATGAGGCCCTAGGGATGGTAAGTTCTGAATTTCACAATTCAGATTCCTCTTACCGTAGCAATGCTTCAAATTAAAAATGGCAGCAATTGTCTTTGTGGTTTCCAAGAAGTTAAAAATGTAAATTAAAATTGTTAACGGTCGACGGATGAAAACCGATACCAATAAGTCATTTGATTGGCTCGGGTGACCTCAAAAAACAATCATTCGTTTACTGGCTATACTTTGTTTCTCCAAAAAGATGGTTGTCAAATTAGGAATATGATGTAATATTGAGTTATTTACCTTTCTCATTTGAGTAAGGTATGTGCACACCAATTTATTTTCATTGTAGGATATTGTATTCTTTTTATTTTCGCATTTAATGTTTTATTTGATTTAAATTCATTGTTTAAAAATGCAATATTTTTCATGGTAATTCACATAGTATTATACTCTAAGGATGAGCCTGTATAATTAACAGCAGTAAAATTTTTATGTCTAGATTTTTTTCCAGAATTGTTTTACAATTATACAATTGGTACTATTGATTAGAAACACCTAAAAGAAAACGTTATTTAATCAGATCTTGTTTCCTTTAGTACCTTGAATGCGGTACAAATGCCATTAATCAACATGTATATGAAATCAGAGGATATCAAAACATCATTAAAAGATGGCAATTTAAATCCAAAACATATATCCTGCAATAAGATAATATATTTTATGTCTGGATACCCTATCACTAGGTACAGCATTTTAACATAAAAATAAAATATTTAATTCACTTTTTCAGCAAAATACGAAATGTTGTTTTGCAACATTTATTCGCAAAAGCGAATTCTCATGAAATTATTACGTTCGTATGAACAAATGAAAACCTGGCAATCATACAATCCATCAAAATTGAAGCATCCAATATAATTATATCATTCTACAATTTTTAAAGATAAAAAAAGGCTGGATCAACCTTATCTATACTCAACATATCCGGTAGCTATCGATTCATAACTATATTATAATCCAATGCCTTTTGAGGTTGTCGGAAAAGTGTAATTTTAACCTATATCCAGTAGTTATCTTTATTGATGGCACATATTCTTGCGCTTTGTCCTCGGGCTTTTATGTATGCAGACTGCGGGCCGCGATGGAGATTAAGAGACTGTGATATGTAACGTTCAGACCAATCCAGACTCCTTCCTGTCTCAACCTGAAACGATTAAGTACAACAACATCAATAGGTTTGTATATAAAGCGACCACACTTAAAATAACAATGCATTTTAAAATTATATCCAGTACAAAAGATACACTCAAAACAAGGTTAAAATTGTAGAGACAGTTTAAATATTAAGCAAGAGGCACACAAGCCTTTTGTAAAAGAATTAATAAAGAATTAATATATAAGCTTCAGTGTTTCAATTTTTTGACAAATCAATAAATATATTACTGAAAAACCGACTTTTAAATTAATAAGCGATTATGAATAAACACATTACAAGGTCTAAAAAAAGTTTAATAAACCACAACCGAAGTTAAATTCTATCACATTCCTTTATTCAAGAAAAATGAAGGTACCAACCTACTGCTAGGAACTTCTTCCACTGTGTGGTTAACTCACATACAGCGTGACATATCCCTCCTCTCTTAGCTGTCGTTTTTTAATAACGTCGTGTGTTATCGAAAGGACGGCTCCTGCCCTCTGGCCATATGCTATAAGGATACGGAAAATCACGTAGTCCCGAACGTTGATAAATAACTCCATTGTCAAATTGATATGTGAGGCTTTCCGAATCTCATCCTCTACAGACGCCACGAAGTCAGATTTTAAAAACTGATTGATATCTTCCGGACTTAATTCTGAGGAAAAAAAGACATAAAATAAAAACATTTTTATCAAGGGTTTCCAATTTAGTGACCAACAATAACGTAAATGAGTCTACTTAATTCTTTTCTTGTCGAGCCTTTATTGTATATTCTCTCATCGTTCTAATCTCATTTATTCTCATCACTTCTCATGACTTACATTTCATTTGACATTTTCCAAAGATTTACTTTATATTTCATTCTTTCTGCGTTTTCTGCCAAATTTGGTGTTTCCCCTGACATTTTTCATTGAAGAAAATTATGCGTCCTCGTATAAAAAAGATCTTTATTTTCCAATTCAATGTAAAAAGTCCAACGTTTTCAGGGAATCTCATTATTAAATATTTTCATTGACAATCGATATGATGTTAAAGAAAAACACATTTGTAAAGCCTTGTTTCACTCTTGTTTTCACATGAAACCATTCTAGTGCCATCCCTTCACCTAACACAGAATATTTGGAATGACAAAACTCTTAAGGAGACATATTTAATTCCTGAAAACCAATATTTCTTGATGATTTTCTTAAGTGTGTATCTATGAATTAAATCAAAGGCGTTTTTCAAAGTCATAAAATTCTGCATAATGTAGCTTGCTATTTATACAATTATTTATTTGCTTTATGACGTTATGCAATATAAAGATTTGTTCAATAGTACTTCTTTCCTTAGCAGTAAATCAATCTATCAAGTATGATTCTTCTCTCGACTTTGGCAATTTCAAGGAAAAGGTGATCTTATATTATCAAATAACTACTTGTTTAAACAACCCCTAAAATGATGATAATTTTTTTTTAAAATTTCATTTTTTGTTTTCTCTGAACACATGGGATACATGGGAATTTTGTAAAATAATTTCTATCATGATGAAATTGCCATCAATTTAGAAATTTGATATTGTAAGCCATCTTGGGGGGGGGGGGGGGGGGGCTAGTATTTCTGAATCATCAGCATGTATACAAATCGTCTATTGTTTGTCTCAATAACTCGTCTTGTCAGGATGGATTAATCACTTCTTAAATTCAAGTTGGCCAGGCTCCATTACACTTTATCTCTTTGTACAATAATACTCAAGATGAATGATCAGTCATACTCATTTATTGTCCCACATCAATATGGCATAATGATGTAAACATTATATGGCACACAAATATCAACAGGTTCTTCTAATATAATTTCATATAAAGAGGGCTGACAATTCAGAAACACAAATTTAGGTTGTCCAATGTGGTAGGGGATTTCTAACTAGGCTATAAATTTCATAGTAGAGCTTTCTCACCTTTTTGTAGTTTTCAAAATGTTGCCACCGTACAACTAGCAGAAATCTGTCGTATCGTAGTACTCGCGCGCTTATATAACCTCCAATTATCTGTCACGTGAACTAAACTAACCAATAAAACTATGCCGTAAAGCTATAGACCAATGAGCGACCTGTACGGGAAACTGAGGTCCCACACAGAACTATTTCTACCACACAGGGCAACCGTACAAAGGCAAATGATAAATAATTATAGCAACTATGTAAAAATCAGTTGTTAAGCAATAAATATGCAATCAATTGATTTTAGTTTCTCTGTAGAAAATCTGCGCATGAATATCGTAACTACATATAATAGAGTAAACAAATATAGTTCCACAAGTAAGACTGAATACTAGCAAATAATCAACAAATAACATTAATTTTCATTCTTAAGACATCACATGGTGATAAATAAACATTCACTAACAAATTGCTTTTATCGCCGAAAAAAATGCCCTAAATGAAAGTTAACAAGGTAATTTACGTGATTTATGTGTTATTCTACGATCGTATGTGTTTCATCAAATCTATAAAAACGTAAACAAATAGCTATTAACACAGGCACATGCTCCGGTTATCTAAAACATGAAATATTTGGGGAAATTACTACATGACATCAATAATGATAATATGTGGGAGCTTGTTCTAAATAATCAACATGAAATAAAACTAAAAAATCACAAAAAGGTTACACACCACACACCTTATTAACAAAATTCTCCTGAATTTTACATTCTTTGAAATGTCATCTATTAAAGTCTAACAGGAATGTTCTTTCCGTCAATTGTGGCTAGAATATCATCGGTGGTGCGGTCTCTCAGGGCGCATGACTTTTCCAACATTTTCAGCCAAATGTCATCACCTTCATTTTCACTTACGATTGTTTTCAACTGTTCATAGATATAATATCTGGATTTACGTATAACCTGGGACTCCTTCTTCCCCATTTCTATAGTGCCCGGAAGTGTAAGAAAGTTGAATTTATCCAGTAGGTCGATTCTTTCTATTTTCATATACTGTGATTGGTCCATTCTCTGCTGGATGGTCATAGCCATGAACTCCCTGGAGAGAGGTTTTCTATCAGGGGACATCTTCTGCCAGTCCTTTGGGGGCCACATAATTTGATCTGTGCCCCAGACTCTTCTGGCGGGAGGAAATAATGGAAGACATCCTCTCTCTAATAAGTTCAAGGCTCTTTCTGATGTTAATGGTTTTACGGGGGTTTCAGAAAAATGCTAAGTTTCCTTGGATGATGAAGAAGGCAGCTGGGCAGACTCAATAAAGCTGGTGGAGGAACTAGGGACTGGTGATGGTTCAGATTCTCTCTTTCGCCTTACAGTTGGGTTTATCTGTTCTTGTTGGTGCTCTTCAATTGCCGCAATGAACTTTTCATCGATTCCAATAAATTTGGTCAGCCTCCTCCTGATTTTATTAGAAGTAATTGGTCTCCTTCTGTTCGTTTTAGTCTCTTCGGCTTTATTCTGTACTGCCATTTTTCTCGAAATGCTTGCCATTGCTTTTGCGTCAACTAGCGCTGGTGCTATTAGGGTCAGGACAAAAAGATGTGCTCCCTGCTTTAAAGTTATCTTCCTTGAAGCTAGATTGACATGCTCCAGCTGTAGATCCGCAATTAGTGGCTTCTCAGGACTGTATTGTGAGAGAGTTGTAGCGGTCATGGTCTCCTCGTAGTCTGGCTGAAAGAGGGCTTCAGGGGTCGGGGCAAATGATGGTACCTGAGTCTTCATGCTGTTCCAACCTCTGAACCACTGATCCTTTTTCTTGGAGGCATACCTCGTTTCGATAGCCACTCTAAGACCAGCACTCTGGCATGGGTTGCCACACTTGATCCCCAGTCTGATGCTCAGACCAGCCGTCAGTATCCCTCTAGATTGAAACTGAACCACACATCATTGGTCTCTGAGATGAGGTCTTTAGAATATTTTGCCAGTTGACTACTGTGGGCCTGTTTGGTATGGCTCCTTGGGTCAGTGACTCTCTTCTATGTTTACTGGTGCATTTTAAATGATTGACCAAAATATTGAATGTTAAAGTCAAGTTACAATCGAGATACAGAGGTAAGAATTGATTGTCATGTAAACAAAGCTCGAGTCTTATAGTTGTTTACAAAAAATGCAATGTAGAGAACTGCCATTTCCTAGACAAAATGACATGTAAAATACACTTTAAACTAATTCAATATCTTCATAAATATTATTATCAACAAAAGAAAGATACATTTGATTAAAAATTACACCAATACAACACATATGTAAATATTACAATATTCGAGCTTTGTTTACAAAACAAAGAATTATGAACTCTGTATCTTTCTTATAACTTGATATTTGACTTTCAAATTTTGACATAGCATTATAAACTTATATATTTATTATTATAAACGTTGAAAATGGAAAAATAAAATTTGAAAAGGTCCCTGTTTGAAGGAAAATTCTGGTGACACTCCCAGCACTCCATACTTTGTTGTCTGTAATTTAATTAAACTGTTGTTAGGGGATTGTGACAACTTATATCGTCTTATCTTCTATAAAAGAATTCGTTAACTATGAATGTTGTATAACTAAGAAGGAAATCATAAGAAATCGTCTCGTACTTCTACTTCTAATATTCACATCTTCTGTAGCCTCAAAATATGTAGTATCATACTACATCTTGAAAAGACTGGTTGAATCAGACACCAAACATACTGTCTGAAGTGTACCTGGTAGTAGGTCTACGTCTATAACACTGTTCTTTAAACGACTTGTTAACCATCTCTATCAACATATCTGGGATGTCTATCCCAACCTCTGCGCGCACTACTGACATCTAACTTCTACTGTAAGAACGACTTCTCAAAAATAAATTAAAGTTACAATAGCAACACTAAAAAAACCAAACAACATATAAAGGAACTATGCTTTATTCAAATTTGTTGAACCAGTTAGAGAGGGTTGTTCCTTTGTAGGGCATCAGTCTATCCACATGATAAACTTTTGCTGATTACGAGGTAGTTGACGTCATCTATTCGTTTGATAATAAGGTTTGGGCCTTTCCATTTGGAAGTTAACTTGGGACACACTCCAACTTTCCTAGTATTGTCATACAGCCAGACAGGTTTACCTCTCTCCATCAGTTGTTTCTTTGCTTTCAGATCATAATGTCGTTTTTTGTACTCTGCACTCTTTTTCAGATGTTTTCTTGCTCTGGTATGGACATCATTCAGGGTTCTCTGTTGCTCTTCTATATACTCGCTTACTTCATTTTCACTATCTGCTTCATTGGAAGGCTTTCAAATGACTGCCGCTGGAGGGAGAGTGACATTTCTGCCTAACATCATGAGGTTTGGTGTCTGATTAATGCTGGGATGTATGGAAGCGTGGTATACCATCATGACTTGAGGGAGGTATTTATCTCATGTTCTCTGGTTGTGCTCACAGTATATTGTCAGCATAGTAGCTAGGGTTCGATTGAAGCGCTCGACACTGCCATTTGCCTGAGGCCTCATACTGCTGGTTCTAGTTTTATCAATTCGAAGGAATTCACACATTTCTTTGAAAAGTTTCGATTCGAAATTTGTCCTTGATCAGAGTGGACTTGTAAAGGTGTAACAAATCCACAGGCTATTTCATTTACAAAGGTGGTTACAACGGTTTTAGCTTCTTGATCTGGAATAGCTATGGGTTCGGTCCTTTTGGTAAAACAGTCAATCATAACTAAGATGTATTTATTTCCTTTTGTAGACTCTGGCAGAGGACCTAGAATGTCGAGAGCTATCTTTTCCATGGGTTATCTAACCAAATATTGTCCTAGGGGTTCTCTGTTTTGTCTTTGACAGGATTTACGTCCAGCACAGAAATCGCATCTTTTGCAGTATCGTGTAATTTCTTTAGTCATAGATGGCAAGTAAAATGAATTCCTTATGCGCGATATGGTCTTTTCACCTCCTAGGTGGGCTTCGGTTGGAATATCATGATAGTAGTGAATGACATTTGGTCTCTTTTGTTTTGGTGCAATTGGCTGTAGTACGACCTTGTTAGTCTCTGTATCATGGAACTCTTTATCGACAGACCATTGATGACTTTGAGAGTCTCTCCCATTGTCTCCACAAAGTTTTAAATGACTCAGAATTGTGTGAAATGACATCCCATGTCAATGCTAATAACAGCATGCCTATAGATCGATCTTCTATTGGTAACTGTCTAATTTCATTCACCCCCATCCCTCTAGTATTTCCTGGTTTATAAATTAATGCTGGGGTACTTCTTTGCTTCTAGTGGTCACTCTGACTAATTCCTTGGTTTTTTTTATTTTCACCTGGCATCTCATCATCACTAGCATCATTACACGTATCACTCATATTCTGTACTTGTCTAAGGCAAGGCTTGCACTGGGCTTCTTGATAAAGCATCTGCATTTTGATGACTTTATCCAGGGCGGTGAGTAACTGTGAGGTCGTTAAGTCTTGAAGCCATCGTACAGTCTGACCTGTGGGGGTTTTCAAGCTTCGAACCCAACTGACATCTACGTTATCCGTACGAAGTAAAACTTTCTGACCATAGAGGTAGGAATGAAACTTCCGAAGGGCAGTGACAACAGCTTATGGATCTTTACGTGTGACACATTAGGATTGCTCGTGGCGATTCATAGTTTTACTCATATAGGCTATTACTCTTTCTTTACCGTCTTGGTTCTGGGACAGTACTGCACCAACAGCTCTATCACTGGCCTCTGTATCCAGAGTAAATGGAAATCCAGGCAAGGGAAAACCAAGTATTGGTGAAGTAGTAAGTGCTGTTTTGAGGGTGTCAAAAGCATTTTGGCATTTAGAGGTCCATGTGAACTTTGTCTTCTTTTTGTATAGATCATGGAGAGGCTTTGCTATCTCCGCAAACTTCTTCACAAATTTTCTGTAGTAAGAGCGAAGTCCAAGAAATGATCTGATCTGTTTTTTATTCTTTGGTAATGGCCAGTTTTTGACAGCAGATATTTTCTCTGGATCAGTTTGGATACCTTCTGAGGAATCAATGTGACCAAGAAACTTGCTTTTGGAAAAAGATGCATTTTGACGGGTTGAGGTTTAAGTTTGCCTCTCGATGTCTTGTAAAAATATTGGCAAAACGAATAATGCCTTCATCAAAAGTTGAGCTATGTGAGATTATGTCGTCTATATAGACAAGACATTCAGTCCACTGAAGTCCTTTCAATATATTCTCCACGAGACGTTCAAATGTAGACGGGGCATTTACCAGACCAAATGCCATAACTCGAAATTAGAAGAGCCCTTATGTTGTTACAAATGCAGTTTTCTCTTTGTCTTTTTCAGTCATCTCTATTTGCCAAAAGCCTGAGTTGATGTCCATTGTAGAAAACCATTTGGCACCGGAAAGCGAGTCGAGGCATTCGTCTATACGAGGGAGCGGATAGGCATCTTTGACAGTTTTCGCATTTAGTTGTCGGTAGTCAACGCGTGCTCTAGTGGCTCCGATTGGTTTTGATACTAGAACTAGATTTGATGCCCATGCTCTGGTTAAAGGTTCGACCACGCCTTTCTCTAACATGATCTGTGCCTCACTTCTTTTAATGTTTCGTTTTGCAAAAGGCTGTCGTCTTAGAGGCTGTCTCGCAGGCTTTTCATTTTCTGTATCTAACTTGTGTTTTATTATGCCAGTGCACCCAATATCATCTGACGTCTTTGAGAATACATCTTTGTGTTTTAGGAGTAGTTGAAAAAGACATCTTTCTTATCTTTGTCTAGATTTGTGGAACTTCTAACAAACATGTTAATGAGATGATCTGGTAAATCTTGCTCAGGATTTGGATCCTCTATAGGACTCTTAATAATGAAAACTCTCTGTGGTATGGCGTCTTGTTCTACCAAATGTACATTCCTGCATACACCGATAACAGTTTTTGCTTGTAGTTTTACAGATACATCTCAAAGATTCACAATATTAACTTGTAATTGTTCATGTTGTCTATCTATCAAGCCATCTAGTACTTCTTTGGCATCACTGAAGGTGTTCAGTTGTTCCAGGAAGCCTATGTCTGTGATGTCATCATATCCCGTCAAGGACACTGTATATACCACAATATGCAGGTATGGAAATGGTTCTTTTGACTTCTACATTTGTAGCTGTTTGTTCATTTGCAATCCAACATTGAACATAGGTTTTCTGTCTGAAAAATTCTTGCTTTTTAATGTGATGGCAATATTGCAATAGGAAGTCTCGCCCGAGGATAGCTGAAAAATCCATGTCAACAACCAACTACATGCGGAACATCCTCGAGATAAATGTAAAACTTCCAATACCATAGACAGGTAGAGCATGACCTTTTAGATCCTGCACAAACATATTTGTTGATTGAAGGACTGGATACAGATCCTCCAGAATCTTTCTGAATTCTTCATGGGACAAAAGTGAAGCAGTGGAACCACTGTCTGATAAAAAGTTAACATTTACCCCACCCAAGACTCCAGTAATGTGGAAATCGACATCATTTGTCTTCATGGCTCTGGCTTGATGTTTGTTTTTGTTATAGTTTTCACCAAGGATGGCTTCAAATCTGTTTATTATATCAGCAGCTTCTGAGATACTCTGACAATTCTTATAAATGCATCTACATTTACTCTCTGCACTTATCAGCTTGTAAAGGTGATTCAAGGCTAAAATCTCTTGAGCCTTTTCATCTAGGTCACAGTATGCTTTCAGCACTATCTGATGGATGTCATCACCAAGGGCAGCAGCACTTTCACCAGTCTGTCGTCTACGGGATTCAAGCTTGGACAGTCATTTGTTCTGATCTCGCGAATTTCCAAAACGTTGAATACAATTGTTTATAAGGGATCAAAGGATCTTCTCTCTGCCAAGGATAAACTCGTATAAAATATCCTGGCTTGCAGCAAGGAAAAGCACTTTCTGTCTATCTGTCCACCAGCTTAATTCTGCACAATCATTGAAGTGAGAGATGTACTCCTACCAGCTAACAGTACCGTCAAAAGACTCTGGCTCCATCATGTATTTGAACGGTTGGGTGAGACTTGGAAATTGCTTCATTTCTGTTCGTCTAGGAAAACCACTGAAGGCGCTCGGCGGTGGAACATGGTGGTCTTCATTTCCTCTTTGAGAATTGCTAACAGACTCCATCAATACTTCTTCATTGTTTAACTTCTGACAGTCATGATATACGTCACCTTGACCGCTATCTTCGAACGAAACCAACTCGGGCATGCGAACCTCGACTTCCTGATCGATGGACTCACCGGACTCTGAAATCTTAATTTCTTTTTATAAATTGTAATGATCATCTATACTCCCTTCTCAAAGAATATTCATAAGCCGCGCGTCAAAATCCAAAACGAGGGTAAGGTCGGTTGAGAGCGTAAACAAAAATGGCGACGGATAAGTTGAAACAAGCATTGCTGCGTGCTGCGTACCTACCCTTTTGCAACGGATATAGAAGGACCATGGACCCCTTTTTTAGCGTGAGTGTCCGTGATTGCTGGGTTGTAAAGTTATCATGTTCTTCTCATGTTCTTACGAGAAATATATTCTTGTTATAGTGTGCCAGCATTTTGATAGAAATCTTAATGCATTTAATGTTTTTAAGTCGGTTGACCTGTCTAAACGACGAAGTAAGCCTATGAATGGCATTGTGTGCTTAGTAATTGCACATGTACTATGATTATTGTACATGTAAGTTGACTTTAAGCCCCTAGTAAGACCAAATATACTCATTCAGTTAATATCAATATTTTTATTTTATCGTGTAAATGACATATAGGAAAACTGTATTTAGTTGTTTTAAAATAAAATAGTTACTAACTTTTTTATCCCAACTGATCATAACTGAATTATTTTTAAAGACTAGCTATAACATTTTGTTTGTTCTCAACATTTCAAGTCTAAAGACTTTTAAGTGGACGTCTTTAAGAAACCCTTGAAAATATTTGATGTCATTTATTTACAAATTTACTTGTTGGATGTGCTGTTATTGTTGTAGTTTTCATCCAGAAACACTTGATTCTGGTACAACACAAACAAAAACAAACAATTTTAACAATTCCCATTCTAAGTAGAACAATGCCATATCAAACTCTGAAGTCGAGTACCCTCCCATGATTTGCATTAGTTTAAGTTTTCATGGGAAATGTAATGAGAAAGTTTTTATTACTATTTTTTAATTTCAATTTCTTTATTGACCAATATTAAGGGGCCCCAAGACGGAACAGGAAAATTGTACAATAAACATTCATAATACACAATAAACACATACACAATAGCAAGCTTTCACAGCACAGTTTGTTACAGGGATCGGGACCCTTCGAGTTAGGAAAATTATTGACATTTTTTTGTCAAATTGGAAAATTTAAGATACTCTATATATTATCAAAAGGACTGTAGTCACTGGACATCTATATAATAACATAATGTTTTGCTAACTTCTAATTATCGAACTTTTACAGCTCAAATTTTACTTGATAACATTACTTGATAACATTTTTCTATCTACACAATGTAAAATTTGTGATGTTAATAATTTGTACATGTAGATAAGTAAATTGGGAAATTTAGGGGGTTTTCCCAATTGGGAAGGGTCTGTTTATTAGACCCAAATCTATATATTTTGAGTTAACAAAATACCCTGTTAAATATAAATACATATTACCGATAAGTATAGATATATACATAATATGCTAAATAAATGTTTAAGCTGTCTTCTTTCAATCATCCAACTCTTTCTCTCTTCAGGGCTGTCAAACATTGCTTGCTGACTGGTAAACTTGTTAGATACCATGTGTCATTATTATAATAGGAGTATATGTTTATTTTTTTTTACAGATGTGTCTGTGAGCATAGTTCAATAAGCATATACCCATGGACAAGTTTGAGAACTCGTTACATAGATAAAATGATAGATAGTATAATTTAGTAATATTTACACTCATATGAAGTGTACATATTATATACATATTTATTTTTAAACTATGGGCTATTGCATTCGATTTTGTATCGACTGTATTAATTTGTACGTATATAACATAATGAGATATATATTGAGTGATAGATCATACCAATTTCAATTTATATTGTGAGGAAATGTACTCCCTTGAACATGAGACTAGTCCCGGAGAAAGGTCTATTTAATGTGTGTATGAATTATATGTATTATTTTGTTGATTACATGAAATTATATGTGTTTCTATTATTTTCAGAAACTAAGTCAAGTTTAGATATGGATCTTCAAGTAGATGCTTTGGACCTCATGGCTAAGGAAGATATCAGTTATAAAGATGGTCTTCACCTTGACCAGGAGTTGAGCCAGCATGGAGTGCCCCTTCAGTTTGCGGATTTTAATTTCCGAGAAACTTTCCTATCGAAGGGAAAATTTTAACTCACTGGGAAGAGCGACATTTTAAAAAGTGGGTACTGTGGTTTCACCAATATTCGTTGAATACCAATTTTCGTGGATTTCGTTTTTTAAGTTGATCCACGAAATTAAATGTTCATTGAAATGCAATTTCTGTTAACATTTTGTATTGATAGGGTCATTGGCCATGAATTTACATATCCTTGAGACTGTGATTTTCACTTTATCCACGAAATTTGATACCCTTGAATATTAATGAAACCACAGTATGCCCTCAGCAAGCTGTCATGCGCCGGTCCACAGGTCAACGGATGTTAGTTGTGAAGAGCCATTTTCCATATAAAATTATCATATCCATAAGGAGACAAACCCTACCATCTTGGAGGCAACTATTGCCAAGGCAACCAGCCAGATGGTTATTGTCACAAATTTCATTGACCCTGGACTCTTCTGGTACATCTTTCGTCATTCCGACAAATAGTTACGCAGTACAGCCACATATTTCATTGACCCTGGTCAGTGGACCCCTCAATTACACTTCTGCCACCACTTGCATTCCTCCTAGACCTTCGACATTAGATGCTAGATTTCCCTCAGTGGTGAATGCTGCTCCCTCAACTGTGGATATTTCTCCCCAGTGACTGATCCTCGTTTCGTAGTACTCGCGCGCTTACAAAACCTTCCATTATCTGTCACGTGAACTAAACTAACCAATAAAAATATGCCGTACAAGCTATCGACCAATCAGCTACTTGTACGGGAAGCTGAGGACCAACACAAGTTCCCACACAGAACTATTTCTACCACACAGGGCAAACGTACAAAATCAAATGATAAATAATTATAGCAACCATGTAAAAATCAGAATCTCGAGTTACCGCACGTAGCACAGATATCGTCTTTATATGACAAATCTATAGAAGGGGAATATAAATTGTGAAATCCATGCCCTAAACCCCCAATGGCCCACTTTTCTTTTCTGAAAGGTTTAAACTGAATACATTAAGTATTTGTTCAGAGGTCATGGTTTGAACAATTGCACACCATATCTGGCCGCTTGCAAAGTAATTTCACAAATTGTAAAATCGCTGATTATGATAAGAAAATTTTAAAGGTATATGCGGCATATTTGGAGTAAAAATTTTGACATGCGTATGAATAAACATGTACATCATGCTTCTTATAATAAGACGTTTCACAAACTCTAGGCCAATTAAACAGGTCTTTAATTATTTGCACGCCATTTATAACGCCACTGCACATGAGTGTGGGAAAACTCAGCATTGAAAACACGTTGGAAGAACAGTTTGTTTACAAATTAGAATCACGTTTTTCATGTCTTAAATTAGATAATTCTTATATGATACTCGAAGGAATTCATTAATGTAGAACGATATAAATTGTCAATTATGTGTAATAAAGATGAAACCCGATTTTAGCATCATCGACACAGTAAACGGAGTAAATATCCCTCTCTCTGAGGAATGCATGTACTGAGAGTGTTAATTTATTCTTTAGTAAAAACATCCTCCAAACGAAAATCCACTTGTGGTTTATAACTTATAAAGTAAAGACAAGGAACACATGGAGTGCGAACCTGACTAGCAAAGCCCCTACAACTTCATGATGGAAACTTGAGTTTAATTCGGCTTTTTAATTCATATTCCAACAATCTACAGGATGCTTGTACATGTATAATAATACATTGTAACACAAAGTGTAGCATTTCAATTCTTGAGAAAGAGATTTATAAAGATTATAATCTCAAATATGTTTCAATGTTGAACTTTCAACCTCTCCAGGAAACTGGTATTGGAACTTAAAACTTCAGATTCCCCTTCCCATAAAGATACTTTGTACAATGTAAGAAGTATCGTAAATTTGCATTAGAGTTGGAGGAATTGTTTTTGTTTTAAAATCTTTTCCCCTAGTATACCTACATATTTAATAATAAATCCAAATGAATTTAAAATCAAAATTGTCGTTTTGTACTAAAAAAGTTAACATCTGTTTAAAGACATTTAAACAATAAAATACTTTTTTTGTGATTCATGCGGGTATGAAGGTAGCGACAACAAAAAATGACCCGCGTTAGCGTGTTATGAATTTTTTTTTCTGCAATGATCGCTACCTTCATAGTCCGCAGGAATCATCAAAGATAACATTTTTTTGTTTATATAATACATCTGTCTTGTAATAAACTATTGAATTAATCGTAAATAAAGGTAAAAGTAAGTAAACCATTGTTAATGTACACCAGTACGTCGCATAATAGAAGTAGCCAAGTCTTCATATATGGTCGGGTTGTTTAAGAAATATAGGAGAAAATACCCAGTGAATGTACATATAGTCTCATGATACAACAGAAATTGGAAGGAATAAGAAAATGAATCATAAATTCATAATTATTATCATCATAGTCATTTGCTCTGCTTGTGATAAGTTTATTGACGATAAATTTCGATTAAAGCAAATAGTTATGGCTGCTGTTTAATAGCACCCCAAACTATATATTTCCTGGTCTTAAAATGTAAAAATAAGGAAAAGGAAAAGCTACTATAGAAATGTCCATCATTTTCGGATTCCTACAAAATAAAAATAATATACACGTATGAAGTAAACTCATCAAGGATTGGTAGGAAGATATGTTTCAGAAACACATACAATCATAACAAATTACTTCATGTTCCCTCTAATATCAATGCATGACTAGGTGTGAAAATGATTAATTTTATGGCACGAAGACTTTGTTTATTGTTTGTCATGGAAGCCTATAATTGCATTGGTTCAGCGATCAAGGAACCAAATATGACAAATGATAATCTTTAGTTCCAAAAATAAGCTATGTAAAGAAGTTAAAAATGAGTTATCCTGTCCTTTGATTCTAGAATTGGGTCCGCATTTTGAAGAAAACCAAAAAGCATCGACAAAGGCATCGACACAGTTTGTCTTTTCTAATACGTGTTCATATATTCATCAGGTACTTTTTGAATGTTCTTCATTAGCTGCTGGGTAAGAGAATAAGGTTAATTGTCAAAATTTATTGTTAATTTTATATTTAATGTATAATATGACGCCATTAAAACAGTTATAATCTGTCCCAAGTTTCTGCTTCGTACTTCATACTTATAAAATACCTTAATAAGCAGTAAAAAGGTCATTTTAGCGTTTTAACATACATTACATAAAAATTGGTCATGATTTGTGATGGGGTATAGGTTTGTTCCTAAATTACATTTATTCATTAGGATGAAAAATAATCCAGTGTTTCCATTTTGAAACGCACCCTCCATCGCCTCAGGTTTCATTAAACAGCCAAAAAAAAGTTAAAGTCAAAGTCAAACGACATGAAAAGTACCCGGTTGATAATGTTGAAAAATTGTTCAAGGAGTCCCGAGAATTTTTGAATGGATAAAAAATGTCGGATTTTCTCATTATAAACTCCCGTAAGAATATGTGAGTTTTTTCGGATATAAAGAGGGAACAGGTTGCACGGACTTTTAAACGCATGAACCAAACATTGAAGTTATATTTTCGAGAAAAGGGAAACTATAATCAATGAGAAATAAAGAACGGTATATTCTTTGAACGAATTGCCAAGGTATCCGCTCAGATAGTGCTGCCTTACTTCTCGTACACACTTAATACGTGTGTACATACAGAGTACATACCGTGTGTACATCATACTGTAGACCCCTGCTGCACTTCACGGTACATCCAACATAGTTAATGTGCAATAAATAATCCAAAAAAGTCGAAAAGTGTTGTCGTTTTTTTCAGTCTCAACAAAAACACTTCCTTTTCTGAAACAATGCTGTCACTGCACGATCTACTACAGTGTATGGTTTGCACTATGCAATATAATATCAAAGTACTGAAATTACTGAAAAGTGCTAAGCTCAAGTAACTCGACAGTTATAACTTTTATAAATTATATTCAAATCATTGGTTTTGGGTAATTATCAAATTACAGATCAATGCAAATATTCTTGAAATATTGCAAAATGAAAACGAAGCCTAAAATAATGTTAAGGATGACGTTTACTCAGAATGAAAAAAAAATTCCACTGATGATAATGAAAACCCATCTATTGTTTGTTATAGATCTTTGATTGTAGTGTTATTTTTCACTTTCAAAAAAGTAGGTCAATGACCTACTTTTTGAGTTAATGGTTATTAAATATATTTTAAAAAATCAAGAAAAATCCATAAAAATTTTACACTACGATTTAGAATTTCTTAATTGTGAAAATATTAGAAATAATTAAACACTTTAAAAAATGAAATACAGTTTATGAATGGTAGTGGCACTAAATAGATATAAACCATTTTTGATCAAACTTTACAAAAAATTGAATGATGACAACACAAAAACATTTATAGTATTAAACTACTTATATTGACCTTATTCTGTTGGCATAAAATTTATATGAGGTCAATTATCAAAAGTTTGAGATAAGGTGTCTTTTATCGTTTTTAAGTATTTTTCAATATTTTTGCAATTGGTGCCAACAATAATTTTACTGAATAAGTGAGGTAAAACCAACAGAAAAATATGCAAAATTATAAAGACTAAAATATAAAATCTTAGTTTTTAATATTAGAGTACTGCGAAAAATGTTTGAGTGGAAAACAAAATCAGCAAAATTTAGTCCGAATTTCCTCCATTTTGGCTAAAACTCATTTTTTTAGCCTAATTCCATAATCCAGTAGGAAAGTCGAATGTTATGTCAATAGTAATTCATTTCATAAATATTTTTTGTGTTTAGAACAAATTTTACTCATGACTTTGAACTTTATAACCCGTGTTAGGGTAATTAAATACCTGAATGCGGTGAGTTTTGAATGTTTTCAATAGAATTAAACTAAAATTTTATTGTATCAAAGGGTGTGGGAAACTACGCAAGGCCCAGCACAAAAACTGTCCAAACTTTGTAATTAAGTTTTTAGATATAAAATAAAACAGTTTTTATAAAAACATGTCAAACCTTCATAATCCCCTATTGTGGTGTAGTCTGTATGGTGTACGTCATTTTCATACATCATTTGAAGCTATTTAAAAACTAGCAATACGTATAGTGGGTGTGTAGCGATGAGAGTAACAGTAGATATCGTAATCTAGTATGGTGGTAGTGGGAGATATAAGGGAAAATGCGTGTTTATGAATTCCTGTCAGCTTTAAAATTGGCAAATTTAGTTGACTTTCATATGAATTCCAGGTACAAAAAATTCCATATATGTTGACATAATGGCAGAAACTTTTTAAGGTGCTGCAAACATTCCCCTCTCTTAAATTTTGGTCAATCGACCTTATTGATGATAGGCAATTCATAAAAAATTAACCTATATATATATATATATATATATATATATATATATATATATATATATATATATATATATATATATATATATAATCTCTTACAAGTATAGTTCAGGTATTTTTATTCAAGACCCAAGTAATTTAATGGCTAAACAACCACAAGTAGTACCCACTGGGTTAAGAGAATATGCGTGTTCTTTATATTTTAAGGAGAAACAAGATGATGCAGTGGAAAATTATTCCTCAATAACTTTTTAAGATCACTTTTCCTGATGGACTGTTTCCCTTTAAGAACATTTTAAAAGCGTAGAGTTGCCTTGTGAAGAATTACCCCCCCCCCCCAATGCACCAACGGCGGGTTATTAAATAAGACAAATAAAAGCAATCATTGCACGTTATATAGTACTTCTGTAGTAGCTTTCTTCCCTCCAATTCCTCCAATTCACTGAAAAAGCCCACACACCCTCAAACCGGTCATAATTACCGTACGGTTGAAGTTCAGGTAGTCCTGATGAATCGACGACTCTCAAAATATTGTTTTTAAAATGAGAGTATGTACCATTCTAACAATGGATAGACATAACACACATCTTAACGGATTTTTAAAAATTTTTTTTATTTTGATTTTTCTCATAACAGCAAAATGCATACTCTAGGCCAACCATTGAATATTATGAAAATTTGATAGACCTCTGTTTTTTTCCTAAAAATAAATTTCATATAAATATTTTTTCTTGTTTTGATATTCGTTGTACCAATAGGATGTAGAAATTTGATGGAAGAATATTGTATCCCTTTTCTGTGCAAATTTTGGTAAATTAGTACGCTTTTTGAGGCTGGCATAACGAATAACACCCTGGAAAATACGCTCTATATTTCAATGTGGGTCTTTTCGCCTATTTTCATAGACTTTAAAAATATTGAACTCTTTTTTCGTAAAATAACTTCAACGCCCTCAATAAAATGAAAAACAATACATACATAATCTTACCGTTACTGGCAGATACTACCAAGTTTGAGAAAACTGAGTGTCCAAGATCAGCAATAGGATTGCAATTACTACAAGTCATCCAATCACTTACATCTCTCAAGTGTACAGATACACCTTACTTGGAGGGGGAGTAGGAGTCATTAATTCTGGATTTATTATTTAACATGATCAACTTAAGTCAACATTTTAATGTTTGACGATAATCATCTTTGTTAATGACAGATAGTATCCATTCCCCAACTCGCCTGCGAACATACACACCTATAGTACACCTGAGCCCCTCCAAAGAAATGTCGATTTCTTTATTGTTTTAATCTTATTGAGTTTCTCGACCCCAATCATTTAAAACTGTTAGTCTCTTTGTACATTCCCTTAAAACGTGCATATTTTTGGCATTGTTGACAAGAACGAAAAACAAGGTCGTTCTCAGATACTAAAATTATCGCTACGATAGAATCGAAACTTTGTAAATATTTTGCTGTGACGTAGTGTTATTATCTAATTACTTTAAATTTCCAATTTTGAACACAGTGTTGTAAATATGCTTCTGTTATAATTTTCAATTATCAAGAACTAATTACGACGATTTAGATAACTCACTACTTCGTACATCAGTGTAGAGTTGAGTATTGGTATAGCTAGACTTAGTCAATAGAGCTTTACGAGTCATTGTTTGTCCAACAGAGATGCGATGTCTTTGGTTCTATTTATTTGCACTGAGTTCAGCATAACACTCCGTGTCAATATGGTAATATACATTCGATTCCTAATACTTTTTGCTATAGTGAGCGCGCTTGAATTTCCAAAAAGGTGTACAACGTCTACACTTTTGTAAATCAAGTGCAGTGGTGTAGCGTTTAGCTGTACACCAGGTGTAGTACTCGTAGTACACTTTTCTACACTGAGTCGGGGGCATGTGTTGTTGGGTGAAGCACTGGAACCAATATTGCGGACAAAAGTTATGATTGGAAACTTGAAAAATGATTTGAAGTTAAATAACGGATTAGAAGTCGCATGCAAGTTGTATTTTCTATGAAAGCCATTAAATTTGAAATGTGTTTATTTTGTTGAATTTATATCAGAAAAAGCCACCGATCGTCGCTGAACATAAGATCCTCTGTTAAAACTGCATCATTGTCCTCAATATTTATACTTCACTTCTCTACACCATGTACACTACACCATTTAAGTGTACTTGATATAAAATACAAAATGTTTAAACTGATGTACACTGGTGTACACAAAGTTAAGCTAAATCAAGCGCGCCTTTTCTACCGTATACCACTTTCATTTTTAACTTTCAAAATACGTTATAGGAAACTCAAATGCCACAATGTACACAAATATTTTATTCATTTATTTTACATTGTTGTAATAGCAAAATAATAAAACAAAAATAATTTAAAGTATGTAACATTCAATATTTTACACATCTCTAAATATACATAACCCAAGTTTTCTTACATTCGACTACTGCCAGTCTCTTTCTTTTCACGCCATTGTTAACTTGTTATACTAGAGTAAATCACACAAAAATCGTCATCTTTCTTCAAAACACTGAACTTTTCCGCCGCCGGTTTGGATTGAAACTGGTAGGTGTAAAAGCGTCCCCATTTTCTGTGACACCAGAAGAATGTCCAACTTCTTTGCCTTTATCAATACTATCTGAGCTTGCAAAACATTTCAGCTCAAACTTGTCTCGACTTTCCTCAGTCTCCAACTGCATCTGTGAAAAAGAGCGAGGTAACACAATGGCCATGACTTAGACTTGCCTGATGTAACAGTACAACAAATATATAAAATCACGCTTATTTATAGCTAGAAACTAATTATCAAGAAAGAAGACGATTGGAAATTAACACTCTTAGAAAGAATTAAGACTCAACCAATCAAAATGAAGTTTGCTAGGTTGTTTGTTACATGACTAATACATGATGCTCTTTTCAATTTTCTTCTAATGTTTAGAATACAAAAACACAATAATATCTGTAATATCTCCAAATATAGTACAATATTTGGCATTTTGCTGTTGTTTACTATTTGCATTTTTACTATTTTTGGAAATTGTTCACACTTACATGTATATGGAAACCCTTTAAGACAATACTAATGCTTGCATGTAAATGAGTGATCGGTCAAGTCCACAATGCTTTACAGTAACAAGAATCAAAATTCTATTAATAGTACAAATTAGTATAAATAAATAGGTATATGAATGGTGGTTAAAAATGAACGTATGTCCCAGCAATCATAACATGCGCACTATTTTTAACTGTTTGATTTACCTGCATAAAAGATATTAAGGTCAGCGACACGTTCAGCAGGCATCATTTTTGTTCCGGAATCATCTTTTTTGTATCTCCTCGTAATAAAGAGTTCCAATAAAGAAAAATACGGGCTTTCATCCCTTTCTGTGCTCTTTTAAGTTTGGAAAAAAAAATTAATTTGTTTATTTAAAAATTCGCAGTAAAAATGGGAAAAGTTATATAAAATGGTGCAGTCCTATAGCATGTGATTGGGCATTTTCATTATCTTTTCTTTTAAAAAATACCCCGCTGTTATTAATACAGCCATTCTACAGAAATGGTTCCATATATGGGATAGATTTACATGAAAATTAAACTTTTGATTTTTGTGTTTTAATTGTAATAATATTGAAGTACAACTATTTAATGATATTAATATGAAATTTAACCAACCAGAATTTCTTCGTTCACGAAATATTTGACTTTGAAGACAGTCTTAAAGATCCTGTTATGGATGTCAGAAGTAAATTAATGCAACTAAGCATCAGTCTATAGAACAACAGTAAACACACTTATCACTTTGTTTGATATTATACTGAATACCAATTTTATATTTGACAGATTCGTAGAGATTTTTACTTTAAGGGTCACATTTGAAAAAAAAATCATTTTTTTTTATTAAATTTTCATTTTCAACAATAAAAAACCCCACAAAAATGCATCAACTTTCAATCAAATTTTGATGCAAACTATGAACAATTTCATATCTTTAATGACTTTTAATATCAACAATGAAACAACAGAACATTTATACTGAGAAGTTGAGGGATTCTACATCGCAAATTAATGACAAAGAAATCTTAAAAGATAATGACCAAAAGCTACGGAAGTCAGCAGGTGAACATTTTTAAACAGCATATTTCAAATACATTTTACAATCAAATATCAGAAAAAAAATCAAATGCATGTTATTCGTTGTAAAACCATGAATTATTTATTACATTTTGAACTAAATATGCACATTTCTTTCTGTTTTTTGCCATTAATTAATTTGTAATCGACAATAATATATATTTTAAAATTTTGACTTAGGAAATGTCATTTAATGGAGATTTACCTTATTGTACTAAATTAGATGTTTTGATTGATGTACCCAACACAATAACCATATAATAATAGACAACAATTAAATATTACAATAGTTCTTTTTTTTTAATTGAAAGATTTGATGTTTGTTACGGATGTTAGAGAGTATCAGTTCACAAATATTTATCCTATGATGTTTACAATAGTCATGAAATTTATTGCTTATAGCTTCCTCAACTTTCTCTTCAATTCGGAAAAATCTGGACGTCTTCCCAACAGGATTTTGGGGGGAGGGCTTATTGCCATTTAGATATTGGTTGACTGGATCCATATATCATCCTTTTCGGATGGCCATTCACATGTATCTCCATATTTGCCCGCTTTTTTAATAAAGTTTATTTGAACCTCTTGCTCTTCTTCATCCACCTCTGTAACCTTTCCAATATACCATTCACGGGCATACACAGCAGCAACAGAAACCCCAATATCTGGAATTGAGCATACTGGTTCATTTGCTTTAACAGGTTTCGTGGTCTCTGTTTCATTCGCCTTTGAAGTGTTTTCAGGATGTCTTCTATCTTGCTGATTTACCGACTTGATTACATGTAACCTGTTGATTTTCCAACCGTGACAACCGTTTAGGACATCTAAGATACATGTTGAGCAATAGAAAGATGCGTCTCTTACTGCAATGCTCACTGAGTAAACTGGCACAACATCATGCAATTTAAAAGAACGTGACACAGCTTGACATTTTAGTTTGCTCTCAAGGATGGTTTTTGCTTTATCATAGTCTTGTTGACTGTAATAAATGTACTTCACCTTGCTTCCACTTTCATTGGTTCTCAAATTGTAGAAATTCCTTGTTTGATGGCCATATCAGCAGCTCGTTTAACACTAGCTCCTAACCCATCGCAGGGTCCCTTACCGTGACCACTTTCCAGAAAGTTCCTCTGCGCCTGCATTCCAAAATCGGTTTCATGGTCAACAAGAACTTGAAAAATTGTTTTGTTGCGATACTGACTAGTTGGTGAATCTGTTAAGTAGTGTGGTTTCTTGTTGACAGGGTAATCTTCCTTGATAATTGGAATTATCTTTTTCAGAATGGCATAAACAGCTATTGCATTGTGAGAAATTACATCTGACACAGTTACATAGCTTAGCAATATTCCTGAGGCTCTGTCTCCTGGAAAGTATGCAACCATAGTGTGAAGACTCAATCTGGTTCCAATATGCACTTTGAACTTCCTCCATTGAAGCACAAGTGTAATTTTCGGCAAAATCCATCCATAGTAATATTTCTCCCGCTGGAAGATTTTCTCCAAGGCGCCTAGTTTCACGATATTGTGATTGTACTCTTTGCACATGACACCTGAATAATTGTAAATCTTTCAGCAAATGCTCCACAAAGGTGTGTTTTGGCGTTCTTTCTTCAACTTCTTTCCACAATGTATATCACCATCATTAATTTTCTTCCATTGTTTGAAAGCAACTTCATCTCAAAGTTTATCCTCTAACTCCTCTTTCAGTTTTTCATCTGTTTAATATTGTTTTTTGAAAACATCTGGCTTCTTAGAACATACTACACCATGTGGTAACAAGCTCTTGATTTTCAGGGCCATGTTTTGATGTGTAGAGTAAAGACATGTTCTGCGGGATGAAAAACAGGCTAACAATACATAAGATGGTCTCATCTTACAAATTGAAGCAACTGCGGCTGATTTTCAGTTGTGGATTTTCAATCTTAAATTTCTCCTGCAGATTGTGCAAATAATATGAAAGAACCACTTTCTGTTTTGATTATTTAACATCTTTTTATCATGGGAGTGTAGTACAGTTATCTTCTCTCTCCAAAAAATTGGTTACAACTTCTTGCAGTCGTTGCTTCATCGTGTTGCACTTTCTTTTGCTTTCTACTGATCTAATTTTCTTTCTGCTGGCCCCAAGTGACTTGACCACATATGCAGCACATCTGTATTTCTTCAAAATATCAAGTCTAATACAATCCAGACCATTTCCTTTGGTATTTTTTCACTTTTACCAAAGGTTTAATAGCATCAATGAGCGAGTTAGCCATATTATGTTTCTTTCTTACACCTTTATGTCTCGTTGGCGACAGACATTCTGCCCTTAGCTCTTTTAAGGATTTTGAGCGTGGTGTTAAAGGTAGTGGTGTACGTTCAGATTCGCTGGTCTCACAACTAACATATGCAAATTATGTGTTATCTTCTGAACGGCAAGCTGTAGCAAACCTTTCAAATCTTTTCTGAAATTTCTTTTTACCCTTTTCAAGTTCTGTATTCTTCTCCTTTAACCTCTCTATGTCTCTGTAAGCCTTTCGCAATGCTCTCCAGAACCCTTTTTTAACTGCGGGTAACTTAACGACCAAGGGAGTTGATACTGTTAAAGGTCTGGATTTGCGTGTATGTCTCGCTTCATTGTTAGGATTGTTACTGTTAGAATTCCCTGCTGCCTCTTCTGGTTTCCTTTCCTTGCGTTTATAATAAGAATTTCGTTCCCGCTCTCTGCCTGCCTTTCTTCTTTTTTTCTATTCCCTTTCACTCAACTTTGAAACACTTATGTAAGCTTTCCGTTTCCACTCCCGCTCATTTGCTAAAAATGTTTCCAAATTTTTACTCTTTATTTTTTCTCTCCATTTCTTCTGCCTCTCTGCATTTGTCAATACCATTCTGTAAACGATGCAGTATTTTAATGCATATAAGTATTGTTATGATATAAGTCAACTATAGTCTGTTTTTCGCAAGGTAAGTAATATATTCCTTCTAGTATGAGTTTTGGGTGTCAGTGCTTAAAAAACCTGACATCCGTAACAAGTAATAGTTTCACCATAGAGTATTTAACAAATATTCTGATTCAGGGATACAACCATTTCGATATATATGCATATCAATACAACATTGAAAAGCCAAATAAATTGTGGTCAACTGATAATTTTTTTTAAAAATATGTCTGATATACAAATATTAAATCACATACTAGTATTTAAAAAAACAATAAGCTTGATGCACTAATATATCATTAGAATAAACTTTTAAAAGTATACAATGCATTGAATATGACCACTTTGAAGAATTTGAAACATAGAAATATATAATCAATCATAGAATATACAAAATAAGCACTGAAAGTGGAGATGTCAAATCTGATTTTTTTTCCTGACATACGTAGCGCTACAGCAAATTTATAAAAATATTTTCAAATTATTTATTGTCTGAGGTGTAATGGGTTTTGTCTGCAACAAATGTATCTCTTGCAAATAAATATAAACTAAAACTGATAAATCCACACGTAGAAATTCATATATTTTCGATAGTTTAGCACACTGTTATCATACTTTTCTCAAAAAATACACTTTGAATCAAATATTAATTGCTTAGGTAAGGAATTTCAAAGTTTCGTGACCTTCCAAACTCATGTTCTGCTTCGCTGAACAATCCAAATCATAATTAATGGAAAGCCGAGCCCGATATCATTGACTGAAAATACTGTTACGGATGTCACACGTTACGCCGGTCAGGGGTTTTAGTCATTTTTCTCTCTCTGAACTATGCTTTTATCGTCATTTTTTCTATAGATGATGATATGTAGCTCTGGAACACTGTGTTCTTCAAAGACATCACGAATAGTTTTGTCAATTGTCATTAATCTAGTTGAAAATGGCGTTACGGAAGTCATGCTTTGAAAAGCGTCAAACTCAATTTTAACGTTCATCACCGATTATTTAAAAAAACACATTTTCCACTGAAAAGGGTATTTATTTCTCTTGATATGCCTATATCATTCAACTACGATAATATTCCTTGACATTGTTTTGAATACTATCGCTTACTTCTAAGTCGATATTTGTGTTACGGAAATCAGGGCTGTTTTAGCGACAATAAATAAATCGGGGATAATAAGAAAAAGTGTTGTATTATCAACTGACAAAACACGCTCTAAGGTGCTGAAATAAAAAAAAAAATAAATAATGTCCATTTCATCAACGATACTCCATTTAGTAATGTAGTAAAATTGAAATATTCACTAGCGACATGCTGAAATATGCACAAAACGATTATTTATTGCAATATTAAGACATATTTGGCACTTCAAAAGCATATTGTTTGGTATCAAAACTTGTAATTTTTACTGTAGATATCTTTTGAGAAAAACATCAGTAACATACATGAACAAATAAATAAAAAGTTTATGATGAATGCTAGCGACAATATTTTATAGTTCAGACCATTTCTGGAGAATGGCTGAATAATGGAAAAAGTATAATACATGTTTGTTTATCTACAGGATTAAGCAAGTTACATTCAGTCAACTAAAAGCTCTGCCATTCAAGTCTTATTTTCAGATCTTTCAAGTCAACACGCACAGGTTTATCTTGTGTACATGCACCTGAACGCTGTCTAGTGTACATGAATTAAGCAGTGGTACAGCAGGGTTCGTGCAGGTGGGATGTAGTTTAACAGGAAATCATTATTAACTTTTTTCTGCAAAAAACACTAGCCTCGCGACATATTTCCTTCATCTTTTACTTACACGACGGTTAACATTATTGATTGAAGCAAAACGTTATTACTTTAAAGGAGTGAAAAAATAACTTTAAAAATTGGGCGGTTTCAAATTGGAACCCTCTTACCAACATTTACTTCTAGATTTCTCAGACTTAATTATTAACTTTCATATTGCCTGAATAGATCATAAAGAAAACAAATACTGTGAAGTCACCAATTCCGGTTCAGTCGTGTGTGTTTCATGTCACTTTGTTTAAATTGAAGCAGAAAAAAATAATAAATACATTGACCATTAACTATGGGCCTTTAGTTTCTGTCTTTGATCATTTAACGATATTCGAAAATTAATAATTAACAGTTCGACATTTAAGTCCAGACACGACACAGTCCGACTTTCAGCTACCATTTCTGTTAGACATAACTTAATTTTGCTTATATATTTTATTTTGATAGAACCTTTTATTTGGAACTTATCATGCCAACATGAATGTACGCATTGCTATAGTTTTCCTATAATTGCCTCTCAAATTTCAAAACCCCATGGGAGAATGGTGGGATTTTTTCTCCCATATAAAATCCCATCAAAATCCTATTAGAGAAAAAGTACTGTGGGATAAATTGTCCCATGTGGGAGAAAAATTGTTAAAAGATGGGATTAATTATCCCATATAAGACAAAAAAATCCCACATAATAAAGAAGATGGGATATATCCCATGATTTTTACATAGGATAAATTTTCCAATATATTACAGATTTTTTTCTCATGATTTATTATTATAAATTATTGTCTTTTGTTTCTTCAACTTTATTTGCACATTACATTAAACTCTGTATCATAGTCATTTATTGGATCAACAACTGTATAAATATTTAATGTTTTATCTGACAAAAATAAAAAAAACCCAAATACAAAATTGAAGCAGAGCAACACGGACCTCCAAAAAGATAGAGGTAGGATCAGGTGCCATGGAGGAGTGTGCATCCTCTGCTGACCGGTCACACTTGTCGTGTGCTCTTTGTCGTAATCGGGAAAAAACGGAAAAGTTCGTAGACAATAAGGTGATTAATTATGGTCTAACAATTAGTATGAAAAACGTCAGTCAGCATGCGACCCAGTGGAATATTGTATTTGCTGACAAGGTCGTAGTATGGACAATAGAACTTACGAAAAGATGACTTCAAACAAGACTGTTGATAGTCCTGTTTGATCAACTTGTTTGTAAGTAGCTTGGCTCGCCTAAGAAACTGTTCATACGAAGAGCATGCCCTTGCGTATCAAATTAACTGAGAGACAAAAACACCATAAGCAGGTGATGAAGGTATATTGCGACATAAGTAAGGAAAGTTGACTGTAGAAAAATTGAAGTCATCGCGTTTATCATAGTTTTGTTGTTAGGTTACCATCAATGTCCATTTCCAGTAAAATATCCAAATATGAAACAGATGACGTAGAATCTGTGGTATCTTTTATTTCAAGTTTACTCGGATATATCGAGTCGACGTAAGTATGGAAATAACAATTGATAATACGACGTCGATAAACCTGAATGTTGAGTTGAAGGCCACACTGATTGATTTATATTTTCACGTACAAGTTTTTGAATAAATTCTGCTTCATAAGAATACAAAAATAGGTTTGCTTTCAATGGGGCACAATTGGTACCCATGGGAATTCCAACAGATTGTTGGAAGATTTGATTTCCAAAAACTACATAGATGTTGTCTATCAGAAACTCAAGCATCTTTTTCTTTTAGACATGTGAGAATTTATTGGATTGATTTCCAAAAATGATATTGGTACATGTTTGCTATAAAATACAGATTGTTATCCTCAATAAATACAGTAATTATTTGATTCTTTATTTTTAATCCATCTAATTAGACTTTCTTGTTACCTATTTCTTAGAAACTTTATTTCATTGCATATTATATACTATAACTATTTACGGATATAACCATAGGCGCTGTGCACTTAAATCAGTGTATAAAAATCCATTCCGTAAAGAGAATAAGATTTTTGGCACAATGATGTAGATGGTGAGCGTCTAACAAGTGTTCTTTACCTGAGCAGATAAGAATGACCATTGTAGCTGTGCAGTACTTATACAACGCTCCAAAAATATTTTATGCAGAATGTAAGGAACGAAATGTTTACCCAATGATGTCGTTTCTTTCATATCTAATATTAATGCATATAAACTTCTCATATAGTCATTTCTGAACTCTGATCATGCAGACTAATGTTTCCAGCAGTTTCCGTCTTAGAGAGTAATAATTACGTTGAATTACGAACCTGATTGTTAAATACAAACACCCCGCACCCCAATTATAAAAATTCGGAATACTAAGACAATATCATCATGTTTCATGGAGTAAGTGCACAAAAAACCACATCGTCAATAACGACGATTGTCTTCTCCGCATTGTACCCATAATTCGAACATTTTTTGTATAAGAGAATAATAATAAATCGAAATATAACAGCTTTCTTTAAAATTTCTAATTTTAAAGAATATCGTCTTTTATTTTGACTTCAAAATCATGCTAAAATGAGGATATCAAGTTCTGTAGCTTCATTAGGTCATCATAAAAACATGAAAATCATTATGAAGACTTTAAAAAAACACGAATGTGGTTGTTTTTTGTTTTGTGTGTGTTTTATAAAATGAAGATACACGTAACAAGGTAACAATACTTCAATTGTCTCTAAAGTTTTTTTAATTTCACAAACGCTGAAATTTGAATATGTTGGTTGCACCGAGGCCAGCTCAGCGAGTATCTGTACTTGTGTATACATGTACTACTTGCATACGTGTAAGTAAAAGTAGATCAAATTAGTGTTTTTTAAATGTACATGTACATGCATAATACAGAAGATCAAAAGGTGACAATGTTGAAAATATCAACCCGTAATTTGCGAGTCTGTCACCCGACACGTTGCTCAATTTTATATAACTTTTTCCATTTTTACTGCGAATTTTAAAATAAACAAATTACAATTTTTTCTCCAAATTTAGAAGAGCACAGAAAGGGATGAAAGCCCGTATTATTTTTTATTGGAACTCTTTATTACGAAGAGATACAATAAAGTTGCTTGCGGAACAGAAATGATGCCTGCGGGGCGTGTCGTCTGACCTTAATATCTTTTATGCAGGTAAATCAAACAGTTAAAAATAGTGTTATGATTGCTGGAATATACGTTCATTTTTAACCACGCTACATACATTTAAACTAATTTGTACTATTTGTTAACAGAATTTTGATTCTTGTTACTGTAAAGCATTGTGTACTTGACCGATCACACAAGCATTAATGTAGTCTTAAAGGGTTTCCATATAAGTGTGAACAACCAAAAATAGTAAACCACAACAAAATGCTATATTTTGTACAATATTTGGAGATATTACAGATATGATTGTGTTTTTGTATTCTAAACAATAGAAGACAATTGAAAAGAACATCATGTAATAGTCATTTCATAATCAACTTAGCAAACTTCATTCTGATTGGTTGAGTCTTGATTCTTTCTAAGAGTGTTAATTTTCAATCGTCTTCTTTCTTGATAATTAGTTTCTAGTTATAAATAAGCGTGATTTCATGTATTTGTTGTACTGTTACATCAGGCAAGTCTTAGTCATGGCCATTGTTTTACCTCGCTCTTTTTCACAGATGCAGTTGGAGACAGAGGAAAGTCGAGACAAGTTTGAGCTGAAATGTTTTGCAAGCTCAGATAGTATTGATAAAGGCAAAGAAGTTGGACATTCTTCTGGTGACACAGAAAATGGGGACGCTTTTTCACCAACCAGTTTCAATCCACACCGGCGGCGGAAAAGTTCAGTGTTTTGAAGAAAGATGAACGATTTTTGTGTGACTTTCTCCAGTATAACAGGAAAATAATGGCGTGAAAAGAAAGAGACTGACAGAAGTCGAATGTAAGAAAACTTGGGTTGTGTCTATTTAGAGATGTGTAAAATATTGAATGTTACATACTTTAAATTATATTTGTTTTATTATTTTGTTATTACAACAAATAAAATAAATGAATAAAATATTTGTGTACAGTATGGCATGTGAGTTTCCTTTGACGTACATTGAGAGTTAAAAATGAAAGTGGTATACAGTAGAAAAGGCGCACTTGATTTAGCTTAAGTTTGTGTACACCAGTGTACATCGGTGTAAACATTTTGCACTGTATATCAAGTGCTCTCAAATGGTGTAGTGTAGGGAAGTGAAGCATAAATATGGAGGACAATGATGGAGTTTTAACAGAGGATCTGATGTTCAGCGACGATCCGTGGCTTTTTTCTAATATAAATTCACAAAAAAATACATTTCAAATTAAATTTAATGGCTTTCATAGAAAATACAACTTACATGCGACTTCTAATCGTTATTTTACTTCAAATCATTTTTCAAGTTTCCAATCATAACTTTTGTCCGCAATATTGGTTCCAGTGCTTCACCCAACAACACATGCCCCCGACTCAGTGTAGAAAAGTGTACTACGAGTACTACACCTGGTGTACAGCTAAACGCTACACCACTGCACTTGATTTACAAAAGTGTAGACGTTGTACACCTTTTTGGAAATTCAAGCGCGCTCACTATAGCAAAAAGTATTAGGAATCGAATGTCTAATGTTTAAATGATTGGGGTCGAGAATAAGGTTAAAACAATTATGAAATCGATATTTCTTTGGATGGGCTAAGGTGTACTATAGGTGTGGATGTTCGCAGGCGAGCTGGGGAATGGATACTTTTTGTGAATAACAAGAATGATTATCGTCAAACATTAGAATGCTGACCTAAGTTGATCATGTTATATAATAAACCAAGAACTAATATGATTCCTACTCCCGCTCCCAGTAAGGTTAATTTGCACACTTGAGAGATGTAAGTGATTGGATGTCTTGTAGTAAATGCAATCCTATTGCTGATCTTGGATACTCGGTTTTCTAGCTCAAACTTGGTGGTATCTGCCATTTTCGATAAGACTTATGTTGTATTGTTTTTCATTTTATTTAGGGCGTTTAATCTTATATTATTCATTTTTAAATGTTTAAACATGTCCAAAATGTTTATAGGTCCAAACTACCATTGTACATAAATTTGAATTTATTACATAAAATCATAAAATTTAAAATGGTATATTTGGTCAACATAGCATTTTCTAAAGTCGTTTTACGAAAACAGAATTTAAATATTTTTGGTTTAAAGTCTATGAAAATAGGCGAAAAGACCCATTTTGAAATATACAGCGTATTTTCCAGGCTGTTATTTGTTATGCTACTTCAAAAAACGTACCGATTTACCAAAACTTACACAGAAAAGGGTACAATATTCTTCATCCAAATTTCTACATCCTTTTGGTACAACCAATATCAAAACAAGAAAAAAAATATTCATATAAGGATTATTTTGAGAAAAAAACCCAGGAAACCCCAGAGGTCTTTCAAATTTTCATAATAGTAAAAGTTTAATCATTAATATTCTTCATGCAACAGAACAGATGCCGTAAGGGGTAAGTACATGTTTATTGAGCTTTTATAAAAATACATTTTACGTTTATTTGTGACTGTTATTACATTTAAAATCTCAATTTAATCCCTCTTAACTAGGATATACATAAATCTTTTGAGAATATAAGTTAACTTTTATCTGCATTCAATATCCATTCTATGATGCACAATTTTGTATTTTGTTAACGGATAGTCAGCCAACAGGTGCGTGTCCAAGACGAAAACAAACATACATGTACAGCATTCCACAGAATGTTAGTGGATACAGAGAAAGACAATCTAGTTATAGAGAAACAAAGATCAGACGTCGAGGAAAAGAAATTAAAAATAGAAGGGGAAAAAAATGAAAATTTAGGAGCAGCGCCTTGCAATGGCAGAACAGCAACTACGTCTCTCTGTACCTGTGCCAGCTCGGAATTATGAATAGAGCAACCCTCAACGCCTCTTCATCTGAAAACAAATAAATACTATTTGTTTCATTTCATATTCGTTGAATTGGCTTTCAACACAATAACATAATTCAGAAGTACATTTCAATTTCAGATAAATACAAAATGTTTAAGGATGAATAATAAACATATGATACATATTTATTAGTCACGTGCTAAACAATTGTATTGTTTTGATGTGAAAACTTTGGGGTTGATCTCAAAGTTTGTATTATTTTTAGGAGATTTTCCTTTTCTACAAAACTACCCTAAATCTAGTGCGAATCAGTCTTTGCCGGACCTCAGTTCCATCATTATTGCGTCATTGATATACATACTTGTCAGGTGGAACAAGTGGTTTTGTTGACAGGGTGCTGGTACGTTATGGTCAGTACATACGTTGTGTTGAACTACACAGACAGTAACAATTCTACATACCATCACTGGTTGGAAAAGGAGGGTTCTGCCGGATTGATAAATGCACCTTGAACGCATCATTAGAACACCGAAACTTCTTCCAGTAGGATTTCTCGTCCTCGCATGGACCTTGTTATACGCTAGTTTATGGGTGACTCGGTAGATGTTAATAGATTATTTTTTCAGAGGGTATGCACTGTCTCCAAGTAACCAGCCTCTGTTTATATCACAATTTAAAAATAATCACGCAGTGTTGAATTAGTTCATAAATTAAGCATCATGAGATGAACCAGAACACCTAGCAACTAAGTTGGTAAATTTTAAACTCTCATCACAAACCGCCATAACGTTAATGGAATGAAAATCATTTCTGTTAACGAAGAGAAGTTCATCATTGTTCGGAGCTTTCATGGGGATATGAGTCCCGTATCGCATCAATTACATTTGGGAAATTAACAATGCAAGAAATCTCAGTATGGTGTCATTTATACCTCTATCACAACGTGGAAATTTTATATAATTGGGACTTAAAGCTACTAATTCTGATAATACAGCATTTAATTATTCTTGAGACACTAGTTTTGCTTATACCGTGAATATCACGGGTAACGGTTTGAAAATTCCCTCTGGCATAAAACTTGAATGCTACCATGATTTGCAGTGATAAGGGGAAGGCACGAGACCTCCTCGTAAGGTGTTTCAAACAAACACTGGGCTCAGCACATAAATCCAAAATCAAATGAGGATGAAGTCGAAATTTATTCATGATATCTTCATCATTCATGTTGTCTGTGATGAACCAAAATGTAGGCTGCCGCCATGTTAAGTTTGGATTAATGACATGTATTTGGTTGTCATTAGATTAAGACTTGTATCAAGATAATCGTAAGATATGACAGTTTTGTAAAATAGCTATGATGAGAACTTATGATAAATTTTGGTCTTCAGACAGATCTTAGTTATAAGATAGTTTTGCGAAACGGACCCCAGAACTATTGTATCAAGGGTTGTGGAAACATGTATAGTAAATATGCATGGGCTCCTTAGAAAATTTCAACCCATGGGTCAAAGGTTGTGTAGTCTTGATTGGTTTTGCTTGGTATAAAGTCAGTATGCATTTATTTCTTTAGTCCTAGATATGGCAAAATGATGTAATAGTAATGATGACGAACTCAAGGTACGTATTTTAAACAATAGTAAAAGTCATGGTTCCTTGAAGTGAGATTGTCATGGGTGGGCGGGGATATTCAATAGTTGATTAATAACATAAAATGCATTTTGTCAACTCTTTACTCTGGATGTTTCCGCTCTGTTTAATTTTAAAATGATGAACTAAAATACATACAAAAATCGAAAATGGTAATTTTTTAAAACAAAAACTTTATCATGTATAAATAAAATATATCACATGAAAAATAAAAAATAAAATGTAATTTTATAATGTCGACTCTCGATTTAGTGTAATAATTTTGTAAAACCATGAATCTTTTCTATAATTTTATTGATTTCCATCACAGAATTCGCTGTGTTAAAATCCAATTATATCAGTTAAAACTTTTACATCTGCAATTACAAGAGAGTTACGTCTAAGAAACAATGCGTAAGTATGGCAACCATATACGAAAGATAACATGCCATCCAGAAAAAGGTCTGAATTTAAATGAAAAATCTTAATAAAGACCTATGTGTTTTTTTTAATTCAATATTTTCAAGCGACTATACTTGGAAGTATATATAGAATGATTTTCATGTACACAACGTGCAAACAAATTATTTGTAAAATATATCCATGATTTAAGACAGTTAAAATTAGATTTGCAAGCACTGTATACCTATTAAGGAAATGAATAAAATTTTCTGTTATTTAAATAATTGCATTTGACACCCTTGGACTCCACTTCATTACAATACAACTTTATAGGGAATTTTCTTGGACAAGAGGGCGTTCGGAGAACACACCTATGCCCTAAATTATCTTGACTTTTTCAGCCGATTACGTGGCAAACAACGTACATACATAACACCGTATACCCAGCTATTCCTCTTTAATGCTTTACATTGTATAATTCACTCGTGATGATTGTTATTTGTATTAACGATTCATCGCAAATTAATTGGCGTTTGAAATAAATCATTTTGTTTTCACTTTTATCCCTGATTTGTGATTCCTCGAACCAATCCACACATTCAAATAACATATTACTAGTTAACGTTAAAGCTGTTATTCACGTGGGACGAACATGATTATAGTTGTATCGTGCGTGTCCATATCTAAGTCACTCTACGTAGTCTCTACAAAAGATGGTTAAGGAATGTACATTGTATTAAGGTGACAAAAGAGTGCACTAGGATTTAGGCAACGTATGATTTATAAGACCTTTAAGCAGAAATGCCGTCGGCCATGGACATTAACATTTGTGTCTTCAGGTCCAACAAATCACATGTTTTCCTCATACGTAGTTAATAATGGTATAATAGTTATCTTTTATCGTCAGCAACCAATGGATGGTGTTTGATATGTCACGTGGTGTTAATATTGTCTTTTAACAGTCATTAAGGTAAAAAATCAAATTTTTTTTATACATGTAGATGCTCAACCAGTTCTAAATGTTAACCACCTCCATCCTGATACTAACTTTGTACCGTATGTATCTCGATGTGGTGCAAAATTTTATATTATTCAAGTGTCGTGGACATAATGTAAGGATGTCACCTTATTTTTCTATATTTGCAATACAACTGTTCTATGTTATATTGGTCTTAAGATGTTAGAGAGATTCAAATGACAAAGATATGATTTTGAGACTCGAAGATCTCCCTAGTTTTCACAAGTTTATCTCTTTAAAAAATGTGAGGAAGCTAGTGCAGTTGGCTGTTAATATCTATAGTGAAAAATACCATTAAAATGGTTTTAGTATCCGACTTATTATTGTTTTTTTTTCCGGGTTTCTAAACTCTACGAAATCGTGATAATATATCGCAAAAATAATTTCACGAAAATACAGTTTAAAATACATGTACATGTACCGAAAAAGATAAAACATAAAATGTTATCTACATGTGCGTATTGATGTTAAAACTCATATGAGGTGAGGCGAAATAAAGTTAACCGTTTAACAGAGGAACAACTCAAATATGTTTGTATATAAAGCATGTGCATTTGTATTTGTAATTATTAAATAGTAGGTTGGTTTTAATTTTTTTTCAAACCGAAGTTGTATATTCATACAATGAAATATGTCCCGTCAGGTCAAAGTCGTTGATAAATGAATTCATAGAAAAACGCGAGTGTATGTTTGGTTTACATGATTATTTAAAACAAATTAACTGAAATGGCAGAAATGTAACATAAATGATATACCGCTCCATAACATAAAATCTTGCATTATTTAGTTAAAATCAGAAACAAACCTCCTTCAAAGGGCCTCTTCGTTGTCTTAGAACTGCAACGAGGTTTTGTATTTTGCGATTGACTGAATGAGGTTTTTTGTTTGCCGATTAGCTGGAATGCACCTTCGTTGTACATTCTCACATTAATAAACTCAGCCTATATCTATTATATAGATGTATTATCATATTATTAAAAAGACTTTTGTCTGTGACCTTCTCGATGGCCACTTCATTGGCTTAACAACTTTATTGAGAGTTTTATTATCACTCCTTAATCAAACAGCCTATTGGTGAAATGAATAACATTTTCTGTAACGATACTGCATCAGTACCCCCTTAGAGGGACACTTTATTGCTTTACAACTTTATTTGAGATTTGGTTTTGGCAAGGCGTTCGGAGAACACACCTTTGCCTTACTCACTCATGGCCAATTCAGACTATGGCTGTGATTTTGAAGGCGGCGTACCACGTCCATGCATATCAACCAATACAGTTTCACTTCTCTCACGCTTTAACTTAATTACAATTAACTCGCCATGATCGCAAAATGCATTTACCATTCATTGCAAAGTAATTGGTGTTCATAAAATTAAAGGCTTTGTTTTCAGTTCTAATCATGGGTGTGTGATTCATTAAAATTATGTAAGTCCATAAATAAGAGATTACTAATTAGCGTTAAACCTGATTATTTGTATCATGGATGCCCAATTGACAAAGGAAATAATTCACTCATCATTAAGCAGTCCGATAATCTTAATATATTGGTTAGACTTTTACGTTGCGTATTGAATATGATGGTTTAAGGTTGCTTTTATCAATAACGCAGAACGAGAACGTATACTATAAGATAATAACTGAACAAAATGCGACATTGAAATTATTGATAGGAAGAAAATCATTTAACTTAAGAAAAAAACCGACATCGTTTGAGGTGACTTGGTGGTCAAAAGTACGCTATTAGATAAACTTTAAGTTTTAAACCATGGTTTTCGAAGCGATAAACTACTGTTAAGTAAAGAAAGAACTCATAGATATTAGGTTTTAAAATTAAATATGTCCTTTATCGTTATACAGGTCTCGCTTTTTTAAGGTGGTATAAGACATCTAGCTATCGATATAAATATAAGAAAAGGTACATTATACGCTACACTTGTGATCATGAGTAACAATTTTGGGAAGGAAAAAAAAATATAAATTTCAATTTGATTTAATTTTTAGTTCGATATGAAAATACTTCACAATCTAGAGATGTCTCAAACCTTTTATTATAAGTAAATCAATTACATTAAAAAATAATCTCTATCTTTTTGGTGTTTTTTTTATAATTGGGAAAGAATTACTCCAATTATGGCAATATAATGAAAACTTTAACCATTAATATAATTCTAAAAGCAGTACTAGTTGAAAAAGGGAGAATGAATATAAGTTTAATTCTCTCTCTCTCTCTCTCTCCACACACGAAAGCTGCTGATTTTACTGCTTGGTGACTTATTTTTCATAAAATTGAATAGACCGTCGACCGACAAGTGAAACAAAAGGCACTCTCAAAGATGTTTTTGTTAATGCTACAGTTGAATGGTTTAATGATAAATTTTTATAAACATTAAATCAACTGTCTACGTCAGTTGCTACAAATGACATGCGGTGATAACGAACAGTGTTCAAATTCAAACGTCCAAAGGAAAATTACAAAACAGGAGCAGAGCAAACACAGACTTCTACAAAAAATAGAGGTAGGATCAGGTGCCATTGAGTAGTGAGCATCCTCTACTGACCGGTCACACGCGCATATACCATACACATAGTTTAAAAAAAACCCACACAATTTACAATTCATAAAAACGATTAATGATTCAAAATAAATACAAAATGTTTTCTTTGAGCGGGAAGATTGATAGAATAGCCGTACAAGTAGCTTGTCTGTTTTGCAACCTCAATTACCATACTTGCCACAAATAAAGATAACTGCATATAAAAAAAAACCAACAAGGAAAATATGTTAAACATTTTCTTATGCTAATAAAAATTGTTAATCTGAAGCAGTAGAATATACTTTCAAAGAATTACAGTAAATCGCAACATGAACATACACATGCTACATATGCAAAACAATATCACAAATATTGAAACATACATGTAAGTGTATTATATTTCCAATAGCAATACACAATATAGTATTTTACCCTGTTGTCGTCATTGGTGCCGCCAAAACGACCTACATGTACATTGTGAGGTGCTATGAAGTTGCTTTGAATTAAGGGGCGCTATGGAATTATTTCATGATTCACCAATGTAGCTTCCTTCGCATTTTGAAGAAAACCAAGCACGTTCTCAATCATCACAGGTTTTTTTCCAAATGCTACAACCTTTGACCGAGTTGTTCTAAAAGAAACAAAAACACAAATTGAAAATTACAATAGATTACTCCATTTCACAGCAAATATGAAAGTTTATAAATTGATTATAATACATGACTACAGTAGCTCCATTTTTCTCATGTAAGCTTAACTGCATGTATAATTACCTGCAATAAAGTGTAAATTGCAATCTTCTAATACTTTCCTGAATGATGATACAACGATACCAAGAGGATACATTCTATACCAAGTCGAGAAAATATATATGCATTTCTCCTGAGCACTGATTGGAATATCAATTACTCTTTTGAATATAAAACTCATTTGCTTTGGGGTTGAATTTTCCTCGGTTGTTTCATTATTGCATATTTCATAACTATCCGTCTGTCTCTCTCCAAACGTTGATGGGAACTCTATGTCCAAGTTGTGCGCAATTTCGCTCCATTTCGATGCTACGCAGTTATATCGAGAAACCATGTTGATTGTTTTAATAATCTTCGAATCTAAATTAATCATAATAACTTTGTATATTAATAAAACAAATTATTAACTGAAAAAATAAAATAACTTGAGGGGTTGATATCTAGAACGTATAATAAGTGATACACTTTACATTGCTTGATTTATAAATTTTAATTAATTGTAATCAAATTTCATCCTATAACTAGTCGGCTGTTGTTTGTAATAAGCACCCATTAGCCGAATTTCAACAAATACATTTAAGAAATAAATTCTTTAACTACATGTATATTATTTACGCGATTTCTAACTAGAGTGTTGCAGATTACTCTTAAGGTGGAATAACACACTGGGAAATAGTCACTCAAATTGACAGTAAATTATTTGATTACGAAAGTTTTAATGAGAAATAAACTGTACATATGTCAAATTAGCGAAAATTTTTCAGTTTGAGGATAAAAAATGAATATCTACAAAATTCAATTGAGTAAGTAACAACTAAAACCCCTGCGGGATTCGAATTCGGGATGTACGGATGACAAGCCCGACACTTTATCGACTCGGCTATGGAGTAAGTTACATATTTCCGTCGATAAAATTCTTTTAATAAAACGAAATGTCGTTTTGATCAGAGGTCAGCCATTTTGTGATGAGGTGTTATTCCACCTTAATCAATCTCGATGTAACATTAGAATTCCATCCATATAGTTATGGATTTTACCTATTAAAAAAGCGAATAAAAATTAACTTTTAATTGTTGCAATGTCCATGTAACTGATCAAACGTTCTGTTATTTTGATAAACTATGTTTAAAATATAATTTTTATTTTATTTCCACTCCTGAAAAGATGACACATTTTTTATTTTCATTTTCAAGCAATGGCAGGATATGACGCCAGAAACACCGCGCGTTTAACCCAATTAAATTGATATAAAAATATTTACGCTTTAAAATTGAAAACACTGTTGGTGGTTAATCTTCAATAAATAACTTCATTGGCAAGAATATATCTTGTTGTTCGTACCTGCACTTATTAATTAATTGAAAGGGAAAATTTACTATGTCAATTTTAAAATATGTAGGCCTTTAGATCAAACAGAAGATCTTTAATAAAATTTACTCAGACCTATATCGAATAACCTCTGTCTTTCACATGTTACCTCGAAAAAAAGAATGTTTGCCTTTACTCAGTTTAATGTCTTTAATCCTTATATAAGATTCAATTATTCCGCTAATTAGGAAACCAAGTTGAACTCACATTCTAAAAGATTTGCATAATTATGCAATAAATGTCCTTAACCGACACCCCCCCCCCCCCAAACTTTGAAATAATTGTTTTTTATGTGCAAAATCGGTCTGGAAGGAATTCGTTAAATATTTTATTAAAAGGAAAAACCTGTTCGTTATTAAAACGAGTCGTTTAATATTTATTTATTTAATTAATCAACTATGGGTAAATCGATGCACCGGCCTAAGTAGCACTAAACTGATATTAATTAATAATTATTTTCAATAATAATTTTTTAATAAATAAAAAAAAAAATTTTTTTTGCATTTTTAATAGTCAAAATCCTTAACTTAAATATTATATTTTTAATGGTCAATCACAATGTTGATGTTACATTGTACATCGAGATTGATTAAGCGTAATCTGCAACACTCTAGTTAAAAATCGATCATACATACGCGAGAATTTTAAAAATAAATAACTTTAACACATGATGGTAAAAAGTAACGAACATGTTATTTTATGAGTAATAATTGATGTGTTGGATGGAATGTTAAAGTAGGATTTGCTCGATAAAGTCCCAGGTTCACATATAAAAAATTAATTTGGTAAATATCTGTTAATTAAAAGTAACGAAATTCAAACTTTATCTTTAGGACAACACTTTGAAGCTTAACAGAAAGATTGAAATCAATTCGACAAATAATAACGAAAAGAGTCTGGAATGTAAAGCGGTGACAGAATGACTGATGAGTCTGTACAGTACGATCAAACCCAACCTAACAGAAAGCAAACCCCCCCCCCCCAAAAAAAAAACCCTGGGTTTACTTTTTGGGTTTACTCTGGGTTTCCTCTGGGTTTACTAGAGTGGACCTAGTGTAAACCCAAAGTAAACGCAGAGTGGACACAGAGAGTAAACCCCGATCAGAAGTATACCCCAGAAAGCAGACGCTACATGTTTATTCGGAATAAACAAGGGGCAGGAATTACAGGCAGTAAGATGATAAGATAGAATACGGGTCTGCTTCACAATTCAGTGCGTACAGTTGACCCAAAAGCAATTCCCCAATAAACCCAAAGTAAACCCAAATTTTCAGAAAGCAGACCCAGAGTAAACCCCAAGTAAACCCCAAAAGAAAACCCGGGGTTTAGTTGGGGTTTACTCTGGTGTTAGGTTGGGTCTGATCGGTACTGTATATACTTTAATAAAAGTTCTGTTTATTAGGCTCCCACGTTATGAAGAAGCCCTATAAAAATTACATTGTCCGTCCGTCTGTCACATTTTGTATAAATCAATTTCTGAAGCAGATTTCGCCATAAATTTTTTTTATTTAAAAAAAGGGGGTTTACTACTTTTCTATTGTGGAAGATCCATATGAATTTTAGCTTCTTAGCTACAAATATTTGTCTGTTTATCTCTACTTATTTTTATAGAAACAACGTTAAAATTAATATCAAAATTAAGTTATTTGGCCTTACTGATTAATACCACCTTTTTGTAGTTATATGTGTAGTTTTTTGTAAGTACGGCTCGATATTGTGACGGTGCACATATCTACTGAAATACCGCAAGATATATATTTTAATATTTTAAACTAAAAAAAACCCCCCAAAACATAGATGTTGAAGCAGTACAAGATTTCAGCATGTTCAGATACGTTTTTGTTGTGTAATTCCTAGCAAATACATTGCATTTCTGTTCGGAATGATTGAAATTGCCCATCCATTTATGTAAACTATTTCTCTCTTCTAAAAAATCACTTATATCCAATGAGGATAAACATACTATTCTGCTATAAATTTAAACATAATCTGTGAATAGGAGGTTTCAAAGGAAAGAACGACGAAAACTATAAGTGAATGTTTGTTAGGCGTAAGACTTGATTTATCTCCTAGCATTGAGAAAGTTTTAAGGCATTTTAAGTTTTAAGCAAATGCATTGATTTGTTTTCGAACTGCCCTTGTAATTTGCCATTTACTAAGACTGCCCTCGACTGAGTTTTCTATATCGTTGTCAGTTTCTAGTTAAATTAAAGAATACACCCAATATTAACAAGCGTCAACTGTTTAGGTTTGATGAGAGAATATCAACCTGCGATGTAGTATGTCGTTGATAAATTCTCATCAGGTCATAAAAAATGACCTTCTTAAAACGTTTAATGCTGTTATTAATACAAACAGTATACATTAAAAATGAAAAAAAAACTTTGGATATTAAACTTACCCAATTTGTCAAATGGATTTTCAACCTAAAATGCAACAAAATGTTTAAAATGTGCTTATTACAAGGAAATCGAATAGTTCTGAAAATTACAGAATTTTAAATTTACCCAAGGAAGAACTGTCTCTTTTAATCCAAAAGTAGTTGGTACGCTATAAGAAAAACAAATCACACCTGAAACATCAAATGTATGACTATAATATTCCACCACCATGTATTAACAAGATATAATGTACTTACTTGGACTGGATTTTGATGGTTTCAAATGTAAATCCTGCTGCATCTAGCTTAAGAACAGAGTTTAGGACCATCCACTCGTTTTCTCCCTCCCTAACAACAATGAGTTTTTCAGTGTTTTTATGACCTGTTTAAGAGATAACCATTCTTTTCATGATTTATTGTATCTATTTGGTATAATACTCAAATATGTTGATTGAATTTATTGTCAATAAATTACACGTAACACGATCGCAGGTGTAAAATATCACCAAAAAATTGTTACAAATTGCAAAACAGTAAGAGCTGTATTACCGTATTTATTTGCTAGTAGACCTTTGTAAACGATAGGTAAACTAATTTCTACTGGATCATTTATATCCTCCTTGACCAACACATGGACAAATGGGCATATCTGTCTTTTTGGTAAATTCATCTAAAGATGAACAGGCAAATATAAATAGAAAACATGTAATTTTTACAATTTAAAAAAAAAAATTTGTTCATATTAATATTCAAAAAGAAATATTTCTGTTGATTAACATATGTACTTGAAATCTCTTCAAACAATTAAGTTTTAATTTCCAAAATATACATATACAAAATATATAATTATACATATATAAGAAACAAATACTAAATGCATTTTACACGTAACTAAAGCTCATTTAATTTTAATGTGCTGCTGTATTAGAGACACAGTTAAAGACATAATATTACCATAACATATATGTCGCAGTTAGTTTGGACACTGCCGGGAGGAAAAGAGAGGCGTATCCTTTTATCAGCATGGAGAAAGATTGAATTTCCCTCTTTCCTAATTTGATGATATTCGATGTCTGGAAAACAGCATAGCGTGTCCCTATTTACCTGTGTATGTCCTTGTTTGCCAATTACGAAGCAATATGTCGGAAGTTTTGGAAGAATGCAGCCTAACCTATCTTCTCTCTGGAAAGGTGGTTATGCATAAAAACAGGGTTTTTTTCTGCACAAAAAACGTGAACCTACGATTTGTTTACCTCAAATAGATATTATACCTTCTAAAAAATAAAATGAAATTTAAAAGATATGTGCGACTAGGGTTTTGCATGGTTGCTTGATCGTTTGTACCCGTTCTTGTATCTAGTATACCTTTTCTAGTAATTTCAGTTGTTTTATGTCTATGATATAATTTCTATGTAATTCAAGGATACTTTTGAAGAAAAAAAAATACTGTGATATTTAAGTTTGCACGAACACATTCATTTCCTCAAACATTGAAATATTTTGATATATTCTAGTCATGGTACTTTGTTTTGAGTTATTTTTGTTTTTAAAAAAATATTTTAGTACAATGTGATTTTTAGGTAAATATACTAAATAGACGCCGTGTACTAAATAAGCGTAAATATGTTTTTAAGATGTTGTTAAGTTCATACAGTCATGTAGTCTGTATCTTCTATATGGTTTTACAATGCATTATGGATGCTGTACTATATAAGCTTTAAATATGTGGGTTTTTTTTTTCAATATGTGAAAATTACATAAAAAAACCCATCAGGCAACAATGTGTTTCAAATAAATCAATGATCTATTCTAAATTAATTACCGGTCGAATTGCATATCTAAACCAAGACTGCCTATCATCAAAACTGCAAACTAAATAATCCTCATCGGATACGTGGTCATCGTCCACTTCAATGATGGTCTTTCTCTATATTTGAAAAGATTTGTTGTTAGAAAAAAGTAGAATAAATTAAAGTTTCGATGAGTCAATCAAATAACTGGTTATGCACAACGCCAAACTTGAAGATCAATTGATTTGCATGAAAATAAATAAACATACCTTTGTGATGTCATTTACTTTTATCTAAAAGTTAGCGAAAGCAAAAATATCAAAACTTATACACAAAATATAAAGTTAAAGAAATACGAGGGTTGTCCCAAAATAGCGTAGACAGAGCACATAACTTAAAATCTGTCCACTGCAATTTCATTGAACTTCTATGTTTTCTTCAATGATCCTTTGGCAAACAATACTGAAAAATTCAATTCTGTACTTTATTTGTTTCTTGAGAAAACGAATAATTAGAAACGACAAGTTTTGCCAGGCGGCGCAATGTGCGACGTCGAAATTTCAAGTTTTTACGTTGTTGCTAATCCCTCCACATCGTTTGCGATAATTATTATGTTTTATTTCCAAAAATGTCTTGGAAAAATATTTTCTTTAAACAATTACACCAAGTGTACATTTAATATATATTTCTAGTTTTGTAATTTAAAATATTTTGTAAGTACAAGATCTACCGACTCCAAACTTGCCTTATATTACTTGTCTTACGTCCGTCTTATCAAAATGCGTCGTTCAGCATTTGACGTCCATTTCTATCGGTCGGGGTTTCTTTTTTTTCACTCATTGTCATCATACCTGTCTGAATATTTTTAATTTTGTTTGACTACTAATTCAGAAAATGCATTTCAAAGCAATTTGGTTAATTATATTTAGTTCAAAAGCCGCTTAGGAGTTGTTTCAAGATCTTTGCAAAATTTGATCAGTTACCGCTGCGCCGACTTTAACGCCGACGTCGTCGTTTTATTATGAGTTAAAACTTCAATCTGTCACAAAATACGCTATAAAATCTTTAAAAGTTTTGTTATAGCCAAAACATTGTCTGGATAAATAATAAAATATTTAACAAATTTTAATGCGTTTTTTATTTGAATTTTTTCATTCGAAAAGTACATTTCCTCGCAATTTTCATTTCATTATGTTGATTTTAACTTTTTGTTTTTGACATTGCACCGCATATCAAATTTATGATCAAGCATGATTTCATTTCTCTTACCTAATCAAAATCAATATTAGATTTTAAAACATAATTTGAATGCAAATTACTTGAACCCTTTTTGGCACAAGTTTCATATTCCTGTGTCTTCGAATAACTGAATAACGTCAATTATCTACGCTTTTTTGGGACAACCCTCGTAATATAGGAACGGTGATCAAATTTAATATTAAATAACATTGTTGAAGCATATATATTCAAAACACGCAAAAACGAAACTGCCAAAAAGTAAAACCGCTTGTAAAAGTCACGTACGTGAAATGGCCGATCATTTGGAAGTTTTAATTCGTAGATTCTTGTTTTTGCAAATGCCAGTAACCGTCTAATATCCGATGACAACGAGAAATATCTGTGAGCTACGTTGTTACATTGAATATCAGATGCATCACTCATGCTTGCGTCAGGGAAATATACAGTAAGACGGGGATGATCTTGATTGGATTCGAAAAATCTGCATATGCAAAAACATCTCTTCTTTCAAAAGATTGAATTCTTTAAGATATATGATAGTAAAAGATTTTTACATTTGACATATATTATTAACGTGATTCCAGAAATTAAATTTTTGAAATTTCAGTTAAAATAAAGATATTTTTATCATTGTCATATACAATCTTTTAAAATGTTATGCTTTTTTTAATTTTTATTTTAAAAAAATCCACTACCTATATCTTAATCCATTTTCCTCACTGTAGTCTGCTGCTGTTTTCATTACCATGTACATACTCCAACTCAGAGTGTTTGTTAGGTAGACTAAACATGGTATTACCCTCATGAATCGATATTCATCCTTGCATTTTAATTTTACGTGCTGATCCAGGATTTCGAGCTTTATAGAAAAATATTTTTAATGGATCACCATATTTAATTTACCTTTTGAACTTATTCCAATATTAAAGCAAACAATCTAATTGAAATATATTGTATCTTTTTAGCACACCTAAGCTGAAAGCTCAAATGCGCTTTTTGATCACTTTTTGTCAGGCGTCCGTCTGTCTGTCTGTCCGTAAACTTTGTACATTTTCCATTTTCGACTTCTTCTCCAGAACCACTGGGCCGATTTCAACCAAACTTGGCACAAAGCATCCTTAGGTAAAGGGGATTCAAGTTTATTAAAATAAAAGCCCACGCCCTCTTTCAAAAGGAGATCATTAAAAATCATTGAAAATTTGTTGGTATTTTTAAAAAATCTTCTTCTCAAAAAACTATTTGGCCAGAAAAGCTGAAACTTTTGTGGAAGCATCCTCAGGTAGTGTAGATAAAAGTTTGTTCAAATCATGATCCCTGGGAGTAGGGTGGGCCACAATTGAGGATCGAACTTTTACAAAGGAATATTAAGAGTAAATCTTTAAAAATTTTCTATGAAACTGATCAGCCAGGAAAGCTGAAACTTTTGTGGACGCATCCTCAGGTAGTGTACGTAGATTCAAGTTTGTTCAAATCATGATCCCCAGGGGTAGGGTGGGGCCACAATGGGGTGTTAAATTTTTAAATAGGAATATATAGAGTAACACAAATCTTCTTCTCTGAAACTGATCGGTCAGTGAAGCTGTTACTTGTGTGGAAGCATCCTCAGGTACTGTAGATTGAATTTTGTTCAAATCATGATCCCTGGGAGTAAGATGGAGCCACAATGGGGGATCGAATTTATACATAGGAATATCTAGAGAAAAATCTTTTAAAATCTTCTTCTCAGAAACCGATCGGTCAGAAAAGCTGAAACTTGTGTGAAAGCATTCTCGGTTAGGGTATATTCAAGTTGGATAAAATGATGATTCCTAGGAGTAGGGTGGGGCCACAGTTGGGGGGGGGGGGTCGAATTATAAATTTAAATATGTAGAGTAAAATCTTTTTGAAAATCTTATAACTTGTGTGAAAGCATTCTCGGTTATAAAATCATAAACACAAATTGTCTAGAAAGGTCCAACTTTAGTCAGTTCAGTCTTCAAATAGTCTAGATTAAAATTTGTCAAAATCATATTCTTCAGGAGTAGGGTTTGGCCACATGGTGGGAGGGGGTCCAATTTTACAAAGAAAAACATTTTAATTGTTCACAAAAACTCACATGTTTTTATATATGGTTTTATTTATATGCAAGCATTTTGACATATTGTTGATTCTTTTAAATTGTTTAGACTCTGGCCCCTAGACAATTCTTGGACCTCACAAAGCGTTCAAAGTTTGATGTAGGTTTATAATTCATATAATTATATACAGTTGTTTAAGTCTGGTCATCTTCTTGAGAACTGCAATGCTCAATATGTGATATGACTGTAAAATCATCCTATTACAAAGGTCCTCAATGATAAACATAAGAATATGCAGGGTGATTTTTTTTTATACAGCATTATACGATATTGTTATTTTGTATGACTCCATAAGGCTGATTTTATTATGTCTGTTGTTGCTCAGGTGAGCAATGTGGCCCATGGGCCTCTTGTTTTATTACTTTACTCCGATAATTTAACATATGATATGTGATGTTACCTTATGTAGTATATCCTCTGGAAACGATATACCCTGTGGCTCTTTAAACAGAAAACAAAGTTAAGCATGACTCGGTGACAATTCAGACTTGATCAAAGCTATTCAAATACAGATAACGGATGATTAAAAAATACTCACCAATTTTAGGCTCTGAAAAAATGTTTTTAATGCGATTCATTTGTTTCCAAAGGTGTTCATTCAATTCAAAATTAAAGACTTCATCTTGATGGTCTTCATATCCGGTCTTTGATTTTAATTTGGATTGCATAGCATGTACATCCGCAAAATGACCAAACATAATTGAAATAAATAGGTTCACTCCAATGATTGAGATAGAGAAAAAGAACAAACCAGTTACTATTCTACCCTCTACTGAGTCTAAGTTTGGATTCAACCGAAATGATATCATTGCTAGAAGCATTCGAAGAAGAGAAATGATTGAAGAATACAAGTCTTTAAAGTTTTCTGAATATCTGCCTAAAGAAAGAAAAAGGTAAGACCCGAATGAAACAAGAGCAAAAATTATTAGAATCATTGACATAAAAAGATCATATCTTGCTTTTACAAGTGACTTTTGAAGAATAAAGAAATGATAGTTTATTGTTAAAGGCTGAAGGAGTTTGAGAATTCCAAAAAAGAAGACCAGTCCTAACGCAGTTCTGTAAATCATATCGTACAACTCGACATGTTCAAGAGAAACATAGGAACCTGAAAAAAAAATGTCAACAATTTAAAACCATGATAATTTGTGAAGCAGTTACATCTGTAAATGCAGTTATAAAAATGGAAGTACCTCGACTCTCAATGATGTCGTCGATCGCTTTAATTGTTGTGTCAATCCGCAGGATATAAAATATAATAGCTATCAAGCTCAGAAAAAGATCCAATGCTGTTATCCACGAAGAAAAAGTTCGTAGACATGCGCTTCGCTTTTTGAACATGTATACAGCGAAGAAACCAATGCGCACAATAATGATGAACACAAAGATGAGCTGACAACCTAACATAATATAATCCATGCTTGCAACATAAGGATAAAGATTTAAGGATTGAACTCTTGTTGTCATCAAAATGGATCCGAATTCCGAAATTTCAAACACTATTTTTAAATGACTAAATAACCTCGTGTTTGCGTTGAAAGTATTAGTTTCAAAGAACACCGCTCTGGTTTTCCCGTCTATCCAGGAAAAGTTCTTCAGATTCTCGATGTATTGTTCGACTAACGACTGTTTTGGTCCTAAATCTATCCTATATCCTCCACTACCGTATATTGCAAATTCCCCTACATACGAGAAAGCGTGTGTTTCTTCTGCACTCTGGTACATAAAACTATTGTCTATTGGGTCATATTCGTCATAGCAAGTTGCATTTCCCGTTTGAAATGGAAGCCATCCTACAGAGAAATAATCAAACTAAAGATAAAACTGTGTGGGTATTTTTAAAATTTGTTTATTTTTTATCTTATTGATAAAACAAATACCTCTTACCTTTGCAATAGTTAGTTTTGTCTTCTGTTTCGATTGAATAGTCACTAGTACATTTTGATACCGAACTTTTCATCTCTTCAAACGTAGAACAGTTATCTTAAAATTAGGAACAAACTATAAAATTTGAAGGCAGAAAAAAAGAAATAAATAGATAAATACGAGTTTAAAAAAGGGTTTACTTACAAGACCTGACTTGTCGTAATACTGACTTTGAGATCCGGTAATTATATTCGTCATAAATAAATCTTTGTTCGTATGCTGTCCGTAATGCAAGGTTACTGTACCATTTTGGCCAAATCTGAGTCAGCATGTAACCCTGCATCCAAAGGTAGATATCATCTGTTGTATTTGCCTAGAAAATGTAAAAAAAAATGGCAATTGTTCTGTTTCTTTTGGAATTCAATATCACTTTTAATGGATTTGCTTTAAATATGTAATATTTGTTTTTCTATTGTTTAAATGGCAATCACCATGACGAATATACACGTGTAATTATATTAATATTCTGAAGCACGTTCAACTGTCAAAATTGTTAATTACGAGTATAGTTTCATTTAAGGTACTTCAAGTTGTACACAAATGCCAATGTTAAATTTTGCCCCCCCCCCAAAAAAAAAAAACAAAAAACAAAAAACAAAAAAAAAACCTACTTTAAAGGTCAATTAACTGTATGGTACATGAATTAGAAATGCAACTCTCACCAGAAATGTATCTTTGATCGAATTCTTTAAGTAGGCATTTTGTCTGAAGGCTTCAGTCACTGTATTATGCGCACAAACAATAGCTAGGAGAAATATGTAAAGAAAAGTCAGCACCCATGATTTGCTAATTTTTTTCAGTTTGTTGTCCAGCTGAACTTCTTTTCTCTGTATGTTGATTTTTTCTTGATCAACAGCTGTATTAGGGCATGGAAAATAAGCAACTTCACTTCGCTTTATATAGTCAGGTACGTAAGCTACAAAATATAAAAGAAAACTAATTAGTTTTTTAGATTAACAATCCGTGTATTTATTAAATAGACGCGAGAAGAGTTCTATCATGGCATAACTTTTCACCATACACTAAAATAGGATAGATAGATAGATAGATAGATAGATAGATAGATAGATAGATAGACAGATAGATAGATAGATAGATTGAATGATTTTATATACACCCAACCTGTCTTTGAGTGATTTTCGTCTGCACATTCTGACAAGGTATCCGTTGATTTTTTACAACATATTCCAAATAATGTAGCCACAAAAAGTACCTGATATTAAATTGAAAAAATAATTCTTATGTAAACATTACAGAAACATGAAATAAAATGCTGGTCACGTTTGTATTAACTGTAATTTATGATGTTACTGTGGCGCAATTTAGAAAATACATTAAGTAGCAGTAAGGTATCTTTAAAAATCAAATTTTGGTGAATATTTAAGTACAGAAATCACTACATATTATTTTATTAACTAACAAAATAAATTGTTCATAATGGTAGCATCGCATCACAAGGATTATTACGGTTTAGAGCAAGTCATTACGACGTAGGCAAAAAAGTTATATGTAATGTAAAAAACAATTCGTTTGGTCAAAAACATAGAAGATAAAATACAGAGATTGAATAATTGTTAGAAAATAAAACAAACATAAAGTATTTCATAACAGCCTGTACCTTTAATGGTTCTATCATAAATGCCCCTTCAGCTGTTCCGAAAACAAATGACAGTAACCAGTCATTTGTTTTTCCATATCCAAATTGAAGCGAATACAAAAAAGTAAAAAAGCCTCCACCAACAATGGCTGTAACAATAAGAAAATAAGCAACAAATATTGTCCACCATGGCAGCTTGCCCCCGATTCGCGGTATATCTTCAGACGAATCAGTTTTTAACTTTCTATTTCGGAATAATGAAATAATAATGATAGACGGTATCACTGTAATGATTGACGACATTAAGCCGACATAAATCTGTTTCAGATTAAATTTAAATGGACCAAGCGTGATGGATCGTTGAACTGTTCCAGTTGCTATCTGCTGTTTTTCTGAAGGCTCAGAATTATACCACATTGCACTTGTAACCATTGATAAGAAAAGTAAAGCCACTAAGCTCCACATTCTCTGTACTCTGGTAAATCGACTGTAGTTTGGTCGCTTAGATATTGAGAACCAAAGATGGTCGTCAAAGAAACCACGTAAACTTAGTTCCGTGAATACCACCTGACCGTTTATGATTTGTGGTGTAGCTGGAATAAGTGTTCGGTATGTTTTTCCATCTTTGAATTTCAGAGATAACCAGTCACCACACAGAAACGCATATCTATAAATGCAAATATATATATAGTATTACTCACGAACCAGACAAATTTTCTTTTCATAAGCATTAAATATATTTGATAGAGTCAATCACAATAACTCAATAACTCAACTGAAAAGTACGGAAAGTAGTATGATAGTGTGTTAGATTGAAACAAACCTTTCATTAGTTGTTAGATCGGTAACAACTATTTTAGACAATTTCCAATCAGGGTTTTTTCCGTTATTATCATGCCAAACTGTTAATGACACTAATTGTCCTAGATATTCCTCGGTCGTTAAAAGAAAATTACAACATGTGCCACTCTGAAAATTCTGCAATTTTATATTTTTATTAGTTTGGTTTAAATGAAAGGAAAGTAAATTTGAAATATATTAACATATGAGAGAGAGAAAGAGAGAGAGAAAGAGAGAGAGATAGAGAGAGAGAGGGGGAGATAGAGAGAGAAAGAAAGAAAGAGAGAAAAAGAGAGATAGAGATAAAGAAAGAAAGAGAGAGAGAGTGAGAATGTGAGAGTTCGTGTGTCTTTCCAAGTTTATAACGTTAAAGTTTACCTCTCGGAAATATGTTTTAATCATTCTTGTATCTGTAGTCGCCTTTTCACCATTCAGTGTCAGGAAAACTGTAGAACTCAAATGTTTTGTAGATCTTATTGATGTAAAAATAGCTAAACAATACTGAACTTTATCATCCGGTTCATTGTCCATTAAAGGCAAATACTCCCACTACGAAAAAAATGTGTATATACATGTAGTTAACAGTTTTTCCTGAAAACGATATTTTTTTTAAACTATAAAAAGGTAAAGTAATTATTTTCCACTAGTAGAGGAGGAGGTACAAATTCCATGATGTAATCATGTGTATTTATTTACAAATGATCGTTTAATAGATTGAAAAGTATAACATAAAACTTAGCAAGTATAAAAGGTCCTTAACCTTTTTTTTCTTTTTTAAGGTATAAATGTATGGCGATATAGTTATTTTTCATGATATTCATTTTTTGAATTTATTTTGCGAATTTATAACATAAAATTAAAAAACTCTTACTTCCATATTATAGAGTTGAAAATCTATAGACGTGTAGTAATGCAAAGATTGACTTACTAGCAGACGATCCTTCTGATCAGCTCTTCGTAAGGGAATGACAATGGCAATGAAAAATATTATCAAGAAAACCTCCGCTCCTAAAACTTGGGGTGTTTGTTTCAGTTTTTCAGAAAAGTTCAGGAAAATTTCAACAAAGTTGATGGGAGTAGGTGGTGAAAAAAGAGCATCCGAACCAAATGTCCCAAAGAATGTACTTTTGAAAACGGCAACATTTCCTTCAGCTCTACTGATCTGATCGCATAAGAAAAATGTGGAAACATCACAGTTATTCACAATCATAATCAAGGAATAACTATAATACATATAATTGGTTGATCGTCATGATAATATCCTTCCCATTAGCTATATAAATATATATTATTGCCGCCCAGGTCAGTGAAATGGGAAATATATGACTTTTTGTTAAGCTAGTAAAGCAAAAATAAAACGTCTAATATATATGTAGATATGCGTGAAAATCATCAAGATGCGTGTAGGTTTGTTCTTTTGTGCGTGCAAAAATATCAGTCATTGATAAATACTGTATAAGCTAATAAGCTTATATTAGCTTATAAGCTAATAGCTCTATAAGCTAATTTGTCACAAAATAAATACATTTTGTAACTGCAAATATTAATTATTTTTCAAGAAGTACATGTATGTGTATGCTTGTAAAGAAGCGGTGACAGTAAAAATTACCTTTGAGCCAGCAGATGTATCCCACATCGCGCCTTTTAAGTAAACTACACTTAGAATCTGTACTCGATATAAATGACCCATGTATTCGGCTAAAAGACAGTACAACAATATAATAAATAACTCCTCACAAAAATGTAAATTATACCGAAGGGTATACTATTTCCGAGATCCTATGAGGACCAACTACCGGAAATTATCCAGTATGCTTATATCACTTCTATTAATAAAAAATAAAACTTGCTGATTTGATTTAGATTTTCTTCTTGTATTGAATTGAATTGGAAAATAAGAACAGTTATGAATAACAGTCCTGAAGATTTGACACATTTGTGACACATAACACATTTTAAAATTGTTATCAATTAACAGATACTAATTGTACTTTTAAAGGTAAAAGAAAAATCCAGAATTGTAACTTACATAAATCTCTTCGTCGTCGTCTTGCAACATCATCTTTAAAATAAAGATTGCAGCGCAGATTTTAACTGTTCTCAATTTATATTAATTTTATATTTTAATTGTAAAACAATTATTTCTAAAATTAATTCCTATATCTACCCTGGGTAATCGAAGTTTTACCCGGATTAATAAACTTGTACGTAAATATTATGTCGATTAAAGAATTTCTGAACTTCGTTTACATGCATGAAATCGGCAGTAATACGCAATCTACCTAAACGAATATTCAGCATCGCTATTATTTTGATTTATGATACTTTTAATAACTTGATAAATAAAATTAGATAACTAAAATTAATACTTATTATAAGTAAAGCAAATAAAATTAAACTTGAATTTAACAAATTTAACAAAGAAATTATAATTGAGTAAATAAATGTGTAATAACAATATGTTTTACCTTGACAGCTTAACGTTAACACTAGGGGATCCAGATAACCCCCTGTTGAGTACTTTGTGTTGTAAACTGTTATCTGGAGAGTAGAATCATTGAAAAATACTGGCAGGTCGACTGGTTCGGTCTTCAGTATTTTTTTTATGCCTTTTGTTTTAACTGTAATGGCTTTGTTTAAGGGACTAGGCTTAGTGTACCCGAATATGCCGTAAATTGTGCATTCTAAAACAGATTTTAGTTTGAATTCAACGGAATATGCCTCATTTGTTTCATTCACATAAGCAATCACCATTGATGACCCATCGTCTAGTATCTCAGGTTTTATCCAAGTGTGGGTAGCAGCAAATATCTAAAATTGTCCAAAATGCTGATATTAGATACACAACTTGAAAAGCTACTATTACGAGTAAATGTCGATACAGTAAACATTGCATCCGTTCCAAACTGTCCTATAGTAAGCTAAAAACTTAAACTGTCTTAACTTTATTCACAATTTTAACTGTTCAAACACGCAGATTTCTCTAAAAATATGAATGAATTATTATTTACGATAAAGTACTGATATAAAGCTTTACTTATAAAGTATACTTGTACGTAGATGTTTTTGTTTCCTAAAACGTGATATATTGGGCACAGGCATCTCTATAAGCTAATTTGTCACAAAATTACGTTTTCTGTAAACTTGACAAAGTGAGGTTAGTTACTAATGACAAGTATAGGTAATCTAGGTAATCTCACCTTTGATTTTCAAAGACATTTTGTTATTAAATGACCATTTTATCTAATTCTTCTTTTGTTTTAGTTCTTCATATAAAAATCAAACAGGGCAGAAACATTCAGAGTAAAGAGTTGACAAAAATATAATTTATAGTAGTTATACCGGGACATATCATGTATCAATATCATGGACTTTTAATCAATCTTAATTTTTCCCTTTCTATAACTAGATTCTTCTAAAATTGATGTGAAGTTAAATAGATTGTTAGTTATGTTACATAAAACAAAAACCATAGGATCAACGATAACATATGATAAAATGTCCTTTATTAGTTTTGACTGTATTTTTCAAAAAAGGTACAAATATTCCTCATGTATAAGCATCAAAAAAGTAAATCTCTATATTTACTTTGGTCATATCAACTGCCATGTCCACTGGATCATCTAAATCCCTAAGCTTAAATTGCTTTCCTTTTCTGTCGGTAATGACGACTTTAACAGTGGCAGATGTTGTGGCATCAGTGTTTTTCACATATTTATAAGGACTTTGAATGTATGTTAGGACCTGAAAAAAATCATAGATTTTATGATATTAAAAATTTGCAATTATTATTATCATTATAATTATCATTACTATTATCATTTAATAATTATTATATGTAAAATAGAAGTTTAAAAACTATTTATTTTTTCGTTTGTTTTGTGTTCGTTTTGGTTTTTTTTTTCTTGTATAGAAAAAATAATTCCATCGTAAGTATAATAAATAAAGAGCTAAAATCATTCTATGCTCGAGAAAATACACACATTTACTGCTACAACTTCGCTACCAATCGTGTCTTGAAACGTCTCGAAGTATGGGAGCTTCATATACCCATACTTTGTGATGAACTCGAAGGGCAAATTCTTCCCCTTGTCCTTCAAAACAGTTAATGAAAGAATGTCTCTTTTATCAACTGTTTTCTGTATGCCTTGTCCATCGTCTGTTTCTAGCCAGAGATTAGTGATTCGTATCAAGTTGGCCTCTGCTTTCGTCAATATTCTTTCAAACTGAAGTAATTTTAAAAAGGATAGGCCGTTTATGTCCATAATACCGAAAGACGCTTCAGAAAATGAAATTTATCATTACTTAATTAGATGTAACATATACCTTTATATGATTTATGGTGCAGTTAATAACTTGTCCTATAGCACAGCCATTCATTTGTAGAATAGTTATAACATATGTCAACCCATCGGCATAAACTTAAAAAACAAATCGTAAAACCCATTAAACGAATTCCTTCTAACATTTCTGTCTATGGACAATTTAGTTGATATACGTCTCTCTAAAAATCATTGTTGATCATTTTAAAGTTTGAATTAATAAATAAATGGAAATAATATTAACATTCAACATTACCCTCGACAAATGGAAATATGTCGTCTTGTCTTTTCATTTCTTTGTCGACTCCAGTAGCCACTAATTCCAAGACGTTATTGAAAGATACCTTTATTAAGATAGATGTAACTGAATTGAGTATATTTCTAACCCAAATGAATAATGATTGCTCATCGTGTATATTGATTAAATGATGTACATTGTAATGTTTTAAAAATTGTGGGTTGTTTTTAAATTCACTTACAGCGATGCTATAAAAACTTAAGGTTTTTCAACCATTTTTTTCCATTTTAATTTCTAGTTCATCTCAAATTCAAACAAAACTCGTGTATAAAATATCATTAATGCTATTATAGTACATCTGTGTTCGGACTTATACCTTTCGAAATTTTGCGGCCAATTTAAGCAAAACATACATTTAATCTTCCTTCACCTTGAATGAGATTATAGTGAAAAATACATTGCAATAAATAAAGAATAAATTGATTAAACACTTTATATAAGCTTGCTTTCAGAGATTACAAAAAAGTTTTAACAGAAAACATGAATATTTAATATTATAAACAATCTGCTCATAGCCTTAATGTCAATATGTATTATATTAAACTTTTAATTGTCTATATTCATCCATATTCTCTTTTTTAAACAAACATCTGAGAATGAAATATTTCAATCGATGAAAAGCAGGCTGAGCTAAACCTTTCCGACAATCTGATCACCGTTGTTTTGCTGTCTACATACTTCTGTTTGTTCCTTTATATCTAAAGTACATTTTTATTTACTCCACCTTTTATTTACTTCACCTACTGACAATATTCTACTAAATCCTAACCTTTGATGAAGGTCGCATTAAAGAAAGGACATCAACGAATTGCTCAAACCGATAAAGGACATATTAAATAAATTCATAAACTGAAAATCGCTTCGTCATAATTTTGGTTTGGTTAATACTATATTTACTGTTTACCAAATGAAGTCAATAACTGGGAGTCAAATATAATGTAGACTGATTATTTGTGAGTCAAGCATGTTTCATCTAAAAGCTAATTAAAACAATAATTAAGGTTTACTTACTAACGATGCTTCTAATTGAAACTCATGCTTCAGGTGGTCTTCTAACATGTATAGGGCCCTATTGGAATATATCATGGCTTCTGTCAGTGTAAAGGTGGAATCGAACCGAACTTTTAATTCCCAAATGTCTAATAGATAATCTACAAGAAATCCATTTTAATGGAAAAAAATAATTATAGTAGTTAACAACATTACAATAGAATTTAAGACTTGGTAAAAGAAGGAATGACGTCATGTCACTGTGTAAACAAAGAATGAAAATGATCATTATAAAATCAAATACAAACTATCTAGAATATGTACTCAAATTCAATTAAAGAAAATATCACAGATATCACACACATCTTTTGGATATACAATAGTTCATTAACGAGGTGTGTCTTACCTGGTCTTGTGTATTAATTATGGGTGTACATTCAAATAATTATTTATATTTCTGAAGCATTGTAAAAATTTAAAATAGAAACTTAAAATTTAAAATTCTTGAGTTCAAATTTTGACCGTGTCCTTTAAATGATCTTAAATGAGTGGACAAAAGGAATTTAGTTTGTTTAAACATTATATTTTTTCAAGTGTAATTACGATTTAATTTTTTTTTAATTATTGAATTCGTACTGTTATCACAAATCTTTTTTCTTCGATATAACTCATACTTTTCATAAATGTGATTGAGAAAATATCGTTGTAAAGGCCTAATAAAAGGCATTAACATTTAATGAGTTTTTAATATGTAAAAATGTTTCATTTGAACAAAAAACCTGATAAATTCTATACAATATTTATTATTCATAGATGAAATACAATATATTAAATGGATGGATGGATGTATGGATATATGTATATGGACGGACGGACGGACAGACGGACAGACAGACAGACAGACGGACAAGGCTGAAAGACGGACGGACAGGCAGAAAGACAGACAGACAGACAGATACTTTTGGTGCAGGTTTCTCCGTAGAATCCAATGGTACAACTGCATGTGGATTCCCAGTTGTCGTCATCTACTGTGACCACACACTCCCCGTCATGTTGACAGTAGTTAAGACATACCGAGTCTACGTTACAAGATGGACCAAAACAACTCTTGGACAAAACCTGGCCAACTGAATTTCAAATTAGGAATTAACTTACTTTAGTTACATGAACTTTTTCTTGCAAAGAAAATTTAAATTCCATTACAATAAGTCAAGAAGACGCCATTATTATCTATTTTCGTTCAATTATCAATTGAAATGATCGGTAACATATTTTATAAAATTCAACATTATTCTATTGCTGGTCACAAATATTTTGATTTCATTATCTTTCTGAACTATTTTTTTTAAATGTGTGATATATATTACATTGTAGTTTGATAAAGTTTGGCGGATTAAAAACTGCAATTTTCTTTTTTTCTAAAAAGAAGATCTTAAAAAATTTTAAATACAAATACTAGTGTTACAGATGACAAGTTACAACGTTGTTATTTTTTTTAACTATTTATTTCAACACGATCAATTTCAAAGATATCACTTGATATGTTGTAATTTTTAACTGCCATACAGTAAATTAAAAAAAACTACAAAATGGGTCAAGATTACATTATTGTAATCCTGATTAGAAATGGGTTTTTAAAATTTCCCAATTTACAGTTCATTTTCTGATAAATTTTAACATTACAGTATTGTGTACTTTTCTTTTCTATATTTACAACGCACTCAGAATTATCCAACAGAACATTTCACTGTCAGCAAAATCAAAATTCTGAAAACTACAGCTCATAATTCTATTACAGCACCGAGGTATTCTCTTAAACACGTTTGAAATTCTTAACCTCACATACATGCAAAAATTTGCTTAATTTCATGTACAGGTTTGAATGATTTCTTACCGAATAAGACCATCAAAACAGCATTCACACAGACAAACTTGTGTGAAAAAAGGTACCATGATTCCTGTTAACAAAATTACATCGTTTGAAAGTTTTGCTATATTAAAAAAAATCACAATTTTGTAGATCTACGTGTATATATTGTTTATTGCATTTATATCTTCAGTTCCAAATCCCACATCCATTCTAAACAACTACAGTTGTATAACAATCTAGATTTTCGTAGTCAAATTTTGAATTTTTTAATTTCAAAATTCTAATGTAGCACAATTTCATTAAAGAAAAATGTTTCGAAATTGATGGGTAACAATTGTGATAATGAAATAGCTGATACTAAATTGACAAGAGTATCTTAGCAATTACTATATTTTGTTTCCTTAAATCAGTGGTAAATCTTTAAGGGGTTATTAAAAAATGAACACAAATTGTAAAAGATAACTTACCTCCATTGTCAATACTTTAGTAAGGAAGCTTGTGACTCTGAGATAGGACATTCGTTCAACTTTAAATTTACATGGAAAGAAACATGGGGCATATAATTTTACCTTTTGATCTCTCGACGATAATAGAAATATGATTTAAATATGAATTTTTAATGCACTGTTTTGTAGTTGTGCGATCCTTTCATGAAAAAAATATTAATGTCTTTTTTGAGATTTAGAATAGATAATGACCAACCGTGAACACACAAAGACAGTGGTATACATTATTTGTTTGCGTTAATAAGATTCTAATTTTTAACTTTCTCTGCCTCAGTAAACATATTCTTTGTAAATAATATTATTGTCTGACTTTAAATTGCCTTGCAATATACAATATTCAGAGCAGAAACAGCCACCGATTATAAATCGTACGAAACACTCAGGTGCAAAAAGTTTTTTTCAGTATATATTTAATTGAAATCCAATATTTTTTAAAGAATTGTTCCGGAGTCATTTCGGGGTCGATTTTTAGAAGATCTAAATTGATAAATATGGAATTTCGTATGCTTTTTTTTGGCATAGCATTAGAATATATACCAACCCTCCATATCCGATATGTGATGTGAACAATCCAATGTACGCCTCGCAAACTGCAAAATATATACAGTCGAGCATTAAAAATTCATTTTATTTTTATGTTTGAGATACCTTATCTTACAAATGATTCGTCACACAATTATTTCAACACTATGTACAATGAAAAAACGTATGAAATATGTTTTATTTAAACAATTCTTCAAAATATGACAAAAATGACATCAGAACATCATTGAAGAATAAAGTTTGGGTTTAATGAAATATAAAGTAAAAAAAATGACACTTGGCATATAAGTGTAGAGTGTCAAAAGACACTACTGCAAAAAATAACACTTTTTACAATTTATCAAAAATAGAAAAAAATGGAGGTCTGAATCAAACATTGTACTGCTTGTCGTATGGCCGATCGAATTATTGTAAAGAACAACATTTGCTAAGGTAAAATACATGTATCTTTACTAATTAAAGGGGCATGGTCACGATTTCGGTCAAAATCTAGTTTTCTGTTTTTATTTTTTATAATGCTTTAGGAATGCATTAATTTTTTAATTATGAAATGTAATTTGAGAGTCAGTCGTTGAGTTATGAGCAAGATACAGGGCTCTCAATTCTTTGGCATGTAAACAAGGCTCATGCCCTGTTTTTGTTTACATTGGTTCAATATACCAGTACAAAAATCTTTTTCAAGCTGATTTGTCTATCTTTTTAGTCATTTTAAGCATAAATAAACAGTTCCTAACGTTTAACACATTCATTTTAGGTCTAAAACTGGAATTTTCACTTCAACATTCAAAATGTAAACAAAGGCTTTGTTTACATAGCAAAGAATTGTAAACTCTGTAACTCACTTATAACTCAACGAATGACACTCAGATTTTGGTTGCCTATTAAAATGCCTTACTGAAGCATTGTAAACATTAAAATCGTAATAATAATTTTTGACCAAAATCGTGACCATGCCCCTTTAAAAATTATATCATATCAAAATTGTATCTTCATGAAACATGAAATGGTTTTGTTCTTAAAATGAGCCAATTCCTGCAATTATGCATACAATGAAAACCTGAGTGTCTTTTTGCTTTCGGAAATATATAGAGCGCATATCTGCTCAAATGCCATTTGTAATCTGTTTTTGTTGATATGATTTTAAAAACACATAATGTAGTAACAAATGGTACTTGAGCGAAAATGCACACGGTTTTTCTTAGTGAACAAACGTATTTAAACACCCATTTATTTTATCCAAAACATAACAAAACTATTTAGATGACATGGATATCAAATTTTGTCTACACCTCCAAGTGGTTTTTTTTAATCTTGTTAATCTCAGACTGAAGGTAGAAATATGGGAAATATTCATAAATGGGTTAAATTTTAAATCTAAACCTTCAAGTTGTGGATTATTCTTAAGGAATAAGGAATCATTCTTTGAGTATTATGAGGTGATAATTTCGGTCGGGGCGTGATCACCTCATAATTTTCAAAAAATTATTCCTTATTACTTATATTTACATAATTTTAAGCCATCTTACGATTAAATATTTTAATATATATAAGCAAACCCCGCTGGCGCCTCAATTTGGCGTCATTTGAAGTTATGAGTTATATAGTATAAAATCGATACGTAGTGTTATCACAGGCAAAGACACTGGAAAATGTAAATATTTGATTTTAAACACACTTAATGGGAAGTAAAAATTGAAGTGGATTAGATGAGTACTTTCTTAATCACCCAGTAAAGGTAGGGTTGATTTTGATTCGATGATTTAAAATTTTATGAGTTTCTTCTTTTATGATGAATTATCAATCATACCATTGTTTACACCAGTATGCTACGAAGAGTCTAGAAATTTTGTTTCACTTAACAGGATGTCATCCTGAAACTATTGTCAGCGGTCCCTTTTTTCTATGAATTATTAAAATATGATTATAGTTCTGATAATTGTTGAACTACTGTAACAGTAAATAGAAATTATATTTAGAATGCGATCAGTAGTTCGGATAGTTTTACGTACAGCGTATGTGGAACACTCTGGGGTTTTTTTTTACGATGATTTTTTTTATTTAACTCTTAGACTGAGAAATTCGTCCTGGTTTGTACTTTTGTGAATAGAATTGAAAACAATGGATAAAGTACAATATTAACATCCACTGATATTTTCCCCTCTATTTCTTTAGAAATTCTACTGTAAATGATACAGCTCTAAACCGACAAACTAATAAAAATCCAGATCGAGTAAACCGAGATTTCAGGAGGCTGGGTGGTCAACAAATTAACCATAAGATTTAAGGTATGATTTGTTTAGATATAAACTATTATTTAGTAAAGAAAATATCCATGTATTTTAATTTTAAATTTGGGTATTTTTCTATATTTGTATATAGAGCTCTTCTTCTGAAGGAGATCAATACAGTCTAAAAATGGCCACGACCATCGAGCCCTCTTAAACAATAAAATGTTTCTTTTAGTGAAAGGTAGCGACGACATTGCAGAAAAAATACATAATCCGCGTTAGAATTGCATTGGCCTATCTTACATACGAACATAGTTACGTATTATCTGGATCGCGGAAAATTGAAATGTTATTTTATAGAAATATTTCCTTATAATTAAGAATCATATCAAGTACATGACTGTATAACTTGATGACTGATGTTATGATGTTATAAAGCTCTTCGGCAAAATATGTCCACTAAGATTGTTTGAGCGGTCATTATGATCGATGTGATTAAAGCTATAATTGCACAGTGTTGAAAATAACATATATACAGTGGAGTGAAAGTTTGTTTTCTGTTTGTTGAATCATTTGTTTTATGTGAGATATATCCATAAATAGTCACACTGGAAGATGTTGGAATCATGGCATATCAGTTTTTCTTACTATTTATTATCAACAATTCGATTAACTTATCACTGTGTTGGCCTTTATTTTAATAGATGCTCAATATTTACAAAAGCAAATAAAATTATGTTAGCAGAAAATATCAAGGAAATAAAGCCTTTTATGGTGGATTCTTGTCTGGTTTCTCAATTATTAAAATTAGTCAGAAAACTACACGGTGGCATATTGTCAGAAATTGTCAAAAATTGTCAGATCTTTATGTCGACTTGTCAGATCTTTATCATGTCTTGTCAAATCTTTTCATTATACCATTACTGAATTTTCACTATTTAAGAGTAAATCGATATATTTTGCTGATTCTCTAAAAATCACCGTAAAACCGCAAATCAGATTCCCTGCAAATTCATGAACTGAGATACACACCTTTTCTGATCATATTGCAATTTCTTTAAATCTAAGGAAATATTTCTGAAATAATCCGGGAAAAAATACATTACTAAATTTGAACTTTTTTCTGATTTATTGATTGTATCGGTATAATAAAACAGTTAAAAGATACCATTGAGATAACCCACATGAATAATCAGTGAAAACATTTTATTGTTTTTATTTACATTTTTTTAACAAATCAATGAATTGATCGTAAAAAGTAAAAGTAACTATAGATGATTGTTCATGTACATCTGTACGTGGTTATATGAAAGAGATAGCCAAGTAGTCATATATATTGGAATTTACATTTGTAAGTATGACATCATCATGATTTTTTCGAGCAGCCCGTGATTTTTTTTATGTTGCTGAAGATTTCGACCGATTGATAAACTGGTGAAAACTGCGTCGTTTAGATTTCAGCCTTGTCAGTTTCTATAAATTAGGAATCACAACCGGTTTTCTTAAGAAATTGAGGAGAAAATACTCGGTAGAAAAAAGTATTTAAAACATCTTTGAGCAATGGTCTTTTACGGGATATATGGGAATTTTCTGGAAATTTTAACCATATTTACATGTAGCAGGCTGCATAAATATCACCTCAGCACTGGCAGAATTATCCAACACTTTGGTTATACAATGTATTTTTATTCTAGTAACATCCGGAAATTCCAGTAATACCTGGAAAATATCACTGCCCTAGAATACATGTACACGTATATGATCATATCCCTGTTTTTGGCCATTCCTGGATAGCCAGCATTAACAAAGTAGAAATCAATTCATCAAAGTACTATGAGGATTCGATTGGAATGGTAAATTGACCCCCCCCCCCCCAAAAAAAACACCAAAAAAATACCACAAAAAACAACAACAACGAAAACCCCCCACAAAAAAGCACAAAACAACCCATATACACGTACAATATACAAAGTACAAAGGGAACCCAACTGAACCCGTATCTATCGTAATTAACATATTAAATTATTGAAAGTTACGCTATGTCAACAAGACAAATTTAATTGATTTTTTATTAGAAATGTGCTATTTTCTAAGCATTCTTTGCAATTTTCTGCAATAAATGATTCGAAGCAAAATCCCAGCCTCTAATTGGTTTTGGGTAATGTTTTGAATAATTTGAATGCAATAAGAGAGCAACCCACACATAGAATTTTTTTTAAGTTAATGAAATAATTACTTATTAATGATCTCTTTCTCTATTGACATGGTTATTTGATCACATTTGTTTTGAGCGCCATGAAATGTAATGAATTGCAAGATATGACATTGGGATAACGAAAATAACTTCTGTATATCGTTGCGTTTCACGGATGAGGCATTCAACTCTGTTTATTAAACGAGTTTATTTTAATTAAGGTACTTCGCTACATCAAGACTTAAACTTTTTTTAGACACTACGTCTAAAGATGGCGATTTAAATGTACTGTTAAATTGTTTCTATCATACAGTTGATTGGATTGAATATTGTCATAACTCAGCGTTTGGGCTTGTCAAACGCAGTTCGAATCCGCCTCGGGCTTAATTTTGTTTATTATTTACTGAATTGAATTTTTGAAAATATCTTAAATAATTGTGATGAATTGAATAACTGAAATTTTTTTAAATAAAAATTGTTTTAAAGAAGGAAAATAATTCTTGAGATAAAAATGTTTTAGTTCTATGATGAAAAATTCATTCTTAAATTGTCAATATAACTAGCTATAACGACACAATTTTATAACATTTTAAGAGTGTTGTTATTAAGAATTTTATATCATTTGAAAACTTTACTCCAATTAGTTGTGCATTCAATGAATTTTCAATGAAAAAGGAAATTGTACTACAATAAAATCAAGTGTGGTTGATTACTGTATTAGTAGTGTAGAATTTTTGAAACATGTCATTAATTTTTCTGTATTAGATTTTAGTAAGTTATATTCTGATACACATATGCCATTATTGTGTGAAATAGGTGTAAATACTCAGACTCAGAATGTCTTTAATTCTGTTAATACTGATTCAATTGAAAAATCTATTATTGATTTTTCCTGTACAAAAACAAAACCTTGGGTTACTGAGAAATCGGTTACATTTAAAAAAAAAACATTGATATGCACGAATCAAAGTAAAAAACCAAAGAAAAGGATTGATTTGAATATTTTATAGCCCGTAAAAAATATCGAAGATCAAAATGGTTATATAGAAAGTATGGGTCGGTCATATTCAAGGAAGATGTTCGGGAAAGTGAACGTAAATATAAAAAAATTATGGACAAAAGCATGAAACGGTATAGAAAAACTATAATGACAAAAATAAGAAAACTAAGGAGGAATGACCCGAAAAACTACTGGAAAATAATAAATAAAAAAGTTAATAATAAAAAATGTAACGTTAATATTAATGAATTTTATGAATATTTTAAAAATAATAATAAGGGTGGCGTAGAAAGTAACGAATTTGTACCACATGTGGATTCAGGTGCAGATGAATACTTGGATGGTGTTATAACTGAAGAAGAAGTAAAACAAGCTATAGCCAATTGTAAAAATAACAAAAGTGCTGGAAGTGATTGTATTTTTAATGAATACATTAAATCCTCAGCCAGTCTTATGTTGCCCATTTATGTAACATTATATAAATAGTGCCTGCTTGGGAGGGTACCAGTTGAAATTGACACCCCGAGAAAACCATTGTCAACCGACGCGAAGCGGAGGTTGACAATGGTTTTCGAGGGTTGTCAATTTCAACTGGTACCCTCCCAAACAGGCACTATTTATTTTATTATACTGAATGTCTTAATTTTATAGCAAATGTTACTGCTTTTATGTAGAAAAGACGTTATTTCTACGGCGAACCGTACGCGCATAATTTACGCGCATGTAACAATTTGTTCTATCGGCCCGTTGCCAAGTGTGTTGCTAACGCTGAGGGTATGAGAACGGATTGTCAACTGCGTCTAAACCAATCAGATTTCAGTATATAACATGAAAGTATAATAATATTCAATGTTGTGTTTGAAACTGCAATATTACCTGAAGCTTGGATTGTAGGTAATATCCTGCCCATTTATAAAAAAAAGGTAATGATAATCTCCCAGAAAATTATAGGTCAATTACTCTTCTTAGTTGCATGAGTAAATTATTTACATCTATATTGTCCAAACGTTTAAACATAAGCCGATCAACAAAATATTTTGAATGAAAATCAAAGTGGTTTCAGATCAAATTATTCTACTGTAGATAAAATATTTACTTTACATTCTTTGATTGAATTATCTTTTATGTTAAAAAAGAAAGTGTATTGTGCATTTATAGATTTTAAAGCTGCTTTTGACAATGCATGGAGAGTAGGACTATGGCAGAAGCTTATACAAAATGGTATTACTCGAAAATGTTTTGATGTAATAGTTAAGATGTATTCTGAATGTAAGTCGAGAATTCCTGTAAATAATAATTTTTCTGCATATTTTCCAAGCAGAATTGGAGTACGACAAGGGGAAAATCTATCGCCTTTTTTGTTTGCTTTATTTCTTAATGATGTAGAATCCTTTTTGATAACATCTAACAATATTGGTGTTTCTACATATCAATAAAATTAAACATTAGCTTGTGATATTGTTAAAATTGTTGATTATTTTGTATGCTGATGATACAGTTTTTCTCTCAGAAACACCTGAAGATCTTCAAAACCAACTTAATAGTTTTCTATTTTATTGTCAAAAATGGAAACTGGAAGTTAATACCGAAAAAACAAAAATAGTTATTTTTACCAAAGGGACGGGTGAAAAATGTTTTTTATTACAATGGAAATGAAATTGAGATTGTTAAAAACTTTAAATATCTTGGAGTTATATATTCATCATCCGGTTCCTTTATTCAGACAAAAAAAAATATGCAACTGAAAGAGCTACTAAAGCTATGTATGGGATTCTGAAAAAGGGTAATCAATTGCATCTTTCTTTAGATAATCAGTTACATTTGTTTGATAAGATCGTAGTTCCTATACTGTTATATGGCTGTGAAGTATGGGGATATAGTAATGTTGAATAGAAAGAATACATGTTAAATTTTGTAAACTTCTTTTTCATCTTACGTCTTCTACTCCCAATTATATGATATATGGAGAATTAGTGAGAGTACCTTTAATTGTACATATCAAGACAGGAATTATTGCATATTGGTTAAAAATTATCCATTGAAAACAGTCAAAATATTGTTATATAATGTATAGTTTACACTATGCTAAATATGTAAATGGTAAAGAATCTAAATGGCTAAAGAACTTGAAATCAATTTTAGATGACAGTGGGTATAGTAATATTTGGATAAATAACCAAGTAGTTAATGAAAATTGGCCCAAACTCATGAAGGAATGGTAATGTAATGCATTACTTTACAATGTAATTCGCCCCAACCCTGTTCATGACCAATATATAAAATATATTCTGTCATCTCAAATAAGCATAATTTCATTATATAGTGACTTGTATCGTGAAATAATGTTGATGTGTTTTCACTCGTAATAATGGGATCCATGTTACTCGTTGGATGAGAATTGTACTTTTAAAAGTAAATTGTACTTTTAAAAGTGAATTTTGTCCGTATCTTACGGTCACTGCTATATGATCCTCTAGCTGCCACCGTATTATCTCGATATAACGAGGGGATTTCTTTTCCTTCTTAAATATGTACATTCTCTACATTCTCTCATCTTATGTTTATTTGAGTATGAGTTATAATTTCTGTTACTTGCTGTGTATTGCAATAAAATTACAATATTGTAGAGACTATTTTACATTAAAAAAAAAAAAAATACTGAAATACTTAAATTTTTTTAGGGGGTCATTATTCTACAGGGGTCACTTTTCTTCGTGTAGGATGAGCTCCTTTTTATAAAACAAAAATGACAATTATTCTTCAGGCAAAAGGGTAATTTTTCTACGTAGAATAATGACCGGGGGGGGGGGGTCATTATTCTACGTAGAAAAATGACCCCCGGCCATTATTCTACGGGGTCATTATTCTACTTTACACCGGCGCACAAAATCTTGCGCTAGTGTTGGACTGATTAACCTTATCTCCACATATCATTTGTCAGTCATTTTTACATGTGCACAAACTCCACTGCACTTCACGGGGCTGGTGTTTCAAATAATTTCAGATGCAAGTAAAATGTCCGGGAAATGTTTTTGGAATCTGATATTTGTATAGATTGTGTTCGGAAATAAGATGAATCAGTCCAAAACTAGTGCATTTTTCTGCGCCTTAAATTGCAAGATTTCTTTTTTAATGATAGGCACTGTAGCTCTCCGGCTTGTCAACCCTACAGATCTGTAACCAAGTGCATTCACAGTGTACATGTAAAGCTTTGAATCCCTTATACATGTATAATGAATAGGATATAAAATTTCAAATAAAATCATTTGGAAAGCCCACCCAACTTCTGACGAAAACAGCCAGTTTTCAAAAATAAAAGGATGAGGATACAGGTTCAAATTATCCAGAATATAAATTTTCTATATATATATAAATATTGGCACTTAAATTTTTATTTTTACACTTAAGAGAGGGTATAAACTCTCGTAAAGTCACGACGACAAATTTTACACGTAAGAATCTAGTAAGATTTTTTGTAAAAATTAACAAAAATCTAAGTTTTCCCGTACTATAAAAATTAATCGTAAGATTTTTTTGTGAAAAGGGCTACAGATTCATACGGTGGGTGACGAGGAAAAGCTATCTATTTCAGATTCCTTTCCTATGTATCACGAGTAAATATGACGGACTCTGAGTGAACGACATTATCAAAGTAATGGAAGTATTTTTTGTACACGTGTGTAAAATTTAAATGAAAAGAATCAATACTAGTGTCTTTATATAAATGTATGTAAAATTATGTTTATTTTTACAGCAACTCTTATTTAAAATAGATAATGTTATATATATGTACAATACGCACTTGTACAACGATCTACAAAGATCTACTTTTTGCCAAATGTCACTATCGAAATAGTTCAGCTAACATAAAAAAAACATCCATAGCATAAACAGAATAAAAGGGCACACGTGAAAGATTTTAAACAAAACAATAAATCATTAATATTTATGGTTTTCCATTGTCGACCAGGAAAAATTATTTTATATATATATATATATATCTTGCATGAATATGTACATGTACATGTAAATGTTAAGATATGTTTAGGTACATATCTATATCATTTCAATGCTTCTGGTGAGTCTCGGAATCTAACCCCACGGGACGGTCGGTGCTTGCACTGTGTGAGGTAAACAATGATCGAGACTGATTTTTTAGGTTAAAAAAAGTAAAGACCTCGTGCATTAAATATATACAAATACTGTACTTTCATCATAGGTAAAAACGATAGATGATGAAGGTACAAAAGTTGATCATAAAGACACCAAGACAAGCACGGTACCTAGATCTCCTGGCGTAATATATAAAATTAAACTTGGTTTGAAAAATATACGTGTGTATATATATATATATATATATATATATATATATATATATATATATATATATATATATATATATATATATATATATATATATATATATATATATATATAAAAAGAACGTTAAAGATTATTTCTTCAGCCATAAACTATAATTAAGTAAAGAGAAAATCAAACTCTTTTAGCTGTTAAAAAGACATATTTTTTCTATTCATTTAATATAATTACAGAACTCTTTTTCTCTAGGAGGGTAATGTGTCTAGGAGGGTAATGTGTCTAGGAGGGTAATGTGTCTAAAAATGCTTACGCCTATCCAGCCCTCTACATTTTGACGATACTATACATGTAGCACATGTACATGTACGAATAAACGCCATTTAGTACCAAACATTCTCGTTAGTATTAAGGTAGTACAAAACAGATAAGCGAACATTTTCCTATAATTCAATTTTTCTGAAATGTTTATATTTTATTCTTTGGAATGAAATCTTTAAAGATGTAAAATTTGAAAAAAATCCGACCTCACAATCTTTATTTTTTTATCCACATCGCTCCAAACATACCATTTGAATCTCCTTTCAGTGAATTGTAAAACGAAGTAGTCATTGTTATAATCTCCTATGACATTAAGTTATTTTTCAATATATTACAAATGTTTGTGCTGCTATTTATAGGAGACCTTCTTGTTACTTAAAGACACTGAAATAAATTCTAACTGATAACTTAAGGTAATTTCTGATGCAATATAATGTAAAACTAGCGCTTGTGAATTCACTTTAAGACGAAAATTTGCAACACTAAACGGTCTCTCAAATGAATATTTATAATTCAAATTTGAATAAAATTTAACAGTATGATTGTCATGACACTGTAATTAAAATATATCAAAATCAAGGAAATTAAACCATTGGTTTTAGATTAATTAAGGTTTAAGTACTTTTTACGGGAGTGAAAATTGATAAAAATCCAATATGACGTCATCATATTGACCTTTGACCTATTTATATGACCTTGAAATTTGTTGCATACAAAGCCTAAACACTGATGGTGGATGTGTCCAAATTTCAGGTCTTTACATTGAAAGGAACACAAGTTGCGTATTTTTAAATGATATAAGGCTAAATTGCAAAAAAATCATATGAACCAAATGTAGGTTTCAAAATTATCAAAATATGTTGTACCTCAATTTTTTTCGGCCTTGAGTAATTGATGGGTATGAGTTATATTTTTTTTCTTAAGATATTGGATTAGAATTAATTTTTACATAATATTAAGTCATTATTTTATGTATTTGAAAAAAATATTTTAAATAAATAATTTCAAGGGTGTTTCGTACTACCTGAAGGTTGGGCGCCTGTAAAGTGGGAAACGAAATCGAAACGAAACGAAACGAAATCAATCGATTCGGAAACCAATCGAAACGAAACGAAACCAAAAAATCGAAACGAAACGGAATTTTAACAAAACTAATATCAATTTTGACTATTTGAAAGTGAAAATAAATTTATTGAAATAAAATTTTGAACCATTAATATAACTACCTGTATGTTTCAGATTGCCGGTGTAAATTTTTACGCCGATCATCCGATATTTGCAAAAATTATATCATTATGTAAATAACTGATGTACATTCTTATACCTTTTTATGTTTCTAATTGGTTTCATTAATGAATATTCAGACGTTTAGAGAGAGAGAGAGAGAGAGAGAGAGAGAGAGAGAGAGAGAGAGAGAGAGAGAGAGAGAGAGAGATGATGATGATAATGATGATGCTTACGGAGACATGCTAACCACAGTTTTCTTTCTATAGATTTGAAATATTGTAAAAATGAAACGATCGAATACAATGTAATTTAGAGCATACTGGTTGGTTACCAGTTTCCAACATATAATAAGAATTGTTCTGATATGTATAGAATGAGTTTGGTCGTCGTATTTTGACAAAATTAACTTGCATTATTAAGAGGTTTTTTTTTTACCTGTGTATTACCTTAAATTAAACATAATCCTCTCTTTCTTTCCATTTCACAAGCATGCACATTGTATTTGATTCATTTTTACAATATTTCATATCAATATAAAAAAATTGTGTGGTTGGAATGTCTCTGTAAATACTGTAAACGTACTATATTTAGCGTGTACGATATTTGGCGGAATATGGTTTTTCAACAAGTTAGCATGAATTTGATTTAGCGCATTTCTGAAAGTAGCTTTTTATCTACTTATATTTTACATTTGGCGATGTACTTGATTTGCAGACGCCGTTTTCCGCCAAAAACACTATATAGAATACACAGCCAAAGGACTACAGCCAGTTATTTAATACGTTTAAAATCATAATCTCTCTCTATCTCTCTCTCTCTCTCTCTCTCTCTCTCTCTCTCTCTCCAAACTTGAGTGCGTATATACTTTGATAAGTCGTGGATAAGTTCTTAAGGCATATCATACAGGTACATGTAGCCACATGAACATAAAAACATAAAAGTACATTTCTCTCTCTCTCGTTCTCTCTTTCTCTCTCTCTCTCTCTCTCTCTCTCTCTCTCATGAAAAAAAAATAAACTCATGAAAGATATTAGAATGTAAATCAGTTTTTTATTGTATTATGTATTTTTTTTTCAAATTACTGGTATTCGGCTCAAGAATTTACAACGGCAATTTGACAAATACATTGACGCATGCTGACTGACGTTTTCCATACTAATTGTTAGACCATAATTTATCACTTAATTGTCTACGGACTTTTTCGTTTTTACATGTACATGTATTCCCGATTACGACAAAGAGCACACGGCGGGTGTGACCGGTCAGCAGAGGATGCTCACTCCTCCATGGCACCTGATCCTCCCTCTACCTTTTTTTGAGGTCCGTGTTGCTCTGCTTTGAATTTGTATTTCGTTTTATGGATTTTTGAAATGGTTGACGGTTTGTTATTGTCATTTTTTCATTCAGGTTGTTTTACATGTATTTATGGTTTAAAAATTTATTTCAGTGAATTTATTTTCACCTTTATGTAGTCATAATTGAATTTTAGTTTTGTTAAATTCCGTTTCGTTTCGATATTTGGTTTCGTTTCGTTCGGTTTCGTTTCGATTGGCTTCGTTTCGTTCGGTTTCGTTTCGCACTTTACAGGCGCCCCTGAAGGTTAGGATTTCTGGCCCCAGGATCATGAAGCAATCTTGGACTTAATTTAGTCAAATGTGTACACTGTCATATTGTCTTGTGATTAAATACATAAAAAAATTAAATGCTTTTAAAATGTGTCTCTATACTATGTTGAAAATTACAAATTTAAAGCTTATATTGTAACATTATGACAAGTTATAATTTTATAAATGACTGAAATTTGGACTTACATGCAAGTCTAAAAATGCCTCATGATCCCAAGGCCAGATGCTGTCAACAATTTGTTTGTTTTTTTACTTTGCGATTTCATCTAAAGTGAGGACAAAAAAGCCCACCTTTTAATGAATGACATAACATTTACGTGATAAATCAAAAATAGATTAAGAAGGATAACCCTTTTGTTTCATTATTCTAATTGAATAACACAAGGTATTATTGTGTTGTAAAGGATTATATATGATTGGAGCCTAAAATGGCCCCCTAAAATGAACATCATCACTTTACCGCAATTCTTTGTTTTCTTTGTACAAATATACATGAAAAGTATTTTCATATTTTTCATTTAGATTCAAGAGCCCACAATTTAGAGTTATGGTATCATAAAGTCAACCTTTTTCCGCCATTTTATAAAAAATCGGCTTGTTTTCAAGCAGTTTTTCTTGCAAAAAACATTGAGCATAGCTTTAGCAAACAAAATATTTTCATCAGAGATGTATCTATCCAAGACTTACATGTGACCAAAAAATTTTCCTTGCTCAAAGTGTCGCTCTATATTTCCGTTTGGAAAAAAAGCTCAGAAAAATGTCAATTTTTGACTCATTTTGATTGAATTTTAAAAATAGCGTCACTTTTGACGTCATATAATGCCAGTGAGTGCAAATAAATAAAAAAAAAGGTGAAAAATGTATGATCTTTTATCAACTCTTTTTAAAAAATAACCTAATCAAGACAAATGCACATTCATGTCCATTCAGTCTGAATTGAAAAGGCTGAAACAATTGGTCATTTACTTTTTCTGGTAGAACATACATGTATCAGAAAATTTACAAAAAATTAAGGAATTAAAATTGTCATCAAAATGCTCATAATATCAGCGCTTATAACTATTGAGTATTAATTTTGTGAATTGAATTATTCTTATAAGAGTTATGGGACTTATACTACAATGTACATGTTCCTTGATCTTTAAGTCACTCTACATATTACATAATAATGGATCAGTTATATCACTATTCTCCCTCATGCTTTATCTATTTTAAACCTAATAAAAAGTTCTAGATAATGAAATCATCCAAACTGAATGATCATTTCGTAATTCAGTGTGAATGATTTAATTTTTAACTTTCACTCAAATTGATTAAAATATATTAAGTTTTCTTGAAATTAATTAATCATGCACTTGCAAAGCATTAAAAAAATGCATATTTTTTAATAACAATTTTTACTTGTTTCTGATATTTTTGTACATTTACATGACATCAGTGATTTATACATAATATTCACATTTATTTTGCTTGAAATTGATTGTATAAAAATTGTATGAAAATCCACACAGTGACAGTAAAATCGAATAAAAAAAAATCACAAACTGCCTGGTACACTCAAATTATTAATATTTTAAGTTCATGAACATTGCATCATGCATGACATGCACATTGTGCATTTAAAACCAAGTAAATACATGCATCTAGTACATTATCGGTAATCAAGTCTTTTGTCCAAACAGTCATATTGTAAGGAAAGGAACAAAATTAACATTATCAGTGAGAGGACTTAAATAAATGATAGTTGAAATAATGAAATCATAAATAAGGTGGGGGGGGGGGGGGGGGCGAGGATGAGAAACATATGATTACATGCATGCATTAAATTTACATCCCAATTTTAAATTTCAGTATGGTTTCTTCCCATTGAAAGTTATTTTCATCCACTGGAGTATGCAAGGTTTTCTCCATGAACTCACATTGTCCATCATAATCTACAGTAATTATAGAATGTGTTCGTGTTCCATAGCGGCGCTCTGGAATATTTACAAACAATGGACTGAATTGGTCCACATTTCTTGCAATGTCTGCTTCATTTCCATTCGGATGAGTGATTTCAGCTTGTTTCCTCAAAACTGGATCTTCTGAATATTTTGTTTTGTCCTTCAAAAACTCCAAAAGTTTGCTTGTTAATTCAGATTTCTTGTCCATTTGATTAAACTGTCCAATTATATCCATGAAACTCTTTATCCCTTTCTCAACTTTTTGCCACGGTGTCCTTGCAGATAAGGAATTCCCTAGACCTAAACAGTTATCAAATAATGGTGGTATTTCCCCGTACTTCAAATCACTGTCTCTGTTATTGAAATAAGCCAATTCAGTATGAGGGGATCTGCAATCCAACAGTACGAGATGAAATCCATTATAAGAATCCTGTTTGGGCTTTACACAGTTCTCGATGTAGGTCTGACAGTCGAGATCACATGAGAGGAAATCTCTAACCAGACAGCCCCTGCTCTTTCTATCTTCTTCTGGAATTTCTTTAATGTTTAGCAACACACCAACTTTTCCCATTTTAGACATACCTAGCCACGTACAACCCTCAACACCGCTCTGTAGATCCTGTCCACTCAGACAATTTTTATCGCTGTCCCAGTAATCCAAAGGTTTTGTTGAACGGTCAAATTCTTCATCTCTGTTATTTGCAATAATCAGTCTGTACTTGTTTGGCTGTGGGTTGTCATCAAAATAGAGAAATAAAACGCACATTATGATCCTAGCTTGACTTTGGTCTTTTAAAAAATTATATCAAAACAGAAAGTTGGGACCTTTGCCCAGTATCTGGAAGATCGAACCCGACTATAATTGAATGCGGGACGGTTCGCCCCGAAAGACCTTTCGCACCGAGACGTTTCGCCCCGAGATGTTTCGCGCCTATTAATTAAGTGGTAATTATGCAGTAAACTAATTAACTCCATTAACTTCTAGCTGGACATGGAGGGCCTCCAAATTATAATTATCCAAGTTATAAAAAGGGGGAAAGCTGATTAGACATTTAACTATGATTGCTTAATAATCATAATTATATATGCACGCGGATAATGATTTAATACATTATATAAATTCAGATTTTTTTCAAAGACAATTAAAAAAAAAAGGTTTTTTAATGCAGTCAATTTTAATATTTTGTATAAATATTTATCTTAAAACATCGCATTATATATATCGTTCTAAAATTTTTATATGATGAATTGCGAAGTATTTCATATTAATATTTACTCATTATATTTACTTAAATTAAAACATTGTGTATAAATGAAAAAAAAATTGTTTTCCAATGACGATTTATATATAAAACCTGGATAAAACGACACTAAAAGTAAGCAAAATTAACGTTATATTTTTTAATTGTCATTGTTTTCAAGTTGCATATTATATATATCGTTATAAATTTTTATATGATGAATTACGATGTATTTCATCATGTCGCATATGTATATGTAACCTCTAGTTCTCATAATAACACCCGTCTCATAATTAATTTCTCCTCTTTAGCTTGTCATGGAGCGCCTCCAAATTAATTATCACACTTTTATTAGGAGACCGATTCAGAACTTAATAATGATTGCTAAATAAACATAATTATATATCTTCACGTGGATAATCGTTTTATACAATATTAAAGTTATCAGTGAATGTGCCACAATAAACACGATCATATGTTTTCAATAAAGTCAATATTAATTACACGCATATATATTTATTAATATATATTTATTTATAAATATTTATCTAAATATTATTATTTTTAAAACATCGCAATATATATAAGAATAATATATAATAAATAATATAGGTGCGAAACGTCTCAGCGCGAAAGGTCTTCAGGAGCGAAACGTCTCAGCGCGAAACGTCCATAGGAGCGAAACGTCCCGTTACCCTATAATTTACATGTCAAATAAATGAAGTGTTAATCAGAAATTCGGGAGGGGTGCAAAAAACGAAAATCTTTAATAACCGTTGAACGGCCTTAATGTTAAAATTTGTATGTTTCCAATGTCATTTGTTTTCTTTATATTTTCGAACTTCAACCTTTTTTGTAAGTTAATTAATAGTGTATTAAATGAAATTATTAAAACGCACGTACATGTATATGTTTTTGCACAACCTCTCGAAATACTTAGACTTTTTAATTGTTAAAGATTGTTCACTGTCAGGAGACATTTTAGATCAATTTCACCAAGAATATTTTCTTTTCTCTAACGATGAAATAAAAACCTTGGTAATTCTTGCTATATTTCTTATTTATAGTAGCAAACATTTTCATCCACTACATGTACATGTAAGTATATTTTCTCCAAATTGAATATATTTCTTTAAAAATCAAAAAGGGAATAAATCAATTTATTCCCTTTTTGATATACGCATTCCTTTTACTTTAAAAATTACTTTCAAATGTATTGTTTAACTCATTACATGTAACATCTTAACGTTCAATTACATAGTAATGTACCCATAATAAGTCATGCATGTTTACATCATTTCCTTTCTTTTTCCAGCATACATATAATATCCTATGTCTAATATATTTAGCCACATTTCTACCTTGCATAAAGTTAGTTTGGTCAGAATCAATGAAATTTAATTATCTAATCTACATATCTTTAGTTTCATTATAACACTGTCAAAGTGAACCAAGTGCTATTTCTCAATCAGTATTACATGTAAAAAGAAAGATTCATCTCGATCTTTTAAAGAAATGCTCTGTTTTGTCAACCTTAAGCTTGGAAACATACGTGCATCTGGTGACTTAATGACGCACTAAGAATCGAACCAATGCAGCAATATATATTAATATCAATTTATAACGTCTGTAAACAAACATATAATATTTAACTGTTTACATGCGCGTAGTCGTATCAGGTCAGTAAATATAGTCTATGTTGATTAAACGACTTTTAATGAAACGTAAAATTTGTTTTTGTGAACTACAAAAACTGTCTTGTCTTCTCAATTTTGCAGGAATATTCTGCATCTAATGAATATTCTACTGAATATGCCGGCGCGTCTTTTAACCACAATGAACCACAATGAACCGCAATGAACCACAATACAATGAACCGCAATGAACCTCAATGAACCACAATGAAATCACAATGAACCACAATGAATTTGTATTATTGAATATGCAGCATCATAATTATACCAAAACACCTCGCCAAAAAAAAAAACCCACCCCAAACCACACAAAACTAGGGCGGCGTGGAAGGGCCAGGTGAAAGAAAAATAATTTTTATTTGTTCGGACGAATTACGATTTGTTCGAACGAACTAGGATTTGTTCGGACGAATCAGTTATTTCTTCGGACGAATTAGCTATTTGTTCGGACGAATTACGATTTGTTCGGACGAATAAGCTATTTGTTCGGACGAATTAGGATTTGTTCGGACAAATAAGTTATTTGTTCGGACGAATTAGGATTTGTTCGGACGAATTAGCTATTTGTTCGGACGAATAAGTTATACTTACATAAAACAGCATTTTTGATGAGCAATTTATAAGACTATCGGATCTGGCAATGATATAGATTATGAAGGGGGAAAGGGTCTGTAATCAAGCCACCCCTTTCCTAGAATGTCGTTTTTCCTCAAATAATAACACCTCAATGTTATACATGTACTAGTCACTGATATTTCAAGGGTGTTGGAACAGGGGCGGCAGAGGCGGTCGCCGCCCCAATAATTTTGCCTAAAAATGAATTCTGAAAAAAATAAGACTGAATTGAAATTTAATAACGGTAATCTGTATTAATTGGAGCAACGATGATAACGGCGATTTATGTACAATGGAGCGTCGAAGGGTAACTTCATTGTTTACATAGTCAAAAGTTGGGTATATATACATGTACCTGTTTCTGACGTGATTTGAAATCAACACTGAGTGAATTAATTAGATAGGTTTGCCATTAAAGAAATCTCGTTATTCAGCTTTGATGATCAATTACAAGTTGTAAGTTAGAAACAACTGATATTATTATGGGCTATAAAAATAGAACCATTTTAACAAGACCTTGGACTTTCAATAGGACGTAGCTATCTATTTCTTGCGTCAAAACAAGTTAAAATGACACTGGTTTCATGCGAAATATACACCGATTGTGTAGTTTTAGCTCAAAAGCCAGACAAATCGTGTTGATTTCAAAGAGCCATGGCTGAGTGGCCAGCAATGAAATAGACAGGCCTACGTCACATTGCTGTTTGACACAACTACCCAAAGTCCAAGCTCTTGTTAAAATGGTTCTATATACATGTAATATGTCACCACATGATTCACGGAAATCCATTTAAGGATTTTTAAACGTCTTTGAAGTGCAACAGAGACTGATAAGTTATATCAAATTTACGCGGACATAATTGGTGCTGATATATGCACATGTGCGGATCCAGAAAATTTTGTGAGCTGGGGGGGGGGGGGGGTTCGAATGGATATCTATGTTTGTCGAGGGGGGGGGGGGCTTAGCCTATTTTTGGTAACTTTACTATGTTAAGTTAAGAAATTTGAATTTTCCAAGCTCTAGATCCGCGCATGATGCACATAAACTTCTTTAATATAAATGTGAGTTGCGTTATCTTGATACACATTCTATGTCGTCAAAGGTAAGAAACAAAGATTAAGTGTAACTTTGTTTCGTTTCTTTTATAGTGCCATCAAAAAAGCGACAATATAATTTATCAAATTCAAGAATTTATAATTTGACACACTGTAGAATAACAACTTACATGTAAATCTGGTCCCCCCCCCCAACTTATCGATAAAATTCGCCGCCCCAATATGAAATATATCTTTCGACGCCTCTGTATTTATACAATATCTGACATATTTGCTGCTAGAATATAAGCTCAAGTCTCAAAATCTGTCACAATTTTGCATATCGATAAAGGGCGGAAGGATTATTATTTGTTATGGCATAGCGCGAAATTTTGTTTTAGTTTCTTTAAAAAAACCGGCGTTGCCTAGAATGGGCATCGCCATGGGCATCTAAATGGGAGTCGGGGGGGGGGGGGGAGGGCAAACAATTATATCTATCGATAAAGGGCTGAAGTAGCATTATTTGTTTTGGCATAGCACGAAAATATTTTTAGTTACTAAAGAAAACCTGCATTGCCTAAAATGGGCATCTAGACGGGTGGGGGGGGGGGGGGGGGCGGGGGCGGCAAACAAAATTATCTTTCAGACTCCTCACCCCCCTCTCCAACCGGGAAAATTTCGGGGATCTGCGCATGAGCTTGTAAACTGATTTAGACTCTCACATCTGCGTAACCATGATTATGAAATCTCTCCCTCTCTCTCTCTTTCTCTCTCTCTCTCTCTTCTAATAATTAACTTATGCAGACCAAATATCTTATTCGTCCGAACAAATAGCTAACTCGTCCGAACAAATAACTTATTTGTCCGAACAAATAGCTAATTCGTCTGAACAAATCCTAATTCGTCCGAACAAATCCTAATTCGTCCGAACAAATAATTAATTCGTCCGAACAATTAGCTAATTCGTACGAACAAAATAATCCTAATTCGTCCGAACAAATCGTAATTCGTCCGAACGAATAACTTATTCGTCCGAACAAATATTAAGAATTATTTATTTGTTCATCTGGCCCTTCCACGCCGCCGTACAAACATCATTCATCATAAAACATAAAATATATGATACATGTATCGTGCACATCATAGTCTACATGTACCTAAAAATCAGCAGCATGCATTGTGCACTAATGTACAATCATAATTTATTTAACTTGCTCGATTTTCATCCTTTAATCAGATTGACTCCTCCTTCTCGGTTTCCGCGTAAAATTAATGATAAAATTGTTGCATGGTTTTATAATATTTAAAATTAATCTTCGATTTAAAAAATGGGGGGGGGGGGGGCCTAACCCAATCCACACCTTTTTTACTTTGCAAACGCCTTTTTCGTATATTGACATAATATTATTTTGATTTTTACAGCAGAGTGTCTCTACCAATATTTTGATTGGAACAATGAAAAAATAAGAAAATGTGATTGAGAAATTTCAAATCCATCTATTGTAGAATCAATTTAAATTTTTCAGTGCCTTTTTCTGTGTTAAAACTACGAGCCAATTTTGTTTTTGTTTTCAATAAGTACATCGATCATTGGCACATTGTGTTGTACCACGTAGTAATCCCAGATAGAAGCACATCGTTGGCCCAACCTCACAATATGGTTGTATTATCGCCGTTGGGTTATCTTCATTGGGCCAACGGTGGTCCAACATGAAATACTGATAGTTGGTTATGTATTATGGGGCCAATGTTGGACTAACTGTTGGCATAAAATCATAAAACTCTTGTAGTTAGAGAGAGTATTTGTTGCGGGGTTGACATCAGCCCTGGGTTGGCCCAATGTCATGAATCTGGCTAAGCATCATGGGTAAACAACATCCGGGCTACTTTTCGTAATATCGTACATGTACCTGCGCCATTTTTCATTTAACATGATAGTAATGAGACCGATACCTTGCATATCTGCATCCAAATCGTAAGTCTATATGAGAAAGGGAAAAAACTTTTCTTCCAAGGATTGTCTTAAAGGACAGTCATTGAAAGTAAGTAGAATTTAAAAGGTTACTTACCAGTTATTTTAGTATAAACATCTTTACTTTAGCAAGAATGATGTAAACTCAATGACTTGTTATTCTTGTTAAATTCTTATTAGAAAGCTTAAACATATAGTGATTTACATGTACTTATAAATTTAATCGTAATATATGTTTACTCTTTACTGAGAAAAGTAACAAATGTTTTTAAATACTAAATACTACAGTTTTAGAGATTGTTCGAAAAAACAGAGCAACGGCTGATTCTATAAACAAAGGACATTGAGAACAATATCAATGGGAAAGATATGCCAACGAGAGGGGGAAGGAAGTAACGGGCACTACCGCAGAGAAGAAAAGAAGGGAGAAGGAGCCTCGGGAGAGGGAGCAGATGGAAAGTAGCAGTGCTAAAAAATACTATGGCATACCTGTGGTTTTACCCTCTTTGTTTTTTTTTAGACTTGCTTATTGATATCTTAAGTTTACTGAACTTGTGCATTCACATCAGAGCAGGGATAACACCATACATGTATTACTACAAGTGAGCATTAACTTCTCGGTTTTTTTTTATAAATGTTATCTTCATAAAGTGCATTCATGAGCAATAAAATATGTTACAATTTAATTATATTTTACTCTTTTCTTTTTGCTCAGGTATTTTTTGTCTTATATTGAAAGAATACAGTGGTCCAACAATGGCCCAATATTGTTCGTTTCATTGGCCCAACAATAAGACAACAAGTTGGTCCGATTAAGGCCCGATGAGCAAATTGCGGTTGGCCCGATGTTAATTGCTTACAATGGCCCAACCGTACAAAAGTGACGTTTGCCCAACATTAAAAGAATACAGTGGCCCAACAATGGCCCAATATTGTTTGTTACATTGGCCCAACAATAAGCCAACAAGTTGGTCTGATTAAGGGCCGATGAGCAAATTGCCGCTGGCCCAATGTTAAATGCATACGGTGGCCCAACATAAGGAGCATTGTTGGCCCAACAAAGGTCCAATGACGTCCTGCTATCTGGGATGTACTTGAATATATTTACATCTACGAATATGATTCCCTCTATGTCTTACTGAAACTTTAGTTAATTCATAGCTCTATAGAAACTAACAGGACTGATATCGACACGCCCCGTTTATCGATTGGTCGAAACCTACAGCGACCTAAGAAAAATCACGGACTCCACGAAATTATGATGAAGAGACGATTTGGCTGTTTCTTTTATCTGACGTACTGATGTACATTGACAGTAATTTAGTTAACTTAACTTACTTTTTACAATCAATTTATTAATTTGTTAAAAGAAAGATGTAAATATAAACAATAAAATGCTTTCTTTGTTGATTCATGCGTATTATGAATGTAGCGATCATTGCAGAAAAAAATGCATAACCCGCATAACCCGCGTTAGCGTCGCCACCTTCATATCCCGCATGAATCACCAAAGAAAGCATTTTATTGTTTAAATATATAACTATCAAACTATTGGGGCACAGGCGGAGTTTGAATGATAACAATTTTTAAAAACAAAAATAATTTTAGTTCCACTTGTAAAAATTGAAATTGATGTAAATATAAGTAATAACTAAGGAACCATTCTATTAATTTTATGGGGGTGACAGTCGGTTTATGATCAAATTTATCAAAATATTCGGGCTTTATTTGATTAGATCACGAGAGTCCGACTGAAGTGATCACTCGATCCATAAAAGTCGAAGAGTTATTCCTTATTCCTAAATTAACCCACCCACCCCCAACCCAATCCCCCTTCTAAATAAGAAAATAGAGGTTTGGCAAAGTAAATGCATTTTTTCTTTATAATTACCGATAGGTTATATTTGGTTTGCTATAGCTACAGTCAATACTTTATGGGAAGGTCAATCTCCTTCCCATGAAAAAAATTAAAAAACTTGCCTGAAATATCATGCCGAATATATTATACAAAAGCAAAACTTTATAACAAAACCGACAACACGATGTACAGCTATATCGGTCAACACATGAATATATATCTTTCATGATACGATATAAAGATAAAATAAATAGAATAAATGCATAAACACGGACGGCTATTTACCTATCCTTAAAAAATACTTTATTTTTCTGTAAAAATGAGCTTAAATTGGATAAAAGAATTGTGGGCGGGGTGATTACTCCAAATGTTATTGACTGAAAACGGAAACACCAAACTGTTTTTATTTCAAATACAGTTATATACTTGTAACTCTACAGGACAATCAACAGCCTTAAATAATATTGTTTGTTTCGATCTAGTTGTTATTATCAAATATCTATAGTATAATATTTCAGGTGCATAAATTTTGCACACATCTCTATGCAATCGAATACTGGGCATCAAACGCGTCTTTCTAGAGATGAACAGACATACCCACCATTCATTTCTCTTTGGAAAAACTCAATGACATGTTTTAGTTCCAGAAACCTTTCCAATTAAACGACGGAAGCGGTTATGCGTACGGTCTACGCATGATGAAGGATGTATGACATATCTATTTTTTTTCTTATAAAAATGCAGGATCATTTGATTTGTTATGAGACCATTGAAAGTCGAAAGTGAATTTCAAAGCAAGTGCTTACGAACAGGAATTTTAAAAGCTTCCAATTTAACCTCTGATGCGAAATAGGTTTTTAAAATTGTTAATATAATTGATTATTTCTATAGAAACGTTGAACTAAGTTCTTGCAAATATTTTTCACCGAGTGGTTTCTCTAAAGCACTTATATTTAATATACTAGTAGTTTGTATATTGTATCCTAATTTGATTATGATACGGCATCTAGACATTCTGGTAGAAAATATACATCTCGGTTATATGTACATGTATATCTCGACGATCCGACCGACAATCTAATTAATTTATTTATTCTGCCTGAAATTGAAAACTACAACTACAACGAAGAAAATCTTAAATGAATACCCCGCCCCCCGCAAAAAACCCCAAAAACAAAACCAAATCAAAAAAAAAAAACAACCCAAAAACCAAAACCAAACCAACCAACCAACCAACCAAACAACCAACCAACCAAACAACGAACCAACCAACCAATTAAACAAACAAACAAACAACCAACCAACCAACCAACCAACCAAACAACCAACCAACCAACCAAACAACCAACCAACCAACCAACCAACCAACCAAACAAACAACCAAACAAACAAAGCAGCAATTATAAATATTCAAAATTAACATTAAGTGCGTCTAGTTATAGGACACTTCAAAAAGTCGTGTGATCAACCGTTTATACAAGGAGTTATTTTTCAATTCGTTTTCAAATTAATTAATACACAGTACAATATATTTGCAAATCTGAAAAGTATATACAGGTATGCAGTATTAACTACATGTAAACGGTTCGGGATTTGCAATTTCAATTTGCGATAATGTAACTGCATTAATAAAATCGATTTTTCTAATTAATTTTCTGAAATGACCAATTCATTCTATGGTATCTAGACGCTTTGACGATAATCAATAACACAATTGAAATTAAAAGTGATGGATGAAGATGAAAATGGCGTCCTTTGTTTTCATAATTTGGATTTGGTCAATTTCACCTACAATCGGTATGTACCTGTTTGGAGTTTTTGAAATTAAAGCCAATTTGGAATTTTAATTGATATTAAATCTAGATTTTTTTGTAAAGCAATCTTGGTCCGTTAGAACGTTTATATTTTTCTATTATTTTGGAATAACTTGTTATTCTTGTAGAAGTTACCACAGTTATCATTTGGGTTCACTGCATAATATTTTTGTCCCTAGTCTACTTTAATGAGTGTATATTATACGTTTACTATTTGTCATTTATTCTGATTTGTCTTAAATAAATGGCCTTTCCTTTCTTGTTACCTATGAGTTACTGTTAGGATTTCATTAGTTATGCCAAACAAACATAAAAATCATTTCACATCTTTGAGCCTGAATGGAACAGATTCATACTGAATTACTCATTTTAAATCTGGCTATATGAGAGAGAGAGCGAGAGAGAGAGAGAGAGAGAGAGAGAGAGAGAGAGAAGCAGTTTAAAGCTGCTTGATCCGATTTCAATGGCTGTTAATGTTTCAGAAACCAATTTCCTAGGAAATTATAGCCTTCATAAAGCTAAAACACACATGTAGCTGTAAAATAAAGATACTGAATCATGTTCATGAGCCGCTATTTAATATGGAACATTAGAAAGTTTAAAATTCTTTCGGCTGTTACAAATTAACAAACCTCCCTTAATTTTGTCACATTTTATAAACCCTAAAACTTCTGGAACTCATTGATAATTAAAGAACGCATACTACTGGATTTTCATATCCTTTAAAACATCATGGCCAGTTTATTAGGGCGATCAAGTCTGTCCGTTTGTCCGTCTCATCGTCCGAGATCTCTTGCCCGGAGCCCATACTTCACCCATTGAGTGTCTAAGAAAAGGACGTGCAGTGACCTTGAACAAAGTTTCTAGATCTAAGGTTAAGGTCATAGCAGAATTATATGAAAAACCCATTTCCGGATCATATATTCTCTTCCAAGTGCCTTTGGTCAAACGATCTGCAGTGACCTTGAATGAAGTTTCTATGTCAGGGATAAAAGTCATATCAGACAAATCAATTTTTTTTCAGATCATATATATTTCCCTCTTAGCTCTATCTTGCTCTTTAAAATTTTTTTGACGTCATCCAGAAAAGTTCAAATTTCCGCCAGAGTTCGTGTGTACCAAACCAAATGTGCGTAGACGCAGAGGACTAAGGGTAGTATGCAGAAAAGTCCAGAAAATCTCTTATTGTCCTGCAACCCTTCTAATCAGTTACCTGTAGCTGTCCAAAAAGTTTATACTTATTAGACGGCTACAGGTGACATACTGGACTGCTGGACTGCTGCAGATAATAGGGGTAAACACAACAGCTAAGAAACACAACAGGAGAGAAAAGATTTCTCAAATTTCACGGGAATTTATCAGACTTTCACGTGCAAACTGCGTATAATATCAATGATAAATGAAGTTTACAGATCCAAATACCACGACAAAATCTATTGCACGAATTTTATAAACATATATATTTACTCAGTTGGAAGGGCTCGATTTACGTCGTCCTTTTAGATGAAATTGGATTATTTCTAAATCAAAACGAACATAAATCCAGGCACTGTATTAACATTTTATTCCTACATAGTCACTCCATCCTCTACAGTTGTTTGTACAAAAATGACCAATGTGCGGTGATTTCGAAATATATACCTTTGCGCATGATTTTTCATGATGCAATGTGGACTTATATGACTAATCCAAAAAAAATTGTTAAACATGCTTCATCGTCTTCACAGGTGTTCCTTTATGCACGCAATTAACCGGTTATCTTTATAAGAAAGGTAATTTCAAAAGATGTGACATGAAGAGAAGGAATGATAAAAAAGTAAAAATTATCATCTCAACTCAAAAAGACTCTTGCATTTACTTCTACAGATGACGATGTCAATATAATAACATTCTAGTCTAAAAATGTTTTTCCAATGATTCGTAGTACACCTGTTCATCCACATTTAACATACTATTTTTACAGTTCGAAAACAATGGTATGTATGTTTTTTTAAATTATTTTACTTTTAGTTTCAAAAGACGATTTCCCGCGCAAGCGCGGGAATTAACATTTTTTGACATTGATATGTCACAATGCTTAATATATTGAACCATAATTTTGTTTACATATTGTGTCCGAATTTTTTCTAAATTGCTTTCTTAGCCTATTTTTCAAAATTGAAATTAAAACAAAATTCCATGGCTGGACAATTAGAGGAGCAGGCAGAGTTGTAAATCTAAATCTCAGAATAAATGTAAGCTAAAATTAAGATTTTATTCTACTTTGAACCAGTGAGTGGGTATTTAGTGTGTCGTATCTCTAAATTTGTTCTTTGAGTCGTTAACTAAATATTCTTATCATAATCTTTTCCAAATAAGATTTTTAGATAGAACACAGTTCACCGTACTTTTACTTATCTGTTTACTTTATAAGGAGAGAGAGAACTTTATTACAAGAACAAACTTTGTATCAAATTTACGCTGAATTATTTTCCGCGATTCGGAAATCGTCGCGAACAAGGCGGAAATTGGATACACGCAGAAAAAACCTGATATACGGTAGCATTTTTGTAAAAACGTATAAAGTTTACTATTTTGTGAGCTTCACTGTATCAATATTGGGACGAACTACAACAACAATCAATTCAAATCCGATATTCAATTATAAAAACCCAGTGAATCCAAATATTTGGGCCATCGCAGCAACAGCGGTTTTCAAATTATAAGCATTGTCAAATTTTCAAAAGCAAAAAGTCGATAAGCTAGCTTCACTTCCATTATGATCGATCGAATGTGGTACAAGTATGATATCACACGTTGTTTAAACTACTTTTAAAATCGCTTTTTCTGTAATGACCAATCACCTGTAATTACGAACTTATTAGAGATGGCAAATGTCGACAAAATGGCGCCTTTGCTTTCCAAGATTTGGCTTTGGTTAACGTTAATTTCTCTAAACGGTATGTACATCTATAACTAGCTTATTTAATCTGACGTCTACGACTAGTATATTAAAATTAAAATTAAAGTCAAATTTACATATGTTGACGACGCGTATTTTTATTGAAAAGCGTAACATATTTTACAATTCTTTACAGGAGTATCCAGTCTTGTTTACCAACATACGAATTTTCAAAGACACCTTTATCCTGTGCATGACAACGGGACCTCTACTGTCTTCTCCAGTACAATGCCCACTGCCCAAGACTGTATCAACCAATGCCACAACCAGCCATCATGTGAAACTTTGGTATACGACAAAATTTCCTTCAAGTGCTCATTGTTTGAAGGAAAAAACGTAGGGGAGGGAATCACTAGTAATCAAGTATATTATCAGGTCTTGAAGAAAACTGTGCATCAGGATATTATTGGTAATTATAGATTACATTATCTACTTTTTTCACCAGAAGATTATTTGTTACTTATTATCTAGAAGTTATTTACTAGCTACATGTAAAAAAAAATCCCGTGTTACCTGAACGGCGGAAGTTACATACATGTATATATATATATATATATATATATATATATATATATATATATATATATATATATATATATATATATATATACAAACCATCAATTTTAACAAATTATGAACAAATTTTGAAAAAATAATACGCATATGTGACTTACTAGCTAGTACCATTTTAAAAAAAAATGGAAGTTTTGTTAAAAGATATGATGATATATTAAATATGTGTATTATATATGTGAAATATTCATAGACAAAATTAGGCGCATTGTATTGAGAGTTTAACCAGTCACTCTTACAGCTTGTTCTTTGTGTTTGTATATTATACATCATTAGCAATTCTACTTGAAGTATTTTTGTTTAAGTTAAGACAAAAAATGAGAGAATGTTTAGTCTGTATAATAAATATATAACTAGTAACTGCATGTGTACAATCCTAATCACACAATTCTTAATCCTACATGTATATCAATTATTCTTTAGCGCGTTGCGTTTGTTAAAAACAAAAATTACCTTTTAAACCTACCTTGAATTGCTTGATTTAAAGGGGCATGGTCACGATTTTGGTCAAAAATTATTTTCCGATTTTAATGTTTACAATGCTTCAGTAATTAAGATATTTTTAATAGGCATGATTTACATGTACAAAGCTTGCAATTCTTTGCTATGTAAACAAAGCGTTTATTTACATTTTGAATGTCGATGTGAAAATTCCAGTTCTAGACCTAACATGAATGTCTCAAACGTTAGGAACCTTTTATTTATGCTTATAATGAATAAGAAGCTAGACAAATCAGTTTGAAAAAGTATTTGTACTGGTATATTGAACCTTTGAAAACAGAAAAAGGGAACGAGCCTTGTTTACCTAACAAAAAAATTGTGAGCCCTGTATCTTGCTTATAACTCTAAGACTGACTCTCAAATTTCTTTTGATCATTTGATGCATTTCTGATGCATTTTAAGAAATAAAAACAGAAAAAAGAATTTGACCAAAATCGTGACCATGCCCATTTAAGTGCTAATCAGATATTCATAGATTTTTTTTATTGTATAGATAAAATTAATTATGTTTTTTAAACGTAACACTAAAAATTTAACGACTTTTAAAAAGCTCATGCTAACCACCTGTGTAACGGAGACAGTCCTGGATATTTCTACAACGAGTCGGTACCGGTTTGTTACAAAATCGATACTCAACCCAGGTTAATGGATGATGCTGTGATGTTTTGTGGAGAATCGGGAGGGCACCTTTTACGAGTAGACACAGAAATCAAACAGAAGTTTGTAGAGAGCCTAGACCTGAAAACAACAAGTAATTTTTTTATAACTAGTCTTTATTTTTCCTGATTCGTTCATGAATGTGAAAATTTAATTCATGTAAATATCTCGAGGTTTACGGAATTGCATGTCCATGCATCTTTTTTTCCGAATTGTGTGTTAAAATTCAAGAAAACGTTTATTTAATTGTTGATAATTTTCGTTTAGGTTCTATTTCAAAGTATCGCATTGATGGCAGAAAGATTAATACAATCTGGACATTTTCAAATGACCAACAAATAACACGATTTTATTGGTATCCAGGCGAGCCTGCTGATAATGTTGTCTCTATTGGACTAAGGGTTGGACATAGCGGTAAATGGGACGATATTAAGCCCAGTATTCTTCATGGCTGTATTTGTGAAAAGGATATTATATTCAATTAACCATAATAATCGCCGTGTAGATTTTTTTTATCAGTTTGTGTCAGATATTTCTTTAATAAAAATGTGAAAACATAAATTCATTTATGACTTTTATTATAATGTTTGTGTAAACCATTAATATCTTATGATTTATTTATCAAGATAAAGTGTACATGCTAGATATCGCTACTTAAATAAAAAAAAACAGCAATTTAATCAGTTTGACAATATAAATCATTGCTTGTTTTGACTTATTTGTATTTCAACTTTATTTTTGTGGGATTTATCACTTATAGATTTTAAAATAAATTCGGATCCATTTTTCAGAATATTTATTATTGATAAATACATATAATATATAATAAAATTATTAGTTGTATTTTTGATGAACATGTTTCTTGATTTTTAAGGAAACTTATGTGTGTTAACAGTAGATGTTTTGGACTCAACGTATCAATCCGTTGTTTAAAATATTATCTAAACTAATGCAAATGCTGTATAATTACCAAAGTGTAATTCTTTTTTGTATGTTTCAACTTCAACTACATGTACATACATGTACAACAATTGTACAGAAAATTAATGTACCGATCAGACCCAACCTCACAGAAAGTAAACCCAGACTAAACCCTGGGTTTACTTTCGGGGTTTACTCTGAGTTTACTAGAGCAGACCCAGAGTAAACCCCAATTAAACCCAGAGTAAACCCCAAGTAAACACAGAGAGTAAACCTCGATCAGAAGAAGACCCCTGAGGCAGACGCTACATGTGTATTTGGAATATACAAGTGGTGGGTATTACAGACAGTAAGATGATTAGATAAAACACGGGGTTGCTTCATATTTCAATGTTTAAAGAGAACCCCAAAAGCAAACTGCGAGTAAACCCAAACTAAACACCGAGTGGACCAAATGTAAACCCCAAATGGACACAAATTTTCAAAAGGTAAACCCGGAGTAAACCCAACAAGAGGCCCATGGGCCACATCGCTCACCCGAGGAACAATAGGTGTGATAAAATCAGCTTAATGGAGTCATAATAAAAACTATCTGGACAATGTAGTATAATACATGTAGATCCTGTATAAATAAAAATAAATTTTTTCCACTGGATATTCTTACGTTAATTATCATTAGTCCCTTGTCTAACAGGATGATTTTATAGTAATATCACATGTTGAGTATTGTAGCTCTCAAAAAGATCCTAAACAATTGTTTATAAATGGGATATAAACCTACATCAAACTCTGAACCCCTTAATTGTGAGATCCAATTGTCCAGGAATCACACAGAAGCCAAAATCTAAAAAATATTAAATAATCGCCTGGCTGATTAGTTTCTGAGAAGAAGAATTTTAAAGATTTACACTTAATATTCCTATTTAAAAAATCTACCCCCATTGTGGCCCCACTCTACCCCCAAGAATCATAATTTTTACAGCTTTGAATCTACACTACCTGAGGATGCTTCCAAACAAGTTTCAGCTTTCCTGGCTAATTAGTTTCTGAGAAGAAGATTTTTAAAGATTTACTCTATATATTCGATCTATGTAAAAAGTTGACCCCCCCAAAAAATTGTGGCCCCACCCTACCCTCGGGAGTCATGATTTTCACAACTCTGAATCTACACTACCTTAGGATGCTTCCACATAAGTTTCAGCTTTTCTGGCCAAATGGGTCTTGAGAAGATTTTTAAAGATTTACTCTATATATTCCTATGTAAAAAGTCGACGCCCCCATTTTGGCCCCACCCTACCCCAGGGGGTCATGATTTTCACAACTTTGAATCTACACTACCTTAGGATGCTTCCACATAAGTTTCAGCTTTCCTGGCCTAACGGTTTTTGAGAAGAAGGTTTTAAAAGATTTACTCTATATATTCCTATGTAAAAAGTCGACCCCTCCACTATGGCCCCATCCTACCTCCGGGGGTTATGATTTTCACAACTTTGAATCTACACTACCTGAGAATGCTTCCACATAAGTTTCAGCTTTTTTGGCCAAATGGTTCTTGAGAAAAAGATTTTTGAAAATTTCTCGAAAATTTTCATTAATTCCTTATTATCTCCTCTTGTAAGAGGGCTTGGTCCTTAATTTTCACAACTTTGAATCCCCTTAGGCTAAGTATGCTGTGTGAGTTTGGTTGAAATTGGCCCAGTGGTTCTTGAGAACATGTTGAAAATGTGAAAAGTTTACAGACAGACACGAGCTAAAAAAGTAATCCCCGAAAGTAAACCTTATGTTTAGTTGGGGTTTACTATAGTGTTAGGTTGGGTCTGATCGTTACTCTAGTTAAATTACTGCATATATTTTAATTTTTTATTCAACTGCTAGTAATTTTGAATCATCAATAATACTAGTAAGCATTTTTGACTCCTTTAAAATAAAAACACGTTTTCTGTTGAGCGGTAAGTACATGTAATTGAACGTATGTTCCAAAAAGGGAAAAACGGAAACGTCCATACACAATTAGGTGTTTAATTATGGTCCATAAATTAGTATAAAAAACGTCAGTCACCATGCGACTTATTGGAAGATTGTATTTGCTGACAAGATTGTTGTATCGACCATAGAACTTACGAAGAGATGACTTCAAACGAGACTGTTGATAGTCCTGTTTTAAAAACTTGTTTGTCAGTAGCTTGCCTCGCCTTAGAAACTGTTCATACGAAGAGCACGCCCTTGCGTATCGAATTAACTTAGAAACAAAAAAACACCATACATCGGGTTTCCAAATAATTAAAAAAATCTTTGATATCATCTACGGATCCATCAACAATTTAAAAAATCACGAAATCTACCGTGAATCTAAAATCAGATATTCTGGTGACGTCTATTAAAGAGCGGCTACTCATGATCAATTTATCTGCATATCTTCTCAATGATGATGAATACATGTTATTAGCCAAAGGTTTGAAATTAATATAATTATTTAATGGAATATAAGAGAATTTAATAGATTTCAATAAATTCTCCCAAAAACTTAGATGTCGGTTTCATTCTTATAACATCGAAGTACAAACACTTTCATTCTTTTTAAATATCTACGGAGTATAAACCTGACCTGGCAATTGGTTTGTTAGAAAACTACATTCATTTGATAAAACTAAGTGTGATTTATCATCATTGTCAGTTAACAGAAATACACGGACAATCTAACATTCGGTAAGAGATAAGCTACATGCTCATAAAGAAATAGACATTATACTGTAATCAAAAAGATAATAAAAGCATTATATTTATTATAATTTTATTTATTTATTAAACAAATATAGCTATTTTAAATTTAGGTCCAGACATTATAATTAAGGTCAATAACTAAACAAATTAAAATCATATTCATAATGTCTTGGATTTTAATTAAATTCTATTCTTTTTATATTTGAAAACCAAAATAAGTCATTTACCAAAACACTGAATTGTACTTTTTAATCAGTAATTCAAATTTAAATCATGAAAGTCTTCAAAGATAATAAATTATCACTGTGACACAGACTGTCCAGTGAGTTTGGTACATAAGCTATTGTTATGTGTGTATTATTTCGTATCTATTTCTTAAACGGATTTTTTACCTTTTGTATTTTTTTTGTGAATTTACATTTATTTGACTATGCACTTGTTTTGTATCATCCATGTTCTGGACTTTTGTATTAAGATATCAGCAAAAAACACCAAAACCAATGATTTCACATGCATTTTCTTTAATTTTTGTTTAAAAATATAGCATCAAAGACAATGCATGCTCAAAGTATAAAAAAATAAATAAATAAAAATAAAGAAACAAATTTAAGGCACATATTCTAACGACGATGATTTCGAGCGGACACAATAGTTGTGGCCACCAGTATATTTGCGACATGCAGAACCATAAGTGAGTTTACCGTATTCCATTTTTATACGTTTATAACAAATACGTCGGTTGGAATATACCAAATATCTACAATACAAATGAAAACAAAATGAAGCAGAATAATATTTTATTTCATTACGCCATGCCACATTAACTTCACTGTATCAATGAAAAAATGACAATAACAAACCGTCAACCATCTCAAATGTGATATTATCGAGAAGCAAAATTATGAAGTCTTTTATCCAGATAGACAAAAATGCCACAAAAGCTGTATAAATTCAATAACATTGAGTTCAATATTCTATTATAAAAACACAATGAATCCCATTAAAGGAGTTGCTACAACGTAATTCTAGATTCAAATCAATCTAAAAGAGTATCCATAACTGATTACAGAAATAAAAGAAAATCAATTAGATGGACTTCAGAAAAGAAAGATGACTGTTGGTACAACTGAAAATAGTGAAATCGATTTTTTAATCATTGTTTTCTCATCGCAAGTTCTGGATCACTACAACAAATGTCTCTAGAAATGGCATGCGTGATTTTGACTTACACTGTTTGGTATTGTTTATTCCAGACTGCGGTATGTATAAAAATATGTTTAGTTTTGAATAATTTTCAAATCCGATAAGATCAAATGTTTAAGAAACACAAGACGTTGTTCATTTCGGGGGGGGGGGGGAGCTAACCCAACCCACACCTTTTTTTCTTTGCAAACGCCTTTTTCGTATATTGACATAATTTGATTTTTACAGCAGAGTGTCTCTACCAATATTTGGATTGGAACAATATAAAAATAAGAAAATGTGATTGAGAAATTTCAAATCCATGTATTGTAGAATCAATTTACATTTTTTCAGTGCCTTTTTCTGTGTTAAAGCTACGAGCCAATTTTGTTCTGTTTTCAATAAGTACATCGATCAGTGGTAATGAACTTGAATATATATATATATATATATATATATATATATATATATATATATATATATATATATATATATCAAACTATTGGGGCACTGGCGGAGTTTGAATGATATCAATTTTATAAAAACAAAAATAATTTTAGTTGGACTTATAAAGTTGAAAATGATGTAAATATAAGTAATAAAGAACCATTATATTAATTTTATGGGGGTGACAGTCGGTTTATGATCAAATTTATCAAAATCTTTATTTGATTAGATCACGAGAGCTCGACTGAAGTGATCACTCCATAAATGTCGAAGAGTTATTCCTTATTCATTAATTACACCCCCTCCCCTTCAATACCCCTTCTAAATAAGAAAATAGAGGTTTGGCAAAGTAAATGCAATTTTTCTTAATAATTACCGATAGGTTATATTTGGTTTGCTATAGCTACAGTCAATACTTTATGGGAAGGTCAGTCTCCTTCCCATGAAAAAAATTTAAAAACTTGCCTGAAATATCATGCCGAATATATTATACAAAAGCACAACTTTATAACAAAACCGACAACACGATGTACAGCTATATCGGTCAACACATGAATATATATCTCTCATGATACGATATAAAAATAAAATAAATAGAATAAATACATAAACACGGACGGCTATTTACCTATCCTTAAAAATACTTTATTTTTCTGTAAAAATGAGCTTAAATTAGATAAAAGAATTGTGGACGGGGTGATTACTCCAACTGTTATTGACTGACAACGGAAAAACCAAACTGTTTTTATTTCAAATACACAGTTATATACTTGTAACTCTACAGGACAATCAACAGCCTTAAATAATATTGTTTGTTTCGATCTAGTTGTTATTATCAAAGATCTATAGTATAATATTTCAGGTGCATAAATTTTGCACACACCTCTATGCAATCGAATACTGGGCATCGAACGCGTCTTTCTAGAGATAAACAGACATACCCACCATTCATTTCTCTTTGGAAAAACTCATGTTTTAGTTTCAGAAACCTTTCCAATTAAACGACGGAAGCGGTTATGCGTACGGTCTACGCATGATGAAGGATGTATGACATATCTATTTTTTTCTTATAAAAATGCAGGATCATTTGATTTGTTATGAGACCATTGAAAGTCGAAAGTGAATTTCAAAGCAAGTGCTTACGAACAGGAATTTTAAAAGCTTCCAATTTAACCTCTGATGCGAAATAGGTTTTTAAAATTGTTAATATAATTGATTATTTCTATAGAAACGTTGAACTAAGTTCTTGCAAATATTTTTCACCGAGTGGTTTCTCTAAATCACTTATATTTCATATACTAGTAGTTTGCATATTGTATCCAAATTTGATTTATGATACGGCATCTAGACATTCTGGTAGAAAATACATCTCGGTTATATTTACATGTATATCTCGACGATCCGACCGACAATCTAATCAATTTACTTATTCTGCCTGTAATTGAAAACTACAACTACAACGAAGAAAAGCTTAAATGAATACCAACCCAACCCCCCCCCCCCAACCCAATCCCCCTTCTAAATAAGAAAATAGAGGTTGGCAAAGTAAATGCAATTTTTCTTAATAATTACCGATAGGTTATATTTGGTTTGCTATAGCTACAGTCAATACTTTATGGGAAGCTCAGTCTCCTTCCCATGAATAAAATTTAAAAACTTGCCTGAAATATCATGCCGAATATATTATACAAAAGCAAAACTTTATAACAAAACCGACAACACGATGTACAGCTATATCGGTCAACACATGAATATATATCTCTCATGATACGATATAAAGATAAAATAAATAGAATAAATGCATAAACACGGACGGCTATTTACCTATCCTTAAAATACTTTATTTTTCTGTAAAAATGAGCTTAAATTAGATAAAAGAATTGTGGACGGGGTGATTACTCCAACTGTTATTGACTGACAACGGAAAAACCAAACTGTTTTTATTTCAAATACACAGTTATATACTTGTAACTCTACAGGACAATCAACAGCCTTAAATAATCTTGTTTGTTTCGATCTAGTTGTTATTATCAAAGATCTATAGTATAATATTTCAGGTGCAAAAATTTTGCACACATCTCTATGCAATCGAATACTGGGTATCGAACGCGTCTTTCTAGAGATGAACAGACATACCCAGCATTCATTTCTCTTTGGAAAAACTCATGTTTTAGTCCCACAAACCTTTCCAATTAAACGACGGAAGCGGTTATGCGTACGGTCTACGCATGATGAAGGATGTATGACATATCTATTTTTTTTTCTTATAAAAATGCAGGATCATTTGATTTGTTAAGAGATCATTGAAAGTCGAAAGTGAATTTCAAAGCAAGTGCTTACGAACAGGAATTTTAAAAGCTTCCAATTTAACCTCTGATGCGAAATAGGTTTTTAAAATTGTTAATATAATTGATTATTTCTATAGAAACGTTGAACTAAGTTCTTGCAAATATTTTTCACCGAGTGGTTTCTCTAAATCACTTATATTTCATATACTAGTAGTTTGCATATTGTATCCAAATTTGATTTATGATACGGCATCTAGACATTCTGGTAGAAAATACATCTCGGTTATATTTACATGTATATCTCGACGATCCGACCGACAATCTAATCAATTTACTTATTCTGCCTGTAATTGAAAACTACAACTACAACGAAGAAAAGCTTAAATGAATACCAACCCAACCCCCCCCCCCCAACCCAATCCCCCTTCTAAATAAGAAAATAGAGGTTGGCAAAGTAAATGCAATTTTTCTTAATAATTACCGATAGGTTATATTTGGTTTGCTATAGCTACAGTCAATACTTTATGGGAAGCTCAGTCTCCTTCCCATGAATAAAATTTAAAAACTTGCCTGAAATATCATGCCGAATATATTATACAAAAGCAAAACTTTATAACAAAACCGACAACACGATGTACAGCTATATCGGTCAACACATGAATATATATCTCTCATGATACGATATAAAGATGAAATAAATAGAATAAATGCATAAACACGGACGGCTATTTACCTATCCTTAAAATACTTTATTTTTCTGTAAAAATGAGCTTAAATTAGATAAAAGAATTGTGGACGGGGTGATTACTCCAACTGTTATTGACTGACAACGGAAAAACCAAACTGTTTTTATTTCAAATACACAGTTATATACTTGTAACTCTACAGGACAATCAACAGCCTTAAATAATCTTGTTTGTTTCGATCTAGTTGTTATTATCAAAGATCTATAGTATAATATTTCAGGTGCAAAAATTTTGCACACATCTCTATGCAATCGAATACTGGGTATCGAACGCGTCTTTCTAGAGATGAACAGACATACCCAGCATTCATTTCTCTTTGGAAAAACTCATGTTTTAGTCCCACAAACCTTTCCAATTAAACGACGGAAGCGGTTATGCGTACGGTCTACGCATGATGAAGGATGTATGACATATCTATCTTTTTTTCTTATAAAAATGCAGGATCATTTGATTTGTTAAGAGATCATTGAAAGTCGAAAGTGAATTTCAAAGCAAGTGCTTACGAACAGGAATTTTAAAAGCTTCCAATTTAACCTCTGATGCGAAATAGGTTTTTAAAATTGTTAATATAATTGATTATTTCTATAGAAACGTTGAACTAAGTTCTTGCAAATATTTTTCACCGAGTGGTTTCTCTAAATCACTTATATTTCATATACTAGTAGTTTGCATATTGTATCCAAATTTGATTTATGATACGGCATCTAGACATTCTGGTAGAAAATACATCTCGGTTATATTTACATGTATATCTCGACGATCCGACCGACAATCTAATCAATTTACTTATTCTGCCTGTAATTGAAAACTACAACTACAACGAAGAAAAGCTTAAATGAATACCAACCCCCCCCCCCCCAACCCAATCCCCCTTCTAAATAAGAAAATAGAGGTTGGCAAAGTAAATGCAATTTTTCTTAATAATTACCGATAGGTTATATTTGGTTTGCTATAGCTACAGTCAATACTTTATGGGAAGCTCAGTCTCCTTCCCATGAATAAAATTTAAAAACTTGCCTGAAATATCATGCCGAATATATTATACAAAAGCAAAACTTTATAACAAAACCGACAACACGATGTACAGCTATATCGGTCAACACATGAATATATATCTCTCATGATACGATATAAAGATGAAATAAATAGAATAAATGCATAAACACGGACGGCTATTTACCTATCCTTAAAATACTTTATTTTTCTGTAAAAATGAGCTTAAATTAGATAAAAGAATTGTGGACGGGGTGATTACTCCAACTGTTATTGACTGACAACGGAAAAACCAAACTGTTTTTATTTCAAATACACAGTTATATACTTGTAACTCTACAGGACAATCAACAGCCTTAAATAATCTTGTTTGTTTCGATCTAGTTGTTATTATCAAAGATCTATAGTATAATATTTCAGGTGCAAAAATTTTGCACACATCTCTATGCAATCGAATACTGGGTATCGAACGCGTCTTTCTAGAGATGAACAGACATACCCAGCATTCATTTCTCTTTGGAAAAACTCATGTTTTAGTCCCACAAACCTTTCCAATTAAACGACGGAAGCGGTTATGCGTACGGTCTACGCATGATGAAGGATGTATGACATATCTATCTTTTTTTCTTATAAAAATGCAGGATCATTTGATTTGTTAAGAGATCATTGAAAGTCGAAAGTGAATTTCAAAGCAAGTGCTTACGAACAGGAATTTTAAAAGCTTCCAATTTAACCTCTGATGCGAAATAGGTTTTTAAAATTGTTAATATAATTGATTATTTCTATAGAAACGTTGAACTAAGTTCTTGCAAATATTTTTCACCGAGTGGTTTCTCTAAAGCACTTATATTTCATATACTAGTAGTTTGCATATTGTATCCAAATTTGATTTATGATACGGCATCTAGACATTCTGGTAGAAAATACATCTCGGTTATATGTACATGTATATCTCGACGATCCGACCGACAATCTAATCAATTTATTTATTCTGCCTGTAATTGAAAACTACAACTACAACGAAGAAAAGCTTAAATGAATACCACCCACCCCCCGCAATCCCCCAACCCCCAACCCCCCCAAATCAAATAAAAAAAAAATACCCCCCCCCCAAAAAAAAATCAAAACCAAAACAACCAACCAACTAACTAGCCAAACAAACAAACAAACAAAGCAGCAATTCTAGATATTCAAAATTAACAATTAAGTGAGTCTAGTTATAGGACACTTCTGAAAGTCGTGTGATCAACCGTTTATACAAGGAGTTATATTTCAATTCGTTTTCAAATTTATTAATACACAGTACAATATATTTGCAAATCTGAAAAGTATATACATATATGCAGTATTAACTACATGTAAACGGTTCGGGATTTGCAATTTCAATTTGCGATAATGTAACTGCATTAATAAAATCGATTTTTCTAATTAATTTTCTGAAATGACCAATTCATTCTATGGTATCTAGACGCTTTGACGATAATCAATAACACAATTGAAATTAAAAGTGATGGATGAAGATGAAAATGGCGTCCTTTGTTTTCATAATTTGGATTTGGTCAATTTCACCTACAATCGGTATGTACCTGTTTGGAGTTTTTGAAATTAAAGCCAATTTGGAATTTTAATTGATATTAAATCTAGATTTTTTTGTAAAGCAATCTTTGTCCGTTAGAACGTTAATATTTTTCTATTTTTTTTTATTACAATTATAACTTGTTATTCTTGTAGAAGTAACCACAGTTATCTACCAACACTCAATATTTCTTCGACACAATAATCCTACCTATGACAGCGGAACTACCCCCGTATTCTCCAGGACAGTGTCCAATGCCGAGGACTGTATCAACAAATGCCACAACCAGCCATCATGTGAATCTTTGGTATACGACAAAATTTCTTGCAAGTGCTCATTGTTTGAAGGAAAAACCGTAAAAGATGAGATAAGTAGTAACCAAGTATCATACGAAGTTGTGAAAAAAGCTGTACTGCGCGATATTAGTGGTAATTATTATTCTTTAAAAATATATATGTGTTTAAGATATAAAGCTTGGTTTATTTTAACCGACTTGTGTTTTTTAAAAGATTTTCCCCTATATATTTCTATTTAAAAATGGCATACAAATTGAAGGTATCTTTAAACTAAAACTCGGGGGTAGGATAAGGCCGCAATGGGAAGTTGAAATTTAAGTAGAGATAAATAGAGAAACACTTTTTAAAATCTTTCTTTTAAAAATCTTTTAGCCAGAAAGGCTGAAAATTGTGTGGAATCATCCTCAGGTAGTGAAGACTCAAGTTTTAAAAAAAAAGTCGTGATATGTCCCCGGGATTAGGTTGGGGCCAGAATTTGGGGGTGGTGGTGGCTGAATTTTTTTTTTACATAGGAATATATAGGGAACAATCTTTCTAAAATCTTCTACCTTAAGTATTGTAAATTAGTTTTCAAATCATGATTCCTGGATTCGATACGGTAGGGCATCAAAGGTGAGATGGGTTGGGTGGGGGTGGGGTTAAATTTTCATAAAGGAATTTGAATAAATAGAGAAAATCTTTAAACATCTTCTCAAAAACCATTTAGCCAGAAAGGCCGAAACTTGCATTGAAGCATTCTCAGGTAATGAAGATTTAATGTTGTTCAAACCATGACCGCGGTGTTAGGGTGTGGCAAAAATTTTTACCATGGAATATATAGAGAAAAATCTAAAAAAAAAATGTTTATTAAAAAACCCTGAAACTTGTGTGGAAGCATCCTCAGGAATTGAAATTCAAGTTTGTTCAAATCATGGTACCTGGGACAGGTTGGGTCTTAATGTGGGGGTTGAAGTTTTTCATAGTAAACAATCTTTAAAAATCTTAATCTCAAAAACTGAAACAACAAGAGGGGATCAATGTTTAACATAAGAATATGTTGTTTTTAAACAAGATACATGTATTTTCTTCTTAGTCGTCTATTTTGTATTTGATACCCGAAAGACGATCTGAAGTGGGGGTTTTTATATGGCCTGTGGACCTCTTGTTTGAAATTACTTTCGAGGCACCATTAGAGTTTTAGAAATGAAATACCGTTATGGTACTAAATTTATTAAAATAAACTTAGTATTATATTTTCAATTTATCTAAATCCTTATTTCTAGAAACTTAAGGTTGACACATTATCGACATGATATTTTACTCTTAATATTTGATGATTGTTTGCCTTGGATCAAAACATGTATATATTCTGCCAATTAAAAAAATCCCACTTAAAAAACAACATTCGTAACATCATAAGACAGTGTTGAACTATTTTTTTCATTCAATATAACATTGTATATAGTTGAAAATGATATTTTGTCAGAAATTGGTAAAGAAGGGTAATATAAAAAAATTAATATCACAACACATCCTTTTGTTTGCGCTAAACCTCCTGATTCTCTATAACAGCTTTTATTTTCTGAATAAGTAGAATAATCGGATAATGTGTGACCCTGAAATTCTTACAAACCTGTTTAAGGTTATGCAAAGTACCTGTGTAACGGAAACAGTCCTGGATATTTCTACAACGAGTCAGTACCGGTTTGTTACAAAATCGATACTCAACCCAGGCTAATGGATGATGCTGTGAAGTTTTGTGGAGAATCGGGAGGGCACCTTTTACGAATAGACACAGAAATCAAACAGAAGTTTGTAGAAAACTTAAACTTGAACACAACAAGTAATTTTGTTATTTTCTTTTATTGACTTATTTTATTGACTTTCTTTACATGCTTGAATTAAGTGAAAAAAGGAAATTAAAAGCTTATGTAAAACATCGATTGTTTTGCAGATTGTACATATTATGATATATATAAATTATTGAGTATGACTTCTTGACGGCCTTCTTTTTCAGGCTCAATATCAAAATATCGCATTGATGGGAAAAAGAATGGTACACACTGGACGTTTTCAAATGACCTACCAATAACTCAATTTTATTGGTATCCAGGAGAGCCATCAAGGGACCAGAGCAGCTCTAATTCTATTGGACTCAAAGTAGAGTATAGCGGTAAATGGGACGATATAAGGCCTTCCAGATATCACGGATGTATTTGCGAAAAAGACATCAAATTTTATTAGTTAGAAGAATCAGAAGAATCAGCGAATATTAAAGTTTTGATGAATATTTTTTGTACTAAATAATAGAAAATTTAAAGAGAAACTTTCCAAATCATCCAAAAATGTAGCAAAAAAGCATGGAACCTGTGGAGAACAGCAAAGTAAGGAAATTGATATTAAGAGCCATTCTCTGTAAGCACTTAAACTTTTTCGGCACGCATAGAAACCGATTTTGCCGAAATTTTTCCAAAATGTAAACCTTATTAAACTATCTAAAAATCACATGTCAAATTATATATTTACTGACCAGTTTCCATGGAAACTCGACCCAAACTTCAATTTTTATCAAAATTGACCATTTTTATTGCAGAGTTATAAAAAAATGCGGCAAGCTCAACGTTTCACAAGCATAGAATTAAAATCATCAAGCCTTCAACTATATAAAAATTTAAAAACATGATGGGGAAGCTATCCTTGTTGTTGTGAAATAATTAGTTAAATAAGATTACATTTTTGGAAAATGAATTATCTCCCTTTGCAATTTAGAACTCTTTCGTGCTGAGAGTTCAAAAAGGGAAGTGTTGAAACAGCATGTCAACAAAGTGTTTTTTTCCCAAAATCTTGAAGATTTTATCCTTATTTTTGCTATGACCCATAGATATTGTCACTACACCTCTAATATGAATCTCTATTATATTAGTGTTTCTGAAATTCCATCCAATGCCTATTGCCTTATCATGTTTATGTAGTGCAGTTGGACTTGATGAATCTTTGTTACTTCAGGTTTGTAGTTTAATTATAATATTAGTTTAGCATATGAATTACTCATAATAAATACTCAAAATCATAAATTACAAAGAATTTACCAGTTATATAAAATACAATGTTCCACTGGAACTTATTTTACATGCATGTGTAATTAATGTTTCTTTCAATCTAAAATTGGAAAAAAATAAGTTGTTTCCCTTTTAGTACCTCCAATCTCTGTATAAAAACAAACTAGAAAATCAATACACACAAGAAAACCAAACTAATTAAATCTGTAAGCAAATAAAAACTGTTTGCAAAAATATAGCTATTACATATCCTGGTATTCTATTAATAATATAAAAATTATTTCCTTAATTAAAGAAACCCCTCCCTCACCACAAAAGCTTGGAGAATACACACAAAAACACATATGTATCATTTGTAAGTTAGAAAATTCAAACACCTTTCACATATGCTTATATGTACATGTATTCATTTTTTAAAAAATCACAACTGCTTGTTGCATGTACATTTATGTAGAATGCATTCATGCATGTGGGGAATACAATCAACAGTCAGAGGTATAGTTTCTAAATTTTTGGAGTAGAGAATTTTGTTACTTTCTTAAAATTAGTTTTCTGCTATATTAAGAAAGTTGAAACATGTTACCAATTATACTAATTGTTATACTGTTTGGGGGGATTATTTTTCCAAGCATACTCACATCAATAAATAAAAATGCATGTAGGTACTGTATTGATAGGCATTTGTTTTAAATTGGCTTGTGTTTGCTGGTCTTTATGCCAATAATTGTCATTGAGATATGGGATGGACTGTAAATATCTTTAAACTTTTTATTTCTTGAAAATCTTGAGTTTAAATAATTTGCCATTACACGCACTGATCTATAGGGGTGTCAGGAGTCAGGGTCACTTCCCCTGTTGTATTTAGAATTACACAAATTTCATAAAGAAAACACTGAAAAATCATGTTTAAAATTTATTGTGGGTTCCATTGTATTATGATAGGAGTTACCTTAATTTACTTTTATTATCTATTTAAGTTCACATACCTCACATACCTCAAGATTTATAATTATAATAAACAAATGAAATCAGCATTAAATTTATGACAATTGGGATAATTTCTTAACTGAATGCTTTCATGATACCAACATTAGTATCTGTATGTGAACATAGAATTACACAGTAATGAATTTATATTTTAACTTGATGAAAGTAATATTTTTTTTTCTGCTGAGAAATTAAATTTCATTAATAACTCCTATGCTGAGTTCTATATAAATGAGCCATTCTGATTCAGCCAAAACTGTTAATTGGTATGAACCGATGAAAGGAATGAAATATTATATGCATTGGGAATGTAAAAATAACAATAAATACAAAGTCTAACTAAATATTTGGATGAAAATGTTTAAAAATTCTCTGCATGGGTAACCTGCAGGAATTATAAATTTTATTTTTGTAAATAATGCATGTAAATTAATAATTTTTATTAATAATTAATAGTTATCATATTGGGTACTTGTATAATATAGATTGTAAAGTTTAAAAAAAGATGATTTGAAAATTCATGATCCTTGATTATAGTTAAATGGGAAATATGGAATGAAACTAGCAGCCTTGTAAATACTTTGATCTAAGGGGACTAGAATCCAGTTCTATACTAGGACTTATTTGGTATTAAAAGTGTACATGTGGTAACTAAAAAATAACCATGTATGCTGAGTAGCAGTTTCCAGACAAGTTTGTAAGAGTTCAAATTCAAGTTGTTTGAGTGAGTGAATTGACATTTCAAGAAATGGAGAAATGGATCATTACTTACAAGTACATATGATTGATTATAGTTTTACATATATATATACCAGTACACTTGATTTTAAAAATAACTTAATTTCAGCATTCTCATCTTTATGCATTTTTTAAATTCATTAAAGTTATAAATAAATAAAATACAGATGTATGATTTTATTAGTGCTGCAACATTAACTTGAGGGATTGACAAAGAAGATGGCAAAGGATTTATGATAATTTATATTAGAATACTATTAATAACTGGTACATGTAATAATTACCATAATATATTTTGTTACCTTAATCATTTAATTCTTTGAATGAAAATTTAACATCAAGGAAAATTTAACATCAAGGAACAAGTCGGCTGGTTTTTCGCACTGAATAATAAATACATGTACATATAGCATTATGATTTTTCTTACCATCATATAATAAAATGTTACCATAGCAATCAGTTAGGCAACAAGAGATCTAAGGGCCTCATGGCTCACATGAGCATATGTAGCCATAACTCTGATAAAATCAGAACAATGTATCTTGACAATTTAGTATAGTATATCTTGTTTAAAAAGATCATTAAAATTTTCTGCACATATTATCATGTTAAACATCAAACTTTTTTTCTTCGAGAACATTTAGAATTTTTTTCTTTTTATTTCTATGTTAAAATCCATCCCCTCTAATTGTGGGCCCACACTACTCCTAGGAATCATGATTTGAACAAACTTGAGTCTACACTACCTGAGGATGCTTCCACACAAGTTTCAGCTTTTTAGGCCAAATGATTTTTGAGAATTTTTTTAAAGAATGCCAGCAAATTTTTAAAAATTATAAATAAAGACCCTGCTCTGAATGTGACCTATAGTGATCAGTTTGTCTATACATTCATCCATCCAACCATCTGTCCATCTAAGATCACTTTTCCAGAGTATCTTCTCTCTCTTTGGTCTACTCTGACTCATACTTCCCTCACAGAGTGCATGTGGAGTGACCTTGAATGATGTCCAAGGTGAAGGTCATATCAGATTACTCTAAAAAAAATTCTAAGCATATACACCCTCCTCTTAGCTCTGTCTGGCGCATACTTTTCATAAACAGAACTTTTTTATGTAAAAAGTGTGCAGTGACCTTGAACCAATGTCAAGGTCAAATGTTAAGGTCAGCAGATGTTTAATTCTTTATTACTCCCCCCCAGGAGGGTGTTGCCCTTTATTCTAACAAATTTGAACCCCCTAAACCTTGGGATGATTTGTTTGGTTAGAATTGGCTCAGTGGTTCTGGAGAAAAAGCTAAAAATGTGGAAAGTTCACGGATGGACGGACAGACAGAGACGGACACCCTACAAAAAGCTTTTAGTTCAGATGAGCTAAAAACATAAGTTTGATAAAATATGCTTTTCTATTTTTCATTAAAATTTGGTAGTCATTACATAATGAATAAGATACAAAGACATAAACTGGCTATAATACATAGAATTGAACGAAATTGTTTCTAATGTTTCCATGGTAACGGTTGTCTATATTTCTTATCTAGATTCAATAATTTATAAACCAATATTACAAACACTCTCAATTCATTGGATATGTAGAATTTCACATATTTTCTTCTTAAAAGTACATAATTTACACATATTTATGAATCTTAGTAAGGGTTTTAAAAAGTTTGAAAGTTGTAAAATATACACTTTTCTTTCCATGGATACACCAACTTTGAGGAAACTTCCCCATCATGTTTTGATTGTTGCTGATAACAGAAGACCCAGTCATTTCAGGATTGGTGTCGGTTTGCATCAACCTGTCCGCAAGAATTTACAGGGCATCACCAAAAATGCCTCATTTCTAGGTTTTTTACAAAGTCGTTTACCAAGTACTTTTAAGCCCTTGGTACAATAAAGAAAAATAAATACTTAGATTTGCTAAATGTATTATTCAATAGTCAAGATGTGATGCTTTGAGAGTTTGATGAAGATTTATCACAACAAATCTAATTGAAATAAATATTTAAGCAGAAAAAGTGTGTTTTTCAATAAAAATTAAGACCATTTTGTGCTAAGAATGATGGGTATGTGTATCCATGGTAACGGAGTTGCCTAGCAACCAACTTTTAGTGTTTTTATGATAGGTATATGATAATATGTATCATATTAAAATTTGAGGAAAATCGGTGACTATGCGTGCCGAACCTCCTATACAAATGTTTAAATGCTTACAGAGAATGGCTCTTAAAAATAAAATTGATAAAAATCGATATTGATCATTATTATCATTGATAAAATCATCTGAATGTTTTCCATTTGAAAAAATTCAAAATCATATATTCAAAGATATTCTAGGTGTAAATAGAAAAGCATCAAATTTAGCAGTCAATGCTGAACTCGGTTCTTATCCACTTTATTATTTATGTTATGAAAACATGTTTAAATACTATACCAGACTAAGAAATATGGAATCAAACACCACATATAATAATGCACTTCTAGTATCAGCTTTTAAAGAAGACAAAGAGTTAACTTAAAAAAAAAGTTATACTTCATGGTAAAACAAGATTTTTAATCTTCAACAAAAATTAAACTTAACATCTTTAGATATTTCCCATAAGGATTTGAGGTTTAAGTTAAATAAAACTTTTGTTGATATGATCTTTGAACAATTGAACAAAATCTCATCCTCTAACTCAGGAAAACTTCAATTTTACAGTAAAATATTAAATTCTAACGAATACAAGTTGCAAGATTACTTAAAGTTTTCCTTGAAAAAGCATGAAAGATCCCAGCTAACAAGATTAAGAATAAGTGCACATTCACTATTTATTGAAACAGGTAGATATTGTAAACCAATTATCCCTAAGGAAAAGCGTGTATGCTATGCTTGTAAATTATTAGTCGAAAATGAAAAACATTTTGTACTTTATTGTCCTGTGTATGACAATCTTCGATTTCAATATTGTGATATTTTCAATGATAAATTATACTGTTGTATTGATCCTATAAAAGAAATTGTTAATCCATGTGACTATATTACTACAAAACGTATATGTATCTACTTAGATAAATGCTTTACGCAGAGAAAACACTTTCAGGAACTGTGAAGTATTGTATAGAACTATTTTGCATGTTATAGCCCTTATGTAATAATATTTTCTTTTTTGTTTGTCATTTGATTTCATTTTGACTGTATGCCAACATGGTGATGTCAATAAACCATTGAATTGAACATATTAAGATTAAGATTAAATTAACCTAAAAATTGCACCACAGTATCATAAAACACACACACATAAACATGTGTATATATATATATATATATATATATATATATATATATATATATATATATATATATATATATATATATGTGTGTGTGTGTGTGTGTGTGTGTGTGTGTGTGTGTGTGTGTGTGTGTGTATTTTAGATAATGTGCAGCGCTTTCTTAAAATCAATTCAGCTACTGCTCTGTGAAGCCCATTTAATCCCACCACTGACATCTCCTTACTGTTCTCCACCCGTCCCATAAGGGTGTTTATCTTTTTGCACAGGTGTCATAATGCTACTTTGTAACGGTGGCAGATAACGCCACATATTGTCATTTTTGTTTACATATGTTTACATTTACAAATATGTTTTTTGATGATACAATTTTACAATTAGGACTCGGGGACATTTTTACGGTAGATTTTTTTTTAATTCGGGTGCTCCTTTTGTAAACAGTATGTTTTTCTAGTCAAAGATTAGCTCCGATCTTTTGGGTTCACTGCATAATATTTTTGTCCCTAGTCTACTTTAATGAGTGTATATTATACGTTTACTATTTGTCATTTATACTGATATGTATTAAATGAATGGCCTTTCCTTTCTTGTTACCTATGAGTTACTGTTAGGATTTCATTAGTTATGCCAAACAAACATAAAAATCATTTCACATCTTTGAGCTTGAATGGAACAGCTTCATATACTGAATTACTCATTTTAAATCTGGCTATGAGAGAGAGAGAGAGAGAGAGAGAGAGAGAGCAGTTTAAAGCTGCTTGATCCGATTTCAATGGCTGTTAATGTTTCAGAAACCAATTTCCTAGAAAATGATAGCCTTCATAAAGCTAAAACACACACATGTAGCTGTAAAATAAAGATACTGAATCATGTTCATGAGCCGCTATTTAAAGGGGCATGGTCACGATTTTGGTCAAATTCTATTTTTCTGTTTTTTTTATTTACAATGCTTCAGGAATGCATTTCCAATGACCAAATTAAATTAGAGAGTCAGTAGGGAAGTTATAAGCATGATACAGGGCTCACAAGTCTTTTTCATGTAAACAAGGCTCGTGTCCTGTTTTTGTTTACATTAGTTCAATATACAGGTAAAAATTCTTTTTCAAGCTGATTGTTCTATCTTTTTATTCATTTTAAGGGGGAACAGGACGTTGCAGTGTAAAATTATTTGTCAATAAAATTTATTTTTTGCTTTTCTTAGCACGTTTAGATTTAGATGTCCACTATAACATGCTTTATTTTCATGACTACTTTCTTACCTTGCAAGGGAGATATTTTGATAGGAATTACCCCCCTTGTCTGTCATTACGAATTTTTTTAAACAATTTCAATTTTCTGCAATAATTATTTTATTTGATGGAATTTATTTGCAAATTATATTCATTAATTTTAAGAATGGAAACAAATTTCAAAATCAATTACAACATTGATCTTGTTACATAGCAATATCATAATTTTATCAAAATATTGCTCAAATCAGCGCTTCAAATTTTGAACTTTTTGATTCTAAATTTGAACAAAATGCGATGGCACAAAAAAACTGTCAATTAATTTTTGAACAAAATATCATATATCAACCTTAGCATGCGCTTTATTACTTATAAAATTTGCATGGCCACTTTCTTGCCATTCAAGAGAGATACTACAATAGGAATCACCCTTATTCTGGAATTATGACCTTTTGTGACAATTTCTGTTTTAAACTATCAAAAAATTAATGCATTATTTAGATTTATCAATTAACATGAACAGATCATTATCAGAATATATACCTGATTATATTAACCGCTTATGATTTTATACATTTACATTTCTAAAATTAAAATTTTAAATTTTAAATTTCCCCCATCTCATGTTGTGAAAATGACTACTTTAGAGCCGTTGAGTACGGGAAAAAGATCTATCAAATCCTGTATGACGTCATAATGGATAACTAACATCATAGCATCATACAATCAAATCAATTATGACGTCATAATAGAGTTAGCACATCAAAGTATCATTGCAATGAAAGTCACCTTTACCACATTCATTTTCGGTCTAAAACTGGAGTTTTCACTTCAACGTTCAAAATGTAAACAAAAGCTTTGTTTACACAGCAAAGAATTGTAAGCTCTGTAACTCGCTTACAACTCAATAAATAAACTAAACTAACTGAACACAGTTCACCGTACTTTTACTTATCTGTTTACTTTATAAGGAAAGAGAGAACTTTATTACAAGAACAAACTTTGTATCAAATTTACGCTGATTTATTTTCCGCGATTCGGAAATTGTCGCGAACAAGGCGGAAATTGGATACACGCAGAAAAAACCCTGATATACGGTAGCATTTGTGTAAAAACGTATAAAGTTTACTATTTTGTGAGCTTCACTGTATCAATATTGGGACGGAATACAACAACAATCAATTCAAATCCGATATTCAATTATAAAAACCCAGTGAATCCAAATATTTGGGCCATCGCAGCAACAGCGGTTTTCAAATTACAAGTACTGTCAAATTTTCAAAAGCAAAAAGTCGATAAGCTAGCTTTACTTCCATTATGATCGATCGAATGTGGTACAAGTATGATATTACACGTTGTTTAAACAACTTTTAAAATCGCTTTTTCTGTAATGACCAATCACCTGTAATTACCAACTTATTAGAGATGGCAAATGTCGACAAAATGGCGCCTTTGCTTTCCAAGATTTGGCTTTGGTTAACGTTAATTTCTCTAAACGGTATGTACATCTATAACTAGTTTATTTAATCTGACGTCTACGACTAGTATATTAAAATTAAAATTAAAGTCAAATTTACATATGTTGACGACGCGCATTTTTATTGAAAAGCGTAACATATTTTACAATTCTTTGCAGGAGTATCCAGTCTTGTTTACCAACATACGACTTTTCAAAGACACCTTTATCCTGTGCCTGACAACGGGACCTCTACTGTCTTCTCCAGTACAATACCCACTGCCCAAGACTGTATCAACAAATGCCACAACCAGCCATCATGTGAATCTTTGGTATACGACAAAATTTCCTTCAAGTGCTCATTGTTTGAAGGAAAAAACGTAGGGGAGGGAATCACTAGTAATCAAGTATATTATCAGGTCTTGAAGAAAACTGTGCATCAGGATATTATTGGTAATTATAGATTACATTATCTACTTTTTTCCCCAGTAGATTTTTTTTTACTTCTTATCTAGAAGTTATTTAGCTACATGTAAAAAAAAATTCCCGTGTTACCTGAACGGAATGGCTAAGTTACATATATACAAATCATCAATTTTAACAACTTATGAACAAATTTTGAAAATATAGTACGCATATGTGACTTACTAGCTAGTACCATTTTTAAAAAAATGTAAGTTTTGTTAAAATATATGATGATATAGTTAAGGAATATTCATAAACAAAATTAGGCGCATTGTATTGAGAGTTTAACCAGTCACTCTTACAGCTTGTTCTTTGTGTTTGTATATTATACATGTATTAGCAATTCATACTTGAAATATTTTTGTTTAAGTTATGACCAAAAAAAATGAAAGAATGTTTAGTCTGTATAATAAATATATAACTAGAAACTGCATGTGTACAATCCTTATCACACCATTCTTAATCGTACATCGATATCAATTATTCTTAAGCGCGTTGCGTTTGTTAAATACAAACCTTGAATTGCTTGATTTAAAGGGGCATGGTCACGATTTTGGTCAAATATTATTTTTCCGATTTTAATGTTTACAATGCTTCAGCAATTAAGATATTTTTAATAAGCAGGAGTTACATGTACAAAGCTTGCAATTCTTTGCTATGTAAACAAAGCGTTTGTTTACATTTTGAATGTTGATGTGAAAATTACAGTTCTAGACCTAACATAAATGTCTAAAACGTTAGGAATTTTTTATTTATGCTTATAATGAAGAAGAAGCTAGACAAATCAGCCTGAAAAAGTATTTGTACTGGTATATTGAACCTTTGAAAACGGAAAAAGGGAACGAGCCTTGTTTACCTAACAAAAAATTGTGAGCCCTGTATCTTGCTTATAACTCTAAGACTGACTCTCAAATTTCTTTTGATCATTTGATGCATTTCTAAAGCATTGTAAGTAATAAAAACAGAAAATAGAATTTGACCAAAATCGTAACCATGCCCATTGAAGTGCTAATCAGATATTCATAGATTTTTTTTTATGGTATAGATAAAATGAATTATGTTTTTTAACCGTAACACTGAAAATTTAACGACTTTTAAAAAGCTCATGCTAACCACCTGTGTAACGGAGACAGTCCTGGATATTTCTACAACGAGTCAGTACCGGTTTGTTACAAAATCGATACTCAACCCAGGTTAATGGATGATGCTGTGATGTTTTGTGGAGAATCGGGAGGGCACCTTTTACGAGTAGACACAGAAATCAAACAGAAGTTTGTAGAGAGCCTAGACCTGAAAACAACAAGTAATTTTCTTATAACTAGTCTTTATTTTTCCTGATTCGTTCATGAATGTGAAAATTTAACTCATTATAAATATCTCGAGGTTTACGGAATTGCATGTCCATGCATCTTTTTTTCCGAATTGTGTGTTAAAATTCAAGAACATGTTTATTTAATTGTTGATAATTTTCGTTTAGGCTCCATTTCAAAGTATCGCATTGATGGCAGAAAGATTAATACAATCTGGACATTTTCAAATGACCAACCTATAATACGATTTTATTGGTATCCAGGCGAGCCTGCTGATAATGTTATCTCTATTGGACTAAGGGTTGGATATAGCGGTAAATGGGACGATATTAAGCCCAGTATTCTTCATGGCTGTATTTGTGAAAAGGATATTAAATTCAATTAACCATAATAATCGCCGTGTAGACTTTTCTTTATCAATTTGTGTCACTGAGATATTTCTTTAATAAAAATGTGAAAACATAAATTCATTTATGACTTTTAATATAATGTTTGTGTAAACCATTAATATCTTATGATTTATTTATCAAGATAAAGTGTACATGCTAGATATCGCTACTTAAATTAAAAAAAACCCATCAATTTAATCAGTTTGACAATATAAATCATTGCTTGTTTTGACTTATTTGTATTTCAACTTTATTTTTGTGCGATTTATCACTATAGATTTTAAAATAAATTCAAATCCATTTTTCAGAATATTTATTATTGATAAATACATATAATATATAATAAAATTATTAGTTGTATTTTTGATGAACATGTTTCTTGATTTTTAAGGAAACTTATGCTCAACGTATCAATCCGTTGTTTAAAACATTATATAAACTAATGCAAATGCTGTAAAATTACCAAAGTGTAATTCTTTTTTGTATGTTTCAACTTCAACTACATGTACATACATGTACAACAATTGTACAGAAAATTAAGGTACCGATCAGACCCAACCTCACAGAAAGTAAACCCAGACTAAACCCTGGGTTTACTTTCGGGGTTTACTCTGCGTTTACTAGAGCAGACCCAGAGTAAACACCAATTAAACCCAGAGTAAACCCCAAGTAAACACAGAGAGTAAACCTCGATCAGAAGAAGACCCCTGAGGCAGACGCTACATGTGTATTTGGAATATACAAGTGGTGGGTATTACAGTCAGTAAGATGATTAGATAAAACACGGGTCTGCTTCATATTGCAATGTTTAAAGAGGACCCCAAAAGCAAACTGCGAGTAAACCCAAACTAAACCCCGAGTGGACCAAATGTAAACCCCAAATGGACACAAATTTTCAAAAGGTAAACCCGGAGTAAACCCAAAAAAGTAATCCCCGAAAGTAAACCTTATGTTTAGTTGGGGTTTACTATAGTGTTAGGTTGGGTCTGATCGTTACTCTAGTTAAATTACTGCATATATTTTAATTTTTTATTCAACTGCTAGTAATTTTGAATCATCAATAATGCTAGTAAGCATTTTTGACTCCTTTAAAATAAAAACACGTTTTCTGTTGAGCGGTAAATACACGTAATTGAACGTATGTTCCAAAAAGGGAAAAACGGAAACGTCCATACACAATAAGGTGTTTAATTATGGTCCATAAATTAGTATGAAAAACGTCAGTCAGCATGCGACCCATTGGAAGATTGCATTTGCTGACAATATCGTTGTATCGACCATAGAACTTACGAAGAGATGACTTCAAACGAGACTGTTGATAGTCCTGTTTTAAAAACTTGTTTGTCAGTAGCTTGCTGGTGACGTCTATTAAAGAGCGGCTACTCATGATCAATTTATCTGCATATCTTCTCAATGATGATGAATACATGTTATTAGCCAAAGGTTTGAAATTATTATAATTATTCAATGGAATATAAGAGAATTTAATAGATTTCAATAAATTCTCCCAAAAACTTAGATGTCGGTTTCATTCTTATAACATCGAAGTACAAACACTTTCATTCTTTTTAAATATCTACGGAGTATAAACCTGACCTGGCAATTGGTTTGTTAGAAAACTACATTGATAAAACTAAGTGTGATTTATCATCATTGTCAGTTAACAGAAATACACGGACAATCTAACATTCGGTAAGAGATAAGCTACATGCTCATAAAGAAATAAACATTATACTTTAATCAAAAAGATAATAAAAGCATTATATTTATTATAATTTTATTTATTTATTAAACAAATATAGCTATTTTAAATTTAGGTCCAGACATTATAATTAAGGTACATGTATCAATAACTAAACAAATTAAAATCATATTCATAATGTCTTGGATTTTAATTAAATTCTATTCTTTTTATATTTGAAAACCAAAATAAGTCATTTACCAAAACACTGAATTGTACTTTTTAATCAGTAATTCAAATTTAAATCATGAAAGTCTTCAAAGATAATAAATTATCACTGTGACACAGACTGTCCAGTGAGTTTGGTACATAAGCTATTGTTATGTGTGTATTATTTCGTATCTATTTCTTAAACGGATTTTTTACCTTTTGTATTTTTTTGTGAATTTACATTTCTTTGACTATGCACTTGTTTTGTATCACCCATGTTCTGGACTTTTGTATTAAGATATCAGCAAAAAACACCAAAACCTATGATTTCACATGCATTTTCTTTAATTTTTGTTTAAAAATATAGCATCAAAGACAATGCATGCTCAAAGTATAAAAAAATGAATAAATAAAAATAAAGAAACAAAATTAAGGAATCAGCACATATTCTAACGACGATGATTTAGAGCGAACACCATAGATGTGGCCACCAGTATATTTGCGACATGCAGAACCATAAGTGAGTTAACCGTATTCCATTTTTATACGTTTATAAAAAATACGTCGGTTGGAATATACCAAATATCTACAATACAAATGAAAACGAAATGAAACAGAATAATATTTTATTTCATTACGCCATGCTACATTAACTTCACTGTATCAATGAAAAAATGACAATAACAAACCGCCAACCATCTCAAATGTGATATTATCGAGAAGCAAAAATATGAAGTCTTTTATCCAGATAGACAAAAATGCCACAAAAGCTTTATAAATTCAATAACATTGAGTTCAATATTCTATTATAAAAACACAATGAATCCCATTAAAGGAGTTGCTACAACGTAATTCTAGATTCAAATCAATCTAAAAGACTATCCATAACTGATTACAGAAATAAAAGAAAATCAATTAGATGGACTTCAGAAAAGAAAGATGACCGTTGGTACAACTGAAAATAGTGAAATCGATTTTTTAATCATTGTTTTCTCATCGCAAGTTCTGGATCACTACAACAAATGTCTCTAGAAATGGCATGCGTGATTTTGACTTGCACTGTTTGGCTATTGTTTATTTCAGACTGCGGTATGTATAAAAATATGTTTAGTTTTGAATAATTTTCAAATCCGATAAGACCAAATGTTTAAGAAACACAAGACGTTGTTCATTTCGTATTTCCAATTTTAAATGATTTTTTTTTGCAGTGGTAACAAGCTTAATTTACCAACATACCGTTTTCCAAAGACACGTTAATCCTGCAATTCACCAGAGGACTATCCCCAAATTTTCCAGTACAGTTTCTACTTTCCAAGAGTGCATCCACAATTGCCACAACCAACCATCATGTGAATCTTTGGTATTTGACACTGTTACATTGAAGTGCTCACTATATGACGGCAAAACAGAAGGAGAAGAAATTACTAGTAACCAACTCTATCATCAGGTTTTGAACAAAACGGTTCATCAGGATATCATTGGTAAATACTTGTTAGTCTATCTTCTCAATAAAAAGATAAAAAGTTAAATTAATATTTTTATTAGTCTGGTTTGTCAACAAATTACCCATCAGATATACATTTTTATGTTATTTTATTTTGTTATATTCAGTAGTATATTCTCACTATATACTGTGGTTTCATCAATATTCGTGGGTATCAATTTTCGTGGATTTTCTGAAAACCACAGTTTCAAGGATACGTAAATTCGTGGCCAATGACCCTATCAATACAAAATGTTAGTTGATATTGTTCTTCGATGAGCATTTAATTTCGTGGATCAACTTAACAACGAAATCCACGAAAATTGGTATTCAACGAATATTGATAAAACCACAGTAACTCTATATAGACGAACAGTCAATAATTGTAATGTTAGTTCGTCCAAAAATATTGACCGGTCAATATTTTTTTAATGTTGACCGGCTAGGAATAATATCTAGAGAATATTCCCCCTATTTCAATTATTTGCCTCTGATTTGTTGATTCGTAAACGGTGACGTAAATAAATCTTCGCGACTCCAAAACAAGGTGACGTCATAATAGGCAATCAGCCAAGGCAAGTAAACAACGGAAGCGCATTGCGACGGTTTGCTATCATAACAGATATAAGGAATTGCGAATTACTGTGAAGTAAAATCAGGTAGAACATCTGTAAATTAATTCCTACGGGCGACGGAATATCACCAGTGACCTTTTGATGCCGATGATATTTTGGAAATGAGCTTTGCGCAAAATTGAATTCGTGAATTCTATGTTAATTTGAGCTGATAACTTTACGGCGATCTGTTTTCAAATCCTTTCTTAAATTTTGGTTTGTTTCTTCATATAACAAAACAAATGTTGACTGTGTTTTCGGGCAACATTGATTATATTAGCCCCCTTGGGACGAATATATTGCCCTCCGCTTCGCGTCGGGCCATATTTCGTCCATCGGGGGCTAATATAATCAATGTTGCCCTCAACCCCAGTCAATATTTGTATAATATTAACTATAGACTATCATTTAGTGAAGAAAAATCTTTATACATAGTTCTTTATCATAGTTTAGAATGGCCAAGATAATCCAATTCTCTTAAATGGTTTTGTAATGGAAGATTGTTTTATCAACTTTCAAACTTTTAGTAACAAACTAACAAACAGGTCGATTTTGATAGAGTTTAGAACTGTTTACAATCAATATCTTTTAAAATAAAATGGATATTATAAAGTGAATATTGATGCATTACAAAGTATTCATAAAATATAAAAAATATTTAATAATAATTTATAATTGTTTCTGGTTGTGAGGTCAATACGATGATTTAGCTACACTAGAAGTACAATATTTACGGAGCCAAGGTGAATATTTTACTTCGAGGGTACCTAAAACATCGTATTAATCGAAAAAAACCCTAGCAACAATTGTTTTGTTATATGGTTTAGTGACGAATCGATACAGACAAGTCGAATCAAGTATTATCAAGCGAAGATTTTAGCTTGAAGCTATAGCAAAACAATTTTAGAAACGCAATATTTCATCGGAAGACCAATGTAGAGAAAATCAATGTTATATTGACCTCCTAAGTCACGCGCAGGTGATTTTTTTTTCTTCTAAATTGTTGGATATTAGCCGATCAGAGAGCTAGGGATTATCAATTATATAATAAAACGGATTGCCTTTGTTAGAAGAACACGATATCTTATGAATAGTTTATTTGGTTGTGAAGAAAAATTTTGCATTTCAAAACAAACCAAATCAAGTTTTAGCACTGCTACAAGTGAATTGCATTTTTAAGTGAGGTATTCATATTTAAACATCATTTTGTAAATTTATTAAAGTAATAATTTTATAAAAAGTTACTTAAAACTGAACATGAGCAACATAAGATGAAGATTACTAAATAAATGGTTTTTTTTCATTTCTTTTCCTGATAAAGTTAAATCTTAGATATCACAACCAGACATTTTTAGAAACTAAATTTTAAAGGATTAGTTCGCACCTTAGAGAACATAGATTTTCAATATAACTTTCCATGCACTTTATCAGAATAATGTGTCGTTGTTTGATTTATGTACTTTCCATAAATTTACATACAACGATCAGAATATGCATATGCAACCTTTGTTTTATAAAATAAGATATTTTTAGAAAAACGATGCCTCTTTCCAAATGGGTAACAGTTTTGTTATCTCAAATTCATTAAGAGTCATTATTACTTTTAAGCTTTGGATAAAACTTAACACAATCATTTGGTTTGTTGATCTGGCTATGTGGCGGAGCCCCCATAAAATTGTAAAAATAAAGTAAAATCATACTCTTTCTAGCAAAGAAAACGTACAACTTGCGAGCTTTAATTATGAACTTTTTGGAAACTCATAGGGTTTCTCTTAATTAGACTGATTTTATTGGTGTAGTATGATGAAAACCCGCGGGTTTAATGGTGTAACGTACATAGAGTGCTCATTTTAGTTACGCTCTCATTTGGTTCAGATGTACATTGTAACCAATCACCCACCTTTAAGTAATTGGTTATGCTAGCTTGTGTTTTTAGCTTCCATGTTTATTATAATACAAGCTGGCATGGTTATATTTTTATTTATTTACATCATTATGTTGTCCCAGTGAACATGATTTTTTAAACTGATCAATTTACAGCCATTCGTAGGGGGGAAATTAAAAGGAAATGTTTCTTGTATTTTTGCAAGGCAGTGGATTTTTACTGCAGGTCTTAATCTTCAAACCTTTAAGAATTGTAAATAATTTTATTGCTTTTAAGTATAATCACGAGAAGAAATATCACAAAAGTCTAAATATAAAGACTTCATTTTTACCCTACAAAATCGGCAGATTACAGGAACTTCCGGGGACTTCGCCCCCTGAGCCCCCAACTAGGACTTTTCCCTGAACCAAGACCCCCTGCCTAAAACTTGCGCCCCATCTAACTTCAAATCCGCTCCTCTGACCTAAATGTTGTACCGATCAAACGTTAGTTTAATCTAAAAAATTAAATAATGAATAAACGTATTGTTAAAAATATAAAATTTTTAAACACAAGAAATTAATATTCGCCTTAACTCGCGAGAAGCACACATTGCTGATTTTAAAATCTCGAGATGTGAACTATATATTTATAAAACTACGTACGTGGTTTTTCTCTCGCGATTAAATATGCAAAACGTACGAATCGCGAAATTAAGTACTAATTAAAAGTAAAATTAATAAGGATTCTACTAACAGTTATTGCCAGGATCAAAGAAATGCCGCGGTCATTATTCTCAAATATACCACGAACGTCATCAGGAAATTATCAGATCAGAAATGCCTATTTGTCTCGCACTGATCATGAAAGTACAACTTCAAACTGTATAAAGTTTTAAAAACATGTCAATTTTACGTGTTAGTTCCAGTCAAAACGATGTGTATTGCCTCAAATGATCAATGCGGCTGTTTCTAGGACCTCCCTAGCACATTTTCACTGCGTGTTTTTACATAAAATATATAACGTGTAGTAGTAATAATCGTATTAAATTGCCCTTAAAATATTAAGAATATGATTCAAAGATATTTTATAAATAAGTAAAGAGTATAAAAAATCCAAAGAAAAATTCTGTCGTCTGCATGTGATTCCTTTGATCGATACACATGTAAACATTACTAACAAAACCGTTGGAGTTACACGGAACAGCCGTCAAAATGACCTAGATCGTCTCTCTATAGGAGCTAGAAACGATCTAGAAATACTGGGCTGTTAGTAGGATAGAAATAAAGTTCTTGTTATCGTGAATGTTGCAGGATAACCTCCTCGGTCTCGAAATGTTGTTTGAAATATAAAAGCCTCGGCTTTTATTATTCAATACACCATTTCGAGACCTCGGAGGTTATTCTGTAACATTTACGAAAACTCGTACTTTATATCTTAAATCTACGGCAGATTATATGGTCAGTAGATTTTTGTTCAAGAATTTTTTATTCCTGAATAGTATTTTTTGATTTTCAAAATCTGTTTTACAGCTTATGTGAAAAACCTTTGCAAGGAAAATAGTCCAGAATACATTTATAACGAAACCGTACCGGTTTGTTATAAAATTGATTCAAATCCAAGGCTATTTACTGAAGCTGAATTGTTTTGTGGAGAATCTGGAGGTCACCTTTTACGAATAGACACAGAAAGGAAACAGAAGCTCGTCGAGGACCTCGACTTACAATCAATAAGTATTAAAATTTATCAGATTGATGACCTTTTTCTTCATTAATTTTTATTCATATGGTTTTAGAAAGTTTGCAAGAAATAGTTCTATAATATACGTATTTATGATTTTTTTTTTACCAGATTCTGTAACGAAATATCGCATCGATGGTCAAAACATCAATGGAATTTGGAGATTTTCCAACGAAAAGTTTATGAAACAGTTTTACTGGTACCCTGGAGAACCAGCGGGGGGTGGTACATCCATTGGACTCAGGGTTGGGCACAATGGAAAATGGGACGATATCAGTCCTAGCGTACGTCATGGCTGTATTTGTGAAAAAGATATCAAAATTGTTTAATTAACAGATGTTGATTTTGTTGCAAGAATATTGGAATTGAACGAAGTCATAAATGTATGACTGTAAAAAATGTATTATCGTATTTATTCTTGTAGCTTTTGTAAAAAAAATAATGTTAAATCGCAAATTCCATTATCAAAATTTATCCAAAGTGCATCTGTTTTCATAAAATATTATAGAATTTTCCATCACGCTAGTTACATATCCCGAAATTCTTTTGAGGCATGATTTTAATGACTTTTCTTTGAAATCTTGCTTTCCTAATTAAACATTTATGTTTATTTATTTTTTTTTAGATAATATAGGAATATATTATACAATTCATGTAATTATAATACATTAAAATTGACTTGAAGCTAAGTTATTTTAGGTTGTATGCTTTTTTATAGAGAAACGAATAAAGTGCATATACACAGATTGTCTATTACGGTTATCAAAATGGTCAGATTTTAGATAGATTTTGCATTTCTATGAATTAAAAAGTAACAAATGCGGATATACATGTGTAAACAAAGGCTATTTCTCCTTTTGACATACAGTTTTATTGTTTTTGCACTTTGGCAATTTGCATTACGTTGTGAAGAGGACTGGTTTTTTTTTCAACAATGATTTTCATTTTTAGCTGGAACTTATTCTCTGTCTCTTTGTTTGGTTTGATAATCAATTATTTCTAATTTAAACAGGCAATACCCTTCATGATTGAACGAAAACCCACAAAAAGTCAATCCATTATCACAGAACACACTTTGATTTTTAATGGCATTCATGCATACATAGGATAGGTCACTCTTCAATTTAACAAACATTGAATACAACCACTAAAAGTGTACAATCGAGTTTGATTGTTTTACTCACAGAGTATATAGAAAATGTTCTTATGATAACAAAATGTATTGTAAATAACAAATTGCCCTAACGACGCTTTAATGTGAATATGTGAACAAAAGGTCGATTGTGGTTAAAAAACTAATTGTTAAATATAAATCGTTATACGAGGTTTTAAGTATTATGTTTTATCATGATCCAATTGTCAAGGTTGTAATGGTTTGTGATGACTCGGTATATTTGCATAGTAAAATTGTAGTACATACTTTTTTGGATTAAGGTTTGCAAGTGCACACACATTATAAAATACGGAATTTAAAAAAAAACCAAAACGAGAACAGTGAGCCACATCGTTTACCTGAGAAACAATAGTCATAATATTATTACTTATAAAGTTACTACAGACATACATTGGGTTCATCAATCTCATAGATAGCGAGACGAAGCCAAGCCGTCTATGAGATTGATCAGTGCAATATAGTTCTGTAGTCAGTCAGTAACAAACCTTATTTATAAGTGTTTTGTTTTCCCGAGGACTAAAAAGTGACATATTTATACACAAATAGCGATGATCTACGCAAAGCCATCTGCAAGATGCGTAACATCTCGTCCAATTTAACTCATTTAAACTCTTCAAAATTATCAATCTCACCCTTTAGATACTCTTTAAAAATCTTAGCTTCGCCCATGTTTACTCATAATGTTTTGTTGCTATTCCATTGAAAACGTTTTCTCCCTTTCCTCTGCAGAGATTTGAGCAAATTTCTCAATGCCATTTTGTTCTGCTCCAGACACAACAATGTGACGTCAATATTCAGAGAGCAACTACTCTAATTGTTAAAGAATTTCAAGGGCAACAATTCCAAATATTATAAGAACTTACAGCATGTGGTTTCTGTATTAAATAATATAAAATGTCGAAATGAGTAGGCGTAGCGTAGGCCAAAGACGGCCATATTGTCTAATATCATTAATTCTCACTAAAGTAACATATAGATATATGAGGCAGTCACGTGCTATGTTAAAACCAATGGAAGTGTAGCATTTCAGTCCGAGGGAAAACAAAAATCAGTTTTATGGAGTCATACACAAAATATCTGAGCAGTAGAATTATAATAGATGATTATATAAAACAGTTTATGACCCCCCCCCCCCCCAAATATCCTTATGTTAAACATGTATTAGCCCCTTTTACAACAGGATGATGTTTTAGTCTTATAACATATTGAGCATTACAGTTTCAAAGAAGATCCTGACAATCAACAACGTTAACATGTCAAAATGATTGCATATAATGAAAAAATGACAATAACAAATCGTAAACCATCTCAAAAAGATAAAGGTAGGATCAGGTGCCATGGAGGAGTGAACATCCTCTGCTCACCGGTCACACTCGCCGTGTGCTCTTGGTCGTAATCGGGGAAAAACGGAAAAGTCCGTAAACAATTAGGTGATTAATTATGGTTTAACAATTAGTATGAAAAACGTCAGTCAGCATGCGACCCAGTGGAAGATTTTATTTGCTGACAAGGTCGTTGTATCGACCATAGAACTTACGAAAAGATGACTTCAAACGAGACTGCTGATAGTCCTGTTTGATCAACTTGTTTGTAAGTAGCTTGCCTCGCCTAAGAAACTGTTCATACGAAGAGCATGCCCTTGCGTATCGAATTAACTGAGAGACAAAAACACCATAAGCAGGTGATGAAGGTATATTGCTACGTAAGTAAGGAAAGTTGACTTTAAAAAAATTGAAGTCATCGCGTTTATCATAAAGTTTTGTTGTTAGGTTACCATCAATGTCCATTTCCAGTAAAATAAGTAATACCATCTATAATAACATCTGAGTTATCAGTGTATCCAGTACATGGGAAACCTTACCGACATGTTTCTATTCAAATACCTGAGTAGTTTAAAATGATTCTGCTAAGGCATCAACTTACCAGAATAATTTTGTATAGCATCCCTTATGTCTCTGTCACACCTCGTGGAAGTAAACATTCTAACAGAAGAAAAAATCAGAAGAAGAATCACATTTATTATACAACGCTCAACATAAATACATACATCTCCAAATTGAAATTACAATTAATGTCAGGGATCGGAAGGAGGGTGAAAATGTCTGATTAAATTTATGAATATTTTAGGGAATTAACTTGAATTAAGTAATGTCTTTTAAAAAGATACACTAAAAAAGCTAGATGTCAAATATGAATACAGTATTAACTTTTTTACTTTTAACCTTGAACGATGAAATTAGATTACAACATAGTTATGTATATCATCCACGGGTTAGTTTTCTTGTCACATAAATTCAAACTTAAGATAAACTGATGTGTCGAAAGATGCCTTACTATTTAACTTGACTCTAAGGTCTTAGAGTTGAGTATAAAAAAACCTAAAACGTAAATAATTTCCCTCTTTAGTTAAAAGTTGGCCTATAAATATATATAAATAAGACGCTTTCATTTCAAACTGAATAATTTCTTATCGGTCTTGATTACAACACCATCAAAATCCTCGATTCATTCAGGTGGTATTCACTCCCATCACATCCTAGCCAGCACTGGTAGTCGATAGTCTCTGTGCCAATGAAGGATCCTTGTCTTTCAGAGAAATGAGCCAGGGGTGGTCATTTATCTTCCTATTTTTCTGTGGTTTTTTATTATGAGGGTGTGTCATTTTAATTAGGGGGTGTTTGCATTAAATCTTATGAGGTTCGTGACGGATTTTCACAATGAATAGCTTTACCTATCGTTATACATTTTTTTCATATAATTACAAAAATTGGGTTTTTTGAATTGTATAAGTTTTTTGAATTGTATAATACCAGACATAGCATCGACTCAACTTTTTAAGGAGTTAAATGTTCATTTTAAATATGGCAATGTGGTTTTTTATTAACTTTAACTTATTGTGACGACTCAAAACTGCAACCTATTGATCAATATTGATATCGTTACTGTTTATATTGGTTATAACTATAAAAGTCCAGACAATTCCATGTGACCTAAGTTTGTAAACAGAAATAATTCGGTAATTTTCATAAAGGAAATAAAAATAATTCGACATCAAAAAATTTTGTGAATTAAAAAAATACCGAGATTTGGTTCAAATGCTTCAAATATAGGCAGTAAGGAACTCTGACCAGTTGTTTTTCATTGCAAAGTCACGATTAAAAAAAGAATGTTATTAATGACACTTCTGCGAAAAACTATTTTTAAAATACGCGTATTCAAAATGTACTTTTTATTGAATCTACATAAACACATATATTACAGATACAAAGCAGATCAAAAAGTAGAACTCCAAATCATAGACCAATTTTTTATATATTATTTGAATTATGTTCTATTCATACATCAAATAAGTAAAAAAAAGATATTGGCATATTAAGGAGGCTTCAATTAAAATAACATAATAAGTTTTGTTTATACGAATGAGTGAAATAAATCTCCCTCAATGTCAGTAACGCATCAAGTTATAAAAGACATTGATCGATTAGATTTTGATACTTTATACACTAAAATAATCCAAATAATCATACGCTTTTGCCAACTAACCCATAGCTAAAAAAGCATTTTCACGTATTATATAGTGCAGTCGATTTCCTCCGTTTTATATTTTATCCGTACAACAAAATCGGTAGGTGATAAAGAACGTCGAACAATGGCATTGATGCTGGGCCTACTAGATTCAGTTTCTAACAGTAGTCTAATTAACATGATGTATTTTTCATTCATATTTGTAAGCATTAAAATTATTTGCTCAGAGAGTTGACTACCCATTAAACGTCGAACCAGCGTATTTTACAATATATACATGAATAATTAAAACACGTAAAATATCTTTTGAAACGAATCTTTCTTTTAAGCGATTATTTAGAAAATTAGCTTTTTCCAAATCATATTTAAGACCTTTTTGTTTAGTTAATAGACCTAAATAAGGTAAAACATACATAAGAATATTCACATTATGTTATCAAATTACTTAATTCGCTCTGCTTCTATTTTGTAATTTTTCTTTGGACTTTTGAATTTGAACACTGTAAGTTATCACCACATGTCATCATTAAAGAAAATATTGAAAAAAACATGATAATACTTCAATTATAAACAAGTGCGATTGTATTCAATTATCTCATTACATATATCAACGTAGTGCAAGAAAATGTTTTTATGAGAGTTTTCTTTTTGTATAATTAGTCTGAGCATCACTGGTTCCAGAGAACCTATTTAAATAATAGAGGTATTCTTGTTAATCTCGCGTAAAATATAAGTACATGTAAGTCAGGCTAATCACACAGTGTGATTGTGCACGTGATGCATTTTATATTTTTTTCTGCATCAAATCGATTACATTCGATAGGATGTTTGTCGTCTTTGATTCCAGTTTTGCTATCAGCTGTGAAAATTGCAAAATAAGGATACAGTTCTATCAGGTTTTTTTAGAAGAGAAAAAAAATATATGTAAACAATAAAATAAACATACATAATTAATAAAAGAGTATTTAAAACGTCGATATTACATTGTCAAGACTTTATATAACACTTCATATTAACCCTACGATGAATAATTCTGATGAATAACGGGGTGAGTCTTTTTCACCTTGCTGTATTGCATCATTGGATTAGGGTCTGCCATTCAGACTACAAAAAGGTGGAAGAAAGTTAAACCATCGGTGACAGAACAGAGCTACGTCACTCAGTAACCTCTCCAGACCGTTAAGATTAACATTCAGTTGGCTGCAGAGTGACAGTGATTCAACCTGTGCATCAAGTTTCACTCAAGTGTTTATTTTATAATGAGATCATGTGATCTCCTAAAACTATTTATATATTAGTATTTCTTTTATTTCTTTCAAACTATCGCTAAAATTCATTGGAGGCAACATCTACGTGGGGCATGACACCGATTTTATATTTATATGGCCTTTAAAAACAATACAGCCCATATACACATTATCAGGTCATTTAATCTCTCTTGTTGTTTCATTGATGGAGGTTCGTACTTAATCTTTCAAAACATTGATTGTCGGGTTATTGAAAAAAAAACTAGCATGAAATCATTGGAGAAAACTTGTTGTGGTATATACCAGTATCTCCTTTGATGTACATTTATCAAGTTCAAACATTGTATAACAACATACCATACCAGGCTGAAGCTAGCAGCCACTAACAGCAGCCACTAAGCCCGTAGAAGCTAGCAGCCAATAAGGAAAATCATCAAAGTACTGAGAGTACTCGAACGGAAAATTATATTTTACTTTATTATCAGTATACTTTAATTAATAACAAGAATATTTATGCATGCATAATTTGTATGAGCATTGACAATTTCGGAGGCAGTAAAGCTCGCCTGAATAAGAATTATAAATGCGTTTGTGTTTAATGAATTTAATAACATGCACTGGAAATTCAGAAATATAGTATAATTATTACTAAAAAAAAAAGGACTATCAGACACCTTATATTGTGATTTTATTCTCATATAAAATTAGCCTCTGTCAAACAACAAAACCAAACAAGAGAAATCAAGAGGTTAATTTGGGATTATTTTGTGTCAGCCATGTTTTGACGTGAACCTTTGAGAAAATGATTAGATATCTACATTGGTCTAGTTAGCTCACCCGAACTTTGGCATTTTTAATATTTGACAATGATATAGTGGTGAAAAGTGGACCAGTATCTCCCTTATCTTTGAAGTGTGCATCAAACGGACACCAGGGCAGTGTAGGGAACCTATAAGGCTATTATTTCACAGTCTCAAATTTGGGCTGTAGGGGTACCACCAAGTGGCTCCCAGGGGTTTGGGCTCATTTCAGGGGTTTATATCTCACTTGAGATAAATCACAAGAACTTGAAAACACTGAAACAGTTCATGTGATTTATCTCAAGTGAGATATAAACCCCTGAAATGAGCCCAAACCCCTGGGAGCCACTTGGTGGTACCCCTACAGCCCAAATTTGAGACCGTGAAATAATAGCCTTATAGGTCCCCTACACTGCCCTGGTGTCCGTTTGATGCACACTTCAAAGATAAGGGAGATACTGGTCCACTTTTCACCACTATATCATTGTCAAATGCTAAAAAATGCCAAAGTTCTGGTGAGCTAACTTGACCTTTCTAGGGGTCATAGGCGCTATCTAATGCTTGTTATGGATACCTCTTGAGGTCCTCTACTTAACCCCAGTATTTTCAAGTTCTTATAATTTATCTCAAGTGAGATATAAACCCCTGAAATGAGCCCAAACCCCTGGGAGCCACTTGGTGGTACCCCTACAGCCCAAATTTGAGACCGTGAAATAATAGCCTTATAGGTACCCTACACTGCCCTGGTGTCTGTTTGATGCCCACTTCAAAGATAAGGGAGATACTGGTCCACTTTTCACCACTATATCATTGTCAAATGTTAAAAATGCCAAAGTTCGGGTGAGCTAACTAGACCAATGTAGATATCTAATCATTTTCTCAAAGGTTCACGTCAAAACATGGCTGACACAAAATAATCCCAAATTAACCTCTTGATTTCTCTTGTTTGGTTTTGTTGTTTGACAGAGGCTAATTTTATATGAGAATAAAATCACATTATAAGGTGTCTGATAGTCCTTTTTTTTAGTAATAATTATACTACATTTCTGAATTTCCAATGCATGTTATTAAATTCATTTAACACAAACGCATTTATAATTCTTATTCAGGCGAGCTTTACTGCCTCCGAAATTGTCAATGCTCATACAAATTATGCATGCATAAATATTCTTGTTATTAATTAAAGTAATCTGATAATAAAGTAAAATATAATTTTCCGTTCGAGTACTCTCAGTACTTTGATGATTTTCCTTATTGGCTGCTAGCTTCTACGGGCTTAGTGGCTGCTGTTAGTGGCTGCTAGCTTCAGCCTGGTACATACCATTATGGTAACCACATAAAATCGAATTGCACAGGTTCAGTACTCAAGTACTACATGGAACGTAAATATTTCAGATAAAAGAAGTAAATCCAGCTCCACAGTAACTCATCTAACTTGTATCTGTTCTAAATATGTCGTTGGCTTTCTTTTTATACCTATCCATAAATAGATTCACGTGACTTTTGTAAACGCCATTGCAGACTTATATAAATTTCAATCAAATATTTTTATTCGATCAGTTATAAATAGAATAGTTTTTCAACATATATAGTTGTTATAATCTACTTTGGGACCACATATACATATTTGTGGTTAAAAATAAAGTAACAGCATTACCCTAAAGACTTCATATATTAGGATTTATACTTACCGGTGATAGACATTCACAGGTTTATACCAAACTTCACATTTGACACATTATCAATATTGTTAACTTATACAGATCAGCATTCCGTGACATTTGTACTGTTTTCAGATTTATGTGATTTTGATTGCTTTTGATGTAAGTGATGTATACCTCTCTCTTTTTCTCAGCTGTCTGTCTAATTTTCTTTCATTACTAATAACTTTTCATCTTTTCTCCTTTCTCTCTCTCTCTAGGATAGATAGATAGATAGATAGATAGATAGATAGATAGATAGATAGATAGATAGATAGATAGAGGCACTCATTCTTCCTTAAAAAAAAACAAACTACAGAAACAAGCAAGAATCCTTCTATTGTCACGTTATATATTATATCTTTTCCTAAGTAAGTCAGGACAAGCAGTTCTTTCAAAGGAGATTTTCGTCAAATTTAGTCAGAAATTGTTGAATCAAAATTATAAGATAAAGGTTTATCAGACATAATCTTAGTATTTTTTTCAATGATGCATATAAATGAAAACATCAAAAATATCAACATTAAATTTTTTTCTTATTTCATGTTTGTTTGGTTTTTATTTTACTTTTTCTTTTACAGATCTTTTGAGAATAAAGTTTTCAAAAGTACTCTCAAATAAATACTGAGAACATTTCAAAGCTTGAATAATGATGTAAGGGGAAGTATAATATCAAAAATGTTATTTCAATTTGCGAAGTTATAGTGCGTTTAAAACAAATCTGAAAATGTGTGGTGTTTTAAGCATATTTAAAAGCAATATGAGCTGTATTTTTTAGAATTTTATTTTGCGGCAAAAACCTGCTAGTATGATAAGTCTGCATGTAACTTAAACTTTTATGATAAATAAGATTTGAAAAAAAGCATTAATTTTTGTCAGAGTAAAAGTTTCTCTTCTAAGGAATATATAGCAGATCAATTTTTGTACAGGATGACAATAAATCAATTTTGCTCCAATTAACTGGCTTCTTAACGGCCTTTTCCACAAAAAAATATGACTAACACAAATTTAAAAACCATGATTTTTTGTCATTTTAGTTGAAAATAAGATTTTCGTAAAAAAAATTTCAACATGAAAATTGCAGCTCATATTGCTTTAAAAAAGCAATTTTGATAAACATTAAAGGACTAAGTGATATTTGCGACGAAGCCGTACGACATAAACTAAAATACTATTTAATATATTAAATAAATGTTATACAATACTGCATTTTGATATTCTACTAAAATTGAAAAAAGTAAAATGAGCTTTTGTGTTTAACGTTAATTATCCAATATCATTATATGAAACTGCATTTAACGTTATCTATGTGCTCTTATTAAAATCATGAGCTTTTAAAATAATTAATCAGGAATGCTAAAAGTAACCCTGTTCAACAATATTGATAAGAAATTAATCATTCAAAATATTCATATATGAATAAAGATGCAGACAAATAGCAAGCATTAGAAACCGTGAACATTTGCATGTAACAATAACACATAAGACATAAGTCGTGCTCAATTTTGATTCCCTAAATCCATAGTTTTCAAAGGATCAAAATAATTCATTGTTTGTTCAATGACGTTGCAAATATATATTTAAACATATTCGACGACAGCAAAAAAAAGTGAAAAAAAACTGTCTCGTCTTTCAGTCTGTCATCAGCAAGATTTTATATCAGAATTACGGATTTCCTTTTGCATGTTGTTTTTAAATGCTTAAAATACTCACAGAATAAAGGAGCCAAAAGTTCACAAGGAATGGATATATATCCAAAAAGAGTGGAAAATATACCAGAAGGCGGAAATCTTAATCTCATGATTGAATAATAGATGCAACAGAGAAAAATGATCAAGTTAAAGCAATCAAACAAGTTTAACCTGATAAGGCTTAAGCAAATATACATTATTATTATAATTATTATTATAAGGCCATTCAAACAATTTTTTCAATTGATTTTTTATTCAAAATTTGAAATTCTTACCAACCGATTAGTTTAAGGTTTATATTTTGTCGCAGCTTTATTAAGGATTCTTGATTTACATTTCAAAATCTAATCAATCGATATGTTTGAGAGTTATAATATTATGTGGCAAAACTCAAACACATTTTCATTTAAAAACATTTTCACATGTACATAATTTCATTTATTGTTCATTTTTTAGAATGATATTTAACTGTTACATCTCTATCTGTGTTAAAAAATAAAATATATTATTTAGTATATCAAAGTGGCTAGTAATCGCAACACTTTAAAAGTTGAAATTAGTCCTTGTGTCTTCAAATACCAAAATTATTGATCCTTAATTAACAAACTTTACAAATTTAGGCAAGTTTATAAATTTTGATAAAGGTTACCTCACCGTAGCAATATAGATGTTTCTGTGTGCGAATAATTACTCATTCATGTATGTAACACCTTTTCTTAATCACTCGCACTAAAGGCAAGTTTTGATAGTACTAGTTCTTAACTTGTCGTTTCTGCCTACAAATGATTCATAAATTAATGAAGAAACCCTTTTGACTGTTCCGAGAAACCACGAAGACATATCAGATATTTTCTAATATACAACTGGGACTTGATATATCAATTATTATGATGATCTTCTTCATTATTATCGAACATAAAATGCTTTATTTATTTCCTTTTCCGTGGCTATTTACAAGAGGCAAGTTACGAATACAGAATGCCACTAACATAATTATTGGGTATTGGGTTTTTTTTTATAAGAAAAAGTTTCCGAAGCAAGTACAATAAAAATTGTGTCGGTGTCTTTAATAATTACCAAAACAAAATCTTTCGATTATCAAGTCTGTATATTACTGGTCATCAAGCTATTCAAAATTCGAGAATTTATCAATATAAATTCGATAATGATTTTCTGAACTATAAAGAAATAATGTAAAAAACACAGTTGACCTAGTCATACGGACATATAGACGTGTATACATATTTCGACACACAAAATGAATAATAAGCTTAATGTTATATTATATGCAATAACAGATAATTTGCGTGTTTGTCATTATAACAGTTAGATATGACCACTTTTAAAACAAAAATGTTTTCCAATGCAGCAATTGCAAATCACTCTTTCGTGGCTTTTGGATCTTCAAAATATCATTGCCCGTATCTACAGTCTAAGGTAAGCTAACTGTATCGTGTAAGACGACAAAATGTAATTAAAAAGATACAATTCCATCTGGACAAGAGCTGAGCTCTCGTAAACCTTCTCATCTGTGTTTTATACAGAAGATAAAACTAGTTTTACCTAACCTAGGTTTGTATGTGAGTATTGAGTATTGTCGGCTAGTATGCTGCATGGAAAATATTCAAAGAACAGTGATGATGCGGATTTTAGAACAAATTGATATACTTCTATCGTAACAAAGACATTTATTATCAACGTGCCATAGAATGATTTTAATCATAGTCGTTTTCGAATTAGACCATATATACTGTTCTTTATAATAAGATGCAATATTATTAACTTAATTCAATATTAATTTATTGATCGTAGTATCGTTTGATTTCGTTACAAAAATATAAATTTGGCTATTCATCTTAGCTGCGAGAAAACCACAACTTCTCCATATTATTATGACAACACAATGTCAATGTCAGGGTCTCATTTGTTCCGTAAGTGAACTAACGATGACTTCGATTGTGAATTAATTAAAATATCACAAGGTCTAATTCAATGTTTTGATGAAGTTCTGTCTGTTCATTAGAGGTCGTATTCCGAAAAATAGGGTTTTTACTAATAGAGTTTATTAATTTTTAATTAACATGTTTATACCTTATGAATGCTTATGAAATATATTGACGTCACTTAAGGTTGTAGGGGATGCCAATGAATCAGCAAAGTTCAATGTCTTTTATTTTTACCGTCAACCTGTCGAAAGTTCATGTGATCATCGATTCATATACTAGTAAACAGTATCACCTCAAATTCATAAAATAGGTTATGCTGCATAAATTTAAACATATTTTGTAAGTTCAACCAATTCACAATTATTATGTTTTAAACAACTTTTTGAAAGAGTGCCGTCAAGTATACAAAGATAACGTTCAACTGAATTACATTATTGTCGTATTTACAACTAAGCACTAAGAACAAACCGGTTCAGGTAGAGTTGCACTAACCCTCTTGAACGGAGCTCACGGTTACCTAACTTGTATAACGCGTGCATGAGGACTGAACCCTCTCCCCCCTCTCTTTCCTAATTTCGGGTTAGTAAACTCCCCTATTGATAGAAATTTATTCAATTTCATAAACAACATCAGTTTTACAAATCTGAAAATCACTGGATATAATTGATTCTTTTACAACCATCTCGCATATGGGGGGGGGGGGGGGTATTATGTGGGGAAAATTGTGTATTTGTTGCTAAAGAGACTTTTATCAAGAGAATCGTCAAATTTCCGAAGAAGGGGTGGTTGGTGGGCTGGGTGGGAAGAGGGTGTCTTTTAGCACCAATGGACTGGAAATAAAACTATAGTTTTTCTTAACAGGCAGTAAGGTGGTTATTTTGACTACATCATACATGTAATCGTCATTTGGTTGAGCATAGATAGACTGATTGATCTAAACAAAGTAAAGTTCTGACCACTTGGCTGAAAGTTTATTGCAGTATACACTGCGTAACGGCTAACGCGGATACGCCTCAACAGAGTCGATATAGGATAACAACTTAATTTGTAGAAAAATGATTCGTGTAGCGCCAAATACATACGTTTGAACAACATGTGACATTGTCACTGTCAATCAAATTTTGTTTCACATGTAATATTAGGTACTTCGTTGTTTGGTCGAATTTGCATGTTGTTGTTCCCCTTAGTTTTATATTGAAAATTTATATTAAGGTTTTCAATTGAGTTGATTTCTATTTCAAATATACACATTCCTTTGCACTGCTGATGCCTGTATTCACGTATGTATGCTTATAAGTAGTTGTAGTATACCGGATTTAATTTCCCTTAAAGCAAAATTCACGTAAAACATCAAAGTTTCAAACTAAAAACTATATTAAAGAACTATATACATATGATAAGAGTCTAAAATGGATGAACATTATATTTTTACGGTGTATATATGTTTTCTTTGCAATAATATACGTGTGTTTTTCATAATTTTCATAATCCAAATTCCGTCAATTTAGAAATATAACATCATTAAAAAAATTCCGCCGATTGTGCAGTGTTTGGTAAAGCGGCTGAACGCAAAGCATTCTTTCTTTCAGAAAATATTGAACGCAATTTGAAAGAAACAAAATATTTTTATTACCATCTATCCTTATGTTTTCAATAAAGCAGAAGTGAAAAAAGATCTAGATAGATTGCATGATCAGTATGTACTGGTCCCTGCTGATAAGGCAAGTAACAACATTGTCTTTGTAAGGCACATTATATTAATTGCATTTTCAAAGAACTAGGTTTCGATTCTTCACATGGTAATCCAACTTACACCCATAGCATCCTTTCCAAGCAGGAAATACTTCAAAATCATAAATCGGTTACGGATATCTTTAATATCCCCAATAAACAAAATGAATTTGATTTACCTTATTTATACTGGATTCTAAAGCTTCACAAATGTCCCTACAAACAGAGATATATACCGTAGCAGGTTCCAGTAAATGTTCTACCAAACCTCTCTCTTTACTCCTTACTAAAATTCTTACAGTAGTGAAGGAGAAACTTCAAGAGTACTGTACAACAATATACTCCAGAAGTGGTGTGAATCAGATGTGGATACTAAAAAACTCTAAAGAATTATTAGAAACTTTGAGGTCACAAAATCTTACCAAAATCAATAGCATCAAAACGTACTTTTTTTCAACGCTTTTTACAACCATTCCCTACGACAAATTAAAATCTAGGCTTTTTGATATCACCGGTCAGCAGAGGATGCTCACTCCTCCATGGCACCTGATCCTACCTCTATCTTTTTGGAGGTCCGTGTTGCTCTGCTTTGAATTTGTATTTCGTTTTTTTTTTTATTTTTGAGATGGTTGACGGTTTGTTATTGTCATTTTTTCATTTTATTAAAGATTAATCTGTCCAAGACTAATAACTGATCGACAAATTTTGCTTTTTCAAAGCTGTCTTCTATGTTTCCCATTCAAAAAGTTCGATAAGTTAGAAAATTCGAGAAGTTTAGTAGTTGTGTAGTGAACACTAAAAAATATCATCCCTATAGAGCTACTTTAAAAACTGACTATTTCACATTTTTTTAGCAGATGATGATCATGAACCAGACCGAGTAGTATCCTCAATACTCTGGCCCAAATGTAACAGTTTGTCATTGTCCATACAGAAGAAGAAAATTGAAGGGCATTGTTCATTCGAGACCACCATTGGTAACACTATATTGCATTATTGGTGACTTGCTTATTAATAAGTATTTGAAATGTTGCAACAACAGTCGATTAAACCTTTCAAATAAAGCAAGTTTGACATTTTTTTTTTGTATATTACCGCGGTTAGTAGGGTTTTTTTTTTATACCAATAACACATACGTACTTCAGACAGGAAACGAACTTGGAAGCAAAAGGTTTAGTTACAGTACAATATAAAAATATAACATTTTTACGACAGACATTAGCTTAACAATATCCTCAAATCCATTTTGAAACCAGAGTGTTTGTTCCATCACACAAATTTTTTTTATTAAAATCAAAGAGAGCTGGTTTTAAAGTACTAAATAAATCCATTAAAAGGACCTGTCAGGAGAAACAAACACAGTCAGAAAGTGAAACTATATTTTTTTTAAAGCAAACAATGACAAACTTAGTTTTTAAGTGTTACATCAGTCAAAATATCTTATAACAGCATATCTAACTGCATGCACACCGACCTAAAGCAATTGGTCCTTACAAGGTCTTGAGTGAAAGACATCTTAAATTGAAACAGCAGACAAGTCAAATAAATATTAGAGTACTGTTGCTTTCAAGTCATTATATTTCATACAATCATTGTAATAAACGGTTTCGATGATATATTTAACTTTCATATAATACTAGATGATACCCCGCGCAAGTACGGGAAAACACTTTACATTGATGGGTTTTGTAAGTTGAACCATATATTGTTAAGTTTTTCATTTTTTGTATATTATGTGTCCGAATTTTTTTTTAATCTATTTTAAAAAATCAAAATAAAAAAGCAACTGGCTGGATATTTAGAGTGGCGGGGAAGGATGAAAATCTTCACTGAAAATGATTATAAATGTATGTGGCCTAAATTATTTTTGTTACATCCAACTGGAAAAATGTACAAACTTTTTCGGCTTTTTCCTGTTTGTTTCAAATGCAGTTTATTTTAGCAACTAAAAATATTTTAATTTTTTTAATTATCTATTATATTTAATGTCAACCCTAAATCGCATATGCATATCGTATCTCTTTTTTAAATTGTGTTGCTCTGTTTGGTTAAATTTAACTAATAATGTTATACATTGTTCCAAATAAGAATTTTAGATAAAAGCATATTTTGAAGAAAAAATGGGGGATAGGGGTCACCCCCCCCCCTAATGCAACGTCACTGTTTTATGCGGACATTATTTATTCATATAGACGTAGAGTTGTCAACCCAATCTATTCATGGTTCACAAATATGCATAAGGTTTACTAACAATCTGTCCGTGGTATTAAAAATGTATGTTATCTAAAAACGCGAGTCCCTATACTTTTCGCCATGCTGTTAATTAGACAACCCGCGTTCTTGGTTAACCCGTTCTCGAAAGTTCTTTCCATTAAAACTATAAAATCGCGCATTCAAGAAACGAATATGCTCATTTTATTTATTAAACATTTGTCATATATCAATTTCTATGTATTCTCTAAACGCGTTCTCGGTTAATATATTCAATCGTTAAATAATTGTTAAATATTATTTCATTGCAAGTATATATTTTGATGCGAGCTCCAACTGACTTGGATCCGCCAAAGCGTTTCCACCACCTTACTCTTATTTTTGCTATTTCGGGCTGGTTTATCGAAAATGAAAGTAGGTTTTTAATTAATTTCTCAATAATTACCTATCAGGTAAAATTCAATTATAGTTTACGGACATTATCTCACAATAGTTGAAATACCAAAGTTGTAAGCAGTTACTCTGGTGCCTTTATGTATAAGTATAGATACGCTGATGAGTATTAAATAAATGCCGAATTCTGTTCTTTATTTAAACAGGTATCAGATAGTTGCAGACTCGGGTGTTTATATGTTTTTTGATTCAGGCAGTATGTACATGTTATGAAGTATTGATTCATAGTTGAAATGTATATGTCTTTGTGTAGAGAAGTCATGCAGTGAAAAGGTAGCGCCGAAATGATAACCCGTGATAAAATTCAATCATTAGTAAGTAGAAACCCTCCTCGTGAGATCATTAGTAGTATTTGAATTTGTTAAAACTCCTTCAATCTTATTAATGCATGTCTGAATTTCTGAACGTCAAATCATTGTCAGTTAAACTAGATCACTTCGCATTAATTGTAAATGTGTCTTGTCAGATAAAATCACAATTTATCGATAAAAACAATAAAAAAAAAGTATAAAACTGGTTCAACAAAATATGCCTAGAGTTTTTTGGTCATTAATTAGGGCGGTATACAAAGTTAACTTTATTATTCAAAGCATGTTTGATATGCTTTATTGACATGATTTTGTATGAGTGTTCATAACCAAAACAAAGTTGAAATGTGAACTTTGCAGGAAAAATAATCAAGGTCCCAATTCGTTCAATGAATGTTAATAGAATCGTTTTTCAACGAAAAAGTGATGTAAATATTGACAAACGTTTAAAAAATCTTAAATATTCGGAGAACTACAGAACATAGTTTATATCATCTTACCTTAAAACAATCTTAACGTGAATTGTTTAGAGCAAATTTTATATAGATAAATAGCAGGAAAAACTACACCACAGTACACCATACCATATAAGAGCTTAATATCCGCTCGACCGTTGGGTGAACCTGCGGACCTTTCTCTTCTTTTTCGTTGCAGTGTACGCCCAGCGCGCTAAGCATTCAGCCATCTAGGAAAGTTAATTACAAATGGATTCTCCACATGCTGTCACACACTTGAGATAAAGGTTATATAGAAGAATACTAACTTTAACTGGCGAATGAATAAATACATTGTGAAGCACAAATATTGCAGTAACTTTCAAAGATTTTTATAAAAAAGTGACGCGTTTGGTACAACTGCAATTTAACTCTTGACATTTATACAGTATTATACAACTTCATATTTTTTCTCAGTTTAAAATCTTATCTAATTTTGTAATATTTTAACAGGAAAATCATTTCTTTTTTTTCTGATTTTATTGATTTTCAATTAAAGAGAAGATAATTATTACTAAATTTATAATTAGTGATGCTTATTCTTGACAAAAGTTGTGCTTGTGTGCAGTTTGTTTATAATCGAAGTTGGCTTTATCAAGAGAAATCAAAATTATCAATCATGGAAATTTGAAAACAAAATTTATGTTGAAACTATTTGCCTACACTAGATTGCTAACCACAGAAACGTTTTTGACACGGTTTTATATCTTGAATATGGTTTAATTCAGTATATCAATTTCTTTTATGTCTTTTGTAAAAGAAATAATCCCTTGTTTTTTTATTTTCATACTAAGCTCAATGAGTTGTGATACCGCCTTTTGTAATATCATGCAAACATGTCCGATAAAGATATAGAGACCAACAATAATTGCAGAAATTAAATGTACATTGTACGTAGCTGTAAAAATATCAACTTACTTGAAAATGCATAATGAAATAAATGTAACTCAGTAGGGTATGATTAAAAAATATTATCAAAATTAATAATAAATTGTGTATTTCAGTAACTTTACATCGAAAACTTTTCGCAAACTATAAAAGTATCGAGTATAAACGTATTAACAAATAATTTAAAGGGGCATGGTCACGATTTTGGTAAAAATTATTTTTCTGATTTTAATGTTTACAATGATTCAGTAAGGCATTTTTAATAGGCAACCCAAGTTTGAGTGTCATTAGTTGAGTTATAAGCGAGTTACAGAGCTTACAATTCTTTACTATGTAAACAAAGCTTTTGTTTACATTTTGAATGTTGAAGTAAAACTTCCAGTTTTAGACCTAAAATGAATGCTTTACGTAAGGAACTGTTTATTTATGCTTAAAATGAATAAGAAGATAGACAAATAAGCTTGAAAAAAGATATTTACTGGTATAATGAACATATGTAAACAGAAACAGGGCACGAGTCTTTTTTACATGTCAAAGAATTGTGAGCCCTGTATCTTGCTAATAACTCAACGACTGACTCTCAAATTTCAGTTGATAATAAGAAATGCATTCCTAAAGCATTGTAAATAATAAAATCAGAAAAATAGAATTTGACCAAAATCGTGATCATGCCCCTTTAAACTTCATAACATTAATAAACTAACTAAACGAATTTCACCTTACAAAAAAGCTGGATCACGTGTATCTTAATTTTATTTTCAAATGTCATAATTGATTTTGATTGACATATATACGCCACGAATTGACATTTAGATCTGACCTCGCCCATCAATTTTATCCAGAACTACAGAAAAAGTTCCAGCTTTGCGTCTTACTCACTATTTAAAATCTTTTGCATTGTGATGTATGTTTAATAAAAGCAAATTTTCAAATACATATTCTTAAAAAAATCTTATTTACTGTGGAGAAAACAATAACATCAGTCTTAAATTTTAATGTTCTTTTAACGGTTAATTTTTAAAGAAACATGAAACTTATAAACTTTTTATAACATTCATATCATTCACCGGCAAACAAGTCCCACTCAACTTTCTATAAAGTATCTTTCTATTTTTTTTTCTTCTCTTTTGATAATTCTGATACCAATTTCTAAGTAGCATGTAATTCTACAAATGCTAGTAACATTTTTAATATCTTGGAAAAAAAATTGCATTTTAACATTATTTTTCCAATCACTATCTAGTCCATTTTTGGTATGGTTTTTTTTTACAATACCGAACTTATGAGATATACTGCAAAATATCTTAAGTGGTAACCATCATTTTCTACACGTAGGAAAAGACTCGAGTATAAAATAATGTAGACTATCTTGAAGGTAAACGTTTGAAATGTTAAAACAAGTTTTACTTTCAGTATTTACATTCATTGACTATAAGAAATATACATTTAGTAAAAAATGTTTATCAAAATGAATAGTAATTAAAAGAAAATCTAGTATCTGATTTGTAATAATTCGTTTGATGTCACTAGTGGGTTTAAACTTGCACATCAAATAAATTGAAAGGTCATATTCTTTTAATCTCCTTTCCAACACATATAATGGTGAGCAGATTTGAAGGAAAACTTCCTCATTGTGTCTCTTTCTTCATTGACACTACGCCACGCCTAATTCTATGCCTCAGGTACTAGGTATTCCTTCGTTGGTGGTTGGTATAACCACGACCGTCGAGTTCACATGGTTCAATCAGACAATTTTCTATATATGATATTAAGATTGAATGCATTGAGATTGTGTAGTGTCACTAGGGTCAAACTTATAAAGGATTATGCACAAACGAGATATGTTTGCCTTTTGTTTGCCTGCTACAAGAGGGATACGGGCACTCTCTTTGATCTTATAATTTTTATATTTTGAAGTTTTCCATTTTGTATCATAAATTTCCATTGTAAGTTTACCTGTTTACTTCTTATATCTCTGATGCTCAGATGCATCTGGAATGATGTCGTCATGGAGAAAAAAAATTAATGATACAGAGCTAAGAAATCTTTGTACTACAAAAAAGATCGTGTTATTCTTTATATGATATTTTTGTTAATAAATAACTTGATGAGAAAAAAACAAAACAATTGATGAAAATGTATAACATTACAACAAAAGAACTTTAAATGGAACCTTTACCTTATACCAATATATAATATAAACCCTGCAAACAAAACAATGACACGAACTGTGTTTGCACAACAAAAAATTGTTAGCTCTCTGTTTCCCTTCGAACTTATCAGCAGACAATTTTTTGTTAAGCATTAGATATACTAAGGATAAAGCATTGTTAACACATGCACAAAAATGGACACAAAAATGTAATTTATTTATTACATTAACACAATGATCTGTCCCTTGAAATATGTTTGTCCGTTATTCTACAGTTTCAATATATTTTAAAAAGTATTAATACATGTAACACTATACGAGATAATTATGTCAGTATTATTTTATGCTAAACAATGTCCTTAAAGTCAACTTCTTACAATTCAATACGTATTTTCATCCTCAATTTTGTGTTAAGCGTTTAAGACATCGTCATTTGCCAGTAGTTTTATTCTGTCAGTAAATTGTACAATGAAAAAATAACAAAAACAAATCGTCAACCATCTCAAAAAGTCCATAAAACGAAAAACACTGTACAAATTCAAAGCAGAGCAACACGGACCACCAAAAAGATAGAAGTAGAATCAGGTGCCTAGGAGGAATGAGCGTCTTCTGCTGACCGGTCACACCCGCCGTGTCGTAATCGAAAAAAAAACGGAAAAGTCCGTTGACAATTAGGTGATTCATTATGGTGTAACAATTAGTATGAAAAAACGTCAGTCAGCATGCGACAACCAAGACGCCATGATTAGATTTGCATCGTTTCAATGACCAATTTCTGTCACGCTCTTTACACTGCATCTAAAACTCTCGATTCATGAAGCTTTTATCCATATATTACATGTACTATATTGGCACATTTGGGTGTTTTGGGTGTTTTAAACTTGAATGTTATTTCAATCGCATAAAATCCCTGACCATGTGTTAAACTCTGTCGTTTGTCTTTGATTGTTCCAATAAGATGAGTTTTTTCATCTTAGTTGAACGACATAATACACGTATTTTGAGCAATATTAAGCAATTATTTATTACATTTTACTATTAGAATGTATTTATAAAATATGATGTATATCAATTAAAATCATATTTTGCACTTTAAAAATCTTTTATCAAGCTTAAGGTGAAGGAATATTGCAAAGATCAATAACCACTCTATCAAAAGTGTAAATCCTATATTCTTATTAATATTGCATGGAATTCTTATTAACAAAAATGTAGTTTCATATTTTTTTTTAAAAAAAACGAATGATATTCTCCAATGAAATACTGTATAAGCTGTAATGCATTCTTTCAATAAAAATGTAAATTGTGGACGACATACAAAAAATGTTACGAGCATGAACAAAACATTTGATAGCTACGAGAAATGAATTAGATATGAAACTATTAATCTATTTAATATACATATTTATTTTCCCAGCAATACAAAACTGGTTATCCAAGTGTACTTTGTAATACTGACAATTATCGTGTTAATCACTATTATAAAACTATCTAATTCAGAACAAGTATGATACGATGAATGGTTTAAAACGAAGAGGTCAAATTAATTTGTAGGGGGCAATGATATTCATCTTGAATTATGCTAAAGTGACTCTGCTGGAATGTGGGTGATTTTGTTTTACGAATGGCCAATCTTTGACTGGCCAATCACAGAGCTAAACGCAACATTGAAGTGATATATCGTTATTCTATTGGAAGTTTTATTTAAAAAAATCATGAATTGTAAGTAAGCAAATTATGTTTATTAAATGCTGCACTAAAGGAATTATAGATCAAGGCAATTTAGATTAGATAATGGAAAGCTAGACTAGATTGCAGTAGCATATCTGATAAAAAAAACACACAAAAATCTATTTATATTCCTATAATTTTTAAAAACAAGTTGCACATATTTTTTTCAAGTTGAAATTGACTACAACGTTTACAATTCAATAATCATATGACGGAGGGCAATGATAGTATTCAGAATCTTTTTGTTATGATACGTTTTGGAATTAGTATGCATAATACAATTGCATCGGTGATCGTTTGTTTCGCATCGGTGTCTGTTGATTTTGCAAAAGAGGCTGTTGGTTTTGTTTTAAGCTTGTTTGTTTTGTATTTTAGCTTGATTTTAATTCAGTATGTTTTATTTCCATGTATCATGTTTATTTTTTTTTTAATCTAATAAAGTTTTATTTATACTTTTGTAAATCGTTCTATTTTTAAATTCAAAAAGAGTAATGTTATTAATCTAATTATTATCTCAGCCCAGCAGATCCAGATTTTGCATACTGCGTGAATGCATTTAACAAATGGATTACATATTTTCTACGTATCGTGTGTGCAAAATAATATGTATGCTTAATATGTATACATGTACATAAAAGAGCGTATACGATGAAATATTTTATAGCGTATTCAATTCTTACTACTGGAAACGATTATATTAAAACTTATATCAATTAAAGCGACACACATAAATCTTAAATATCAGTTGAACGTATGTTAAACTAGCTTATGATAATTTTAACCCTACTTTGATTTTTGTGCAGGTGTTGGAATTGTCAAGATACCGTGGGTTGGGTTGATTTATAGAGATCTTAAAGTACTTTTGAATCTCCTATCAAAAATTTAACCCATATAGCCCGATTCATGAACCGATAATTTTTTTTCAAAAGTTACATCTTGTCTACTTTCTACAATTACCTGATGCATCAGTGGCATCATATCTTTAAGTACATTTATTTTTCTATATCTAATCTTGATGCTGACAACCAAGACTTTTAATCATTGTTTGGGATAACTGTTCGAAAAGTTGTTTTTGTTTTTAAAAACCCGAAGAATTCTTTTTAACAATCATGTCATATTCTTGCGTGTATCATGCCAGAAAGGGTATGTTTTTTTAATTAAAGAAAGGAGTACATTAATATAACAATTGAAGATCTTAACAGAAGTACTAAATATTAACCAAGATCATTCTGATGAAAATTAAAACTTTTTAATTAATAATGAACATTAATTGATGAAACTAAATTAACTTCACTAAGAAATCAAATAACATATTTGAGACATATCATTGTTCGAAAACAAATTAACCTTTAAAAGTTTCTTGACCTGCTGATGTGTTGGAATGAAAAAATTACAATTACTTTCTTCACATAAAATTCCAAATAAACACAAATTTCGCTGAAGCAATGAGTCATATTTTGAAAATATACTACTGTTATGAACGCGTAATACCATTCATGTGATCTGTGAGATAAATTGAATGTGAGGGTTTCCACTTAAATTGAAATTGTTACATCATTCTAAAGTTCTAAGGTTATTCCAATACAGTGAGTTCTCTATATGTTACACCATTTTGTTTCGATAGTCACTGATAATCATGGAGAAAATATAGATGAACGTCTGTTATACAAACATTCATAAATATGTTATTAAAACTGTTGATGTACTTTCATGTTATGGCTCGCCACACTTATATAGTATACATTATCTTGGGGTTTTTTTTTGTAATGTGTAATAAATGCATAAAATAAGTTAATTCATATTTAACCTTCCTCTTAAATCTTCTCGGCACAATTATGTAACTTATCTTAAATTAGAGAAAATATATATATGCATTATATTTAAATATTGAATGTATCGATTAAACAAATACTTTAAATGTATATGTATAATGTATACAGTGCAACTATATACTTTTGTTCATCCGCTATGCTTATACTCTGCTATGTATATATGTGAAAATTTTCAGTAAAAAAAAATGGAGAAAAAAAAACCAATAATCGACGTGTACTTGGGAATGAAATGTTCTTAAAACAGTTTTGGACTTATCAAAAGGAAGATTTTGTTTGCATTTGTTCGACTACATAGATAGAAAAAATACTAAGCATTTGCTGATAAGAAGATACATGTAATATAAACCCGTAAACAGATAGATCATTTAAAATGAAATTAAATGTAAATTATTACAATATACGACTAGGTACATGTACAATGAATGTATTTTTAAAAATAATGGTTTTGACTTTCCTTAAAAATGTAATTTTTTCAGAAGGAACAGGTATTTTGATCACAACATTTATATTCTACCCTTAAGAGGGCTAGATATTTGTTGCCATTTCAGACTTTATTGATATACTTAAGGAAAAGAATTCCGTATTATAAAGATGTAATATTGATTTCTCAAGCAAAATTATATGGATTTTTTTATCTCAAATAATGGTTTATATCTGAAGAAGTTATGGCTAAAAGTTTAAATTAGATTTGATGGGTAATTATTAATGACCCAGTCAATCTGATTGCAAAACCGAATTGCAGCAAAGCAACAAGCTCATATACAAAAATATTCAAATTAAAACTTAATTTTTTTAATTTAAAGATGTATAGGAATATCTGTAAGTTTGGTTTTCCATGGAAATCCTCAATACATATGTAAAGGTCAATTACCACATCCAATAATTATATAAAAAATAGCAAAAATGTCTCTTGAAATGTGAGTGCAATTCACGTTCAAGAAACATATATATGGACAGATAAAATTAATCGTCTTTTATGAAATAGAGATATATGTAATAAGAGAGTACGATAGTCGTTCCCATTTTAGACTATATAATCTCCTTAAGAAGAATAGTTCTGTATAAAGATAAGTTTTGAAATTATGATACATGTGTACCTGGAATTTTCTTCGTTAAAAAATAAGTTATAGCAAAACAATCATTTTAAAAAATTAAGGATAAATTTGATGGTAAATTTTTGGCCACCCATTTTGCTTAAATCATTTTGAAATAAAAATCATGGTCACTTTTACATTGTTTCTTCTCATAGCCTCAAATTAATTTAATTATTTTATATACCAATAAAGAACTTTAAATCTTTTGTCATTCAGATACCAACTATTTAATCAGGAGTTCTAAGAAAAAAATTTTTATTTAGATAAGTTACAAATCAAATCACAAAAGTACATAGCCACAATGTCTGACACATATGACATGATGACATCTTGAGAGAGTTTTAAAAAAACATTATTTTTTGGTATTAATTTCAAAATGATCAATTGCATTTCTCTGAACAAAAACAATGAACACAAGCCATTAAGGAACTTTTTCCTATTGAACTTGCCCTCGAAATCTGGGTTATAAATTGAAAATAAATCAATTTAGTTTTTCTTGGATAATATGGGTATTGTTGAAATCATCTACAAATAGTCGAGTAAAAATAAAATAATTTTGAGATTGGTGTGACTTCTTGTAATTGCTGCCTTGACAAACTTTTTTTTCAAAGCTAAAAATATACCAGGAATATCGAACTGCATTGTTGAATATCAGATCATTTGTCACGATTTAAATTTCAGGAAGCAAGAGCCTTAGGTCCATGGTTGGATGTGCTACCAACAATCCTGCCTCAAATGATCTATTGATGAATGATGTTATATGCAGCCTTATCACCTTGAACTAAGAAAGCATATATGAGAGGTTAGAATTTGCTTTTGGAGCTTTGAAACTCATTGAACTCACCCTATAGGTTCCCTTGTCTTTTAACGTTAATTTACAATTTCATTAGTTATTTACATGTTCAAAAGCTTAGTCCAGCTACAATTACTTCGCATGTGTCAGTGATTAGTAATGTTCACAAACTTTGTGATGTACAGGACTATAAACATCATTTTGTGATCTACATAGGTATTGTATGTCTGTGGTAATTTTCTGGCATTTCTTGTGTGGCACAGCAACTTGCATGCATTCATACATGCTTCAAAGTTAATGGCTTTTTTAATGTTACATCTTTTTGCTTTTAATAATGTGTTTTATACTTTTTCCAGTAGTAACTGTTTTAGTTTAGTTTTTGCCTGGAATGAATTGTTTAATTCTAGTCAATATGATTTACTCAAACATTTTAATGATGGCTATGTATATAGACATTTTATTTAATTCCAGCTAATTATATGTATATATGTTTTGATATTGATTTCTTCATTTGTTTATATGATAATAAATGACATATTCACATATTTTGATTGTCTTAGTTTCACAGGCAAAAACAAACGTCCTACGAAATGCCAGAATTTCATATTCCTGATTAGTAAAATTTCTGTGTGTAAATACACACTACTAGGACAGTCAACATGGAAAACAACCTTGTGCGTAGCATCGCTGTTTTGTTTTATCTCAACTAATATTTACAAATGAAACAAACGAAAACATTGTGATATAAATCTTTTCACTCTTTTTCGCATTTCTTTAAGAGGATTCGAAGAGCAAATAACGATAAGTATCGTTTTGATATATATGTTGACCAGAATTGTCGCTATTTAGACTCATCGTTGTCAGCAGTCTCCGTATTAATAATTCTGCCCGTGATTTACAATAGCTCCTCCAACAGTCCGGTGTTCCTTGATTACGAATCTTCATACTCATGACTATTTCGCGGAAAGGGAAGTGTTGAGACTTTACTTGTCAAAATGACCCCTCAACGGAATAAGTTAGGCAGAATCATGTCGAAATGTGGTTTATGTGATGATATTACTGCTTTAATGAATGAACCTGTGATTAAAACAATTAAAAGCCAACATATATCAAATTTGTATTGAAGTTTTCTTTTAATTCTGTAGCAAGGTATGTGAATTGATATAGTTTTCCTCTTCTCAGTTTTTCCCCCCTTAATTTATATCGCTAAAAACACCTACAATTGACAAGGTTTTAAGATTTATATGAGAAATGATCTTAAATTAGTATGATATACCATATATATCAATACAGGTGTTTAGAAAATAGATGAACATCTCTCAGTACATATTTTAATAAGTTTTTTGGGGGGATTATAACATCTATGGGGAAAGGCCCTTGTCTTTCCCTATATAGACGCGTATTCATATATCAACTGTTCTTCCAACTCATGCAGGGTCTTTTTCTTGTTTCATTTCTGTTGAGGCGTCGGACTATAGTCTAGATGATTTTTAACACATTCAAAAATAAAAAAGATAATGTAGATGTTTTTCATTAAATACTCTAATTGAAAATAAAATAAATATCGATTTCTTTGGTAAAATATCTTCTAAAAATAACCCAACCGGATTTTCGAAGATAGATACGCTTCTTTTTTTCTTTTTAATCAACGGTTTTGAAAAGAAAAATACTTAATGTATCCTGTCCGTCAATTGAAATGAATCAAAATTAAGAGCAATAGGCAGCAGTGCAATGACGTTGCACAATTCCTGTACAGTGCACCAGGACAAAAACACAGACAAGTTAACTTTGTCATCTTTCCTGGACAAATGTTCTGATGCTTCTGATACACATTTAATCATATACTAGGTCTAGCCGGAATATCATTCCGGTAATGTTTGAAACTTTTACCATTTTTGGAGTAAAAGAAAATGTCTCAATGATTTCCACACTGCCCTCGTCACTTGTGGCAATCGCCAGGAAAAATGAAACATATTTTGTGGGAGGTTGTTTTCCAACGCGTTAACAAATTTTAAGACAATGACATGTTCATAAATGTTATTAAAAACATGCTTCATAATTCATCCAGCTGTATTTGTCCAAAATTCCTTTCTTTTTTATATTCAATGTTTAATGTTAATACAAACAACATTCTTTCTTGGCTTTTTATCAATCATAGTGCGTGGATGCCCAATCAGGCTAACAGTTTTACATACTTCTGTAATTTTATGATGCAGCGTACTTATACTTTCCCTCTAATGGCAGAAAAATAGAGCTGAAGAAACGACCACACTGAAAGATAATGGTCGTGCCTTGTTCCGTAGCAATAATTTTCAGTAGAAAGTGACTTGCGATATATCTAATGTTTTCAGAAATAATAATTCTTAAAATACTTCTTCCTTAATAAAAAAGATAAGTTTTTATGATAACAAATAATTAAGATAAAGTTTATCTTTTTCATTGTCAACTGCGTATTTAGATTTACAAACTACAAACTTACCAAGGATTATAAAAATCTATCAAAATGTTTCGCATCTATAAACGTAACTGATGTATTGTATGAGTTCAGTTCGATTTCATTCGGAAGATAACTTAAAGATAAATTAAGCAAATGTACCTGGCTCAAAATTGTTAGCGAATTTCTAATTTAAAGTGCCTGAAGTGAAACCGAAACTCTGGTGCTCACAAATCCATATCCAATGTGTCAGACAAATTTCTAAACTTAATGTCACTCTAGCAATTAATATACTTGTTTATTAAACTGACGTCATGTACATGTACCTAATGAAGATGATATGGCAATAACCTTAGAAACATACTTGAATTATGTACGAAAAACCAAATTTTTCAGAGAATCAAGAGAAAAGATACGTAATGGTCAATGTAGAAATAAATGCATTTACAAAAGTTTAGACAAATAAAAAGCCCCGATAACGATAAACTAAAACTAATAAGATTTTTTTAAAATACAAAATGAAAACATTAATTTCGTGGTACATTTGATAGTAAATGAATACATGTGACTATTCTATTAACAAGTGTTGTATTAACATGTGTTGTACAAAAATGAAATTTGATATCAAAATTGTTTATCAAGAAACTATATCAAACCTACAAGTACATACTACCTTAAGTGAAAAATATCCGTTTATAATCTGAGTTTGGCTTTAATACAAGCAGTGAGTTTTTTATTTGTATTTCCAGGACATTTGGCAATTGAATTACAAAATAAGAACAATTTTAAATAGATTTAAATATTGCTCAGCTTATAATCATAATTAATGTTCATTCCGACGGTTTCTATGTTGACATCTTGCTGGTAATTTCTAAGAAATGTTATTCTAAATGAATTTTAAATCTGTTGGTGTCTTAAAGGACACGACACTCAATTTTTTTCTAAATATTGTAATAAAAATACAAAGTCATTTGGCATTATGGACATTTATATATTTATTTTACACGTCAAAGTCGTCATTTTGACACAACTTTTAACGCACTGTCAGTACATGGCATTGTTCTGTCATTTCATATATATTAATTGATGACCTTGCTCGTTAATATTTGGATATCAACGTATATTCATTATTATTCACTACTGGGTCTATCATTTTATACTTACGTTACTTCACTCTTTTCTGTGAAATCTTTTAAATTCATTTTGGTGATTAAAATCACATATTCCGATCAAAAGTGTTAAAGGTGTTAGACACACTGCTAATATTGATGATTCGTTTAAAGTGTATTAAGAAATTGATTAACCAATTCTTATTCACGGATACAATTTATTTCAAACATAAAGATTTACTTTTATACAATTAATATACGTATATAGTAAATTGAGACAAACTAATGGTTTTTTCTCCATCTTTACTAATAACAAAAACCCCAAGCGATATTGAATGTTATCGATAATCTATGAACGTTTTATGAGCAATATGTAAATACGAATGTGTAATTTAGTGTGTCCTATTACGTAATAGCTGATCATTATTACCAAAGAATTTCCTTTTATTTTTATTTGTATTTTGTAGATATGCTAATTTATTTTCGAGAATTTTTATGAGTATTTTTTAGGGTGAACAATTAAGATCATCATACATTGTAATTATGTTTTGTCAAATACAGGGCTTGACTTTATGCATATCCTCAGTAAATCGCAATAGCTAAAGTGTTCTGAAACACGTACAGTTGGGTTGTGAAATATCATGAAATGATATCCCCACTAATTAAACCGTAAATTAGATACTCTAATTAAGTCATTCATATTTCCTGCTTATAAGATAAGCCGTCATGCTCTGATGTCGGGGACACTGACGGAAATACAGAAACTTGTAAACAGTCTTGTGAAATGTTAACGCTAACTCCAAGGGTCAGTCTCATTTTGCACTTACATTATCTTTGATGTCTTGTTCAGCGATAAACGCCCTTCGAATCAGGAAAAGACGACACGCACCGCTGGCTGATCTTGGATCTGTATTATACAGGCTTCATTTACTTACCTGAAACGTGTCTTCAAAAGTCATCATGCTTCACAAAAGCTAAAATTAGAATTTTGTGTCAGGTGTTGAATGCCTGTGGAAGCAGAAATGGCATTTGAACTTCATCTTAATATTTTTTCTGAATGAATCAACGTATTCAAATCATAAATATTTTTGCTGTTGTTTCAGTAATATATAGTCAACCTCTGAAGTGACAGGCTGCTTCGATCTTTATACATGCATTGTCAAATTATCATCAACTTTCAAAACCCCCGGTGTGCATTAGTTTTAATTAGTAATGTATTATCAGTTTAAGAGCGGCTCTAATATTTATTACAATCAGAAGACCGAAAGAAATGTGTAGTATCAAAGAATAATTACAAGTTATTACAAGTGCTTGTAACGTTTTGATATAAGTAACACACCTCTAATAAAAAAGAACCAAAATTTATTGACAATATTGCGTTTAAGTACACTGTAATGTAAAATAATTCAAGCATACATTGGATGCAGAATTGAAAATCAATATTATGATTGATCTACATTTCAAGGATTTTAATTAGAAATTTTATATTTTGGAAAATGTATATTTTTCATTTTATTTCACAAAATTTAATATGTGAAAATTTTTAAAAATCACTTTTAATATATGATCTTGAATTTTGTATCTAAAAGAAAAATAACGTCTCGTTATGCAGCACCAGGTGTCTTAATATATTGTCGTTACTATGTAAGAGTGAAAAGTCACATCTTATTTATCAATATCAATTCTATGAAGAATCAAAATTTTATATAAGGACCCAACTGCGCATATAGTCACCAGTTTTCATTATATGTCATAAATTGAAACACATATAAAGGTGTAAAAAGCAACAGGCTCTATAAATTGGTTGCCTGTGCTAACCATCGCCATGGTAACCGATACCTATGTGGCAACGCACTTTGAAAAAATTACGCACTTTGAAAAAAATTTTCAAAGTGCGTTAAATTTGGGACCAAATCAACGCACTTTGAAAAAATTTTTCAAAGTGCGTTAAATTTGGGACCAAGTTAACCCACTTTGAAAAAATTTTTTAAAGTGCGTTATGAATGTACATCAACATTTTTTAGCATCGAGACACTTAACGCACTTTGAAAAAATATGTATAAATCACAAATTCTGGAATTGAATTTCAAATTTGTTTATAGTATGATGATTTGCTAACACTAGTAAATCGAATTTACCGTCTTTAAGAACGGGGATGGAGACTGGGGTGGGGGTTAACCAAAGATACAGGTCAATTACGAGTACATCATTTAATTGATTACAGGAAGAAAGTCCACTACCCCTAATTTTTCCTTCCAAAACATGTTATTCAGCAACTTGGAGTAAACTTAGAGTAAACGTTTAAGACTGGAAAAAGAAATATGCTTTGTTGCAAATTAAGTACAGTGATATTGAAAAGAAACGAACTGGCCAAACAGTAATTTCTCCAACGGTATGCTAAAGAATGTGTCTTTTCAATGCAAATTCTAAACACTTAAATAAATCACTTCATTATAAAAAAAAAATACATTGACAAACATTGAATTATTATAAACTTAAAAATAGGCATTAAGGTGTGGGTTTTTTTTTCTCGCACTCATCTTCTAAAAGATCATTGTTTTTGATAAACATAACTAACGTATCCTTTTTTCACATAATGTTTGTTTACAAACACATACAATTGAAGCCAGTTGAAATATGTTATACATTGATCTCCATGATCAATATATATAAATCATTATCAATATATATAATCATTTTCGTTTCTGGCAGAGCCCAATGTACCAGATAAGAAGTAAATGTTGACATAAACTGCATCGCTTAGAAATTGCCCTTTCCTTTTTTGTGTATGCATTGGATAATTCAAATTTCCCGAGTTGTTCTTTATGTGTGAATTGTCTAACTACATAAGCTTATATATGAGAAAAGAAAAAAATTCTAATCAAGAAACTGTTTATCAAGTTAGCTTAGAATGCATTGGGTTCTTTTTAAAATATATCCCATTGAGCTAAACAAAGTTAAAACAATCATTTATTGTATATAAAAGTATCAATTATTTCGACCAAACCCTGAACATTATTTTTTTCAAAGTGCGTTAATATCGACGATATCAACGCACTTTGAAAAAAAAATATTTTTTTTCAAAGTGCGTTGACTTGGTCCCAAAATTAACGCACTTTGAAAAAAATTTTCAAAGTGCGTAATTTTTCAAAGTGCGTTGTAACATACCTAAGATGGAAAAATTGAAAAACCTATCGTCATTTTGCCAACTAAAATAAGCTATCAAATATATTTACTAATCGTCTTTTATAGTCAATTTTATAAAACAAAGTTGGATAAATCATTACATATAGAATAAAACCATCGAAACCGCTGAAAATTTGTCTCAATGTATTTGCATTCTCCTAGTTTTTCAGCTTATTGCCACTAAAAGAGTTCTCATTGTTTCAAAATGTTTTGTTGTTGCACACTCTTAATAGTGGGGGTGGGGGGTGGGGTGTCATGGTTAGCATTTTGATTTTGAATTTAACGAAAATATCATTTTATTAACCTATTAAATGTTTAGTTACCATGGTATCACTTTGTGAATATACATTCCCCATAATTTTTCGTTAGTTTGAAAAGTGTATATTAATATATTCTACCTATCCTGGAAAGATCAGAATATTTCCATTACTCATAATAGATTTCAAATAAGCATTTAAATGTCATTTTCTAAATTTCCATTCTGTTACCATGGCAACGGGACCACATAGCAACATTTAAATGGAGTTTAGCTTTCAAATTATTATTAATCAAACTCTATCAAACTGATTTGTGTGAAGAAATCGGTGACTATGCGTGGCCACCGAACATTGATAATTGCAATTTAGATTTGTTCATAGAAGACGGTCTTGGCGACATTGCAAAGCGCAGGGATGTTTTTAATTATTTGAGATCATTGAAATATAATTTATACTGTTTACAGGACACACATTTTTTAAAAGATAATGAAAATGAGGTCAGAAATCTATGGGTATTTCAATGTTATTTCAGATCATTTTCTTTAAATTCTAGAGGAGTTGCTGTCCTAGTAAAAAATAATTTTGATTTCAAGGTTCTCGCTGAAAAAGGTGATATTGATGGGAATTTTTTTATTACTTAAGATATCTATAGAGAGCCATGATGTATTATTATGCAATATTTATGGCCCAAATACGGACACTCCGCAATTTTATGAAAATATACAAATGCACATTGATGATATGCAATGCCATAATGTCATTTGGTGTGGAGATTTTAATTTGGTTTTAGATCCAACTATAGATTGTTATAATTATAAGGGTATACATAACCCAAAAGCTAGAAATAAGGTTCTAGAAATGATTGAGACTTATGCATATATAGATCCTTTCAGACAGTTACACGAAGATCTCCGTAGATATACATGGAGAAAAAGATCCCCTTTTTAGCAAAGCAGATTATATTTTTTTTTGATATCCGAATCATTGTTGTCTAGTTTAGAAACATGTACAATAGAATCTAGTTACAGATCAGATCATTCGGCCATAAGCATGTCATTAGTTTTTAATGATTTTAAGAAAGGAAGAGGGCTGTGGAAATTTAACAACTCCCTACTTTATGATAAAGATTATTTAAAGTGTACTAGAGATATTATACTTCAAGTTAAGAAACAATATGCTGTACCAGTTTATAATATAAACAATTTACATCAGTTGCCAGATGAAAATATTCTTTTCACCATTAATGATCAGTTATTCCTTGAAACATTGTTAATGGAAGTAAGAGGTAAAACTATTTCTTATTCATCATATATTAAAAAGAAATAAGATAAACGGGAAAAAGAATTAGTGAAAGAAATTAAAGACATTTAGGAGAATATTTCTGAAGGCAACGTAGATTTATTATATAACAAAAATCAAGAATTAGAAAAGCTTAGAAGACATAAATTACAGGGCAATTATATTAGAAGTAGAGCAAAATGGATTGAAGGAGGGGAAAAACCATCAAGTTATTTTTGTAAACTGGAGTGTAGGAATTTTACCAAAATTGGAGTTGGATTCAGGGGAGGTAATATATGACCAGTCAGAAATCCTGACTGAAACTAAAAACTTTTATACAAAATTATATGAAAACAATTTAGATTATGTCCATTTTGGTTTAAATAATGAATTAAGATATGATGACATTCCTAAACTGTCCGAAACAGAATCAGACTCTTTAGAGGGGGAAATTACTTTACGTGAGGCTTCAAAGACACTTTCTATTATGAAAGCTAATAAATCACCTGGATCTGATGGTTTTTCTTCAGAATTTTTTTAAAGGTTTTTTTGAAATATATTGGGGTTTTTGTATTTAGATCTATAAATTATGGATATAAAAATAATATTTTATCAGTCACACAAAGACATGGTGTAATTACTTTGCTACCTAAAGGTGACAAGGCTAGACACTATATTAAGAACTGGCGTCCTATTACTTTGTTAAATACAGTGTACAAAATTGCATCTGGGTGTATTGCTGCTAGATTAAAAAAAACATTTACATAAACTTATAAATCCAGATCAAACTGGATTTATGTCTAATTGGTATATTGGAGAAAACACAAGGTTAATATATGACATAATGCAATATACTGAAGAAGAAGAAATTTCCGGTCTTTTATTGCTTATCGATTTTGAAAAGGCTTTTGATACCTTGTCTTGGAATTTTATAATACAAACTTTAGATTTCTTTAACTTTGGTCCCACTATTAGACAGTGGGTGAAGATTTTTTATACAAACATGACATCTGCGGTGAATCAAGGTGGCAATCTCTCTGAAGTTTTTGATATTCAGAGAGAATGTAGACAAGGAGATCCATTATCCCCATATATATTTCTGATTTGTGCAGAAATTTTGGCAATACAAATTAGAAAAAATGAAAAAATTAAAGGTATAGCAGTGGGTAACATAGAAAAAAAGATTTCGAAACTTGCAGATGACACCTCGATTATCCTGGATGGAAGTGAAGAAAGTTTACTAGAAACCATTTCTACATTACATAGATTCTCGGAAATATCTGGCTTGTGTATTAATTATTCAAAAACTCATAGTGTATGGATAGGTTCTAAAAAATAGAGTAATGATATACTTATTCCTAATAGCAAGTTGAATTTGGGATCTACGAAATTCACCTTGCTTGGAATAAATTTTGATGTTGATTTGCTAAATATGCCTAGTATTAACTATGATCCAAAATTGGTTAAAATTAAGTCTATCATTAAACAATGGGAGAAAAGACATTTAACTCCCATTGGCAAGATTACAGTTATTAAGACATTAGTGCTTCCTTTGTTGAATCATATACTAATGTCTATCCCAAACCCGTCTGTCTTTTATTGTAAAAAATTAGAAAAGTTACTTTTTTCATTTATATGGAATGGCTCAACTCACAGAATAAAGAGGGATGTTCTTGTTCAAAACTATGAAGAAGGTGGTCTGAAGATGATAAATATCAAAGCGTTTATATCCTTTATGAAATTATTCTGGTTGAGACAGCTTATCCTTACAAACAGGGGGTTGAGCCAATTCATACCTAATTTTAATCAAAATAAATTTACATCATGTGGTATTGAATACATTAATATACTTTTGAAATCATTAAAAAAAAGTTCTGGATAGATGTATTTAAAGCATGGGTTGACCTACATAATATATTAGAGTCTGGTGTTACTTCAGATTCACCTTTATTTTATAACCCTTTGATCCATATTGGAGGAAAATCTTTTTAATAAACAACTATTTGACAATAATATTAGATACATCAATGATATCATTGAAGAAGATGGTCCTTTTCTTAGTTTTGATAAGTTTTGTGATATGTATACAGATGTAAAGGTCAATTTTTTAGAATATGCAAGCATAATCCATGCTACAAAGACCTACATCAGAAAGTTGGGTGAAAACCAAACTTTAAGAAAATTAGTAAACCCATTGATTAGAGAAAACATATATAAAGTTATAAAATGTAAAAAGTCAAAGTTCTTTTATGATATTTTAAACAGTAATACCTCTGTGACAACAGGTAAAAGAAGGTGGAATGAACTATTAGATATAGAGGACATGGAGTGGAAAATAATACATAAACTGCCTTTCATAATAACAAAAAACTGTAAACTTCAATGGTTCCAATATAGAATAATTAACAAAATTTTAGCTACAAACTCTTTTTTATTCAAAATTAAAAAAGTAAAATCCAAAATGTGTACCTTTTGTCACAGAGAAGAGGAAACCATTGAACATATATTGTGGGATTGTGATTGTGTTCAATCTAGAAAATTTTTAACATTATTTAGAAGAAAAAATCAATTTTCAGGTTTCATTTACCAAAAAAGCTTTTATTCTAGGCATTCTTGGTAAAAGTAAAGATATCCTTAATATCATTTTTCTTTGGTTAAAGCACTATATTAACACAGCAAGGTGTACTGAGAAACAGTTGAGTGTCGCTTATGCAGTGTCGTCTTTAAAGCTCTTCTATGAAACACATAAATTTATTTTTTATAAAAATGGTGAAAATGAGATTTTTGATACTCACTGGAACATCTGGAATCCGATTTTTACTTGACTTCTCTCTCTCTCTCTCTCTCTCTCTCTCTCTCTCTCTCTCTCTCTCTCTCCAATTCTCTAAAATAAAATTAGCACTTCTGAATTATTATATTTGAAGCATCTTAATTATGCATTGTATGTTTGCAGAATGTGTGAAATTAAAAAAATAGAATAAAACCATCGAAACCGCTGAAATTTTGTCTCAATGTATTTGCATTCTCCTAGTTTTTCAGCTTATTGCCACTTATAGAGTTCACATTGTTTCAAAATGGTTTGTTGTTGCACACTCTTAATAGTGGGGTGGGGGTGGGGGGGTGTCATGATTAGCATTTTGATTTTGAATTTAACGAAAATGTCATTTTATTAAACCTATTAAATGTTTAGTTACCATGGTACCACTTTGTGAATATACATTCCCCATAATTTTTCGTTAGTTTGAAAAGTGTATATTAATATATTCTACCTATCCTGGAAAGACCAGAATATTTCCATTACTCATATTAGATTTCAAATAAGCATTTAAATGTCATTTTTTAAATTTCCATTCTGCTACCATGGCAACGGGACCACATAGCAACATTTAAATGGAGTTTAGCTTTCAAATTATTATTAATCAAACTCTATCAAACTGATTTGTGTGAAGAAATCGGTGACTATGCGTGGCCACCGAACATTGATAATTGCAGTTTAGATTTGTTCATAGAAGACGGTTGAATTGCACATTGCACATCGGTTGCATAAACACATTCTACGTGTACGTAAACAATGTCCACGAAATCAGATGTTTCCATTTATTCTAGAATAGGACAATTGCATGTCATATTCGGGTATTTTTTTTTATTTGTAAATATTACTGGGAAAACCCCTCTTTTGATAAATTTATACTATTATTAAGGGTCCAAAACTTTAAAGAATTGTGCAATCTTGGTAAATATCTCCGTTTAGCTTTTCATTACCACAACATTATTCCATAATTTGATTTCTGTTATACTTCTGTGTCTTTATTACATACATGTACCTGACATTGTACTATACCAATGGTGTGTTTATATATATATATATATATATATATATATATATATATATATATATATATATATATATATATATATATATATATATATATATATTTATTCATATGTTGTTCATAATTCCATAAGCTGTTTATATTGAGCAAAACGAGAATAATATTTTTTTAAAATATTGATTAATAAGATCACAGTGGGTTTTTTTTTCTTTTCTCACTGGTTAGTTTATACATGATATATACTGTATGAAAATAATATAATTTATTTCATGAAAATAAAATTATTCTAAGTGTACTGTTTCTGTTTATAATATTAGGCAAACAGGTGATAATGCGTTGATAACAGTATCACTACCATTTGCGATTTTTCAAATTCACTTTGCCAATTACGATGACCATAGAGCTAAAAACCACAGATTTAAATGCAGATAAATCGTGATTCTGCAACAAAATTGAGGAAACATCAAGCAAAACGGCGGAGGTAATGTAGTTCAAATATATTTTAAGACATTGTACTTTATTTCCATTATCAATTAGACAGAATGACTAAAGAAGATAGAAAAATTAACGTTTTTCGGGATTCAAAAAAGAATAAATTCGAACATGTTAACTGATTAATCATTGTTTTTCTTTTTACTGTAATTAAATGTTCTATTCTTTTTTATATGAAGGATTTTTTTTTAATATCGAAAGGGCATGCTATTTTTATCTATGCTAATGACTTCAGTCTTAACCTTCCTTTTAACAGGCGTGTATAAGGTTTTTTGGAACTAAAGTGCAAGTTTTCTTTAGAATTATGCAGAGTTTTTTTTTGGAAAAGTGTCCAACTTTTAAATCTTTTTAAGACTAAATAATTTGGCATTGTAACATGGATTGTGTCAAAATCCTGTGATTTTGTCTTGTTAATCTAACAAAATGTAACTTTAAAGCCTAACCTCAAACTGATTGCAACAAAAATTAATTTATGATAGATAATATTTAAACAAACACACACATACACACACCAAATAATTGTAAAAATAAAATATAAAGAATCTGGTGGGTTGTAAGCATAATTTTGGCCTCATTAATTTCCTATTCAAATACTGATTAGTATTAGAAAGGGTAAGCATAAATTGCGTTATGTATCATACTGCACTAAATATGAGGGTTTTTTTTTTCTATATGATAAGCCATCGTAATGATTTTTAATATTACCCAGATTTTATTTAATATTTTAAATTTTAAGCATGCGGTGGGTAAATAACCTTTTCAATGCTATTTCAAATGATGAAGTGCATCAACGGTGTTTCATGCGAGATAGGTAGGAAGCATTGCAGAAAAAGAACCCGCGTTAGCTTTTTAATATTAAAGTTGACATTTAATCAACTAAACGACATCGATACAACTAGTTAGAACTGGATTGTGTATCGTACTTGCCAGTTTCTATATATGAATTACGTACAATCGTTTTTAATAAGTAAATTAAAAATTGAGGCAAAATACTAAGTGGATGTAAATATACCCGCATATATTTATATCTACCAAGCAATTGTATTTAAACAACCTAATCATCTATTTTTGCTTTTGTTTAGAGCAGGGGGAGCTCATGCAGCGGACAATTTCAACTGAAAAAGCAACCTCCGACCCTCCATCCAATCATCTATGTTTCAAACCTTTTTAGTTAAATGTTTCAAGTGTTATGTACATTTATTTTCTTTGACTTTTTTTTACACCACTTTTGTTTTCATTATTTTAAATACAAATAAGATGTTGTTGTTATTAGTATGTGCACTAGTTAGAAGCATTATTATGGTTGGGGAACCCTTATCTTTGATACTTAAAAATAACCTGTTTTTCTAGCCAACTGTTTGTGGGTTTTCCCGCCAATATTGTTGCATTTAATGATAAATATTGTTGTATTTAATGGTAAATATTGTTGTATTTAATGATGTTTTGGAATTTTCTGTAATTTCAATAAATGGCAATGCTTTTACGTGTACAGTACAACATTCCAGAATAAACAAGCTACAATATTGCATTGGACTGATCAAAAAGTTTTAATATTAATCGGTTTGAATTAGTCTGGCCGCGTATGAATGTACATAGATTACGCATCCATAGAGCTTTTATAAATTGTCTTCGTGCTAAGTCCATTCAGTAATACTTTTTATTCAATGACCTTTAATAAACAATGCTTTCTTTGTTAAACGAAGTCTAATTTTATACGTTTGATATTATGGTGTGTGAATTGTAAACTAAGTCTAGTAGTTCATGATCGATAGACACTTAAAATATTAAGCTATAATGAGAGCACGAACTTGCACAAATTGCACGAACTGACGTCATGCAGTCTTCCAAACAACTTATTCTATCGTTTCATATTAAAGTATCGTATGCTATTTTCTATGTAACTTACTGATCAACAATCAAGATAAGTTACGCCCACGGACACTTGAAAAGAGAGAGAGAGAGAGAGAGAGAGAGAGAGAGAGAGAGAGAGAGAGAGAGACACTAAATCTATGACCCCTTATTTAAGATATCATTTTGTTTTTATATTGTTTTTGTTTGTCGGGTTTTTGTCATTCTCTAACCGAATGCCGCTTTCATTCTCAAACTAGTATTTTTATTTTTGTCCTAAGAGCAAAATTTATGCAAGCTCAGGATTTCGAAACTATGAACAAAGGAAGATAGATCAGAAAAAATAAATGGCATGCTATTTATATACTTGTTCGCAGTTTTTTGTGTATATATTTCAACTTCATTTCAAACGATACGAATTGGAGGAATTTTGTATTAAAAAAGAAATCACCAGTCATTGTGTATAATGCGGGTGTTATGATTCCATTTGAGGGTTATCGGACTTTTTCTATAAATTATGTAAATCTTGTTCTACAAATTATGTACATCTAATTCAGTAAGTCCCATTTTTCATATTTAGCAATGAAATCTGTAAGGCTGCAATATACTTACATGTAAATTAACTCGTTTCATTCGTACCGGAAGTCCAATATTAACCTATACTCTAGTCTCGATGTGAGTCTTTTGAAGAGAAATGAACACAGTATTAAAAGTTCTATGACCTTATTTCAACAACGTTCGAATTGTTTGTTGAAAAATATCTCAATAAAATGATATTAGCTATGTTTGTGTTTGAGGGAAGAAATGTTTGCATGTTGAACATCTAAGGGAAGCAAGAATAATTGTCAAATTAAAATGTATAACTCCACTTTGTTTTCCTTTTTAACTACATGTACCTGGTCAAATAGATTGAAAACCTAACTTTTAACATTGATAATAATCATATAGCTTAATATGTGTTCTGCTGAAAATTCCACTGTGGTTTTCGTTAAATTTCAACTCCGCGATTTAAAACAAAATAAACTTATTTTCTTTAAAGTACGTTGTGCATGGGTGTGTGGCCTTTTTTTTAAAAAAATATTATTTTCCGATACATGCCCAATCACAGGCACTAAACTTTATCGAAAGAATTTTTCAGAAATATTTTCTGTTTATATTTTGTGACTTATTAACCCCTGTGCCATAAAATACCTGCATACTACATAAAACTATGAATGTTCCCTCGTTCATAACACAAAAACGTCGTGATGTTTTAATACCTGTTCAAAAGTTATCAAATGAGTATGTTTTGATAAGTTACAGATTGTTAAAGCATGTTCCTTACAAGTTCACTATGTGGGTGGGTTTTGACACAGCGCGATCATTTTTAAGGATCCTCACTACAAAATCTAAGGGAAGGAATGTTTCAGGTAAATAAGACTGTGGTACAGGTAAAATAAATTCCCTGGAAGATTATTGATATGCGTATGTCAAGTAAATAAATTTAAAACATTACCCGTGATTAGGACCGCTCCGCCTAATTGGATCCACCACTAGATATGTGTGTTGTTCTATCTACTCTTAGGTTTTCCACTTCATGCTGCATGTGCGGATGCAGAAAATTTTTCCAAAGTGGGGGGGGGGGGGTGGTCCGAAGAATAATTGTGTTTGCCAGGTTGGGTTCGAGGCATATTTGCGATAATATTACTATGTAAATTTAATAAATTTTCATTTTTCAGATGGGGGGGGTCGATGGAAACTAAGGTACATGTACATAGAGATATAAATTAGTACATGTATTCAAACAAAGGGTACAAGTATATACCGTATAGATGCTATACTAGTATAAGTTCAGTATAAGACAAAAGTAGTTCCATGAGTAAATTGGTTTATCAAAATGTGAATTAAATAATATATAACCTAAATATATAACTTTAATATATATCATTTATCTATCAATTCATGTTTACGGGTTGACAAGTCGACGGGTAGACAGGTAGACAGGTAACCAGGTCGACGGAATGACTGCTTGACATATCTATAATTTTGGAAATAACACAACAAAGCAATTCCAACTTAACATTATAATTTATTGATGAGCAATGTCAAACATCAACTTATTGAATAAATCGCCATTTGAGAAACCATATCTATGTCGATATGTGAATTCATCCAAAATTGATTCTGACCTGTCAACCTGTCGACCTGTCAACCCGTCTACCTGTCGATCTGTCAACCCGTCTACCTGTCTACATTATTCATTATCATAAATGATAATGTATAAAATTGCTATAAAGATTATTTATTATTACAACCTTACATTGTTCATTATCATAAATGATAATGTATAAAATGGCTATAAAAATTATTTTGTATTACTACACAAGTAAACACTATCTAAATCACTACGCAAAAATAAAGAACTACTTTTGTCTTATTCTGTACTTGAGCCAATTATTCATTTTAAGAAGTACAGCAGACCAACACAGATAAATATACATAGCTTTTTAGTGCTGTAAAATTTGATGCTGTCTTTGATTATCTAAATTATAACGTATTTGGCACATGACAATATAATATCTAGAATCGTAATTTGTAGGTATACATTGTACATGTTACAAGTAACAAATAACATAAAATACAGTTTAAGATCTGATCATGAGATTTCTTGTGTCAATTTTGCTTATCTAAGGAGATGTTCAGCGAGACTAAAAATTTGTTTGTTTGGGTTTACATTTTTTTGGGGGGGGGGGAGGGGGATTGTCATTTGGTCAAAGTCGTATGAAATGTATTTTATTATAAAAAGTTATATTAGATGGTATAGGACATGTAGAAATTGGAGGCCAGAAAACATTTTCAACTGTAATGACATTTAACACTCGTTGATAAAACATCATATCATGCATTTTTATTCGTTAATTTTTTATGTATTTTTATATACGATTTATTTTTATACGAAATACAAGTAAAAATTTTATCATAAGAGTAAAAAAAATTTTGAAATTTTTTATTTTTTTTTTTTTTTGGGGGGGGGTGTGATTTATTGAAATGTGTGAACATTGTAAAGTACATGTACTGAGCATCAAACTTGTAGCTTAAATCAGTGTCCTTTTTTTTTATACATAACATTGATAATTGTTTGAAAAGTTTGAAAATAAATAATAGATAAAGAAAATAGGAGTTTCCCGTGCGCTCACGTGTCATGTGATAATTTATCAAACAATGAATGTATAAAGGATGAGTTCGATATAATTCCTGACATCGTTTGTGTGAAGTACAACATGAGTATAAAAAAAAAATATTCTATAGCCTTATATTACCTAGAAATTTAGACAAGGGGTTTTCCGATAATGGCATATCAGATCCAGAGAAATAGAAATGATATAAAAAATTGTTATCTCTATTTCTTCGAAATTATTTTGGTACATGCCAAGTAAATGAAATTTAATATGATCTTTAATCCAGATGTAGAATTCACAATCATAATATCCTATCCTATCCTATTAAAATTCATTTTCATTTATATACATGTATGCCAATGGATATACCAGGGCTTTTTCTTGTCTACATCGAATCTTTAAAAAAAAACCCAAACAAACAAGCATACCAGAAAAAACCAACTTACGGATTACGAGGGAAAGGGAAGTGGTGGTATCACGCAAATGCATTTAACGTCATATAAATAGTTTTGTCTTTTTGTAACGATTTAAAGAAGCATTGTAATTATATCGGGTTTTCGGGCTGGGTCTAATTTTTAAATCTAAAATGTTCAGATTATCATTGCCATGTCTTTATTTACCGCCTTCCGATTAAAAATAACCTTCAATCTATCAATAACTTTTCCCCACAAGGTTTTTATTGTGTACACCATGTCAAAGTTTAGTAAAATTATATTCCAGACTTTACACGCCTGGCTCTTAATACAGACGTGTATGATAAATCACTATGATAGTTAATTTTATTACCTTATAAATCTAATGACTGCACTTTCTAGTACATTGCATAACCTGTCATTAATAAGTAAAAATGTTTTCTTCCATTAATTATCTTTATCTTAGATAAATTGTAAAATCATGACATATCAATTTTTTTGTTACCTGTAAATGTTTAGTTCAAATTTCATTTCAATGCTAATAAACTCAACAAGCTCCCCCATAACGGAAAATTAATACCACAACATGAAAAAATCAAAGTCGTCCGCCAAAATACATAAAATAAGATCTATATCTTGGGGTTTATCTCCGTGGGGTTCTCAGTAGACCCCCCTGGCGATTAGCTCAAACAAGAAGGTAAAAATATTGTTACTTTTAAGGAAACACGTTGAGTTTGAATTACTGGACAATAAAATAAGATTTGCTTAGATTTGGAGTTGGTCGTATAGACGCTACCAATCATTTGATTTAATAGAACTGCTTAATGAACACGGCAAACAGATGTGTTGACACTGATCAAATAAGCCTTTGCCCCCCTCTTGACTTAGTATTACGTATTCCCGTTTGATCGACAAAAATCAGGGAGGCCACATTCCGATGGAAAACATAAATTTGTAAAATCCGAATAATTCCAAGCCCGTCTGGGAGAACTGGGCTTGCGCAGTGTGTGTGCAGGTTGAAGTATTAGCTTGACACCGGCGTAAAGATGACAAGATTGACAAGTGAAAACTTACATCGTGAATTTCTCCGGGCAGGGGGTCTATAGGGAGAAGCTAGTAATCTGTACTTAAACTTATGTATTGTATGTAGACTGTGAATGAAGTTTTTTTTTTAAAGGTACCAAGGCCAGGTGTCGGCTGGGTTAACCTTGGTATAAGATTAAAATCCTGCGGATTCCAGTAGCAAATTCCCACAAACACCATTATGCAAGAGGTTTTGAACTAAGAGCAAAGGTTGACATTTAACAACTTAAACAAACATACATTGATTTTTCTATGATTATTAAAAAATCCACCAATTTTTTTTTTCATAAATAATTTAAAAATTCAAAGTTTTTGTTAATTTAATATTTATTAAGTTTTCAAATACAATTATCTAAGTATATACCTAATCTTTCATTTCATTTCACTACGATTGTTAATATTATTTTGGATCGATTCTCGAATGCTTTTCCATACGGTAGTTTAAACAGAAACTTGATAAAGTTGTTGCTAATTTCATTTGTTTTAAATCAAGGGATGGTTATTTGGGGTTTTAATGCCTCCCTCGCACTAATTAATCATACCGATTGTCATCAATTTTGCAGTGTAATATGTTATAAAGAAGTTTAAATGAACTTTAACAAAGCTAATTTAAAGGGGAAATATATTTGGTTAACCGAAAATGAAATGTATGTCTACTAATTCCTTAAATGGTTTTCCTAATAAACTGGCAATTTTGTTTTCCGATTGAAAAGTTTGTATAGCGGTTTTGCATTCCATTACCCCCACCCCACCCCCACCCCACGTTTGACATCTGGAATGTATATATAGAACGCTGAGTGGACAACAAATTACATCAGATCTACCTTATGTAATAAAGAAAAATTCCATATATTTTGGCTTTAAAATTGAATATTTCCTTATATCTTTATAAAGCGCTTTTCATATAAAGGAGATAAAGAGATACAATTAAATGCAATTAAACGACCATCCACTCCCCTTAATACACTCGTTTGGACTTATATCTATAATATTCAAATGAAGAGCCCCTTTGTTCATTAACACATTCGTTTGATAAAGGAACTGCTTTTCTTGTAAAAACTATGTTGAAGATGAATTCCATTTTATTTTAGTGTGTCCAGTATATATTGAATACCGTAAAAAATATATTAAAAAAATATTTTTATGAGAAACCATCGATGTTTAAACTGCTGCAATTGTTTAATAACGAAAATTATAAAGATATGTGTAACCTCGGCAAATAAATTTACTTTAGTATGAAATTAAGAACCGCTATCTGTAATTAACGTTAGATGTTGTTCTTTTGATTCTTTTTACCTTTACTTATGTCATATTTCATATTTTTTGTATGTACTAGGGTCTCCTGTAAAACACCCACTTCCGTACTTTACTATGTTCTTTAATATCAATGTGTATAATCTGATGAGATGCAAAGCTTAAAGAAATAAAGAATGAATGAATGAGATAACATTAAGTAATTTTAATTTCAAATAAACACTTTAAGTAATATCTTTATCACAAATTTGAGTATGTCCGCTGCTCTATCATTATAATCTGCGTTTTTAATTTCTAGATACATATACGTTATAAATACGCGTATCGATAAGCAGGTTTTTTGTATCCATTCAGTATAATACCTTCAAATATTTTTTGTCACAAAATGCTATAGGAATACAATAATTCTTTTTTATTTTTAACTAAAGTGTCAATTTGCAAATCTAAATCTAACCTTTTTTTTTTTTACAATTTTAAAACGTTTTAATAATTGTTGCATTCATTTTCCTTTCTTCTTCCTTCTTTTCAAATTATTTTTGATATCTTTATAACAATCATAATTTATCATTAGCTGTAAATTGCTTTTGGTAATTATATGCACTCGTTTTTTCATCATTAAATACATAAAAAAAAAATCACGATTGAACATAAAAATGAAATCAATAATTTGTATGCACCCAATACCAGTTGGAGAAGTAGGACTTTCGGAAAGTCTGTTGTGTGTGTTAGCATTGAATAATCTCAAGAATGTTTTATTAAACTATTATCAAAAGCACGTCGCTGGGCTCATAAAGTCGTAATACCATAATAAAAAGTGACTTTTGTAAGTTTACGTATCAAGGAAATCATGTATAAGATATGATCTCTTGTCCTCCCAGTAAATTATTGCATTAATTTTACATATCTCACACTAATTCTGTCCATTAATTATGGTTTTTTTTTCTTGCGGTTTTTCAACCTTTGGTGAAAAGAAAACGATTGCTTCTTGGTCTACCATCCATGCAATATGATTAGCCGATGGAAGTAGGAGCTATGACAGAAATTTGACGGCAGGACACCTCGTTATGGGGAGTACAGTCTGGTAATTGATATTTCTAAATTATCTTCTTTTTGTTTAACGAAGGTTATAGGAACTAATGTTAATGTACTGAAAAGTGGTTAGGAATAAAGTCTGAAAAGTTGAGTGTCTGTAAAAAGTACAGTTCTGGGTGGTATTTTGAAATATTTGCATATTTAGTCAACTCGTATTTTAAAAACAGCTTTGAAAAAAACCCCAAATGAAAATGATTAAGGGATAAAATCTGTGATATTTATATCGTCAACAGTGCCCTTATTAAAGCTGTATCAACGCTTTACTAATCTCATATTGAAAACATTGCCATTTCAAATACCACACCTGTGCAGAAAAATTTAATTAAAGTAAAAAAAATTGCATACATAATGCAAAATGATAATAGTTAATGGTATGAAATCGCAGAATCATTGTTGGAGTACTTTTATGGATTTTTTTTATGTTGGCTAAAAAATAACTGAGGGTGTTATATTCAGTTAACTACGTGCATGGTCCTTTTTATCAATGTCACATTATAGCTTCGGCATATTGCGCATCACATATTGATTTATCTATATATAATGATTATTATCTGCATATGATAATTATAAATTCTCTGTATATTATGATATTAATATGTCTATAAAATAATTGATGAACATAAGACCATACGCGGTTTTTTTTTCTTTAAAAAGTTTTAAGCTAGATTGTTTGTAAATTAGGTATAAATGACTTTAAATTGTTATTATTTAAATAAGCATTAACACTGGTTATATTAAATTGAAAAACTACCATGATAGCAATACCTACTACTGGAAAATAATTTATAATTTATAATTTTTTTTCCTGTTCGATAAATGTTTGTTTCATGTTTAATGCACATGCGTATGTTTTTAGCAAAACATCTATGTTTAAATCTACAGCTTTTTCACATTTTATTTCTTCACTTTCTTTACAATACACGTAAGTGCACAAAAGTGCCAAATTATGAACAAAATATAGTGCCTCAACTCCATTATTTGTATTAAAACATCCGCCATGCATCTGTACTGACCTCAAGAACGCCAAATACGTCATTCAAAAAACCAAATTTTAAATAAAACGTCATCTTGAAAGAAACGCACCAAAGCGAGCCATACGTACCGAAGTATTTTAGTGGTTTGCGCCAAAGCTCTGTTGTATACGGACCTTTCATCCTCGTCGCCCATTTTTTGTGTCATGAAAAATGACGTTTTTCTGCTTTAATTATTACAGTAATGATGATTGTTTCATTTGTCTTTTGTTGAAAGGTATATTTAGCTGAAGTTGAAGTTTCCGGAGACGAGGATGTCGTTATTCCATCCCTGAAGAATTTTTTCCAATAATCATGTAATAATTTATCATTTCACAGGTAAATAAAAATTTCTCATCATGACAAATTAAAATATTAATGAATGGGATTTTATATTATTCAAAAAAAAAAAATGTCCAAATTTTTAATGCAAAATATTATTGTAGTTTATTGTGCCTGTCAAAAAACGAAAAATTTTCGCGTTAGGGGGGAAAAAGTGATGAATTTGTTAAGAAGAGATCATGACAAAATATGTGTTACTGTGTTAATGAATTATAATCCATGTAACATTATATCATTACCTTTATAACGATATGCAAAGTAACAAAAAAAAAATACTATTCATTCCGTTCATAAATAATGAGCACTTTATGTACCATATAATAGGATAAAGGTGGGAAAACACATATCTTATTCAGAAAATGTTCATTGCATGTAAGCTTGTGCGGGTTTACTGCGTTCAGTTTTCTTACTTATCCTAGAACGTTCAGAAATTGACAAACTGGGAACAAACCATGATAATGAGGTATTAAAATAACCCTGTTTGTAAGTAAATTAGTACACTTAATTACAAATTGAATAACCTTTTTTTTTTTAAATCACTTTTATGTAAGATGTGACTCTTTATTTATCCTATTTATATAAGACTGTCGATGACGTGTGTGTATGCTGAATGTACATATATGGAATCAATTTATGTTTCTCGATACTTTCTGTTCTCTTAGATTAATCATATATAGAGTCTTATGATGAATTTGTAACATAGATATAGTCAGGTTCATTGAAATGTTGAGTAATTACATTATGACACATGTACATAATTATCTTCATTATCATGCTTAAAGCTTATAACTGTGTATTGAAATGTTGAGTTAAAATAATTACTAATAAGACATATCCATCTCATAAGTTTCATGGCTATTTGATGATTACTTTCGTGAACAGTTAAGTTTGAAGAATGCTAATATTTCTATTTTAGATAATTGCACATCATAATTACGGAAAGCATAACGTTAGATAACAGAATACGGAAAAGAAAATTTCACGTTCATATACATGTCTAGTTGAAATATGCAAAAGTTTTAATTTTAAAATGCACTTATTTTAATGAAAATAGGAAGAAATAAAAGTTAAAGTCAGAATATGCCATTAAAATCTCGTTATATTTTTTTTCTGAAAAAAAAATAGCAAGAGGGAAATTAAACTCCCAGTGACAGATTTAAGAATGGAATACTGCCATGTATTATAACTATAACAAATGTTGAGTTGTCATTATGACTGCAAATTATCATAACTACAGTAAAATTACAGTAAAGATTATACTTTTTATATTCATTTTATTATAAGTTTCGAGTTACTTAACAAAAAAAAAAACGTCCGAGTCTATGGTCAACTTTGTACAGGAAACGAGTTAAATTTTTCTGAAGTAATGCTTGCATAATTTTAACATTTATTTTATTCTTTATCGAATTACCTTAGTTTTACTTTAAAGGGAGTTGTAAATGATAAATTTGTCCTAAAAGTACATAACAAAATAACAATAACATTTGTATACATTGTTTGCGGCCGCATTACTAAAGAATCTCATTGGGCATAAACATATCATTTGAATAAAGTAGACTAAAATAAACTTTCAGTTTTAAATGCTTACAAGGTAAATACAGGATAGAGTTAGAACTTAGTTTTAATTATGAAAGCAGTTTAAAATTCAAGTTTCAATACATTATAAATAATATCATATCCAGCAATATGTACGCAGAAAGGCTAACGAATTTCTTTACAGTTACTATTTAATTTATTTATACCCTCTGATGAAATCAAATTTCAGTCGTAGACGATATCTATACATTGAGAAAAATAATTAAAATGCTTGATACAGAACTTTGTTCACAATTGGTCGTATCCAACACGAATGTTTAGTTCAAAGAAATTGCAATCCCATTATTAGTTACAAAACAAATGAAATTCAATTTGTATTAATACATGTAGGGAGAGAGCAGGTTAAGTTTTCAAAAAACTTGTCCCGAGTCTCATTGAATCTAAAATTTGTAATAAAATATGCTTAAATCTTCATAATACTCAAAAATTTAGTTTTACCTTCTTGTGTTCTGTTTTTCGTCAACCTTAACAATTTAATTTTTACTATACATTGTAATTGGAAATACTTCCTCTTAATCTTTAGGTTGATTTCATCTTCATTCACAAAAACCACTCTCTTTTAATGCCTATTAAGGAATGCAAACAATTTCTATTACAGACTGTTTATTTTATGAGCATTCATAAAAATATAAGAACCCTAAATAATCCACAAATGTCACATGTGTCAAAGATGTAAACTCATTACTTTTTATTTAACGGTAGATTCATTTCAAAACTGTTCTATTTTGATGCTTGTTTTGCAAAGCGTCAGAACATTTCCTGTTTTTAGCAAAACGGAATAACCTGAAACTCCAAATAATGAAATAGAATACAAATCAAACATTCAATATAAATCAATATGTTTACAACACGAGTATGATAAGTTACTTTTGTATATATTCGCAACAGTTGATATTTTAAAGTTGCTTTTATTAATTGCTTTTTATGTAATCAAATCAATAGGGGTTCTTTTCCTCAAAAGTTGCTATTTTATGCGATTTTTCTCTCAACTTAGTTGTTCAATTGCTTAAGGAGGCTGGATGGTCAATAAACTACCTTAAATTTTTAGGTATGAATTGTTAAGCTATAAACTATTATCTAGTTAAAGAAAAATTCCTTATATAGCTTTTAATTTTTATTATTTTCCTTTATCTTTATACAGAGCTCTTCTTCGAAAGGAGATCAATACAGTCTTTAAAAAAAGCCACGACCATTCAGCCCTCTTAAAATGCTTGCTTTCTGTGCTTGGTTACTACGTGTTCATTGTAAGAAACAATCATACTTTTTGCTTATGTACATGTACAAATAAAAACGTTTCTGTTTTAACACAACCACTGTTGTCTAATCTATTCAACTTAAAAGGTAATGATGCGTTCTTGTATTGAAATTACCACAGAAGATTTATTATGCTTTTGAAAAAAAAAAAACATTCTACATATATTTACCCTCTTTATCATTTGTGGACATATTGATTTACTATGTGCCTAATATTACGGAAAATTACATAAGCATTTGTTTGAATTTCACGTGTACTTGGTTAGGGAACTTAAAGATAAGGAATGCGAAATCGATTTCATCGTAAATATTAAAGGGTCAGTTGATTTATGGCTCACGACTACGACAAGGACGATTTAAAAGGAAGTTTTCAGCCCAACATCTTAAAAAAAAATGTATATATATGTATCTGATAGTGGTGTCAGGTTACAAGCATACCAGTATGTCGTTTCTTTCCTTGAATCTAAAACCTCAAGGTTAAGTTATTTTGACGTGTCGGTATTTCGAGACTTTTGACAGTGTATTGCCAGACATATGGAGTAATATATCAAAGTGCACTTTCTTCGGCAAAGGTACGGTTTGTCTGGCAATCGCATAAAGTAAATAATGAATTAGATAAGATTCGTTTTTAATATCTCTTAGTGCTATTAGTTTATGTCTAATATCTAATTGACACTCTTGACGGATTTTCATGAATTTCTCAAAGACAAGGAAAAGGATATTTAGTACGTATTTGTTTTAATTAATCAGGATGATTTATTTTCCGAAAGCCGTCTTCAACTTTTTTAAACTGCGTTCTATGCTAGTAAGTTATGTTTGTCGCTTCAGAGGAAACACAAAAGGCGCCCTTCGTTATCATTTTAACATTTTATCTGTAAAAAAAAAAACCCGTGCATACAGTTTAATGCATATAGATGGTAAAGGTTGTAAATTGTTTCAATTATAAAAATGATAAAGTGAACATGTTTGCATATATTTATCTCTCTAATAGGCGGTAATAATCAGAATTTAATCTACTTTGATTATAATTAGTTAATAAGATTAAGAAAGATCAAAACGATTTATAAACCCTTCGCCCTTCCGAAGTTTTTTTCTCATTAGAAACTGACCGCAATTTCTAAACGAGCTTTTCGTAATAGTCAATAAGATGAAAAAAGCGTTCGTCACTTTTCTTATCTATACCAAATGTTTCATGAATATGTTGATTGCCTTTTCTCTGCATTTTTCGCATATATATATATTATACTTATAATTATTACAAAAAGACACATTCATTCATAACTTTTTTGTATATTGTTATAGTGTTAAATTGCGAAATGTACATAAACACTCATCAAAGTATCTCCATTTCGAGACAATACTTGTGTGCAAATTATCCCATTGCATGATAGATAAACAATCAATGAACCTATTTTATTCAATAAAGTGAGACCATCGCATTACCTTGTCAATATACGATGCATAAATCAATCAATTGTTCGTTATAAGTGTTTTTGCGAGACATAAATAAATGTTCACGCCTCAACCAACCTTTGTTGAAATGTCTTAATTCATCCCTTGACGAAAGTGTGGTATTCTTCGTTGCTGATGATTGTTATCACTCATTTCTTAACTTATTCCCTTTTTTTATCCAGAAAATATGACCTCGCAATCTGAACAGAAAAATCATATGACCATGAAAACCTGATAATTTTGTAAGATTTGCTGCATCGAAAACCAAGTTTTTTGCTACAAGTTTTTGCACAGCAAATTACAATGCAACAGTTTTCATTTCAAATGACAAGTCCATCCAGTTAATTGTGAGGTAAACTCAAAGTTAAAAAAAAATAATGAAAAAGAAGTTGTTTCAGTTTTATGTCGTTTTAATAAATATTAATTAACAACAAAATAACATTAGATAACATAACTTGGAATTCAGTGATCAAAAAGTTCAATAAATTAAGGTACAATAGAACAAAAGTATTGCACATGCCACAACAATCATATCTTGAAATGTTCTTGTTTTACGAAAAGGTCTCATATTGCGATTTGTCACAATTTGCTGCTGTCTTTTTCATATTCGGTTAACTGCAAGTCACCAATGATCCAGCACAATGAAGAAACAGCAACGTCCTCTGCATCTGTAGCGAAAGTTTGAGGACATTTCGAAGGAGGTCCCAATCATTTGTCTCCTTTAAATTTCCACAAAGTTAAATGATAGGCTTTAGTTCTTCAATTGCATAGTATAGAGGAACACGTCCTATTTTCCTCCCTTGGGGCAAGAGGAATTATATAGTCCTAAGTCAATGATTTGCCATCAATCACTCCGAAGGTAGCAAGGTTCCGTGCCAAACTTTGGCTACATCTGCAGCCTTGCATAAGGTGGTGAAACCATTGCAGAATCTAAAGAATCCTTCTTTTTTTACAGTAGAGGAGGATGTTATTTTCTGGAAGCAGCTTCCATCTTCCTCGGCAAGAACCAGACTGAAGTTTCTTGGAAGTACAATTGCCATGTTTGATCTCTGTCGCTTACTTAATCCAGGCAGAATGTTTTATCAGATCGTGAGTGTGTATATTTGATGAAAGTCTGAGCTTGTCGCTCTTATATACCGTTGGAGAAACCCCACGTGGTCGTAATAAGGAATTTATGACAAGACCGTTTTTACTGGCAAATCGTTAGCATACCTTTTGCGACAGTCCAGCCCACTTAGTTTGACTGGCATCTGGCGCGTGTCGCATAACTTTCTCCTCTTAAAGAGGCCCTGTGTAAGTGCATGACGAGGGAGAAAATAGAATTGCGGTTTAAATCGAAAATTACAATCGGAATATGGAACAATGAAATTGAGCATACAATCAAAATTGTACCAACCCCCTCTTACTGGAGGCAGATACCATTTATTAATCCTAAAACAAGGCATGGTTTGTATTCTTGAATGATTCGACAAATAGTTTAGAATGGGGAGAATGAGGATGAAATGCTGTGTGAGGCAATGGAATGCTCAAACTTCCTATGCACTTCCGTAACAAAGCTTTTTGGGTTTTTACATTGATGTAAAGTTTACAAATTACTACAATCGATCGTTATTACCAAAAAAGGTATCAGTTAGAATAATTCAATTGAAACTCATAGATTTACTTATATGTAAATATGTTACACACAGCAAATATAGAAACATTAGTCCATAAAATGGACATTTTCACGATATACATGTATTTATGGTAAAGAAATAATTATTTTATAAATAACACAATGTCTAAATAGATTTGATTTTGTAAACTTTCTATGCATCAAAATAACTTTTTTGATAAATTCTCTCTCTCTCTCTCTCTCTCTCTCTCTTTCATCTACTTCCAATTTAATCTATTCCGGAAAAAAACATTTACAGATAAAAACATTTTTGTCTGCTTGTTTTGGGTTTTATTTTTGGTATGAATTTCAATTTCAACATTTTAATGAGTTAAAACGTAGAAATTAAAAGGGAAATTCTTCGTTGGTGAAACTTTTGAATTAATGTATTTATGCCGATAACGTGTAAAATAATGTGTATGTAACAAATTCTTACAAAAAAAAAAATTCACTGTAAATTTTATTCATTTTCAGTCAATTTGTAAGTAAGAAACTCATGTCAAAAATTTAAAATTAAATTTTATTTAATAGAATTACCTGTCTTACGAATCTGAATTTTTTCCGAGCATTTATTAACCTGATTTTGATTAAATAAATTTTGGCTCCAAATCATAAACTTGCTCTAAAAGTTTTGCACACCTCCGTCCCTTCAATCCTTTTAACCATATTAGAATAAATGAAATGTTGATTGTATTGTCTTGTTAGAGTGATGGGATATTTCGTGTGCCACACCTTCTGTTGCATTATTGAAAAGGTATACCTTCTGTTGCATTATTGAAAAGGTGCTCAAGGTATGCATTCCTTAAACTTTCATGTCCATTTTATCTTCTTTTTTTTCATTTTTTTTTTTTTATTAAGGCAGCTGCAAATGTGCTCCTTGTTAAGATATATGGAATTATATGAACAGTATTTAAGAGCACATACATGTATTTACAAGCTGTCTCGAGACAACGTGATGTGTCTGTAAAATCCAGTTTCAGTCTAGTCTATTCACTAATAAGTTGTCATTAAATTTACTGCATGTTAGCGCAGAAGCTATTTTCGTATTCAAATTTGTTTTGAATTGTCTATCACTTAAATATAATTAATTGTCGGAATACACTCGGGTATTACCACCGGTTTGTCGGAAAAATTAAAACAGAAGACTAGACTTAAACAACAAACAACAAAGGATTTTCCTTTGAATCATGATCATCTTATTTTATATGAATATGACGGGACTACAAGAAAATTTGGGCTTTTTTTCTAATTAATTAAATTATAATGATTGGTTTTCCCCTCGTCAAAAGCGTAAGATTTTAGATATAGAGTATCAATTCAAATGTCAAACAAATAACAAGTTTTAGAGCGGATAATCCTTAACATCTCACGCAATACACCCTTCAATCTAATGAGTAAAAAAAAAAAAACAAATTAATAAAATAAATGATAGGTAAGTAAATAAAATTTTAGACTTTTAAATAAGAGAAGAGAACACCGTTAAAAAAAATAGGACAAGCGCTTAATTAATTTTACATCATCAAACGGGTACAATGAGGCGTTAATCTGAAATCTAAAGACAACAGTTAAACTGCCAAATTTCCACAAAGCTAAAATATGTAGGTTAAATGGAAAAAGCCAACAGAATACCATAACTTTCAAAATTGTTTAAAGGTAGGTTCTGCTTTGATATCGTTTTGGGTGAGTAACTTGACATCGAACAAGCTATATAGTATCTGTCTTATCATTAGCTTTTACATGTAGATCACACATACAAAATTTGAGGATGACGACATCTTAAAGAGCGGTTCACAAACTTTTCTGCAGATCTTTATGCAATTTGAAAATGGTATTGATACATGCATGTTTCAAAAATCAAGATTACTCAATGTATAATCTCTAAATAATTTAGCAGTCTGGTTAAATTAATTTAAGTAAATGCAAGTACAAATGGTGCAAAACCTTACAATATTTGATTTTTCATTATCATATCTGTATCTGCTGTTAATGATTTGACAGTTGATACAAAGTGTTAATTTCAAGATTTGTTCTTCAAGATGCAAGTCATAAAAGCAAGCCCTGATATAGAACTGAAATCATGATCTTTAAGTACATGTATTGCGACTCGCGAATGAATAGAAACAAATTAAATTTATAACAGTTATAAAGCTAACGGTAAGGTTAGCACAAAACAGCTGCTACATAAGTTTTGACTCATCAAGATAGATGATATACAATTTCTACAATGTATTTTGTCAATAAGAAATAGTTTTTAGAGAAGAATTATCAACTATATATAACATTAAATTACCATATTATAAAAACAATAGGTGACATCCTATAATTACGGCCTTTTGAATTCGTTTTTGCTATAATATTTGAACAAGAGTATGTACTCGTACATGTAAATACTAGTAAAGTGTAAAGTCATATAAATAAGAATGCTATCTCATAATTCTACAATTTTAGCATAGATATGTTAAAATCCAATTGAAAAACTTTGCTACATGTTTATCTTTTTATTTGTATTCTTCGTAAATGTTGTTTTACATTTAAAATGTACTTAAATATATTTAAACACTGTGTATATACGAAGAAACAGAAACCACTCTAAACATCTTTAATTAAGTTATAGAAACCCACTTTTCCTTGGCGAGTGCTTCGTATACGCAGCATAAAAGGAGAGATAACTCTTGTCGTGGTTGACATTTTTACAATGAAAAACCGCAGTGCTAAGGTAGAGTGGATATACCGCAAAACTACCGAAACGGTACTCTACATAAAAACTATCAGTTTTCAAAATGCGACATTACTAGAAATCTATATCTATAAACAATTTTCGGTATCGAATTTAAATCCAAAACTAGGACACTTTTTTGAGTTTCCAATATTTTTGTAGACATGTATAAGGACTGTACAGAACATGTAACCTGGCAACCAAAATCAGTCATGTAATCTTGAGAAGGTTCTGCTTTGATATCGTTTGGGGTGAGTAATTTGACACCGATCGAAGTTATATGGTCTCTGTCTAATCATCAGATTTACATGTAAATCACACATAGAAAGCAGTGGTGTCGGAAGACAATTGAGAGGGGGGGGGGGGCTTGACTTATCAAAAATCTTGACAAGCAAAAAAAAAACAAGGGGTCTTTGGTATGTATAAATTTGCAAAAAAGCTAAGCCCCCTCCAGCCCCCCCCCCCCCCCCCCCGGTTCCGACCGACGCCTATGGAAAGATAGGAGGATGACGACATCTTGAAGAGCGGTTCACAAACATTTCTGCAGATATTCATGCAATTTGAAAATGATATTGATACATGCATGCTTCAAAAATTAAAATTCCTCAATGTATAATCTAAAAATAATTTAGCAGTTTGGTTGAATTTAGATTTCTTTAAACAAATACATGTACAAATGGTGCAAAACCTTAAGATATTAATTTTATTTTTCATTATCATATTTGTATTTGCTGTTGAATTGAACATACGTTTTTGTCAAAAGGATGGGACACAAGTTCTACTAACTTGTCCTCTCCTTAATTTTTTTATTGTCATTTTTATAATAATTACAAGGAATCAAAGATTTATTGGCACCCACACATTGTTTGTAAAATTTTAACATTTCACATGACTTAATTGATATGTATCTCTCAACCTAATATTTGAAATAGATATGATGTAATAGCCCCTTTAAGTAAGGGATCTTTCTTTGTTTTAAACAGTTAAAAATATACTGTTTGGTATACAAAATTATAAAGTTAACAACTTTGCTACCCTGATTTAGACGTATTTCACCAAATATTACATTAGTAACATTAAATCCAAATCTATTTGTAGTTTTACAATAGATATGCATGCTAAGTTTATTCAATAAGGGCAGTATTTCTTAACATTTAATGAATACATGTGGAATTGCTTCTACATCTTCTTTGCAAAAAGAGCAACAATGATCATCAATTCTTACATTGATTTTTTTATGATAGTATTTTGTAGGCAACATTCTGAAAAGAAATCTGTACTGAAGCCTCTGTACTGAGGTATCAGCACTTGTTTTAAAACAAACTTTAAAAAACTCTTTAACTGAAACATTAATTTCCAGTTGCATGGATAATTCAGTGTTCCATTTCTGAATGGCATTTGGTATGATATCTTTACTATTAATAAGATTGTACAAGATTTTCGAACATTTTTCAAACAATAAAACATACTTAAAGGTATATTTGCCGTTTTAAATAAAACTTTTAAAAGAAAGAAATGTTTTCATTTTTCGCAAAGCTACAGAAGTTATTAACTTTCTGCAAATTATACAGTTTAAATCAAACGCATTGAAAAGTATTTAATATAAATTCGAATTTATTTAATTTTTGACCGGGCCGGTCAATAAACGCCCAACTTTGAAATATATGTACCGTAATTTACTTATTAAAGATCGTGCGTTCAACTTGTATATCAGGATTTGCTTGTTTGAACCTACATCTCGAAGAACCAACCTTGAAATTAACACTTTGCATTAACTGTCAAATTATTAAAACAGCAGATACTGTATAGAAATATTACAGTACATGTATTGCGACTCACGAATAAAAAGAAGCAAACTGGCGTGCCAGTTTATAACAGTTACAAAACTAACTGTAGGGTTAGCACAAACACCTGCTACCTAAGTTTTGACTCATCAAGATAGAAATATAAAAATTCTACATTGAATTTCCCCCGTTACCTTTTTAAAAAATTTTACTATAATTTTGCATGTCTGAGTCATGTATTTTCTACATCTTTACACTACAGTGCAAGTCAAAACAACGTCTTACATTGTAAAACAGCATCACACGCACATGTTTAATGTCCGAAAAAAGGTTTATAAGAAATATTTGAGCATATAGTGACATTCAATGTGTGTTAAATAATCTTTGAAATTTGTTTCAAAGAAATACGAGAGATGTCAACATTTTGCAAATTTTTGTTTTGTTTTATTTTTGGGTTTTTGTTTTTCTTTGTTTGTTTGTTGTTTATGTTGTTGTTGTTGTTTTTTTTTTTTGGTTTTTTTTTTGGGGGGGGGGTTAAAGTGTGTGTATACTTAGTGAAAGTTTGTAAAATATAACATGAACTACTCTAAACGTCCAGCATACAAAGAGAGATAACTATAGTCATGGTTGACATTTTTACAATGACAAACGGTAGCGCTAAGAGTGAGCAGATTAGAGTTGATAGACCATGAATCTTTACACAAAAACTAGCAGTTTTAAAAGCTTATGTTAGTTTTGGAGGAATTGACCTAATTTTATCATGATTATATCTTATTCTTTTATAGCATCATGCAATGCCATATATAGTTACACAATGTTTCGTTTTGAAAGGTACATGTATCAATGGGGGTTCTCTTAGTTTTGTTAGAAAACTTTGAAACCATATTATTTTTAAATGACAAAATGACAGGTAAAAGAATTGTAGCTTTGTTTTGAATTTAGGAAAAAAATTAATACATTTTAGCATCTCGGTGCAACGATCTCTCTCTCTCTCTCTCTCTCTCTCTCTCTCTCCATTTTATATTTGTAGACCCCACTCACTACTTGGTTGGCTCACTCTTTTTGATATAACAAATATCTACATGTCAAGGGTGCAAACTGAGCTGACGATGTAAGAAGATTTCCTGGTTTGGTCGCTACTCCTACGGCATCTTTCGCACATCTCTGAATTCACAGCATAGTTCACAATTTAACAAAAAACACAGTTTAAATTGTTCAGATATACATGATGTAAAATCCAGAACCCCTCTCACGTTACACTGTCCTCAATCCAAGGGAGTAAAACAAATGAATATTAAATACATTATTTAATTAATAGATAAGCAAATAAATGGAAAAATTTCAAATGAAAAAACCCTTTTTTGTCAGAAGAATCTAAGACGAGGGAAGAAACCCCACTACACAAGTCAGGATAGGCACTTAATTTTACCGCTATCTACAGTTTTTACACCATTAGATGGGTGCAATATGGAGCGAATTTAATATACATGTATATTGTAAGAATTTATTTCTGAATTTCTACAAAGCTTAAATATATAGATTTAATGAGAGAAAAAAAAACAACAGAACACTCACAACACTTAAACAAATTCTCAAAGATAAATTGGTCATGGAATTGCTTTGAAATTTTGACACTGCACAAGCTAGTACTGTCATGCTCGGATCCAGAAAAAAAATCCAGGTGGGGGGGGTTCCAAAGGATACATCTATGTTTTATAATTATAATTTTACTATGAGAAATTAATAAAATTTCATCGGGACCCCCCCCCCCCTCTAGATCCGCGCATGATGGAAGTTCACACATATATAACCAAAGATGAGAGGGAATGACGACGATGCTATACGTGTTTTTAAGGAAAAAGGTTTGCGGCTTGCGTTTCTTTTTCGAAAACAATGCCACTATTTATCTAATTGTTCGTTTTTATTAATATCTAATGAAATATTTAAAACAAAGAGAGAATAAAATGAGACACAATTCAAAATATTGGACTACTCCCATGTACAAACGAATACAACCAACCTATTAAAGATCTGGTAAAGGATTCCAGAGTGTCTTTTGGGGAACTAGATCTATATGACGTTTATCTTTTTCCCTTATTTTATGGCTTTATTAAACTTAATTATGTTGAAAATGAAACATTTCATTTTTCTTGACATTCTATCCGTATCCTGGGGAAAGTAATCCCGACACCTATATTTAATTTGATGCCATTTTGAAAAGGAGATCAAGAGCTTGTTTAATTCCATTTTTGGAGAGACTATTTCTAGAAATATTATAACTTCATTAGTCCAAAACCCTAAGATGTGTTATTCCCTTCATATATCATTGAAAATGAGATTTTAAAACATGATTTTTAATTTTGTTTCCCAAAAAATCAATCCCCAATAAATCCTATCACGCCTCAACCAACCTTTGTTGAAATGTGTTAATTCATCCCTTGACGACGAAAGTGTGGTATTCTTCGTTGCTGATGATTGTAATCACTCATTTCTTAACTTATTCCCTTTTTTTATCCAGAAAATATGACCTCGCAATCTGAACAGAAAAATCATATGACCATGAAAACCTGATAATTTTGTAAGATTTGCTGCATCGAAAACCAAGTTTTTGGCTACAAGATTTTTGCACAGCAAATTACAATGCAACAGTTTTCATTTCAAATGATAAAGCCATCCAGTTAATTGTGAGGTAAACTCTAAGTTAAAAAAATAAGGAAATAGAAGTTGTTTCAGTTTTATGTCGTTTTAATAAATATTAATTAACAACAAAATAACATTAGATAACATAACTTGGAATTCAGTGATCAAAAAGTTCAATAAATTAAGGTACAATAGAACAAAAGTATTGCACATGCCACAACAATCATATCTTGAAATGTTCTTGTTTTACGAAAAAGTCTCATATTGCGATTTGCCATAATTTGCTGCTGTCTTTTTCATATTCGGTTAACTGCAAGTCACCAATGATCCAGCACAATGAAGAAACAGCAACGTCCTCTGCATTTGTAGAGAAAGTTTGAGGACATTTCGAAGGAACTCCCAAACATTTGTCTCCTTTAAATTTCCACGAAGTTAAATGATAGGCTTTAGTTCTTCAATTGCATAGTATAGAGGAACACGTCCTATTTTCCTCTCTTGGGGCAAGAGGAATTATATAGTCTTAAGTCAATGAATTGCCATCAATCACTCCGAAGGTAGCAAGGTTCCGTGCCAAACTTTGGCTACATCTGCAGCCTTGCATAAGGTGGTGAAACCATTGCAGGATCTAAAGAATCCTTCCTTGTTTACAGTAGAGGAGGATGTTATTTTGTGGAAGCAGCTTCCATCTTCCTCGGCAAGAACCAGACTGGAGTTTCTTGGAAGTACAATTGCCATGTTTGATCTCTGTCGCTTACTTAATCCAGGCAGAATGTTTTATCAGATCGTGAGTGTGTATATTTGATGAAAGTCTGAGCTTGTCGCTCTTATATACCATTGGAGAAACCCCACGTGGTCGTAATAAGGAAGTTTTTACTGGCAAATCGTTAGCATACCTTTTGCGACAGTCCAGCCCACTTAGTTTGACTGGCATCTGGCGCGTGTCGCATAACTTTCTCCTCTTAAAGAGGCCCTGTGTAAGTGCATGACGAGGGAGATAATAGAATTGCGGTTTAAATCGAAAATTACAATCGGAATATGAAACAATGAAATTGAGCATACAATCAAAATTGTACCAACCCCCTCTTACTGGAGGCAGATACCATTTATTAATCCTAAAACAAGGCATGGTTTGTATTCTTGAATGATTCGACAAATAGTTTAGAATGGGGAGAATGAGGATGAAATGCTGTGTGAGGCAATGGAATGCTCAAACTTCCTATGCATTTCCGTAACAAAGCTTATTGAAACTCATAGATTTACTTATATGTAAACATGTTACACACAGCAAATATAGAAACATAAGTCCATAAAATGCTTTTCACGATATACATGTATTTATTGTAAAGAAATAATTTATAAATAACACATTGTCTAAATAGATTTGATTTTGTAAACTTTCTATGCATCAAAATAACTTTTTCGACCATATAAATTCTCTCTCTCTCTCTCTCTCTCTCTCTCTCTCTCTCTCTCTCTCTCTCTCTCTCATCTACTTCCAATTTAATCTATTCCGAAAAAAAATATTTACAGATAAAAACATTTTTGTCTGCTTGTTTTGGGTTTTATTTTTGGTATGAATTTCAATTTCAACATTTTAATGAGTTAAAACGTAGAAATTAAAAGGGAAATTCTTCGTTGGTGAAACTTTTGAATTAATGTATTTATGCCGATAACGTGTAAAATAATGTATATGTAACAAATTCTTACAAAAAAAAAATTCACTGTAAATTTTATTCATTTTCAGTTAATTTGTAAGTAAGAAACTCATGTCAAAAATTTAAAATTAAATTTTATTTAATAGTATTACCAGTCTTACGAATCTGAATTTTTTCCGAGCATTTATTAGCCTGATTTTGATTAAATAAATTTTGGCTCCAAATCATAAACTTGCTCTAAAAGTTTTGCACACCCCCGTCCCATCAGTCCTTTTAACCATATTAAAATAAAAAAAATTGTGGATTGTATTGTCTTGTAAGAGTGATGGGATATTTCGTGTGCCACACCTTCTGTTGCATTATTGAAAAGGGTATATTCTGTTGCATTATTGAAAAGGGTATATTCTGTTGCATTATTTAAAAGGTGCTAAATGTATACATTCCTTAAACTTTTATGTCCATTTCAACTTCTTTTTTTCATTCTTTTTTTTATTAAGGCAGCTGCAAATGTGCTCCTTGTTAAGATATATGGAATTATATGAACAGTATTTAAGAGCACATACATGTATTTACAAGCTGTCTCGAGACAACGTGATGTGTCTGTAATATACAGTTTGACAATCCAGTTTCAGTCTAGTCTATTCACTAATAAGTTGTCATTAAATTTACAAGCAAAAAAAAGGGTCTTTGGTATGTATAAATTTGCAAAAAAGTTAAGCCCCCCTCCTAGCCCCCCCCCCCCCCCCCCGGTTCCGACCGACGCCTATGGAAAGATAGGAGGATGACGTCATCTTGAAGAGCGGTTCACAAACATTTCTGCAGATATTCATGCAATTTGAAAATGATATTGATACATGCATGCTTCAAAAATTAAAATTCCTTAATGTATAATCTAAAAATAATTTAGCAGTTTGGTTAAATTTAGATTTCTTTAAACAAATACATGTACAAATGGTGCAAAACCTTAAGATATTAATTTTATTTTTCATTATCATATTTGTATTTGCTGTTGAATTGAACATACGTTTTTGTCAAAAGGATGGGACACAAGTTCTAATAACTTGTCCTCTCCTTAATTTTTTTATTCTCATTTTCATAATTATTACAAGGAATCAAAGAAACAAAGTAAATATTTATTGGCACTCACACATTGTTTGTAAAATTTTAACATTTCACATGACTAAATTGATATGTATCTCTCAACCTTATATTTGAAATAGATATGATGTAATAGCCCCTTTAAGTAAGGGATCTTTTTTTGTTTTAAACAGTTAAAAATATACCGTTTGGTATACAAAATTATAAAGTTAACAACTTTGCTACCCTGATTTAGAGGTATTTCACCAAATATTACATTAGTAACATTAAATCCGATTTGTAGTTTTACAATAGATATGCATGCTGAGTTTATTCCATACGGGCAGTATTTCTTAACATTTAATGAATACATGTGGAATTGCTTCTACATCTTTGCAAAAAGAGCAACAATAATCATCAGTTCTTACATTATTTTTCTTTAAGATAGTATTTGGTAGGCAACGTTCTGAAAAGAAATCTGTACTGAAGCCACTGTACTGAGGTATCAGCACTTGTTTTAAAACAAACTTTAAAAAACTCTTTAACTGAAATATTAATTTCCAGTTGCATGGATAATTCAGTGTTCCATTTCTGAATGGCATTTGGTATGATATCTTTACTATTAATAAGATTGTACAAGATTTTCGAACATTTTTCAAACAATAAAACATACTTAAAGGTATATAATTATGCCGTTTTAAATGAAGCTTTTAAAAGAAAGAAATGTCCACGAAATTTCATCCCAACCATTAAGCAAAAAACACACAATCCACGAAAATTGACCCCCACGAAATTAAATGATTCTACAGTATCTGCTGTTAATAATTTGACAGTTAATGCAAAGTGTTAATTTCAAGGTTGGTTCTTCGAGATGTAGGGTCAAACAAGCAAATTCTGATATACAAGTTGAACGCACGATCTTTAAAAAGTAAATTACAGTACATGTATTGCGACTCACGAATAAAAAGAAGCAAACTGGCGTGCCAGTTCATAACAGTTACAAAACTAACTGTAAGGTTAGCACAAACACCTGCTACCTAAGTTTTGACTCATCAAGATAGAAATATAAAAATTCTACATTGAATTTCCCCCGTTAACTTTTTAAGGTTTTCAACATTTTAGAGACTAAAAATTTTACTATAATTTTGCATGTCTGAGTCATGTATTTTTACACTACAGTGCAAGTCAAAACAACGTCTTACATTGTAAAACAGCATCACACGCACATTTTTAATGTCCGAAAAAAGGTTTCTAAGGAATATTTATACATATAGTGACATTCAATGTGTGTTAAATAATCTTTGAAATGCACAGAAAAGGTTTTTTTAAAAGAAATGTGAGAGATGTCAACATTTTGCTAATTTGTTTTGTTTTATTTTTGGGTTTTTTTGTGTTTGTTTGTTTGTTGTTGTTGTTTTTGTTTTGATTTAAAGTGTGTGTATACTTCGTAAAAGTTTGTAAAATATAACATAACATGAACTACTCTAAACGTCCAGCATACAAAGAGAGATAACTCTAGTCATGGTTGACATTTTTACAATGACAAACGGTAGCGCAAAGAGTGAGCAGATTAGAGTTGATAGACCATAGAACTACCGTGACCATTCTTTACACAAAAAACTAGCAGTTTTAAAAGCCTGTGTTAGTTTTGGAGGAATTGACCTAATTCTATCATAATTATATCTTATTCTTTTATAGCATCATGTAATGCCATATATAGTTACACTATGTTTCGTTTTGAAAGATACAAGTTTTGTTAGAAAATTTTGAAACCATACTTCTTTTTTTTGTAAATGACAGGTAAAAGAATTGCAGCTTAGTTTTGAATTTAGGAAAAAAATTTATACATTTTAGCAGAGACATAAAAAACATGTAATATGTTATTTATGTCTCTGATTTTAGCATCTCGGTGTAAGATCTCTCTCTCTCTCTCTCTCTCTCTCTCTCTCTCCATTTTATATTTGTAGACCCCACTCACTACTTGGTTGTCTCACTCTTTTTAATGTAACAAATATCTACATGTCAAGGGTGCAAACTCACCTGACAGTTTAAGAAGATTTCCTGGTTTGGTCGCTACTCCTACGGCATCTTTCGGCATCTTTCGCATTCACATTCACTCTGAATTCACAGCATAGTTCATAATTGAAAACACAGTTTAAATTATTCAGATAAAATTATTTAAAGTTCACTGTCTTGCAAGCAGTTACCATGTATACATTCATTTTTTATTCTTTATTTCTTTAAGCTTTGCAGTTTATCAGAGTATACAAATTACGAAACTAATGAACATAGTAAAGAAGTGGGTATTTTACATCAGACCCTAGTACATACATATATAAGAAATATGACATAAGTAAAGAAGAAGAAAAATCAAAAGAACATGCTTAAATGTATACGTGATGTGTTTGTTAACATATAACAAAAATTGGTTTACACCTTTCACAATTTCCGGACTAATTGCAATTAGAAAAGTAATTATATAGTGACTCAATTTCAACTTATCGATAATTAGTATTCACTAAATTAAACTACTTGATTTACAGTAATGTATATTTTTATAGAGATTGTCTATCGCTTACAAATAAGATAATGTAAAACTTAAATTATTTGTCTGAACATATTCCGGTATTGAACCATTTTGTCTGACTTCTGTTCAAATCAAAATGTCTGAACATATTCCGGTATTGAACCACTTCGTCTGACTTCTGTTCATAACCAAAAGTACCATTAACAATGGAATTTTCTATGAAGAATCATCTTATTTTGTAATAAGGCAGGACTAAGACCATAATAAAAAATATTTTGTTTTCTAATAAATTACATAATAATAATAGTGAGTCAAACGCTTTATAGAGTACATGTATATTCAATGTAATAGAAATATCATTGTTTTAGAATGTAAAATCCAGAACCCCTCTCACTTTATACTGTCCTCAATCCAAGGGAGTAAAACAAATGAATATTAAATACATTATTTAATTAATAGATAAGCAAATGAATGATCAAATTCCAAATAAAAAAATTAATTTTTGTCAGAGGAATTTAAGATGAGGGAAGAAACCCCACTACACAAGTCAGGATAGGCACTTAATTTTACCGCTATCTAAAGTTTTTACACCATTAGATGGGTGCAATATGGAGCGAATTTTATATACATGTATATTGTAAGAATTTATTTCTAAATTTCTACAAAGCTTAAATATATAGATTTAATAACAGAAAAAACCCAACAGAACACTCACAACACTTAAACAAATTCTCAAAGATAAATTGGTCATGGGATTGCTTTGAAATTTTGACACCGCACGAGCTAGTACTGTCTCTGTCCTATCTATAGCAGTTATGCGCGGATCCAGAAAAAAATTCTGGGGGGTGTTCCAAAGGATATGTGTTTGCCAGGGGGGTCCGATCATATTTTCGATAATTTTACTATGTAAAATTAATAAAATTTCATCGGGGGACCCCCCCCCCCGACACTCTCTAGATCCGCGCATGATGGCAGTTCACACATATATAACCAAAGATGAGAGGGAATGACGACGATGCTACATGTATATGTGTTTTTAAGGTAAAAGGTTTGCGGCTTGCGTTTCTTTTTCGAAAACAATGCTACTATTTTTCTAATTGTTCGTTTTTATTAATATCTAATGAAATATTTAAACAAAAAAAGAGAGAATAAAATGAGACACAATTCAAAATATTGGACTACTCCCATGTAAACGAAAACAACCTAATTCAAGTTCTGGTAAAGGATTCCAGAGTGTCTTTTTTGGAGCTAGATCTATATGACGTTTATCTTTTTCCCTTATTTTATGGCTTTATTAAACTAAATTATGTTGAAAATGAAACATTTTATTTTTCTTGACATTCTATCCGTATCGTGGGGAAAGTAATCCCGATACCTATATTTAATTTGATGCCATTTTGAAAAGGAGATCAAGAGCTTGTTTAATTCCATTTTTGGAGAGACTATTTCTAGAAATATTATAATCTCATTAGTCCAAAACTCTGAGATTTGTTATTCCCTTCATATTTAAATTTCATTGAAAATGAGATTTTAAGACATGATTTATAATTTTGTTTCCCAAAAAATCAATCCCCAATAAACCCTATCAAACAAAGCTATTGTAATGAAGCACAATTTGAATATTATATGATCATTATGCATATCATTGAATAGTTTAAGTCTTTGCTTTTATGATATCATTGCAAAAAAGGTTTTCTTAGTTTTCTAGAACATTTTTAAACAATTGCTTTTTTCAAATCACAGGCCAAAGAATTGCAGCTTAGTTTTGATTTTAGGAATTCCTTTTGGTATATGGGTGTGATGATCCTTCTGTTTCTTTCTTTGAAATAAATATAAAAATTAATTTTTATTTGAAAAATGATCAGAAATGCAGTTGTTCCTTTTTTAAATGGATCAAAATTTCTCTTCATTGCACAGAAAACAATGCACACGAACCGTGTTCATTTAATAATATCATAATAAAACAACAACCCCATTACCCACAGCTGTCAGACATATCACCTTACAAGATGCTGATTAACATAAAGAGCATTTGTTAAATTAACACAACAGTTAATTAATCTTTAGGTGACAATTAAGTTGCCAATAACTTTACATAAAGCATATGATTTTGATTATCACTTTTAATAAATAAATGTACTTATAATTGTTAAATTGGTCTACCAGAGGATAAGTAAGTGAGTAATTTTTTAATTAAGTAAATAATTGTTTATTATAGTGAAATTCATCTTGGCTAGCCAAGGGCTTCTGATAAACTACGCATGAGAAGCGTAGTGTATCGGAGACCCTTGGCTAGCCAAGATGAGTGAAATTGTGCATGACATTTATATTATACAAAGTATTTGTCAAATAATTGTAATTTGCACCTGGCCCTTGGACCTATAAGTCACTTTATACAATTGTAACTTTATACATGCATGATTTAAAAATTTTTATATAATTATTTGGACATTGATAAATTACATTTTTGATGTACAATATTTTAACACGTCATTTACTTTTGAATATTATTTTTCCTGAGCTAGTATGCAGAGTTTATAAATCTAGCAGTTTGTAATGGGTAATTGTTGATTAATGAAACAAATAAATATTGACTATTATCAAATTCTTCGAAATTCACCATATAGAAATATTTCTGTCATAGATTTTTTAAACAAAGTGCAAGATAAAGAAAATGTTTTTCTTATCTTCAATACACTGTTTTGAACAGAATAAACAAAGACGGTCACAGATACGTTCATTACACTGAAATGTCCAGTATCAATACGGATCGGTAGAGTTCCACATCTGAATTGGGCAAAAGTTGATCTCTCACATTTTGATAATTTCGACTCAATATATGGTTCAAGCTTGTAATTTGATTTAAAGGTAATGCGTGTTCTTAGTTTTGGGTAAGCAGGTAGTCCTTCATTCCATATATCCATATATATATGAAGAACACATAGTAATACTAAGTTTTTCACAAACATTCTCAATTTGTGTGCACCACGTTCCACGGTTGTTGAAATCCCAGTAGAATGCCTGTTTGGTAAGTCGGTCCTCATCCATTATCATCAGACGGTTTCACATCCGGAACATTTTCATCCAACGTCGTTGCGTAGCTGGGAGCCATCCAACTTCACCATTTAGGGCCAAAAGAGGAGTAAATCTATGTAATCCTAAAAAATATCTAATTGCACGATTCTGAACACCATCCACACATGAAAAATTATTAAATCCCCAAACTCCAGATCAGTAATCCAACACGGGTACAACACAGGTATTAAATAATGACTCAAATGTTTTGAATCCAATATCTTTATATGGGTGTATTTTTTATGTAACTGCACAAAGTGCTCGCCCTCCCCCCTTTGACAAAGTCTCTGCAGCTTCCTGGAATTTTAAGTATATTGAGGATAAAAAGAAACCAACCAATCATGCACATTCCTCACGTGTTGGTATTTTGTTAAATATAGAATAACACTAAATTGAGAAAAAAAATAATAAAAAAAACCCTGTCCACATTTTTTTTTATTAAAAAATATTTTAGATTTAAAGGGTTAAATCCTTATGTGAAAGCAACATTGTTTATAATAACAAACACTAAAAACTTGTCAAAAATGTCTGAATCTTAGTAAAAAATAAAATGTTATGCATGTCAAAAAAACAATTTTTCTCCCAACTGGAAATCCTAATTTTATCACATGCTACGTAAAGTGTTAGACGCAATTCGTCACTGGAGAAACCAACATGAATTACCAAGACACTCTTACTGGCCAGTCAATAATTCCTAAAAAAAAAAAAAACAGGAACAAAATCTGTGAATTCCAATTCTCTGTCAGAACCTCATGATGGGTACAGCCTTTAGCTCATTTTGAAGTTCTGTGTACCGAATTTAGCATTTATGCAAGTCCATCAGTATGTATGTACTGAATTGTTTTAAAGTCTTTAGCTTGGTTTGAAGTTCTGTGAACAGAATTTAGCATTCAAGTCCATCAGTATGTACTGGAATTGTTTGATCCTCTCCTGGGGTAACTCTGCATGCATGTCCTCTTCCACAGGAGGGGTTGATGGCGTAGGCGGTGCTACAAAATTTTGTAAAATAATGTCATCTATGTGTTTTAGCATGTCAATGAATATGAATATACAATTTTTTTTAACCATTAATCATTATTGTAAAAAACATAGAATTCAAACAAGCTTGAAAAATTATGCTTTTACATATCATTATGGTCATTTCTGCTTTAATGAATATAATAATGGGAAAAAACACATTCTGTAACAACTAACTAGCAAATTTTTATCCTCTTATATACAAGATAGTTCAAATACCCTAACTAATTTATTGTGAATTCTTTAACATCTCTCCTTTGTAACAATATGATATACATTTGATTGGGCTTGATGTTCTGGATATTAAAGGAGGACGGGCCTTTCCTTGGAGAGCAAATTTGAAATCCTGTCATCTTAAAATGCTTTGTACCAAGTTTTTTGTTTTCAATTTGGCTCAGAATGTTAAGGACAGGGAAAGACAAACTAAAAAGACAACCAATAATTTATATGGAAATCAATGTACTAGTATGAATTTTGAACAGGCTTCATCAAGTGATCTAGCTGACAAAGTCTGTAGAATGATAGCAAAAACTGTTTTATTGAATGTCTCTGCAGCACTAATTTCTCCTTTTGGCTAACAAAATTACTATTTCCTAAATTCCAATTTTCATACATGTACTTGTACATGTTGTAACTGCTTTATATATCACCCAGCAAATAATTTTTTCATAACATCTTTCAATTTCTTCTTTTTTCTTAAAAAATCATTGTTTTACAAAATATCCCACATTTTACAATTTCTTCTTTTTTCTTCAAAAATCATTGTTTTACAAAATATCCCACATTTTACATCTAATGAAAAACAAACTCAAAGAAACACCTACTTTTAGTGTTGGTTCTGTCCGGTAGTAGGGGTTTGTTTGGGGTTCCCCTTGGTCTCCCTCTGCGTCGTTTGACTGGACTATTGTCTGTGGATGCCTGGGTAGCAGTATTATCCCCCTGTACCTGGTGTGCTGGTAAAGACTGGGACTGAAATTGTAAATTCACATATAAAAAAAATGCATAAATCTACAGTTGCACAGTAGCTTATAGTGTTGCCATTCTACTTGTGTACCTATATGTATATGTTGCTCATTTCAAGATAAATGATTTCAAAAACATTATTGTGACCAAAGATGATGTTAGATGTTTGCCAAATTTCAAAATTTTGAGATTTCATTCCCTTTGCAACAATCTAAGAAGTCAAACTCTTTTAGCTAACTTTTTAAAATCAAGAATGGCAAAAATATGTTTGTACACCAAATTGCCTTGTATGATAAGTTTATATATACCGATATATATGAAATAATGAAAGAATCTGAGCATGCTGATCAATAAAATGGCACTCATATATATGCCCTACAGGAAATACAAGTTGATCTTTCTACAATTCATTCAGCATTCACTCATCCACAGAATTCTTGATTCTATACATACTTGCTCACAGTTTGTATCAGTAATGTGCATGATTGTGCATGTGAAAAATGTACAATTTATTATGATTTTATGTTTAAAAAAAAGATTTCAAAATGCCCAGTTATTGGGCATAAGCCTCTGTGTATTGAAAGTCAGAGCTGCAGGTCTGAAGCTCTCAGCCTGGAACAAATTTGGGAGCTTCAGACCTGCATCTATGAAAGTCATTGAACTAGAAAACAAGAAATATAGAGTTTGACCCTCACTTTTCTTCTTCCTCGCTTAGACTGTGTATCGATGACAACTGAGTTGAAGTAGTCAGGTCTCTGGCTGTCTCTCCGAGCTCTCTCTGTTCTCCGTACTCTTCTGGTGGATGAATCATTGTCTGAAATCATAAGTCTTCATGTTTAATAAATTTTTATCTTGTTATTGAACGTGTAAATTGATGTTCTGACTCATAAGCATGTGTATGACTTCCGTTCTTGCGTTAAACTGATATGACCTTACAACCAACGGTTGCATTCAGAGTGAGAGTACTAGTACATTAAATGCGATTCCAATAAAAGTAGTTTTTTTGAAAATTTTGTTCATTGTATTTTTTAGCTGGTATATTTATGACTGAGTGTGTACATATTTGTTAATAATCTTACACAAATACAAGAGACATTAACAGATTGGTAAGTAGTGATAAATATTTGCAAACCTTGAGTAATTTTCTATAAGATAAAAGAAAATTTATAGTACTTGGCTTAAAGAAGGTATGAGAAGAGTACTCAGTAGCAGGTAAATATAATATATAAGAAGAATTTGACAACATTTTTTTGGTGATTTTCTGTATCTTGTGTATTGAAAAAAAAAATCAAATTTCTAGCTGTCACTGAAAAACAATGTTTCATCAATTCAAGATGAAAAAAAAATTCTTAAATGTCTACTTATTTCATGTAGAAACTGACAAGAATGAAAACAAATATTCCTCATAAAGATTTATGATGACACTAAGTGTAGATACTTAATGTGTTAGTGTGACAAGAATGCCTACTGAAGTTTAAAGTACAAGGAATGAAAAAATGGATCCAAATGAAACAAAATATAATATCATATTGTTTACATTTGTTTTATTGAATTTGTTGTGTCAGAAACTCAGAATAGAATTTTATGGACATGGACATGAAACAGGAGTGCCAAGTTGAGCTTATAATTCATTGTCAATTAAGCTACTAATTACTATTTGTTTATGAATTTATTTCAGTGCAGAGATTTTTATAAAATATAAATATACATAAAGTTTATATTTTTAGCAAATTGCGAATGATCACATTATGAGATGCATACTATAATTGGAATAGAGTATGTTTAGAAGGACAGACAGTCAAAATTATATCATTTATATAAATAATTAAGTCTCTGTACTGGCGTGCGACCAGTTTTCGCCGACTACCATTTCTCCCCAGTGCATTGTTACGTCATTTTATCAGCACATAAAATAATATACGAAAAATGATGTAACAATGCACTGGCAAGAAATGGTACTCGGTGAGAACTGGTCGCTCGCCAGTAGTTATATTAGAACGTACCTGATGATCCTGATATGAGAGATGGGAACTTTTTCGACCAAAATTGATGCCCACATGAGCAGAATTTGCAGGCAACTGGAATCTATGGTGAATATTGAGATTATAAATAAACATTCTAATCTAACTGGAAAGCATATTATCCGACTCATTTTAATCTACACTAATTCAGAAAAAATTATAGTACAATGTGTTCCTTATTGTCAACTCAAAGGTCATAAAAACTTTGCTTGCAAAGGGTTTACGATCCGCTCCTCTCCTTTCCAAGAGAAAAAGGAGAAAGGAGCGGATCATAAACCTCTGGCTAGCAAAGATGACATCATAAAAACAAAGACAATTTTTCCTTTTCTTTCAGTTATGCTTTCAAACAATTTGATTCTTGTGGTCAATTTGCATTTGTTTTTGAAAATTTTCTATCAAAAGACAAGAAGCCTCAAGCACTGACATAGTAGAACACACTTGGGCAGTAAATGCTTGCAATCATAGTGGACAAATTTCTAATATTAAAAATATGAAAGTTATACAAATCTAAGAGCCATGAAAGTTATGGAAAGAGTTCAATTCTCTAAAAGTGATCTGGATGCATATTCTTTTCTTCTTTAAGAAAAAGAGGATCGATTCATCAATTTAGTTGGGATTATTTTTCAGGATGGGACCAATCGCCCAAATGGGATATAATAACCCGTTTGGGATATAATAGCCCAAATGGGATATAAATTTATAGTGCAAAGAATAATTTATTTTGATGATTTTGATTTTTTGTTTAAAATAAATCCGCATTAGAATAGATGAAATGTAACAACTTTTTCTGTAATCATACTATTATTTACGGAGATTGATCCCTCAGTATATCCAAAACTTCTTGAATATCAATCTTACAATTTGCTATAGACATATAGAATAAATTATTGACCGAAAGTTCTTGCATTTGATATATATTAATGTGGATTTATTAAATTCAAAATAAAAAAAAATCGTTTAACTTATATCAAATGCAAGTTGTAAAAAATAAGATTTATAGCTGAGGAGAGGCCACTGAAATGGTTGGTTGGATTTCCTCTTGAATATTATTAAACACATTTGAGGTTTGCTCGAAGTAATTTTTTAAAGACACATAACGTTAGGGCCTAAATACACACAACTCTAATGCAAACACCAAAACATGTTGTGGTTGAAAATTTCCTTTTGAATGTTACGATTAGGTACCTGTTGCTCGCATTTTGGACATTTTTTAACAACAGTTCTGTCAAAACTTCGTTTCCTTGCAACTCCTCTCATTGTTCAATTTCTTGTTTTCATTTTTTTCTCTAACCGGAAGTAATTCTTGTCGATTATCGTCCTTGTTCAAGAGGGCGCTGTAAACCGGAAACTAAGATTATTTATTGTCTCTATGGAGATTTCTTGCATGGCTTCCGCATAACAACTGTTTTTGCTGTCAGTAATACACACACAAGGGCATTTAAAGAAAAGAAAAATGGCAGCAGCGATTGGGCAGAATCCCTTCAACCTAACAGCAGCGGGAGAGCTTGGAGCTCACCGCGAAACAATGTTAAACAACGAATTACTTCTCAGAGTAAGTCTAGATTTTTAATTTATCATATATCATTGTGGTCATAATTAACAAATTTTAAAAACTCCTAATGAAACAATATTGTTTGTTGACTAATTCATTTCAATTGATCTCCTATATGCTTTTATAGCATTGTGTTTTCAATGCTGTTGCCTTGGTCAATGGTTTAATTTAATTTATCGTTGCACTTTGCATTTAAACAATATTAACGTACGTACATTATAGGCTAGGACCTACTATTTTTATTGTTCTATATGGTATTATTAATGTGCATCTTTATGTCAGATGCGAAAAAAAATCTTGTTCAAAATTAAATTGAAATTGTACTACAAAAGTAAGTATAAGTTAATCATTCAGTAATCATAAATTAACATGCATATATATCAGTATAAGTGGTTGGGGAGTGTACGTGTAATTATAATTGACTGTGCTTCTAGTTCTATCTGGCTAGATACCAACTAAGCCATATGCAACAGTCACTAAAATCATGAAAAAGGTGCAATGAAATTTTTTAAAAATTCTTTTTCCAATTGAAAATCCCTCGAATATATGTACATTCACACTTTCAGTGTCAATAGAAAAAATATAATAAAGCACCAAGCAGCCACACTAATATCTAAATAATGTTATTAGACAGAGCTAGGAAGACCAAAGAGAAGAGGATATGGATCCCCTGGAGAGGGATTTGTGTTCGGAAGACCAAATGAAGCAAGACATGGTGGAGCAGATGATGGCAAGTATAATATAATATAATATACATGAGCTAATCAGAATTGTCATATTAACAGAAAATAATATCACAAATAAAAAAATCACGAATAAAGTGTTTTAAATGCCTATATATGTAATCATACTACATTTGTATGTGTAACATTGTACAATGTTATAAATTTGTAGCTTTACATGGTTGGCAAAGGACTCTTTCCACAACCACATTACCATTTGCAAGAAAAGATAAAAATGCAGAAAGAGACTTTATGGCTCTCAACAAAGCTGCCGTGCAAAATGGTCTAGTCACTGCTGGGGAAAATTATGAATTTAGGGCAACTCATGATGTCCGAAGAAAAACCGCTGGATCAGAAAATACTAGGGCCAGAACAAGAAGAATACCTCCCACCATGGTGTTTGGGATATCAACACGGTAATTCTAACAATAAATTACTAAGCAAATGCTGCTAAAATTGACTAATTTGTTAAAAATGTTATATTTAGAATGTCATAGTGAGAGCTCACACAGAACTACTGGCCTAAATTAATGTATTAGTTTTCCACACGATTAGTAGTTGATTTATTTTTGTTGGATTAATGCTAAGGACAGCTAAGTTCGGCCTGTAAAATGATTATATATATATAACTTTCTGAGAAGAAAAAATACCCATTTCTTTTTCAGGCCATCAACGCCCATTTTTGATCTATTAGAACACAAATACCAGGATAAATGGTTACAACAGAGAAGGCAACAAGAACTTGCCAAACGAAAAGAAGAAACTCAGGTAAAATTTTGACTAAACAAGAAATCTTCTAGTATATATATATTTTTTTAATTTGAATCTGGTTGTTTTTGCACTTTAATTTTGAGAAATTTGAATTCACATCAGAGGTACTGAATTTCTTATATTTTATAATAAGCACATTTATGCAGTTTATTTATGCATTTCCCAACCAGTTTATGCAGAATATTCTAAGAAATAAAAAGTTTCCAAGTTTTCAAGTGAAAATGCACATTATATTTCATATCAGAGATTACTGTATTAAAATTAGAGTGTTTTGAAAAGTATAGAATTTTACTGATGATTTTCCTCATTAGAATCCAATTCTCCCTGAGGCCAGGTTGTCACAATCAGCAGGGCCATACCCAATAGTGAGTGTTGCAAATTGCAGCAACATTTTTTTTTGTGGTGGTTTCTGACCTTATAAAATAACCTGTAGAATATTTCACCTTTTGCTTTCCAAATTAACCTAATAAATTTCATTTTAGCTGATATAATAAATACACTTATGAAACAGTTTAAATAACATTTATACAGTGCTGCCTTCGTCTAAAATTCTGAACAAAAAAGCTTAAAAAGCACAATGTCAAAATGTAAGGAGGGATTTAAATATACTCTGTGTATGAAATACATGTAACTAAAGAATAATCAACAGTATATTTTTATACATTTAAATAAAGCATGAAGACACCATGGATTTTTGGGACCAATTTGAATTTTTTTTTTAATATGAGACTATATCTATTATTTTCTTGAAATTGAGTATCTATATATACAAAGTTAATTTTCTCAAGAGTTAATTTTTTAGAAACCATTTTGAATTATTTTTTGTAATGGGGGTTAGGGATTACATATTATTTACTTTTTTACATTTAAATGTTAATACAGAATAAAATATTATTTATATTGCTCTACATATATTAACAGATTCTTAGATTTAACTCACATTTAAAGTACATGTACACCAAAAAACAGGAAACCTTATATTTAACTCACATTTAAAGTAATCAGTCTTATTTCACTCTTATCTTAATTGATAATGAATAATTGCTTTAATACTAATATAACTATGTGGTTTGAATCTAGTTTTGCTAATTCTTTATGCAACTGTGTGGCTTCAAACTCTATTCTGCTGCAAAACCGAACAGGAAACTCTTTATGCAGATGAGAACTTTTAAGTACTCAAAAAACTTAAAAAGTAATAGATTAGCTTAAATGAAACTTATTATAATGAGCTAATGTTTCGCCCAACAGAAAAGGAAACACTTATGGGAAATGAAGGTATTTACTATAAGTGAAACATGATAGATGGAATCTTGCACGTTTTTAAATTAGTAGTTTACCAATTCTGGAATGGCTTCAGTAGCATAATTATGTAACTTTTCAGGAACTGATTATATTTCATAAAATGTCATGTGTATGAATTTCAAAGCAACACTGACAGCATGAATCCCTATAGTTAGCCCTTAAAATCAGTATAAAATTAAAATTGAAGTTAATCAAAATGCATGTGTTTTATCTTAATCAATAGTCTCTCTCTCTCTCTCTCTCTCTCTCTCTCTCACAAAATAATGATATAAACTAGAATCTCTCTCTCTCTCTCTCTCTCTCTCTCTCTCTCAATAATGCATGCATTTATATCAAACTAGAATCTCTCTCTCTCTCTCTCTCTCTCTCTCTCTCTCTCTCTCTCTCTCTCTCTCTCTCTCTCTCTTATTTGTAGATGTACATGTAGAACACTCAAAACCCATCCCACATTTACATTTAGTCAGTCGTAGTAATGTATCTTAGTGGGATACTAAATAAGGTATACAGCTATGCATATACCTTTCAAGATGTTCTCATAGTTTTTCTGTGGAATAAATTCCATCTCTTAAAATATTTAGCATATTATTCTACTCTGACCTCTACTATAGTTATCAAAGCCTTTAGTTATGCATTTGAGTATGAAAGACAAGTTAGAGTAAATGAAAGAAATAATTATATATAAATTGCAATTGCTTGAAATGTCATTATGATAATATCTGGTGTGTTTGTTATGAAATAAAGATTTGTTGTTTGGTTTTTTTTGGGTTTTTTTTACCTTTTTATCATTTCTCATAATAATAATTGTGCGTCAACTTAATAGTGCCAATTTTTATTAGCGATTTTTTGTTGCAGCAAAAAAGAAATCCCAGCAAAGTCTATGAGACAAGGGCCTCTCTTCTTAGAACATACCAGAATCCTGTTGACCCAGCCCCTCTATGGCAAATGCCAAAGTTCAGGGTAAATATTTTGTATAAAAATTAACAAATGTTTCGAAAACGTATATTTAATGCATGTAAAGGTTAATTATAAACTGTTCACAACTTGTTTATCTGATCTCAACAGCATGCATTGGGAAGCTATTCTTTTATTTTACTTTTGTCTTTTAAATATAATTTATGAATTACAGTTAATGAGTTTGGGAATATTAAAACTTTTGATATTTTAGTGCGTAATGTAACAATTAGCCTTATGCGAATTAAAAGTTCTGCGTTGCACCGGTATTTTTTTTTTTTTAACTAAGTGTGTTACTTTGAAATTTTTCAGAATTCTGCTAGGCCATCACTGGAAACATTCCGTTCGCCCAAAGCTAGAGAATTAGCGTACCAAAATTTCGAATCTGACCAGATTTCCAGAAAAGGAAAGTTAGGCCACGGGGTATACGAGCCCGCAGTCAACTAAATTTATGTCTTGACTTCTCATCTTATAAAAAAAAAACAGAATCATGGAATAATTAAAGTTACGGAGAAATTTCAGCAGTAATAGCGGTGTTTAGGACAAGTTTGATAATGGAGTATTAATTAATCTGCTTGCCAGTAGAGAAAATTAATTGCATGCATTAAGTTTGAAAATATTATTTGTTTGCCATATTTCCTCTTTTTTAAAAATCCGTGTAACATTTTGTTACCTTTTTTATAAACATTTTTCAACGTGAAAAAGTTGTTTTATATATAGATTTGCATGCATACAGAAGTTGTCTTTTTTAGCGTGTATTTTTTTAATACGCCAAACAGTGCAAAATAAGGAGTCTAACAAGACTTGATTTTTAAAAATAATATAATTGTTTGTTGATTTGTTAAATTATTGCGTCATTTTTTTAACCTTTTTGTTTCATCGTGTGCTTTGAGACTTATCTGTGATACCGACTGAACACACATGGAGAGCGAAACCAATACTTGTCTGTGTACAATATTATTCAATTTGATGATCAACATTTTTGTTTTTTCATATACTTTACATAAAAATTCATGCACAAGTTCTCTACAATACCATTTCTTCGAATTCCTTTATGTATCTTTTTAATTATGGTTGACATGGTTTTGGTGATTGATTATCATTACCTTTGATTGGAGCTATCGGAATAAAAATAAAAATTCTATACGGTTTTTGTGAACACAGTACTGTCACTCTCTATCTCCACTATGTTGTGTTTGTATTTATGAATAAAAAACAAACTATGGTTATCTCCGTGTCACTGAGTGCTATTTGCTGATATCGAACAATTAGGTTACCATTTATTGAAGTCTGTCGTTCTCTTACAAAAGCTTTTTCAAATTCACTGAAAGCCGACCGACCATATTCATGCATCAAAAAAAGAAACGTGCATTGTATTCATGGTATATCTGCTGCTCAGCGTTCCTCTCATAGTGTGTGTAAAAGAAAATGCCCTCATCGTTGAAATTTAAACTGAATGAATATCTATTATAGTTCAACATAAGGTAAACATGAAGATAGAAAGAAAATTCGACAATGTTGGTTTTTGGATATTTATTTTGAATAAGATGTATTATAAAGCAATCTAGAATGTTAAATACCGGTATTGAGCATCGCAACGCACAACTATTTTGGTTTAAAACCCGATATTGGTTCACCGAGTTCACATATTTAAATCAATACAATATACACAATTATCTAAAAGATTTAGATTACAAATTGAAACAAAAGTTAGATAAGGTACAGACAACTGTTTACTGGAAAACAATGTTTATGTCTATATTGGACCGACATGTATGCACATGTTTGTCTTTGTGAATTTGTCGTTTTAAATAATAGATCTCTAGGGAGTAATATTGAGCAGGACTGAAACAAAGCTAGCTAAAAAAAACCCATAAAATATCATAAGTTTAGCCATCACCGGATTAACTTCGAAGAAGCAGTACTTTCATAGCTTTACTTGGCGCACATGAAGTCAGAAAAATTGACTACATACTTTTAAAATAGATGCATGTACATGGATGTAATATACAAAAATAAAATTCAACGATATAAATTTATAAAATAAGTCAAAGAATGTTCTTAGTGCTTGATGTCCATATTACAAGTACCAGTTAGCAGGAATGTAACAAATTTTCTCTTGCAAAAGTATTAAAATAAAAGCCCCCCCCCCCTTTCACAAAAATGACAACAAATCTGATTGAAAATGGAGTCTAAAAGCTACAAACTTCGTATAAAAACTTGGATTTCTTCAAAAGGCAAGATTACATACATGACAAACATTTGGCATAGACAGTTGACATTCTTTGCAAATAGTTAAATCAAGGTTCATTTTAGTTCACATGCACGGAACGTTTTTTCTTGTTATTTTACCTAAAAATCCACACAATTCAGTAAAAATTATTTTTTTTCTTCCCCTGCAAATGTAATATACTAGACTAATACAACATAGCATTCATTAAAAAGAATGTCTTTGTATATGGATACAATACTAACGGTTTAATGACATTGAATATATTATAAATGAAAGTAAAACCTTCATCACCAGTGCATCGAGATCATGTCCGTTCATTCTGCGGCAATGTCAAATCCATATGTGGATAATGATATTTTGTGTAAACTGTCGTTTTTTAACGCAACATCTCAAGATAATAATTTATTTGCTCGTTTTTAAATATAATACGTATTAAAAATGCTTGTACGTGTCATTTAATTTTACTTGTCTTTCCAACATTTGGTACAAATTCGTGTTTTATGTAAATGCATATCTTAAGACTGCTTCTGGCAATTTTTGATTATATGATTTTCAAAAGCTTAAGGCTCGAATGTCTTCATGGCATTGTCATTTATGTACATGTGACTTTTTAGCTGAGATTCCAAGGTTATATGTTGTCTGTGACAGACAGGATTACATGTGAGTGTCTTCCACTTTCTTTTCATACACGGCTACTGGATCTACCGAGGCTTCCTCTTTATTACTACCTTTCCCACAACAAGGCTGGAAATTGGGACAAAATGGGAGGTACCTAGTGATGGTCAGTTTGTTGAGATATTTCTGTATACAAGGTAAGTCATACACCGAGTTGTCACTCTCTTTACTGGTCGTCACCGAATCATCTTTTTTTCGCCATTTTAAAATACCACGTTCTTCCAGAGTCCCTAATTTATGTAGAACAAAATTTGTTAATGTATAATTGTTAAAGATACATTTAGAACCATTTTAACAAGAGCTTGGACTTTGGGTAGTTGTGTCAAACAGCAGTGACGTAGGCCTGTCTTTTTCATTGTTGGCCACTCGGCCATTGCTCTTTGAAATCAACAAGATTTGTCTGGTATTTGAGCTAAGACTACGCAATCTGTGTATATTTCACTTCAAACCAGCGTCATTTTTAACTTGATTTGACGCAGGAAAATGATAGTTACATCCTACCGAAAGTCCAAGGTCTTGTTAAAATGGTTCTATATGTACATGTATGACATGCAAAGGAGCCAAACGTCGCAATTATGGGGAATCTATTCAAATCTTATACTACAATGTAAATAAAATTAATAAAGGATGAAATTTGTAAATTGTACAAGTACCTGGTATAGTATTGTCTAGGATAAAACCAGTCAACCCTCCAACAAACATGCTAGTTCCGAGTAAAACGCTCAACAGTTGGTCAACTATATCGCTCCCTAATAAATATAATTAAATTTTCCTTATGCAACCAATATGTACATGTAAACTGTATTTGGTATGCGCTTTATGGAAGGTAAAGGTATCCAATATATATTAAAGGATGAAGCGAAAACAATAACATTCTATTTTTGAATTCTATCAAAATACGAAAATCGGCACATTGTCAAGGCTTTAATTTATGCCTTTTAGTGCATGTTGAGTTCAGTCATTGTAAACAATTTTTAAGTTAGCTATTATGTTTGAAATTTCTTAATTTCTTTGTTTTAGTACTTAACGATTCAGCTACGGTTTTGAAATGTTTGAATGACCTGTGTCAATATAACCCGGATGCGTTTTCATCCAGTTTGGGAAGGAAAGTCCAAAGAATATGGAGGTTCCGATGATGAATATATTCCTTGACGACGAGAGGTCCACAAACTGCAGATTGGAGAGTCCTACTGCTACCACCATGCCTAATAACGAGGATAACATTGCTACAGTAAATATCTTCTCATGCATGCAGCTATCGAAGCAAAATGGTACTTCAGGATTTATTTTAAAGTGTCGATTGCAATTTGATAGATGAAGACACCTAAATTTGAGCAGTAATCGAAAGTACATGTAATTCACAAATACAATTGAATGCACCAATAACTTCCACAGGAGAACGACAGTGTATGACTGTCCTTTACGTTAATAAAAATAAAATCGGACAAATTGAAACATTTTTTAATAATATATAAATGGTGCCTGTTTGGGAGGGTACCAGTTGAAATTGACACCCCGAGAAAACCATTGTCAACCGACGCTTCGCGTCGGTTGACAATGGTTTTCTCGGGGTGTCAATTTCAACTGGTACCCTCCCAAACAGGCACTATTTATTTTATTATACTGAATGTCTTAATTTTGTAGCAAATTTTACTGCTTTTATATAGAAAAGACGTGAGTTCTACGGCGAACCGTATGCGCATAATTTACGCGCATGTAACAATTTGTTCTATCGACCCGTTGTCAAGTGTGTTGCTAACGCTAAGGGTATGAGAACGAATTGTTAACTTCGTCTAAACCAATCAGATTTCAGTATTTAACATGAAAGTATAATATTACACACCCGCTATGGGTATTTGTTGGTGACGATTATGCAGACATACCAAAAGTGACCATAAACAGTCCCCCAATCACTGGGTCCGGAATGGTGACGAATAAAGCTCCGAATTTACCCAGACATCCCATTATAATCATAATCAACCCTCCCATCTGTACAACACGTCGACTTCCAACCTGAAGAAATGTAAAAAATGACTTGACCTAACCGTAATATAATATATTTTTTTTTAAAGATTGCATTATATATGATTTTTTGGCTTCTCAAATTTGATTTTCATCTTTGTTTAACTATAGAATCTTTATACTTGAAAATATAGAAATACATTCCAGAAGACATTACCCTGGTGATCCCTATTGCACCAATGTTTTCACTGTAAGAGGTCATTCCATTTCCCGATCCCCAAGCACCGGCCAATAAGCATCCTATACCTTCCATTCCAATCCCTACAACCAATAAAATACTCAACATTGATGTATAAGCATGCATGTTTTAAAATTAGCAATTAACAAGCATATTCATTGTTAATTTTTAAATAAATGAACAAGAAATTAAATACTTGATTAATAACGCAAGTTATTTGGGTTTTTTTCTGCAATGTACCCTTCATTCATACATGTACCAGAATTATCCATACCAGAATAAACAACCAAACTAAATTTTTTATTGTAAGCTGATTCGAAAAACAAACCTCTGTTGATAGCGTGAACTGGGGGAGGAGGAGCACCAGCAAGTTTGGCGCATGCGTAATAATCCCCTATAGATTCTATAATAGAGGCGAGTACTCCAGCCAGCATCCCAAACACGGCCGACACACTGACTGTTGGCAGGCCCCACTGACCTACAATAAACAATCAAACCCTTAGACAATTAAAAGGAACTAGACACGATTTGAGATCTACAAAATTTTGTTTTTGTTTTTGTTTTTTTTTTATGTATAAAAATGCTTTAGTTACTTGTGCATTTTAAATGATTGACCAAAATTTGAATGTTAGAAGTCAAGTTACAAGAGATATACATGTACATACTAGGTAATAAACTATTGTTATGTAAAGAAAGCTCGAGTCTAATATTTGTTCAACAAATTATGTAAAGTATGGAATTAGAACCATTTTAACAAGAGCTTGGGCAGTTGTGTCAAACAGTTGTGTCAAACAGCAATGTGACGTATGCCTGTCTATGTCAGTGTTGGCCATTCAACCATGGCTCTTTGAAATCAACAATATTTGTCTGGTTCTTGAGCTAAGACTACGCAATCGGTGTATATTTCGCTTGAAACCAGCGTCAGTTTTAACTTGTTTTGACACAAGAAATAGACAGTTACGTTCTAGATCTACTGAAAGTCCAAGGCCTTGTTAAAATGCTTCTATAATTTTTTTTGGACAAAATGACTCGTGGCAAACAAGATACGTTGATTCAATGTTTTCGTAAATAATAATATCAACAGTTTAAGCAACATTTGATTGAAACTCATACCAATACGACACATATGTAAACAATAACAAAACTCGAGCTTTGTTTCTACAAATCAATTTCAAAGTCTGTATATTTTGCTTGTAACTCAAATTTTGACGAAACATTAAAACTACCCACATTAACCACTCTAAACATTAAAAATGAAAAAAATAAAATTCAAATTCTACACCAGAGACATAAATAACATGTTATTTATGTCTCTGTTCTACACTTAAATCGTGTCTAGGTCCATTTAAGATGTACATTATAAGCTGCAAGTCTGTAGCTCCCGGTTTAAAAAAAATCGGATGGACGACCTGGAAGCAACAGTGCCTCCCTTAAAAAGACTGAAATTTTAATTTACAGCGCATAAAAAATGCGCTAGTTTTGGACTGATTAACCTTACTTACAGTCACTTGACTTAAACTAATTAGTATACGCGATACTTTTTTGACTTAATCATCTTTAAGTGATTTCGTAATGAGAAAATACCAGGATAAGGGAATCGAAACCAAAGCGCCTTTTCCAACACGTCAATTTTTGTATCAGTTCGGGCGTCAGAACCCCATTTCCCCTGCTCTGGAAAGGCACCAGCTGCAGTCAAGATGCCACAAATAACCCAAGCAGATACCAAGGCTAATAAAATCTTTAATAAAAAACAACAACAACAACAACAACAGTACATGCATTTCGATCAATTCTACATTTGAAAACGTCGATTAAACTTGGTTGAATTTTATGAAAAACAAGAAGACAAAAATTGGAAAAGAACAAAAGAAAAACATTAAAAAAAAAATACCTACCGGGAATAATTTAAAAAATGGTAGTTTATATATTGAGCATCCATCTTTCCTTGTGATTCGACAAACTGGAATTTTAACATTCTTCAAATATTGTGAATATATCGCTATCAGGACCATTGTCCTAAAAAATAATCAAATATGAAATATGTTTAATTTTTTCTATTTGTTCAATTACTAACACAATCATATTCCTAATTAACTTTCATGTATATATTTCTTTAAGTTTTTATGTAAATAATTATCTATATTTATGTAAGCATACAAAATGAACTCACATGACGGCGATATACCACTGTTTAGATGCCAGGTCCGCTGCCTCCTTAAACAAGGACAGACCAATCAGAGAGATGGTGGGAACGATGACCAGTGGTCCGATAAAGTGCAGAAACAGGCCAATGACCCCACTGAAGCCGATGACGATTTCGAAAAGTGACGAAACCATGATGGCGCCTTGAATCTACAGGATGACTTTTCAGGTAAAAATTCTTTTAAATTACTAAATTAGCCTACATTAATCAGGAATTTGACGTCCTTGTTTTAGCATGCATCTCCATTCATATCAGATTTGACTGTTTTTCATTTTGGACATAATAAGTAAAATTGTAATATACCATATGCTTTGATTTGTTTTGCTCACACTACAAGGACATACATTGTTACATTGTATGAATACGGTATCTAATCATTTATATTTACCATTTTCAGCTCTTTGTCTGTAATAACACTTTGAGTTCGAGAAATATTTACTAGCAATTGAACCATTGCTGAAAATCATATAAGTATTAATAATCAGTGGCGTCGGAAGCAAAATGAAAGGGAGGGGGGCTAGACTTATTCGAAATCTTGACAAGCAAAAAAAAAAAAATGTCTATCTGGTTCTGACGCCTATGATAAGTAATAAGAAACAATTCCTTTGAAATTATAAGGTGATCAAATGCGTTTGGGCGTGGTCAAATCTATCATTAACCCTTTCGGGCTTTATTTGATTTGATCACTCCCCGACCGTGTTTGATAACCTCAGGATGCTAAAAGAATGATTCCTTAATTTTATTGTTATGTTTATTTGTTCTTTCTTGTTCTTTACCTCGCGCATCCTCATTTGCCACATTTCTTGATGCTCTGGACTTCCAGGGTCTGGTAGAGGGTCAGAGGTCACATTCCACTCTCCTGTCAAAACGTGCAAAAGCGAGTACACGTAAGATCAATTTTACCAGGCAAGACTACGTGCTTTTTAAAGACTTGCCGTGCATAGTGTACCATTACTGTTATACTACATGTATAGCAAATACATCTCGTCTCGAGTTCTATTATCCAAACAAAGCACCGCCTTATGAGCCAGCCAAAAAACTTAAATTTATTACTTGGCGCGAGGAACTAATATCCGCGTAAAATCGCGAGAAGTACCCTCGCAAATTTTTAAAAATTCGCTTTTATTTTTCAGACAGTTTTGATCTATATGAAATCCTAACAAAATGTTGATGCTTGCGATTGTATATTCTCTCGTTTTGATACAAAACATCAGAATCGCGGAATTAAGTCCTCGGAGAAAATAAGGAATTTACAGTTTTATTAAACGTAAGTCAGATGACAAAAAGTGTACAATGTACCTTTAGCTGCCAGATTGTAAGGACACTCCCATTTCTTCAGCGCCAGTATAGTGAAAGTTGGTGTAAGAAAGGAGAATGTTGGTCCTTGAATTATAGGCAACCTGCAATGTATTCTGACTTATTGCATTTCAAATACACGAAATGTATTTTAAAGTCATTATGTTTAATTCGGCATGTTTATCTTTTCTGGTTCAGGCAACACTTTTAAAAGATATGTCAGTTTGTCTAATTCTATATATAGACACACCTGACCCCAAAAGTAGTCTGAAGCAGTGTGGATATTCCCGACACAAAGAAACTGGTGGAGATGATTTCGCTGAGTCCGACGCGATCGTCACCAATACACATGGCCGATTGCAGGACTAATGGAACGGTGAGTGTGGAGCCAAATGCTGTTAGGTAGTGCTGCAAAATAGAGCCAAGTTTACAAATAAAATTATTATACTTTCATGTTAAATACTGAAATCTGATTGGTTTAGACGCAGTTAACAATCCGTTCTCTTACCCTCAGCGTTAGCAACACGCTTGGCAACGGGCCGATAGAACGAATTGTTACATGCGCGTAAATTATGCGCATACGGTTCGCCATTAAATTCATGTCATTTCTATATAATCGAAGAAAATTTTTCTCTAAAATTAAGACATTCAGTATAATAAAATAAATAGTGCCTGTTTGTTCGCGTTGTTTGACAATGGTTTTCTCGGGGTGTCAATTTCAACTGTTACCCTCCCAAACAGGCACTATTTATATAATATAGCAAGTCGAGTATTTAGGCGACTATTATAGTTAATAAAATGTGGCATTTAGTGAAAAACGGCCGAGACATAGATTTCTGTATGAAATTAATTGTAAAATTATGCAAGTGTCGCCAAATTACAAACTGTCATTTCGTACGCTAAATTAATCTACTCGCTGTGTTATACGTGTAGTTTCATAATGGAACATACATGTAATGAAAAAAACCTGTAATACCTAATGGCATGCATAAATGCAAGCTTATATATATTTGTAAGGCTTAATGTCTTGCATCTACAGTGTATATTATCACATGGATGATTTTTGTAATTTTAAAAACAAATACATGTAGCTTTTGAGATCGAATTTATTTGTCCCAACTTGTCCAATAAATGTCTGTTTTTAACCTTTATGTGGGCATTTGCTGTAAAAGTGATTCATTTACATCCACTAAGTATGATTCCCTCTATTTTCAAGGAAAATTGATTGTTCATAACATGACTGGAATCTACACGCCCCGTTTATCGATTGGTCGAAACCTTAAGGGGGAACAGGACGTTGCAGTGAAAAATTATTTGTCAATGAATTTTTTTGCTTTCTTTAATACATTTACATTGAGATGTCCACTACATCATATATCATTTTCATGACTGCTTTCTAACCTTGCAATGTAGATATTTTGATAGGAATTATCCCCCTTTTCTGGCATTATGAATTTTTTTAACAATTTCAATTTTCTGCAATAATTATTTTATTTGATGGAATTTGTTCGCAAATCATATTCATTAATTTTGAGAATGAAAACAAATTTCGAAATTGTTTACAACATTGGCTTTTTTACATAGCAATATTATAATTTTATCAATATATTGCTGAAATCAGCACTTCAAATTTTGAAGTTTTTGATTCTAAATATGAACAAAATGTGATGGCACATAAAAAATTGTCAATGAATTTTAAAAAAAAAAATCATATATCAACCTTAGCATGTGCTTTATAACTTGTAAACTTTTCATGGCAACTTTCTTGGCATTTAAGAGAGATACTACAATAGGAATTACCCCTACCCCCTATTCTGGAATTATGACCTTTTGTGACAAAGTCTGTTTGGAACCATAAAAAAAGTATTGCATTATTTAGATTTATCAATTATCATGAACAGATCATTATCAGAATATATATCTGATTATATTAACCGCTTATGATTTTGTATATTTACATTTCTAAAATTAAAAATGTTTAATTTCCACCAGCTCGTGTTTTGACATAGACTACTTTAGAGCCTTTAGTACAGGAAAAATATCTGTCAAATCCTGTATGACGTCATAATGAATAAATGACATCATAGCATCATACATTTAAATCAATTATGACGTCATAATAGAGTTACCACATCAAAGCATCAATGGAATGATAGTCACGTGATACGTGTCCTGTGTCCCCTTAATTGACCTAAGAAAAATATCGGACTGCATGAAATGATGATGTCAGACTCAAATTCCCATAGAAGACGATTTGGCTGTTTCTTTTATCTTACGTAATGATGTACATTAACAATACATGTAATTTATAGCTAGTTTTATTTAATTTCTACGATATATATATATAAAAAAAAAAATTTGTTAAAAGAAAGATGTAAATATAAACAATAAATTGCTTAAATAACTACTCGTTGATAATCAAAAATAGTTAATTAGTAAACGACCCCTGTACAAGTAACAGTTCGTCTATAAGATACATGTATATATGTACATAAGTAACAAAATATATTCTGGAATTGAATTTGAAAATGAAATTACATAAAGTCGGTAGAGTTCTTTCGGAGAACGTAACTATATATATGCGGGTACGAGTACTAGAATCTATAAATGAAGGTAGGAATCCAATAATACCTGTACTTTAGCTAAATGGTTTTGAGGATTCAAATACACATTGATAATTTAATCTTTAATAACAGTATGTGTGACTTCATTTTAAAACAAAACTAAACACGATTTCATTTTGATATGTAGTGATACATGTTTAATTGATATTTCTTCTCTGAAAGCACAAACCCATGCTATGGAAGCATTGTGCTACAGAGTAAACATCATCATCATAGAACAATTTTTTTTCGTGTTTTTGTTTGAAAGTTAAAATTTCATGGTGAATATTTACAGACCAATTGTAAATGATAATATTAAACACACAGTAACAAATTTTAAGGCTACTGCAGTTACTATTATAATAATACTTGTATTATTTTTTTATTTGCAAGAACGGGGCTCTTGTCGTCCTCAGCAAATACCTTTTATATCTTCTAGAGTGAACAACACACATGGACTTCTTCGTTTCATCAAGCATATGTATTATAACAGCTTTAAAATATCATCTGAACGGCTTAGGCGTCGGAACACCCCCCCCCCCTCTTTTTTGCAAATTTATACATACCAAAGACCTTTTTTTTGCTTGTCAAGATTTTTGATAAGCCTAGCCATCCCCCCCCCATTATCAATTTGCTTCCGACGCCACTGAACGGAACGCCTAAATGAAACAAACGCAAGTAGAGTCTATGCCCGGCCAGGCCAGGTTTTAGAGTATGTCATGCACATGAACACTATTGGTGTCAAAACATCTTAATGTTAAGACATTTGAATGAACATTGTACGTTAATCAAAATGAATTTATGACATTACCTGAAATCCAAGAAGAATTGACAGGTACCATGGCGGCGAGTCGGACACTTTGTATAACATGTTGTCATGGTCTGAATTGGTCGTCGCTCCTTCAACTTGTATTTCAACACCAGGCGTGCCACTCGCCATCTTTTTTTATGACAATCAGCATGTGCGGGATAGGTTTACCAATAAATTTATATACACGTATTCAAATCGGTGAAACGGTTCGAGGGATATTAACGCACACAATAATGCTAATATACAAGCTATGCTGGTACGTGTCATTAAAAAACATTTTCGATCCCTGCATGTAAAACTGCTTATCGCTCAATTCCTTTTCAATGTCAAGGTAGCCAGGTATAGCTTTACAATTTTTTTTTAACTCCCACCGATTTCCTCACCTGAGTAATTTTATAACCTCTGTGTCTACTAGGTAGAAGTCCTCGACGGCATTCAACCTACATATGTAGTGCATTTTTTTCTGTGATGTACACTATAAGATTACACACTCAATGTACACTTTAAGTTTTAAATTATAAGAAAAAGTCAAAAACTCCCTTTTTATCAAATAATTAAAAGCATTTTAATTTCAATATTCATGTAAACTATGTTCCATTTTGTTACTATTGAACTTGTATGTTTGCTAGGCTGCTAGCTATAGTGAATATTTCCGTAGTAACACTAATTCCATCCACAAGGTACATGTACATCAGCACGGCAATTTATCAAGAACACCTGTTCACTGGAAAAGTTTGTTTATTGTTTTAAATTAATGAATCCCTGATATCTTCAAGTGACAAAAAAGAGTTCATGTTTCTTCATTGATAAAGTAAAATACATATTATAAAAACAAGACTTGAAAAAATAAAACAAGGATGAACACCTACATGTATACAATGTAGTTATTACAGTTCAATAACCCTTGTGTGCAGTGATTATAGATAATGCTTATATAGGATTACATTTAATGCTAGATTGTATAGTTAAGGACAATAAAAATTCTAGAAAATAAAAAAAAACATCTAAAAATATACAATTATGTATATCATCAACTAGGAAGATAACGATATGATACATATTTTGTGTACAGGACATTTTTTGAGGGGTCTTTCTTACACTGTATCTATTCCTTATATTTGGTAAGGTAAATTCTGCAAAAATCAAACAACAACTTTAAGTTGTAGCATCCATACTTTAAGTACTTTTGCAACAGAGCAAAAATAATCCCTTTACCAAAGACAAAAAAAAAACCCTCAAAAGATGAATGTCCAGTTCATAATTAACGCGGACTCACAAGTCTAAATTTCATTACATTGGATCTCAAACTCTACCATTATTGTTAAAAAAATTGCGACTTGGATCAAATGTAACTGCGTCTTAGTTTTACGGCCACGGGGCATACTGCATGCTGCAAGCTGTTGGTCGCTGTACAAACCTTACAACTGACGGACACCTTATTCCATTTCACACAACAGTAAGTGTACATATACATAACTATAACAGATCTGATATGGCCTCTTTAAATATGAACACATTGGTAAATAAATTCATATCTTACTATTCCAATAATTGATATTCCAATCTTCTGGCGATAAAATGATCAATGATATAATTATTAAAATGTATCAAAATGAGTTTGATTTTACACGTCTTTACGATCTTGACTCCTGTTTGGGATGATTAATATTCCAATCTTCTTGCGATAAAATGATCAATGATATATTAAAATGTAACAAAATGAGTCTGATTTTACACGTCTTTACGATCTTGACTCCTATTTGGCATGATTGAGATTTGCAGTTGGTCAGATCAGTTGTATATGAAAAACTTCAAATGATCAGTTGCATATAGTAAAGTTACATGATAGTGTCATTAACTTTCTTTTCGTACACCGGAGCCGGTTCTACCGGGGGTTCCTGCCTCTTGCTACCTTTCCCACAACAAGGCTGGAAATTGGGACAAAATGGGAGATACCGCGTGATGGTCAGTTTGTTGAGATATTTCTGTATACAAGGCAAGTCATACACCGAGTTGGCATTCTCTCCGCTGGCTGTCCACGATTCATCTTTTTGCCGCCATCTCAAAATACCACGTTCCTCTAAAGTTCCTAATATTATAAGGGAGAGTGTGTTTTAGTATTTCACCATGAAATTTCACCATTCTAAGAGGGGAATGTAAATTTTACAAAACAAATATCGAGCAATATTTAATGATTATTTTGCAAGTAATTTACCTGGGATTGTATTGTCAAGGATAAAACCAATTGTTCCTCCAACAAACATGCTAGTTCCAAGTAAAACGCTCAACAGTTGGTCGATAATATCGCTCCCTAAATTTGAACATTCATAAAAATGTTAATCGCATGTGTTAACTTAAACTGTAAATAATATGAAGGAGACGTGCAGGATCAAACAATCGTCCATACCTACATGTACTGATAGACTAGTAAGTAAATGTGTTTGAAGACTATAATGCAAAATTGTACAGTTTTGATTTTCATATAACAGACCCCGAGCGGACGCAGAGTGGACCTAGAGCAGACGCAAATTTTTAAAAAGCAGACCCCAACCAAACCCCGAGCAGACGCAAAGCGAACGCGGGGGTAGTTTTCGGGGTCTGCTCAAGTGTTAGGCTGTGTCTGGTCGGTACTGTAACTATTACCATGACACTGACAAGATTTGATGATTATACCATTTCCTGTCTACACATTTAAACTATGTTTAGTGATTTATATTCGAAACACCTTGCTTCTTTAATTACATATATATGAATCTCAATTGTTCAGATAACCTGTATCAATATAACCCGGATGCGTTTTTATCCAATTTGGAAAGGAAAGGCCAAAGAATATGGAGGTTCCGATGATGAATATATTCCTTGATGACGAGAGGTCCACAAACTGCAGATTGGAGAGTCCTACTGCTACCACCATGCCTAAAAATAGAAAAACACAATATTTCTAAGATAACATAACGGTGCTGAATTAACTGAAAAAAAGATGTCAGTTTTAGGCATGATGCCTTGGGTTTGTAACTACTGTTAACTTGTGAGAAATTTCTCGAGAAGTTACCAAGAAAATAACGTGTAAGTTGTAGGTATATTTAACGAGTCCATGATATACAGCTACAGATATTTGTAGGTGCCGATTTTGCAGACATACCAAAAGTGACCATGAACAGTCCCCCAATCACTGGGTCCGGAATGGTGACGAACAAAGCTCCGAATTTACCCAGACATCCCAGGATCATCATGATCAACCCACCAATCTGTACAACTCGCCGACTTCCAACCTGAAGCAAAACGAAAACTATCAAATCAAACAAGAACCTGTAAAATGTTATCAAATCAAGTTTGATAACACACATGATTGTTAATCTTCTAAAATCTAGAGTTTCCATCTAGATTGTGCATGTAACATGTTTGAGATTTAAAAATGTAGACATACAATGATTCTAATAAAAAGCTTAAGATGTTTACCCTAGTGATGCCAATTGCACCAATATTTTCACTGTAAGAGGTCGTGCCATTTCCGGATCCCCAAGCACCAGCCAACAAGCAGCCTATTCCTTCTATTCCTATACCTACAACCGATAAGGAATACAATGAAAAAACATATTATAATAAATATAAAACCGAATTTTAAAACGATTGATAAACAAGTTCAATAACTTATATTAATATTTTCCGTTGGCACGGATGTTGGCGCAAGGGGTGTTATTGATGTAGGAGGAAGCCGTAGTACCCGTAAAAAAAAAACCACGTGTCCAAGCGGGCGACCACCTACCCTTTCACACACATCACTGTAGATCACGGGGTTCAAACTCGGGTTGCAGTGGTGAGAAACGAGTGCATTATCTGCTGCGCTACATACATGTAGTTTTTATACAAGTACATGTAAATGTACATGTATGTGCATACTCTTATCGTACAATATAGCTGAGTGTTCAATCAAAAGAAATGATTATCGTTTTCAAGTTTTAATGGATGACTTGAACTACAAAAATATTTGTGAATGTTATCAAAATTTTCACAAGTCCTATGGTTGTTTTTAATCAACGTAAAAGGTAATAGGTTATTTTCTAATGCTGAAAATTAAGTCTTAGACATAGCCTGATTAAACTGCATTTCTTATTTTGAAATCCATAAATATCATTGTCCTTATGTTTTGTTATGATGTAATATATACACTGTACAAGTGACAATAAAAAACCCATTGCATAATGGAACATAATGGAATAGTTACTCATAATTGTATATTTGGTATGAATGAATGACCTACCTCTATTGATAGCATGAACTGGAGGAGGAGGAGCTCCAGCAAGTTTAGCGCATGCGTAGTAATCTCCCACAGATTCTATGATAGAGGCGAGTACTCCAGCCAGCATCCCAAACACGGCTGAAACACTGACCGTTGGCATGCCCCATTGACCTACGTGTGTAAGAGATGATTTTGTAAGCTATAAACTAACATTTAGTAAAAAAACAACTTGGAGTTAGAATTTTAATTCTTTTCCTTTATCTTTATACAGAGCTCTTCTTCTAAAGGAGATCAAAATAGTCAAAAAATGGCCACGACCATTAAGCCCTCTTGAAATAAATACGAAATTTGATAGCAGGGCGTTACATTTAAGATTTATTGAAATGGAGTCGTTGGATTAATTTTCTTTTAGTTTCTTAGCTATTCTATAGTCTAGTGTAATCTATATATGAAGTATTAAGTTGACATTTACCAGGATAAGGGAATCGAAACCAAAGCGACTTTTCCAACACGTCAATCTTCGCGTCAGTCCGGGCGGCAGAACCCCATTTCCCTTGTTCCGGAAATGCGCCAGCTGCAGTTAAGATGCCACAAATAGCCCAAGCAGATACTAAAGCCAATAAAATCTGAAAAAACAACAAATATGACTGATTATTTCCGCTTAGTACCCTTTTTATAGTTGTTTAATGCGGGAATGATAAATACAAAGAGAGAAAGAAGTTTCGTCCGGAAAATACCAACCGGGAATAATTTAAAAATTGGTAGTTTGTAAATTGAGCATCCATTTTTTCGTGTGACTCGACATACTGGAATTTTAACCTTCTTCAGATATTGTGAAAATATCGCTATCAGGACCACTGTCCTGAAAAAAGTCAATGAAATACTTAATCTATACCATATTTAAACCGAACACATGCGATTTTTAAAAATCAACAGAACTCTATCAGGCTTATAGAGGTACATTTTCTTACAAATATATAATTTATACATGTAGTACTTACATGACGGCGATATACCACTGTTTGGATGCCAGGTCCGCTGCCTCCTTAAACAAGGACAGACCAATCAGAGAGATGGTGGGAACGATGACCAGTGGTCCGATAAAGTGCAGAAACAGGCCAATGACCCCACTGAAGCCGATGACGATTTCGAAAAGTGACGAAACCATGATGGCGCCCTGGATCTGGTGGGCAAAATTAACAGAAATACCTCCAGTATATAATAAAGGTATTATATTTATAAACAGTAACTTATTCCCGAAAGATGTATCCACTTGTCATAGAAATATTGCACTATTACGTTAATTGGATAACATTTTCCAACATGAATTATTATGCAAATATATTTCATTGTAATTAATGTATATTTAACATGTTTAATAACAATGAATTTTTCAACATTGCCAAATCCACAAATATAGTTTTGCGTTGCAAATTAAATCGAGTGCTTATCAGTTTATTGCTAGATACCTCGCGCATCCTTAACTGCCACATTTCTTTGTGCTGTGGACTTCCGGGGTCTGGAAGAGGGTCAGAGGTCACGTTCCATTCTCCTGTTTTAAAAAGAGGTTTTAAGTACATCTAATCAACAGAGGCCTGTGCTTTCAAAATGCCCTACACCAAGAATAACTGGTTTATAATTCTTGGACATAATCCAATTCATTTTTAAAAAGTTTTTTTCACATGCAAATATAATAGCACTTAAAAAATATATTTTTATTAACTATAAAACTTTTGTAATTGAATCAATATATATATATATATATATATATATATATATATATATATATATATATATATATATATATATATATATATATATATTGGTCAAATTAAAAGGCTACATTTTTACATTAAAATCTACTTTTGAATGTTTTTTCGGGTGTGGTAGCAAATAAACAGTCATTATCATCTACTTTGTATGTCTTTTAAATGTAATATTCACCTTTAATTTAAATTATTATTTTTAAAATTGAATTGATTTGGTATGTCATATAGAGCAAACAAATAGATTATTTTAAAAAAGATAATAATATTCTATAATATAAGATCATCATGATCTAATTGTACTGTACATGTAAGTTTGAAAATTAATCGCCAGTAAAGATACGAAAATTCACGTTTGTAACCGTGATACATTTAAGATTTCCATCATGATAAGAAGCATAGTACGCCGTATAGATTTATACTAGTCAATAGAATATTATGTATTCTATTATATGTATATTCTGTTATATTATGTATATGTATAAAGTATGTGTTTATGTATGTATACATGGTATTTGTTTATATTATGTATGTGCTCACAAATAGTGTATTAAAGAGCGGATTGACGTGTACATATTTGTAGAAATTAAAAAATTATTTGGTCCTGTCTGTTTAATTAAACAATTCATAAAATATTCCCGAGAATATATAGTTTTTTTCGACTTTCGTTAATTTATTCGGAGATGTTTTCAAAGTTTACTTTACACACGACCTGATTTTTATGCATTTAAAAACAACATTGAACACAGCGTTACAGGAACTGTATAATTTACTCTGCTGGTAGATATTTATATACATGTAGCATTTCTTTGAACATTTTCTAATATACCAATGTTGGTATTTTAATTTCTTTTAAACTTTGATAACTTTTACGGGGATCAGTTGCCTTGATCGATTGCAATCGTATAGTTAGCAAATAAAACATAACATTATGCATGGCTAGCACAAATCCACGTATTTACACTTATATTTACATACAATATAATCCCATCAATAGTTAAACATCTGTAGGTCTCAAGAGTCTCGGGTCGACGGGGACTTTCACTCCTGTCTATCTAACGCTAAGAAGTTGACAAACTAGGTTAATTGGCTTTCTTTCCGGATCCTACATGTAATTTGTTGTTCACAATAATCGCCACTGTCAATATGATTTGAATAACGTTATAAATTGTTCTTTCCGTTTCCCTCTATGTATATACAGTACTTGTAATGTGCGTTGCATGGGAGAAAAATTTAAGTAGGTGATATTGGTATTCATTCGCGAATCAAGAGGGGGTCCATCGTCGGATACTCATGGGTGATCGCGTCTTTTAAGCAAAAGACGCGATCACCCGTGGGTAGCCGACGATGGAGGGGGTCCGGACCATGAGTACATGTACTTGTAAACGTCTTTCTACGCCATTTAGTTTTGAAATGCTAATACATACTTACTACAAAGAGTAGGGTCCTTTCTGATATATAATTTATTTTAACAAACAAAATACATGTATACAACATCAGAAAAGACAGTAACATGTGTCAGTTAATGCGGTCAAGCGCAGTCGAAAGAATTCCTTTGCTATATACATGTATCTATGCAGTCGCCATGACCTCAAACTTATAAAAATACTATAGCCTGAATGATCTTAGCTTTTTAAGTTTTTTGGGTTTTTTTACTTGGAACACATGGATTTTATTAACATTTTTTGCGAAGTCCTATCTCGAGAATGCGAAAATCTACTGATAAAAGAATTTCACATTTTCATGCAACCATGATCATGATGATAACCGTGTTTTCTTTAGAGTGTAATAAAAAATGAAGAATTTTTCTTCAAAAGGACAGTCTGTCCCAAGATATCCTCGATTCACATTTTGCTTAATTACTCAATATTTATTAACACCTCAGGGTTTAAACGATGTTCATTCAAAAGTATGAAAAATTTCCAAGATTTCTCAGTTGAAACGCCCCCGTTAGCTTATCAGGTTTCAATTCAAGGCTAAAAAATGTGATGTCTACGGCGATTTTGTATTGCAGTAAGCCCGGATGATAACGTTGAAAAATTGCGCGAGGTATTCCGAGTGATTCCGAATGGAGAAAAGATGTAAACATTCCCCATTATAAATCTCCATAAGAAATCTATTTTCGATCATGTGATTTTTTTCGAGTGAAAAATGATAATGTGTCAATGAAGATATATTAGAAATTTTCCCTTTTATCGAAATTAATTACTTTCTTTCACAGATCTGTATATTTTTATTAAAAATCGATCAAATGTACTGCATAAATATCTTGGGACAGACTTCTAGCAAAGGTGTACCTCTAGCTGCCAAGGTGAAAGGACACTCCCATTTCTTCAGCGCCAATATAGTGAAGGTTGGTGTCAAAAAGGAGAATGTTGCCCCTTGAATAATAGGCAACCTGCAAAATATTTTAAATTCATTTCATAAGAATAGACTGGCAATGCCTGTCTGATATGCGCGAGCGATATATCTTCCGTACGATAGAGACAGAGAAGTTGGGTAACCATACGCTGTACATGAAACTTTAAATTCATCATTTTTCTTTTTTCTTTTTTTTTGTGGATCAGAATGTCTTTCATTTCAGGATGTCAAGATATTGTTCACGTGCCTGACTCCAAAGGTAGTCTGGAGCAGAGTGGATAATCCCGACACAAAAAATATGGTGGAGATGATTTCGCTGAGTCCGACGCGATCGTCACCAATACACATAGCCGATTGCAGGACTAATGGAACGGAAAGAGTGGAGCCAAATGCTGTTAGGTAGTGCTGTAATAAGAAAAAGCTCTTTTCTTTTAAATTTCTAGAGATTGCATTTGGGAGCTGGGTTGGTAACAGCGAAGTCGGTGTCTTCGTATACAAAAAGAAAATACAACAAACAAAAAGCATAAAACTATTGTAATTTTGAAAGAAAACTTGTCACTTTCCATAACACTCAAGGAAAATAAAATGATAAAATAAAATCAAGATTAAACAACTTTTCTCTTTTGCGTGAACAAAAAGAATATCGCTAAATTAAAGTGGCATGTTGACGGCATGAATAAATTTGTCATTTTAGTAAAATAACATTTGACATACATCATTATTTTGTAAATTATTTTTGAATATCAAATACCATTGTTTGGGGTTTCTTTACTTTCGTATGCACTGTTATTGTGCATGAAGAAACTTTTTTGATACGCGTGATGCATTTACATGTAGCGTCTGCTTGTTAAACGTGATAGTGAAGTTATCTTGAATTACGGCAATCTTATTGCTTCAACCAAGGAAATGCTTCTTAAATTCGGCACCTAAAAAAATACATGCGTATAGAAAAAAAATGAATTGAAAGTACTAGTAATTTGTTGCTTTTGATTTTTCTCAATTTTTTTTTTCTGTGTATGTATATAATTATAGACATTCAAAGAGTTTACAAACAGCAATGAATGTTAAAATTAAAATTATCACTTTAAAAACTAGTGTTTAGCTAGATTTTAGTTTTAGAAGTCGCACTGTGAGGGAGTGGAGAGATCCGAAAAGTACACATTGCACAACAAAATGATTACAAGTGCATTCTATCTCTGGTTACAGTTATGCAAAGTATTAACTGAACGCAATTCAGTTTTTCTAGGATAAATATACATGTATATTAAAGGTGATGTAGATGTGCATGTATGCTTCGATCATTAAAAAAAAAATCAAGGAGAATTTGTAACAAACTTGTTTTTAATCAGTAAATACATGTACATGGTAACTATAGCAATACCGTGACTGATAGAAAAAGCATGTTAAGATCCCAAACGCCTAACACAATGTTTAAGGTATTTATTTTAAAGAATAAGGAATCATTTTTTTTAGTATTATGAAGGGCTTTATGATAGATTTGATCACGCTCCGACCGAAATTATCATCTCATAATATTCAAAGAATGATTCCTTATTACTTATATTTAAATAATTTTTAGCAATTGTACGATAAAATAATTGAATAAAAATAAGCATTATACATGTATACACTGTGGTTTAGTTTATTAGCTCAAAACCGTAGTTTATAGGCCTTGTATAAATATATGTAAATACATAATCAGTGTGAACAAATTTTAGCAGTAAAAAGACACATCTGCCATTATAAGATATTACCACAAATGTACAATGTAACCATTACATATTTTATATATATATATATATATATATATATATATATATATATATATATATATATATATATATATATATATAATAATAATAATAATAATAATAATACTTATATCATCACATTAGGACGAAAATATACATATTACGGTAACTAAAGCAAATTATTTATATATACTGTGTGGCTTTCTTAAGAAAAATACATAGTTTGTTAAATTGTTTCTTATTTCTCAAACTCAGCAACCGAACAAGCTTAAAACAAGAGGGATTTGACCAGTAATAATTTCTGATATTAATACACCGTAAATTCATCTTCAATCCTATTAAGAGTACAAAATCTACAAATGCGACACGAGCGTACAGTTTGATTATAAAGACCTTGTTCTATTACTAGTCTATATGCAATCTATATTTTGTCAGATAGTGAACAATATTTATATAATAGTGTTGTGTTGTGCAGGTACTATCCCTAAATAGTAGTCAGGGTTTAATACATAGTGCACTATTTAAGCATAGTACATGCACAACACAACACAATTGTTATTATTATGCCGACTGTGTATATACAGACGTGCTTTTTAATAATAAGTAGCTGAGACGTTTGAGTGTAGTCCCTAAAAATAATCACCAGAAAAGCAAGCGTTTGTTCTTTCAATTGATTTGATTGATTATTTAAAGGTATATGTGGCGTATTTTTGGTGAATAACAATAATAAGATCTGATTATTTGCTTCATTTCTTTACTTAAAGATAGGACTTTCACACAAATTACGCTTTATAAGTCAATCGCATAACAAAGATAGAAGAAATCAAAAACATATTTTTTATTTTTTACCGGCACGGTAAAAAATACAAAAGATTTGAATAACCCCGCCTTAAATGGGTCACGTGACATCCATATTGGTCTATCAACAAGAATGGCGACGACGAGAATGATAGGTATACCGTAAAAGTTTGACAGATTTGGCAATGAAAGAAAAAAGAGACAGACTGACAAGGATAGGAACAAAGGGAAGATTGTCATCGGAGACCATGTAGATTGATGGAACAGGAATTAAAGCCAAATTAAACTTAAGTTTCCATCATGAAGTTGTAGGGGTTTTGCTATAGTCAGGTTCGTGCTCCATGTGTTCCGTGTCTTTACTTTATAAGTTTTAAACCACAAGTGGATTTTCGTTTAGAGGAATTTTTGAATAAAGAATAAATAAACACTCTCAGTACATCACTACATGCATCCCTCAGGGAGAGGTACATGTATTTACTCCGTTTACCGTGTCGATGATGCTAAAATCGTGTTTCGTCTTTATTACACGTAATTAACAATTTATATCGTTCTACATTAATGAATATCGGAATAATAATGCTTCGAGTATCATCTGATATAAGAATTATCTAATTTAAGACATGAAAAACGTGATTCTAATTTGTAAACAAACTCTTCTTCCATCGTGTTTTCAATGCTAGGTTTTCCCGCACTCATGCGCAGTGGCGTTATAAATGGCGAATAACATTAATATTCATCAGACGTATAGCAAAGTTTAGAGACAAATAACTAAAGACAGAACATGTTTTATGGGCCTAGAGTTTGTGAAACGTCTAATTATAAGAAGCATAATGTATATTTTTACTCAAACTCATGTCAAAAATTTTACTCCAAATACGCCACATATACCTTTAATCAACAAGTTGCTGTACAATAAAAAAAAATCAACAAACGTTTATGTTCTTTTCAAGAAATGAGACACGATTGACCTTACCGAGAAAACTCGAGTTGTTTAGCAGACGAAATCTCATGTACATTTTTTTTTCAAGCGTCATTTAAAAAAGCGTTTTCGTGATGCTCATGTACAATTTCAATCAATTTGTTCAAAAGTTTATCAGAAACTTCATCTTTAAAATTACCGTAAATAATGAGGTGTTTTGGGAAGATTAATAATTTCAATTGGTTGATGTCAATCGTATGTATCTACGTTATATAATTATATATATATATATATATATATATATATATATATATATATATATATATATATATATATATATATATATATTAAAACCGCCATTTACAACATAAGCTAATTTAGCGTAACGGTAACGCGTTTGGCTCTTCGACGTATTTGTTTTAGGGCCGAGGGTTCGGAACTCGCTGTCGGCCCACGGAAATTTTTCACTGAAAACATTTGCCGTGCTCTATTTCGGCATAGTATTCTTACGCTATATAAACCCTTTGTATATTATGCGAAAATAGATGAGTAGTGAATATATATGTAGCGACAAACTGACAGGAGGCATAATAATTTCTGATATACATTTTTAAAGATAATACTGGAGACCAAAAGGGTCGTACAAATATTTGTATACGTAACATTTAGAGGAACATGCAAAGAAAGCGTCTCTTTCCTGGACAAAAACATCAAAGTCTTTAATTTAACAAATATTTTATTATTTTATTATGCAAATAAATACATAATATGATTAGACATCAGGCTACGGCTATTTTAGTCCTCTCCCCAAGGATAGTCAAATAGTCTTTGCTTAATATTTCTAAAAACAGTTTTCTTTGGTTTGGAACATTTTGTGCATACCAAACATTGCTAAAACCAGCAGAGCACAATAAATCTTTTACCATTAAATTCCAAGTATTTTCACATTGGGTGGAATACATATCCTCATACATGTATATGTTTTTTAATATACAATTTTTAAACTTTCTGAAAATAATTAAAGGCAAATGACCCAGTTCCGTATATATCATAAAATTGGGCGTGGAACTGAACACTCTTAGTGTTAGTTTACAAAATTGAGTATGGACACGTTCAACGTCATTTCCTGTATGAAAACCCCACACCTCGGAACCGTAATTAAGGGCACTGGCGACATATGTGTCAAACACTTTTAGTGTTAGATTAAATTTACCATTAAAACTTAAGGCCATACCTAAATAATTAAAGCAATTTACAAGCTCGACCGGCTGCTTATTATAAAACCATCGGTAACTTTTAGGTAATTTTGAACCTTTTCGGAATACAACAACTTTTGTTTTAGTCACATTAACATCAATATTCCAACTTTCACAGTAAACTTGCAAATTATCTATGATATTTTGAAGACCCTCTTAGATTCAGACAGTAAAACCGTGTCGTCTGCGTACATCAAAAGAAACAATGAAATGTCTTTAAGTTGGGTAGGTTCACATACACTCTTAAGGAGCTCGGATTCGAAGTCGTTAATGTATAAGGAAAATAAGAATGGAGAAAGTGACTCACCCTGCAACTTCGTCCACCCTTCAGCCTTTTGTCGCATATTTTAGGCAGTAGATGCAGATCGAGGGGTGATTTTTATTAATGACAGTTGTAATGCACCGTTTTGGTTGAATTGGTTGTAAGCTTAGATGTTGAATGACCGATCGGGGGACGGAGAGGATCGCAAAATAATTTTACCGATGAGTTTCAAGCAAAACTTCCAGCTGATGTGACAGTTTGAAATAAATCCAAGATGGCGGGGATGGGTACCTTGTGCATTATTAGATACAGGGTATTTATTTTTATTATGAGAAAAATATATAACGTCAGGTGCCTGTGGGTTTTTACTACACAAACTTTATATTCTTTTCTTGCTTTGATTAAAAGTTCCCTATTGTACGTATCCCTGTTTGCCCCCCAGTGATACGTCATTTGAATTTATTGGACTGTATACATGTAGTACAGAATCGATACGTAGTGTTATTACAGGCAAAGACATTGAAACATGTAAATTATATATATATGCACATAAATCAAAATAAATTACAATACCTGGAATCCAAGAAGAATTGACAGGTACCATGGCGGTGCATCGTCCACTTTGTACAACATTTTGTCCCCCTCGGAAGCGGCCGGAGTCTTCTCTACTTGAATTTCAATTTCGGGATCGCTAGAGCTTTTGGAACCTGCCATCTTTGTTTGCCTCTCGGAAGAACGTTTTGTGTGGTGTTTACAAACGCTTGGCGCGTTATGAAGAAAGTAGGTCATGTGATGGGTTTGTAGTAAGCACTTTGAATTTTGTTTGACCTAGCTCTCGCCACGATATGAGGTTTGGGTGCAGAAGGTGTGTGCCGGTGTTGAATTTGATTTTCAAAAGAAGGTACATTGTATAGTATGTCTGGGGTTTTTTCTGAGGATTTTTGGTACTTTTTATTTGGTGAGATTAGATGTTAAAGAAATATGTTTAAATTCCGTTATTGTATTACGTAGAGATTTGCAAATCTATATATAAATGTAAAATTCGTTGAAGATTGTTGAAAATGCTACATGTATTTAAATTGAAAGATAAATAATTATCTACTTCGTGGATTTTGTTTGAATGTATCTTATTTTTTAATTAAATGTTCTAAACAAAAAAAAAAACAACAAACAACTTCTATTTTGCCAGTTTATAATCACAATAAAACCAAAATGTATACTATAGTCATAAAATAAACCATTTATACTTGTATTATTTGCGTAATTACATGTACTACTTTCCGCTTCACGGAGAGTAAAACCGTCCAGGGTTCACGTTCATTGTCCTGACCAAGCAATTATATAACCCAAGTTCTGCTTGATTGACTGCAGATGGACATGTGTCAGGGGTCAAATGTTTACAGTAAGTAGGTCGTCTTCCTATAAAGTAAAACTGCGGTAAAGTGCCCGCAAACGATGCCATGACCGTATTTATGAACCAACATAAACTTAATCATGCAATTAATATCCGTTCATTTCATGTCCATTTATCATTACATACTACGAATAAAGACTTATTACATTTTCATCCACAATTCAAATGTTGCGGAATTCTTTAAATATATAAATTAGACTAGTTCATATAATGGTGTCTCCCTACAGCACTTTATTTAACAAAACTGTCATGATGACGTGACCGCCTTAAAATTGATGTGTTGATCAATATTTTTAAAACAGTTTTAGATTTTAGAGTGTAATTAAGAATAAAAATAACTTAATTAGTAGCTTTTGTAGTATAAATATTCTTCGTTTACTAGATATTTAAAATAGTTGTCTTTCAAAACTTCAAATAAGGCCGTTCGTAAAGCCTTCATTTTGACATGTAATGGTCGTCTCTATTGTATTGTATTTTAAAAATGATAAACACCTTTGACTTTTTGGAAAGGTTATGCTTATTTATAAAGAATGTTGTAACACTGTTTCACGAGTGTGCGCTCCAGGCTACCGCTTAATAACCAATTAAATGCATGGCATGTGATTTAATTTATCAGTGTTACGTAATTTATAGATATAAGTCGGCTCGTACATGTAATTATTCAATTAACACTCCCCATTAAAAAAAGACCCATGACAACATGATCCGTGTTATATTAATTTTTACCAGTCCGACCATTGCGCTTGTGTGATCATAAAAAAGGAAAACGGGCGCGATTTTTTATCACAATTAATTTCAATAAACCACAATGATATCCCAATGAACAACAATGACATCCCAATGAACCACAATATGATACCCCTACATATATGAACCACAATGTTACGGATTTAATGCTTTTATTTAAATAATATACAATCCACTTAATATACATGTAATTCTATCTCCATATCTTTTCCTTCAATAGCATCGTAAATTGATTGGAATAATTATCTTAATGAAATTCGTTACATGAACGAATAATGAACTGTTTTTTTTTATTTTATTTTTTGGAAACAGTGTGAATAGGAATAACGATAAATTTCGTTTTCTAATCACAAGGAGTGACTAACTAACCGTGATGACTGTTAAACTGAAAGCTTCGTCAGAGTTGTATGAAAACTCCAGTGTTTAATTAATTTCATCTTCCTAAGCCAAAAGTTTTCGGTCCACTCCGCTTCCCATTATGAGGAACAGAGTGGACCGAAAACCCATGGATTTAGATCTTGCCGATTTACAAAAAATTATCTTATCACCATTCACATGCATTCCGGGAAAATGACTACACCCCTTCCCCTGTTTTCAATTTTATTTTGAAAACCAATGGCAACGTTTAACTTATTGTGTACTGTAAATGTTTGAAAGTTTCTCTGTGTGCTTTCATTTTTTTCAGATATTTTGGAAAGGGAAAGAAAAAAAATTAATGAAAATCTTTAAAAAAAAAAAAACGAAAAAAATTAAAGCTAAACAAAAACCTCAAAGTCCTTCAGTTCCAGTTTAGGTCAGATCCTATGAAGAGTTGTCGTTCTTTCCTCAGATAATTCAGTTTCCCTTATGTAAAGTTTAAATAAAAATTGTCATAGATACAAATTTCCTCGCAACCTAAATCAAGACATCTATATTGACTAACAATCGATAATTTTTACAATTTGAAATGAACGAAATCATACAAAAGTTAATCACACATGTAACATTATTCCCATGAACATGGAAATCACCATCCACCAAAAAAAAAGGAGGAATTCTTCTTTGTGTCGATAATATACTCTTTATCACTGAAATTGAACAAAATATGCAGGAAACTCTTATTGACTTTCATTTAACCTCTTAATATAAAAGCTAATTTGAAATGCAGTATTTTAAAAGAAGTTAAATTCAATTTACTTTAACGAAAAATGTTAACATCGTTAATTTATTTTGTATTTTGGATGATGATATTGCGTTCGGTCAAAACTTTTAAGTTGCATTATTGAGAGAACAAAAATTAATTCCACGGACTTTCAAGGACTGACCCCAGACTTCCAAGAGTTATTGTACTAACAATGAAAAACCTTCACAAATAACGAAAAATAGTTGTTCCTTCTGTATAAAATGATAAAAACCGTTTGTTCTTTCGGGCTTCACTTGAAAATTTATCGTAGCACCGACTTTAGCTTCCATATAATTTTGGATAAAATCATAAATTTGAGCCTTTTTTCATTCATTTAGTAAAACATTTACATGTAAACGTAGTTAGTTTATTTAGCATGTATTTTTGCTGATGAATACACGTAGCTATGTTTACATTCAGTTTTCAGCTCTTAATATTGGAATTCAAATTTCTGAACAAATATAATGAAAGCTTTCTGCAATTTATATAAAAAGGTCGGTTTTAAAATGTTGTGCAGGAAAAGAGAGAGAGAGAGAGAGAGAGAGAGAGAGAGAGAGAGAGAGAGAGAGAGAGAGAGAGAGAGAGAGAGAGAGAGAGAGAGAGAGAGAGAATTTCTACGAAAGATTCTTTGGTCTGCTACATATGTATATACACATGTATCCATAATAATTAAATGTCTGGTATATGTCATAATATGTCTTATTTGTTTGATAGACTATAGACTTTTTATTTATTAATCTTCATTTCAACTTTCAAAAAAATCATCGAAACAGTTGCATAATTATTATATATTACAATATGATTTATTCAGTATTAGAATGCATGTAATATAATGTATTCAATTAATTCAAGACGTGTACATAGAGAATTCATATGAACTAGAGTTGTCACTCTTTCTTCGCCTTTTCATATATATGTTCTAGACTAGCTATGCTTGTACACTTTGATGTCACCGTTTTCTTGGGTGACAACCAACTGGCCAAATGGACTCAAACAAACTGCAATGGGACTCTGCAAACCATCCGCTTCATTGATCAAAACAGACTGGTAATCACCTTCATTGTTGAGACAATGGACAGCATTTCCAGTTTTGTCGGCAATGAATATGTTTCCAAATCGGTCTGTACAGATACCGCGCGGATCTCTGATGACGTCTTGATTCAAGTTTGCCTCGTATCGTACTTTGCCATTCCGGTAGAGGCAGATGATGCCGTTCTTCGATTGGCAGTCAGATACAACGACCTCGCCTTGAGTATTGCACGTCACATAGTAAGGCCACGTGAAAAGAAGCTGCCCCTTATGTCTGTAATCATCTCGGAAAGTTTGTAGAAGACCGCCATCTAGAGTCAAAACATCTACACACTGCATCCCTGCAGCACAACACGTGACTACAAGGGATGGAGTTCCGGGGCACGTGATTGCGTCACAGCTCACACCGCGGTACTGTTTGCTGGTGCGAATTCTCTTCCGTATGCGCATGCTTGTTTCTTGAACAACTACGAACATAATGGTGGACAGTTCTGGTAGGGTTACCGCCAATTCACAGCTGGACACATCCACGATGCCATGAGGCCAGCTAGGTACTGCACTCTGTGTAAGTAAAGTACAATTTACTTATTAATACTAAGTTGTATTTACTTATACTTATGGATGTTTTTAAAAATGCATTGGCTTTCAGAACTGCGGTTTAAGTCAATCTCAGATTAGGATTAAGTTTATGCCCACTGCAATCAATTATAACAACCCATGTTATACATGTCTGTAACATTATCAGAAGTGTTTTACATGTAAAACACATATTTAATTCAAAGTTGGCTTCTATAAATTGATGTGATGAACACAGTTTTCAAAAATCACATTTCAGACATTTAAACATAAACAAAGTATGAGTACATGTAGAAAGTTCTGCGTTAAAATTCCAATGAGTGTGTGTACAAATTTACCTCTCCCATAACAGTACCAGTGGCATCAAATGCTTTGATTTTCTTATTATGAAAGTCTGTTATGACAGGAGTACCATCTTCAAGAACAGCTACATCTAGCGGCCAACATTTCTTAGCATCACCGTCTGTTCTTCCATTGAACGAAAACATCTGTGGAAGACCTAAAAAGATAATAAAGTGTGATATAAAATAATTGGTTAGTTTGTATATCTCAGAAATTGTCGTTCTTTTCTTTATGAATAGTTTTGTAATTATAGAAGTGGTGTGTACCTTTTGATTTAACTGGTGCCTGGGGAGTCACATTTTCATTGGATTTCCTTTTGTTTTCTTTAGCTAGTTCCTCTTTTGATGGCGTTTTGACGGTGCTAACTTCACGTTTTCCTGCCGATTTCGGCCGAGGCGGAGGTTGAGGAGCATCTCTTCTAGAAGTGCGCGGAGAGAGTACATTAGACAGTCTGGATGAAGGCGTGGTTGGTCGGTCGCGAACGTTGGAAGGTGTGGTGGCTCGAACGTTTGAAATGCTAGACTTATCCTTTGATCCATCCAAACCTCCAGACGACTTTGTTCTTGTGACACTCTGCGGTCTCTGAACTCTTATAGTCCTTGGCATCGTTCCTGACCTAACAGGGGGCGTCTTTCGCCCACTTCCGGGAGATGGAGTTTCGATGGATGGCCTCGGCGTCTTTATTCCCATGCTTTCTCGCAAACTTGGCTTAAGTGGCTGATTTCTTCTTGGTCTCATGGGAGCTAATTCTTGTGAACTTATAGACTCGTTAGATGTTGAAGAAGCCGATGAGCTTGAATGCAGAGAAGGAGGGGGCTGTGGTGGCCTTTCTACGCGAAATGTTCCAGTCCGCTTTATAGAAGAACTTCTTTCAACAGGCTGATAATTTTTCAGTCCGTTGGCATTCAGGTCCACCATGTCAACAATTTTCCCCAAGGATTTCATTTCTAACACCCTTTGTATGGCAGGATCTAGTGCGAGCTTGAATCTAGTGTTGAGTTTGTTGGTTTTGGCTTTCTGGATAGTCGCTCTCATGTCATCTGTCTGAACTTTGATGACATCAAACACAGACACGACCTCTGAATCACTTCCAAACTCCATTAAGTAGTTCATGAATCTAGTCGTATTCATTAGCGTCTTCTTCATTTCCTCAACGTCTTGTAAGCGTTCATTTACTTCAACGAGTGTGTCTTTATGTTTCTGATCCAAAGAAACAACGAGTTTATTCTCAAGGTTTAACAAGACTTCGTTTACTTTTTTCCGGAGACCGGACATTTCCTTGATCAAATTCTCTTTGTTGGTCGTCAGTTCGGACAATTCTCGGACATGCTCCTTTTCCCATTCCTCGATCACTGTTGACTGGAGTTCAAGATCGTTCTTGATATACTCTTTCTCGGGATTCAATTTCTGAACCGTTTCTCTGATAGTTTCGACTATCTCACATCTTCTGTGTTGCATCGCAACACAAGATGAGCATATGGTGACATGGCAGTCTACACAGTAGTACTCTATCATCTTCTCCCTGTGGTAAGGACATTGAATTTCCTTTTTGTTTTCTTTTATACTCTGAATTGGATCTTGGAGCATGTTGTTGAGAGGCATGACTTGGTGTTCTCTACAGGCTTTTATAATGTTATGAGCTTTGATACAAGCGTCGCAGAAGGCCACTTTACATGTCTGACACCACACTTCTGCTTTGGCTTGCTCCTCGTCTCCGTCGCGGGTGCAAGATTCACAATTCTTGGTTTCGGTGAACATTTCTATTTTTTCAATCATGTTTTGAATAAAACTGTTGTCTGGGAACAGATCAGCCCATTGGTCAGTATTATTGTTCCCTGACGGTATACTAATGTGTATATCTGCTTTACACACTGGACAGTTGTAAAGCTTAGAGTTCTTCAACGCCGTATTTTCGTCCGAATTTCCATTCACTTCCGGTTGCAGATTCTTTCCTGTACTTTTTTCGAGATCACGAGTAAGACACGAGCGACAAAAGCTATGAAGACATGGCAAAAGCTTTGGTCCTTTGTATCGCTCGTGACACATGGGGCAAACGAGGAACTCGTCCTGAATTTGCTTTATAGTCTCCATTTTTTCTTCAAAATTTGAGAACAGCTTGGAATTCAGGACATAAAGTTCTATCTCTTCGTTTTTCACTTAGCCCATTCTACAAAAGACAGTAGAACATAAAGATTATTAAATGTCGTTTGCTGAGATTAGACTGAAAATCTAATGCGCTTACACGGAAAGGTGTAAGAATTGAGTCAAAGGAGAACCAAAGTTCAGCCTTTGGATTTCAAAGTTTAATGAGAATTCCATTATATACTTATCCAATAACGGCCCTGAATAAGAGATATCAGTTTATAATATTAAGTAATTTTTCGCAAAATGAATTAAACTTTTACATCACATTGATAATTGCATCGATTAAAGAGACGAATGAAGTTAATGGAATCTTAATTTTCGCTAGAGTGAAATCTCCGTACAAAGCATCGCATTAAAGTCCAATTCAAATAAAGATAAATCTTTCCACAATTATTTTCAATCTGATTATACATATACCTATGACAAGTCTTTGTTGTGAACGGAAACGACGATTTTTTGAGTTCTAATCACATATAGATATATCCCCAGCTTCCTATAAAAGCATTTATGTTCCTTGAAAAATAATATTATCTACCCGAGGCTATATATTTTCTTTGCAATTGACACCAAACAAATATTATTAAGAGGATCAGCATTAAAATACCAGAATCACTGCCAAATCTGAATTTTAAATAAATGAGTAACAGATCTCTTATACAATTTACAGAGTTGAAATTGCCAAAAATACAATGCAGGCCAAATATTTACTCAGGATATTGGCAAGTTCGTTGTTAAAGTAAAGACACGTATATCGATTTCAACAAAGCTAGTGAATTGATACCAAATGCATATATGGAGAAACTAGACAACTGAAAAGATTTGGTTTGTGTGACTTATTCATTATTCAGGAGACAAATATAGAATTCTTTTGTTTTTCAGCTTCATCCTCTCTATGATACAAGTACGTTTTGCTGTTGTACAAGCCAAAGGGTTATTCAAAATTAGTCAGATAATTTTGAATAACGTTTTTCAAACTTTTGTTAAACAGATATTTACAATACAAAATGTAATAAATGTCAAAAAGCCTTCAATGACAGGGGAAAAAACAATTTTGAGAAGTGGAAGTGGTTCTTAAAAAAATGAGCTGTCACGCCATGTAACCTGCTAAGATGAATTGCATAAATCATAGAAATTTGTCATTTTTCATCATTTTTATATCAATACATTGAAACTGAATAACACAGCAGTCATTTTTACATGTACATTACGAACATTAAAGAGTTATCGTCATCAATCATAAACACATTCATCAACTTTTATGTTAGGATATGGTGAAAAGTTGTTTTTTTTTTTAAATATTCCATTCAAAATCGGAACATAAAACATGTGAGTCACATTTTCTCAGTAAGACTCTTAATATTCGGCCGACGATAATCTCATGTACTTGCGAGTAGGGTTCACGCCAAATTTCGGGTAGTTCGGTGCGGAGTAGCCTACACGCAAATAGCAAATCGGACACTGATATAAGCTGTATGCAATTTGTACACCTTTAATTAAACAAATGAAAAATAATCTACACACAAAACTGAGATATATTTTCGCGATTCATCTAAATTAAAATTTAAAAGTAATAAAACTATTTATAATAATAATTTTTTGGAAACCAAAAGCAACAAGGACTCTAACAAAAGCAATTACAATTCGACCCAATACTTTTTGTTGTAGTATAAAACAAAATAGACCATCACAGAGTTACATGTTTGCTGTTAAATTATTATATAATGTATTTGATGTTTTTTGGAATTCCAGAGAGCACTCAAGTTTGAAAATAGCAAATACTGTTATCGGAATGTAAAGGGGTTTCTCTATTATCTGAATTTGTCGTAATGGTTTTCTTTTATTTGATTTACTATGAGTTTTGCTTCTTATCCTTTACACCTGCAAAATTGATTAAAAAACCTGCAAGGTTTTCCTCGACATTGCTTTGATAGTTGAGCTGTTTCATACGATTCGTTTCTTTTATCTCCGTGTTGGGGCTGACATATAAGTTTTTATGTGTGTATTGAATCCTACAAATACAAAACGTCATAGGCTGCGAGTTTACTGTTGACAGAAATGTACCGTTAATTTGAAATTAAAAACCCTACTTTTATTGTCAATGCTTTCAAATACCCTATGAATGGTTTGCAATTAAGGTCTTTTCTTAGTTATTTTATTATTCCATTTCGTCGTTGATTAAAATTTAATGACAAATTCGAATGTTATAGAGGCAAACAATGGACTAAACGAAATCAACAACACGATACAATGTTATATTAAGCAGAAACTATTTATACCTGAACTTTGATTAGTGTGGAGTCTAAAATACCCTAAATATTTCTAGAGCGAGGTCAAATCTTGACATATGAAAGCCATTATTATGTGAAACATGCTTTCCAGTTTTACCCTATTTACGTTGTAACATTATTTATTTGCATATTTCTCAGCAGGGCAAATTTCTTGAAAGATGAATTTCCTAACACTTAAATTGGGTATCATCGCTTGATTCTATCTAGCTATTTACCTGTACGACGATACGTCCCTCGGGCCCATTGATCCTTTCGTATTGCCAGGCCAGTAGCAAAAGAAGTGAAGTTTCACAATTCCTTGTTAAACGTCTTAGTAGCAGGTTTAGTGTTACCAAATAGTTGTATTTATGTTAAATCCTTGTTACTTAATGCTAGATCGATTTAAAGACAACGTGTTTAGGTAGCGATAGCTGATGATCTGTCAAGTTCTACGCTAAGTACACCAGATTTCCCCTATACTGGTCGGTGTTTTCATACAAGTAAAGAATTGATTCATTGCTGAAGCTTAGTGGAGCGAGATCTGATTCACCATTATATTTCTGAAACACCTATATAATACAAGCACACAACAGCCAGGTATGATACCTGTATTGTCCCTGGGCACCCCCGGTCTGGATACACGTAAGATGTGTATTGAAATTGTGATTACCCTAAATAAAGGAACAAAAAACTGATGTGGTGAGATGCTTGGACCGATAGACAACAAAAGACACATTTCTGTCTTTAGCTATCATATATAACCATATCTGATCCTGTCTTTTGCAGAGGATCGAGGTTCTTTGAAATGAAAGACAGCTGAGACACTTACAGGTTTTATAAACAGACTTATCTGACAGGTGTTAGGTTGCAAGGAAAAACTATTTGGCCGATATTCAGCTCCTGGGAAAACGAAATGAAATCGAGACCAGGTCCCTGTATGATATTTTGATTCTATGAATGGCGGAAGGGAAACTTGTCTAAATATATAAAGGTAAATTGTAGCCGCTTAAGACTACATGTACATACAGCCTATCCTATAGCCTGTAACCTTTTATGTTCACAAACAACTGTGAAAGGTTTTCAGGAACGACTAGATGCATGGTATGTATAGATACCGTACATGATGTATTGAAATGAAGTCACAGTTTCTGTCATGCAAGCTTTGTCTTTTGCGACTTTTGCTGGAACGAAACAGGCACGTAGCGTCGTATCTCAAAGTAGAGGGGTCAATAGGCATGTACGTTATTTTTCTACAGGTAATTATGAAAAAAAGAAATAAGAAAAGGGTACATTTTTTAAGTGGAGGTACCAGCCCCTGCCCCATGAAACACGCTTGGAAAATATCTTACATATAGAGAAAATTATTGCAAAAAATACACTCCAATAGAATTAGTATCTATCTGTTTTATTAAAAAAACCATGCATTGAACATGCTGTTATAACATATATTCAGCAGAATTGTATGGGTCTCTTTTATATGATTTGATTTCAAATAAATATGTAAGAAGGTATATAACAGAAACACAAAAAAAACTATTTACAATCCTTTTCATTTTTTAAATATAAAAATATTTATAATGTTCTAATAAAATAAACGTAAATTTTAACACAACACCGTTAACATGTATAGTTTGTCGTGTCAATTAGGTGCACAGGTGTGTCAAACAAAGATTTTAAACAGAAATACACAAGGAGAATTGTTAAGACGCTGACTGTACAGAAGCTGTTGTGCCCCGTGGGTTGGGCAAACGTATGCTTTTATGACCTTTTAATGTTCCGAATAATTTCTTACTGATTGGTGATGATAACAAATCATTGTTATACCTGTGTGACGGTATTTTCCAGCGTTGAACTTGCTACTTAAGTTTTAACCCATTGTCTACATCTAGGGTTTCACGTTTATAATACAAGTACATAGAAAAAGTAGACTTGGAGACAAAAAATCATGGAATTATTAATTATGAAGTTCGAATATTCATATGCATTTATCTAAAAATATGATCCCCATCCGAAGGAAGTATTTAAATATTAATCGTATTTTTCAAAGAGTACACATAGTGAAAACACTTACAGACAATTGTGAAAACACATCAATTTTCCTTTGAAAGTTGGTCAAATGAATTCCTCCCACTTAAAGCGCTGTGTATAAAAAACAAAATATACGGTAAGATGGTAAATATATATACGTACGTTAACTATGAGGAGAAAATCCAAATTAAATAGACCAAAACGAACGCAAGTGCACTCAATCCGTCTAGCTAGTACACTCCAAAATTCACTGTGCTTAAAATGCGACAAGTTGAACTAAGACGAACTTTATCTATATACTGTCTTCACACATCCCTTTGTCTTTGAATGTTTCTTAACTGAGCGCTGTGGACAATTAGGAGAATATAAATCAGTTAAGAATGACTCTCTCTAAATACAGAGTAAATATGACAGTGTGACATGAATACGCTTTTCAAAGACATTCCGCGTTCGTCCCCTCTTTGACCCCATCCAACTGTAATCCCAAATCTGGTCAAAGATTCCAGTGGGATCAGACCATCATCCACTGGTCAATAGAATAAGATATTATACTTCGAACGGATGAAATTCAGCGATTTTGGCAGAATGTAAATCTATTATAATACTGTTACACGTGTACGTGAATGAGGCTGAAAAGGTCATGTACTTTAATTATTTATCCAATTTATATACACATGATTTTACAAGTCAATAGATATGGGTAAACGTGATGGTATATACCACCAGACTACAGAGTGTGCATAATTAGCTTCTTACCTTGGACAAACAAAACTAAAATCATCCTAGATCCGTAGTACTCCCCGACACAATAAACACAAGAAGACACTGTCTTTGATTGGCGAAACATTGGTGTGTTCTTCTATTTGAAATTCATTAATTAATAACTAATGAAATGCGCATCTACTGACCTTTTTCACCTCTATGTTGACTTTCCTTAATATATTTTGTGCTGTGTCAGAAAAAAAATCCAAACCTAAATATGCTCTTCAGCGGTGCCAAAAGATAAAAACGCTACATGGTCTACCGGGGTATTTAAAGACAGTTTTTTTTCTATATGTATAAACCTTGCTGCATTCCATTAATCAATCGAACTTATCTGTGGTGAACTGGTTATACCTTATGAAAACAGTATTTTCTAAGATAAGTACCTAGAGCTCTCAGGATAATGGTTAAAGAAAAATTTGGGTTGACATTTTTTATTAGAGTTTGTTCAGTGTCAAATTACGTAATCAAAATAACCATCAGAAATAAATATTGAATTCATTCGTCGTATACTAGTGTATTTATATAGGGCAATATTTCGTATTTGATTAAAAAATAGAATAGAAGGTTTAAACTCAAGTGCACAAATTTGTGATTTTGTTGAAAAACATTTTTAAAATGCTGTCATGACTAATGAGTCGAGAAGTTTTCAATCCGAGTACTGTAGTATATTGCTAAGAAAGTGAAAAAAGATGGATAAGATAAAAACATTTTCCAAAATGTACTTCATGACACATTTCTTTAGGAGCTTTAAAATCAAATTAATGAAAATAAACAAGGAAATTCATAATCTCTTCAGTTTCATGGGAAGAAGAGTGGGATTGTTTACTCTCTGAAATAAAGATAACATTCATTTTATAAGCTGTCCCCAAGGCGTGGTCAGCGGCCATTTAACCAACAACAAATTAAATCCAAATCATCTTTACGACCAATTTCTGATCTCAGGCAAGGAATTTCAATAATTTCCTTATAAAGTGAAGAAGAATTGGGGCCACCGTAATAAATGAGGCATGCGCAGATCTACAGAAGAAGAAAGACTGCATGATGAAAGGAAAATCTGTAGATCAATCACGACAGAGAAATATCTAGCTCTGCTTTATAACTGTACACTGAGTCATGGGAAGACTTTAATGTGTATTTGACAGATCACATCTGGTACTTTTTGTTGTCTCGCTCCCTCAATTTAACATTTATATCATCAATATTGTATTTTATCATTCTAACAATAATATAGTTTTCATTGAAAGAAGATAGCTATGATTTAGAGTATTTTTGTATCTTGTCTATTTTTTCTATAACCCCCCCCCCCCTTTATAGATGACAATTTTAAATCTTTGATCAAAATCCTCTTATGGAAGAGGAATGTTTCGTTGATTCAAAGGACAGCCAGAAAATACACAGTGGGATACAGAACTAATTGACCAAATCAGACAATCTCTTTTTATACCTAGCTCCCGGAATGATCAATTTTTAAAACCTTGATTTTAAACCCCTGCTGGAGTGAAATAGCCACCGCTGAAAGGATTTTCTGAAATTGACTTACGGCCTTTGCCTCGTTCAAACAATGTAACCACTTTGAACGCTTAATTATAAATCTAAACAACCTGTACCTGTGAATTAAAATACCTGTCATTTTGGAGTTTTTAATGGAAAGCCGATATAAGAGTGCTATAATCGAGACCCGTTCGTATCAAGGCTGCGATCTTCTGAAATAGTAATCTTTACAATTTGACAGGTTAATTTTTGAAGCTCAATTTACTTCGTCCTTCTGTTTACAAAACGACTGAAATATATATTCAGTATGAATAACATGAGCACTTTGCTCTAATTGCAAATAATTGTTTGTTAAGCAGTACGTTAAAACCCAAGTGCAATGAAAATCATGGTATCTAAATTTTCGAATGCAGGAGTCATTTCTAATATACTTCATATTTTCTTCTTCCAGTGTACAAGTAGTGTACAGATTGGTTTAAAGGATCATTCAATTCATTTTAACACTCCCCCCCCCCCCCAACCCCCATTTAGTTTCCGAAATTTCAAACACCATGTACATTATACAACGTATATATGTTTAGTATAGTTGTATGTTGTTAAGGTAACCGACAACAGGTGTTGCACTTTGTAAGGGAGTCTTATTAAACGAGTGCAATATTTATCCACACCTGGGCATGAAAAAGGCTTGATACAATGCTGGCAATTCAAAGTAATAGAATCCATATCTCGTGTTGACTTTTTACAAGTGTACGCTAAGGTCCGTCACTTTTGCTTTGTGTATCTACCTTAACTTTATTTGTCTGATTCAAACTTGCTTGCAGCCATATACCACCCAAACTGATTGCACGAGTAATTTATTATAAGCCGCAGCGATGAACAAGTGCCTTTTGATTTTAAAAATGTATAAAAGCTAGCATTATTTTATAAGCGATACGATTATATGACGTCTAAATGCAGAATGAAAAGCTTAAATTTTCGACAGAAACATGCTTACAAATTTTATCTAAATTTACTTTGATAAATGCCCCTGGTGATATTTAATTCGCGTACAAATAAAAGTCTTATATCAAAGTAAACATGATGGAATTACATGAAATAAATGCGCGAGATCTGAGGGAAAAACAGCAATAAAGAATAGTTATGGTTAAAGCATTTTGATGCATTAAAGAATGTCTTCATATTTACAATTCTTTAGACGGGTTTTTAAGGGTATATTTTTTTACGCTGAAAACGATGAAAAGGGTGAAAGGGATCATGGACAGATATTGCTTATAAGGTGTTTCTATTGACTAGGGAATAAAGCCAGGTTTTAATGGATTCTGTTAAAATAAATTTGTCAGGGTAAAAAGCCTATGTGGTGAAATTCTCGTCTATCAAACTTCTTTCCTTGAAAGTCCCTAGTCCAGACAAGGTCATTTGAGAAGGTTTTGAACAATTCTTCTAATTCATAGTTGATGAATAAATGTGCGAAGCTGAAGTGTGTTTGTGATGTAGAATATAATGCATTAAATGCTCAAGTATCTTTTTCATATACATAATACGTAAAATTGCCTAGGCATATGTACACGTAAGAAAAAAAATATATGATAGGACACTTGAATAAAGCCAGCATTAATTAATAAAATCAACATCTGCGCAAAGTTTTTCCGAAGTCCTATCCTGAAATACTTGGTCTACCATCAATCAACAATTTCTTGTTTTTTTTTTTAATACAAGCTTTATTGTAGTTTGAGACATTTGAGTAACTCGTTTTATCCTATTTGTTAATCTGTGATAAACACGCTGCAAAATAATGGGAAAACAAATATGTACCCTAAACAAAGTGAAGGCCCCATATAGCAATGAGAACAAACAGACGATATTAACTTTACGACATTGTCGACCTATCGTCTGCTCAGAGTTGGGTGGCAATACGAAATGGTTAAAAAGGCAGAGGCTATATATTTGATATCTGACAGCTTTGTAAATTTTTAAACCAATGTGGGTATAGTGTCAAATGATAATGGAGTTTTAAATTTTGCTTAATGAAGCTGTTTATGGATAATAAATAAAGAGGGGTGGTCGTTACAAGATATCGCTGCATGGAATTGTCGCATGGTTCCGTCTGAAGCATGGACGATGTTGTTTTACAGTTTGCATTGCTGTAAGCCCATTTGCACATAACACACCATTTTTCTATTTAAGAAGTTAAACTGTATATTCATAATTTTTTAACCGACCATTTTCTGCCTATTTCTTAGGTATTGCATCTTAAAGGAAAACAAACAGCGACCTTTTGCTTTATTACATGTACATGAACTACATGTATATACCCTGTCCACGTAACTCAATACGGATTTAGCAAGGTAACAAAACTAGATACACAATCAAACCCAGATAAAGATTGTTACAAAATATTAGCAAAACTTATAGAAGGAAACAATACGTACCTCAAATTTGAATGAAATCTGTGCCAGTAGATTATCGCTTAAAACTGGTTTTCCAACAATGTTCACTCGCGACTCTACCGAAGTACCTATCTGTATACAGTCGATCTACCCGCTATTGACAAAGGCAGTGAAGCTTTTATGTGTGTACATAGAATATATAAACATGGTCCAAATGTTCAGGTTGGCCGGCTTTTTGCTGCATTCATCTGTGCCATTCAAGCACGCATCTCTTTTTTTTTTTCATTTCTGAGACGGGCAAAACACATAACAGGTCAACCATCGAATGAGATGACAGACAGAACCAGAAATGATATGGTGGATTCTATTGAAACTTGTATAATACATGTAATTATAGTGTTATTGCTGTATACTGCCGGGGAATAATTAACGTAGATTTAGATTACGTTATATACACATCATATACATGTAATTGCAACACATACTTAATTAATAAATGCATAAATGACATAGTAAGGTTTTATAATATATAATTACAGCGAACATTTTCATATGATTTGAAGAAACACAATAAGCCACGCGCATCTTGTGTTCTCTCTGACAAGACATGATAAAATTGTTACTTTAGGATTCGATCAGATTTGAGCTCAAACATTAAATGTTCCAAAACAAGTAGGGTATATGGGTAGTAAGTATTTTATATTGACACGGGTTTTTATGTCGATGATCCTGTACACAGCCTGCAAGCTATTATAATCCCTCCTTATACATATAATAAAATATTGTTTAAATTGTATAATCCTACCCTCTCCACGCTATAAAATTATTTAAGGAATAAGGAATAATTCTTTGAGTATTATGAGGTGATAATTTTGGTCGGGGCGTGATCAAATCTAATAAAGCCCGAAGGGCTTTATGATAGATTTGATCACGCCCCGACCGAAATTATCACCTCATAATATTCAAAGAATGATTCCTTATTACTTATATTTATATAATTTTAAGCCATTGTACGATTAAATATTAAAATATAAGATAAGCAAACCCCTCTGGCGCCCCAATTATACGCCATTTGAAGTTATGGATTATATAGTACAAAATCGATACGTAGTGTTATCACAGGCAAAGACACTGGAAAATGTAAATATTAACATTTATCACCGTGATATAAGTTTTGAGGGTAAGGTAAAAATGAATTAATTATGTGCTCAACTTTATGCCTGATAAGTGCCTTGTCAACATCATTTTGCAACACTGTGAATACTACACTTATTAATTTTGCCGTTTATTATTATTTTTAAAACAGATCACACTGACAAAACTGAATTTTCTCGTTATAATATGACTAGAGATATCTTAAGCTTTTCAGTGGACTAAAATTTACGGAAATATTGAATCATGTTTTTAAATGAATCATGTGCCTCAGTAAGGTAAACAACTCTTTTATAATTTATTTTCTACATGAATGTCAAGAGTTGTCGTTCCCTCTATATCATTCAACTCCGTAAACACTATTGAAATACAACTACTAATTCAATAGTGGTTGAGAATGTATTTCATTATAAGATATCATTATTGGATCCACCTAAAAAAAATTAATTTGATTTGTTTGGCTATAAACTATTATCAAGTAAAGAAGTCCATATTATATTAGATACCTACTTGATATTTTCCTATATTTTTATATAGATTCTTCCAAGTTCTTTTAAAAAAGAGATCAATACAGTCTAAAAATGGCCACTACCGCCCTCTTAATGCAGGTGTCACTACAGTATTAGACTTACTATAATTATTACCAGGTTATATATTCAAAACGAACTTTTGGGAAAATTCCTCTTAACGTCATTTAATTAACACAACACTTTATTTACAATATAGTAGCAATAAACACGGTGGCATCCAGCAAGACAAAAAAGAGTTTGTTTACCAAAACTAGGATTAAGAAATTTAATATCATATAATTTTTTGTTTTGAAAATATCCTCTCCATTATCCTGTTCACTATTACATTTATCATTTCCATTTTATCATTGTCATTGTTTATTTACATCTACATTTACATCTGCCGAGTATGGTTCCCTCTATTCTTACGGAAACTTAGAGTTAATGCATAGCTCTATTGAAACAGCCAGACTGAAATCTACACGCCCTGTTTATCCTAAGAAAAATCACGGACTGCACGAAATAATCATGATGATGTCAGAGTCAAATTCCCATAGGAGACAATTTGGCTGTTTCTGTTAGCTAACGTACTGATATACATAAACAGTAATTTACACGTAGTGACTTTTACTTACATTTTACAATCAATTTATTAATTTGTTAAAAGAAATATGTAAATATATACAATAAAATGCTTTCTTTGATGATTCATGCGGGTTATGAAGGAAGCGATCGTTGCAGAAAAAAACCTTACATAACCTGCGTTAACGGGTTCTTGCGGGTTATGTATTTTTTCTTACATATGTATTTTATGTATTTTTATGTATTATGTATTCTTATGTATTTCTTAATACACTGCTAACCATCAGACTAATTTAAGATTTTGATTATTTATATGTCTACATATTTTTGTACGACTTATTTATGTATATACATGTGTACATCTACGTTACACATACATGTAATAATATATGAACCGTATGGATCTTGGTAATAAACAAATTGAATACAATACGTATAAAATGCTGTCTTTGGTGATTTGTGCGGAATGTTAAAGTAGCGACATTTCATAAAAAAAATATTTTCTGCAATGTCGCTGCCTTGATATCCCGCAAGAATCACCAAAGATAGCATTTTCTTGTTTCAGTATACATATGTATATACATTTTTCTTGTAATAAATTGTTGTTTTTAATCATAAATAGTTTGTAAAAGTAAGTAAATTATTGTTAATGTACATCGGTACGTCAGATAAAAGAAATAACAGTCTTCATAAATGGGAATTTGAGTCTGACATCATCATGATTATTTCTTGCAGTCCGTAATTTTTCTTAGGTTGCTGAAGGTTTCGACCAAACAATACACCGGTTAGAACTTGATCATGTAGATTTCAACACTGTCAGTTTCTATAGCACTGTGAATTACAATCGGTTTGCACCCCCCCCCCCTCCGGAAACAACGCCGCAGCATCAGAAATTCAAATGACCTCGCATTAACTGAAATAGTCAGACATCTTAATTGCACATTGTTTTTCGTTGTTTTATTTTCATCTCATAAATAATCAGTCACTGTCGCGGGTGGAAACGCCAATAAATTAAAAGGGATTTATTCGGGATTTTTTCCCCTCAGAAATGTTTTCACGTGATCCTTCGGGGAAATACTGTTGTGACACCTTAATATTAACAGTCAATCATCACTGCTGGATACTGCAATCACTCCAATATTTGTGAAGCAGGTGATATATCATTTATGTGAGAACCTTACCGCTAGCCCCGTTCAGTACCAACATAGATAAATCTTCACATTTCCTCCAGCCTTATATCAAGATTGCAGTAGGTAGGTTGTGTCTGACTTTTACAATGTACATAAACTAAAATGATATATGTTGATACTACTTCAGGATAACAGGTCATGCAAGTACATCAGATAACACGAACGGGAATACTGCAGCTTACACAAACTGAAATATAGTTCTACTATAAATTTGCAGTTTTATTATTTTCGAATAATATAATGTATATTATTATACTTTTATGTTAAATACTGCAATCTGATTGGTTTAGACGCAGTTGACAATCCGTTCTCTCTCCCTCGCACGCTTAGCAACGGGCCGATAGAACGAATTGTTACATGCGCGTTAATTATGCGCGTACGGTTCGCCGTAGAATTCACGTCTTTTCTATATAAAAGCAGTAAAATTTGCTATAAAAATTAAGACATTCAGTATAATAAAATAAATAGTGCCTGTTTGGGAGGGTACCAGTTGAAATTGACACCCCTCGAAAACCATTGTCAACCTCCGCTTCGCGTCGGTTGACAATGGTTTTCTCGGGGTGTCAATTTCAACTGGTACCCTCCCAAACAGGCACTATTTATATACTGTACATATATGATTTTTGTTTTATACGAGTATGTATATTTTTTCACATATCTACATCACATATTACATGTAATGTATTTCACAAAAAATATCATTTGATATGCGTATTTTTTCCAGAGGAGACAGACAGAGAGAAAAAGAAAGTAAGACAGAGGTGATAGTTTGACAGGGGAAACCAACATTATCAATATGAAAAATACTATACTGTTACCCAAGATATTTATGCAGAACATTTTCATAACTTATTCGATATTCATAAATACCTCAGAATTCAAGCGATGTTCACTCAATACAGCTGTCCTATGAAAAACTCTCAAGATTTCTTTCCTGAAACGCCCCCATCTAGCTTATCAGATTTCAATACACACCTAAATATAAACAGTATAGGGAAATTTTGCAGTGCAAGTGACATGAAAGTACCCGGATGATAACTTTGAAAAATTGTGTGAGGTGTTCCGAATGACTTCCGAATGATAAAAGATGTCAACATTCCCCATTATAAATCTCCTTAAGAAATTTTCTATTGTTCGTGTGAATTTCTCTGGGTGAAAATACATGTAGATAAAGTGTCAATGAAGAAATTTTGAATTCCATCTCTTTTATTGTGTTTAATTAGTATTCTTTGACAAGTATTTGTATTTTCATTATGGTGAAAATTTACGGAAACTATAACTCGGGACAGGCTATAGTAAATAAAATGCATGATGGTATATTAGGTTTCAAATATTCCATTTGGTTAATCAAACTTATCATTTGCAACAATCTCATCAGAAATATATTTATTTGAAACTAGCATTCTCTCACCAGAGGTCGTGCTACACAAGCTTCGCTTTGTCAACGCCGGAAAAATAGTCTGTCACACGATTAAAACAAGCATGGCGAGCACATGGCATTGTTGATTCGTTTCTTCTGTACAATCAGCTTGCAGGGGACTCATCGACGGGCGAAGACACGTTTAAAAACATCACTCGAGATGAATGATTTATGTAAAATCATCGATAAATCGGTAGCGTACAGAAACTGATTTTTCAAACATCTGTCAAACTAGATCATGTGATCATATTCGCAAAATAGTTCTCCCAGTAACGTTGAAATAAAAATAAATAAAGGCGTTAAAGATTTAAATTTAATTATTTATAATCATATTCATAGATAAAAGGAATAACTACATAGATTTTATTATTTACATTTTGCCCATCGTTTAAGTTTGTACAAGAATCTTGTACATCGGGCGTTGACAGAGGTGTAAGCAAAGCTTGTGTGGCACGACCTCTGGTGAGAGAATGTGAAACTAGATGATATCCCGCGCAAGCGCGGGCCTGAATTTACACATTAATGACACATTAATGACACAATGCTAAAATGAAATGCTATTCCATTATATCAATCGTAAGCAAATTTGCAATAACTTTGTAAAAAAGAGGGGATACCATGTAAAAAATTCATTTTATTTCATTTAATTTATAAAGGTTGAAAGAAAAATAATTATCATTTTTATGATAAAAATAAAATACTTGGTGGATTAGGATCGGAGAACCTTAAAAACCCGCTAGTGTGTGCGTATAATTTGCATTTTTTAATGGTTAACTCGCCCTAAACTTTCCGCCAAGTCAAAAAAGTGTAAAAGTCAAACTGCGTTCCTGGGCACGTCGTTGTGGAAAATAAACTCTTTCGATTAAAACTAACATTGCATCATATTGTTCCATTTTATTTATTAACTTCTTTGTATTTACCAAAGATGCCCATCTAAGGTTTGAATATCTGCCCACGATACATGATAACCCCTCCTACATGTACACTTTTCGCCATGTCGTTTATTACAATGTAGTCAAACCGCGTTCTTGGTTACCTCTCGCCAGAGGTAGCTTGCTTCTACATGTATCTATCAAAACTAAAATCGCGACGCATTCAAGAAACGAATTGCCTTATTTCATTTATTCAGCATTCGTCAAATCTTAACTTCTATGTATGATCCAAGTAAGGTCCTAATAAATATATTCACTGTTTACGTAATCATTCAATATTATTTTATTGCAAGGATATATTTTAACGCTAACTCCGATTGTCTTGGATCCGCCAAAGCGTGTCGACCACCTTACTCTCATTTTTGCTATTTCGAGATGGTTTATCGAAAATGAAAGTAGGTTTTTAATTTATTTCTCAATAATTATTTATCAGGTAAACAATTATAGCATAGGGACATCATATTACAAACGTTGAAATACCAAAGGTATAAGCAGTTTCTCTGATGCAGGGGTTTCGTAGTTTATTGGCGAAATGTCTTAATTTATAAGTATAGATGTATCTTCTTTTACTCAAATGTGTAAATCACCTTTTGTACAGGTTTTATTTTTCTTTTCTATAATCTTTGTAAAATGAATAACAGTGTTGTATTGAAGCGAAGTTATAATCAAAATCGTAAATATCCCTTCGGTTCCCTGTGGTAGTATTGTGCTGATTGACTTCCGGTTTCATGTACGCATCCCATTCGATTCTCAGCTGGTCACGTGGTACCCGAATGGTATATAGGCTGAGAAAATCGACAGGATCGGAGAGTCTGTGATTGACGGCCGAAGCATCAACACGTTGAAGACAGGAAAGATACAAAGGTTGGTAAGATTAACCTGTCTATGGTCTTACGTGCCTGTAATAGGCTTTCGAGACTATAGGTGTATATTTGAATAGATAAATATACAGATTGGCTTGTTAACTGTGGTTAGTACGCTACAGTCCCGGAACGGCGCGTGCGCTCCTGTCTCCGAGCAGCGCATACGCAATCGCCATTTAAAGTGCGTGCGCCGCAGAGAACCGAGGGATACTACTTGTACATATTTTAAATTCAAGTCTGTGATTCAGGAAATTGTTTGTTAAATTCACTCTTTGATTTGCTCAGGCAGAGCAGCCGAATCCCATATCGAACTCAGACTTTTATAATAGAACATCATTTAATTATAAGCAGGCATATGATGAAAATTGATGGCTTCAAGAGTAAACAAAACCGAAACTGTCTACTTATAACAGGTCAAATTATGAAAAGAAAGTGGATCCATATTATACTATGTCGATTAGAAGATAAAAGATATGCAAAATTTTGTAAAAAAAAAAAAAAAAAAAAACCAAAAAAACAAAAAAAAACAAAACAAAACAAAAAACCAAATAAAAAACACCCCCCCCCAAAAAAACCCCCCAAAACCCATGACATTTTACTAGTTTTGAAACATAAAAAACTATCGCTAGGAGGATCTGTAAGAATATAATTTCAGCTAAACTTAAAAATAACGAACACAGTTATTATTGTGGCGGCTTTAACGAATTTTGTATGTCACTGACTGAAGTTACTATGAATCTAAAAGAAGGCGAAGTTCTTTAATTTACAATGATTGTGTCTGAGTTAGCGTGTACACCAGATGTAAATAATTATGCCCGAAATCATTTAGACAATTACATGTAATAAAGACATAAATTACTTGCTATTGAATCCAGTTTATTTACCAATATTTGTAAGAAGCTACATAAACATTTTTAATTATTCACATCCACTATTTTTAATATATATATGTGCATGTGTCATTTATATCGTCCTTAAATCTTCTAATATGTAAATCATGATTTTCATACAACACCACGAAGCATAGTTCTACTGACTAAATACATATTTTCTAGTTACCCCCCCCCCCCAAAAAAATAACATCAAAATATATTAAACTTTCACAAAAATGACATTTATTTTAGGTAAAGATAAAATAATTTTGTTATAAACATCAACTGACAATCCAGTCTACAGGGTAGTTTCCTGTTGTTGCCGGAAGTGACGTGTGCTCTCCTACCTTCCACCATACAGCTCTTTGGTTCCCATCTGTGGACGTCAAAGTAAATTTCCGGTATGGTGGAGTCTTAAATCGCCGTGCAATGTCTCCACTTCCGTTTTCATCACTGATGTACCTAATTGATTGGGCCGCAACTTCAGAGTTTTCTACTGCTATATTATCTGCCTCAATTATGCTGAAAGAATCCACTGCCTCGTGAACTACTAACCGAAGCTGAGATCCAGCTTGTAAAGCAGTAATCAAGTCAGCTTTAGACCCGTGTGTAACAGTGCCACTGCTGGAAGTAGAGAGAACCTTAGACCATGGCCTTGTCTCAATAAACCACGTGATTGCCTGTTTGTCAGCCGAGTTTCCTCTGTTCTGAGTGCTTCCAATATTATACCTTACTGTCTCAACATCACCAGTTGTAGAAACGATTTGCCAATACCAATAAACATCGGTCTGGAAATCAAAGATCGTATTTTTAGATAAATGCCCTAAAAGTTGAGCAGACACATGTCCGTTCCTTATATAAAGATTGTCTGGTTCTACAATGTATGAACCAATTTTAACTCTGACTCTCCTGCCTGCTAAAACAGCTCCAACAAGCAGGTCTAATGATCCATCTGTTTCATGTCCAGAACTGTTATGGCTGTAGGCTAGTGTCCAGCAATCATCCACAAACCACTCCATTGGGGTATTTATGTGGTCTTTTCCTCGACTAGTATGCTCTCCAACATTCCATCGAGACATCTCCAATCGGCCAGTAGTTGACCATATTGTTGCCCACCAGTAAACGTTTGACTGGAACTCAGCATGATTATCAACAATACTTTGACTGACGTGCCATGGGTACTGTCCAGCTACAGATAAACCATCACCGGATACAGCAATATTTGTAAAGCTGGTTATGTATCCATTTTGAGGGTTGAGAACCTTAACGCTTGCACCATTCAAAACTGAGTTTGCCAACAGAGATACATCACCACATTTCCTCCCGCCTGTTTCCAGATTGCAGAAGATAGGCTGTGTTTGACAACTACGTGATCTAAAACAGCAGAGAATATTTCTAATTTAGATAAGAGATTAATATCTAAAAAGCAAACTAATGGTCCGAACAGTAAGCAAAAAAGTTAAAAGTCCAGATTTTTGACAATTTGGATTTTGCTATTATTATTACTTTGCAAACATTCTAAAATGCCTCTGTTAGGAACAATGAGTTCTACCCTCTAATATATCCTTTGCTTGATCACTAAAATGTCCAAATCAAAATAATCTAGAAGGATTTTGAATATTTTTATATGATAATTTTCTTAAATTTTAAGTTGTTTGTTATCTGAGCAAAAGTTGTTTTTACCTTGCAAACCAGGTTATATCGTATGTCGTTTTTGTTTGGCCTCTATCAGTGTGTGCACCAACAGACCACCTGGACATATGCACATGACCTGATGTACAGACGTGTAAAAACCACCAGTAGGCGTCACTTTGAAAATTGTTGTATCCAGATTTACTGATATGAAAAAGTGCTTGCACGCATATATTCTCATTTCCAGTCAGACTGGCCGATTGTATTGAGGTGAAATATTCGCCATTGTTTAGTGAAAATCTGATATCATCTCCGGCCATCATATGATTCACTAGATCACGCTTACTTCCGCTTTTTTCTTCTCCGTTTTTTCCGGTTTTAACGATCGTTTTCCATTTTTCATTACAACCTTAAAGTAAAAATATATCACTGAAATACCGGTAGCATACAAATGCATTACTGTGATATTAAAAAGCTGCTCACAATTTACATTTCTAAAATTTAAAAAAATGACTCTTTTTCGCCGTATCTTTTAAGGATTGTATGATTTTTGCTAGCTCTCGCGCGCTAGCAGCTACGTTAGTCCAGATTTCTGGAATACACATGCTCGACTGCACGATCGGGCTTTCTGAGAAAACTACTGTAAATAGACTGCACGATGACAGATTCGTTTTATCATAGAATTATATATGATCCAAATTCTGAAGTTTCTTAATTTATTATCTAACCAAGTCATATAAATACAGAAAAAATTAGGTCATATAATGCCAACATTGTAGAGATCAACTGGTAAAACCTAGCTTTTCTTACAGTAATACCACCTTCCTAGATTATTTTAGTAAGCTCAGAAAAAACCCAATAAACAACAAAACAAAACAGAGTACATGTAGACAGAAAAGACAAGAAGCAAATTATTTATTGATACAACGCAGTACCAGACTGAAATAATTCTTTAGATTTTCATTTTTCCTTTTTTTGACGGAAAAGTCCGATTGTTGTGATATATTCTGTTTAGGTAGTTATAAACAATAAACGACACCCAAGAGGGAAAGTTTTAAGTCGAAACACAAACAAAGATAATATTATTTCTTATTGGTCAATTTTGCTTGCATTTATCATACGGAAAAATCCAAGCAAATACATGTAAACGACATTTACGCGGGAAAAACGCCGAATCACAAACGAAAGCAAAGAGCAATCATATGGCTGCCCAATCAAACCAAACAAACCTTCCTTTGTGTGCGCTTTTTAAAACAATATAAATATGTAAAGGTATATGTTGACACACAAATTTTTATACTATTTTTAAATCTCATAAAAGCCTAAAAGTATGTACTTTTAAGAAATCACGGTGGTCCAAAGTAAAAACAGGTTTACATTTGATATGATTTTTGTGTATCTTTTAAGTTAATATTCCACTAAAATCCTATTTAACAATTATACACTTAACAGGCACTGCGAGTTGCTCTTTACATCATGGTATAAATGTTTTATTAATTACAACTTACCTGATGAAACGTTTTTAGCCAAAAAAAGCACAGCTAAGAACATTTTTGCGAGTTGAGCCATCCTAAGGGAATTTCGACTGATTCCTCCAAGTTTATCAGTTTGGCGTACGTCTGAATTTCTATTAAATCATTTGTTAGGTTGTTAGAGAAAATCTAATACAATACAATTCCGTGTATATTATTCATAAGATGGAAACAAATTATCAAACTGATTTTTGATTCAAAATTATATACTTTTTATCGGAAAAAAATCAAAACACCTGCGCCCAAATGTTGCAACATATATAAATAGGGCCATTAATTACACTAATGCGACTTCTAATGTTTGTCAGACTATTTTGATTGATTATTGTTTTAAACAGGCTTCAAGCATACGGGCAACAGATTGGCCTACGTATAAGTACAAAGAAAACAGAGACAATGACACTTAATGGGGAAGCGCCTGCTCATGTTAAGATCAGAGATGGAGAACTACACCAGACACACAACTTCACATACCTGGGTAGCATCATAACAACAGAGGGCGATACAAAGAAGGACTTACACAGCAGGTTGGGCAGGGCCAGGATCGAGAGTATTTAGGGACATGGACAACATCTGGAGGTCTGTCCAGTACAGCACCAGCAGCAAGCTGAAGATTTACCAGAGCTGTGTTGTGTCAACACTCCTATATGGATCAGAATGTTAGAGAATTGCTAAGACAGACCTCTCCAAATTACGATCATTCCACACGACATGCCTGCGCGGAGTACTTAGAATTTTCTGGCCAGAAAAAATAACAAATGAAGAACTACTAAGCAGATGCAACCAAGATCATTAAGAAACGCCGATGGAGATGGTAGGACATGTCCTACGAAAAGACCCTCAGTAAACAAACGAGAACAGCTCTTCACTGGACTCCAGAAGGCAAAAAAAAAGAGGAGGAGATCAAGAGCAGCATGGACAAGGACAGTTGAGACCGAGCTTAAAGCCACATGCAGCAGACCTGGGGATCGATCAAGAGGCTGACCCATGATAGGCAGGGGTGGAGGAAGTTTGTTGCTGCCCTACACACTACAAGGTGTTAAGGATGCGCTGAAAATTAAACTTGAAACTTGTTATAGACGTTGTTGCAAACCACGGCCAACTTGAGACGATATTTGCTTGCTTGTAGACGATTCAGAAACATTCGCCAATAATGCTTTTTATCGCTAATTATTATATGAACATATGTATATACATATGCAAATGTATGTATAAAGAAAATAAAGAAATTGTGAACTCGTCTCAAAGTTGAGTTCAGATTATCGTTTCTATATAAGAAGTCACCTAAACAATTTAATTTGATTATTTATCAAGTCAAGTTTAATCTCTTGATTTACTAATATATATAAATGCATGGTTTAGATAAGATATATAGAGGATATCTATATTGTGTGATGTTATATTTGCTTTATCCAACGAGTTAGAATGGTGTATATATTCGCGAGGCTTGCCGAGCGAATATAACCATTTCAACCAGTTGGATAAAGCAAATATGAAATTACACAATTATAGATGTTCTATTAATCTCACACAATTTGATTTATATTATGAAACTTTTGAGACAGCCCCTAATATGACCCGAATTAATTTTTTTTTTCAAAGTCTAAACGATGATGCAACGTTGAGTTATGTGGTTATTGTGGCCTTGCGCAGTACAATTTAGTACGTCATTTCGGAGATAAATATAACTGTTTAATATAAAGTTTTACTGAAATAAACCTTGAAATAATTTCTTATCTCTAAATAATTTTTCTTAGAGCTTAATCACTTAATTAAAAGGAAATACAGATCAGAAGACTTGAATAGTCAAGTTTGTTGACATACAAAAAGTTGCGAATGCTCGTTAGTTTGAATTGACTCGAACGAGGAACAGTTGTTGATGTTCTATTAAACAAACATTGATATTTTTTAAAACAAACACTAGCCGAATGATTCGAAGTTGAAAATATTGAATGAGGATGCTTACTGGTGGTGAAATAAAAGTATTGGGGGACAATATTTCGGTACGTTGTAAAGAAACACAACCAAAGCGTTCTGTTTTCATCGCGTCGTCAGGATGAACTCATTGATAGCTAACGTGATTTGCAGTTTTATAAACTACACAGTTATGTGTTTTCCTTCATAAAGTGTAATTTAATTCTTCGACAAAATCCATTTTAAATAACTTTTAAAAGTAGATATAGTTATGTGAAAAATAGTAGAAAATCTTCGAAAATAGGTCACTGAAGCGTTGAAGCGAGGGGCTGTGTCAAAAATAGTTCGGACCGGAAGTATTTGATCAAACCATAAAGCAAATGTTTATCACACAGGTAGTATACATCACACGTATGAGATAAATAGCTTTATTAATCCATTCAGAATGGTTTGATTTATAGCTATTTTGTAATTTTTCTTGAATGTGTAATATCTTCACCAGGAATCGTCCGTTAGAGCACTGGGGGTTGTAAAAAATACAAAGATTACTTACAAATTGTGTCTCCTTCAGAGACTTTGAACAGAAAGTTCATAACGTTTTGGGGAAATTGATTCATGACCAACATTTACTTTTTAAATATATAAAATTATAAAGTCAATCCTGATAAACAGGACGATAGTAACCAGAAAGATGCGAAGAAATCATATGTATCCACGCACCAAAGTACAAAAGATAATGGACAGTTACCCGAAAAATAGGAATATATTTTTGTTTAAAGCGTTCAAAAGCTGCAGTGTTTAAACTATGTTTAATTGGGATTGCTTAATGAAAGGTCCATAGTGTAAAAATGAGTAGTTACAAACAATTTTTGTCTATTTCTTATGATAAACTTTTTTCATAAACACTGTATATGAATAGCTTTATCAAGCTATTATAAAAAGCTAAATAAAGTAAATCCAGGGTTGTACTGGGCCTGTTTATATTTATACATTATTTTGTATCAGGATTCATATAATATTTTAATCTTTCAATATGTAAATCACATTTTTATACGACACCAACAAACTTAATTCTAAACTACATGGATATAGTTTCTACTTTAGATAAAAAAAACCCATAAAGGTTCAACTTTTACAAAGATGACAAATATATGCGGTTCAGATATCGAATTGTTTAATACATCAACCAACAATCCAATCCACTTGGTATTTCCATGTCATTGCCGAAAGTGACTGGTGATCTCCTGCCTTCCACCATACAGCTCTTTGGTTCCCATCTGTGGACGTCAAAGTAAATTTCCAGTATGCCGGAGTCTTAAACTGCCTTCGAATGCCTTCACTTCCGTTTTCATCACTAATGTATCTAAGCGATTGGGCCACAACTTCAGCGTTTTCGATTGCTATATTATCTGCCTCAATTATGCTGAAAGAATCCAATAACTAACTACTAACCGAAGCTGAGATCCAGCTAGTAAAGCAGTTATCAAGTCAGCTTTAGATCCGTGTGTAACAGAGCCAGTGTTGGAAGTAGAGAGTACATTAGACCATGGCCTTGTCTCAATAAACCACGTGATTGCCTGTTTTTCAGCCGAGTTTCCTCTGTTCTGAGTGCTTCCAATATTATACCTTACTGTCTCAACATCACCCGTTGTAGAAGCGATTTGCCAATACCAATAAACATTGGTTTGGAAATCAAAAATTGAACTTTTTGATAAATGACCTAAAAAGTGAGCAGAAACATGCCCATTTCTTACATAAAGGTTGTCTGCTTCTACAACGTACGAACCTATTTTGACTCTGACTCTTTTGCCTGCTAGAACAGCTCCAACAAGCAGGTCTAAAGAACCATCTGTTTCATGTCCAGAACTGTTATGGCTGTACGCAAGTGTCCAGCAATCATCCACAAATCACTCCATTGGGGTATTCATGCTGCTTTTTCCTCGACTAGTGTGCTCTCCAACATTCCATCGAGACATCTCTAATCGGCCAGTAGTTGACCATATTGTTGCCCACCAGTAAACGTTTGACTGGAACTCTGCATGATTATTAACAGTACGTTGACTGACGTGCCATGGGTACTGTCCAGCTACAGATAAACCATCATCGGATACTGCAATATTTGTAAAGCTGGTGATGTATCCATTTTGAGGGTTGAGAACCTTAATGCTTGCACCATTCAAAACCGAGTTCTCCAATAGAGATATATCACCACATTTCCTCCCGCCTGTTTCCAGATTGCAGAAGATAGGCTGTGTTTAACAACTACGTGATCTAAAACAGCAGAGAATATTTCTAATTTAGATAAGAGGTTAATATTTAAAAAGCAAATTAATGGTCCGAGGAGTAAGGAAATTTAATTTGAAATTCAGGGTCCAGAATTTTGACAATTTGGATTTTGCTATTATTATATTACTTTGCAAGCATTCTAAAAAATTAATGCTTCTGTTATGAACAATGAGATTCTATATCCTTTAATATACCCTTTGCTTGATTACTAAAATGTCCTAATCAAAATAAACTAGAATGATTTTGAATATTTTTATATAATAATTTTCTTAAATTTTAAATTATATGTTATCTGAGCAAAAGTGTTTTTACCTTGCATACCAGGTTATATCATATGTCGTTTTTGTTTTCCCTTTATCAGTGTGTGCACCAATAGACCACTTGGACCTATGCACGTGACCTGATGAACAAACGTTTAAGAACCACCAGTAGGAGTCACTTTGGAAATTGTTGTAACCAGATTTACTTATGTGAAAAAGTGCTTGCACACATATATTTTCATTTCCAGTCAGAATGGCCGATTGTATGGAGGTGAAATATTCACCATTGTTTAGAGAAAATCTGATATCATCTCCGGCCATCAAATGATTTACTAGATCGCGTTTACTTCCGCTTTTCTCTTCTCCGTTTTTTCCGGTTTTAACGATCGTTTTCCATTTTTCATTACAACCTTAAAATAAAAATATATAACTGATATACCATACAAATGCATTGATTTGATATGAAAAGGCTACCCATTCAATGCACAATTCTTCAATAAGAAAAAAATACTCTTTTTCACCGGTTTTGTATTGAGGATGCTTGCTGAAATTTTGAATCTTGCAGAGATATGTTGAAAAACAAACCTCTGAACTACAAAAATTGAAATTCTTAAACTATATTTCTAATCCTCATAAAAAGTATGAACTTTTAAAAAGAAGTTACAATCGTTCGATCAAAGTAAATAAAGAGGTATAGCGCACTTAGTATACGATTTCGCCTACAATATAGCGCATTTGCAATCATCAGACATTTTCAATATAATACAATATCATTGTCTCGGTTTACACGATATTCACGTTATTTGGAGCTTCTTTTTCCTCCTGACAGATCTGAAGTGTATTGGAAATCTTTGAAACGTTAGGCATAATCACGTGGGCCCTTTCAACTTTACAACTTAATATTCTGCTTCCCGATGGAATCGGAAATCTCGGAAAGCCGCTTTCGCTCCTCCATACTGAAGACTGGCTCTTGAGCTGTGGTGAAAAAAGGTAAACTGGCTTTACCGTTCTTTTTCTCTTTCTGGGCACGAAGAAGTTCGTCTTTTTTCTACCGTCAACCAATTTTCCTGTTATGGAGACGGGCCTTGAATTTACAAACCCCCTCAAGCTATTTCTATTAATGCGGATGAATTTGACGTATACGCCTTGATATTCTTTAAGGATACGGGAACGTATTGATCTAAATTTTCTCCATGTGAATAGGCAAAATTATGAATGAGGATATTTTCTCGCATTGACTACGACCTCAGATCGGTAATTTCAGATTCCATATGCTTCATTCTTCTATCCATATTTATTATCATAGCATGCATTAGGTCAATTTCTCTACGTAACTGTGCGTTTTCTGATCGCACAAAAAATAGTTCATCAGTGTTACTCTCGGGTTTCTCGGCGACATATCTCAAGGACGCTGACCATTCTAGACATTTAGAATTATTGTAAAAATAAATTTTGAAAAAATTGAACTCAAATCGGGTCCAAGTCCCTTTGAATTACATGTATCTAATCTGCTGGATTTTTTTTTCAAATTCTCTTGTTTAATTCTGAGTATGATAAACAGATCTCTTCAAAACACTATACTCTTTTTACACTTTACAATCATTATTTTGCTTGAAGTTATCAAGGTTCAGAATATTAACTGTTTCTATACACAGAGTTATGTATATTCATTTCTAGATGCAGGTTCTCTGAATTTATGACAAATCAGTGGTTAAAGACACCATTATAAAATAAGTACCTATTGCAACGGGTACCTGTATCTATTTTTAGTAACAGGCACTTTCTGTTCAAACACGAGTGTATGGGAAAATGGATAATAGTAGGAAAAGGCGCTATACCTCTTTGTTTAAATTTTATTTGATTTTTGTGTCCCTTTTGTTAAAATAATAGACTCGAATTTTTGGCCTCTAATACCGATAAATAGGAAGAGCACTGTCTTTTGTTATATATATTTAAAACATAATTGGTACTTGAAGATCACCAATTTGTTTTTATTTTTTCTCAATTAAGCTTCGCTAATTAATAATCAACAAAAATTCCTCAAAAATTTCTGAAATCATCTGGATATTTGGGATTTTACAATCTTGCGCGTGCGCATTACATTCGCGCTAAATCACGCTGGTGTTAAAATCAGAGTAGACAAAAAAAAGTACCAAGTTGATATATATGTGCTATTTTATAATTTCTCTCATAAGAAATCACAAATGTATAGGAACACAATATATTATAGCAGATTTCCAATAATATTTTACACGTTTTTGTATTATCGTTTCTGAGTTTATCCATGCAAATGTGATATTGTTGAAACATAAACTAAAGGCAAAAAATATTTGATTCCATGCACAAAATTCATATTATTTTTCTTAGGAGAGTGTAGATAGAATGTTCTACGGACCCGGTTTAACGGGACCCGTTGTCTCTGTAGCAAAGAAAATATGGGAGATAACTTTAACTCAGTGCATTTACTAAGAAAAATCTCGAGAGTTCCGAATGTCAACATTTGTAAAATATGAAGCGAGTAAAAAACGTTGGGTTGATTAATTTGACTGTTATTTTCAATGAAACTTTATTTAAATTTTCTCCAAACTCGTTTCGGAGCGATTCTGCAATTTTCTGCGACATTACGGGTATATGGGAGGCATTCTAACTGTGGCGAGGTCCTGTCCCGAGACACAGTGCAGATTATTCTAACTAAGGAGAGTGTAGTGAAATTAATAGAATATTGTAGGCTTATAGCTTTGTTTTGTAAATGCATGTAATGACGTCTGACCCTGGTCTGTCAACAGTACAGTGAACACCCCTTGAGTTACCTGGGGCTCAGGTATAACCAGTAAAACTCTTTAGTGTGCAGTGTTTAGAGCTTCCTTGATGTAAGCTCCGGCGTGATTCGAACTCATGACTTGATTAAATCTATAAATTTTATAGCTCAAACCCATTCTGCGCTACGCCGTTATTCAACAATTTTTCAAATTAGAAAAACAAAACAAAAATACCAGATTTATATTCACATTCATTGTTTATTTCAAAGTACCTTACAATATGAATGTGTCGATGTTTCTATTTCGTAAATGTCCGATATGCAATGTCAACCCGTGCACGCACGGCCATCTTAATTTTACGTCACAAGTCCTATTAATTAAAGCATACACTCAACAGGCACTGCGAGTGAGTTATACTTTATACCATAACATATTGTAAAGTATGACTTACCTGATAAAACATGTTCAACCAGAAAAAGTACAGTGAAGACTATCTTTGCGAGTTGAGCCATTCTAAGAAAGTTTTAGACTGTTTCCTCCAAGATTATCTGTTTATTCAACTGATTCTTGATTCAAATATATACCATTTTTATCTTTAAAAAGTCAAAACACCTGTGACTAGCTGTGGCAACATATTGAGGATCATTTATAACACTAATGACACTTGTAATGCGTGTCAAACAAGTTTATCATTTTTGAACGTTTGGGTCAAAAATTCAACTTGCATTGATGTTCACATATGCTGCTCGTTTGTCATTGTTGCAAACCACGGCCAATATAATAATTCATGAATGTGACATTTATATCAAATTTATGAAACCATTTCTTTTCTTTGCAATTAAAGGATAACACAACACTCTATGATAACGACATTTACTTGTACATATAGTATAGGTTATTCCTAAACGCATGCATTTTTGTACATTTCATTAAATTTTGTATTTATGCTAAATCTACATTTTAGCATATATGCTCTTGAATCCAGTCATGCTGATAAAATACGGATATGGTATATTGAATTATGACGTCAATGCACCGCAGCAAATATACATCAAATTGGTGGAAATCTCAAAAGAAGACCTATTCAGGCCACGCAATTGCTAAAACAAAAACTATACGATAGACAGGGATACAGAGTTTCAGTTTATCGTCTTTTTTTCACTGACTGTTTAACTATAATTAAGACAAAGGGACTGAATATCAAGTACTTTTTACGCACTAATTGATGTCAACAGTTCTAGAATATGCACAGAATGACTGTAGGACTCCGAGACGTTTCACAGTAATCTCAGACTTCCGGGTAGAAATAACTCGATTTTTTTTTTCAACAAAAAAAAAAAAAATAGAAATGGAGAGAATAGGTAAATGTTGATATTTTGAAATGAAAATGAAAGATGTGAAAATGAAGAATAATTCTAGTTTCCGTTCGTTTGTAAGGTGTTCAAAACATACGAGCAACTAGAGCCGAGCTCGTTGCAAGCAACGAGAAGGTCTTCCGTTACAGCTTCAAGTCGAGACAATCTGATTAAAATCGTATCCTTGATCCCCTCCTTGTTTTTCTATTTTCGCTACAAGAGGATCTGAAGAAACCCCTCTTGAGGTCACCCCCTGTTGAACGTTTGTTTATAAATATACATGAGTTATTCTAGCAATCAGAGCAAGTGTTAGAAACGGTAATTTCGGGTTACAAACAAAAATGGAGTTGTACCACGAAATGATGCCACATGTTCGTGAATCTTTCGGTATCAGCAAGTAAGAGATGGAGCATAAGTTGATATAAGACGCCCTTAGGGAATCTAAAAAATGTATTGGCATAACTTCCTAATCATGTAACTGAGGAATGGAACCGACGATTTCATTGGTCAAAGCAAAGTTCACCAGGAGGTGACCTCAAGTGGGGTTTCTTCAAATCATCGTATAGCGACTATATAAATTTTAATCAGATTGCAAGTCAAGAGAGGATTGTCATTCAGTCTTAATTAAACCACCACTCTTCTTCTTACATGTACACTTGTCAGGGTCTGACAGTTACTGATAGGAGGTCATCTTCACACTACCTTAACTTCTGACCAATCAGGGCTTTAGAAAATCAATTTGAACTCTTCAAAAGGAGACAGAAAAATTAATTCATGCCTATTTTCTATATATTATTGCAACCTCCAGACTGCATAGTATTGAAGAGTTACACTTCTCATAAAACAGATAAAGGCATGTCTGTGATAAGCTAGGGGTATATATTTAGATTGTATGCAAATTTAAAGGTCATGGAAAGGTGACCTCTTATTGATACCTATCCGACCCCGTTGAGTGTAAGGAGAAAAGGGTGGGCAGTCATTAAACTGGATTGTCAATATGATAATAGTAACTTCAGAAAACGAGGCTCACTTTCAAAGTATTATTTTCCTACCAGACAAACTCTCCTTTTAACTTATTTCACGGTTATATCAATTTATGATAACTTAAAACACATCTCTTATATGTACATGTATCAAAATTATTCCAACCAGAAAATCGATAAATACGTTTACATGTATGTACAACTGATGACAGGATTCAAACTACTGGTATGCCTATATCATAGTGTAATAAACACAAAATCCACTGCGCTGATGCATGGAAAAAAGTGTTATGTTTCATAAACATTTTGATTCCCTATATTCATACTTAAACCTCTACCGCTAAAACATGGAATAGTTTATGTAAAGTGCAGTGTTAAAATTAGAGATTGAAAAGAACGCCAATTGTAAATAAACAATAATGCCTTCTCCCATCTGAGGGTGCGCTATTAGTATACGAGACTGAGGTGCTCAGTGGTAGGGGTAACTATCCGTCAAATGTTTGGACATACAGGCCTCAGTATTGTTTTTGAAAGGATGAGCATATTTATCTGAAATATTCACAAGCAAGTAAAAAAAATTCACAAATCTTCAAAATCATAATCCGCGGCGGTGGTAGGGGTTGTGAGGCATCTCTAACTTCATTTTTTTTTCAAATAGGATTTGGTTTTAAATATCCCAATTTTTTATTTTTTTTTGCCTTGAGCGCTCATCTAGAAAGTGTGTGGGGGTGGGGGTGTCAATACCCCAAAATTTAATTTTCTTAATGTAAATTTCAGAAAATGTTGGCAGGGGTGGGGGGCAGAACTCCAACTGAATCAAAAATCCTTTTTGTCTTTTTGTGTGACAGGAAGAGAGACCTCTGGTTTACAATTATTTCTATCATGTCACATATACATGTTTTAGTTATAATATTTTGGAATTTTTTAAAGATACAATGTCATTTATTTGATAAAAATCATATATTTATGCATACATGTACACTGTATTAACATGTGACGTGTGAACCTAAAAGTAATCAATTTTGTTCAGTTTTTAACTTGAGTAACAGAAAGGCATAAACCAGCGTTTTGTTCAGAGCACTGTGTACATTGTATTGTATATTTAAACCAAACCAAAAGAGAGGGTGTGACGTCAAAACAATTTGTTTTTGTTTTTTAAACAAAAGAGTTCTACATAATGTCAACCTCCAGAAAATACGATTTCTCTAACTTTAACATTTACAACAATTAATAAAATCCGCTGAACAACACATATCTATACCATTTGATTGTAACTTTGAGAAGTGCATACATTTTTGGGAGGCAAGTGTGTCGCTAGTCTGTAAGTCAAGTGAATTATGTCCTAAGGTCTTTTATAGAAATAAGAAACTGTCAACACTTGCAGTACTCTGATGATTTCTATGGCGACCGACTGCATTGAATAACGTATTTCATAACTCTAAACGTGAGAACAAATAATTATTATTTAACATCTTTGACTTAAAACTTTAAACTTATATTCAACAATTGACCACTACAGTGATAGCTCACTTCCAAGTGTATTTTAATTACATAACAATTGATGATCTGCATCCATAAATTACCTATGGCTATCTGTGTCCAGGGTTGTGTGCACTTAAAGGCCGAGGTTTTTAACCGGTCAGTTTACCTTAGGTAAGTTCAGGTGGGGGTGGAGCCTATATTGAAAGAGGTGTGAAACCCCGAGGCTTTCAAAAGAGTTTTTCCGTTTATTTAAAAAGAATATCGTATTTATATGTACTTATAAAACAAATTGTTCTTCGTTGAAATGAATATAAACGCATGAAAAACCGCGTGCGACATGTGCAAAATCTTTCGTTTGATTGAACAGGTTTCTGTCGGGATTAACTGAGAATATATCCTGATGTTTTGTGAATTATACAATCACCCCACCGTACTCAAATACTAATGCAACTTTGCAACCAATGCCTGTAAATCTTTTCCGATCAGCTGCTAAATTAAAGCGCACAATAATTCTACCAGCTGCGCATGCACCAGAGCTGTCTGTACTTGTTTCTCTTCCGGTTTCTACGAAAGACGAATAGGGCCACATAAAAAAGTATTTTTATCTCGTAATTACGAGAAAAGATCTCGTTATTACGAGTTGATTATCTCGTTATTAAATTACGAGAAAAGATCTCGTAATTACGAGTTAATTATCTCGTTATAACGAGAAAAGATCTCGTAATTACGAGAAAAGATCTCGTTATTACGAGTTAATTATCTCGTTATTACGAGAAAAGATCTCGTTATTACGAGAAAAGATCTATATAAAATGATGTATTTCATTGTTCTACATGAACTGTGTAAGTCTCTTTATGTAAAATGAATGAACATATAAAAGAAATTACGAAAGACGAATAGGGCCACATAAACAAATATTTTTATCTCGTAATTCCGAGAAAAGATCTCGTTATTACGAGTTAATTATCTCGTTATTACGAGAAAAGATCTCGTAAATACGAGATAATTATCTCGTTATTACGAGTTGGTTATCTCGTTATAACGAGAAAATATTTTGTTATAATAAAATACATAGTAGTTGTTATTTGATTTATTATTGTGAAAAAATACATAAATAATATAAGTGTTCCTCGTTCACCAGATCCATAATTCCAAGTCGATTGGTTCAGCTTTTCATTCAATTTTGTTTTTTATCTAGAAACGTTAATTCAATTTCGGTTATTTTTAAATAACAACGATCATTGTTTATTGATTTCTACAAATAATAATCGGATTTGATATTTTATCTTATATGAATTAATAAGTGGAAAGAAATTCATGTAATTTTAATTTCAACGTATATTACAATACCACTCCGAAGTAAATACCAGGTAGTCCTAGTCATAAAAACACAATTCCATTAGTTACAGAGAACTATATAGTTTCAATCATGAATATGCGAGATTTACCCCGGATTGTGTTTTATATATTCATTCACAACCTATATTGAAAATAATTGTTTTCGTATATTAACATTTTGGAGTCTTAAAACAAATTATATCCTTCATATAAATAAATCGGTCAATTAATTTATTAATCAATCTGCTTTGCTCCTTCTTTTGAATTGTTTTCACTAATTTAATGAATTTTTTAATATGTGTTCATCCATTTTACATAAAAGACTCAGAGAGTTCATGTAGAACAATGACACGCACCATTTTATATAGATCTTTTCTCGTAATAACGAGATAATTAACTCGTAATAACGAGATCTTTTCTCGAAATTACGAGATCTTTTCTCGTTATAACGAGATAATTTACTCGTAATTACGAGATCTTTTCTCGTAATAACGAGATCTTTTCTCGTAATTACGAGATCTTTTCTCGTAATAACGAGATAATTAACTCGTAATAACGAGATCTTTTCTCGTAATTACGAGATCTTTTCTCGTAATAACGAGATAATTAACTTGTAATTACGAGATCTTTTCTCGTAATAACGAGATCTTTTCTCGTAATTACGAGATCTTTTCTCGTAATAACGAGATAATTAACTCGTAATTACGAGATCTTTTCTCGTAATAACGAGATAATTAACTCGTAATAACGAGATCTTTCTCGTAATTACGAGATAAAAAATACTTTTTCATGTGGCACTATTCGTCTTTCGTAGGTTTCAGCTCGTAAAATTTCTCAAAGAAATGTGATAACTAACGATATAAATCGTGAACGCAATATTTGATTTCATTTAATTATTTATTCTCAATTATTCACAAACATCTTTATTAATAAACGACGTCTTTCATGGATACATGATCGGCACCACATGATTTTGACAGACTATAGGTGATCAGCACATTTAGTGTGGTACATAACCAAGTACGAGTAAATTTTTAATTCATATCTTTTAATATTTCTTTTGTTTAAAGTGCTAAAAGATAGCGATTTATCGTCACGGTATGCATCAAATCAAAAGAAAAAAGTTTATTGCACCGTCGTCGCGAGCGCTGGGCATGGTATACACAGGACGAGTAAACAAATGCCAATCATTTAATTTTTAACATCCAAACTGGGGCCTCGATTTAGTTGTTTAACAAGGGTTACACTGACCAGGTAAATTTGAAGGCGGTGCTTATTTTCTCTGTCTTAAAGGGACACGAGATTTTCGGTCGCACGGGGTGATTGAATTAACACGCAGACTGGCCGAATAAACACACAGATTGCAAAGTGAAACACATAAGGAAGAACGTTAACAAATAAGGAGTCACCAAAAATTGATTTTCGACACATAAATTTTCGATTTTTGCTCGCCAATTATTAAAAATTCAGCTCGACCACTGGGGGGGGGGGGGCGCGGAGCAGCACAGAGATGACTTTGTTTTTAAACTTCCTAGAACGCTTCGAAAATTAATTTAATTTTTTTACATGTAAACCCTGCTAAAATTTGGTACAACTCTTAAGAAAACTTATTTTACTTTCTACACTATTTATTTTTTGTGTTGGTCGAATATTAATTCTTACACCAGTATATATACATATATCCATGTGCATACTTTTTATATGACTCGTTAGCCAGGCAAAGTTTGAATATTGTCTTAAAAGTGTTAAAGTCTGTAAAAAGTCTAAGCAATAATTAACGGAAATGATCATGAGTAACTACAGTTGATTCATCGTCGGACCCCACGGGTTTTCCATCCGTTACATTGCTTGAAATCAGTGTAACGGATAGAAAACCCGTGGGTTTAGACGATGCAGTATATTAATCTTAAACACATATCAAGTTTACATATGCCGGTAAATATCTCGGAGTTCTTTTATTTATACAATCGGCCTTGCATATTTAGAATCGAATTGATAGATTACTTTTATTCAATTAATGAGAGGTTTTTATAAGATTTTTCGCCCTAACGTTTAAATCAACGCTAAATCAACTGAATAAGAGAGATAAATTCATTTTTCATCTAAAACCAATATAAATGAAATTTAAATAAACAAATAGTTTTGTGTTCGTACAAAATATCAATAAGCATACACGTGTGATAAGGTACATGTAGATGTCCCCTCGCGCGCGATCTTCTCGGCCATGTGCGAGCGTGCGAGGGATGATCATCATTTAAAGGGGTAATCTTTGTGGTTTTTTGTAGTTGATCTAAAACATTATTAGTACAGTTCTTAGAACATTTTATACTTACAAACCCACCATTGATTTATGTCTGACGATGTTTTGTATTAGGAATAATATCGGATTTTATAATTTTCAGAATGACTTCTTAATTTACATTTTAAATATAAAACATTAATAACTTAAAATTAAATCAGTTCCTGTATTTGCGGCTATATAAACTCAAAACAAGTACATGAAAGACGCGAATCTGGTGTATTAGATAACCGCTGACCGCTTGGTAGTGCACCTGCGGCCGATCTCCTCGGCCGCGGGCGAGGAATAGGTTACGTAAAGTTACAACACACACAGCTCAAAACCCAGGAAGATTTGAAATGTTTGCAGTATAATAATGACTAAGATCTACCAAATAGAAGTTATTATTTTTTCTTTACTTAAAACCCACAATTAATCTATGCCTGATCTTACTTCCGATTGAGAATGACATTTCTTTTATTAATTAACAGAACGTTTTCTTAATTGACACTCTATCAGTTAATTCAATTTGAGATGAATAAACGTCTATGTGTGATCAAAATTAAAACAATTCTTGTTTTCGGCTAAATGAACTCATAAATTGAGAGACGTGACTCCGGTGTATTAGATAACCGCTGACCGCTAGGTAGTCCAGCCGCGACCATGGCTACCGACTTTCTCGGCCGCAAGCGAGGGATAGCTTACGTAATGGTTCACACACACACAGCTCTGATTCCAGATATATTTTAAATGCACGCAGCATGATAACTAAAATGTATCACATAGATTTATTTTTTTCCGGTAGTTTGTGTGATTTACTAGAAAAGAAAAAGAATGTTTATATTTTCTGTTTCTCGTATTTTAGGATTGTGCAGAATTTACGAAGATGACTTAAACTCCTCACATAAAAGCATGTATCCTAAAAAAATTATTTTTTTCTTATGAATTAAAGCCTCCTTTTTAAACAGGCATACTGTCTGTCGTAACTTAATGTCAGTTGTACGCACAATGAATTTCGTTAACTTGGCAAATAAACACAGGTACATGTTAAAATGTAAAGCTTTTTACACTCATACTACACAACTCACCAACAAAATAACATTGTAACGACATTTATAGGATCCCAACAAACAACTTTTCCAGCGACAGCTATATCAAAATCCTAGCCGTTTTTTAGTTATTTAGCAAAAACTTTCAAGGGCCCTTGGCCCTTAATTTAAGGGGCCAGCCCTTTTTTATTGGTGTCAAATGAAAGTCCTTGACATTCTGCACAACTTTTATTCTACATGTCTTAACAAAATGTTTTTTGTTTAAAAGATACAAAGGAAAATATGTCTAAATTTTCGCACTTTTTGGAACCCTGTTTTTTGACCCCCTACCTTTTTCTAAATAAAGAAAGTAATCCAAAAACAAAATCCGATGTGCAAAACTTCAATGTCTCTGTTATGCAAATTCGTTGGATTCCCATTCCCTGCTATCATAGTCTCGGAGCCTTTGTCTGGAAACGAAAGGCCCTAAATTTTTTAAAAAGGGGAATAACTCGTTAACGAAAGAGGATTTTTAAAATTTATGAAATGGTTTAGATAGTGTTTTGTAAAGTCTATAAGCCCTGAAAATTTGAGCAAAAACCGTTCAGAAATGAGCAAGATATGAAGCCTCAAAGTTCGCGTCTAGGAAGAAAAAAAAAAAGAAAAACTAGAGCAAAGCTCGTTGCAAAGCAACGAGTGGGTCTTCCGTTAATGTCGAAAGATAAGCTAGAAGTTCCTGTAAGAAGTACAACTCTAAAACCAATACTAAGAGTAACTTAAACAAAAAGATAAAAAATCGAGTAATTGTTTGTACGACTTAACAAAATCCGAATGATTTAAGTACGAATTAACAAAAGCATTAACGATTTCAAGAATGATTTGACAAAAAAAATCCGAATGTGTTTAAGTACGACTTAATAACTATCGAATTATTTTAGGTACGAGTTAATTTCACTTTGAACTTAACACTATTTTTTTAAACCAAGAACACGGAATCAAAATTTCCGGAAAAATCTATTTTTAAACCCCGATATCTCTGTAATACATCGTCCGATTTTAAAACGGATTTTAGTGTTAGATTCAGCCTAATTAGCTCTACAAATCACGTGTACGTTTTCAATTTGATAAAAAAATTCAAATGTTAAAAAAAAAATTGATTCACTTCCGGTTTCGACCGGAAGTGACGAATTTTCATTTCCTTATTACAGAGGTAAAATAACAATTGTATAAGCTAGGAAAATTTCAGCCTCTATCTTAAACATTTTTGAGAAACGCCGCAGACAAAATGACTTTTTCAAATTTTTTAAAATGACGTAACGTAAAAACGAAAGTGACTTTGATGTGGAAACTTTGAGATCTTTGAGGCATTATAAAGTCACAAAACCTCGAAAAGTTTCATTGAAGTCGGTTGAAAAGTTTTTGAGTTACGAAGCCCCTTAAACTCCTTAACTGGGCCATCAACAAAAAACTTTTAGAAAGCATTTTGTTTAAAACATTATTCTGAGCAACTTTTTCTCTACACTGCTTTTCAAAGGGTTGACCTTCCGTACTGTGTGCTTGTTGCACCATCACATGTCAGAAACTTACCGATGTATAATTTACTTTATTACACCTTTGTGAATATTTTCTATGTAAAATTACAATGAATTAACATGCTATTCTATCTAACCGTGAAATAGTTTCTGTGCTATCTGCCCATGGTAATAGTCATCGAAACTATTCACCGGCTACATTCCAATTCCCTCTATTTTAAACTTGGAACACCTCTAATGTAATCCGATCGCTGCATTAAATTCAGTTATCCGATCACTACATTAAATTCAAAGTCCGATAACTCTTATTTGTTTATCATAAAAAAATTCTGCATCGCCGACAAATAAAGTTTTCTTTGGTATAATAAAATACCTATTTACTCAAAGCCAGTAAATAGGTATACAATGTCCCATCCACCTACATTTCGAGTTATATAATCACCCATTTGTAACTTGCAATTTCACTGTGTACAGTCAACACAACAGTCATAGTCACAAGTTTCACAATTTATGCTTCTCATGTACATGTACTTAACATTAGGGACCTTCATATTGCATACCAATTCCAACAAGACACATCCCTCTAACTAATGATAATCATCAAAATTCATGTCATGAATCTTAGCAACACTCATAAGCCTTCAAGTACAGCAACTCTCAATTTTACAAAAATATTAACGGGTACTTTATCCGAAACTGTCCCTTGCTACTTTTAACTTAGTACACTAACATTTTATGAAAAGATGTTTTGTCTTAGAATTAGAAAGCTAATGCAATTCTGAGAAAAAGTATACCACATATTGCCAATTCCATTGAGGTTTAAGAAAAATATGGCCATTTAAGTGAACCCACCATTTCCACTTTCCTCTATTCAACACAGATTCATAGGGTTCTCCATAGTAAAACATCTTTACCTGACCTTTCAGAGGTCAATAGTTGTTCAACCTTCTTTAATAAGAAACCTTATTCAATATAACATACATCTACATGATATTTTCATGATAAAAGCATCATATCACTTAGAAATGCCCTTACATGTATACCATTCCCCTATCTTTTGGAAATACAGACATGTCGGCCCAACGACACCTCGGCCCTACGACACCTCGGCCCCAGGACACCTCGGCCAAGACGGGTCGGCCCAAGATTTGAGACACCTCGGCTCACTTAAAAGACATCTCGGCTCAAGCAAATTTGATCAGAAATATTTAGCTAAATTGAAATTGAAAGACACAAACCGTAGTTACGCACCTGTGGTCTGTGGTCAGCTTGATGCACGTCAGCTACCGTAGATTTAGTACTTTTTAAGTAGCACGAAATTAAAGAATGTTCATACGAAATGAAAATTAATTGATGAAGCTGCATTATTATAACTACATAAATGAATAGATACAGTAATTATCTGCCAATGTTTTTTTTAAATTTAAACATTTTTAACCGAAATTTTCATTGGGCCGAGGTGTCTTTTACATGGGCCGAGGTGTCAATAGATTTGGGCCGACCCGTCTGGGCCGAGGTGTCAACTGCCCTGGGCCGAGGTGTCGTTGGGTCGAGACGTCTGTACCCCATCTTTTGATTTTCATTAACAGTCATTGTTTGAAATCTTTAACCTTATTTTATGAAACTTGAGGCAATTTCTTTGAGTCATTTCTCACACATATTTGAAAACAATCATCAATGATACTAAAATTTAATCTTTTTTTGTTTATTGAATGATTTGTTTTAATTAACAAATAGACATGCTGCCCTGCATGCGATTTCTTGTTTCCATGAAAAAGAGTAAGCTAACAATCATATACATTCATATTTAGTGAATATCTAATCTATTCTGGTTTCTTGTCTCCTTAACCATGCTTAAACAGTAAGACCTTAAAGTTATACATCTGCCTTAAATTAAAATTAAATTCAAACACAGAACTCACGGAGGAGAATTCCATGAAAAAGGTTCAAATTTTACATGTTTTCCTACATTTTTTTTTGCATATATACAGTAAAAAGGTTATAATATGTTTTTTCTTTTTATTTCAAAAGTAATTATCATAGCAGATGTTATATCAAGGTCAAATGTACATTTACATATCCTACATGTAATCTTAATGGTAACAACTGAAAAGGGGGGAGGGTGATTTTTCAATTATGTAAACACATCTAAATATTATTATTAAATACAAAATAAAGGAAACTTAATTGCATACTTTTATTGAAAAACAAGATTTCACAACTAACAATTGTAAATTTCTTTAAACAGCCTAAATTTTGTTTTTCATAAGTTCTAATCAAACACAAACCACAACAAGGCATGATGCTTTCTTAAAGTTCCATTATTGTTTATGCATTATCCGATTCAATTTGAATTACCGGTAAATAGTTTGTAGAACACAAGGAATATGCATGTGGGTAGAGGTGACAGGTTAACCTCAAGAGCTGAAACCACAAGAATCAACAGGTAAAAGCCTAGTGGCCGCCATGTGGTAACAAGAGTCCGTTTTGAGCTGAAATAAAAAAACAATCTATCAGCTGTGTTAACATACATGTACTACAAGCTTAGCTTTTTAAAAAGCTAAGAAAGTCAGCCAGCGGAATTTTAATTCTTAGGTCAAAAGTGAATACACAATCTATTAAAATACAAGATAAATATTTCCAAAACAATAATAATACCGCGTACACATTTAGTTTGCACCCTTATTTTTATGGCTGTACCTGTAGGTGAGGAGATAAGCGTGTAGCGGTGTACATGCAATGTATGACTGCATACCTACTTAATACTTAAAGTTGTAATTTGCAAACATAGCTCTCTGAATTTCATGGTCTCGTTGCAAACCACTACGAATATATTTACTTTCCAATCTCACTAAAAGAGTCAGGAAGATATACGCAGACTCCGGACTGTGACTGCAGACGATTCCCATTGACAGTTTTCCGATGCGCAGTTTGACCTAGAAACTGACCAGTTTCATAACTTCTTCGAATTTCTCTACCACAAACTGTCTAATTCCTTCCCAGAATTCCAATTTACGCAAGCGCAATTAAAGTTTCAACCTAACTTATAGCTGTGTTTACATTAACATATGCTGGTATTTCTGGAAAAAATACACTGGCCATATAGTGTAATAAGTATTCTGTACGTGTATATTGTTTATATTTAGTCTACTGATAAGCTGTACAGCTTAAAGTTAATAAAGAACTGAACTGAACTGTATGACATATCCCAATGCATGACATTAACATTTAGGCACTTCAAAAACAAACATTTGCATATTGAGTCATAATATATTAAGATTAATTTCCCCCCCCCTTTTTTTAGGTATAGACATATCAAATTAAGAGAGAGAGAGAGAGAGAGAGAGAGAGAGAGAGAGAGAGAGTTTTACTCATTGTGCAACAGTTAATATTTCAATTCATAAACTACAAAGGAATATTACCCATCCAAACAGCGTCAAAGTATAAGCTTCTGCTATACCATGTTTTATCAATTCTACTGGGTTTTTCTTTTGCGAATAAATTTAGTGAGGTTTTTTTTTCTTATTAATATCATGTTTTAAAAACAATACTATGTATAATGCGCATAAAATTCCATGAACAATTTTACAAAGCTTTGGATTTTGGTTGCACATTAAAAAAATTTAGTTGCTCGCTGATGCTTTGCCAAGATTAAAAGCACGAGAGAGAGAGAGAGAGAGAGAGAGAGAGAGAGAGAGATCTGAGGCACATGCAGTAAGAATTATTACATATATTTGTCTTACTTTAAAAATTGTTTACATACAATGTAGATGTAATATGCATGTAAAATTTACCTAAAATGATTGAATATGTATAAAAGATATATAGAATATCACACTATTGTTTTGATCTCGGCCCTGGTATCAGCCCAAGCCCGAAGGGCGCGGGCCGATATCATCCGAGGGCTGATACCAGGGAAAAGATCAAAACAATAGTGTGAGGTTGTTTAAATCATATACCTAAAATCAAAGACTTTTATTCAAATTCAAATAATGAATATAATTTATCTATGAGGAAGGTATAGATTTTTTCGTTCATTTGTTAAATCTTTTTATATGAGTTAAGAACTGTAAGAGACGAGTTGTCGGACTTTGTTGACAAACCATTGTCGTTTGAAATACAGTAGAAGGGAGTATATCATCTGAAGCACTATTTTCTAGAATTCAGAATTATTGAGAGAGAAACTTCCATCCTACGCAACTTTGTAATGAGTCAAATTCTTTCACTTGGATTTCGTAAGTTTCCGCAACTTTCCTGTCAGATTCCATTCATAAAAATTCTAAATACACAACCGCTGTGTAGGTTACCTCCCCTTACTTAGATACATATCACTCTTTGGCGCTATTTTTGAATTATTATTTTTCAATTTTCAGCAATAAATAAAAATATTCAGACGTGCAAGGTGATGATTTGTATTATTCATTTGTTATTCTATCGTTATTTCACAAAATAGTCTTAATTAAATGCAGAGATATTTGGAAAAAACGAATTTAAATTTGAGGGCAATACACCCCCTTGACGACGGGCTGAGACAGAGATATATCAGCCCCGAAGGCGATACAGCCCTAGCTTTTGGTTGCTGTCTTACCCAGTCCAAAACACGTGTATCAGGGCTGATACACTACTAGGTATATGATATAAACTAATCTCAAACAAATTACAATGGTTCTGTGAAATTATTAAATCCTGAGAAGACTGTTTTACGGATATCAGGGAACATTAACCTAAAATCTGAGCTTGATATAATATGAAGTTCTTTTCATCTTGCACTCTGTTTTACATGCTCTTTCACGAGCGATAACCATATATAACAGAGAGCCAGACGAAAGGTCTAATTTTAATTAGATTGAATATTTACCATGTAAAATATATTTATTTAATTAAGCACAAGTCTGTCTGAGTTTTTAAATTTATAAATTAAGTGAAAGGCGATATGGTAAAGATCTGCTATATTCAAATATTAAAGGTAAAGTTATCATCATGCAAACATGCACTCTAATTACAACATTCTACTCTTGTGTACCTTGGGACCACCACCCCTTTAATTGCACTGTTTTACAGTGTATGGTGTGTTGTTCAATAAACAATAAGACATACATAAACATAGCAAAATAATAAATAGAAATTCAAAAGAGTGATGTGCAAAACATACACGTGAAAAAACAAAGAACAGAAAATATTCAGATATTCCACCCGCTTTTATATTGTGACGCACGTCATAAGCGGAGGTTAGAGTCAGAGGAATCTCGGATTAGATTGAAAAGAACAAATACTTTGAAAAGAAAAAGTCAACACGACATATCCTGTATTGAAACATACCTTTATAATCTCTCATACGATAGTTGAGCTGAATTTTCCACTATCGACGTCTTGCAGGCCATGCTTCTTTAAAAAATGTTGACACACCGCTATCAGCTGTTGTTCGCAGTCAAAACATGGCGAGTTGACATGGTGAATCGTGCGATAATTATTTCGATTAAAACTAATAAGTTTGTGTTTAATATGCAGAGCACAGATTAACATCCATTACATTAATGCATTTATTTTTCAAGCAAATAATTGCAATAAATATATATTCATATTTGAAATCTTTACAAACTCTATATTCAGTGATCCAATCTACACTGTGCAATGGAAGTACATTGCACGTGTTGTTCTATTATTCAACAACTGAAAGATCTGCGACGATTAGGTTAGGCTTAATATTGCGATTTGAATAACACTTTTACCAAATTTCAGAAAAGACTTTCGATCGCTTTTCGCTATTATAATCGGGACCTGTGTTTTCTTTTGTTTTTGTTATGATTCCTGTTGACAAAATTTTCTCTTTTTCCAAACAAAGTTTACACATTCAACGTAATTAATTATCAATCGAATTAACAAAATCGTTTCAATAAACACTCTGATTATGACCTGTACGAATTGTTTTCAGCAGGAGTTATTTTCAGTGTAAATTTTGCACTATTTTCTAAATCTTGACTGCGGTATCAAAATATCCGGAAAAATCAATATTTAAACCCCGATATCTCTGCAATGCATCACCCGATTTTAAAAGGAATTACAGTTTCGTATTTAGCTTTGCAAACTCTACAATATGCATATAATTTTATGTTTTTTTATATAGTTTTATGACCAGTACGAATTGTTTTCAGTAGAAGTTACTTTCAGTTTGAATTTTGCACTATTTTCTTAATCTTGACTGCGGAATCAAAATTTCCGGAAAAATCAATATTTAAACCCCGATATCTCTGCAATGCATCGTCCGATTTTAAAACGAATTTCAGTTTTGTCTTTAGCTTCGCAAACTCTACAATATGCATATAATTTTAATATTTGCTCCAAAAAATGAAAATTTCGAAAATTTAAAATCACTTCCGGTTTCGACCGGAAGTGACGAAATACATATTTTTGTAAAAATGCCATAAGTAAATCGGTAGATTTACAATCATAGAAAATTTCAAGTCTTTATAAAGAACCGTTTAAGAGAAAAGTCGTGGACAAAATCAGTTTTTGAAAAATTTTAAAATGACGTAATTAAAAAACGGAAGCGATTTAATGACTGAAAGTTTAATAGCTTCAAGGGACAAGAATTTCACATAATCCCTGAAAATTTCATGCAAATCGGTTGAATAGTTGTTGAGATATAAGGCAAAAAAGAAGTCAGAAGAAAAAAGAAAAAGAATAATAATAATAAAAAAAAACAATAGAATAACAAGAGGGTCTTCCGTTGGAAACGGAAGACCCTAATAAGAATAATCTTAATCTGCACAATAATATAAAGGTCTTCCGTTGGAAACGGAAGACCTTAATAAGAAGCGTTAACGTGACGTTGCGATACGTTTCCGGTTGCGCCGGGTCACTGGGCGAAGGCAAGTTGGTCAGCTTACCAGGAATGATTCATTCATGCCATGGACTAGAAATTTTTCACATTGAGAAACTCTATCCTGGTTTACGTATTGGCGAAATTTCAAGGATTTATCTTTTTTACCAAGGGAATAAGAGTAAATGTCTCAATAATTTCCGAACAGCCCTCGTATGTATAAAATTTACCATATTATGGAAAGAAATATTACCAAATGCTTGTTTACAGGTATGTTATCAAATAATTACAAAATTATCGAGTTCCAAAGAATAGATTGAATATAATAACTGAGTGGAATTCTTAACCCTTAAAAACAAGACATTTTCCTCTAATTCATTTCCTTTAAAAATGGTTTACACAACTCAAAACACTTTTTCCAACCTTTTTCCCCATGGCGAACGTTATTGGAATGTAAGACAAACCTGGCATAAAGAGGTTGGATGATCAACAAATTAACCATCCGATCCACCTAAAATTTGAAGATATGAATTGCTTAGAAAATTGCTTAGAAAATTCTAAATATCCTATAGTAATATCGTTTTTTCTATGGGTAATTTTTTTTCAAAGCATGCACCTTAAATAATCCCACCTTGTCAATGGCATGATGCATGATGATTCGGCACGGTGGTTTTTTTTTATATGTTTGCCATGAGAGAACATGATTTCTACTTTTACACAGTTTTGCTATATATGGCACATAAACGATCATACATTTTTTTTTAAATACATGTATAAGAAATCGTAAGAAAATCGTTTCTTTTAGTAACGTATTGTATCAAAAATGAAAAAATAAATAAAATATAAAGTAAATTGTATGCGCACCAGTAAATCATTTCCTTTACATTTTACAGTGCTACACTAATCACAGGATTAAACTCTGTCATTCAGTCGACTGAAAGGAATTCGAAGTCGAAAGGTCTGGATAGTCGACTAAATAACATAGCTCTGCCATATAGTAAACTTTAAGTTATCTTGGTAGATTGGTAGAGATTCATCCCGTGAATACTAACTCAGGTATATAAGCAGTATATCATCGTCGTTTTACTTTCATAATAAATCAGATGTTGATTTTTAGACAGTGCAGAAAATGAATGAAACGAATAGTGGCAACGAACAATAAATATCACTGTGATATTGATATTGAGGGTAAGGTTCAAATGAATCAATTATGCTCACCAAAAATTATGTTCCAACATCATTTTGCATAACTATTTATTATACCGCAAAAAATTTGTAATATCTTTTTCGTACTACATTTATTTGTATCACTTATCTGTTGCTAATATTAAACTTAAATATACATGTAATTGCAAATCCTTTTTAACCTTGTTACTTGTGGAGAGGACTTATAATGGCACTGCCTGTTGTCCCATCCCTATACGTACGTATTTTGATGCATAAATATTGTTTAAATAAAAACAAATTGCATAACTACTCTAATGAATTTGATCATTTGTGTTTCATTTCAAAAATAGATAAGTAAACACACATGGGACTGACAAAACTGAACTTTCTCGTTATAATATTTACAGATATCATAAGCTTTCCAATGGACTAAAAATTACGAAATTATTCGTTTTCAAATGAATTCTGATTGACATACGTCTGTGCCTCAGTAAGGTAAACAACTCCTTTTAAATTATGTTATTACAATGTATATGAATGTCAACAGTTGTCGTTCCCTTCTGTTCCCTTCTGTATCATTCAACATTGCGCTCTAGGCATTGAACGGTTAAATTCAAACATTTTTTTCACACCAACTGCACTGAGGACAAATGAATTAAGAGTATATATACGCATCTCTGCTACAGAATCATAAAATAGTCTTGGACTGAACGGTGGTATTTAACAAAGATTCAGACACGAAGCATCGGGAAGAGGGGGCTGCCCCCCTCCCTTATTGCAAAATACATGTCTAAATTTACCTATAGAAAAACAAATTTGAAGGAGGTGCCCTTCTCCACTTTTTTGGGAGCATGCAAAAATTTTAGGGAAATAAGCAAAATCATTAATTGTAGAGCATACAAGTTATAGGTATTACCCCTGCCTCTTCGGATTAAGATTTTAGAGATTGGAATTGTTATGCATGTCAAGGTTTTAGATAAGTCGGCCCCTTTCAAAAACGATGCTACGTGCCTGAGATTGTTGGCAAAATGTTGTTCTAAACACGCAAAAAATAAATAAATAAATCTATATATAAGTGTAATATTATTTAATATATATTTAATATTTATTTATATTTATTTTTAAATAATATAACATAATTTTATATTTTTTAGCCAAATGTTCTGAGCTCGTTCAGTCTAAATTTGTATTTTTCTATACGTCTCAATAAATAAAGATTATCTGGTCAAGTTCAACAACGTAATAATTCCTTTTAATTGATTCTCTCACTCTTTTATATTAATAGTCAATCATCACTGGATACTGCAATAACTGCGATATTTGTAAAGCTAGTGATGTATCCATTATGTGGTTTGAGAACTTTAACGCTAGCCCAGTTCAATACTGATTTTTTTTGCCAACATAGATACATCAACATATCTCCTCCAGCCTGATATCAGATTGCAGTAGGTAGGTTGTGTCTGGCTATTACAATGTACATAACCTAAAATGATATATTTTGATACTATTTAAGTATTACAGGTCTTGCAAGCAAAGCAGATAACACGAACTAGAATTAAAGCTAACACAAACTGAAATAAGTTCCATACTCAGATTGCAATATTTTCTCGGCTAATAAAATGTATACTGTACATAAGTCATTTTGTTTGCTTTTCTTTTATATTTATATTTTGTTTGGTTTTGTTTTATATTTATTGTTTATAGAAAAAAAGAGAGTAAGTAAGCGAAAGGAGTTTGACAGGGGAAAACAGCATTATCAATATGAAAAATACTATGGGAAAAAATGTGGAAATCACCTATTTTACAGTAATATTTTTGTTTTTCTTTTTTAATCTTTATAAAAGAAATCACAGGGAAGTATCTTTTGCCATAGAACATCATTTAATTACATGTATCTGCATGCATATAACATGCAAGTAAACAAACAAGGCAAAACGGGGGAGAGTTTTGATGTTATACCGGTATGTATAATTATACGTGCCAAATGGTTTGCCCATAATTATTTAGGCAATTAATAAAGAAATAAAGTACTTGTAATTCAGAACAGTTTATTTACTAATTTCTGTAAGAAGCTATGTAAAATTTATGATTATTCACATTATATATATATATATATAATTCGTATCGTACCTAAATCTTTAGGTATTAAGTCTAACAAATATGAAATTTATCTAAGGTAAAGATAAAATTATTTTGTTATATAAATCAACCGACAATCCAGTCTACAGGGTACTTCTCTGTTGTTGCCGGAAGTGACATGTGCTCTCCTACCTTCCACCATATAACTCGTTGATTCCCATCTGTTGACGTCAAAGTAAATTTCCAGTATGGTGGAGTCTTAAACCGCCTTGGAATGCCACCACTTCCGTTTGCATCACTGATGTATCTAATTGATTGGGCCGCAACTTCAGATTTTTCTATTGCTATATTATCTGCCTCAATTATGCTGAAAGAATCCACTGCCTCCTGGACTACTAACCGAAGCTGGGATCCAGCTTGTAAAGCAGTTATCAAGTCAGCTTTAGATCCATGTGTAACAGAGCCAGTGCTGGAAGTAGAGAGTACATTTGACCATGGCCTTGTCTCAATAAACCACGAGATTGCCTGTTTTTCTGCAGAGTTTCCTCTGTTCTGGGTGCTTCCAATATTATATGTCACTGTCTCAACATCACCCGTTGTGGAAACAATTTGCCAAAACCAATAAACATTGGTTTGGAAATCAAAAATTGAACTTTTTGATAAATGACCTAAAAGTTGAGCAGAAACATGCCCATTTCTTACATAAAGATTGTCTGGTTCTACAACGTACGAACCTATTTTGACTCTGACTCTTTTGCCTGCTAAAACAGCTCCAACAAGCAAGTCTAAAGAACCATCTGTTTCGTGTCCAAACCTATTGTGACTGTAGGCTAGTGTCCAGCAATCGTCCACAAACCACTCCATTGGGGTATTCATGCTGCTTTTTCCTCGACTAGTGTGCTCTCCAACATTCCATCGAGACATCTCCAATCGGCCAGTAGTTGACCATATTGTTGCCCACCAGTAAACGTTTGACTGGAACTCTGCATGATTATTAACAGTACTTTGACTGACGTGCCATGGGTACTGTCCAGCTACAGATAAACCATCATCGGATACAGCAATATTTGTGAAGCTAGTGATGTATCCATCTTGTGGATTAAGAACCTTAACGCTAGCGCCGTTCAGTACCGAGTTTACTAATAGAGATATATCACCACATTTCCTCCAGCCAGACGCCAGATTGCAGTAGACGGGCTTTGTCTGGCAATTACGTGATCTACAAATAATAGAATATAAAATATTTTTATCAGCGATAGAATTATATGATAAGTCAGTAAAAATTAGCTGTGCGTTTTCGCGAATTGAGGTCAAGATATAGTAAATGATTTTAGAGTGTCATTTTGGTGCTAGAACTAATATGACGTCATAATTGATTTGATATTTCCTGTACTTTATGACAATAAGAGAATTTTATAGAAAATGACACGTTTCTGTTGACATTCCATTGGAAATCCTGTAAAAAGTATTCCCGATACCTATGTTCAATTAAATATCATTTTAAAGAATAGGTCCAGAACATTTTACATTCCCTTTTTAGAGAGACTGTAGGCATTATAAATATATTTCAATTGTCAAAAACGGAAAAAGTTTAAGATTTGTAGCTGGTTTGCTTCATATTTCATTGAAAATGACAGTTTATAACACCACTTTTCACTGTGTTCATCTTAAAATTAAGCCCCGGTACACCTTATAAAATCAAACTATTGCAATGAAGCATCATTGAAAGAATTCATACCTCAAATTTCAGAAATCTGTAGGCTCCTTTCATTTACTAGATCTTGACTTTAAGTTAAAGAAATTGCCATGAAATAAGATGCATCAAATTTGAAAACTAAAATTAAAGATAAATGATACAGATTTAAACGTAAATCTTAAAAATAAAGTGTAAATTTTCCAGATTGGAGCGTAATTTTACCCATTTAATGTAAATTTTAAAGATTAAATGAACATGTAGTATTTACATATTAAAGTGTAAAATGTAAACTCTACATGTAAGCTGTAGTATTAAAACTTTTAAGAGAATGTAGAAAATGTTATACATTGAAGAGTAAAATTTGTATATAAAATTGTGGAAAACAAAACATTGAAAGAGTGGCAATGGAATTCACACGCTTCCGTAGTATTTTAGTTACCTTGCAAACCAGATTATATCATACGTCGTTTTTGTTTGCCCTCTATCAGTGTGTGCACCAACAGACCACCTGGACATATGCACGTGACCTGATGTACAGACGTTTAAGAAAAACCAGTAGGCGTCACTTTGGAAATTGTTGTATCCATATTTACTGATGTGAAAAAGTGCTTGCACACATATATTTTCGTTTCCAGTCAGAATGGCCGATTGTATGGAGGTGAAATATAAACCATTGTCTAGAGAAAATCTGATATCATCTCCGGCCATCAAATGATTCACTAGATCACGTTTACTTCCGCTTTTCTCTTTCCCATCTTTTCCGGTTTTAACGATTGTTTTCCATTTTTCATTACATCCTAAAAAAAACCAAAACACAAGATATCAATTGAATGCAATAATAAGACATCGCTTTCAAATGGAAGTTATGTTCATTTATTTACACGTACAGTTCAGATGTGACACTCGACACTCCCCCCCCCCCCCACACCCATTTTTATTCAGAATTACAAAAATTCGATTTTTTAAAATAATTTTTTTTTATATTATTATTATTATTATTATTTTATTTTTAAACACAAAATTCCAACATATAATTATTCTCATATAAAAGTGTCATTTAAAGACATTTATTTATTAAAGTCCAAATTACTAATTTAAATATATGTTTAACAAGGCCGGAAGGTCAACACATTATAAATTTTTAATATAATTTGTTATAAACCTTTTTTTTTACATATGTAGTAAAGAAAATGTACATTTATACTAGATTTAAACTCAATCTAATTAAAATTAGATCCTTCAAGCTCCCGTAGTTGATATGTCACACAGCGACATATCAAATACGGGAGCGTGAAGGATCTAATTTTAATTAGATTGGATTTAAATTTTGAATATGTTTGCCATATCTTTACACAGAGACCCCTTCTCCAAGAGATTTAAAATTTAAAAAATAATATAGTATTGTTGTTCATTATTTAGTCAAAAGAACTCTTAAATTTTACGTTAAAAATAAAGCTTGGTATAGATACTGAACAGGCACAGCGAGAAGTTCTTTATATTATAAATTATTGCAAATTAAGACTTACCTGATAAAACATTTTCAACCAGAAAAAGCACAGTAAAGAATATATTTGCGAGGCGAGCCATTCTATGAGAATGAATTTTCAACTGCTAATTCTTACTATATCTGTTTGGCGGATAGCTTTAGAAATTGTTTATTTAGTAGTTAGAGAAAATGTTATAGTATAATGTTGTGTACAATACTCATGCGGTACAAAAAAAAATCGTCAACTGATTTTACACATAAATGTACTTGCATGTAGTTTAATTTTAATTTTTAAAATTAAAAAAAAAGCTGTTACCAGCTGTGGCAACAGACTAAGGATCACTTAACACACTAATGACACTTGTAATGCGTGTCAGACTATTCTGAGTTGGTCAAATTTCAGACATTTGCATTAAAAAATTAACTTAATATACACATATGCTGCTTGTTTATTATCGCCGTTCACCATAGCCTCTCTCATCTTAGGATAGATGCACCGGACAATATAACACAAAAAAAAACACCAAAAAAACCAAAAACAAAAAAAAACATAATTATCATGCAATCTAATTAAAATTAGATCCTTCACGCTCCCGTATTTGATATGTCGCTGTCTAATTTTAATTAGATTGAATTATCATGTATAGTTGGTTATTTTTAATTTAGATTATTTCTTTTCTTTTTAAAGGATAAAAGTACTAAATGTTATAACGATGTGCAAGTATTGAAGGGTATTTCTAAACGCAGACATTTGAAATTTTATTCAAAACAATTCATGACAGTCGAGAGCATCCAAAGACTTCTGTCTTGATTTTTATGTACGAATTCATAAAGTGTATTTTATGGCAAAATATTGTACAGTTTGAAAAATTCAAACAAATAAGATACATATCTTTACAATATAATATTTTTTTTTACTTAATCTATAATCAACTGATATTGTAAAATGTTCTAAACAACCTTAAAAAACATATCCTTTAATAATAATAAAGATAGTAACTACATGTATTACTGTGACTCTATCATTCGTCCATGAACGACTCTGTGGTTATTTGTACACTGATAAACATTCACCTTTATCCACAGTGACACATCTTTTACTAAACAAGTTTCGATAATTACAATATTGATATTTTTTTCTACCACCGAGTTAAAAATTAAAAAAAAGAAACTTTAGATACACAAAAAATAATGACGAACAAAAATGGATGCTTACCAAAAAAAAAAAATAAAGATTAATTTCGATAGATTAAACCATGCATTGCAGTGGTTCATTTCATGATATGTGTAAGTGTTCGTAATGGCTATTTATAAATATATAATACAAAAAAAGACATATATGGTGGCATAGTTCTGCCACCACTTGTCAGATAATTATGTCGACTTGTCAGATCTTTGTGTCGACTTGTGAGATATTATGATGACAAGTAAATGGCAGTTAGTGGCACTTACACGCTTTGACAACAAAATATCGAGTTTTTAGTCACTATGATTATTTTCCAACAAGCCAACATAAATATCTGACATGTGAACATAAATATCTGACAAGTCGACATAATTATCTGACAAGTGGTGGCAGATCTATGCCACCATAGAAATATGAGGAAATAGGTCAAATTGCACTGGTACAGAAGTTTAACATATGTCAGACTACTGTAAACCAACTATTATTCGCGACGACTATATTTCGCGATTTATCTGAGATGAACTGGTTTTCGGCGACTAATTTTCACGACCAAGCCTTATCCACACCTTCTTTTCATTACAACTATATGGTAAATACTGGTCCGCGGCGAGAAATATTCGCGATAATGAGGCTCTTGCGAACCTTGCGAAAATATTTCGCACGCGAACAAAAGTTAGTTTACAGTATATACAAGGCACAATTATTTGTCCGGTTTATGTCATAATTTAAAGGACAATTGGACAGGTACATTGTACCCGAGCGACTAGTCAAGACGTAGAATACTGTCCCATATAAAATTTACCTTTATATTGACTTAACGTACATCGTTTTTATCGCTTATTGTACACCAGGTACATTTGTAACTCGGATAAAGATTAAAAAATGTAGTTCTCAGTTGTCCGTTGATGTTATTATAAAATTTGCCTTGTTGTGTTGAGCAAGTAATCTCAAGGCATGTTTTCTATTAGATTGTTGTACTTTTGGTTTGTTTTTACGATTTATGTCTCCTCGTCATCGGCAGTGAAACCTGTACCTTACTTGGATGTGATACGGGACGCTGTGAAATTAGTAAATAACGCAAATCGATACCAAACAAACAATGACAAGTTTTTTGATACGCTTTCCTACTGGAGAGAGATCCCGGGAAGGTTGTTAAGTGGAAATGAAAACGCAGCCGTCCAATACAACGTGAGTGAGCAGTGTAGCTTGAGTCTGACCGCCCTACAGCTTGGTCTCACTCAGCGAGAAACATGGGCCTTACAAAGTAAGCTTATTATTATGATTTAAAGAATTTAATGATATTTGATTTGATTTATCAGTTCCTTAACCTGGAATCGGGTAGGGGTGGGTAGGGGTGAGTAGGGGATGGGATATACGTATACGTCTGCTCTATGTGGGTTTTTTTTCTTTATTTTCCCTTACAATATGTTATCATACGCTTCTATTTTGGAGGAGGAGAGAAGCGTTGACGTGATTGCTGGCTATTCTTAAAAAGTTACCAATATCTGTTTGGCAATACTTTAAAAAGTATGAACACATTCATCTTCTAATAAATAAATTGATGTTGTGGTCAAAGCCGGAAACCATCGGTTTGAAATACCATCTTAGGATTTCTATCTTAACATTAAAAAGGTATTTTGGGCATACATTTATTCATCTTGCTTTGTAACGCAAAAAGTTAAAGTGCATGAAAAACCTGAGTTATACATAATACATGTATTCCTTTGTATGTGCTCTTTTACACCAAGAAAAGACTTCTGACGATCGAGTAGTACCATGCGGATAGTTCGATATACGAGTAGCTTCATTTTTTGTCCTCACAATTTTGAGTTGAATATAATGATTTTAGTCGATAGACTGGGCACAAGTTCAAATTCTTAATTAAATCAACTTTTAAATGAACTTAAAACAATAAATAGACGTTAATATTTACACTTACACACGCTATTATGTCGTTTCAGTAATTGACGCCATAGCTAAACCTGAAGCCGGAGTCCTAGATGGTAGTTTTAAATGGCTTGGTTCTTACGATGAGTGTAAAAGAACAAGCTATCGCAACGAATCGAGAAATCTTAACATCAAGGGGAAATATTCTCTGCTTTCTATACCACTTGGGAACAGCACAAGTGCAGTATGTTTCACGTGTTTTCGCTTCAAATCATTACTGAACGTTAAAGGAACGTTTAAGAATTTAGCACAATATATTGTACATGTATGCATGAACGACAATGTTGGTTACATAGCAAGATATTTTTGGTTGATACAATCATGTAAGTGTTTTATTGATAAATCATACAGATAAGATATGCATTTATTATGGTGGCTCACTACACCATGAGATAGTTTCTTAGATATGCAGAAAATTACTTGATTATGATATACCGATATATCATGATGGATAAGAAGTACCTATAGCTCAAAAATTGCAATTTTGCATAAAATAGTTATATTTTCAAAATTTTAGTTAAGTAAATGTAAACAAAAGCCCAAGGTGGATTCGAACTCATGATATGTGGTTCACAAACCCGCTACGTTAACCACTGAACTATGGCAATATTCAATCCAATCGATTGATAAAAACGTTAACAATTTAACAAAACATTTAAATCGCCATCTTGTGACGTAGTATCTTAAGAAGGCTCGGTGGTCAACAAATTTAACCATCAGATCCACTTCATATTTCAAATATGATTTTTTTAAAGAAATAAACTATTCTTTATTAAGAAGAAATATTTATTTTAACTTAAACATTTGAATGTTGTCCTATATCTTTATATTATATAGAGCTCTTCTTTTTAATAAGAAGATCTATATAGTCTAAATATCACCAAGACCTCTTAGAAAGTATTAGTCTAGATAGAAGTCTAGGTGTAAGTCTAGGTGTAAGTCTAGGTGTAGTGAGGTACCTTGATATACTACTTTGTTCAGGTCTCTGGACCAGCGGTAGTATCTCTGGTTATCGGAGTATGTCTCCCTGATAGCTGTAGTCCGAGCGACATAACCGCCCTCGTCCACAACAGTAAGTTACTCAAGACAATACTTACATATAGTACATCTACATTGAATGTTTCTATGTATGGAAAACTGTTTACATATCTCTCTCTCTTTTCTTTCTCTCGCTCTCACTCTCACACACAAACACACAGTTAACAAGAGAGAGAGAGAGAGAGAGAGAGAGAGAGAGAGAGAGAGAGAGAGAGAGAGAGGGCATAATGATTTCATTTCAGATATTGGTAGGATACCTTTTGGAAACTTTTCCAGTTTAATCTTTTACGTTACCTCTGAGGAAGAAGACAAAACACTCACTTCAAATGCAGTCGTAGCAATGTAAATACACTGTGTATAATAATTGACTTGTTTTTAATCTAATATCCAAATGCACAGCCCTTCCTTACAGTCAAATAAATGAACATTTAGAAGTAAAAAATAGATTGAATGTAAAGTTTTGTTACTGCAACGCACAAGGTTCATATTAGCTTTAACATCACTTTATATACATGTATTAAAATAAATCATGATAGTTCTTTAGTGAGGTATATGCAAATAACATAACAAGGATTTTTTTTCAGTGTTATACTAAGCATATTGGTACTAGTCATTATCGTTGGTACGACTTATGACGTCATAGTTGTTCAGTGGTTGCGCAACGTTGGATCCGAATTGGAAAAACATGCACAAGATGAGACCATTCACTTACTGAACCCCAACTCAAAAGATGTTCATATGGAGTCAGAAAGTAAAAGAAATTATTATTTTTAACAAAGTCATTTGAAAAATCCTGGTTTTGGGGTGTTTTTTTTAAAACTTTTCTTTTTAAAAGAAAAAGAGAATCAACCTCATTACTCAACCACACATTGCCCAAGGGTTAATGTCTGTCTATTGTATTAAAGAGAAAATAGGCACTAGACAGAATGTGCAACGATGGTGTCCTATAATCGTACCTATATAATGTTGCATATAAAAACAATAATAGTAAATTCTTATTCTTTAGGTATTTTTGAGAAACTTCTTCTGTCCTTTTCTGTCTACTCCAATGCTAAAAAGATCCTGAGCACCCGGAAAACTTCGGAAACTTTGACTGCACTGAATGGGATTCGGTTCCTGAGCATTTCCTGGGTTGTTCTTGGTCACACGTATGCCTTTGTCTTATCAAGTATCAGTACGTAACGATTGTCGAATGTATAGTAAGCATGTTCTACACAGTTTTAAAATAATGGTTGGACTTTAACCGAGATTAAAAAAATACAATAGTATATGTCTTTTCTTACTTTTAGGCAATAATGGGTCCTTTCTTAACGAAATGTTGGGGAGAAGGAGTTTCCAAGTTATAGCTAATGCTTTGGTGGCCGTTGATTCTTTCTTTGCTCTTAGGTAATTAATACTTTAATTAATATTAAGTGTATTATGTCCGGAGAACTAGCCGGTATTTTAAAAAAAATCTATGCAAGAATGTTTACTGAATCAGTTTGAAGTTTAAATCTGACATGAAATAATAAGTAGTGACAAGAGCGACCAGAGTTATACATGTACGCAGTAATTGATAAGTCAAGAGAATCAAATTTATGGATTGATTGTCAACTTGATATGTTCCATATAAAATGATTGTTCCAATTTTACCAATGTTCTGAGTTGTGGGGCTATGATTTACATATCGATCACAGAAAAATTGCATTTTAAATTATGTAAACTTGTATTTAGTCTTAAGACGTCCACACCAAATTTTATTATCTATGGTGAACTTGCTAGATATCCAATGTGTGTAAATGTAAATATGAGAATGCTGATTTTTGGAGAAAATTGTTGAAAGGTAAAGAATCGAAGTTGTCATATATACTGTATAATTTCCAACATAGCCTAACACAACACAGCGATGATTACTTCAAATGGGTCAAATGTGTACATAATATTTTACATGAATGTGATCTAAGGTATGTCTGGTTAACGCATAACGTAGAAAATGAAAAATGGATTTTAAATGTTGTTGAGCAAACTTTGATTGATCAATTTCAACAAAAATGGGTCTCTGATTGTAACGCATCTAGTAAAGGATTGATGAATACCACTATATTATGATCTGTCCAGCCTTGAAAGAATACTAGTATAGGAAAATATACTTACCATTAATGTATTTTAGACGACCAAGTTCTTTAAAATGTTTTAAATTATTTTCATGTAAAAAATAGCTCTTATTAATAATCTAAGTAAATTTATCAGTATTATAAATAAGAGGGCCAGCTCTCCAGCTGCAGGTTAATGTGTATATACAGTATACACTCGTGCTTTTTCTATGATTTTGTTTCTATTGTACATTTTCTCCATGTTGTTTTAACAATTTGAGAACAAATGAATTGAAATTTTCAAGAAAGTTAGGGTCGAATGCTTTCCGATCGAGACAGTCAGGTTGCAATGACTTTTAAATGCATGAATTACACTTAGTAGTAATATGTTTGGAAAAAAAAATAAGATAAAAGAAATTACGATCAATAAAAAGGGGGGTACATTCTTTGAAAAAATGCCAAGGAATCCGCATTATCTTGCACAGATAGTGCTCTTTTACTTTGTGTGCACATCGAACACGTGTGTCGTGCATACAGAGTGCATAACGTCTACATCCTATTGTAGACTCCGGCCGAACTACATACAACATAGAAAGTAACAATTTGTTGTCGTTTTTATCAGTTTCTATTAAAATCCTCCGTCCATCCTGTCACTGATCTACAGCAATGTTTAGTTTGCGTATGTGCGATGATACATGTGTAACAACACGACACAGGGAATCGGTAATGATCAAGGATTTTTAAAAATGTGTGCCTGGATTTCATTCTGTTTTGTTTCGTCTTTGGTTGGATATTCAGTGCAGATATTATTATATTTTTTTTATCAAAACTGACAAATCTATATAGCCCGACTGGCCATAATGACACATTGCAACTGAAAGCAGCACAGCATGGTCTTTTCTCCTCAAAGACTTGCCCAAATCATCACGATTAGGGGTCACTATAAAATTTCATTCTATTTTTTTTTTGTCTTTAGTTGGATTACGATAAAAAAAAAAATCGTGTTGATCGTTATGAAACTTTTCACAGTTTTTTTACATATAAATTCTATTGCAGTGGATTTCTTCTAGCATACTTGACCTTAAAAGAAATGGACAAAAGAAATGGGAAATTGAAATGGGCTTTGTTTTATTTCCATCGATTTTGGAGGTATGAATTCTAACAAAAAATCAATTAATAATCATTTTACCAAATTATCAGATAGAAATGAACATTTGTGTTTTGCACAGCTCTTTCAAAATAAATACGGATATTGTTTTGTTTCTTTCTTTCTCTCGACAAGGTTGACCCCCGCCTATATGCTGGTTCTGATGACAGAGGCGACACTGTCGCCGTATTTTGCCGATGGACCAGTATACCCGCCACAGGGATTTGAAGTGGATTATTGTGAGAAGAGTTGGTGGAAGAATTTACTCTACATCAACAATGTTTTAGATTCATCTGAAATGGTAACTAAACACTGTGTTAGAATTTGATTTTGATCTTGTCCTCAAGATTGAGGATTGGAGGACAAATTAGGGTTTTTTACTCGTTTGTTTGCATTTGATTTTTCTCTTGCCCTCAAGATCGAATACTGGAGGACAAAATGGTTTTAACGCTGTCTTTTCGTCTGTCCATCGAAACCAAATAGATGTATCATTAAACCTTAAATATGCAGAGTTAATTGTATATTCAGTTTTAAGAAGTTTTCTTTCTACTGTGCATATTTATTCACAATCGTTATTTGACTCATTAACTACAAGATGTATTATAATCTCAGAGTACTTTATTAACCACGAAATATTTCTTCTATAAATAAAGTAAATTGTGATTGTTTATGATTTCAAGAATGAAACTTTTATTATTTAATTGTTTTAGTGCATGGGTTGGTCGTGGTATCTATCAAACGATATGCAGTTTTTCATCCTTAGTCCTCTCATGTTAGTTCCTTTGTATCAGTGAGTACTGATTTTTATGTACATGTAGCTATATGTTCTGTAGTTTGTATCTTCTTGTATCATCTATTCTACCTTTCATTCCATTCAAATTGACCATATTAAAGAAAAACAAAGATAGGTGTCTCTAACTACATTCACTCAAGACATATTCTGCTGAGCGAGTGCTGCCACGGACCAAAATTCCCTACACTGTAGATCTCTCGTTTTTACGCGAATGCTTAAATTCTGCGATTCCGCTGTTTTGTATAAAATCGCGAGAAAAAGGTTGATGACATTTTTCATGCATCAATTTTGTTTCCATTGTTTTTCGATTTTGTAGTTTTCTAGCGTGTTTATAAGTTACACATTTTTTTTACTGGGAGACTCATTTAATGTTTTTTTTCTAGTCAAGTGTTTGTAGGTCTTCCAGCTTCTTTTGATGTAACCAATACTATTTGTATAATTTACTATAAACAAGGTTTGGCGTTGCCTTATTGGTAAAAAAAGGTTTTAACATAAAATAAATATAAATTTGCCAACGATTGTTGTAATGTCAAATTATTCACAAGTGTCAGAAAAAAGCGGAATGTTGAAATTATAGCAAAAAATATTGTTTCTTCTCACAATTTCAGCGGGTATTAATTCCTCGAATTTAATAAGGATGAACAGTACCCATGACACAAATTTATTTTGTCAAGCGCTCGCAAGCGCCCGTTCTGATGGACAGGCCACTAAGCTTACAAAGACTAGACCCGTTGCATGTCTGCTGAGCTTTTCTAAACTTATAACACTGTGTCGGATAACTATGCCAGTACCAAGGTTGCATTTTTGCACCCGCTTAAGATGTAGTTTCGGAAAAATCCATATATACCAAATGAAGACCATTGTCTAAAGATTGTATAACCACTTTTGTTTTTAGTGTGTTTCACCTGACAGGTGAGATATTTACCTTCAAAAATGAATATCCCATTGGAAAAAGATAATTCCCATAGGAGAAACGATTCTCCTACATAAACTGTTGACAATCCCATAGGACTTTCTAAAAATCTTATAAAAATTTTATTTCTTATAGGAGAAAGCTATTTCCTGTAGGGATTTGACTCAAACAGTTAGTTTTTCCTATAGGAAATTAAGATTTCCTATCGGATTCTATTAAATCCTATTGGAATTGAAATTCCTGTAGGAAGCTCTTGTATTCCGAAAGGAAATTTCTAATTTCCTATAGGAATACTGTTTTTCCTATGGGACAAATTATTTTCCTGTAGTTTTGAAAGGTAAATATGTCATCTGACAGGTGAGATACAATGAAAACAAAGGAGGTTGTGAACTCTTTAAGCAATGATCTTTCATATGGCATAATCATTTGATTTTTTCGATATATGCAGCTTAGACGGGTGCAAACATTCCACCTTGGCATAATCTTTATCTGTTAGAGACTGAATATACTAGTAAAAACATAAGACGATTTTTAAAAATAGCTATCACAAGTTTTAAAATATGTTAAAAGTTTATATATTTAGTAATAAATCACGATTTCCCCCATACCCACCTCATGCATGAAGCCAAAGTTTGATCACAATTAAATTAATCTGAGTTATACATTTATTTTTGTTTTACAGAACTAAAAAAAGGGATACAGCAATACACACATGATAACTATTTTTAAAGGTTGATGTTGTCTTTGATGATAGTGAAAAGAAATACAAGAATGACTGAATTTTTTAATATTATACTCAAAACATTAGGTTTTGTTTTCATCAGTCATGAAGTAGCTGGTATCGTCGTATGTTTGGTGTTTTTATTGGGGACAACTATAGCCCCTGGGGTGCTTTCCTCTTCCTACGATATGCCACCAACTTTATTTGCTGACAGTTCCAAGTAAGTAAGATCATCACTTCTTCTTTCGTATACGATAGTTCGTTATGAAAAAACATTTAAAATTACAAGAAAGTTAAATAAAAAACAAATGATAAAAAAAAAATACTTGCCCGTATTTCTCTATGCATGTAGCAGTATAAAATAACGTTTACTGTGCGTGTATAATTTCAGGGACGTATATGATGCCTATACTACGCAGTATTATATCAAGCCATGGTGCAGAATGGGACCGTATATAATTGGAATACTATTTGGATATCTTCTATATAAAACAAAAAACAAACTAAGAATCAACAAAGTATGTTGAATGACACATCGTTATTTATACAATATTTTTATAATTTATTTTTTTTTAGTTTACGTAATTCGTAAGTGAAAAAAGATTAGGTTGTACAGTGTAAATTGACAAATTGCTGTGAAAGTCAACGCTAGTACAATATGTATGGTACTAAAAACACATACATGTATTTACATTTTTCGGTGTCGATGTCTGTGATAACACTATGAATTAAAGTTGTAACATAATTCTATACAATTCATCAGCTACTCAATTAGCGTACTGTTGTGGCGTAAGCAGAGTTTGCATATATAAATTAAATGATAACGTAAAAATGACAATATTCAGGTATATCTAATCGCACTGGTGCTGACAAATATATAAATATAAGTAACATGTGATCATTCTTTGAATATGTTAAAATGAAAATTGTGGTCGGGGTGAAATAAAATCTATCATCTCCGGCTTTATTGGATTTTATCATGCATTGACTAAACCTATCGCCTCATGATACTTTGAGAATGGTTCCTTATTCCATATATAAAACAAATTCTGATTTTTACATGTAAATTTAAATCAATCCTCAGTCTTTTATAGATAGATAGATAGATAGATAGATAGATAGATAGATAGATAGATAGATAGATAGATACATTATGAAATAAATCATATTTTCTAATTTGCTTATAATATACATGTAGGTACTGAACTTGCTAGTTTGGGCAGTTTCTGCTACTTTGGCTTGCCTAGTGCTGTACGGTCTCTATGACGCATTGAATGGCAATCCCTTGTCAACAAATGTGTCATCTCTCTACAACGCAACGCACAGAACCGTTTGGGGCGCATGCGTATGCTGGGTGATATATGCGTGCGCAACCGGAAACGGAGGTTTTGTGAATACATTATTGTCCTGGTCTGCCTTCGGACCATTAGCTAGACTATCTTACTGCCTTTACCTAGTTCATCCTGTTATCATGTATGCGTACTCTTATTCATCTAGGACTCCGATATATCTCACTGATTTTACAGCGGTATGTACATGTATAATTATAACCAAAAGATTTGAATTGGCGTCATCTTTAACTGACAAATACATACTTATATGTTCTGTGAAATTATAATTAAAATCTACTTTACTATCTAGGAATAAATCAATATAATTCCGAAAATAATCATGAATAATTATATTCTGGTTGTAAGCCCTATTTTGTTTGGTTTGCAAATTGATCTATATCGTATAGCAATTAAATCTGATTATTTTGTTATATGAAGAATTAAATTTTTATCAATTTACACTTTTCCCTGATTTATTGTTTGCATTAGTATAATACAACAGTGAAAAGTGCACAAATGATGGGGTCAGCAAGATTTGATTTCCCCAAAAGCCAGTCTATTTCTTAAGGCGAAGCCGATTTTTGCCGACTCTTTTATTGATAAACTTTTAGTTACATTTTTGTATATTAAAGTATAATTTTTTATTACAATTTTATTTCAGATATACCTTTTCCTTGGTAATTTAGTGTGTTCGTTCATGGTTGCGTTTGTGGCGTCCTTGGTTTTTGAGGCACCTATGATGGGATTAGAAAAAGTACTACTCCGTAGAGAAAGAAAATGATGAAATTTTAATAGCATATAAATGTTTAGGCACTTCTAGATTCTTTTTTTTTGTATTTTTGGTCTGTATTGCACATTAATTTGCAATTCTCCAAAAGCTTTTAGATGTAGTTCTACAGATTAAAAAAAAATTGGAAGTATAACTATAATAACATAATTGTATAGATTTTATTTATTGAAAATGATTTTATGTCGTTGTTGTGTAAATGATTGAATAAATACATTTAAGAACGCATGGGAAATAAAATGTACACAAGTACCTGATTGATCAACTTTCTTTTAAACGTGACAATGTTTGCTACGATACTTAATTACGAATTACATAATTCTATATTTTTTTATAAACCATGCAAGAACATACGTTAATAAAAGCAGTCTAAGTAAAGATTGTAATTGCACTGTATTTATATGTGTACGGATTATTGTACAGCTTATCTAAACCTTTGAACTGTATGGTGTTTTGTAATAAACAATAAAGTACAATGAGCAGCAAGGTAATACAGTATGAATATTGTACTAACACAAGTTGTTACTAAGTACATACTGGAAGAAACACTTCACTTTTGGATGCTATAAAAGCAGATGTGATGACTCAGACAATTGATAATAACTATTAAATCAAAATGATTGTACATGTTCTTGTTTAATTTAACAGGTCATAAAACTGTGTAATTTACTATAACGTTATACCAATATCTCATCAACGTAATTATGTGTTCTTAAAAATAAGAATAAACCACTAAACAACATCAATCATGTTGAGCAAGCAGGGAAGTGAGTCTTTATTTCAGTCGATATGCCTGCATGCAAAAATATTTCTATACGATATACTCTTTCACTTATTTTAAGTAATATAGTTGTATTTTTCCTAGGTTCATTATGCATAATTTTTTTTTCCAAAATACATGCATGTAAAATATACATACACGTAGCATACGAGGGTTGTCATAAAAGTTCGTGGACAATTGTGTTTTTGTCATTTTAAATGGGTTAATATTAATACATATTGTATATCCAAAATCTATTTCATAAAATTTCAAATCAAACTAGAGTGCTTTTGAATGTTTTCCATAGAAATAAACTAAAAATTTAATGCATCAAAGGATCGCGGAAAGTACGCACGACACAGCGTAAAAATTGTCCAAACTTTGTTATTGAGTTTAAGATATGAATATTTACAGTTTTTATAAAACATTTCAAAACTTCATAATCTTGTATAGTGATGTAGTCAGTATGATGTGCGTCATTTTCATACGTCATTTGAAACTATTTTCAAACTAAAAGAAATTAAGGCTAGAAAATGTTTATAAAAACGCCCGAAAAAGAGACGTAAGCTGACCGCACGGAACAGCGCGCCATCATAAAATGTGCCGACTGAGGTAAAACACCGATAGTAACAAAACAAACGACATCGAAATAGTTCGAGTTTACTTATCCACAAGTGACACAAGCGATATTTTGATGGATATTTTGATTGTACTCTCCGAACAAACGGAGAAAGCGGCATATTACTCTCAAGTGAACCCAGGACTACGACGTTATAGAAACGCCGTTATAACTCAACGCCAGACTGGGCCGTGCGGTCTGTATAGGCAATGTATAAATATTGATAACTCCAATACAAAAATGTACATTGCTGTGATTTTTATACAAATACATTATTATACTCAAAATATTATAATACTTTCCTCATAATGGCGTCGTTATTTTGAATAAAATCACATGTGTCCACACACTTTTTGGACAACCCTCGAATATGTGGGTGAGAATTATTTTGTATCGTTTGCAAGCGTTTCCTACATGTATTATTCAATAAATACGGACAGAAGTAAGTATCATTTGATATGTGTATATAAGTCAGATGGAAATAGAGAGAAAAGGAGAGGAAGAATTATCTATATGAATAATGCTAAAAAAAATAAAAGTTCCAATTACATTTGGTATCCAAATTACCTAGTTTTTAAACCATTTTTAAAAGAAATGTATTACATGAATAAGAATAGAAATTTATTTTGCGATTGTGTTTTTTTTCAAATATTTTTTTTTTCCTATACTGAGTATTGTTTAGAAAAAAGGCAGATCTTCATAATGCATGATTTTACGAAAATTCCTTTTATTTAGAATGCATTGGTGAAGATAATGGATACTGATTTTTATAGCTATAGTGCTACTAGTATGTTTATACTGCTTGATGCCAGAGAAAGCCTTTACGTTTTTGTGTGGCAATACCACAGTTAAAACTCTACTTTAAAGCAAATCATTATATACATGTACATGTACACTGAACCAAATTTCTAAGTGTTCACCCAGTATACTGTTTTTGCTATATAAAATAAACATATTTTTGTCTACTTGTCGGGGTAACTGATTTCCATTTAACTTTTAAGTAGTGATCATAAAAAGAACGATGTTACAGTAACGATCTTGATCTCTGGTTTCGACCCGAGACCTTGACCTTTGCTGAATATCACGAACTTTGATTTTAGATTGTTTTAGGTTGCCGATGAAAATGACTTTACACTTATTGAAGAAAAAAATATGTTAAAATAACGTTCCCTTATGATTTAATAATATTTAAACAATGTCGAGGACAGAAAAAAAAACAAAACACCAAATTTAAAGTGAGTACAATATGTCGTAGAAACAATGCAGACAAAAATATTGGACCGGCTCTGGCTGTTTTCTCAATGATCATTTTGGCTACGTTAAGTGTTTTCTTTTTTAAACTATCACCAAAGACGAATATTAATCACAACAAAATTGACAATCATATTAAGCACGCGCAGAAAAATACCTATTTAAGATTGCTCTATACACCACTTTTTGATGACGCAGTAAGCAAAAAAGTAATTAATCTGGAAGCATGTACTTCCTGTACTGGCTGATTTAAACTGGGACGAACTGTATGTGAACTGCTCTTTTGAAAAATTTGTTAAATTTGAATAGATTTAATTTGATAATAAGAAAATTAATTATTTACATGTAAGGTCGTATGGGACACCTTCATGTTGTGGCATATTATTTATCGAAATAAATACTTACAATAATATCAAGAATAATTTTATAAATACATGTAGTTTCTTTCCCATAATTGTCATCTTACAGCGTAGCGCGGTGGGTTAGAGAGTTCACTATGGATATGTAAGTCATGAGTTCGAATCCCGCTGGGGATTATAAAATTTTTACCGTTCCAAAAATTTCTAAAACGTATTTTTTGGTTAAATATTGTGAAATTCGAAAACTTTAAACCGGTGAAAGTATTTCAATCATAATGTACTTTATTCCACATTAATATCAACAGATGTCCCCCATACAACCTTAAGGGATGGGAGGGTGGGTTTGAATTTTTCTCAGGTTGGGATACATAAACCCTATAAATTAATTTTCCCCTTTATATATTTGACTTTGTTTTGCATTAAAGCGAATATATTTCCTTATATATTAAGCCTATAATGAAATATGTTTGTATTTATCATTCCAAAATATATTTCAGAAAATATTAAGGTTTTCTTCAACTCAGAAATTGAAAAGTCACCACGATGTTTGGGCCTTAGAACTTATGAACGATAACTCTTACCTGAGGAAGTTTTATACCAAATAAAATTAATTTATATGATTTTCATTCAATTTTTAATGTCACATTTATTAAAATACTTTCTTATAACATCAAGCAGCTCTTTTAGATAATTTGTCAACAGAGTAAGAAGATGATAAAAAGTATATGTTTTGGGAGATACTCAAAAATTTGCCGTAATAAAATTTTAGAATGTCATGAAATGTTATTTTTTATGTGTCTGAAAGAAATATCCATCATTTGACAAACAAGTTCCTTTCAATTTGTTAATAGTTAACTTTTTAGAAATTACTTTTTATAAACACAAAAATACATTTGAAATTTTTTTTAAATACCTATAGTATCACTATCATCATTTTAATATTTGATAAGTATATGTTTTGTGGTCTGCTATTGAAAACTGGAATAAGCTGTTGGTGTATAGAGCCACCTTAATGATTTGACGTTTCGTTACGGGTACATATAATTGATTTCAGTCCTTGTTGTCTTATTTTAACTGTGCGATTGATGAAAAGAGATTTCAGTTACGAAATGTTGAAACACATTATTTTGTTTTGTAGTTTTCCAATTATTCTATTTATCAGGGTGATTACTTAGAAGTATCGTTAAGTGTATATACTGATACGTGTATATTGTTTTAAAACACGACCTTAAATTCGTCCTTTTCTAGTGATAAAGGATAATAATTAGAACTGTGACTCTATCGCCCGTCCCTTTATGACCTTGCTGTTATTTGTTTCTTGATAAGCATTTAGCCTTTGTTCCCCCACGACACTTCCTTTACGAAACAAGGTTGGAAAATTAATTTTCTTATTCTTCATTATATCTGTGACGTAACTAAATTGTTAAAAAAAAAAAAAGAAATACACATGACAAATTGAACTAAAAACTTAACTTTATTTTACAACGATTGTAAAAAAAAATCTAAACTTTGTATTGATACTTTCGATGACACGCGATAAATCATACATGAACACTATAAAATACTAAAAATATCAAATTTAGAATTTAGATGGAATTTAACTTTGTTTTTCATGTAATGATAATTATGATTAAACGTTACTGATCTATATCATAACACCACCCCCCCCCCCACACACACACACAAAGAACAATCCGCTAAAAATATGTCGAATTTTACAGAAGTTCTAATAAACAAAAACAAGGCGCAATGCTTTGTTCGGCTTAAGTTAAATGTTAAAGGGCATGCACCTGGTACATGTACGACTAGTCATGACACTGAAGGGTGTTTAAGATATATGACTCACCTTTATATTGAATTGACTTACATATATCGCGTAACGTTCATCGGGTACTTCAGATAAAAATATTTTTCAGTCATTCAGTCGTCCATTGAGAGTTACAAAACTTACCTCGTTGTGTCGACCAAGGTATCTTGAGGCATGATTTCTAGAAGGTTGCTGTACTTTTTTAGTTTTATTCTCGCGATTTTTGCCCCTTTTTCTTTGGCACTGAAACATGTACCTTACTTGAATGTGATAGGTAACGCTGTGAAATTAGTAAATAACGCAAATCGAGACCAAACAAACAATGACAAGTTTCTCGATACTCTTTCCTACTTGAAAGAAATCCGGGGAAATTTGTTGAATGAAAATGAACAGTTTAACGCAGCCGTCCAATACAACGTGACTGAGCAGTGTAGCTTGAGTCTGACCGCCCTACAGCTTGGTCTCACTCAGCGAGAAACATGGGCCTTACAAAGTAAGCTTATTATTATGATTTAAAGAATTTAATTACTGGTTTATTTTTCCTTTACCTTGTGGTGGGATAGAAATTAATTTTCTCTTTTCGTAATACAATTGTGAGAACCTTTTGACGAATTGACTTTTGTCATGTTAGTTTCATCAAATGCTGTTTTAGAGTGTTCATTATGTACTGATTATTATCAGGTAATTACCAATATATCTGTATTGGAAACGTTATATTTTAAAAAAATGAATATAAACACTGAAAGTTTCTAAAACAAATTGATGTAATATTGGTGATCTGGCTGGGACTATCAAAATCATAACACATTTTAGAGTGAATATTGTAATTTATTTTGACAATAGAGAAAAACAGACTAAATGGGAGATGTTAACAACAGTGATACCATCAAACAATGCACATTGTGGCCTCGCCTGCACTAACTAAAACAGAAATTGTTATTTTGTAAGTTTAAGAGATCAGCATATGGATAGGTCACTTTATTTACGAGCCTGATCCCCTATTTGATATAATCATTTTCCATCGTTTTCGTCATTTGCAATAATGTCTTATTTCATCTCTACATGGGTGTTTGATTGAATTCTTTACTTAGCAAAAACTTAGCCGCGGTGAGTTTGTGCAGCGTGAGAAAACAAAAAATGTATAATCTATTAATATAATAGTTCAACATATGCTTCTAACATAAATTGATGTTGCGATCAAGGCCTGAAACCAATAGCCCCAAGGTGCTATCTACGTGTATATTAAAAATTATTTCAAAGGTATAATGGGTATTTTGTCAACTTGCTATATAAAACAATCGGTAAAAGTGTGTGAAAACCTCTTAATTATGACATTGTATATATACCATTATTTTTTTTTACATATTAGACCTTTTACAGCAAAAGGAAAACTAATGTAAGGTTGCCTAGTATCATGCAAACAGAAGTTGATACACTAATTATACTAAAAGCTTTTTTTTCTCGGAACCTTATTGATTTTATATGATTTGCATGTAAGTCGAATTCCTGGACACACATTTTTAAACTTCGACAAATGTTTGAAGAATAAACCTTTAATCAATTAATAGATATTTACACTAACAAGTGTTATAATTTCGTTTCAGTTCTTGACGCTATAGCTAAGCCTGAAGCAGGAGTCCTAGATGGTAGTTTAAAATGGCTTGGTTCCTACGATGAGTGTAAAAGAACAAGCTACCACAATGAATCGAGATCTCTTGACATCAAGGGGAAATATTCTCTGCTTTCTATACCAATTGGGGCTAGCACAAATGTAGTATGTATCAAGTGTGTTCGTCCTATTCCATGGGTTTTACATTCTCCGTACCATTTCATTTGTAGCACTAGTATTATACCTTCTATCAATTACAAGAATCAGACATCATATAGTCCCACTCGTAGAAAGACAGTACATGTAGTTAACCGAACCCCTCTGCATGGTTTTCAGTTGATTTATAAATATATTTTGTTCTCATCATGAAAGTCCTTTACGGTCAAGATCTAGTTAATAAAAGGTGCCTATGTACAGATTTCTGATAAATGGGATACCGTTCTTACAAAGATGCTTCAAAACAATACCTTTGTTTGATATAGGGTGTAACGGGATCAATATTTGACTTTTGAAATATTGCTATAATGCCTACAGTCTCTCTAGAAATGGCATTTAACAAGGTCATGGCCTCCTTTTGAAAATGGTGTCAAATCAAATATAGGTATCGGTATTACTTTTCCCGTGATAGAATGTCAAGAAAAAAAATCATTTTAACATTATTCCTCTAATGCATGTTTTAAAGCTTAGTTACAATAATATGTAACTGAATAATAAGTCTCTGTATTTACTAATCTTTATTTGTGAATTGGTATCTTTTTTATTGAATTTATATTTTGCTTTGATCGAATCTGTTCGAGACCAACCGTTGTGGAAGGTACAAGTTTTATTTAAGGAATGAATTCAATTTCAAGTTATGATATAGGTTTTCTTTTATGATTGATCATACATAAATTGATACATTTATCATTATAATGCTTTGTTCAGTTATCTGGGTCATCGGTAACCGCTCTGATCATCGGAGTATGTCTCCCTGATAGCTGTAGTCCGAGCGACATAGCAGCCCTCGTCCACAATAGTAAGTTTCTGTTCGCATCGAAGTGTAATTGTTATATTTCAGTATAAAGGAATAAATTAATCGACCTTTATATAAAATAGAATATTATTACTTCAGGCTATATAGTACACTGCTCATGTTGTATAGGTGGCACGGGACAGTTTTTTTTTATACAATTCATTGTAGCCAGGGGATGCGTGTCTTCGGAATTTCCTCAGTTCCCATTGAGCACAAATACCTATAATTCACTTGTTATAGGGTCAATCACTTATTTCTGAAGAAAATTACTAGTCAAAACCTGTAAAACTTTCTACATACTGGATTTTATGAGATTTTGACCCTTTCATATTTTGCTAATTTTTCATGATTTTTCAGCTTTTTAGACTTCCCCCATCTAATTCCCTGCAAAGGGTTGACCTTCCGTACCGTGTGCATGTTGCACCATCACATGTCAGAAACTTACCGGTGCCATCACATGTCAGAAACTTACCGGTGTATAGTTTACAATGTCCCATCCACCTACTTTTCGTGTTATTTTACCTCCCGTCTGTCACTTGCAATTTCACTGTAAAAAGTCAACACAACAGTCATAGCCGCGATTTCGCATTTTACTTCTGATTCTCATGTACCTAACATATGGGGCCTACATATTGCATGTCAATTTCAACAAGAGACATCCCTCTAACTAATGATAATCATTATAAATAATTTCATGAGTTTTAGCAACACTCATAGGCCTTCAAGTACAGCAACTCTCAATTATACAAAAATATTGATCGGGTACTTTATCCGAAACTGTCCCTTGCTACCATAGGGGAAACAACATCTCTCCCTTTCTCTCTCTCTCCCACACACACACACACACACACACACACACACACACACACACACAGAAACAAAAAGCGAAAAGTGCAAAGAAGAGAAAGATGGGAAAACATAAAAGATGAAAGAGGGCTTTTCGTTTTTTCAGATATTGGTAGGATACCCTTTGGAAACTTTTCCAGCTTAAAATTTTACGTTACCACTGAAGAAGAAGACAACCCGCTCACTTCAAACGCAGTAGTAGCTATGTAAATAATTATACTAATTTGTTTTGTTTTGGGTTTTTTTAAATATCCAAATAGGGTTATGATATGATTTGTTCCTTTCAGTGTTATCCTAAGCATATTGGCACTCATAGTTATCCTGGGTACGGCTTATGACGTCATAGTTGTTCAGTGGTTACGCAACATCGGATCCGAATTGGAGAAACATGCAGAAGATGAGAAAATTCCCTTGCTGAATCACAACTCAAAAGATGTTCATATGGAATCAGAGAGTATTTTTTTTTAATTTCTTTAAATGCAGTTTTTCAACATTAGTTCATCTGTTATCAACAAATTTCATAAAACATTATCTTCTAAGAGAAATTACAGATACTAGACAGAGCCAACAACGATTGATATAAATTTTAGTTAAAAATACATATTATAGCATTGAATGCTATTTTTTAAGGTCGTTAGCGCGGTATTTTATTTGTATACACGGCCTGGTGTGTAATAGGACCGACGGCATCCAAAACTAAGCATTCAGTGATTATATTTAAATTCATATTTATGTTAATTTGTATGAAATATTTGTGTATCGTCCCTTTTAAGCTGCTTGGTCCGATTTTATATTAATTTTTGTACGCTTTTAAACGATGGTTATGCTAAGTATGTGTATAATAATAGACATTGCAGTAGTTTTCCCGGTCAATTAACCCAGATTTCAAGGGAAAAAAAATATGAACAAAGTTTACAAAACAAACAACATAAAATGGTATCGCGTTATTTTGCATCCTGTTAAAATTCGCCTCTAACGTCTAGACCGGTATGGTTGTATTACGACTTTGACATCGCAATAAATAAAGGTGATCATGATGTTTTGGCAAATCAAAAATAAACCTTTGTACATTTGTTCACTAATATTTCTGAAGTTTGCTTTGTTTACAATCGATGGATAACATGCGGGTTGAATAAACACAATCATTTGGGGACGAAACCCAACGGTTCTCTTTTCTGAACATTCCCGTGATGCATTTTGGTTTGTTTTTTCGTTTGCCAATAAAGAAACTATTTTTATTTACTTTGAATATTTCTAACTTTGAAAGGAGACCGATTCTGCTGGTGTAAATAAAAGAATACCTTAAGTAATAAGATAATTGGTTTGTGTGGTAAATTATTTGATCTGTAACAACCAAAATATCGGACCAAGCAGCTTTAAAGACGACATTACAGTACAACGTAAACTCGGTTATAGCGAAGTTCTAGGGACCAATGAATTAACTTAGTTATATCCGTAATTCGTTATATCCGTATAACGATTTGGTAGTAATAACTATTATAATAGCGAATTCACTATTTTTGCAAATTGAGTTTTTATGAAAATACACTAGACTTTGACCCGTGCGTGCACGGGTTGACATTGCATATGATATCGGACATTTACGAAATATATACATCGACACACCATATTGTTGACATTTACATAACAAAGCTTTAAGCCTACAATAATGCTATTAATTTCACTACATTCTGCTTAGTTAGAATAATCTAACTGTGTCTCGGGACAGGCCTTCACCACAGTTAAAATGCCTCCCATATACCCGTAATGTAGCAAAAAATTGCAGAATCGCTCCGAAACGACTTTGGAGAAAATTAATGAAGTTGCATTGAAAATAACAGTCAAGTTATTCATAACAAACCATTTTTAGGCCTTTCATCTAAAAATTTAATCCATATAAATGAAGAATTCAACACTTTTTCACCAAAGGTTTTTACTCACTTCAAATTTACACACCATATTGAGATACCATATTCAGAACTCTCGGGATTTTTCATATTAAAAGCACTGAGTTAGAGTTATCTCCCAAATTTTCTTTGATGAACGAATATATAGCAAATTTTCAATAAAAATTAACACATATTTGTATTTATTTATCGTTTCTGAGTTTATCCATGCAAATGTGATATTGTATTGTGGAAACATAAACTAAAGAGCCTCTCATGATTTAGCGTGAATGTAATGCGCATGCGCAAGATTGTAAAATCCAAACAATCCAGATGATTTCCGGATTTTTAAAAGGAATTTTCGTTGATTATTAATTAGTGAAGCTTGATTGAGAAAAAATAAAAACAAATTGGTAATCTTCAAGTACCAATGATGTTTAAAATATATATAACAAAAGACAGTACTCTTCCGATTTCTCGGTATTAAAGCCCGAAAATTCGAGTCTATTATTTTAATATAGTAGTATAGATTCTTTTGATACCTTTAATAATCGGATTGTGAATTGAAATATTAATGTGAAAATAAATTCATTCAAATTATTATGTTAAATGGTAGTGCAAACTTTATAAACTGTAAAGAACTTCGTTGTGAAAGTGTTAAAGAACGTGGGGGAATAAGCCGAGGCATAAAACCACTTAAGTCCAATTGAAAACCCCACAATTTTTTTTCTTACAAATATCACTTTTGTTACATTTATAAAACATATGTTATCATTTACATTCAGCTGTATTTCTAAAACCTTCAAAAATTGACTTCAAATTTAATTGATATTAAAACATCAAAATATTTAATATATGCTAAATAAGCAACAAAATGTTAATGAAATCGGATGGTCAGACTATAGATTTTTATAGAGTGGGTCATCATACCATTTTTTAAGAACGTATACTGATAAATCATGTAAATGTCTATCTTTTTCAATTTTCAAAAAAATGGTACCAAGACCCACTCTATGGTAAAAAGCAAGTTTTCTTCCTTCAATTTTCAAGATGATCATCAAATGGCCAAGACCGAATAATGTTTGTGCAATGTTTGTGCAATACTAAATTGAGTTTCTTATTTAAATGGATTCAAGCATATGATTCCGTGGTGTAGCGGTTAGCAAGGAGTTCTTGGAACATAAGTATGTCGAAGTAGGTGTTCGTTTCTAATGAATCGTGTTGTAAATATTTTTATATCTTTGATTACTTTGTTTAAATTCGAAAAACTCATTTGATGTAAAGAAAGAAAATATTGCGTTATTATGAATAAAACACATGCACTTAATGATTTTATGGATTGTTAGTTAACAGCTAAATCAGTTATCTTTAGTATTTAATTTTAAAATTTACATGTTACTTTGTTTAGGGGGTACAGATTATGGACTTTAAGACCGAATATTGGAATTCTTTATTCAATGCACACGCACATAATAAATTCTCTGGAGATATGTAAGCACAGGAATAAACATATTTGAAGTTAATACACATATCATACTAAATGCGTGATTGTCATTTGAAACATTCTAGTCATAGGGTTGTGGCCACTTGTGGGCATATGCCTCGGCTTATTCCCCCAGGTTCTTTCGTTATTATTTACCTCTACAGGACTCAAAATCAGTTTGCTATATCCGTTAATTCTTTATATCCGAGTTCGTTATAACCGTAGAATATTGCAAAGATTTTTACCGGGGACTCAAAAAAAATTTCGCTATATCCGAGATTTCGCTATATCCGTTTTCGTACTAAACGATTTACACGCTTTTAGTCAGGGATATAAATAATAGATGGAGCAGCCATATTAACATTCTATTTAGTTCGGTTTCGCGACCAAAAATATAGTGCCAGAATCTTTGTCGAGAAAAAAAATAGTTTTTTAACGAAAAGATGTGATTTAACGATTATTTTTCATAATTACTTACATGTATCAAATTGGTTATGTAAGTTTGAACGTTTCATTTAATCTTACAATAAAACATATATTCAAAACGCGCGATTAGATTTATGACTGTGCCTATACGCCATGTGACAAGGCTAAGTGTATTTACATGTAGTATTTAATAAATATAACAACATTTTATTAAACTCTTAATAGAATATTTGTAATGCTATAGGTACTTTAGAGAAACTTCTCCTGTCTTTCTCCGTCTACTCCAATGCTAAAAAGCTCCTGAGCACTCGGAAAACTTCGGAAACCTTGACTGCACTGAATGGGATTCGGTTCCTGAGCATTTCCTGGGTTGTTCTTGGTCACACGTATGCCTTCGTACTTTCAAATATCAGTACGTACATGTTTACATGAATCTTTTGAGTCGTAACTAATATACTCAATCTACAGGTGTACCAGCTCATTATGATTATGGCTAGACGTTTACGTACGTAAAAATACAATAGATACTTTATGTTAGAAGTTTGTGTTTATTCTCAGGCAATAGTGGACCCTTTTTAAAAGAAATGTTCGGAAGGAGGAGTTTCCTAGCTATATCCAATGCATTGGTGGCTGTGGATTCTTTCTTTGCTTTAAGGTAATTAATACTTTTATATCAAGTTAATGTCCAAAAAACCTTGTTTCTAAACATTGTTTAGAAATTACAATACAGGTCAATTATATTGTAGTGGCTTTCTTCTTGCTTACCTGACTTTAAAAGAAATGGATAAAAGAAACGGGAAATTGAACTGGGCGATGTTTTATTTCCATCGGTTTTGGAGGTAAGAATCAAGAAACATCTCAACTTTGTCCAATATCTTTTAACAAAATAATTAGACAGAAATTTCTACATGAATATGGATCGATAATGTATAGTTGCTAATACAGGTTGACCCCCGCCTATATGCTGGTTCTGATGACAGAGGCGACACTGTCGCCGTATTTTGCCGATGGACCAGTATACCCGCCAAAGGGATTTGAAGTGGATTATTGCGAGAAAAGCTGGTGGAAGAATTTACTCTACATCAACAATTTCTTCGATGTTTCTGAAATGGTAAGTAAACAATGTGTGTTAGCATCTTATTGTTATCTTGTCCTCGATATCGGAGATTGAAGGACATACAAGTATTGCTTTTAGACCGTCCGTTTGCTTGTCATTCTTTTGGTCTCTTTGTCGATTATTACTTTTGTCATATTTTTGCATGAGTCGACCTTGTAATGCACAAGTTAGAACGAGTTGTCAAAATGTATACAATTTGTATTGTTGTTTCCAACCCCATCCCCCCAAGATATTATCTTGCGGGAGATTACGTACAACTGGAAATTCTATTAAACCATAATAGAAGAAATATACTATATTTATATTTATTCTATACTATATTTGGACTTTAAAAATGGCGCTCGGTCGGGTAGGACGTGTATAGGACCCGCGTTCGAATAGCGCTGTGGTCTACGTGTCAAACTCATAAAAAGTGACTTTTTAAGACCGTGTGATGGTCGACTGTGATTGATTCTGTGGTTTGTGCTTTATTTTGGAGCTATTTAAGCTTTTTGGAGCAAATGTTGCAATAGCAATATAATAGAAGCCAGCGCTCGCGCTTATGTGAAGACTCCATGCAGGTGAGCACTATTCAGAAGGAAAACTAAAACTGAAGCACGATAAATAGCTACTCCAAGTGCCTCCACACGAGGAAAAAAGGGTGGAAAGGGTTAAAAACCTTCGCCAGAAACCACGGACGACTGTTGCATGGCAGAAGTGAGTAAGCAACTTACGCAGATATCAAAAGACCTGACAGAACTTAAAAATAAGATCAAGAAAACGGTTAAGTGCGATAAACTGGAATCTCTCGTCACTACCATCGTAAAATAAGTCGTTGACCAGAATAATAAAGAAAGGGAAGATGGGTTGAAAACTGTTTTCGAAAATATGTGTCAAGAGCTTACGAAAGAATTTAAAGCAAAACGGATAAGATAGATTTGGAAATCGAAAAGCTTGAAACCCGAGCTGAAGCTCTCACGGAAAAACTAGCCGACAATAATAAAGAAATTCGAGAATTAAAACAGAAACTCCACATATCTGAGAATATTGCCAGGGATGTTTTCCGATTAAGGAACAGAAATGAACAATACTCAAGAAAGTGTAACTTTAAGATTATATTGAAAATATAGGAAAAGAACAACTAAAAGGTAATATTATCAGATCTTAGGCTAGGTGGGTGGAAGAAGGAGAAAAGCCAACAAATTACTTCTGTCATTTTGAATCCCGGAACTTTTTGAATAAAACAATTAAAACGGTGGAGGTCCCAGAAAAAGGTGTTACGTTCAATCAGTTTGATATTCTTATAGAAGTTGCTAATTATTATGAAACTTTATACAAAAATTGAGATTCTGAACTTTTTGATGTAGATATTTCTAGTCTTCCCTACTTTCTTAATATTCCAAAAGTACTTGATAAAGATATTGAAGAAAGGGAGGTTTTACTTGTTCTGAAGAATATGAAAAACAGTAAATCCCCTGGGAGTGATGGATTTACAACTGAATTTTACAAGTTTTTTCTGGAATGATCTTAAAGTTTTCGTTATGAAGGCAGTAAAACATATTTTTACATAGCTTCCAATATCCAGAGACTTCGGATTATATCATGCTTGCCAAAGGGAGACAAGCCTACACATTTTTAGCTCACCGAGACGAAGTCAGTGGGAGCTTATGCTATACCCTCGGCGTCGGCGTCCGGACCTGATTAAAGTTTTTGTTGCAGGTCCTGTTTCTAAGTTATAACTTTTCCTATCTTCACCAAACTTGCATGGATGATGCATCTGGACCTACTTATATGGACTTGAAAGACTTGGATGCGGAATCTGGGCCATGAATTTCAGATGCTGGAGGAGGTTAAGGTTTTTGGAGCAGGTTAAAGTTTTTTGGTGCAGGTGCCCTTTGATAGCAATTTCTAAGTTACTACTGGTCCTAACTTTACCAAACTTGCATGGATGGTACGTCTTATGATACTGATGCACCAGACAGGCTTGAATGCTGAATCTGAGCCATAGGTTTCGGATGCTGGAGGAGGTTAAGGTTTTTAGAGCTGGTTTAAGTTTTTGGAGCAGGTACCCTCTGATGATTATATCTTAGTTATAACTGGTCCTAACTTCACCAAACTTGCATGGATGATGCGTCTTATGATACTGATGCACCTGACAGTCTTGAATGCTGAATCTGAGCCATAAGTTTCAGATGCTGAAGGAGGTTAAGGTTTTAATAGCTGGTTAAAGTTTTTGAAGCCGGTGCCCTCTGATGATTATATCTTAGTTATTACTGGCCCTAACTTCACCAAACTTGCATGGATGATGCGTCTTATGATACTGATGCACCTGACAGACTTGAATGCTGAATCTGAGCCATAGGTTTCGGATGCTGGATGAGGTTTAGTTTTTTGGAACAGGTCACATGTTTAATAGATAATAGTACTATTTCAAATTTGCATAGTGGATGTCACAATAGACATTATGCCAATGATTTTTTATTATAATTTGTTCTATATTTGTCTACTATATTTAACGTAAGAGTTATCGTTTATAGATCTAAGTTATCGTTCATTTATTTACGCTTTATTGGTCACTGGGTTGTTCCGTTCTCGATGTTACTATATTTAGATTTGGATTCTCTTCGAACCTGTTTGGTAGGTTTACGTAGTAGCTTATGAGGGGTGTTGCCGGATGTCGCTATATTTAGTATTTTGAGTAGTAAAACTTGTTTGGTTAGTTTGATGGCTATATATATACGGGGTGTGGGCTGTTTTTTTAAGAGAAGAGGTCTGGACGCCGAGCAGTGTTTTCGTGTTAAGCCCTTGCTGTGTGAACTTGGGTGTGTCTCTTGTGTCTCCCCTGCTGTGTGATCTCGGGAACATGTAGCCTGTGTGGATTTGCTTAGCGTTGGCGTTGCAAGACCTGATTGCCTACAATATCTGTATTTTTATTGCCACAACTCAGTAAGTTAAACTTTACGATATTTTTGTCGGCTGATGAATTGTATCGCTATTTATTACATAAATTGTCTGGAACGTGTTTGATCATATTCACCTACAAGAACAAGAACATATTACTATGTGTACTATAATGTCGTTAATTTGCTTGTTTTTAAAGCAATAGCTATTAGTGGGTTTGCATAAAACTTATGTTTGTAATGATTTATTAGAAAATTGTGTGTTAATTGTAGGTGACCAATTTTATAATTAAGTTATTATTAACCTGAGGGGACGGGGTGGATTTTTGGTGGATCTTGGTGGAGCGTGGTGGATCGTGGTGGAACCTGGTGGAGCGTGGTAGAAAGATGTGGATGATGCAGGAGATTATGGAGGCCCGTTGAGAACTATAATTAATTATTTCTTTGTACATATGTAGATAAATTTATTGTTTATTTTTTTATATTGTTGTTGTTTATTGGAAAACAAGAGTCATCCATATGATTTAATAAGGGGTAAACGTTAAAAGAACCCATCACAACAGGTCAGTTGTGACATTTTTGGTGGCAGCGGTGGGATGACTCTTTGTTAGCCAAGTATAATTGTATTAGATTTTGTTTTATTTTCGCTTTAGTAGAAATTGTGGTTTTCATTTTCATTTTTATCATTCATTGGTCGGACTTTGTTTGAATTTTATATTTTTAAGTATATGTGATTTTCAGTTTTATTATTTCTGTTTTTGTGCTTTTTGAAACAATGGAGTTTGTAACAATGGGTGAGAGGTTTGGATTGAAAGGGAATGATTTAAAAGATTATGTTGAAAAGAAAGAGAGAGAACAGTTTGAAAGAATGGAAAGAGTAGCAGAAAGAGACGCTAAAAAGTTTGAAAGTGAAATAGAGTTAGAAAAAATCAAAAGAGAAACTGAATTGCATAGAGTTAAATCTGGAGAATTAGCTTCTAGTTCAGGTCTTGCTTCGCAATCGCTTGCTAAGTTACCAAAGTTACCTCCATTTGATGAATCTAAAGATTGTATTGATTCGTATTTGCAGAGATTTGAAAGGTTTGCTTCTTGTGCAAAGTGGGACAAATCATCTTGGGCGATGAATTTGAGTGCTCTTCTGACAGGTAAAGCTCTCGAGGTATATTCTAGACTTCCGGTTGCAGAGGCATTGAAGTATGAATCATTGAAAGGGGCATTGTTAAAGAGATTCCAACTTACGGAAGAGGGATTTCGTTTGAAGTTTCGCTCCTGCAGACCTGAAAATGGTGAGAATCCTTCACAGTTCTTTGCTAGACTTGATAATTATGTCGAAAAATGGTTTAGTTTGGCAGGAAATCCTAAATCATATGACAACATTAAAAACTTATTTTTGAGAGAACAATTTCTAAACAGCTGTAGTAATCAATTAGGAATGTATCTTAAGGAGCGTCACCCAAACACTGTAGAGGAAATGTCGAATCTGGCAGACCAGTTCATTGAAGCTCATGGTTATTCATCATTCGTTAAAGACTTTCAAGTTTTTCAGAAGCAAAATCCGAGCAACAGTGGTTTCAGAAGCGCTGGGAATGGAACTGGCCTGAAGCAGCAACCATCTTCAACTTCATCACAGCAGAACTACGGTAGAAGGTGTTACATTTGTTATAGAAATGGACATTTGGCAAAAGACTGTAATAATAAACAGAAAATTCCGCGCACATTTACTCCTTCGCGTAGCAACCAGAAAGCAGCAGCTTTACAGAATCCTCATGACTGTGATTTAAACTGTGATGAATCTAATAACAGCTCTAGTTTCAGTTTACCACACTCTACAGAAGTCACAACCAACGATAGCATACCATGTCTAAATCAGCCACATATGGGATCAGCGTGTATCCTTACAAATAAATTGTTGGAATGTTGTGTCACAAACGGACAGGTAAAACTTGCTTGTGGACACATTTTGCCTGTACTTGGAGGAGTATGCAAGGTATGTGAAAATATGCCTGTTCAAATGGGTTATGTTGGTGAAAACCTGATTAAAGTTTTAAGAGACACGGGCTGTAGTGGAGTAGTTGTGAAGAGAGATTTAGTTACAGATGATCAGCTGACTGGAGAAGTGCAGAGATGTGTTTTAATTGATGGCACAGTACGGAATGTAGAAGAAGCATCCATTTATGTGGATACTCCCTATTTCACTGGTATTGTCAAAGCATTATGCATGAAAGAACCTGTTTATGATCTTATCCTAGGTAACATTGATGGTGTCAGAAATCAGAATGATCCAGATCTTCAGTGGTGCAGAAAAGAAGAAAGGAACGAGTGCAGTCAAGTTCTCCAAGCAGTGCAGACTAGAGCTCAAAAGAAGAAAGAAAACCAAGGTATGAAGAAACTAAATGTGACAGGTTTAGTAGATGCTGATTTGACTCTGGACCAGATGAAACAACTTCAGATGGAAGATACATCCCTGAAAGTATACCACGAACATGCAGCGTCAGGCAAGAAAAAAACGATCGGTGATTACATTGAGACTTGGTTTAGCGTCGATAGAGGACTGTTGTACAGACACTATCATTCAACAAAGGTTAGTGATACAAAACATTATAAGCAACTTGTTGTTCCAGAACCTTTACGAACGAAAGTCATGAAGATTGCGCATGATAGTATCTTAGGAGGGCATTTGGGGACCAAGAAGACCTTAGATAGGATCCTGTCGAATTTCTATTGGCCGGGGATACAGGGAGACGTGACGAGATATTGTCAGTCATGTGATGTATGCCAAAGAACATTCCCTAAAGGCAAAGTGATAAAAGTTCCTTTAAATGAGATGCCAATTATCGACACGCCATTTGAACGTGTTGCTGTAGACTTGGTAGGTCCATTATATCCAATAACTGACAAAGGAAATAGATATATATTGACTGTTGTAGATTACAGTTCTAGATATCCAGAAGCAGCTGCATTGAAGAACATCGATACAGAGACAGTAGCAGAAGCATTGGTGGAAATTTTTAGCAGAGTTGGCATTCCAAGGGAAGTTCTGTCAGACATGGGTACGCAATTTACTTCCAATGTAATGAAAGAGGTGGGTCGACTGTTGTCTTTTAAGCAATTGGTAACAACTCCATATCACCCAGCTTGTAATGGACTAGTGGAAAAGTTTAATGGTACCTTGAAATCAATGTTAAGAAAAATGAGTTCTGAGAGACCAAAAGATTGGGATAGATACTTACCCGCATTATTATTCGCTTATCGAGAAGTTCCTCAAGAAAGTACTAAATTTTCTCCATTTGATCTTGTTTATGCACGAAGTGTTAGAGGACCGATGGCAGTTTTGAAGGAATTGTGGACGAAGGAAGAGAACGACCCTGAAGTGAAAACTACTTACCAGTATGTATTGGACCTTAAGGAAAGATTGGCAAGAACGTGTGAACTGGCTCATGAAGAACTACAGAAGTCCAAGGAACGCTACAAGAAAAACTATGATAAAAAGGCAAAGTCTCGATATTTCAAGGTTGGTGATTTCGTTCTCCTTTTACTTCCAACTGATAATAACAAACTTCTAATGCAGTGGAAAGGACCTTTCAAAGTTGTCGAGAAAGTAGGACAAACTGATTACAAGATCGATATAAATGGACGACTTCGCTTATATCATGTAAATCTATTAAAGAAATATAATGTTCGAGAAGAACCAATTCCAGACTCAAGAATACCGCTTGCATCATGTGTTGTTTTGGAATCAGAAGAGACGGAGGACTCTAGTAATGAACATTTGTTACATCTTCTCCCCATGAAAGCAACAGAATCATTTGCAGATGTTAAGGTTAATTACTCACTGGCATCGGATCAATTTGAATCCATAAACACTGTTTTGAATGAATTTCAGGATGTTTTGACAGATTTACCTGGTAGGACTGACCTTATTCAGCATGAGGTTCATCTGACTACGAAGGAACCAATCAGGAACAGACCATATCAGATTCCGTATGCAGTCAGGAGTGCAGTTCGAGCGGAAATTCAGAATATGATCGACATGGACATTATTGAACCATCAGAGTCACCTTACGCTAGTTCGATTGTCGTTGCAAAGAAGTCAGATGGTAGCAAGAGAATCTGCGTGGATTTTCGTAACTTGAATAAGGTAACCATTTTTGACCCTGAACCAATGCCAGATCCTGATGAAATTATGACAAAAATCAGTAACAGTCGTTTCTTTTCTAAACTCGATTTGTGTAAAGGGTATTGGCAAATTCCTATGAAAGAACAAGATAAAGATTTAACATCTTTCTTAACACCAGATGGGCTGTACAGATTCAAGGTAATGCCGTTTGGGATGTCAAATAGTCCAGCAACATTTAATAGGCTCATGCGGAAAGTTTTAAAAAGTTTAGAGCATACTGACAGTTTTGTTGATGACATTCTTATTCATACAGAAACTTTTGAAGAACATATTGCAGAACTTAAAAATGTGTTGGATAGACTACGGAAGGCGAAGTTGACTGCCAAGCCATCGAAATGTGAAATAGCGCAGACAAGACTACAGTATTTAGGCCATATTGTTGGAGGAGGAACGATACAACCATCCAACGAGAAACTGGAAGCAATCGAAGAAGCACCTAGACCAGAAACGAAGAAGCAGGTTAGATCTTTCCTTGGTCTGATAGGATATTATCGGAAATTTGTTCCCAATTTTTCTACAATTGCTGCTCCTTTAACTGATCTAACAAAGAAAGGTGTTCCAAACAAATTTGAATGGAAAACTGAACAGGAAAATTCATTCAAGCATTTAAAATCCATGTTACTTTTTAGTCCAATTCTCAGATTACCAGATTTGACGAAACCATTTATCTTGAGAACAGACGCATCTAACCATGGAATTGGCGCAGTGTTGATGCAGGAGCATGATGTACGTAAATATCCTGTTGCATATGCAAGCCGGAAACTGCTAGACAGAGAACAGCGTTATTCGGTAGTTGAGAAAGAGTGTCTGGCCATTGTATGGGCTTTACAGAAATTCCATCCATATTTATATGGTAGATTATTTGTTCTAGAGACTGACCATAGACCACTGTTACATTTACAGAAGAGTAAGGCATCCAACGGTAGATTGATGAGATGGTCTCTTTTTCTACAGGCGTTCAATTTTAGAACGGAAGTTATCAAAGGTGTGGATAATATTGGGGCTGATTTTCTCAGTCGTGTTTTTCCAGAGTAATTTGCAGTTTTGGTTGATTTGTGTGTACATAGTTTTTAGTAGGTTTTTCACAAAATTGTATTTTGTGTCTTAGGAATGGAGGTATTGTCACAATAGACATTATGCCAATGATTTTTTATTATAATTTGTTCTATATTTGTCTACTATATTTAACGTAAGAGTTATCGTTTATAGATCTAAGTTATCGTTCATTTATTTACGCTTTATTGGTCACTGGGTTGTTCCGTTCTCGATGTTACTATATTTAGATTTGGATTCTCTTCGAACCTGTTTGGTAGGTTTACGTAGTAGCTTATGAGGGGTGTTGCCGGATGTCGCTATATTTAGTATTTTGAGTAGTAAAACTTGTTTGGTTAGTTTGATGGCTATATATATACGGGGTGTGGGCTGTTTTTTTAAGAGAAGAGGTCTGGACGCCGAGCAGTGTTTTCGTGTTAAGCCCTTGCTGTGTGAACTTGGGTGTGTCTCTTGTGTCTCCCCTGCTGTGTGATCTCGGGAACATGTAGCCTGTGTGGATTTGCTTAGCGTTGGCGTTGCAAGACCTGATTGCCTACAATATCTGTATTTTTATTGCCACAACTCAGTAAGTTAAACTTTACGATATTTTTGTCGGCTGATGAATTGTATCGCTATTTATTACATAAATTGTCTGGAACGTGTTTGATCATATTCACCTACAAGAACAAGAACATATTACTATGTGTACTATAATGTCGTTAATTTGCTTGTTTTTAAAGCAATAGCTATTAGTGGGTTTGCATAAAACTTATGTTTGTAATGATTTATTAGAAAATTGTGTGTTAATTGTAGGTGACCAATTTTATAATTAAGTTATTATTAACCTGAGGGGACGGGGTGGATTTTTGGTGGATCTTGGTGGAGCGTGGTGGATCGTGGTGGAACCTGGTGGGAAGTGGTGGAACGTGGTGGAGCGTGGTAGAAAGATGTGGATGATGCAGGAGATTATGGAGGCCCGTTGAGAACTATAATTAATTATTTCTTTGTACATATGTAGATAAATTTATTGTTTATTTTTTTATATTGTTGTTGTTTATTGGAAAACAAGAGTCATCCATATGATTTAATAAGGGGTAAACGTTAAAAGAACCCATCACAACAGGTCAGTTGTGACAGTGGATTTAACTATAATATAAATAAATCGCAGAGATAGCTTCAGATGCAGAGCCTGATCTCCATTATCAAGGGTGCTAAAAAATCCCCTACCTCACTCAAACCTGCTTCATAGATGTGTTTGTTGTTAAATGATATAACATGATTCCTATGATATTGTATTGTATGATATGATACAGAATTGTTTTTATATGATACAATATTATATCATATATTATATTGTAAAAGTTATATGATATGATATTGTATCAATTTTTGTACGTTATGATATGATATTGTATCATGATGTTATAATGTATAGTATTGTATATTATGATACAATATTGTATAATATGATATTGTATTATATATTATTTGATCACATACTATTGTTTCATATGATATTGCAATATATAATATTGTATCATATGATACAAAATTGTATAATGTATTATATCATATCATATGATACGATATTGTAAATTATGATATTGGTTTATATATTATTAAATCACATGAAATTGTATTATATGATATGGTTATATATAATATTGTATCATGATACGATATTGTATAATATGATATTGTATTATATAATATATAACGATATCACATGATATTGTAACATATGATATGATACCATATTGTATCAAATTATGTTATATCATATGATACAATATTATCTTATGTATAAAATATGAAACAATATCATACAATACAATATCATACTATATCATGCAATATAATATTATATGTTACAATATTGTGATGTATTAGGTGATATGATATTGTATCATATAATTCTATATTTTATCATATATTAAATATTATGATTTTGTATTATGTGATCAAATAGAATAATGTATACCACGATACAATGTCATATCAGGTTACAATATCATATCGCATCATTATTTATTACAGTATTATATTGTATTATATGATATATTTTGTAAGTGCCATAGGATGCAATATCGTATTTTATATTATTGTATTGATAAACATTGTATCTTATAATACCGTATGAAATGAACATATGATTATCATACAATTTTAAACATATGATATACAATATTGTGTCAAACAGTATCCATGAATATCCATGATCATCAACTATAATTTCTTATAATATGATAAAGGTGTTCTCATACAGGTGATGCCTCATAAAATTCATGCCTCGTCTCGGTGATTTCCTATGTTTTAAATAACTGGCGACCAATAACCTTATTTAGAAATGTTAATTACAAACTAATATCGGGATGTATCAGCCGGAGAATAAAAATTACAATCGACTCTCTCATTTCAGATACTCAAACAGGCTTTATGCAAGGTAGATAAATGGGTGAAAATACACGATTTTTTTATGATCTTATGTCTCATACTGAAGTAAATAATCTACCTGGATTACTTGTTTTAATTAACTTTGAAAAAGCTTTTTTGATTCGGTTTCCTGGTCTTTTGTTTACAAGGTTCTACATCTTTATGGATTTGGCAAAAACTTAATCAGGTGGATAAAAATCTTGAATACAAATTTTAGAGCTTTTATTTCACAAAGTGGGTTTTTATCTGAACAGTTTGATATACACCATGGATGCCGTCAGGGAGACCCTGTTTCACCGTAAATTTTTCTCCTTTGTGCTGAGATTCTTGCCATTCTTATTAAACAAAACACTGATATAAAAGTTATTGTTGTTAATGGTAAAGAGCACAAAATATCCCAATATGCAGACGATACATATCTTATCCTTGATGGTTCTTCTAAATCTCTTTACACTGCCATTGATACATTAGAACTATTTGCAAAATTTTCTGGTTTAAAAATCAACAGTACAAAAAAATATCATTTGGATTGGTTAAAAAAAAAATTATACTGATGCCACAACTTTCTCTCTTCTAGGAATACATTTTTCTGTGGAACTTGATAGAATAATTGATTTAAACTATAACGTTCAACTTCCAAAAATCACAACGATGATCCAGCAGTGGAAAAAACGTATTTTAACTCCTATAGGAAGGGTTACAGTAGCAAAATCTTTAATTGTACCAAAACTAAATCATTTGTTTATTTCATTACCAAATCCAAGTCAGGAAAACATTTCCAAGTTAAAAAAAATGCCTTTTAACTTTATTTGGGGGTCAAAATATGATAAAATTAAACGTGTAATTGTTACGCAACATCATACATCAGGATGCTTCAACATGGTAAATCTTGTAAATTTTATAAAGTCTCTAAAATGCTCTTGGATTCAAAGGGTCATTAAGGGAGGTCACTCATGGTTGCATCTGTTTGAATATGTATATGGACAAGATGTTGTCGATAAATTGACAAATGTGAGTGATGATTTTCTTCTGAAGCTTAAGAAATGTACGACAAACAAATTTTGGTTGGATGTATTTGATAAAACTCAGCTTACACCGTCTGAAATATTATCCCCCCCCCCCCCAGTTTGGTTTAATTCTCATATCAAAGTAAATAAAATAGTGTATTTTTCAAAAAATGGTACAATAAAGGTGTGAAAATCATTGCTGATTTTTTAAAATGAAAATGGTGCATTTTTGTCAAGAGAAAGTTTTGAAGAAAAATATAACATACTATGTACTTGTTTTATGCATTATAACAGTATTATTAGTGCTATTTCAAAGTTCCTTAAAAGAACACAATGTTTAAAGAACAATTTTATAAAGTTACAGCGTCCTTTTGTTCCTATGTTATATGGGAAATTAATGTTGACGAATAAATGTACAAGGCATATTTATAAAAATTGTGAAACCAACTGCATTTTTGAAGTGGAATTCAGAACTGGTGTTAAAAGGCCTCCCAAAAATGGAGCTGAAAGATGTATTCAAAGTTTGCTTTAAGACATCCACAAACTCTGATGTTCAATGGTTACAATATAAAATTTTACATAAAATATTGCATGTAAATCACTTTTTAAAGAAAAAAATGTAACAGAAAATGAAACTTGTACTTTTTGTGAAAGTGAATGTGAAACTATTTTACATGTATTTTTCATGTGCACAAAAGTGATGCATATTTGGAATGATCTAAGCCTACATATTTATTCCACTACCTCGAAGCGAGTGGGTTTTAATGGTAAAAACATACTTTTTGGTGAAACTCCACTTATGACTGAAAACCATGTTATAAATTTTATAATTTTATATGCTAAACAGTATTTTTTTCACTTTTTAAAAGGTAGTAAAATACCGAATCTACATGGAATGATAGGTCATTTGAAGATGTATTTTAATGTTGAAAAATTTATATCTGAAAAAAAATTATACTGTTAATAACTTTGATTTTCTTTGGTCACAATGGAAATATATATTAGAAGTATAATTTGTCTTCTGGAATCAGATGTTTTTGTTTATGTTTTTGTTTCTGTTTTTTTCTCTCTCTATTTTTTATACAAATTAACAAAAATTGCACAGTTTCTTTTTTCCTTTTTTAAGTTATCAGCTTAGCGTATAAACTTACCTTAAATGTATTTTGTATATCTTGGTATGAGTGATGTGTGCAAGTCTGTATGGGTGGTCTGTGCAATGTATAATACAAATATTTGTCTGTTTGTATCAATAGCACATAAATAAAGCATTATAAAAAGTATAATATACTATATAAATAATTTTACAGTCACCTACCGGTGTAGATAATTTATAAACGGTGTATGCAATTCCATATACAGATGTATAAAGAATTGTATTCAATAGACGAGTAAGTTTTGGTTAAATCGTTAATACATGTATTGTGAAGATTACTGTATTAGTTATAATATCACCCATATTTGTAGTGTATGGCTTGGTCGTGGTATCTATCGAACGACATGCAGTTTTTCATCATTAGTCCTCTCATGTTAATTCCTTTGTATTAGTAAGTACAGACTTCTAATTGTAACAATAGATATTGTAGAAATTTGTAGTTTTTTTTATCCTTTATCACATTTAAACATATACTATAAGATCATTTAGACGAGTTTAGATTATAAGTAGAGTTAGGCCTCTCATACATGTACCTTCCGGTAATCACATGAGCTTCAGAGGCAAGGTCAGTAGCTTGAGTCATAAGCTCTAAGGACACTTTTTTCTAAACATCTGTTGTCTGCCTGTTTGTCTGTCTGTCTACTTGTCTAATGCTGTATCATCGTCCATTTTAACCTTTTTGACTTCTTCCAAGAACCACTGAGCCAATTTTAACAAAGTGTTACAAAAACCATCAAAACATCAAAAATAAAGGAAAACTGAAAATACTCAAATATTCCTGTCAATGTAGAGACGATACATGTAAAAAAAAACCACAAAAAACTCATTTATAGAAGAAACAATATTTTGAACATAACATGTTAAATTAAAGTGTATATAGGTTTACAATTGTAATTTCTTTGTTTAGAAAAGTTCTACTTCGATACGAAAATTTACATGAGAAATGTTACTTACCATCCATTTTGTTTTTCATCAGTCATGAAGTTGCTGGCATCGTCGTATGCTTGGTGTTTTTATTGGGGACAAGTATAGCCCCTGGGGTGCTTTCCTCTTACTACGATATGCCACCATCACTATTTTCTACTGGAGGGTCACAGTAAGTATACATACACGTACATGTGTGTAGGCCTCTTTAATGTTTATTATGAACTAGCCTGTTAACTTTGTTAATGTGAACAATGACAGCAGTACCAACTTTTTGAAATTGTTCATAAAGGATCACTATATAAGTGAAATTCTCAATATTATAATTAATTTTACTGTTATTTTGAAATTTGTATAATAGCAGTTACTACATGTAATTCAATCCCTGTGTTACCTTACATTTAACGTGTCTTTCAGGCAAGGGTTTTTGGAATATTTTTCAAAGTACTATATCAAGCCATGGTGCAGAATGGGACCGTATGTTATTGGAATAATGTTTGGATATCTTTTATATAAAACGAAAAGCAAACTGAGGATCCACAAAGTACGTAAAAATGTCTTTTTTTCAAATTTTAAAAGTAGAAACAAGTGGCAAAACAATTGCCACAGCATATTAAAGCCATGCAGTTAGCAGAAATAAACTGGTTTTAAAGCCAAAGTTGGGCTATAAAAAATGCATAGTGTCATTAGCTTTTTAAATATGTTTAAACTTACATGTAGTTCATGTAAATGTATGTCAATTCTCTTGGATAATCCACCATGTTAAATACATAATAATTTTTTTGCTTTTATAGGTATTGAACTTACTAGTTTGGGCAGTTTCTTCTATTTTGGCTTGCCTGGTGCTGTACGGTCTCTATGACGCAATGAATGGCAATCCCTTGTCAACAAATGTGTCATCTCTTTACAATGCAACAAATAGAACCGTTTGGGGCGCATGCGTATGCTGGGTGATATATGCGTGCGCAACCGGAAACGGAGGTTTTGTGAATACATTATTGTCCTGGTCTGCCTTCGGACCATTAGCTAGACTATCTTACTGCCTTTACCTAGTGCATCCTGTTATCATGTATGTGTACTATTATTCATCCAGGACTCCGATATATCTCACTGATTTTACAGCGGTATGTATAATTAAGACCAGAAATATTTAAATTGGCGTCAAAAGCTTTTACTTTGAATGCATTTCTTTTATACTAACTATTATTGTTATATGAATAATTGATTTAGATTGATTTGATCTTTTCCTTATTTATTGTTTTCATTAGTATAGATTATTTATAATAAAACAGTTAAAGTACACCAATGATGGAGTCAGCAAGATTCCAGTTCCCCAAAAGCAAATATATTTCCCGAGGCGAAGCCGAATATTGCTGACTCTCTTATTGGTATACTTTATTTGTATACTTATGTAAGATTTTTTACAATTTTATTTCAGATTTACCTATTCCTTGGTAATATAGTGTTTTCCTTCATGGTTGCGTTCGTTGCGTCCTTGGTTTTTGAGGCACCTATGATGGGATTAGAAAAAGTACTACTCCGAAGAAATAGAAAATGATGCTCAGAAATTATAAAAGCTTTGATTTTTAGGTAGAATTTCTCTATATTTTTTTGTCAGTTCGTGGAACAAACAAAAATTTACATTACAATTTAAATTATTAATTTGTCGAATGCTTTTGGATGTAGTTCTATAGATTTTAATAAAGGATGACTGCACTTAAGGACATGCGATATTTGCGAGAAAATAAACTTTTAAAAAAAGAATTTTTCTTTCAATTGCAGAAATGGTCAACATCTGAACTGCAACTTTACGTAATTGCGTTACATAAAAGTATGTTGTTACCAAGTACGAATTTATTTTCATAGGCGGGGGTCATCACGATTTCTTGAATCTCCATACGATAATGAGGACGCCCACTTTTAAACTGACTTCGTTCATAGTCAGCGCATGTTTGTATATTGTTCTCCGTTTAACAGTAGTTGTATATTTGCATTATCAAAGTTATGTCAAAAGGAGATTAATAGACAAACATGCGCTCTTGGTTAAAATGAGAAAAAACTGTTTCTTTTTACTTTCGCTTTCCATGTTGTAACCAAGGGTTGATGCATGTTGAATATTATAATTCACCACGTGATTTCTCACCTCATGTAGCTTTGTGAATACAAAATTCTATCACGTGGCGTGTAACAGGTCGGGGAAACTATTTTCTGTGACGTCGGAATAAATTTACATACTAAATGAGGCACCGACGTATTCGACAAACTGACCAATCAGTTGAATGACATTCCTGAGTTGAAATGCATCATGGGTTACTACAAAAAATACTACGTTTAGAAAATGCTAGTTTTTTATAATTGCTTTTGGAAAGGCATAATTAATTTTTTCAAGCATTTTGTACAATTAAAACAATATTTACGTCATCATCTACTATTTCCATGCTCACATTTATAAACACTCATTTTACAATGGTAAAATTTGGCCGCGTTTCATCAACTGCATTGTATAAGTTCATTTGTTGACAAAAGCCTTACTGCCAGCGCTGATTTCTTAGTGAAGACAGATTTCAAGTGATTTCATGGTCCTAAGCACTCGACTCGGAGGTGTTCGTACATTGTCAGGCATTCAAAAGACCTCATGTGGCCATTTAAAGCCTAAGTGTAAATGGTTACGAGATGCGTATTTGGTGCGTACTTTTGATATTGTATTCCATGTATTTAATTAGACAGTACAAGTACAGTTAGTGTATGCATCTACTCTGACTTATAGCATTCCATTACAGCGAGTATGTACGAAGATGAAACATACTACTTATATATGCATGTACATATGTTCGGATCAATGTATATGCGTATTAATTATTACTATTGTGTTATATAAATGTCAAACAACAAAAAAAACATGTATCAAAATGAATTCAGTTTTAAATTCTAGTCAACAAATAGCAATACAACAGCGAAAAACACACAATTTACGAAAATCAAATACTGGAATATAATGACTTATGAAGACTTTGTGAGAGGTATTTCAACTACTATTTAACATGGAAAATCGGCAATTTTTGTTAATGTGAGCATGACAAATCTTAATTAGTACCTAATATTTGCATTTTTTACGAAAAAAATGAAAAATTTTATAAATTGACGCTCCCGCAGTCATTTGAAATCGAGTCGTAAATTAGTCTAAACCACGTGTTTATTGTAAAAACGTAAACATGTAGTAAATCACATGTGTTGCTTTTTATTCACTGATTGGACAGTTGTTCGCGGTACGCATCGCTCTGCGCAATGACAACAATATCCATATAAGGTAGTTTCCCCGACCTGTTCAAGCTAGTCTAATTTTAGTACCATTCTGATAATGTCAGCTCCACCTCTAATGCATATTAATATCGATCTAATGTTTGGTCAAGGGCAGACAAGCAAAAATTCTCCTTTTTTCGAAAGTTGTAAGGAGAAAAACATAGAATGAGCTTATTGTATCACAGTCTAAAATCTTAATTCATGTTGGAAATAGACTAGACTCTTTAAAAAATTAACAAAAGTGATATTAGGTTAAGAAATAAACGCAACAGAAGCGACCGAAAAGAGCCCAAAACCTGGCGCTAAGTGCAGTCATCCTTTGTATAGAAATATAAATTTAAAAATAAACATGTATAGATATTATATTTATTGAAATCGATATCATGTCCTTGGTATGTCAGAATATCATTTAAGAATGCGTGTGATATAAGAAGTACTTACGTTTCTGATTAATCAATTTTTTTTAATATTTTATACATAATAATGTTATGAAGCGATACCTCATTAAAACTTACATAATTATATATTTTTAAACAATCCATGAACATTACTATCCAGCAGTGTAATTATTTATTTTTGTCTACGGATTTGTTGTACAACTTATTTATGTATATACCTTAAACCCATGAACTGTATGCCTTGGTTCTTGGAACAATGCAAATAAATGTGCAACGAAATACAAAATGAACTATTGTGCTAACCCAAGTTGTTACTTAGTAGATACCATACTTTTATAAGCACTCGCACGTTTGGATGCTATAAAAGCATATAATGGTGAAACACAAAATTGGATGTAAATTATTATCCAATTAATACAAGAATACATGCTTCTTCATTTTTACAGTTCAAAAAGTTGCGTAATTGACTATCATGTTATACTGGTATCTCAATTATGTATATGTTCATCAGTTTAATAAATAAAGCAATAAACAACGTTACAATATTACCAGAACTGCTTTTATTGGATTTTCCTCATAGCGTCACGTTTAATTCTGTCAGCAACGTCATGCATATACAATACTCGCCCCTAATAATCTATTTTTTAAAAATTCTTTATTCAGTTTACTACTGTTAATACATGTAGTTGTCGCTTTACTTGCCCCAAACTTTCTACTAATATATATAACCTTTAGGCTAACCGTCCTCGAAAAGCGGATCAAGAGTCTTCATTTTTGTAAGTAAACAAACCACGCCACTGCATGGAGCTGATGGTTCAGAGACAAGTGAAGTAATGACATCTGCGGTAAAATGTATGAGGATATTTTGGTATAGATTATTATAAAGAGAAAATCGGACACTTGCCTAGCGAAGATGGCTCAGTTCATACGTACATGATCATACCCCTTTGCACTTAAGTCTCAAGTTCTTTCATATCATCGTTCAATTCGTTTATTGACTGTCGATTGACGATCGAAAGGTGTAGAAATCGAGGAATTCATCTCTATCACTTCGACTGGTAAGCAAGTAGGTAATACAATGCACATTATACATTTATATACATAAATGAACGCGGAGCACATGCAACTGAAATTATATTTTGTTTAACGCCATCGTCGCAAACCACGGCCAACATGTATGATCCTCTCCCATATAAGAGAGAGCTATGCGTACTCTGGACCATGGCTTGAGACTATGCTTTAACGCCCGCTCACAGAGAGAGAGAGAGAGAGAGAGAGAGAGAGAGAGAGAGAGAGAGAGAGAGTTGCATAGAATTTAAACACAGGGGGAGAGTCGATGTTTGGGAAGAATGAACTGTTCTCAGTCCTCACCGTTCTTAAAAGGCTATGTTCATGGTTTTTATAGAGCCATTGACTAAACTGATTACTTGTTAAAAAAAAGATTTCTATGTTATATATGAAATGAGTAATGACATATTCGATTAATAAAAAAAGTAAAAGTAAAGCATCGCAAAAATTTTTTTGTTGTTACGGACATTGTTAAGAATTTCAAAAAGAAAAGTCAGGAATCCAGGCGTGTGGCGTCTATATTTTCTTAACATTTCATTTTTAAATATGAAATGTGTTTTATTCTGAAGCAAAAGTTTGAAATAATTTTTCATATTCTAGATATGCATATATTTATAAAACACAACAAATCGTCCCAATGAAATAGTTAAAAACTTCAAAGCTTTCTACATAAACTTTCATAAGTAGTGAATATGATCCACCTGATATTGTTTGAAGCCATGAACATGGATCCAAGCAGTTCTTTTCCAACAGTGGCTGTGTTATCGCATAAGATGTCTTAAAAGTTGATATTGAAGCGTGCTGTGTGGATGTCATGTTTGAACTGCTTGAATTCTACACTCCATGTGATGTGCCTGCATCAGCAATGTACATTTTTTATGCAAAATAAGATTTGATAATTATAGTTAATCTCTGACTTTGCTTAGCTCGCATTTATTTTGTCATAAAATAACTATTAGGAATTTTATTCTAATGCATCATGATCAATGGTCAAATGGGAAGGGAGAGGATGGTATATATCCCTCTGTTTTGCGATGAGAAGAGTATAATGAAGTCTGAATCTGAGTTTGAATTTTTTTGTATTTCAAAAATAAAGCTATTTGGTTACTTAAATCAAAGTTAAGCCCGAGTTTGAAAGTGTCGCTCTGGTAAGCGACATGACCCTTGGACTGTCCTTAGTTATCAAAATTAATTGTTCGCAAAGTAACCATTTTGGTCTTTATCTATTGAATATAGCTAAAAACAAAAAAGGAAATGTAATTTGCTTCAATTAAGCGAAAAAAGACCATTTTTGTGGTTTGTTGTTTAGGTAGGAGTTTAGATACATGTACTTCTAAACAAACAATGTATAAGCTTACCGTGTTACACAGGATGAAGCTTTAAATCTGCCTTTCAATTAAATGAAAGGCGAGTGAGAGATAAAGAAAAAAGTGAGTAAATGGCACAGTTCTGTCCTTCAGTCACCTTTCCATACCTTTTAGTTACTTTTCAATTGACTGAATGGCAGAGTTCCATTCTGTGAAAGAAACCCGTTTGCTACTTCTTATGATAGCCGACAGCATGATTGCTGTCTTGATTTCTTGATATGTGATAGACGGTAGGGCTTACTGAGCCAGTTTTGCATGTAGTTTGTTTTGAAAAATAATTGATCGTAAGAAAACTGTTTCTTTCTTCAACATAATATATCCAATGTTGAAGTAAATTTTACGCATACCAAAATATCTTTTTCACTCACAAATACTGCATTGGTTACTTAAAAATAACTTGCAAGTGTTAGAATAAAAAATGTTGAAATTGCCTACAAGATTACTCTCTCTCTCTCTCTCTCTCTCTCTCTCTCTCTCTCTCTAAAATGCTTCTTTTCTTGATACCAACAGTGATTAAGTTTTGTAACTTTAAAACTTCGCCTGGTATATAAATCTGAAGGCTAGTATGTTGTTGGGACCGGCTAGGGTTAATACGAAGTTAATCATATAATATATGGTTTTTGAAAAATTTAAAACACTCAATATTTTTAAAGATGGTTTTCTTTAATCTATATTGATGTGTTAAAACACCACCTTAAAATTGTATTCAATTTTTTTATTTAAACATATTTTATTGAAAATTTAAATGGATTAGGTAACAGGCAAAGCATATGTAATTACATCACCTTAAAATCGTCCCTCTTTTAATCATAAAGGGTAATAACTAGAACTGTGACTCTATCGCCAGTCCCTTTGACCTTTCGATTATTTGTTTCTTGATAAACGTTGAGCTTCATTCCCATGACACATCCTTTACGAAACAAGTTTGGAAATTACAACATTATTTATGTTATTCCTTAATTTCATCTGTGATGTAATAAAATCGTTAAAAAGAAATACACATGACATATTAAACTAAACTAAACTTTAGTCTTTTATTTATTATACAAAGATTGACAAACAAAGTTCTACAAATTATATTAATATCTTTTGCTGGCACAAGACAAATCATTTTCGAACACTAAAAAGTACTGCTCACGATATAAAATTTAGGATTAAGATTGATTTAAATTTTGTTGATCATTTTATGATATGCGTAACACTATGTACAGATATATATCATGGACTTTTAAAGAAAAAAGCAAATGACAAAAATATGAATAATATATCAAAATGCACTTTCACAGAAATTTAAAAAATGTCAAATCGACTTTAAATATGACGCAATGATATTTGCGGCTTATGTAATATTTTTGAAGGGCATTCAAGCGGTACATGTACGACTAGTCGTGACATTGAAGGATGTCCCATATATAATACACCTTTATCTTGACTAAACATACTTCGTGTGTATCGTTTAACGTACATCGGGTAACTCAGATAAAAATACGACGTTTAGTTCTTAAAGGACAAGTGGTACATGGTACTTGTGAGACTAGTCTAGACGTAGAATAGTGTTCCATATAATTTTCAACTTTATATTGACTTAACGTACATCGTGTTTATCGCTTACCTTACATAAGGTAACTCGGATAAAATTATTTCTCAGTTGTCCATTGAGGGTATTACAAAACTTGCCTTGTTGTGTCGACCAAGGATACTCAAGGCATGTTTTCTATTAGGTTGTTGTACTTTAGTTTTGTTTTCGCGATTTATGCCCCATCGTCATCGGCAGTGAAACCTGTACCTTACTTGGATGTGATACGGGACGCTGTGAAATTAGTAAAAAACGCAAACCAGGACCAAAGAAACAACGACAAGTTTTTGGATACGCTTTCTTACTGGAAAGACATTCCGGAAAAGTTGTTGAATGAAAATGAAAACGCAGCCGTCCAATACAACGTGAGTGAGCAGTGTAGCTTCAGTCTGACCGCCCTACAGGTTGGTCTCACTCAGCGAGAAACATGGGCCTTACAAAGTAAGCTTATTATTATGACTAAACAATTCAATTACTAATTTATCTTTTCTTATAACCAGGAGTGGGATAGAGATGGGTAGTATTTAAGTATGTTCTATTTTGTTATTCTCTCTCTCTCTCTCTCTCTCTCTCTCTCTCTCTCTCTCTCTCCATTAACACTTTTGAAAACTTTTCATGACGATTTTACTTTCATTAAACACACTTTTCGGCGGGATATTTACGATGCACTGATTATTATCAGATCATTACCAACATCATATATAATATTCATTGATATGAATTAACGATTATTTTAAGTACATTATTGTTTATCATTTATTATTATTAATAATAATTTTAAAAGTACATATAAAATTTGTTAGGTAAGTTTAAACGTTTCAATAAATTTATTAATAATATATCTATTTGAAACGCATCATGACGTTTCTTTGTGCTCATAAGCCGTGATCATGTTTGACGTGTGTTATTAATTAAACAATTAACGTCAGAGATTTGTTTAGCAAACATAAGGGGAAATATACATTGAATGTATAATATAATTATACACATGCATGAATTAATTTACATCAACACTTCACATGTGATCTTTGACAGCAAAAAGGAAAATTTTGGTAAGCTTTTTTGAAAACTTTTGAATTGAATATGACTTGATATATGTAAGTCAAATGCTTGGACACAGATTTTTTTTTTAATTTCGATAAACTTTTCAAGCTCTATGAACCTTAATAGAAATTAACACTTACAAGAGCTATTTTTCGTTTTAGTTATTGACGCTATAGCTAAGCCTGAAGCAGGAGCCCTGGATGGCAGCTTAAGGTGGCTTGGTTCTTACGATGAGTGCAAAAGAACAAGCTATCACAACGAATCGATAGATATTAACATCAAGGGGAAATATTCTCTACTTTCTATACCAGTTGGGACCACCACAAACGCAGTATGTTTAAAGTGTGTTTGTTCCTGATTCCATTATTGTTTGATTTTCTCAGTATCATTACATTTGTAATAATAGTATAATTACACATTGCATCAATTACACTTTTTTCCGCTCTTGCAACATTTTAACAGAGAATAGACCTTTATATCATAATTGACATTCGACATACAGAATAGTAAGTTTAGTTACAATAACATGTAGCTAAAATTAAGGTACCTGTGAATTGGTTTCTTATTTATTCGATGCATATTTTTGCGAAAGATACATGTGTAATTTTAAGAATGAATTTAATGCCAGCCTATGTTATACGATATAGTATAATTGGAGCAGTTTACGCTACCTTAAATTTATAAACCGCGAGCATAAAGTTATGTTATTCTTGTATAACCTAGGTTGAAATAAACTTTATTCCTTTTAATTTCATTTTTTACAACTAATTCTAAAAACATAACGTGCATTTTTAAAACAAACTAATGTTATTTGTATGAAATTTAAATGTAATGTCAAGCAACGTTTTGCACGCGCGTCATATTGCGACATAGGCAAGATATTTTATACGATAAAGATGATTTACTTTAGCCAATCAAAAAAGGCATTACAACCAGATTTAAATTATTTAAGAAACAATGAATCGTTTTTTAAGTATTATGACGTGATAATTTTGGTCGAGGTGTAATCATTATTAAATAAAACACGAAATACTTTTATTATGGTAGATTTGATCACCCCCGACCATGTCACCTCATAATAATTTAATTTTAGTTTATAAAGCGTAAACTGCCTCAAACCATTTTATATCGTATAAAACTAATAAATATTGAATTCATTCCTTAAATATACAACAATGATTTCTTATTACATAAACATGTATCCATAATTTTCAGCAATTGTACAATTCAATATGAAATTATTGACATTTTTACGTTATTTCATTTCGTAATTATGCAAACCCTGCTTTCCCCATAACACTACGTCATTTGCGTCATTGATCAAATGTATTTGACTATGCGTTACAAAGAAGGAGATACAGTTTCCTTCAATAATTGCCCTAAATTCAAAAGTTGTTTAAATCTAATAAAAATACACATATGCCATCTTGATCATGTGTGTATATTAAGTATCAAATTATACACTTTTATCTTGATTCAAAAAATAATTATGACTTCAATACTTTGGCATATTTTTAAGATTTGGTCAAAATTGATGTAAAATGGCAAATTTCCCATAGTTTTTTGAAGAGGAAAATGTGTCCGCAGCCGTCGCCCACAACGAAATTAAAATATTTTTATTATGTGATATCACATGATAAAGTTATTATGTGAGTTTTATAGTGGGCGACGGCTGCGGAAATATATTTCTATTCAAAAAAGTGTCTTCTGCTCATTTTTATAAAAATGACGGGAAAATGCACTGTTTGTGACGTCACAATTAACCTTGTGAAAGTCTAATCAGGTAACTATATATTGATTCTTAATTTATGGGTATTCTTGTGTAAATAAACGTTACATTTCAATTTCCTGTGATACTTTAAAAAATCACCATAAAACAGGGCCAAATATGACTGAAACTGTACCTCATTCTTTGTTTCGTAGTGTTATCACAGACAAAGACTAGAAAATGCAATTATAGTTATATAATTTCTGAGTCACAAACTAAAAAACTGAACTAATGTGAAAATGATATACAGTAATTTGTACATTATGTAACTATGCTGGTTACATGTATATAGTTCAAAATATAGTTTGATTGATGCATACATACAAGTGTTTTTTATCGATTAATCATACATATAAAATACATGGTTACTGTTTTGAAATATAAGCTCTATTTGGGTGAGGGTAAGAAAACGGGACAGAGGGCGAGGCTTTCCGAGCCCTCTTCACGTTTTCGACCCGAGCCCAAATAGAGCTTATATTTCAAGACAGTTATCATGTATTTTGTTTATCCTGCAACATAATATCACATTGTGCGCCTCAAATGAGCTTTATTCGACAAATTTCGCTGCATATCTGCAGTTGAAACCATAACGCCATTGCATAAACGAATGACGTCACAATGCATTTGAACGTCAGTTAAATGCACGAGGCTATATTGGCGCATTGACCGAATATAGCTTTTGTTTATTGGGTTACCTTTATTCGGTCAATGCAAGGGTTAGTTGCAGGATAAATATATAAAAATTATACATTTATCAGTATACTACTCTGTTCAGTTCTCTGGATCATCGGTAGTCGCTCTAATTATCGGAGTATGCCTCCCTGATAGCTGTAGTCCGGGCGACTTAACAGCTCTCATCCACAACAGTAAGTTACCGTACGCAGCATAGTGCACTGCTCATATACATGTTTCTGTATAGGGGGAAATTTTACCTCACTATTTCTTTTGCACTAGAGATGGCGAAACAGAATAGTGAACAGAGGACTTCATGATTTCATTTCAGATATTGGTAGGATACCTTTCGGAAACTTTTCCACCTTACAATTTTTCGTTACATCTGAGGAAGAAGACAAACCCCTCACTTCAAACGCAGTCGTAGCCATGTAAATATACTAATTTATTTTTTTTAAATATAATATCCAAACACACCATCATTCCCTACAGTAAAATAAATGATTATTGAGGGAAAAAATTCAAAATATCCACTTTGGTAGCAACGTATAATAACTATTATGATACATATGATATTTGCATGTTAGATGTAAGAAATAATTAAACCCTGATAATTCATTAGTAATTAAAAGTAAAAATAAGAAAAGAATATATGTTTTATTTTACTTTAAGTGTTATCCTGAGTATATTGGCTCTCATCGTTATTCTTGGTACGGCTTATGACGTCATAGTTGTCCAGTGGTTACGCAACATTGGATCCGATTTGGACAAACTTGCGGGAGATGAGACAGTTCCCTTGCTGAATCCCAACTCAAAAGATATTTTTATGGAATCAGAGAGTAATATTTTTTTTTAAATTCTAAACAAAATTAATCTAGATATTTAACAAATTTCATAAGAGATAACATATTATTTTCTAAGAGAAATTACAGATACTCACATTTGACAACGATTGTCACATAAATTATAGTTAATGGTATATATATTAATAATTAAATGTAACGTTTTTAGTAAAGTTTTTAATAGAAATTTTGTAATGTTGTAGGCACTTTAGAGAAAATTCTCTTGTCCTTCTCCGTCTACTCCAATGCTAAAAAGATCCTGAGCACCCGAAAAACTTCGGAAACCTTGACTGCACTGAATGGGATTCGGTTCCTGAGCATTTCCTGGGTTGTTCTTGGTCACACGTATGCCTTCGTACTATCAAATATCAGTACGTACATTTATTTATGTATCATTTGAGATATAATTAATATGCTCTACATACAGGTATACTCATTATAATTATGGCTAGACGTTCGCCTTCGTGAAAATACAATATTTACTTTGAGTTAGTATTTTGTACTTATCATTCTCAGGCAATAGTGGACCATTTTTAAAAGATATGTTGGGAAGAAGAAGTTTCCAAGCTATATCCAATGCATTGGTGGCTGTGGATTCTTTCTTTGCTTTAAGGTGATTTACTTTTATATCATGTTAATGTCCGAAAAAACCTTTCCCGGGCCTCTTTAGAGATTACAATACATGTCAATTATATTGTAGTGGTTTTCTTCTTGCTTACCTGACTTTAAAAGAAATGGATAAAAGAAATGGGAAATTGAACTGGGTGATGTTTTATTTCCATCGGTTTTGGAGGTAAGAATTCAGAAACAAATCAACTTTGTCCAATATCTTTTAACAAAATCATCAGACAGAAATTTCTAAATGAATATGGATTAATTATGTATAATTGCTAGTTTTTTTTTCTCACGGCCAGGTTGACCCCCGCCTATATGCTTATTTTGATGACAGAGGCGACACTGTCGCCGTATTTTGCCGATGGACCCGTATACCCGCCAAAGGGATTTGAAGTGGATTATTGCGAGAAAAGCTGGTGGAAGAATTTACTCTACATCAACAATTTCTTCGATGTTTCTGAAATGGTAACTAAACAATGTGTGTTAGCATCTAATTGTTATCTTCTTGTCCTCATTATCGGAGATGAAAGGACATACAAGTATTGCTTTTGGACCGTCCGTTTGCTTGTCGTTCTTTACGTACGCGTCTCTTTGTCGATTATTACCTTTGTTATATCTTTTGCATGAGTCGACCTTGTAATGCACAAGTTAGAAAAAGTTGTCAAAATGTATACAATTCGGATTGTTGTTTTCTACTCATCCCCCCACTCCCAAGATATTATCTCTCGAGAGACTGCGTACAACTGGAAATTTCATTAAACCATAATAGAACAAATTTACTAAAGTTAGTAATTTTGCAGTCATGCACCTACCGGTATTATAGATAAATTATAAACGGTATACTAGTATGTAATTTTATATACACATATATAAAGAATTGTATTCAGTAGTGTAAGTTTCGGTTGTTTATACATGTACTGTGATGAATACTATATAAATATTTTACCTATTTTTGTAGTGCATGGGTTGGTCGTGGTATCTATCGAACGACATGCAGTTTTTCATCATTAGTCCTCTCATGTTAATTCCATTGTATTAGTAAGTGCGGGCTTCTAATTTTAACAATACATCCTGTAGAAATTTCTAGCTTTTTTTCTTTTATCACATTCAAACATCTACTTTAAGTTGATTTAACCATTAGTTGAGTTAAGCCTCTCTTACCATACCGGTAATCACATGAGCTATCAGGGGGCAATATCAGTAGCTTCAGTTATAATTAAGCTCTACGGATAGTTTTTCTCTAAACATCTGTTTTCTGTCTGTCTACTTGTCTACTGCTGTATCATCGTCCTTTTTTAAAAACTTTTCAACTTCTTCTAAGAACTACTGAGCCAATTTTAACGAAATAACACAAAATAATTATACATTCCAAAACTGGAAAAAAATGGGGAAAAACAAATGGGGAAAAAAAATGCTGTACATTCCTTACAATTTGGAAATGATAAAAAAAAAAGGTGTCGTATGAAAATTTCCTCTAGAACCACTTTACCAGAGAAGTAATGCCAATATTTAACACATAACTTTTTAATTAGAGTGTTTAGTAGGTTAACAATAGCCAAAACTATACTATGACCCCTTGTCTACTAAAGGGGTCAAGGGAGGGGTGCAAAGTTTCACTTTGATTTGAAGTTAATCAGCACTATAGAAAGGGATATAAAATTTACATGAAAACTTTAACCAAGCAGGAATGTGATGTTGCGCATCTGCTTCTTATTATCATTTACTTTATTGTTCGGGTGAAAGATAAACTTAAATATGATTGAAAGAAATTCATATTATTCATACCATCCAATTTTTTCATCAGCCATGAACTCGCTGGTATCGTCGTGTGTTTGGTATTTTTATTGGGGACAACTATAGCCCCTGGCGTACTTTCCGCTTACTACAATATGCCACCTACTCTATTTTCTGGAGGCTCACAGTAAGTATAAAAAGTAGGCCTCTTTTATGTTTATTATTAACTAGCATGTTAACTTCGTTAATGTTTATACAATGATAGAAGTACCAGCTTTTTGAAATTGTATATAAAGGATTACTTTATAAGTGACGTTCTCATATTATTATTTTATTGTACTGTTATTTTGAACTACCCCCAACTGGTACTTGAGCAAAGATGCGCTTAGTGTTTCCCAGTCGAAAATCCGTCGGAAAACATCCTTATTTTGCTCAAAACATTAATTTATCAAAATAAGACAATCTTCATTACGTCATTTCTACATTATGACGTCAACGTGGTGATAACCAATTACACACCTACTTTCAATATGATTTCAAATATCTTTAACCTTTTTATAATATTACTTATTAGGTTTGTTACGGAATGTTTAAAGAAATTTGTTGGGTCGGTAAAGTCCATAGAAGCCAATCTAGATTTCACTTGCATTTCATGAATATTTGGTTGTGTTATTTCTGAGCAACATTTTTGTATGTTTCTTTCTCTTTTTGAAGAAAGAATGACAACAGCAAAAAACAAGAGGCCCGAAGCCGAGCCTTCTATGGACTTTACCGACCCCACAAATTTCTTTAAACAGTAACAAACCTAATAAGTGTTTTGTTTTGTCGAGGACCTGAAGTTTGATATGTCAACAAACGTTTGTGTAAAATATCAGTTCAAATAACGTTACGTCCGCCATGCTGCCGTATAAATTTTGACGCTTGTTGTTTAAGGTAACTCCAGTGTCTTTCGGATCCGGTTCTTTTTTTACACGGCGTGCTAAATTTCCAGTTATAATTTTGGCACACAACAAGTGTTTTAAATAATTATGGTTTGGTCAAAAAGTGGAAAATTTGTTAAAATATAGCATCTCGATCCGTCGTTTAGAGGGATTGGAGAAAGCAAGGAAAGCAGCGAAATGTAAAAAAGGTAAATAAGTGTGTAATATAATTGTACGTATTGTATGCATTCTCCTCCAACAATTACACTGCGTTTATGTAGCTTAACGACCTCATGTGTCCTCCGGGACAAGGAGAGGATATGAGTACTTGTGTAATTAAAACTACATAACACTGATTGGTGTTTAATCAACAGATAAATATGTTAAAAAACTGGGATAGAAAGTATTTGACAGAAAGGGGGAGGGGGTACCACTGCACTCAGCTATATTTTTTTGGCAGTCTCGACCTTTATTTTATATGTATAATACAGTTTCATTGAGTATATGAATTTAAGTGACTGTTAGATTGTGTCTTTTTGGTACATTTCTTTTTTTCCCAAAGTTTGCAAAAAACAACTTGTAAAATTTACATTTTCAATATGGGGGTACACGTGTTCAAGAGACTATCAAGCAAAAACTAGATGGTCAATTTTGATAAACTATGTTTTTTTGTTAACACAATATGTAACTCATAATAAATATTCTTTAAAAAATTTATGTAAACTGAATAATTGTTTAGAATTTTTCAAAAATATGCAATTTTGTGATTTTTTTGGGAAGGTCGTGGCAAGAAAAAATGTAATATTTTTATATTTTCTGTAGAAAATCAATAAGATTTTTATGATTTAATGATAATCAACTGATTTGCTTAAATTATAACCTAACATGATGTATTTTGGTGCATAATTTAATAAATTATGAGATCACGCATTATGGTGTTAAATTTTGGCTGTTAAATTTTTGGACCTTGTTAGCTGAAGCTCACTGTAGGAAAACAAACGTGCAAAGGTATAAATATTTTGGTCTCTATAGTAAGTTTATAAGTTGTTTTAACTATTAAAATTAAAAAATGTTTGGTTTGACACGGATTTCTAAAACACTGGAGTTACCTTAAAGAAATTTGTAAGGCAATCACGTGACGCGTTTCATCCAATGACGTCGCGACATTCTAGTCCGAGGCAAAACAAAGCTCTTTATAGAACTTTAATTTGGGGGGGGGGGGGCGAGAATGCATAATACCGCGTATGTAGTCCTTGTATATTAAAATTCAATCTCTGTGTTACCTATCGTTACATTTACAAGTCTTGTGCGTGTATATACTTTCAGGGATGGATTTTTTGAATATTTTTCAAAGTACTATATCAAGCCATGGTGCAGAATGGGGCCGTATATTATTGGAATAATGTTTGGATATCTTCTATATAAAACGAAAGACAAACTGAGGATTCACAAAGTACGTAAAAAATTCTTTTTCTTCAAAATTTTGAAGTGGAAACAAGTGAAAACAATTGCCACAGCATATTTAAGTCATGCAGTAAGCATAGATAACATGCTTCTAAATCCAAAGTTATGATATAAAAAAAATGCATGGACAAAAATAAAACACTTGCCAGTGCCAGGGTGGCATTTTTGCACCCGCTTAAGACGCAGTTTCGTAAAAATCCATATATACTACATGATAGACCATTGTGTACAAAGTATACCACTTTTGTTTTTGGTTTGGCTCAACTGTCAGGTGAGATATTTACCTTTAAATACGAATATCCCATAGAAAAATTATAAATTCCGTAGGAAAAATAATTTTCCTACAGGAGCTATTAAAAATCCTACAGGATTTTCTAAAAATCTTATAGAAATTATATTTCCTGTAGAAGAAAAGTATTTCCTGTAGAGATTCGATTTAGACAGGAAGTTTTCCTGTAGGAAATTTAAGATTTCTTATCGGATTTAAAAATCCTATTGGAGTTTTGTTCAAATCCTATCAGAATTTAAATTCCTATAGGAAGTTCTTATATTCCGGTAGGAAATGCCAAATATCCTATAGGAAAATTGTTTTTCTTATGGAAAAAATTATTTTCTTGTAGGAATTTTTTTAAAATAATATCTCTCATGAAAGGTGAGGTAAATCAATAATAAAATTGGTTTTAAACTCTTTAAGCAATGGTCTATCATATGGCATATTTAAATTTTTCGATACATGCAGCTTAAGCGGGTGCAAAAATGCCACCTTGGCATTTGCATAATTATCCGGCACAGTGTTATGGTATCATTGGCATATTAAACATATTTTAACATTATGATAGTACTTGGTCAATCCTTTTGGCTCATTACTTATAATTCATAAATTAATAGATTTTATTCTTATATAAATTATAGGTATTGAACTTACTAGTTTGGGCAGTTTCTGCTACTTTGGCTTGCCTGGTGCTGTACGGTCTCTATGACGCAATGAATGGCAATCCCTTGTCAACAAATGTGTCATCTCTCTACAATGCAACAAATAGAACCGTTTGGGGCGCATGCGTATGCTGGGTGATATATGCGTGCGCAACCGGAAACGGAGGTTTTGTGAATACATTATTGTCCTGGTCTGCCTTCGGACCATTAGCTAGACTATCTTACTGCCTTTACCTAGTTCATCCTGTTATCATGTATACGTACTATTATTCATCCAGGACTCCGATATATCTCACTGATTTTACAGCGGTATGTATTTTAGCCCATTTTTTAAATCACTCACTGATGAACACATTTCTCGATTACTTGTATTTTATATGAAAATAAATTTGATTTTTTAGATATAATTTCATTTCAGATTTACCTATTCCTAGGAAATATAGTCCTTTCCTTCATGGTTGCGTTCGTTGCGTCCTTGGTTTTTGAGGCACCAATGATGGGATTAGAAAAAGTATTACTCCGAAAAGATAAAAAATGATGAAGTTTTTATAATTTGCTTTTAGCATAATTGGTCATTTTTGTGTGAACAAAATTTTACATGTCTGACTATTTTTATAAATAGCTTTGTTAATAGAATTTAGAATGTATAGTTTTACAAATTTTACAAAACTTGTATCATAAATAGCATATAGTCACGTGTATAGTCATGTGATTTTATGTAATACTATATGTAATCACATAAAGACCGTGTGTAAAAAGAAACAATTTGTCTTACTTGTATTATTAAAAATGAGAAAGTTTTTAATGTTGTCTCCTTACGCGACTAATGCGTGTAATATATTTTAAACGGTCTATATGCAATGTATTTTAACAAAATGAACTATTTTGTTAACACAAGTTGTTTATAATTATACATATTGTCAGGAACTAAATAAATTAAAACGCTTATGTAATGATGAAAAATTGGAAATAAATAATTACTCATATAATAGATCAAATGTTCTTGTTATTTTTTTCAGTTCACAGTAGGTTGTTGCATAGGTTTTTTTTTATTAGAAAGAGCAGACTTTGATGGTTTTCATAAAATCTCTTGGACATAAACGCAAAATGTATATACAATTTATTCCCAATTCGATTACAATCGGACATTGTACATTTTCTTGATTTTTGTTTATATTATTCCATCTACCTGTTTGTACTGAGAATCGATGGTTACAGGTTCGTAATTTTGTAAACGTGATCGGGAGAACTCTAGATAAAATCAACAAATACACCTTTCTAAATTGAAGTTTGTTTTAAAAATTCTTTAATTAATACATTTTCATGAGATATCTACAGTAACTATACTTCTCGAGTCTTCCACAAATTGATTTTGTAATATTTCCTAAACTATTGACTTAAGGCAGTTAATTTACATCTACCGAGTATGATTCCCTCTATTTCGAATTCTTACGGAAACTTTCGTTAATTCATAGCTCTATAGAAACTAACAGGACTGATATCGACACGCCCCGATAATCGAATGGTCGAAACCTTCAGCGACTGAAACTGACGGGAAATTGACATCTACACGCCCCGTTTATAGATTGGTCGAAACCTACAACACTGTGTCGGATTATTATGCCAGTGCCAAGGTGGCATTTTTGCACCCGCTTAAGATGCAGTTTCGGAAAAATCCATATATACCAAATGATAGACCATTGTCTAGAGAGTATATAACCACTTTTGTTTTTAGTGTGTTTCACCTGACAGGTGAGATATTTACCTTTAAAAATTGATATCCTATAGGAAAATGATAATTCCCATACGAGAAACGATTCTCCTACAGGAAATATTGACAATCCTATAGGATTTTCTAAAAATCCTATAAGAATAATATTTCCTAGCTGTAGGAGAAAGCTATTTCCTGTATATAGGAATTTGACTCAGACAGGTAGTTTTCCTATAGGAAATCAAAATTTCCTATCGGATTTTATAAAATCCTATCGGAATTGAAATTCCTATATGAAGTTCTTGTATTTCGATAGGAAATTTCTTAATTCCTATAGGAATACTGTTTTTCCTATGGGAAAAATTATTTTCCTCTAGGAATTTATTTTTGAAAGGTAAATATCTCACCTGACAGGTAAGATACAATAATAACAAAAGTGGTTTTAAACTCTTTAAGCAATGGTCTATCATGTGGCATATTTGAATTTTTTGATACATGCAGCTTAGACGGGTGCAAAAATGCCACCTTGGCACTGGCATAACTATCCGGCACAGTGTTCTACATACAGCAACCTAAGAAAAATTACAGACTGCACGAAATTATCATGATGTTAGGCCCAAATTCCCATAGGAGAGGATTTGGCTATTTCTTTTTTCTAGCGTACTGATGTACATAAACAGAAATTAGTTAATTTAACTTACTAATTTGTTAAAAGAAAGATGTAAATATAAACAATAAAATGCTTTCTTTGATGATTCATGCGGGTTATGAAGGTGGCGATCATTGCTGAAAAAATATGCATTTTTTCTGCAAGTCCGCCACCTTCTTATCGGACATGAATCACCAAGGAAAGCATTTTATTGTTTGAAAAACTACAGATTGTTTGGTTTCCCCATATAATAAGACAACCCACTTGAGTATATCGTGTACATATTTTATCTACGAATGTAGAGATTTTATTTTTGTAACATCTAATAAAATAATAATAGATTACATTAGTGAGTTTGCAATCAAGTGGTCTAGCGCTGTCAATTTGAAATCTTTCGCCTAGTACATTACAGGTATCATTTTATTTGAGAAAATATTTTTGCAAAATATCCACAAAATTTAATGTTCACTGATGTTCAAAATATAATAGAACAGTTGTAGAAACTGACAGGAGTCACAGCTAGGACTGAAATCTACACGCCTCTTTTATCGATTGGTCAAAACCTACATACAGCGACCTAAGAAAAATCACGGACTGCAGACTCAAATTCCCATAGGAGACGATTTGGCTGTTTCTATTAGCTATATTATAACTTACAATGTACTAAAAATAATGTACATTAACAATAATTTATTGAATTTTATCTCATACGTGTGGTGTATACTACCCGTGTGATAAACCTTTGCTTTATCAAACGGGTGATGCTTTATCAAATATTATAATTATTTCAAGGTTTATTTCAGTGAAACTTTACATTGAAACACTGAGTTTTTATCTCCGAAATGACGTACTAAATTGTATTGCGCAAGGTCACAATAACCGCATAACACAACTTTTAAGGGGCTGTCTCAAAATTAAGCTTCATAATATTATCAAATTGTATGAGATAAATAGAACATCTATAATTGTGTAATTTTATATTTGCTTTATCCAACTCGTTGAAATGTTTATATTCGCTCGGCAAGCCTCGCGAATATATACACCATTTCACACAATATAGATATCCTCTATGTACATGTACTTACATGTACCTTTTACAATGAAATTATTAATTTGTTAAAGGAAAGATGTAAACATAAACAATAAAATGCTTTCTTTGATGATTCTTGAGGGTTATGAAGGTAGCGATCAATCTTATTGATTCTTCTTCTCAATCTTCTTCGTGAATTTACAACAACAATCAAAGGTAAACTGCCACTTTTTGTACGTATCGTCCGGAACAATGTGTTCCGTTTTTATTCCGAAGTTTTCTAATCGTATCTACTTCCTGTGTGTACTTTTTGAAAAAAAGAAATGAGACCTACCATGCTCAATAACACCGAGCTGGGAAATAACAAGTAATTTATCAATGCAATTTCACTGAAAACTATCCAGATTTATTTGATACTTTTCATCAGTTCGTAATGAACTTTGTGATATTGGAACGAATGAATGAGATGACTGACACTGAGTGGTGAAAATAACATCAACCTACCTACTCAGTAGTCACGCTTTTCTTTATTTAATAACAGGTAACTCTCTCTGTTTTGATTATTTTATGATTTTAAAGTTTAGCATAGCCATCATGCATATTCTGAACTATATAGTGTATATTGTCGGATATGTATGTCCCTGGTTTGATCATGAACACAGCTGATAAACTTATATACAGGTCTGTCGTTTGACCAGTTCTGAATAGGGTACAGATTTTGCGGTGCTGTAAATTTTCCCGGGTGTTATTTTTTAGATCTGATTTTTTGGCCAATATACAGCATATCCCTGCTGATATTAATGCAATGTTGCTGCATTTCTTTTTTTTAAAATAAAATTTAGTTCTAAAAAATTACGCGGGAAGCCATTTTACCAGATGCGAATAAGCTGATGACTTCTGAATAGCATAACTGTTTCTTTACGTATTGAATGTAGATAAAAAAGTTTCGTCCCTAAAACCATCGATTGAACCTGTTGAATAACATGTTTAATGCAAACCACTCAGTTATTGGTATTTCTTAACCTATACAGTTTGATTTGACGGAAATGACAGACAGAATCAGCGTAACAATAATTTAGACAGGTTTCTAATGTCTTGTCGGAATACAGTCGCAGTGCCTCCACTTATCATTATTGTGGTACAATAGGATTTATTTAAGACTGAGAGAGACATTTAATGAATTCCAGAAGTATTTGTTTCAATCATCCCTTCATAGTGTTAAATCCAGGATTTAAAAAGGGCATGTTAAATAATGGTGAAAAGGGCACCTTTCTCCGCGGTAAATATTATAAAACCTTGAAAGGGGCACCTTTTTCTACAGTAATATTATAAATCATTAATCCTTGAAACAAGCGTATTTTAAGGAAACTTTTGCATCGTTATCAAGTGTGATCCGAGATGATCTGTAATGAAACAAGATTATTGAACAATAAATGATTTGCTTTTGCATTCACGTAAGTCTTATTCAAAGTTTTATTTTCAATCTTTTTTTTCTTTCTTAAATTGATTTACATATATTTTTATCCCTTATAACAACCATGGCATTGGTCTGACTAGTTTTAAAGCATAATGCATTAAAAATTTGGTATTTCATTTAGGCTTTATGTAATACATGTTGTGAACTGAAACACATCTGTATCCAGTTATGAATCATAGGACATGTATAATGTAGACACTATTCTCTTTTGAGAAGTGGACAGGCATAGCATGGATGTAGGCTATGCCTGTCCACTTCTCATTTAAAAGAGAATATGTAGACAACTGATGGCAAAATTTTCAATCCCTTTTTACTACAGAAATATGGATATTGAAAAAGTTGTTTCAAGCTTTTTAAAAATCAATTTGCATTAAAATATGCTTTACAATCTTTTATTATAATGTAAGTTTCTGCATTCTTCAAGAAGAGTTACGTTTTTTGGGAAACAAAGAAAATTCTGGTTAATCTGACGATTGTTTAAAAGCTTAAAAAGAATAAGAAAACTTCACATCTAGATTTTTATTAAATTGTTTCACTAGTCTAAACATGGTTTTAGGTGCCTCAGTGTTAAAATTTCAAAGTATCTCCATAAAATATATTCTTTTGTGTTAATTCTATTTATAGATAACCTTACGATGTCTCAATGATAAGCTTGTACAATTACTAATTTCAAGGAGATAATTCAGTTGTTATTTAACAAATTTTTGTACCAGTAATTAGGTGTCAAATCACCCATTTATACAGGGCAACTGTGTATACCCCTTCAGCTTGGGTCTCTCCAGTTTACCTGTATCGTCTATTGTCTCAAGTCACTCGTGCGTGAAGTCCAGCGAGTGTTAACTTTGCAATCAAAACAGAGGCTAGGGCAATGGTGGTTTTGAATTAAATTTACTTTCAATAAAAAGGGCATCACTTTTATTTATTATTTAAAGGGCATGGCGTTTGGGAAAAGGGCATGGCGCTGATAAAAAGGGGCATGGCGCCGCGCCACGCTAGTTTGCTTTAGATTTAACACTACTTCATTCAATCCTAAAACAGAGGAAAACAAATTGGGTATTCGGAACTCGTAATATGACGGCTCAATAAAATTCTGCATCCACTTGCTTTTTATTTTATTTTTTATCCTGTATGCTTTTTGGTATGTTGGAATACATACTATACCTACGTTTAATAAAAATTCTTGTTACAAGTGAAAATTTAAGGCACCGACAGACGATTTTATGCGCATATTAGCATTGGAATGACCTGGATTTATTACAAAGCGAAAGTAGGTAGACTTATCTAAGACCGATATCAAATACATATATGACCACAAAAAATGAAACTACTGCAGAACTCAAACAAGCATTGATACGTGTTTATATTAAAGATATTGATTTTTTTTCTCCATTTTTTATTTCATTAATTATTTGTTATTTAACTTCTGAACTATTCGGAACTGGTCAAAATTCGGAACTGATCAAACGACAGTAGCAAGTGTTTATTTTAACTTTGAAGTATTGGTATTTGGAGTGGTTGATAGTAAAAACAAAATTGTTACAGTTCTGAACGATAAAAAAAATTAGTACCACTATATATAGATATGTATTAAAATGCACATTGCAAGCCTAAAATATAGCCCACACGCATTGTTAAAAAACCTATATTTTTAAGACCCATTTGCCAAGAGAAATACATTTAACCTTAACATGATATGATACATTTAGGTTAATTATACTGTTTGAATCCCTAACTCTCACATTCCAATATCATTAACAATAAAGGGAAAATATGTGACATGTATAAAACTGATATGTATAGCTGTTGGATGTGTTGAGCTGTACATTAGATAATCTCCTCTCATTTAGCAATGAAGAAATAGGAGAAAATCATTTTATGCAGCTATCATTTGTAATGATATGTTAAACCTTGGATTACGTTTACAACATTAAAGCAACACACTACATAATTTTTTTTCACATGACATTGTTCTGATGTATTCAGTTGATTCTTTTTGCAGACACTCAGGATGAAAATAGCTGTGGAAGGCTGCTGCCATGGAGAATTGGATAAAATTTATGAAACTTTAGAGTACATTGAAAAGAAAAACAGCATTAAGATTGATTTGTTACTGATATGCGGGGATTTCCAGGCCGTGCGAAATGTTGCAGATTTACAGTGTATGGCGGTGCCACAACACTATCAAAAACTTAATACATTTTACAAGTAAGTCAGATGAATTAGATTTCCTTTAATGTTCAACTATATATTTAATATCGTCAGTACTCATAAAGAATCAATTTCCTGGTGCATGTGTGATATTTCTTTTCATACTTCAATTTAAAGATTTTTTAAAAGACATCAATTGAAACAGCAATGACTTCATGGTCAATATAACATTTGTTTCAAATCTAAAATAAAAACAAAAGTTAATTTGTGTGATGCATGTAAATATTGTTCCCCTGATTTGTTTCATTTAATGACAGATACTATTCAGGAGAGAAGAAGGCTCCATACCTGACAGTATTTATAGGTGGGAATCATGAGGCCTCCAATTACCTGCAGGAGTTACCCTATGGTGGTTGGGTTGCCCCCAACATTTATTACATGGGTATGTTTCCATCTGTAAAAAGTGATCATTGACTTTAAACCAAAACCAAACACACAAACTAAATGTTGAAACATTTTTCTGATTCATTTTGAATGCATCATGTGTAATTCAGTGGAGACCTCTTTCATGTATGCATACATATATACATATTTTAAATGATATTTGTCCTGAATATACACATGCATGTAAAGTGTGCTGGTATTTACCCATTTGTGAATGTAATTCTTAAAGGTTTGAGCAAGATGTGTAAAGCTGCTTATTTTATTGTTCTCAGGTTACGCAGGTGTGATACAGGTTGGAGGGGTGAGAATTGGAGGCCTTTCTGGAATATTTAAAGGAAGAGATTATAACAAAGGTAATTTCTTGAATTCTTTTTGTATGACGTAATAAAAACCCCTTTATTTTTGTACCTGTCTGTATGTGTGGGTGGCTTTTGTTTTATACAAGTTTTAACTTGGTAAAGAGCATAGTTTCTTATATGTCAGAGTTTGCCCTCTGTTTGATTCAAAATTCAGTACAGCATGTACGTGTACTAATTTATATTCTTATCATTAGATGTATATGGAATTCAAATTTTGAGAATAGGCAATATGAAGAACATATTGAAGATTTTCTCAAATACATTTGATGATGTGTATGATATTGTATTGTAAAAAAGCAATATCAAAATGTGTTTACCTTATCATGTTTCCTTGTAGTTCTTATACATGTATATACTTAACAAAAAAAAAAAAAAAATGATGAACAAATATAGTGTGATAACATGAAGAGAAATCTAAATAACTGTCGTACATTAAAGTGCTAAATCAAGCCTTCATTTTTCTCAATTACATGTACTTGTTGTATTTAATCTGTTTTAGTGTTGGTTATAGTGTAACCCTTTTCCCTCTTTCTTTGTAGGTCACTTTGAGCACAGTCCGTTCAATAATGAAACCAAAAGAACTGTGTATCATGTCCGCAGTTTTGATGTTTTTAGATTGAAACAGGTATTGTTTAGAAAATCATCATTATATTATTTATCATTGTTAAAAATCAAAAATGTTACATTTTATACATGTTTGTTGCAATCATTATATGATTGTTTCAGTGTATTAATACATTTGTTCCTCACATTTCAATGTCTGTATTTTATGCATGTTAAAGGAGTTACTAAAGTTAAGCATTTGGAATAATCAATAAAGTACTAGTGTAAGCAAGGTCATTGATGAAGCTAGCTGTCAGCATTGTTTTTCCAGCTTCATTCATGTTTATCATAATATCACACAGAAATCTTTCATTTTAGTATAACATGTTGGATAATATAGCAGAATTGTTTTCTTTCTCAATGATTTTTTTAGGCTTAAATCAATGGTATTGCAGAAAATTTTTATATGTATTTCAGAGCAGTGATAAATGTATATATTTGTAGATGTTATGATTTTTTTTTCTCTTCAGATTTCTAGACCTGTAGATATATTTTTGTCTCATGACTGGCCTAGAGGAATATACAACTTTGGCAATGTAAACATGCTTCTAAAGAAAAAGCAGTATTTCCGAGAGGAAGTGGAACAAGATCGCCTAGGAAGTCCTGCAGCCAAAGATCTCCTGTTTCACATCAAGCCAGACTATTGGTTTGCTGCTCATCTCCATGTTAAATTTCCTGCCATTGTTCAACATCAGGTAATGTTCATAAAAGAAAGGATGATAAGAAATAACTGTATTCCACTGTAAAATGAAATATTCAACCATACCAACGGTACTAAAAAAATTCTGACTATGTAAGTTCAAAAATATGGTCTCTTTAATTCTGATCTACATTAATGAAACCACTTTTAGGGTGGTTTCATCATTGCAAGCCATGAGTTTTCACTTTGTTTAGAGCAGAGTGGACCAAAAACCATTGGCTAACAAAGATAGGGTGGGCTTGAATATTTCAAAAATGCAACATCCCAGTACAATTGTATAAAATATGTGATAAAAATTTCAAAAGTTAAACTAAATTGTAATTGCATTGCACACAAATTAAACTATATACATTTGAGAGTCTTTGTCTTTTCATTCCAAAGAGAGTTATCTTTCTTATTATTAGAGGGAAGCAGTATATATGTATTTGAATCTCTCATACAATTTGGGAAAGTGCTTTCATATGTTAAAATTTTTTTAACATTTTTGAACTTTTGAATTTAGAGTTCAGATGGAAATCAGAAGACTACAAAGTTTTTATCACTTGATAAATGTTTACCAAGAAGGAAGTTTTTACAGGTAAAACGTCTTCATTTGAAACATAATAATTAAAATATTGCAATGAATAAGATCGAAAGTTTTCTTATGATAACCCATGTACTGAATTTTATTTGAGCAATTTTCATAAAATTTTTTCATCTACATGTACATCTAAAAAAAGTAGTTAATCATTATGAGGACTGTTATTATATTATTTAATTTTAATGATCTATAATGCTTTAGAAAAAAAATAATTTCGATGAATTTACTATAACCTTAAACATTCAAAAAGTTTTTGCACTTTGCTTTCATTGCTATTTTGTGAATCTCTTTACCCTAGACTTATTTATAAAGCAATGCTGATTTGTGTGTTTTGTATACTGATAGATTTTAGATGTACCACATGATGCAGAAAAGCCAATCAAAATTGAGTTGGATCCTGAATGGCTTGTGATCCTGAAGTCCACCAATCACTTGATGAATCTCACTAAAATGGCCAGATACATGCCTGGCCCAGGCTCTAGTGAAAGGTACATGTTTGTATATGATATTTTTAATCTTTTGTCATCTCAAATTGTTCTTTAATTTAAAACACATGTGTAAATTTTTAATCAAGGGTTATTGAGATGATTTTTGTTATTAGTAATTATGACAGTATTGTAATGGAGGGTGGATGTGTGTTAACATGTGTTGGATTCTAATAATATTTTTGTTTTCTTTCTGTTTTGTCCTTTGCAGATGGGATTTCACTGTAAAGAAGGAAGAAATGAACAAGATTCTGGAGGAATTTGGAGGAGATCTGTCCCTGCCTGAGAATTTTGAGAGGACCGCCCCAATTCATGATCCAAACCAACCCAAGAAGAAATCTGGTCCTCCCTCCCTAGTGATCAACCCCCAGACAAGTCTTCTTTGTACCATGCTGGACCTTACAGGTCAAATTATAACCCACAAAATTGTTCTCAAGAGATTTAAAAATAGTGAGGCCATGTTGAGTTATTCCCCTTTTCAATATGGCTATAAAATTAATCAATAAAGATGATAATTAAAATAATTAATTTTTCCCACAAATCATTAGACAGCCAAATTAAACATTCTTTATGATCATTTAGATCCCAATGCAGTTTTCCTGGGGAAAGATTCCCACATAAAGCCTGAGGATTTGTCTGCTATGGAGTCTGCTGGTGGAGATAGTCAGGCCGCAGAGGGGGAAGATGAGGATGATGATGTGGAAGATGAGGAGGAAACGGAATACGAATCAGAACCCAGCTTTATGTCCATGTCAGGTAGAAGCTCTCCTATGAAGTACTGCAAATTTCGAATTAAATGTGAATAAATAATGTCTGCGTAAAATTGCAAGAAGTATCCTACATTGATTTTTTAAAATCTTGTTTAATGAAGTAAATAAAATTAGAAAAAAGTTTGACATTCATGATTATATAATCATACAATTTAGTACAAAACAGCAGAAAAAGTACAAGCTTATGACAAGGAATCCATATGCAGTCTATTCATAATTGTAATTAGTTTATAAATCTTTTATCTTTTGATTAACATCATAAATCGGATTGTGCTGAGGGTTTTTCCAAGTTTTTCTTCTATGTTAGTAGATATTGGATAGTAGTTGGGTTTTTTGATACCTACTTTGTAACTTAACTGTAGTGTTGCTACATTTTTCATTTATCAATTTTATTTGTATTTCTTAGTATTATTTTTTTTCAGGAAGTGAAAGAAGTTTTCTGTCCTCTAGTAATGCTGATGAAAGTTTCTTCTCTGAAAACTTGAATTTTTCAAGAGAGGAACAGAATGCCAGTTTCAACCCAGACGAGATTTCCATCTCTGATGAAGAAGATGAATTCAAAGAAATCATGGCAGCACAAAGAGAGGCACAGAAATCTGATTCCTCAGATGAGAAACTAGCTTCACCACTTAAAAATGTGAATATAGACTCTGAGAGTTCATCTTTGAACACCTCTCTAAGAAGTTCAGAAGATGAAATAGCATCTCCGATCAAGAGCAAAGTTTCTGAGGACAGCAAATTAGCTTCACCAAATAAAAGCTTGCAAGATAGCTATGAACTTGATGAATTGGACCCTGAATTTTTGGAAATGATAGCTGCTCAGAAGAAGCTTCAAGATTTAAAATCTGGAGGCCATATTGAAATAGCCGCTTCAAACAGTGATGACGAAGTTGAAGAAATTTTGAAGGAGCAGAAGTTAAAGAAATCAAGGGGCATAACAGAGTCATCTAGTCCAACAGAAGAGTTATTGGATAATAAAGCTAGCACTGACAAGTCCTCCCAGAAAAGAAATGAGGGAACAGAATGTGAGGAGAGTCCTAAGACAAAAAGATTAAAGAGACGCAATCAGCAACTGTATACAGAAAGTGACATCTGACGTTAGATTAAGTTGGAAATCAATTGGGAAACAAATTGAAATACAGCAGTGAAGAAAATTTGATTATTATACCTTTGATTGCAATGGTGACAGCTTTTCCACCATAGACGATGCATGATCTAGATACATGTTTATAATCCTCAGTTGAATGGACAAATACTGTAGTTGAATGCAGTCAGCTTCTGTTTAAAATGCAAAATTGCTCTACAAATAATCAATTCACTGAGTATTTTTGATTTGTGCCCTGTACATGTATAACAACTTCAGAACTTTTATTTGCTGCACAACTTGCAGGAAAAGTTGCGTGAATATACATGTGAATATATTAGCTGATGATATACATATATCTGTATTGTGAATGCATGTCTTCATATATTCCATATAATACATCACAAAATAAATCAGATTCAGCAAAATGATGTTACAGTACTTTGTATTCATTTAATCACGAGTTAATCAACTGACCGACTCGCACTTTAATCTCTATAAAAGTCAAAGAATCGGTTTTTATTCCTCATAATTGTACGAGGTTTTTTTTATAGTTTTATTTCTCTCAAACCATACCTGTAAGTATTTATTTACTTATTTAAGTGTCACGTACCAAGTATTACAATTTTAATAAAACTTACAGTACATTAGCTACTTCTGTGCTTGCACAATCGGAAGGCCTCGGGAACCAGGCTATTGGAACATTGGAATTCTGTCTTTAAAACACACGACACTAAAAATAGGACAAGTTACGTCCCTTTTAACATTTCTTAAACCAATGGATAGTAATTAAAACAATTTTTAACATCATTAGAAGCCTATAGTAAACGTTTTCTTCCTTTTTTTCCCCTTTTTTTTCATTAAAACTTGTTTTGGCAACCATATCATGCATGGTACATCAGAAGGTTCACCCATCAGAAATGCCGGGTTTTCACCCACTGCGCCTCCTCTCCCTTATTTTATTTTTAAAGGAAGGGGGGTGTTCTAGTGATGACAACGATTCCATTACATCTTCGGCTTATAAATGCAACTATCTATATAGCTCGTCATTAAAAATAATCTGATAACTTTGAAAGTAAGTAAGTAAATATTTTTTTTAGTGACATGTGTATATGCATATAACTAAATAATTACAAAATTCCTTTTTCAAATATACCATCAATACACCCGGCCCAACGGACCTATAAGTCACTTTTAAACTGTTACAATGTGAATAAATTTTACATGTTTAGGAGCAAGATGGCTTTGTCCAGTGTGTCTGTCTTAGCTTGTATGATTCATTAATAAAATAAGCGATTTGGCGGGGGTAGTTACATGTACATATTAGTTCAACGAACAGAATACTATCATTTGTAATATTTTGACTTACAGTTAAATCATATCCAATTTTATAAAACAAATGACTTCTCTGGTTATTAAATAAGGAATGGACAATGTAATAAAAAATGCTTTTCAGTTTCGATTTCGTTAAGATCACATAAGTTACATATTCTGTCCTCTACCGGTTCTCCTCTGTAGCGACCTGTTTCGATCCTTAGGGGAAGTACCCCACACCTAAACATTGCCAATTTTGATCTGATGGGTTTTGGGAGATTAAGCGTAACGTATTTTTCGACTGTGTAGCTGGATTTAAAAAAGGACATATGTACGAAGTTCTGGTACACTTTGGATATCGTTGTGCCATTCGGTTTCAAAATTTGTACGCAACTTTTCCTCTGCATAGTGTAAATTACAAGGTGTAAAATTGGTGTAGGTATTTTTTATGTTTAACGATTCCATGGTACATGTATTTTTAACTTGAGAGTTCCAGTATGTACGCATTTATTTGACGCAGATCTGATTTTACGTTTGGTTTGTAAATAATTCAATCAAAACGAGAGCTATGTTATTTTCCTTTTAATATTTCAGAAAACTTTCTCTTATCATGTGATAAACATAATACATGGTTGTATATTAAAACTTTGCAAAGCATACCTATCATTTTATGGTTAACAAATACAAAATATTTTGGATTAGAATTAAACAAATGAAAAATTAATTAATTTAATAAATATATGTTGTAATAAATAGATATTTTTCCTTCTCCTCTAATTAGCACACAGAAGCTGGAGTGTTTAGATCTTCATTTTTAACAATGGCGGATGTTGGGAAAGATCGGCAGCATATCCTTTTATGGGATGGTACACTCCCCTACAAAAAAAAAGAAAACAATGCTAAGTAAATTGATTATTTGTAGAGCAAAAACAATATTCATCTGAACTGCAAATCACAATTTTTTTAATCTATATTTGTCAGTCTTAATAAATTGCCACAAAAGCACGAACATTTTTACTATTTATTGTAGCTATCTTCGCAGAGGTTAACCATATAATAATTATTAATGCTTCTTTGTATGCATGTTTGTACAGCTTTAAAAGATAGAACGATATTAATCATCTTTCTAACCATCTTTGTTAATATTCAAACCAAAAACTATAATTTAAAAGTTTTTTTTTATAAATAATTTTATTTTTTTTAATTCTTTGCTTTTATAATTAAAAATTTCAAACATGTTTAAGTAAATGAGATCAAACATAGTAAATTATAGGTGGGCATTTAGATTCTTAAGTTTCCCGTATGAAATCATTTGAAGGATACACTACAACAAGATACAGAAAGCGGTTTAATATTTACAAAAAAAAATTTAGTCTGGGTGTTCTGGCGCAATGATTGTACACGTGGCATTGATAAGCAAACATGCGAAGCTACAACAGTTTTTAGAGTGCATGGAAATTGAAGCAAACTAAATTGAAAATTTAAAACACAATACTTGTTCCATTTCTTGTGACAAATGATATATGTGAAGTTTATAGGCACTTTGACTTGTTTTGAAATGCAGTGATATATTCGATAAAAATAACTAACTGGTTTAGTTTGTTAGACATTGCGGTAAAGGAAGGTGACTAGGTCCCTTCCCTTGACCTCGTATACAGTGCATATGCTCTCTTTCTCTCTTTCTCTCTCACTCTCTCTCATTATGACGTAGCGAAATATCTGTAAAGATAAACGAACAATGTACATGCAGTAGGTCTTACCTCGATTTTCTGTTAAGAACTATATAAATCAAAGCAAAGTATAATGAATAAATGACTAATAATTTGACAAAAATTAATTGATAAGATATTTCCTTGGGCTTTTTTTTTTTTTAAAAAGAGCGAATTAATTTGTTTAATAAATCATTTAATGTATGCAATACTAGTATTTAATGTCCTATTGTAAAAGTGCCATACTGCAGTAGTCATACAACAAAAATTAATATCAATTGGGATAAAATGAAAGAACCAAAACTATTTGAGTGGCATTTACATGTACATGTGTATTTCAAATGGGAAAACAGACGTTCGTGTACATATTTAGCCAAATATTGATAAAAAAATAACATAGTACATATTTTGCAGTATATATATTCTTCTTAGAGATGTGCACTTTTTAACCTCTTCATTAAAGGGTCATTGTGTAAGTTACATATATTGTACTTTAATATAAATCAATATTTTCAAAACCAGATTTATATTTTAAATTTTAGATTAAGATTTAGAAGTACATGTATTGATTATTATTTATAATTTGATTAGTTGATTGTGTATTACAATAACATCACACGTACACATACCTTTTACAATTTCAAGATGTGCTGTATTTTTGCAATGCATAGAACACAGGGGCCAGTAACATACGATACTTGAAATATTAATTTTTGTATATGGAGATGACGTTATTGCAGACTTTACACAAAGTAAGTTGAACACGTACCTCCAATCACGGACATGGTCAAGATGTAACTCACCGCACCAGACACCGCAAGAACTAGTGACGTCAGAAGGATAGCCGCCGCAATGTAGCACTTCTCTACAATTAATCGGATACAGTTATACATTTCATATTACAAATAAATTTAAAGCAAAATTGGGTATATTTTCTTTGACCCAATCCAAAAGGATTGGACACAAGTTCTAAAACTTATATGGTACTTTCCTTGTTATATTGAATTGCATTTTATAATAGATTGACTGTCAAACAAATATATATTAGATATTTGTATTCACTGTAGTAACAATTATACATTACTAAAAAACAAATTTAAAAGTTGATAACATTCTTGGGAGCTGGATCAAAGAAATTTGAAAAACTTATAATTTCATTTGCCTGGTTTACAATTCTCCGCCCCGCGAATGGTCCACGTGTTATTGTCCAAGCATAACATCGTCACCCTTTCTATGTGACGATGGCGGTCCAATTTATTAGTAGATGTTGAGTTGCAATTGAAATGAAGAACAGTGCCAGGAATAAACTCGCCCATCACTGATATATTCATGTCCAGATTGGGTACTGCAGGCGGGACACCACAAGCTGAAAACACATGCGTTTTAACGTAGGATAACATTTTTAGAATTAAGTTAAATGATATTTGTTATAATTCATATACGTGTATATTAATTAAACTTACCTAATGCTTCCCTCAAAAACATTAAAAGGAAAAGAGACGACAGCTGAAAAACAGAACACATATTATTTTGGTAGTACATCTTCATACTTTTGGGACTTTTCTTATCCATGTAGAGTGTTGTATATTTTATTACAAATAAACTGGGGAAAAAATCTCGGACATCCTGAACATTTCCTGTGCATATACTGGGGGGTATGATACATATACAATTAGATATCTCCTCTGATAAAAACAAAACAAAACCACAATGACTTTATCTCTTCATATTGTCTTCTTATTTTAATCTTCTATCAGTTTTTTTTTCTTTTGTTATGTATATTGATATTCAATTTGACAAATCCAATGAAGTACTTATCGTTACATGCTTGCAGATGCATGGAACATAATCAGGATCTATAAAAAATGTTTCTGAATGTGATATCATAATATTTAAGAGAATGTAATCGTTATGATATATATATATATATGCGTTTTCATTTTCAGTAAAGAATACAATTGATTAAATATTATATATAAACTGATTCTGCTTGTAACTATCTAGAATCTAAATTAGGTTTGACAGAAAAGCCGATTTAGGTTAAAAGACAATTATCTATTATCTTTAGTATTCTTTATGGTATTCGTGAATGTAATGCCAATATCTGTGTTTAGGAACTTAATAAAAGATTGTAAAAGTCCCTTGATGAACTAAATAATTAAATTTAGTAACGATTTCAAGTTCCGCGCGATGTACGGGATCAGAGGGTAATATAAAAAAACGAGGGCTTTGTTTAATAGAAAATGTAACTCCAAAAAAAGAACACAGTTTTAAAAAACTTGAAAACAAATGAACCTTATGGCTTACGTCTTAATTAAACTTTTAAAACGCATTTAGCATGTATACATGTTTTGTATGTTAAAAACCCCAGAAAGGACCATATAAATCATAAAAGTACTAAAACTAGAATTTCCTTTGCTTTTGACCTTCACAAAATGTTTAAGATCTATGGCTGATGCCTTCATCACATGTGATCTGATGTCTTGAGTTTATCAATAAGGCTTGCTGTTTGTTAACTTTTTTCCCAGTTCCAATGACATTTACTGCTATAAGGGATCATTGGACATTACCTTTTTGTTTTAAGTGCATGAAATAGAGATAATATTGAAAGTTCGAATTCTCTATAATTATCTTAAACACAGTCACTTCTTTCTGCAATAAAAGATATCATATAGCATACATATCTACATTGTGACTCCAAATGCCTTTCCCTTTCATGAACTGCGATAATTTTCGCTTTCATTGGAAAAGTAGTGGACATTCTCTTCTACGATAATTTTACCTACAAAATAATACATGAAATTGTATATAATGAGTTAGATAAACCTTAAGTTATTATACTATGTGATAAACAAAGCAGAAACAAGTGCCTGTGATCATGTACGTTGCATTTTATACAAAAATTAATTATTGTAACTCTGTAACTATATTAGGTAATTAGACACTGTGTTAAACGCTTGGACAATCAAACAAGATCAAAGTTCTTTAAGATGTGCTTTTTTCACAAGTCGTCAAAAACCCACATAAAACACGCAATGAAAGAAATAACGCACGTACATATTGTAAGATAAGCAAATCAACACAAACACATCTCTCCACAGTAAGATGGACAGATCTATATTTAGGTTACCAGTGCTTTTGATCCTACTGTATATTGGTCATGCTCCACTACAATGAAAATGGCGCATGGCGTTCGTGGTAGAGAGCTGTCAACTTCAGCCAGAATGTGGTGTGATGAACTGCAGTAACAATGAAAAATATATCAACCAAATGAACGAAAGTAATGTGTTGAATTTGTGTAAATCTTTATTATTGCACAAAAAAGTGTAGAAGCCATACCACCAACAAAGATGAAAGATTGATATAATAATATAGATGTTTACGTTCCTATTACGTCGGTCAATGCACGGACATGTACTGGTAAAGTCTCACAGGGGACAAAGCTTGGCATACTTCTGTCTCTATCATGACTTATTGATATACTGTAGTTCAGGTACACGTTCCAAAAACCTCTTTATGATATTTCACTCGCACCAAGTAAGTGAAGCAACCTCAGGACCCTTAATAAATGTTTTCCTTTGTAGCTTAATATAGAATTTACTTTAATCTGACTTACATCAAGGATGTACATTTTACCAGAGGAATTAACATGTTAATGCTATTCGAATTGGTAAGAAGAAAAAAAATTAATATAATATTTTACTTCACCTTTTAAGGGACTGGTGTTCCCTATCATTTATTAACAATCATTTTAAAAAGTCATTAAGATGTAAATGTTGCATGCTTTGTATTCAAGAAGTGCATAATTGCCTGTTGTTGGGTAATCATCTTTTTTTCTTTCATTGAATTTGATTAAGAAAAACTGGTACCTTTTTATATGATAACAAACTGCTTAATTAATCATTATTAGAATCTTACGTTTATTGTCACGAATTTAAACGACCATTATAAAACACGTACGGAATAACTTTAAATGAGAAATATTCCCATCCCCTAACCCTCACCCCACCCTCTCCTCAAACAAAAAACAACAATATACCAAAAGAAAATCCTCAAATATACTGGAAAATAACACCAATAAAAAAAAAAATCCGAAATTTCGTGATTGCAACGAACGATGAATGACACAGTGGAGATACTATTCATCTCCAAACGTTCTAACAATATACATTAAAAATATTTTTTGTCTTAATATACAAACACAATTTTTAGCAGTAAAAGGTGTTTCCCCTTTTCTTATCAGCCTCACGCAGACACTTCAATTCGGTAAATAATGTATATGTTTTACGATACATAGATCATCAAATAATCGATTTTAATGAAAGAAATTTGGTGTTTTAGGTACACAAAAAGACAAACACTTTCAAAATTCCCTAAAACGTATGTTGATATCAAAATATTGTAACGTGACAAAGTGTCAGAAAACTCATGATCCATTAAATGTCTTTCTATGTTACAAGCGTTTTGTAATTTTCTGTTTTTCATGTCAAAGACATGAGTCATATGTCGAGGACATTTGATTAATCTTTGCTCGATTTTTTTTAAAAAACGTGTTCACTTGTTACCTAGAGTATTTATTATTCTTTATTTAAAAGGGGGAGGGGGTATGTTGTGCAAATACATGTAGTAATGTACTGATGCTGTATTTTAACTGCATTGTGATAATGCTAATGTTGTTCTAAATTTACTAAGTTTTAAGAATCAATCGGGGCACACATTCGTTAAGTCATTTATTGTAACACCTCTCGAGGCTTTTTACATGTAACACTAATTTTTTTTTCTAAATCAGTTATTGATTTATTACGTACATTTATGGAACGCCTGGACTGTCTTATCATGGCAAAAATAAATTCGTTATGTGCTTATATTATTATGTGGTGTGCTTTAATCGTTATGTGATGTCCTTGTATCATTATGTGGTGTGCTTTTATCATTATGTGGTGTACTCCTTCTATTATGTGATGTGCATTCATTATTATGGCGTGTGCATTTGGTATTATGTGATGTGCATTTGGCATTATGTGATGTGAATTTGACAGTATGTGATGTGCATTCATCCTTATGTGATGTGCAGTTTTCATTATTGCATGTGCATATATCATTATGGCATGTGCTTTTCTAAGTATGTGATGTGGTTCCGTCTTTACCGAATGTACTTTTAAAGATCATTATGCGATATGCTTTTTTCTTTACGCGATGTACTTTTTTATTTATCAGTATATCAGTAATGAATATAATTTTAGGTTTTATCTCATCACTTAAAGCACAATTTTTGGAAATTTGATGACGTTTGGCTTTAAAAAACACGGTTATTTAATTTAAAAATAGACAATGTTGATACTATAGAGTGAGCAATTTGGTCCAATCAACTTTAAAATGTTGCATAAAATATCAAACCTTACGATGACTGAATAACATTTTAAAATCTTGATGAAAAAAAAATAGAATTATATGTTTCAAGTAAAATAGCTATTACTAAAACATTGTAGTAACCAAAAACCGCGCATTTTACATTGTAGCACATGCGCAGATCCAGAAATTTTTTCCTGGGGGGGAGGTCCGAAGGATATATGTGTTTGTCGGGGGGGGGGGGGTTCCGAGGCACACTTGCAATAATTTTACTATGTAAATTTAATAAATTTTCATTTTCCAAGGGAGGGGGTGGGTGGGACCCCCCCCCGACCCCCTCTAGATCCGCGTATGTAGTACACTTTAACAAAATCTTTAAATGTTTGTGTTTCTGAAAGAGGAAAAAATAACCACAAAAATACAAACCTCACGCAAAGATGGATCTTTTTTTTATTTTTTTCCCCCGACAAGTGGCTCGCAATTTCAAAGACAAATAAATTAAAGTTATTCAGGCCACTAAGGGTCTCTGACCGCAGTGCATCTGTTACATAGGAATAATATGCGTCGCGGGGATCTTTTTTTTTATCTATGCTAGCCAAAAGGACAACTTTATTGTGTATTAACGGTTCATTTTCGCACCTTATGGCATTGGAGACGGACGGCGACAAGTTGAGTCGGAACATACCGGAACATACCAGACTGAATGGCGAATAATCATTATTTTATGATGTGATGAGCTGGTCAAAATTTGTGCAAATTTATCAGGGATATATATATATATTGCGAAATGTTTCAAAGATCAAAAGATAAAAATAGGCGGTTGGGGGGGGGGGGTTGCTCAATATTGTTAAATCTAAATCTTATTTCATAATTTCATGTATACATTTTTTTAAAATGGTACATTGAATGCAATCATGTATTTTATGATACCAGTATTACAGATGAAATAATTATCAAATTGATGCGGACACGTAAGATATGAGAAATATATTTGCGTCTAATTAATCATCGTTAAACAAATCATTGCATGTTGTAGAAACGTCGCTTGTTTAGTTCAGTGTACATTTTGTTTTCTTTTGAGATGAGGTACATATATATATATATACAACGACAATAAAAGTGTTGTCTAGTAGTAAATGACATGCACCCCCGGGATAAATGCATGTAGTACGAGTGCTGACTTTACACTGCACCGTGTTACGATAACCAGTTTTTGCATACCGTTATGTAACTTTAATTCATGAAGCAAATCTTATACCTTTATATCTTAGAATTCAACTTCAGGAAAAACAAGTCCAAATATTTTAAAAATTTTGCTTTTTAGTACCAACCAGAAACATTGAAAATCTCCGAAAAATGTGTGTTTACATCTTAAATGAAAAAATAAAATAAATAATAAATGGTTGGTTCTCTTATGTAAACATAATATAATTTTATCTCAGGTAACATTATCGATGTTTATAGAAAAATAAAATTAATGAACTTGAACTCCTGAAAAGTGCGATCTAGCGACGACAAGGACAGAGACATGTTGTATTCACCTAGTACGATGATCTCGACATGGCACGCGCATTATTAGTCCTGATTAGAAATTAATAAATTTTGCATAATATTGAATTTTAAACCAGAAAGGTGAGTGCAGTAAATAACACATGCAACTAGACAATGAATGTGTTAATTAGTTTTATGTGGCAATTAGTAATAAGAAAAATAAAAAAAAATAGCAAATTATTGACGATAGGTAATAATTTATGATTTAATGAATAAGGAATAGGAAATGGAGTGCACAGGTTCAACACGAAACCACGTCGTTTCCGAGGACATGTGTCAGATCGAGCCCCCATTGTATTCCTTTGCATTAATCTTGTCCGTCACATTCCTAAACATATACTGACGACATTTACTGATCGGCTGAAGGCAGTATTAGGTTGACCGCGAAAGGGCCAAGAATGGACGGCTGATTTTTATTGCCATCATGGAGAACTGCTCCTTATTTGCTGGCTTCTGGAAAAATGGAGATTAAAAATCACCGCCGATTAAGAATTTTCTCATGAAACATCCAAATTCGAAAATGTTTATCAGTTCGAAAGATTCGAAACCAACCGAAACCAAATGGAAGCACTTCTTTGTGATGGTTGTAATGTCCACTTTTATTTTTGCTGCTATTTTTACGATGCGGCCCACCCTTGTTATTCACCCCATTGTGGCTATGGGGGTCCTAAACAGACCCCACTTTATACGGACCACTCTCATTAGGACCCAACCACTGCAGAGAATCACAGGAGAGGGTAAGTAAAACGAGCATTATTTTCATACATATGTTGTATATACGCATATTTATCTTTTGCATTGAGGACCAACGATTTAGTTAAATCTTTAATTATACAAGTGATATCTCTCTCTCTCTCTCTCTCATGCTCTCTCTCTCTCTCTCTCTCTCTCTCTCTCTTGATTCAAGAGTCTGGAAGATATACTATTCTTCTATCTGTTTTTTTTTTAAATGAAGTTAAAAGTAATTAATTCAACTTCAAGTTCATAAACTACACTACCATGTATTGCAAAAGAGGACGATAGGACACCAGCCATTTTTTCAAATGCTTTGTTCAATCAGTGGGTGATTTAAGGATGGGGGGGGGGGCGCTCCACCCTTAAATAGTCAAAATAAAGTTAAATCTTAATTCCTCTGACAAAGAAAATGAACAAGTTGTGAGTCTTAATGATCAATGATTAATGTGGAAGCTCGTGTGAGTTCTCTACATTAGACTGATTTCAACGGTGTAGTCGGAAGAAAACGTCTGGGTTCAATAGCGTAACGTATAGAACACTCTTTTTTGTGTAGCTTCCTGCGGGTTCCAATAAGACCAATCAACCACCTTTGAGTAATTGGTTATTATAATACTACCAAGTGTTTTAACGACTATGATACAAGCAGGCATAGTTATATTTTTTAAACTTAATTTACATCGTCCCAATGAACTTGATTTTTTTAAGTGAATAATTTAAAGGTATTATGTTTCTTATCTCTGGAAGGCAGAACTTTTTAATGGATTTACTCCAGTTTTTAAATCTACAAAGTACCATTTTTTTACTATTTGTTAATAATTATCACAAAAATATCACAAAAAAGTCTAACTTTGAAGACTTCATTTTTCCTCTACAAAATCTCTACAATCCAGGAGCTCCCGGGGAGCTTGCCCCCCCCCCCCTCTCCCCCAGAGGCCTCTAGACTCCCTGCCTACAACTAGTGCTCCCTCTAACTTCAAATCCTGGATCCACCCCTGCCAGAGGTACTAACATAAATACAAGGGAAAAAATGGGAAAATTATAAAGAAAACAGTCTTGCAACAATTATTTAAGAACGACAAGTTCGTATATCTTTGAAATAAACACAAATAAACTATTTTTCGGTAGATTTTCCCTTTGACGTGCAACATGGTTCTTTTCTTTTGTCTCTTGTTTTAATTAATGAAGTGGTTAATTAAACATTTAAAACAGTACTCTAAGTGACCATGCTGGCGTGTATATGGTGACATGTGACGTCGACTTGGTTTTATTGCGTTGAGTGCATGAACAAACACTAGCCGCAGTCACTCCTCGACGGTTTGCAAAACAGGACACCTTCATACATATATACCAATCTTTTGTTTCGTGTAATTTTAATGTGCTCAGCTGTATCAGATAACATGGTACAAGACTAAGTATACATGTACTTGCATCTTTAATACATGTATATGGTAACTACAAAAACAAACAAGCTGGTTTAATTGTTGTTACATGCATTTTATGAAAGTTATTGCGCAGAAAATAGCACACTCATGTACAATTTATATTTTTCTTCATTTTCGTCATTTCTAATAAATGACATATTTCATCTCTCACCAGTGTTAAGTTCATTTATCAGACAGCAAAAACAGAGCGGCGGTGAGAAAACAAAAAAGGATTGTTTCATGCTTTTACAAGTTTGAAAAAACTTCCTGATGTATTATTTTTTAAAAAAGACACCTACTCCATATATAAAACAAATAACAACAACCAAGAAGGCTCTTTTAGTTACTGTAATATTAACTCACGGTGAACAAACTTAGAAAAGCTATCTTAATGCGATGAACATGTTCTGTTGTTCATGTACTATCGCACCATTAGCTTAGAACCATTTTAACAAGACCTTGGACTTTCAGTATTACGTAGCTATCTATTACTTGCGTCAAAACAAGCTAAAAATGACGCGGTTTCAAGCGAAATATGCACCAATTGCGTAGTCTTAGCTCAAAAGCCAGACAAATCTTGTTGATTTTAAAGAGCCATGGCTGAGTGGCTAGCAATGAAATACACATGCCTACGTCATATTGCTGTTTGACACAACTACCCAAAGTCCAAGCTCTTGTTAAAATGGTTCTATTAAGAGCTCTATTTAGCTACATTCAGAAGACACAAAAAAATCATCTGCCCTAAAGGCTATATATATATATCCCCAAAATAGGTTGCTGTGGCCCTTAAATAGTTCACCGTGGTTCATTTCCGGAACAGATTTTCCTTTTTGTTTATGAAGTGATATTTATTTATATAATTATGTACATATATTTTCATATTTCTCTTGCTCTTCGTTTTTTCATACACATTGGTCAGTTTTGATGCAGACACGCATGCATACTTGCGTAAATGTATCATAAAATATTATAAATAATAAGAAAGATTGACCCGCTTTGCGACTTGTAAAATCTAATCTGCAGCTTGTCTCCTTATATCAGGACTATTGTGCAACTCATAAGCATGTTAATCATTTGTAAGTTTTTTGTGTATCTAAATAGAATCTACTGTTTAATAACAATTTCTCTACCATGCTTTAAATAATGAATTTGTTTTGATAAAAACTACAATATGATTAAAATCAGCTGTTCTGATACGCCACCGCTCTCGAGAGCGGTAGCGTATCAGAACGGCTGATTTTAATCAGATTGTTAAAAACTACGGCATTATTTCTTCGAATCGTAAAATATGTAAATTATGGCGGTTTCAAGTTTTGAAGACAAAAAAGTGAACTTAAAAATTACTCTCTCTCTCTCTCTCTCTCTCTCTCTCTCTCTCTCTCTCTCTCTCTCTCTCTCTCTCTCAAACATGCCAGCGGCTCAAGACATGGTACTATTTACTTACTACCGCGTAACATAAGGATTGTCGGATCCCTTATACTTACACTGTACGTTTTTTAAATTGTTGGAGTACCTGCTAACTGTGTCATTCCTATTACTTTTCTTAACTTGGGCTGAAAAGCATTGAAACAAAAATAATGGTTATCATCTTGTCACTGTAACTATCAAGTCAATCTCAATTCCATTTTAGCGTAATATTCACGGCAAAATTAAAAGTACACTGAGAAAAAATTCTGTAGGTGACGATTGTCATACTCAGTATATATATTTATTTCAAATCAAGAAGAATCGAATGATCTTCGTCTAATTGATCCAAAAACAGTACAATTCATAATGTAGTAAGCATATATAAGTGTAAATATTGGAAAATAGATTACCTAAACCTACATTCACAATGCATCGTTTTTTAATCACAGCCTGATTAGTGGAAGTTTACCTGTAAACTGTATGTACTTGCCATAAAGAATATGGTCAATCAATCCCATACGTGACTAATCTTGAAATGAAAAAGGTCAAACTGTTTAACATTTTTATGATAGTTTTAATGTGATTGTACCACGACATGTACTTAGCCTGTAAAAGTATGGAGGGTAATCGTGTTCAAAAATCCAGTCATGTTAACTTGTAAATTCGAATATGCAATCGTGTTGGTGTGTGAGCCTGAGTATAAAAGTGTGTAATTCTGATCGTGTAATCTATAAAAACACTCTAAAGTTGACTCCGCAGACCTTCAATGTAAATCTTCCCACAGATGTACACTTGCAACTTTAAAATGCTGTTTGTTTTTTATACTGCACAATTTCCATCGGCAGTCTCTGCATTTATAATTACCACAGTTGACATGTGACAAATCGACAAATGTAAAGCCTACAAGTTTGTCAAATTTTGACATGACCATATATGGAAACAGTGACGTCACAGATACTAGGAAAAGGCCTGCCGTAATCGCCGGAATGGGCACAGAATGAACAAAAAAATATTACATATCATATAATTTCTGGATAACAACATTTTCTTTAGGAAGTACGATTTTTGGAACAATACACGTAGATTATAGGCTCGGTGTCCATTATATCAACAGAATCCAAAAATGATGCGAGTGAAGAATTCAATCGGCATCAGATGTCTTAGATCTGGAAAATTTTAAATATCATGCTCTGTTTAAATGTATACACGCATTTCTATTGTCTTAAAGTACATGTAACAAATCGTGTAAGTATACTTAGAGTTCGGCTGAATAAAGAAAATATCACCAAAAGCATCCTTATCGCTACCACAATGTTGAGACAAAGAGCCCCCCCCACCCAGCCCCGATGAAGAAAAAATCACGGGGTGGGGGGGGGGGTGTCGGCCTGCTGATTAATTAAAGAACTGAATTATCGATAAGAAAAACTATCTATCTGAAAACAGTAGTTTTAAGATTTTGATTTAGATGAGACATGAGTAGCAGCACCCCCTCTCCTTTAAATGAAAAAAAATCCAATTATAAGGTTAACTGTTATAGCAAAAATGTTTTGATATCAAGCAATTATTACGTACGGGATATAAGTATGGCGGCCTGAATCTCGATTCAATCCAGACACACTCAGTGAAGTTGGTTAATCAAAATTTTCCGGAAAGCTTTACAGCTTTACAGCCACTTGTGAACATGTACTGATTACCATAAAGTAGCTACTTGGTTTTGTAAAATTACTGTCATTACAGTATATATTTATAAAATTTTAAAATTAAAACTGTACCATTTCATATAGAATCAAATCTATTTAACCCACCTGTTCCTTAATTTCAGAAATTCGATTTTCGAAGAAATTTATTTCTTCAGAACCTTTCAATTTTTGACAACATTTTGTACTTTAATTAATGATTATAAAACTTCTTTCATAACAGTTTTAGATTGTTTTATTATTTATCATGCACTTGCACAACAAAGTCAATTTGATATTTGAAAAAAAAAATATAAAGATACATACATTTTTCCGCGAAAAATTACCAAAGTCGTTTAATTTTAAAGAAATGAGGACTATAAAATTCACTCTCAAAATTCTTAGCATTTAGGTAAGCAATGAAGCTATATGGGCTTCACGGCGGTCTCCAAACCCCATGCTGCACAAAAGATATTCACCCCCTAGGAAATTTCTTGATCTGTCTCATTTCTAGAAAAGAGCACGTATTCAACTTTATATTTTTCAGTTTAGATTACATGTCAAAATATTTTATCTATATTGGAATAGATTTTAGGCAATTATTTTTTTTTTAGTAAAAGTTAACCCTTATCGTATATTACAAGTACCAGTGTCCATGGGAATTATATTACAGAAACTAGCGCACTCGTCACACCGGCACCGATTTTTACAAACATTAACTTCTTCTTGTTTGGTCCAGTTTCAATCATACCTCAAAATCTTCATTGATAAAAATTAAAAAAAATATTTTTGATCCAAAGAAAATAGTATCGTTCATTAGAACAGTTTAACTGAATTTTATGTTTATTTTAGTCCATTCCGTTGATTACGGCATGCCTTTTCCCGCAGCGAGCATTTGCCATATAAGGTCATGTCAAAATTCGATAACATTTGTCGATTTGTAAAATGTCAGCTGTGCTATATCCGAGGGCGAAGATACAAATGCAGAAATTATGGATTTGAAATGTGCAAAGTTGAAGGTTAAATTAACTAACACAAACAAGTAAGCAGCAAAATGTGCATCATACAAAGGAACTGAGTCAAATCTTAAAGTGTTTATGCTCGAGTTTTTATAGGTTACACGATCAGAATCACATACATTCATACTCAGACTTACACACCAACACGATTGCATATTTGAATTTATAAGTTTACAGGTCTAGATTTTTGAACACGATTACCCTCCATATAAAAGGAGGTTATGACACCAGTTTAAAGCATGGTACTTATTACGTAAAAATGCAATCATTAATTTTGCATATAAGCAATTAGCACAAGTTAACATAAAGCAGACACGGCACTCCTTTACTTTAAACGTTAATTACAACGCAATCAGAAAAAAACCTCAAAGTATATATCATTTAGGACAACTTTCACTCTTATATAAAGTAATATATCAAGCGACGCTTGGGTTCAAATCATATGTTTTTGTGATTTTAACTCTGCAGACTGAAAAGTTTCAATTTCAAGTTCTATTATCACAACTGTCTTTTAACAAATCTGATAAATTGTCTTTTAGGCGAATTAAATAGTCCATAATTACTCGGAATTGTATGCGCACGGTTTGAATTTCATACTCCTGGCTTTGAAAGTTATTGAACATAACTGAAACAAGAGTACACGGCATTGTTAACATTAACCCCCTTGATCGATTTACACATTATTTGTTTTTTTATGAAACTCTAGCTATACAAGTAGGTAGTGAAATTCAATGCATTTATTTCCAAATATTTTATTTATCCTCGCAATACAGGTCATGTTCAAACACAAAAGTGTTATTCAAACATTTTATTGTTTTGCTTCAAATTTACAATACCATTGATCATGTTGATGTTGCATACTGAAAGACAATCAATGTTATTTGATAATCAGATTATTGCTGTTCACAAAGCGAAACATTACGTACATATATGTATCTTCGATAATTTTAACTCTCCATTAGTAAATGAAATATCTATCCGTATGTATTGATTTCAAACTATGGGAACAACTGACTGGATTTCAAGGAATATCTATTTCCGTATTATAAGCGGTACAATTCCACCATTCAAACAATCGAACCGAAAATGAAACAAAGTGTTCAAGCTGAGTCAAGAAAGAAGCCATGAACGTGTGTTTGCAGAGAAATTAACGCCATTTTATGTAATTTTTTTTAGTCAGAGGTGGAAATGTTTCCCTGAACTGTAAAATTTTAAAAAAAATACATGGAGTATACGTATATGCGGATTTTATTCTTTGTGCTGATTTTTACCACAGTTTTTATTGTGCTTCATCTTGTGTTGTCAAGTTATAATAATCACTCAAGCTATGGATATAAAATTGAAAGTGGTGTCCCTATACGTAGCTCCTTTATCTTTGAAGGTCTGTATTGCTTACATCTTTGGTGGAGAAACACTGAACAATTGGTTTAATTGAAACAATGATTTATAAATTTATACTTTTAAGCTAAAATTTCCTACTCCGCTTACAGTTCATTCGCAGAAGCTTTGCTGTTACAGATCTTGACACGTATACGTGAAACAGAATTTTCTATATATTTAAAACGCAACATGCACTTATAACAACGGTATTATGATTTTAATAATATCCTCAAAGAATGCCTAAAACTAGTAAAGTTTACAAACGTGTACAAAGAAATCGACGCAGGAGTTCGATACTGTACCAACATCCTGATATGTGTTTTGGGTGATACCATATTTATCTCTCTCTCTCTCTCTCTCTCTCTGATCGTATTACCATAAATGTTCTCATCTTATATAATGTACTGACTCTCCCTCGTAAATTGAAAGTTTTTGGTTTGGTCAGTTTTAATCGTATAAGTGCGATCTTCAAGGTCCTGTTTGCGTCAATAATGAAAAGACAACGAAAGTGACACATGAGATTTAAATTTTCAGTACATTTGAATCAATTTTCCATAAAGGTGTATTGATCATTCTACATGCAATGTGGCCCTTTACAGAGTCACTTGGCTGTAACTGTTACGTCCATTATACCCTCATTGCTATAATTTTGCTATAAAACCAGAGCGAAATCTTTGTTCTATCCACAGGCAAATGAGGTTATACATATTTCTCATAATAAAAATAAATACCCTATATCTAATAATACAGGGTTTATTAGGTATAGAGTATTATTTTTATTAGTAGAAAAATATATAACGTCAGGTGCCTGTGCATGATAACTAGTAATTTGTCGATCAATGAAAACCTTGTTATTTAAAACCAAGTAAAATTTGCGTGCGGATGCAAGTGATTAAAAAAAATCAATAATTGATATGTGCCTGTAAATAAGCTGGAATGAAAACCCACCAACTCCTTGTAAATATGCGTGATATGTTTATTTTTTTTTTAAATGACAAGTATAAAACATACGACGATTAGATTCATTACTATGTACATGGTATTTGAAGACTTATGCATTATTAACCGATAATCTTACCTCATCTAAAAGTGATGGACATTTTCGTTCAAAATAAATGCAATTTATATCAAAGTTACCATGTATCATGTTTACAACTGTATCAGTAACCATAAGATAAATCAAATTGATTTTTCATGGATTTTTGCACTTAATAATTCAATCATCCTGATTTCATCCTGAAAAGTACACGTATTTAATTTGCAGAATATACTATATTTATTTTTTATATTTCTTTAAACGTTCTATTTTGTTTTATGATTTAATTTTTTTTCGTCTTCATTTTGTGTTACAGAATACATGTAATTCAAAAGTGCGGATGAACCGAATTTTCTTTCAATGTTTATAATTCTGATATCCTTCTTTTTTATTATCAGAGAACATCAAGGCCGCCATATTAAACGAGAAAACGACGAACAGTACAGAGTACGAAAACTACATAGTCCCGTACGACAACCAGACATTGTGTCAAAGTATCCCAGACACAAAGAACTGGACTTTCCAGTGCAGTGTACCGTGCAAGGAATTAAAACTAACGGACATTCCAACGACCAGAGTGGATGTGATCAAGTCTTGCTCAATGTTGGAAGAAGGAGTTTCGTGGTCACTCATTTCAAATAAGACATTTTTTCACGTCCCATTTAAATCAAAATGTCTGGACAATTTGATAACAGATCATTGCTCAACATTCAACGCTGTGCCAAACATTGCCCATTATGTATGGTTCTCAAAGAAGGAGATGAACTTCTATCACTTTTTAAGCTTCGTGAGTGCTCTGAAATATCTAAATCCATGCCTGGTTTTAGTCCATGGGGAGGTACCCTTTGGACTGTATTGGGAATATATTGTTTTAATCGCGAACAATATCATCAATGTTAAAATGGCTCCTCCAACAACCATATTTGATAGAAAGATTGGTCGAATTGAACATCAGGCCGATGTTGCCAGGCTTCTTATCTTGCAAGGTAGACACTCTTTATAATTACGCTTATAAATGTGTTTGTTTGAACATGGAAAGGTAGGTAACTCAATCAAAATGTTTGTCCATGTTCATCTGTTGTGATAATTCAATTCTTAAATGAAGTTTAAATGATTCGAAAAATTTCCTTATTTCAGACAAATTTTAATTATATGGTCTTAGGTTTTTGCATTACGTTCTTATTTCACAGAATTCAATATACGTAAAATTGGTTCTTGTTTCTTTACGTGATTTATCTGGGTTTTTAATTTTTATTTTATTTTTTTTATTTTTGGTATGTAAAATAAAATGGAGATGACAAAGGTTTATCTGATTTTCTTCTTTTATTTTCAGAATATGGAGGAATTTACCTTGACACAGATGAAGTTATATTAAGATCTTTAGATAATTTAATGAACTACACCTTTACCTTAAGTCACGCCGTTGATAATAACCTAAGCAATGGTCTGATACTTGCAGCCCCGAATGCAACTTTCATTTCTCATTGGTTGGACGGATACAAGACCTATACAAAAGCCCAGTGGGCTTATCATTCTACTATTCTACCATGTAAACTGTCCAAACAATATCCAGATTTATTGCACGTGGAGAATAAAACATTTGTTAGACCAAACTATACTCAACTACCACTTTTATTCAAAAAGAACTTTAATTGGTCTCAGAATTATGGCATTCACTTGTACATACGGTTCTACAAAAGAATGCATACATTTAGTGACGTCAGACGTTTGAATACGACCATGGGTTCCGTAGCTAGATACATTTTGTATGACACGAAAGAGCTTTGTTTTGACATATAGATTTTTTGTTATGTAGATGGATACAATTTTAATACTCTATTTTTGGGAGAGAGAAAATGTTTAAATTTATTTTCAATCTGTAAGTAGTTCATGTACGTTCCTCACATTTCGTCTACATGTAATGTTCAAGACATTTTTCAATTTATTTCTTAAATTTTATTTTAACATTGTTTAACAATGTTTAACATTGTACCTAAATAACTGATCTGGAAAACAGATATAAGCTCAAACATATTGTTTTATTTGCACCAAACATATATCATAAAAGTTGGAAGAAAACATGCAGACATTTATTTACAACATTCATGTATTTTTCTTAATCTCATAACGGATTGATAGGAATTATTCTTACTAGATGAACATATATGTGCCATGTACAGTATTCATTCAATTTTATTTATTTTGGTATCCATGATGTATTGTCCTTTTGTCAGCCAAAACTCTCCTTTGCATACAAATACTATTTTGCGATGGAGGGATAAATATTCATTAAAACAAACATGTTTTGTTTTGAGAGACGTCTTATGCTAGCATATATTTATAAAATTTGCAGCTTGAAATATCAATGCTTTTCATATTTAATTCATGTACATACACTTTATTGATTTGAGATTTTCGCGTTTTAGGATTTTCCAGACATCGCTTTCTGTTGTTATTTGTTATTTTTACTATTTATTGCTGTAACAATTAACAGCAAATAAATTTATTAATTCAGTCTGAAAGGTATGTTTGTTGTTTTTATTTCCTTGCTCTTCCAAAATATATATCGAATTTCTTGCTAATATACCGTTATATAATAAGTTATTTCAATCCTTGGTTTGTAATAGGGTATACGTAAAGGGAAGTAGTCTAAGAGCATTTAATCAAACTGCCATCAGTTTCCATGTGCCTTTTTCAGTTATTGGATTTTTGGATTTTTAATTTGTCCATGAAAAGAAGATACAGAAGAGATAATTTAAATCTAAGATAATGTACGCGTTTTCATCATTTTTATTTTAGTTTTAGCACCTGTCCAGTAGTTGTGAATTTCCTTGTTGAGTTGAATTTTCTTAATTTTCTTAATACATTTAAAGTAATGATTAAATGTTATGTCGTGTTTGTTTGACAAACTTTAACAAAATTAATTGTAAGATTTTGGTCGTCCGTAGCTTTTTAACTTTTATCAAAATTGTTTTGTATGATATAAGTATGACTTTTTCGTACTAAGTTTTAAAAGAGTCTACTTTTTAAGGTTTAACAGGTTGTTCCATGCGGATAATATGCTTAATTTCCTTCCTTCGGGATGAAATAGCTTGCAAAATAGCACTTTGAAGTTTTAAGGAAAAAAAGAAGTGCTGTTTTAATATGTTTACAAGATATACATGTAGTGTCATATCATGCATATCAAAATTTATCAATATAACCGCGTGATAAAAAAAATTAAAATAATCAAAGAGTAAGACACAAATACCTGTAATACTATAGGATACGTACATATCATAGCGTAGTAAGCGGTTATTGTGTAAATATTGTGTACAAGTATATGAAATGTAACCTAAACGTGCTTTTGTTGAATTCGATGGTAATCCCTAACCGGTTAACCGATTACTCCGTCGGAACGATGGTAACCGGTTACAAAATCAGTAATCGGTTAGTCATACATGTATAACATAAAAATAAAACCATTTTACAAAAACTTAGACTTTAGGTAGTTGTGTCAAACAGCAATGTGACGTAGGCCTGTCTATTTCATTGCTGGCCAAGCAACAAGATTTGTATGTCTTTAAGTTAGGACTATGCAATCGGTGCATATTTCTATAAGAAAAAAACCAGCGTCATAGATAGTTACCTCCTACCGAAAGTTCATGTCTTCTTAAAATGGTTCTTATGCATATTTAAACGCAATTTCAAAATAAATTTTATTATTTGTCTTTCAAGACTATTATCTAATCAAATTGAATTCGATATCGTTAAATTAAGAACACAGGGCTGAGTCTTAAAGAAAAAGTGGTCAGTAGGTGTTAATTACACTACCCTCCATAAATAAGTATCCTCCCTTGAACAAGACTAGTGCTTTTTCGATTTCTGTTTGAACCATGCACGAATTTTAAACAAATATCTTAACATTAAATATATACCAAATGAGAAAAAAAAATGACAAAATAAGACAACATTAGACTATCATAAACTATAACTTGAAAATCCATGATATTAGTTGGTTTAAGAGTTTATTCAACAGCTGGAATAAAACTATTAAAATTAAGATGATCATGTTGATTGGTGTGTTCTATCTTGTTTTGCTAAGAACCTAAAATAGAAAAATATTCAGATGTAAGGATAATTCAAAGATATGGCATAAGAGTAGTTGTAGGAAGGAAAAAAATATTCATGTGCATGACTGAATACAAGGTGGTTGGTGGATTATTAACTTAATTAACTTCCATTGTGCACAGACATTTTTTAAGCACAGCATGTTTGCATAAGTACTTCTATTCAAAACAATAATTTGATCTACAAATTCAAAAGATCAAATTTTAACCGCGCTTAAAAATATACCAGGGACAGCCGTTCGATGGAATAGAGTGTGACATGATCAAACATGCAGAGAAAAGAAAACTCTTATTTTTATTCGAAGCTCAAAAACTGCAGCGTTAAGAAAAAATAATTGTTTTGATTTTTCTTCTTTATTTTTTAACGAGTGATCGACTAAGAAAATGTTAGTCGATGATCGGCGTGACCGAGCGATAGTCGAGTACTCAAGTACTCGTTGACATCCCTAGTTTATAGGTGTAAGAAAAGTGAATTTCGATAGTTTTAAAATGTCTTAATTGTTCGTGCAGAAAAGAAGTATGAAAAAGGTCAAATAACCCGTCTGATGGAGTCTATTTTAACGTTACTTTTAAATTGTTATTAGGGACCCTTCTTACTGTATGTCCAAACCATCTTAATCTTCTTTGCTTTATCTGGGTCATGATATTTCTTCGACCTGTTTTCACGTACAGGGCCTGGTTGGTGATCTTGTTTGGGCAGTAAAGGACTAAATATGGTATGGTCAAATATCAGCCAACAATTTTAACCAAATTCTAGATAGTGTCGTATGAAAATCCTATCTTCATAAATCATTATACAGAGGATGTAATGCCTATCACTTTAATCTTGATTTTACTCATTATTGCTCATTCGCTGTTTATCTATGACGTCATCTAAATGACCAAATTCCCGCAATTTTGCAAACAAATGAAAATAGGCCTATTGTCATTTTCTTTTTATATTTTGCATTCGGAAGTATAGAGCGCAGGTCTGCTGAAGTACGATTTTAACATATGCTTTTCTTCATATAATTATACACATCATACTAAAAAATGGTATTGGTGCAAGCCTGCGCTCGATGTTTCCCAGTCGAAAACCCTCGGAAAACTCCCATATATTGCTACAAAACAATCTTCATGACGTCATTTCTACATTATGACTTCACTGTGGTAATAACCTTTACAAACTTATTTCCGATATGATTTTAACTATCTTCTTCTTTATTTTTAAAGGTTTTTTAAACACTTTAATTTGGGGGAGAAAAATGCATAATACCGCACATAGTCCTTTTGCAGACCTTTCTTAATCATCTGTTGTGAAATCTTGTGAGCCTCTGAGAATCTTTCTGAGTGATTCGCCAACATTCTGATCCATATAAACGTACTGAAACTACATTGCTGTTGTATATTTGAGTTTTGGTCATCAGGCTGATGTTGCTATTTTTCCATATCTTATTTAGTTGTTGAAATGATATTGTTGCCGTTTGTAGTCTGCTTCTAATATCTTTTGATGTTGCATTGGTTTTACTGATGACACTTCCAAGATACATGAAATCGTCCACTTAATTCATATATCTAATAGTTCATGGTCTACAGTTATTTTAGCAGGTGATGGTTTTGGTCTTATTTGTATTTATGTTTAATCCAACTTGTTTTGCATATTTGGAAAGATCTTCAGTTTTCCTCTATAGGTGTTCAGAGTTGGATGAAATTAAGGCGATATCGTTAGCAAAATCAAGGCCTTCTAACATAGATATGATGGTCCATCTTATTCCTTTCCACTTGTTGCCGACTGTTTCCCTCATGACCTAGTCTATTGCCACAAGGAAAAGCAATGGTGACACGATGCATCCTTGCCTTACTCCACTTGTGATTCTGAACCAGTTGCTTAATTTGTTGTCATCAATCACGCTGCAAGTGAAGTTATTGTAGAAGGCTTTAAAATTCAAATAAGTTTGTCTGGCAATCCATACGCTGAAAGTATCTTCCGTAGGCTCTCACGATGCATACTATCAAACGCTTTCTCAAAGTCAAAGTTCCTAATGAAGGTGCAATTCGCTGTTCCATTCAATGCATTGCTTCATGATGTTGCTCAGAGTAAAGATATGGTCTATGCATCCTACACCTGGTCTGAAGCCTGCTTGCTGTTTCCTTAGTTTGCTATCGATAACTTCACTTAGCAGTATGCAGATTATTTTGCAGAGGACTTTACTAGGAATCGATAGGAGTGTTATACCACGCCAGTTTGAACAGTCCATTTTATCACCATTTTTTGACAACTTTACAATAAGTCACTTACACCAATCCTTTGGAAGAACATCAACCTCCCATATTTTTGTGAACAGGACATACTCTAAGCTGCCTATGCCTGGAGCTTTGTTGTTTCTAAGTTTGCTAATGGCTCTCTTGATCACATATTGTGTTTAGAAGTATTTCTTTTTACTAATGCACATAATGCAAGTTGAATTGATGCCTACAGTAGCGATCTTATAAGTAAGAGTACATCGTAATATTTATCTTCTTAAAGTATGATTTTTAAAGTAAGTTAAAATTGTAATATTTTGCTCTCTTGAACGGAAGCATATTTGGGTCACGTTGAGAATGTTTTTTTCCTTTAAAATTCCAACTTTAAATTTAGTAATTCCAAGATTAAAAATTAATTTTCCAACTTAAAAGTTGAAAAATCAACTTTAAAGATGAAAATTCCAAGATAAAAGTTGGGAATTCCAACTTTGAAGTTATTAAAATCAACTAAAAAGTTGAAAATTTCAAGATTAAATTAGAAAGTCCAAGAATAAAGCTAAAAATTCCCACTGAAAGTTAAAAAAAAATCAACTTGAATGTTGGAAAATTAACTTTAAAGTTGGAAATTCCAAGATTAAAGTTTTATAATTTATCTTTTAAGTTGGAATTTCTCAGATTAAAGTTGGAAATTCCAACTTTTAAGTTGGAATTTTAAAGAAGAAAAAATCACAATATGGAACTAACAAGTTTCTGTGCTCTGGGAATTTGCTTATCATTATACTAAAATTAGATTAAGTTACCTTTGATACTGTACATACACTCGCATTATAAGCAAATTTATCTGTTTTTAGAGTTCTTGCTCTTGCAACACCATTTTGATAATGATATCACCATGTTTGTATACAATAGAATTTATTCCCCTGACTTGTATTTCTAGCAGTTATGTACAAACGAAAATATGTACTGATATTTGATCTTAAACATACGTCATGGTCAAAATAGCTCTAATCGTTGGAATTGTGTTTAAATGTGTTTGAGAATACAAGAAAGTGTATGATGGAATTATTCCTGAAGAAGTGGGGTTTCCCCGTAAGCATAAGCTATTAGTTGAATATTAAGGAGGTTGGATCCTACGATTATGGTGGCATAGATCTGCCACCACTTGTCAGATAATTATATCGACTTGTCAGATGATTATGTCAACTTGTCAGATATTTATGTCAACTTGTCAGATCTTTATGTTGAATTGTCAGAAAATAACCATATTGACTAGAAACTCAATATTTTGTTGTCAAAGCGTGTAAGTGCCACTACTTTACTTGTCATCATAATATCTGACCAGTCGACATAAAGATCTGACAAGTTAACATAATTATCTGACAAGTCGACATAAAGATCTGACAAGTTTACATAATTACCTTACAAGTCGACATCAAGATCTGAGAAGTTAATATAATTATCTGACAGAAAAAATAAAATGGCCACTAGTTTGAAGAAAATTATCATTCATATTGTAAGTCGACTTGTCAGATAATGATGTTGACTTTTCAGATGTTATGTCGTCTTGTCTAATAGTTATGTCGACTTGTCAGATAATTATGTCGACTTGTCAAATAATTATGTCGACTTAAAAGATGATTATGTCGACTTGTCAGATCCTTATGTCGACTTGTCAAAAAATATTATGTCAACTGGATGGCACTAATTGGGCGTGGAAAAGTTATGGTGTTGAATTTTTAAACACGTGAATAAGTAACAAGTCGACATAAAGATCTGACAAGTCAACATAATTATCTGACAAGTCAACATAAAGATCTGACATGTTGACATAAATATCTGACAAGTCGACATCAAGATCTGACAAGTTGACATAATTATCTGACAAGTGGTGGCAGAAATATGCCACCATATGCGATCATAAGTCTTTAAGTTTTTTCTAAAGTATTTTTTTTAAATCTACATACAATTATATAGCTAAACCAAAATTCACAACAAAATTTTGGGGTCTATATGCTCCTTTCGGTGTTACAGTGTATTTAATATGACCTTTCTGCACTGAAAGTGCAAATTGCACATAAATCGCTTTTTCCTTAATAATTTTTAATCGGAATAAACTATGGTATCAAATACAAATTTATATTGTTTAAAACTAATAAAATTAAAATAATCATAAAGAAAAAGTTTGCAATATCTTCAACTAATTGATATTTTGACCTTTTTGCACTGATAAAACGCTGTTTGTATCCATTAATGATTCAACATGCAATAAAATTATTTAAAAGTCTGAAACGTTTTCTTAAATTTTAATAGACCTGTCAAAAATATCTTACAAATTCAGAAAATAAAACCAAAAGTATGGGCCTATGATGTAAATTTTGAGATAAGCTAATAAGCTAATTTTAGGCAAAAATTGGAGTTCATTTTTTTCTTGACTTTTATGAAATATTAGTTAAATTGGCCAATATACGTCGACAGAAATATTGAAATATTGTTAAATATGTTTTTAAAACAACACGAAGATAACCCAATGCATAAACTAGCTGGACATTTGGTCTGCACTGAAAATAAGGAATCTTAAATTACAGTACTCTAAAACAACTGAGTTATGAAAACTGTTCATTTTCTTCTTAAAAACTTTCCGCCACAAAATATAGTCTCTTACTTAACTCTGTAAATATGTAATTTTCCCTTAACTATTTTATTCAATTAAGTTTATTTGGCATTGTCAAATAGGAATTTACAAGTAGAATTAATATATGGCACAGAATTTCCAGACTAAAGGTGACCCAAAATGGCTTCCCAAAATCAGAGGAACGAACCTCTTTAAGTCATTGATTAAAGAAATTAGACAAAAAAAAGACCTCTTTTCGCGGCTTCAAAGGTGTATACTCGTGTACAACAAACATATAGTATACAATCCGCATGTTCTCGTATTCATGTTGGATATGCCAATTCAAAGGTCAGTGGAATGTAATCTTTAGGATAACAACATTTAATAGTAAAAATCTAAGCATAGAACTCATCTTAGCTAGACAAGGGTGAAGATCCGATTCGCTCCTATTTTCTTTTAAACGTAGTCGGATCGGGTTGATTGCACATGGGAGAAGCTCCTTCTTGTGTAAATTGAAAATTATAATTCTTTACTCCATGCATCAGTAATCAGTAGTGACCGGTCAGCATAGGATGCTCACTCCTCCTAGGCACCTGATCCTACCTCTATCTTGGAGGTCCGTGTTGCTCTGCTTTAAATTTGTATTTCGTTTTATGGATTTTTGAGATGGTTGACGGTTTGTTATTGTCATTTTTTTCATATTTACCCAATAAGGTTTCATTTTTTTCATATTTACCCAATAAGGTTTGCTGCTCCAAATGGTCAAAATATCGTTCTTTGGTGAAGATTAGGCAAAATGTATCTTCAGACGTCCATGCCATGATGTCTATCAACCATATCACGTATTAACATGGTTGGATGACGTAACACGCAAAATTGCATCTACAGTGACCCGATAGAAAATGATACAGGGATTTAAGTCCTGCATATTTGATGATAAAAATTTATTATGATACGCTTCGAAGGAGAGGGGATATACTGTTTTATCCTTGTGTGACTGACTGTCTGTTTGTAACAAATTTCGTCGCAGTTTTTTCAGCATCTACTGCATGTTCGCAGATGCTTGAAATATTAAGAACATTTTTTGATTTAGCATGCCGTGTAATTGGTGTTATATTTGTACGAATCTGATGTCAACTTTCTGATTATTCGTGCATCTGTTCGAAAATTTTTGTCATAGTTTTCTCAGCAACTATTTTTCGCAGATGCTTGAAATTTTAGCACATTCTTTGTTTAGGCATGCCATATAGTGGGATTCATATTTGTCCGAATATGATGTCAACTTCCTGTTTTATAATATATGCTACTGTCCGTACCTTAACTTGTGTATATTCACACAAGTTAAGCTTTTTTAAAAACCCTTACCGTCTTAAGAGCAAACTCTAAACAGCAAAAAGTTATCAAAGAAAATTTAATTCTTTTTTGTTTTATAAATGTCGCCTTCTTCTACATGCAATGGCGTGTGGAACTTTTTTATATGTGCCTTAAGCGTGCATGAATATAATTGAGAAATGCATACCACTTGCTTTTTAGTTAAGATCGACTGTAGTAGGGAAAAAGAGATCTTAAGAAGGGCCGTATTATTTTAATAAAATCAAAGTTAATGCCACAGTTTTTAGCATCTTCTTTTACTGATATTAGTTTTGGCGTATCTAATATGCAAACTTGTTTACTGATATTAGACATACTGTAACAAATTTTCACATTTTATGTTTGCATGAATAATACAAAAAGAAAAGAAAAAAATTCAATAGATATTATAGAATATTGCTTTCAACTAGTTGTACTGAAAAATTAAAGCCTGAATCTCATAATTGTTAAGTCATATGTGAAAAGATCGTTAGAAAATTATCTCCCTTGCGCCGAACAGTTTTTCAACCAATGAAATAAATGTAAATCTTCACATCATGTATTTACTACCAATCACAAATGAGAGGAAGTGCACAACCCGGAGACTGTAAATTATATCAACTCTTAATACCGTCTTTCAAGGAAGACGGTAATAAGGCATATATATTCATATCAGAGTGAGTTATTACTAGTGAGCATCGGCTCACTTGACTTCTTGTTTTAAATCTTAGAAAAAAATGGTTGCAAAGATGCCACATTGGCACGGGTGTAATTATTCGATACAGTGCTTAATACATAAATTATTTTTCAAGTAAATATAATACTTCTTACACAGATTTTCTGTTCTTTCACTCATTCTTATCAAACATACATCTGAACGTATGTGTTTACTAGTAAATCACGTGACATGATGAAATATTTTAAAGCTACACTACTAAATCTTTTTCTTTATGAGCATGCATATTGATACATACTTTTATTTAGGATGAAATAATACATGATATTTGAAATAAAAGAAATTTTGGAATAACCATTGCATTCAGATAGAGATAAAAGTGATTGTGACGTGTGTAACATAATTATGTCATTGTTTGGTAAAATTAATTACAAAATAATGAAAAGTACGGATTTTTCTAATTTCATATAAACATGAAACGAAATAAGATTGTTATTTTTCTCTTGCTGATAAATCATGTGGATCATGTCAAAACAACATGCATTTTTACTTATGAAAAGTGTTGGCTTTTTAGGAATTAAATATATACATGTATATATATTTGATTTATATTAAAGATATAATTTATATTTCGTGATCTGTAAACAATCGGTTTGTTTTCCGTGGACAGTAGCTCCAATTGTATTAGTTATAACTCTAATCATAGGAAGATATTATTTATCGTCCCATGGTTAGCTCCCTTGCAATAATCATTAATCACTAACAAATTGGAACCAAATGACTCGTAATAACAGGATCTTTTCTCATAATAACGTAATTATTATCTCAAAATAACGAAAAAAAATTTTCGTAAGTACGATAAAAAATCGCGTAATTACGAGATTGTGTTCACAACCATTACGTTTTCAAGTTTATACCCTGTATATCAAAGAAAATCTGTTGTAAATTAAAATGATTTCTGACGCCATATATAGTACGACATTCTTATTGTCATTATTTTCAAAATGAGAAAAAGAACTGAGTCGATCTGTTCTATTCGGAATAGTGTATGCTTGTTAAGTGTCATTTACAGGAATTGTTTGTCTACGCCCAAATTGGAAAATAAGTTCGCTGATTTTTTTTCATCTAAAAGATGATACCGCTTTTTTAGGCTTTTTGTAATGATATCCTTGACAAAAGTAAAACTTGTACCTAACTTGGAAATGAGAACACAACCCGGAAGTGGTGTGTTGAATCATCATGCACAGGGTAATGGCTTAAAGTCAGTCAGGTCGTCTAATTGATCCAAAAACAGTACAATTCATAATGTAGTAAGCATATATATGTGTAAACATTGGAAAATAGATTACCTAAACCTATATTCACAATGCATCGTTTTTTAATCACAGCGTGATTAGTGGAAGTTTACCTGTAAACTGTATGTACTTGCCATAAAGAATATAATCAATGAAAAAGGTCAAACTGTTTAACATTTTTATGATAGTTTTAATGTGATTGTACCACGACATGTACTTAGCCTGTAAAAGGAGGTTATGACACCATTTTAAAGCATGGTACTTATTACGTAAAAATGCAATCATTAATTTTGCATATAAGCAATTAGCACAAGTTAACATAAAGCAGACACGGCACTCCTTTACTTTAAACGTTAATTACAACGCAATCTAAAAAAAACAACTTTCACTCTTATATAAAGTAATATATCAAGCGACGCTTGAGTTCAAATCATATGTTTTTGTGATTTTAACTCTGCAGACTGAAAAGTCTCAATTTCAAGTTCTATTATCACAACTGTCTTTTAACAAATCTGATAAATTGTCTTTTAGGCGAATTAAATAGTCCATGATTACTCGGAAATGTATGCGCACGGTTTGAATTTCATACTCCTGGCTTTGAAAGTTATTGAACATAACTGAAACAAAAGTACACGGCATTGTTAACATTAACCCCCTTGATCGATTTACACATTATTTGTTTTTCATGAAACTCTAGCTATACAAGTAGGTAGTAAATGCATTTATTTCCAAATATTTTATTTATCCTCGCAATACAGGCCATGTTCAAACACAAAAGTGTTATTCAAACATTTTATTGTTTTGCTTCAAATTTACAATACCTTTGATCATGTTGATGCTGCATACTGAAAGACAATCAATGTTATTTGATAATCAGATTATTGCTGTTCACAAAGCGAAACATTACGTACATATATGTATCTTCGATAATTTTAACTCTCCATTAGTAAATGAAATATCTATACCTATGTATTCAATTTGATTTCAAACTATGGGAATAACTGACAAGCGGTATAAGCGGTTCAATTCTACCATTCAAACAATCGAAGCTGAGTCAAGAAAGAAGCCATGAACGTGTGTTTGCAGAGAAATTAACGCGGGCTTGTTAAGGCTTCCCGGATGTGTAGAAAGTCACTTGTCTGTACTTCATACGATATGACGTCATAATTAACTTTGACGTCACGATCTGCATTCCTGTCGATAGTTCTCAGGGAATGTATCTTAACGTATAAGTTAATTATATCAAACTAGTATAAAACCGCACGTTTCCTTTACATAGATGCTGCTGTTAATGCTAGGCGTACATAATTCATTCATATTAAAAACCAGTTTCAAATAATCGGCAGTTTTAAAGCTTCGTTTTAAGTAAAAGACTATTTATAAACTAGTGGTTTGGAGACTCTCCCTGCTACATTTAAACAACTGAATGAAGAAATTTTAATGCATGTAAAAACCAGCTTGGCGCAGGTGAAAGATCAACACAATATTAGAATATTTCACGTAAAATTGGTTGACAATATAAGTACCAAAGTGAATCGTGCTTGGGAAACATACGGATTTACCCCAATTTTTTGTAAATCGCTTTTAATTAGTAATTTTGATGATTTTGTAGAATGTTTCAACAATATCTTCCATAAACGAAATATCTATTTCAAGCCCAAGCAAGAAATTCAAAGTAGATGACATAACAAAGGATTATTCTTAAAAATATTTCTGATTTAATGTTATTAATCACCTGCGCCGAAGCGATTTAAATAGATCATTTGCAATATTAGGATTCGCCCGTCACGTGATTACAAAGTACATATAAAGCCACAAAAATGCATCAAATATAATGTTTAACATCGTGGTCAATAAATGTAAGAGATTTTAAGAAATACTCCCGGTCAAAGTATTTTTGCGATGATTCAAATAATATATATCGTTTTCCAGCCGTATTTTACCATCGGGACGCCTTAACATTGCTGCGAACGCCATTTTATTTTATTTTTTTTAGTCAGAGGTGGAAATGTTTCCCTGAACTGTAACATTTTTTAAAAATATATGGAGTATACGTATATGCGGATTTTATTCTTTGTGCTGATTTTTACCACAGTTTTTATTGTGCTTCATCTTGTGTTGTCAAGTTATAATAATCACTCAAGCTATGGATATAAAATTGAAGGTGGTGTCCGTAGCTCCTTTATCTTTGAAGGTCTGTATTGCTTACATCTTTGGTGGAGAAACACTGAACAATTGGTTTAATTGAAACAATGATTTATAAATTTATACTTTTAAGCTAAAACTTCCTACTCCGCTTACAGTTCATTCGCTGAAGCTTTGCTGTTACAGATCTTGACACGTATACGTGAAACAGAATTTTCTATATATTTAAAACGCAACATGCACTTATAACAACGGTATTATGATTTTAATAATATCCTCAAAGAATGTCTAAAACTAGTAAAGTTTACAAACGTGTACAAAGAAATCGACGCAGGAGTTCGATACTGTACCAACATCCTGATATCGTGTTTTGGGTGATACCATATTTATAAATCTCTCTCTCTCTCTCTCTCTCTCTCTCTCTCTCTCTCTCTCTCTCTGATCGTATTACCATAAATGTTCTCATCTTATATAATGTACTGACTCTCCCTCGTAAATTGAAAGTTTTTGGTTTGGTCAGTTTTAATCGTATAAGTGCGATCTTCAAGGTCCTGTTTGCGTCAATAATGAAAAGACAACGAAATTGACACATGAGATTTAAATTTTTAGTACATTTGAATCAATTTTCCATAAAGGTGTATTGATCATTTTACATGCATTGTGCCCCTTTACAGTGTCTCTTGGCTGTAACTGTTACGTGCATTATACCCTCATGGCTATAATTTTGCTATAAAACCAGAGCGAAATCTTTGTTCTATTCCCAGGCACCTGAGGTTATACATATTTCTCATAATAAAAAATAAATACCCTATATCTAATATTACGGGGTTTATTAGGTATAGGGTATTATTTTTATTAGGAGAAAAATATATAACGTCAGGTGCCTGTGCATGATAACTAGTAATTTGTCGATCAATGAAAACCTTGTTATTTAAAACCAAGTAAAATTTGCGTGCGGATGCAAGTGATTAAAAAAAATCAATAATTGTTATGTGCCTGTAAATAAGCTGGAATGAAAACCCACCAGCTCCTTGTAAATGTGCATGGTTCGTTTATTTTTTTTTAAATGACAAGTATAAAACAGACGACGATTAGATTCATTACTATGTACATGGTATTTGAAGACTTATGCATTATTAACCGATAATCTTACCTCATCCAAAAGTGATGGACATTTTCGTTCAAAATAAATGCAATTTATATCAAAGTTACCATATATCATGTTTACAACTGTATCAGTAACCATAAGATAAATCAAATTGATTTTTCATGGATTTTTGCACATAATAATTCAATCATCCTGATTTCATCATGAAAAGTACACGTATTTAATTTGCAGAATATACTATATTTATTTTTTAGTTTTTTTTTTTAAATTTTACATAAAGAATTGTGTTTTCTTTAAGCATTCTAATTTGTTTTATGATTTAAATTTTTTTCGTCTTCATTTTGTGTTACAGAATACATGTAATTCAAAAGTGCGGATGAACCGAATTTTCTTTCAATGTTTATAATTCTGATATCCTTCTTTTTTATTATCAGAAAACATCAAGGCCGCCATATTAAACGAGAAAACGACGAACAGTACAGAGTACGAAAACTACATAGTCCCGTACGACAACCAGACATTGTGTCAAAGTATCCCAGACACAATGAACTGGACTTTCCAGTGCAGTGTACCGTGCAAGGAATTAAAACTAACGGACACCCCAACGACCAGAGTGGATGTGATCAAGTCTTGCTCAATGTTGGAGGAAGGAGTTTCGTGGTCACTCATTTCAAATAAGACATTTTTTCACGTCCCATTTAAATCAAAATGTCTGGACAATTTGATAACAGATCATTGCTCAACATTCAACGCTGTGCCAAACATTGCCCATTATGTATGGTTCTCAAAGAAGGAGATGAACTTCTATCACTTTTTAAGCTTCGTGAGTACTCTGAAATATTTAAATCCATGCCTGGTTTTAGTTCATGGGGAGGTACCCTTTGGACTGTATTGGGAATATATTGTTTTAATCGCGAACAATATCATCAATGTTAAAATGGCTCCTCCAACAACCATATTTGATAGAAAGATTGGTCGAATTGAACATCAGGCCGATGTTGCCAGGCTTCTTATCTTGCAAGGTAAACAATCTTTATAATTACACTTATGTGTTTGTTTGAACATGGAAAGGTAGGTAACTCAATCAAAATATTTGTTCATGTTCATCTGTTGTAATAATTCAATTCTTAAATGAAGTTTAAATGATTCGAAAAATTTCCTTATTTCAGACATATTTTAATTATGGTCTTAGGTTTTTGCATCAAGTTCTTATTTCACAGAATTCAATATAAAATTGGTTTTTGTTTCTTTACGTGATTCATCTGGGTTTTAATTTTTATTTTTTGGCATGTAAAATAAAATGGAGATGACAAAGGTCTGTCTGATTTTCTTCTTTTATTTTCAGAATATGGAGGAATTTACCTTGACACAGATGAAGTTATATTAAGATCTTTAGATAATTTAATGAACTACACCTTTACTTTAAGTCACGCCGTTGATAATAACCTAAGCAATGGTCTGATACTTGCAGCCCCGAATGCAACTTTCATTTCTCATTGGTTGGACGGATACAAGACCTATACAAAAGCCCAGTGGGCTTATCATTCTACAATTCTACCATGTAAACTGTCCAAACAATATCCAGATTTATTGCACGTTGAGAATAAAACATTTGTTAGACCAAACTATACTCAACTACCACTTTTATTCAAAAAGAACTTTAATTGGTCTCAGAATTATGGCATTCACTTGTACATACGGTTCTACAAAAGAATGCATACATTTAGTGACGTCAGACGTTTGAATACGACCATGGGTTCCGTAGCTAGATACATTTTGTATGACACGAAAGAGCTTTGTTTTGACATATAGGTTTTTTGTTATGTAGATGGATACAATGTTAATACTCTATTTTTGGGAGAAAAAAAATGTTTAAATTTATTTTCAATCTGTAAGTAGTTCATGTACGTTCCTCACATTTCGTCTACATGTAATGTTCAAGACATTTTTCCATTTATTTCTGAAATTTTATGTTAACATTGTTTAACAATGTTTAACATTGTACCTAAATAACTGATATGGAAAACAGATATAAGCTCAAACATATTGTTTTATTTGCACCAAACATATATCATAAAAGTTGGAAGAAAACATGCAGACATTTATCTACAACATTCATGTATTTTTCTTAAGCTCATAACGGATTGATAGAAATTATTCTTACTAGATAAACATATATGTGCCATGTACAGTATTAATTCAATTTTATTTATTTTGGTATCCATGATGTATTGTCCTTTTGTCAGCCAAAAATCCCCTTTGCATACAAATACTTTTTTTGCAATGGAGGGACATATATTCATTAAAACAAAAATGTTTTGTTTTGAGAGACGTCTTATGATAGCATATATTTATGAAATTTGCAGCTTGAAATATCAATTTCATATTTAAATCATGTACATACACTTTACTGATTTGAGATTTTCGCGTTTAAGGATTTTCCAGACATCGCTTTCCGTTGTTATTTGTTATTTTTACTATTTATTGCTGTAACAATTAACAGCAAATAAATTTTTTAATTCAGTCTGAAAGGTATGTTTGTTGTTTTTATTTCCTTGCTTTTCCAAAAAATATATCGAATGTCTTGCTAATATACCGTAATTTAAAAGTTTTGTTCAATCATTAGTTTGTAATAGGGTAAAGGGAAGTATTCTAAGAGCATTTTTCAGTTTTGATCAGATGTTGCTTTCTTCCGATCATTATATTATTTATTACTTACTTATCCTCTTCGCACCTGATGGTGCATAAGGCTGTAACTTGGGACATCCAGTGACCACAGTCTTTAACGATTTTCTCCATTTCACCCCAGGTCTTTCCAGTATTTTTAACCTCGGTGGTCAGAGTTCTTCTCCAAGTTTCCTTTGATTCTCCCCTCTGGCGTTTCCCGTCTGATGGAGTCCATTTTAAAGTTACTTTTGAGATGTGATTAGGGTCCCTTCTTACTCTATGTCCAAACCATCTTAATCTTCTTTGCTTTATCTGGGTCATGATATTTCTTTGATCTGTTTTCTCGTAAAGGGTCTAATTGGTGAACTTGTTTGGCCAGTACATTTTGCAGATCTTTCTTAAGCATCTGTTGTGAAATCCTGAGAGCCTCTGAGAATCTTTCTGAGTGATTCGCCTACATTCTGATCCATATAGAAGTACTGAAACTACATGTATATTGGTGTTGTATATTTTAGTTTTGGTCATCAGGCTGATGTTGCTGTTTTTAGTTATCTTATTTAGTTGTTGAAATGATATTGTTGCCTTTTGTAGTCTGCTTCTAATATCTTTTGATGATGCATTGCTTCGACTGATGACACTTCCAAGATACATGAAATCGTCCACTTCTTCTAATTGTTCATGGTCTACAGTTATTTTAGCAGGTGATGGTTTTGGTCTTCTTTTTTTATTATTGATACTTTATCCAACTTGTTTTGCATGTTTGGAAAGATCTTCAGTTTTCCTCTGTAAGTTTTCAGAGTTGGATGAAATTAAGGCGATATCGTCAGGAAAATCAAGATCTTCTAACATATATGTGATGGTCCATCTTATTCCTCTTCACTTGTTGCATAGTCTATTGCCACAAAGAATAGTAAGGTGACATGACGCATCCTTGCCTTACTCCACTTGTGATGCTGAACCAGTTGCTTAAATTGTTGTCATCAATCACACTGCAAGTGAAGTTATTGTAGAAGGCTTTAAAATTCAAACAAGTTTATATGGGCATCTATATGCTGAAAGTATCTTCCGTAGGCTCTCACGATGCATACTTTTAAACGCTTTCTCAAAGTGAAAGTTCCTGATGAAGGTGCAATTTGCTGTTCTATTCGTTGCATTGCTTCATGATTATGCGCAGAGTAAAGATATGGTCCATGCATCCTACACCTGGTCTGAAGCCTGCTTGCTGTTTCCTTAGTTTGCTATCGATAACTTCACTTAGCCGCATGCAGATTATTTTGCAGAAGACTTTACTAGGAATCGATAGGAGTGTTATACCACGCCAGTTTGAACAGTCCATTTTATCACCATTTTTTGACAACTTTGCAATAAGTCCCTTACACCAATCCTTTGGAAGCACCTCAAACTCCCATATTTTTGTGAACAGGACATTTTCTAAGCTGCCTATGCCTGGAGCTTTGCTGTTTCTAAGTTTGTAAATGGTTCTCTTGGTTTCTTTCTTCGTAGGTGGTTCAAGTTCTATATCTAATTGTTGACCAAACTTCTCATCAACAGTTGCAGTTTCTGTTGGTTAGGTGCGATTAAGTACTTGGTTGAAATGTTCTGCCCAACGTTCAAGTTCAAGGTTTTCTTATGCTGATTTATTAATTTTCCGTTTTTTATCTTTCACAGGACCACTGCATTTGGAGTGGATTCCAGTTAGTTCTCTTGTGATATTGTAAACTTCCCTGAGTTCTCCTTTTTGGGCTGCTGTCTTAGCCTCATATGCTCCTCTGTCTAAATACGATCTTCTATGCTGCCTAAAATTGCGTTTCGTTTCCTTGTTGACTTCAGAATAAAATTTACCATATTTTTCCAACAGTATATCTGATTTCGCATTTATTATTTTCTCTTTGAGGTGTCTCCTGTTGTAAATGAGGGTCCAGGTGTCGGCATTAATCCAGTTTTTATCTTGTTTTTTTTTAACACCAATACTGTGTTGCTGATATCAGTATAAACATTCTTGATGCTTTCCCCGATCTTCTTACAGGGATGTTCGTCAGCGTCAATCTCTTTACCTATATCACCTAATACTTGGAATCTATTTTTAAGCAAGGTGGTAAACTCTTTGCTTAAAGACGGGTCTTTTAGTTTGGTGATGTTAAATCTCAGTTTTGTTTCCTTTTATAATTTCTCAGCCTTTTATATATTTTATATTAATAGTATATATGAACACATTGGATCAGTTAAACCTTGTTTGCCACGAGTCATTTTGTCAAATAAATGGTAATTCCATACTTTACAATATTTATAAACAAAATATTAATACATGTTTAATGTATAAACTCGAGCTTTGTTTACATAACAATGAATTCTCTGTATGTCTCTTATACACAACGGCCAACGCGGATACCGTATTTTCCCGCGCCCACGTGATGGTGTTTTAATCCTTTCCGTGATACACCGTAGTGGTATTGCCATCGCGTTGATCGCGAGGCCATGAGTTTACCGCGATGGTGTAAAACATCGTAACAAGTGTGTGTTCGGTCTAAGGATAAGATCGAGAAGAAGAAAAAGAACCGCTTTTTGTTTTCTGTTTTAATTTTTAATTTTTTTAAATTTAGAATCAAGATATGGAAAGCAGATTAAATACATCATTTTCTGGTAATTACTTTTAACTAAAACTTCTAGAAATGTATAGCTATATTTTAAATATTGTACAAGGGTACCAACGATAGCAATGTAATGCAATCCATCAATAAACGTAACTTTACACGAAACTTAGAAATTTTCTAATGTATTAAATGTTTTTCTTATTACGAGTTAGAAATATGCCACATACTTTAAGAAGACAAATACTACGATGCACTCTAACTTATAAAATCGCTACTGTAGGCACCAAATCAATTTTTATGGTTTTCCCCCTCAATCCGACGCTTATTTTTATTCATCTGCTTTTCCTCCCTCTCTCTCCCTCTCTCTCTCTCTCTCTCTCTCTCTCTCTCTCATATAATTCGACAAATTAAAACTTTCTTTAATTTTACATGGCTAGAGGAATGATTAATGCATCACATATTGTGTTTAGATGTATTTCTATTTTCTAATGCACACAATGCACAGATAATTATACATTTTAATATTTTGCTCTCTTGAATGGAAGCACATTAGTTGCGAATGTTTTTTCCTTTAAAATTCCAACTTTATATTTAGAAATTCTAAGATTAAAAATTGATTTTCCAACTTTAAAGTTAGAAAAATCAACTTTAAAGATGAAAATTCCAGGATGAAAGTTGAGAATTTCAACTTGGAAGTTATAAAAATCAACTTAAAAGTTGGAAATTCCAAGATTGAATTAGAAATTCGAAGAATACATTTGAAAATTCCAACTCTAAAGTTGAAAAGTCAACTTGAAAGTTGAAAAATCAACTTGAAAGTTAGAAAATTAACTTGAAAGTTTGACATTCCAAGATCAAAATAGAAAATTTCAAGATTAAAGTTTGATAATCTATCTTTTAAGTTGAAAATTCTGAGATTAAATTAGAAATTCCAACTTTAAAGTTGGAAAAATCAACTTTAAGTTAAAAATTTCAACTTTTAAGTTGGAATTTTAAAGAAAAAAAATCACAATATGGCACTAACAAGCTTCTTTGCTCTGAGAATTTGGTTATCATTTATACTAAAATTAGATTAAGTTACCTTTGATCCTGTACATGTTAATATTAAATTATGATTGTCACTGGCATTATCAGCTAATTTATCTGTTTTTAGGGTTATTGCTCTTGGAACACCATTTTGATAATGATATCCAGTTGTTTGTATACAATAGAATTTATTCCCCTGACTTGTATATTTGATCTCAAACATACGTCATGGTCAAAATAGCTCTAATCGTTGGAATTGTGTTCAAATGTACACGTGTATGATGGAATTATTCCTGAAGAAGTGGGTTTTCCCCGTAAGCATAAGCTGATCGTTGAATAGTAAGTCATTGATTAAAGGAATTAAAGACAAAAAACGTCGCTCGACCTCTTTTCGCCGCTTCAAAGGTGTACACTCGTGTACAACATACATGTAGTATACACTCCGGATGATCTGGTATTCATGTTGGATATGCCAATTCAAATGTCAGTGGAATGTAATCTTAAGGATAACAACAGTTAATAGTAAAAAATCTAAGCACAGAGATCATCTTCGCTAGACAAGGGTGAAGATCCGCTCCGCTCCTTTTCTCTTTTCAACGTAGTCGGATCTGGTCGACTGCACATGAGAGAAGCTCTCTCTTGTGTGAATTGAAAATTATAATTCTTTACTACATGCATCAGTAATAACCCAATCAGATTACGAAAAACTTGTTTGCAGCTCAAAATGATAAAAATATCGTTCTTTGGTGAAGATTAGGCAAAATGTATCTTCAGACGCCCATGTCATGATGTTTATCAACAATATCACGTATTAACATGGTTGGATGATGTAACACGCAAACTTGGATCTACAGTGACGCGATGGAAAATGATATAGGGATTTAAGTCTTGCATATTTGGTGGAAATGTTTACTATGGCCCGGTCCGAAGGAGAGGGGATATACTGTACAATCATGTTATTATATCCTTGTCTGACTGTCTGTCTGTAACAAATTTTCGTCGCAGTTTTTTCAGCAACTACTGTTCGCTGATGCTTGAAATATTAGCAAATTCTTTGATTTAGCATGCCGTATAATGGGTTCTATATTTTTACGAATCTGGTGTAAACTTCCTGATTATTCGTGCATCTGACATTTTTTGTCACAGTTTTCTCAGCAAATACTTTTCGCAGATGCTTGAAATTTTAGCACATTCTTTGTTTAGACATGCCATATAGTGGGATTCATTTTTGTACGAATATGATGTCAACTTCCTGTTTTATAATCTGTGCTGCTGTCCGTATCTTAACTTCTGTATATTCACATGAGGACAAATATTCATATCAGAGTGGGCTATTACTAGTGGGCATTGGCTCACTTGACTTCTAGTTTTAAATCTGAAAAAAAAATAGATGGTTGCAAAGATGCCACCTTGGCACTGATGTAATTATTCGACACAGTGCTTAATATATACATTATCTTCCAAGTAAATATAATACGTCTTGCACAGATTTTCTGTTCTTTCACTCATTCTTATCAAACAAACATCTGAACAAATGTGTTTACTAGTAAATCACGTGACACGATAAAATAGTTGAATGGTATATACTTTCATTGTTTCAAACTATTTCGATACACTACTAATTTTTTTCTATATGAGCATGCATAGTGACACATACCTTTATTTAGGGTGAAATAATACATAATATTTAAAATGAAAAGAAATTTTGGAATAACCATTGCATACAGATAGAGAAAAAAGTAACTGTGATGTGTATAACATATTTATGTCATTGTTTGGTAAAATTAATTAAAAAATAATGAAAAGTACGGAATTTTCTAATTTCATATAAACATGAAACGAAATAAGATTGTTATTTTTCTCTGGCTGACAAATCATATGCAAAACAACATCCATTATTTTTCTTAAGAAAAGTGTTGGCTTTTTAGGATTAAAATATAAACATGTATATATATTTGACTTATAAAGATATATATTTCGTGATCTGTGAACAATCGGTTTGTTTTCCGTGGACAGTAGCTCTCATTATATTAGTTATAATCATTAAATATTATTTATCGTCCCGTGGATAGCTCCCTTGCAATAATCGTTAATCATCAACAAATTGGAACCAAATAGCCTCGTAATAATGCGGGATTTTTTCATAATGACGTAATCATCTCAAAATAACGAAAAAAGATCTCGTAAGTACAATAAAAGATCGCGTAATTACGAGATTGTGTCCACAACCATTACGTTTTCAAGTTTATATACCAAAGAAAATCTGTTGTAAATTAAAATGATTTCTTACTCCATATATAGTAGAACATACTTATTCTTGTTATTTTTAAAGTGATGTTTTGTTGAATGAGAAAAAGAACCGAGTCGACCAGTTCTATTCGGAATAGTGTATGCTTGTTTAGTGTCATTTAGAGGAATTGTTATTCTACGCCCAAATTGGAAAACAAGTTTGTTTGAATTTTTTTCATCTAAAAGATGATACCGCTTTCTAAGGCTTTTTGTAATGCTATCCTTGACAAAACTAGAACTTGTACCTAACTTGGAAATGAGAACACAACCCGGAAGTAGTGTGTTGAATCATCATGCAGAGGGTAATGGCTTAAAGTCAGTCAGGTTTTCATACTTTTTCGAAAAAAAATTGTTTCTTACGTTCGAGAAAAAAATTGGCAACGCTGTTATCCGTCATGCATCGAGGATTTGTAATTTGTGTCGGGATCTGACATAAGACTTTCAGCAATGCTGTAACAAGCCGCCCAGGCGCTTTGCCTCGTTTAACACAATCTGTCATCATCTTGTTTCGTAGTGCACTGTCCGTGCAGGGACTACTAGTATACAGTATTGTTCGAAAATCAAGGGTGTGTGAAATGTTCTTTATTTTCTTAATATTATATGCTACAACCATGAAAAAGAAGATAAGAATTCAAAAACATTATTTTTTCAATTCAATATGGATTTATAATGTAGCTAATTGAATTGAACATTTTAATTCTCTTTGTGTGTTGTTTTTTTTTATTACAAAAACATTTACAGACAATACTTTTACCATTTTATGAGCATGTTAAACACACTATACTTCTCAAGTTTTTGATTAAACAAATATTCTACAGATATTAACGACGTTTGTGCATTTTATTTTATTTTTCTTTAGAAGCGTAAATAACTTTGAACAGGAAATGTTGGGGCTCAATCATCGAGGTTTACATGTAAGTAGTGGGACCCAATACGTCATCCTCAAATCGCAATTGATGTATTACAAGGTTTTTCGTTACGATAGCGATAAAAACCTTTGTTTCATCAGTAAAACAAACCAAACACCTAATGTTTTCTCAAATCAAAACGAAGCAACTCGCGTTCACCTAATAAGGACTTGGTCCGGTCATCTTTTTTTTTTTTGCCCAGAATATTTTTATTGTTTTACACAAGGCACACCAGAATGGGACACAAGGGTCTTTTGTCTGTGTTGATTCTGTGCTGGATCTTTAGTTTTATCCCAGCAGAAAATATTACAGGTAAGATATATTGATCATAAAATGTCAATCAAAGATGCATTTTGATTATTTATTGTACTGTATCAATCATGGATTGCTAGTATCATCTGCTTTTCCCCTTTTCATTGTTTATTGTATCAGCATGGATTACTAACTAGTATCCAAGTAAGTTACACTTTATCCAATATTTATTGTTTCAATCATGTATTACTGGTATCCAAGTAAGTTACACGTTATTCAATGTTTATTGTATCAATCATGTATTACTAGTATCCAAGGAAGTTACACTTTATCCATTGTTTATTGTATCAGTCATGGATTACTTATTTCCACGTAACTTACACTTAATCCATTGTTTATTCAATGTACATGTATTAATCATGGATTGGTGATATCCAGGTTCGTTACTCTTCATCCATTGTTTATGACCAGCACATAATTTATTACCCTATTTTATATTTTTATGCCAGATTTCAAATGTATTAAAACATTGTCCAGTTAACTAGGGTTTTTTCATTGTTGATATATTATATGGTCAGGAAATTTATGATTGTACGAAGTCATAAGTTGTTTCATTGTTTGAAACGAGAATTACGATATAAGGATAAATAATGCATAAATGATTTTTTTTAATTCTAAGAAAACATCGCGTACATGTATCTGTATCCATATTGAGATTATCTTCTACATTTTCTTTCATTTTCACACAACGAAATACTGAGTCATTGATATAAATTACACTTGCTTATTGAAATTGGATAATAAATGGAGATCTAGATAATGCATTGGGTTGTTTAATTATGATAAAACTATTAACAAATTACGTCATACGTCGTAGATCTATTATAATATTTCATCATTATAAACGAAATGAAAGTACCATAAGTTAAGAGTCAATACTGTAGATCTATAGAGGATGCTTAAATTTAACCATGTTCGGAGACGAGAATGGTTGGTCTGTATATAGTATTATATCAATTTAATACGACAAAAAGATATAAAATGATCGTGCAAATTAACTCATATCAATATTCTAATATTTCAAAACTAAGAATATTTACAGTATGCATGTCGTATGGTGTACATATTGATGGTTCAACTTGTTGTAGGTTTAATTGCACAACCATTATACACGTGCTTTGTGCGTGTGAATTACTAAGGCAACTAAGACACCTAACTGTACATGGACTCTTTAATACAGGACTTTTACCGCGATTTTAGACCATAATTCATCAACCACTCAATTTTAATTTACCTATTCGGTGAGACTAAGGGGCTCAGCAGGTGCTAAGGGCAATACAACTGTAAAAGGTCACTCTGTGACTGACGAAGCATATTGCATGCATCACCCTTAGCTGAATTTTGGCTTAAATTGAAGTACTTCTGGTTAATTTAAAAACAGACGTAACTTAATTACGCCAACCTTTCAACTCTCCTCTCTATTTGTGTAAATGGTTGTCCCATACTGTATTTTTATATATAGCGAAATTACAATTTCTCGAACTTGGGAGGACGTAAAGTATTCACATTCTTATTTTTATAAAGTGACTGAACTTTCCTATCGATAACACAGAGATTGCACTTTGAAATGAAAGTACGTCAGAGACATGTAGATAAAAAACTTCTTGTGAAAATGTTTTTGCCGACACACACACATTGCTCAAATGCATTTAAATCAGTAGATAAAAAATAAGTTTTATATGATATATTTTAAAGATAAAGTAAAAAGGTACCCTTAAATAAAGAAGGGATGCGTTGAGTACACGCTAATCTAGAAGTAAATATACAAGACGACAACAAATCCGGAATAACATAATCCCTATAGACTGCAGGTCCCCGACACATACACGTGCACACACATACATATGTATATATGTATTTTGGCCTAGCTACCTGCCGCTCCAGTCTGAAAAAAGGGAATACATGCTAGGAATTGTTATTATTATTATTATTATTATTATTATTACATGCTAGGAGTTGACATTCTTAAAGTTTTATTTAGTTCGTGCTTAGAACAAAAGACGGACGGATGATGTAATCTAGATTAATATCCACTAACTTGATTCATTAAAGTTGACTCGAATTATCTTGAAATGAATCAAATAAATGTATTTGGTATCTTACAAACTTTTGTTGAAAAATTTGTATTATCAATTAAGGTCATTGAATTGATTGCATGTATGTGTCAATCACAAATGCACAACAAAATGCAGAAAACCTTAGTTCAACTTTTAATTAATGGAATTTTTTTTTGGGGGGGGGGGGTGATTATGGGTTTCTGTCTATGAAAGTCGCAAAACCACCAAAATTAATTTAAAATAAAAAAAACCCATCTTAGATTGAATACAAGTCATCATATGTTAGCATTGTATATATAACAAAATAAGGAAACTAAATCAGGTGTGGAAAACTAGTTTTTCAAAGACTGCAACTGTAACTAAAGTATAGAAGTACGAAAACTATCATGAATTTGTGTCTCTTCAGAAATATACTATAATTATGATATCGAACATATGTATTTGTGCTTTGTTATCATAGGAAATCATTATGGTGTTAGATCGAAGAAAGCACATGCAACAACGACTTTTTATCATTTTTTTTAAATTTCCCCCTACAATTTACCTAAATTCTTAATTTAATTGAAAGTAGGTGGTGTGGGATAATGCATATTTTAAGATGGATGGAGAATATTTTTTTATGATTTAGACAATGAAAATATGTTTGTATGAGACAAATTTAAATGAATAAACAAAACAGTTAATATACATGTACAATTTATACAATATTTGAAGTTCTGTACTTTGATTGGAAGCTCTAGATTGATCGTAAATATATTTGAGCTTGTGAATTTATATAGTATATTCATTTATAAATATGACATATATGGCGGATTTATTTTTGCATGCATATATGTTTACCTTATACCTAAATGTTAAGTTATTAAAGTTAGAATATAATATGTAATAACACTGTGTGTTCTTACGATTCATGGTGTCATGTCAAAAAATGTAAAATGATTCATGCAGAGACCGGGTAAAACGTGTCCATAGTTGTGTTCGTATCTTTCAAACCAGTTGTAGAATTTCCTATCCACGATCTGCATTAGACGAGTAGATTAAAAACATAAAACTTAACAAAGACAACTTCAATACAAAGCAATGATGTTGATGTAAGACTGCATGCCAGTTTCATCAACAATTTATTTTCATACTAATTAAAAAATATAATCATACAAATTCTGGTAAAAAAAAAAAACAAAACAACCCAGGGATATTTAGGAAAACTTTTATACGAGCAGTTTGACGATTTTTTTTTTAAAAATCCGAATAATTTGAAGATTTTATACAGTGCATATGACTTTTTAAGAATCCTTTTAGATTTTATTAAGCATTCCTAGTTTTTGACCTATATGTGCTCAATCATTTTGAATCATCGTTTTTCATGGTATTATTTTACAATAGATGTGTCTTCTAAAGGTTTGGTGCGCCGTATAATATATTTTCCTTGATTGATTTATGTTGGTAAACAATCAACCATTTTGCAAAGTAATATGATCTTACATTTAGTATAAGGTTTAAATAAAAGGCACTTATCAAAAAAATCCGGAAAATTTTCATCAGCCCACAATCAAGTTTCAACGAATTGATATTCATGCAGGGGAAAAATTATATAAGCAATGTTTATTTCTCAGAAAAAGCTTGCGATAATAAAAATGGTATTAATATAAATTCGTTTGATTGATGTTTAAATTTATGCTCCATGTTTTTCGTTGTAAGTTCAATTCCTTTTGTTTAGGAACTCTTAATACAGGATGATTCTACAAAAACACCTAGTGGGAAACGATTCGTGTAGAATGTAAAAAAGTTGTTTCTAAGATAGCTCGTTATCCTTAAAATATCGAACCTCAAGTACTTTACATGTATTTAGTAAATCGTTCAACAAAGAGCAGCAATTATATTCCCCCAACATTGCTGCTTTTTATTTATTCCGTTGACCTAATCATGTATTTATATGTAGGGTTCTAACTACGTTTAAAGATAAATTTGGTTTTAGATTTGTCAGATGATATTGTACATATGTAGTTGATAGAGCCATGTGACAACTTCTTAAATATATTTCCAAATTGTCTAGAATTAAAAAAAAAACACAATTTGAAAGAAATGTACGTCATACCGGTATTTTCCTATAACAAGGGAAAGCGATTGAAATCTAACTAAAGTCTATTTTATAAAAACTCACTCCAAATACAGTTATATAGTTATATAGTAGTTCTTATTTTTTCCTCATATTTTAGTTTCAGACACGTCGGGAATAGGAATCGTTGTTTCACTCTTTAGTCCTGGTCACCTGTCATTAATCGCCGGAAATCCAAACAATATGAATATGAGTTCGATGAGTTCTGGGAAAGGAATACTTCCCATACAAACATACTACTTCAACACACCTCGTGCAAAAATTGTCAGCATGGCTTCAGACCCCAGAAAAAATGCTTTGTTCATTTTAGACTCCGATTCCCACAGCATCTACAGAATGGAAAATTTTAATATATGGGTGAACGATAGTTTGACTATAGTTCCAATTCAAAAAGGTGTGTCTAAAACGTCGGCACAAATCGCTTATGATTGGTTAAACGAAATGGTGTATTGGGTAGACGGTTACTACAACTGGATAGGGATGCAACCTGCCTTCACTACAGATAATAGCCTATATAAAATAATTATCCACCAGGGACTAGGCAGACCAGAGGGAATCGCAGTGGACCCTATAAGTGGGTAAGAATTAAGATTAGATCATTCGGTGATATTTCTCTTGCTTTTTCCTTACAAGATGAAAGTATTTATGTTACACTTGCAATTCTTATAAACCGCAATACGGGAACACTCTATGCAGACTTCCGTATCACTAGAAAACGTATTGCAATGTCAAATATTTTCAATACATGATAATATTTCCTCATTTTTGATTGATGAGTCCCAACACGTAGACAGTAAGTGAAAATGACTGCTAAATATAGAAAGCATTGGGAAATTATAGTTCATTCATAACATCAATAAGCACAAGAATCACTCAAACACGTGAGAAATCTTATCATCTTGATTGAATTTACATCATTTATATACCTTACAATTCTTTAAAATTATAAAAAGATGAAAGATATAATATACAACCAAAACCGGATAACTATTATACTAGTACACATTCTACATTTTTGCACCCGTTTACGGTGTAGCTTTTAAAAAAGTCCATAAATGTCATATAAAAAGTTCATTGCTTAGAATGTATATACATAATATGTAACTTGCATCTTTATTAAACTAGTAATCTAAATTTGAGATATAAAATAAATTCTCCTCTCAATGATCTTTCATAATAGTAGCTTGGTTTTACACGGGGTACCGGGGCGTTTTAAGATAAGTATCAACCTGACTTGACCTTAACACTTATAAACCATGGACCAGAGATATATTACTGCTATAATCTTGAAAAGAATTAGTTTTAGATTTATTATTAGAATAAAACAATATAACCTTTTTATATCGGTCAAGGCATATTTTGATATATACACTGTATCAACCTCCTCGGATTTCGTCCTTGGTTGATATATACATGTACTCTCAACAGGCCTACAAAAACATGCATTGACCTCATATAATTTGGATTATCAAAGGTAAAAGATCACCTGTCCGATGAAATATTAACCTTTATGAAAAAAAATAAGACTAAACGATAACTTTTTGTAGAAAATGTAGTTTTTATACAGTATATTAAGAATTTCCTACTTTAAATTATATTATAATTTTCTTTGAAAATTCGAATTCTGATATCATTTAAACAATAATCTGGTGAGAACATTTTTGGATAGGTAAATCTCTTTAGGGAATTCAAATTCTGATATAATTTGAACAAAAATCTGCTCGAAACATAAAATTTCCTGAAGGTCAATAACCTGTTCAAATTTAATTCTTATGGAAAATACGTTAATTCTATCTAAAATCCCTATTTAAGGATTGAAAAAAAATCCTACAAGATTATCTATAATATCAGGAAAAATTCCCTTGACGAGTGCAAAATTTAATCATTGGCACTGACGTAATTATCCAGCACAGTGTTAACAACATATATCTGGCAAATGGTTAACTATGAACTTAAATTTATCTTTAAAAACTTTACATAAATTTTGTTTGGCTTGAAAGTAAGGTAAACAATATCAAAATAATAATAAAAGGAACAAAATGATATGCAAATGATGCGCAAACTGTATAATGCTCTATCAAATTAAAAGGTCATGCATGTTTTTTGTGATAATGAAATTCAATGTTTTTTCGACGCTTTTTCAGTATTTACAGCTCGGGAATGCAAATATATAACTGGAAAAACCTTTCTGTATATTGTAGATAGAAGGTACCTTTAGCAACAATATTTTAAAAAGGTGGAGAAAATTTAAAAAAAACAAACTTTCTGCGTGCTTTTTAGGCGCATCAATAAAATGATAATGAATTAAAGCAATTCATTTTAAAAGAAGGATTTTGAATATGTAATCGCAATATTTTATGGCAAAACTGATGGGAAATGGACAGTTTGTGGTTAAGCAATGCCTACATACTTTAAACACTTTATCAAACAAAATATTTGGTTAAACTAATCTAACTTTTACGTTTTAACCTTTTCCTTAATTTGAGTACTTAATACTATAAATACATGTACATACACTAAACGTTTGAGTTTTTCAATTAAAAAAAAAATAATCATGGTCAGAAAATATGAAATATGTTACGACAGAATAATTAAGGCTCTTTTTAACTGAAAATAATGACTTGTGGCGATTTATTTTTTATTTTGATTACACCTTATTTATAAAGCAAAGCAAAAGCAAAAATAATTTAAAGTTACCGTCAATAGTATTAACGTTTTCACTTTCATTGTATGATTGTGCCCATTTTTAGACTTTATTAACCACCTTAAGAAGAAGAGCTCTGTACAAAGAGAAAAGTAGAATATCAAAATTTAAAACTAAAAAAAACCCCGGATTTTTTCTTTACTTAAGGAGGCTGGGTTGTCAACAGATTAACCATCAGATCTGCCATAAAATTTGGCATATAAGAGCACACGGCGGGTGTGACCGGTCAGCAGAGGATGCTCACTCCTCCATGGCACCTGATCCTACCTCTATCTTGGAGGTCCGTGTTGCTCTGCTTTGAATTTATATTTCGTTTTATAGATTTTTGAGATGGTTGACGGTTTGTTATTTTGTCATTTTTTTCCATTCAGTAAAGAAAAACTCCAAAACATTTAGTTGAAAATTCAAAGTTGATCATATTCCTATCTCTTTCTACAGAGCTCTTCTTCTTTAAGAGGTTAAAATAGTCTTAAAATGACAACGATCATAGAGCCCTCTTAATAAACAAATCATATCTAAATATTTATGGAAGATCAGATGGTAAATTTGTTGATCACTCAACCTCTTTTAAAAGGTGTTCTCACCCTTCCAAAAAATTACCATCTATAAAATGCCACAATATTTAGTCAAACTAGATGAACATAGTATCCACATCATTAGATAGACGTTAATGTTAATCGAAGATTCAATGAGGGGTGGTTCTAATGGTACATGTATATGAAATGGGATGCAATTCTTCGATCGAGAAAAGCAATTTAAAAGTTCATCAGCAACAGTAGAGTTATATGCAAATGACATTGAATAATAAAATTAATGCTCAAAATGTTACTATATAAATAGTGCCTGTTTGGGATGGTAACAGTCGAAAATTGACAGCTTCGCGTCGGTTGACCATGGTTTTCTCGGGGTGTCAATTTCAACTGTTACCCTCCCAAACAGGCACTATTTATTTTATTATACTGAATGTCTTAATTTTAAAGAAAATTTTACTGCTTTTATATAGAAATGACGTGAATTTAACGGCGAACCGTACGCGCATTGTTTACGCGCATGTAACAATTTGTTCTGTCGGCCCGTTGCCAAGCGTGTTGCTAACGCTGAGGGTAAGAAAAAGGATTGTCAACTGCGTCTAAACCAATCAGATTTCAGTATTTAACATGAAAGTATAATAAATAAAACTACCCTCGCTAAATCAGGAATTAAAATCACGTTAACCAAACTAAATGAAGACAATTGATAATGAAACCATGGAAGAACTATCTGCTTTCCTTGGAGGACTCAAAAACTGTATACAGGGTTATTTTCGCCCCGAGTTATTTTCGCCCTTCTACACTTGTAAACGATTTCGTCCCGTCTTAAATTCGCCCAGACACGCTTGTATACTAAAGCGATAACTTGGAACATTGGAACTCGCCCAATCTTAAATTCGCCCGCTGTCAACGAGGGCGAAAGGATCGAAAATAAAACGGGAGCGAATATTTCCCTGTATACAGTATGTCTATCATTTAGTTCAAATTGACAGTATTGAAAAGGCTATTTCTAAAATCCCTGATGTATTGTCTACTTGAAAATAACGTATGTTTGATATCATATGTATAAACCGTTCTCAGCAATTATGTGCAAATACATTGGTGATACATTCATTGTAAATTGCAGATATCTCTTTTACTCTGATATGGGAAAACCGCAAAGAATTGAGAGATCCTCTTTGATTGGCAAAGACAGAAAATCCATTGTTACGTCAGGTGTTGACCGTGTATATGACATCACAGTGGACCATAAGGAGCAGACTCTCTACTGGGTGGACGCGGGAAGGCATACTCTGGAGTCATCCGACTTTGACGGCAGAAACAGACGACTTTTGACGAGGATGAACTCTGTAAAGTTCACGTCAGTTGTCGTATTTGGTGTAAGAATCAAACACATTATGATGTTTATGTTATACATGCATTCTTTTAAACACTTTTTTAAAATTTGGGTAAAAATGAAAAATTAAACAAAAATTTAAATATACCCGTATTTGATAAAAGGAATTTTACTTTAAATCTACAATATTCGGATGTAAGAAATGCATGTTCATAAAAAATATCAAACGATTGCCAATATGAATCATGGATGTATATAATTATATAAATCATATTTAGGATTTCCTGTATGTGACGTCATTTACGAGCAACACCGTCACCAAGATAAGTAAGAGAACTGGAAAAATCAATCTAATTGTCGCGGTGGATGACGGGATACCTGTAGGAGCCGAAATATGGGATCCAACCAATACTAGCCCAGTATCGAGTACGCCCTAAGCCCGCTAATTTAGTTATTTATATCTTTTTCTGTTTGAACCAACTTCATTGATGAACTTCGACATAATATACACATTATTTTTTTTCTAAACTTTCTAAACATTGCTAGTTTCCACCTGTACAAAAATGTTTTTTTTTAATTAAAAGGGATTAACCTATGTATATTATAAAAAAAAGACTTCGTATCAAACAAATTCTTTCATTTGTATATCATATGATACATTTAACGCTAAATGAAACATTTGAATCCTCTTTTGTAGAGGTTTGCTCAAGTTATGGTTGTGCCCACATGTGTGTTCATTTGCCAAGCGGACCCAAGTGTGTATGCAAGGAAGGGTATACACTGGCAGAAAACGACAAGGCGTGTGTCAATGGTATCAGAAAATGGTCTTTGCAAAGCTATTAACCATATCAACAATAAACTAAATCAAGATGTTTTAAAATGAAACTCTTTTCAGTACGATTTGCATGCACGAATCTAAAGGGGAGTCGGGGGAGGGGGGTCCGGATCCCCCTGGAAAATTCAAATTTATTAAATTCACATAGTATAATTCTCGAAAACAGGCCGCCCCTCCCCGCCCCTGGAAAACAATTCTGGATTCGCGCATGATTTGCAAATATGATGAATTCATTCTTTTGTCCTTGCGTTAGCATTTATTTACAAGTACACACTAACACTTTGCAATCACGATATTTCTTGTAATGTGGTAAAACTTTAATTGTAGAGAAACTTCAGAAAGGTCTAATTGTGGCCAATAGTACTCACATCTGTAGCATGGACATTCGCCATATCACCGCTCTTAAAGATGACATGTCGTGTAAAGTGGCCAACCTTAGTGGTATAATGTTCATGGCGGTAGATATAGCATCACAGTGGCTTTTTTACGTTGATTCGGACAATCATATACTGATGCAGTATTCCATGATTTTTAACGTTACCTCGCGCATTACCGATGCTGGTCCAAATGTAACAGGTGTGTATATTTCTCTATATAAAATTAATGTTGTTTTTTCTCTCTCGCTAAAATAGCTTGACGAATTGTTTTAATGCTTACATCATGGTATATATGCCAACCGAGCAGTTTCAGTTCATATCAAAATCTCTAAACGAAAATTGCAATTGCAGTTCATTAAAGGATAGCTGCAGAACTGTAACAGTAGCTCTACCGGAAATTTGAGTTGACGGACCCAAAATTTCCGTAGAGCTACAGTTCTATTTGGTACTAATTGAAGGGGTGGTAAACAGATAGTGAAATAGGGATGCAAACATTATTATAATACAAATTTGATATCATGATTAAGATTTGAAATCTATAAGAAATTTTAGATTACTAGATATCACAACAATACTGAAACTGTAAGAATCGCTTTGAACGTTGCTTTTGGGGTTTTTTTCTCAGAAATAATAGCAATGACATAAATTATATTTTAATATCTTAGGTTTTGCCTACGACTGGCTTGACAATAATTTATTATGGTCACAATCGGACATTCTGCAGAAAGGTTCCATCCGCATTTTTTCAATGGATAAATATGCTTACACAGATCTTTACGCAAATCTGGACAACCCTACTTACGTGAACGTTAATCCACTGGACAGGTCTGACTGTATTTGTGATAGAAATTGGCTGTTTGTTGCAAAAGCTAATTTTGAACGCCATATATCATTAATTTATGAATGATTTAGCAAATTTAAATTTTTAAAATTTCTTTTTTCGATTAATATGACGATAGTAATTGTAAACACAAATAGCAACACTTTCAAAATTTTTGCGCTTAAAAGTTTACTTTATTGTTTTGAAGAAAACACGATTATCGTGCATATTTTTATCGTGCAGTTTACTATTGTTCGAATGGCACGTATTTATAATTTTTCCGTTGAAGGAATATATCAGTAAGTTTTACAAATTAATGTAAAGTTTGCAAAGATACATGTACATGTATATTCGCTCTCTGTAATGTTAATGGTTTTTTGGGGCTTTTAGAGAAGTGTACTGGATAGAGGGCAAGGGAAACAACTACACGATAAAAGTTGGAACCCTTGACGGAAGTTCAGCTAAGGTTATCGTCAACAGTGCAGATCTTAAGAAGCCTACCGGTTTATTTTACCACATAGAGAAACATCGGTAAGTATTACCGTTCGCTAATTTACAATGTTTTAATTGTAAATTAGTAAAAGACTATGTTCTATGTGGAAGGATTATATTTTTATAAAACTGATTTCTTATACATGTAATAATAGCTAAAAAAAATTTTCAAGGAGACGAAAATTAGAAATGAAATTCTGTAAACATTTAAGTTTTGTATACCATGGCCATGGTCTCATTTTCCCGAGAAAGCATTAAGTGTGCCATAAACGTCAAAAAATTCATGTCTCTCAATGAAATATACATACCGCACCTGAAGTTTTTTGGCGGTTCGACAGACTGCACATCTCTGATGTTAAGAAAGAAAGACATAAATTCACACCTGTCGTGTCGCTTTCATTTGATGATAACCCAAGACGTCAATCAAATACTAATGTCTGAGAAATCAAGCAGAGTATCATTCATTATTGATACAGGAAGTGTTTTGTTCCCATAAACATGGTCATTAAAGTGCTTTAAAAATAAGGAAAAAAATGACATATTGAAAAGCAATATATGTCATTGAATCCATTCCATGCAATTAGATTTCGAAATGGATTTTTTAAAAAGTGATTTCCTAACATGATGAAAAAAACTTTTTCTTTACAAAATGTGTTTTGTAGACTGTTTTGGATAAATTGGGATAGCATACACAGTTGCAAAACAGACGGCTCGGACCTGACCACGCATTTGAATTCCATTTCAGTTTTGTTCTTTGGGGTTGAACTAATGGTTTACAAGGTACATGTGTAGGAGAAATTAAGTATTCTAAAGAGTTAATTACATGTACATGTATTTTGGGGAACTGGTTCCTATTTCTGTTCACCAGAATTTGTAGCACAATTATAGATACACACAATGCGTATGTTTACTGCTAATGAAGAGAAAATCATAGGTTTATATTGACAATACGAAGTTAAAACAAAAATAAAGTATTGTCAAAATTGTTATGTTTTTTAATAATAACGCCATTATTGACAAAAATATGATGGTTCATTATTGGTCAGCGGGTTAAATATTTTTTTTTTAAATCCATTCTACCTGTACATGTATCTATTTACCTTATCTACACTACTCTCGTATGTGCTCTTAATTACGAGTTATCTATCGTAGGACCACGCTATTTGGACTCATGGAAAGTCCTTCATTATGTCGGGAAGCATTTTCCGAAACAATGCAGATGTTAAAATCGATACAAGCCACTATGGTAAAATTACTGGAATGACAATATACGACCCAGATCTACAAAGATACAAAAGAGGTACCTACTTCAGATACTCATAAATAAAAGTTCTTGTATTTTCTTTTATGAAATATTAACATGTATTCATACTAAACAATTTTTTGAACCCCAGGACCCTGTGAAATAATGAATGGTGGTTGTGAACATGTTTGTTTGCCATCTGCGTCCACCCAAGCTACCTGTAAATGTGATTTTGGATTCATATTGGATTCTGACCGCAAAAACTGTTCATCTGGTAAAAATTTTCTTTGACCAAATGCAAAATGTTGTGAGATACACATGATGTTAAAAATTATTATTTACTAGAAATTTTTGAAATTTTAATATTATCAATTTTTTATTTATCATAAGACGTTCTGAGAGAGCGATTTATGATAATAGCGGACCACACACACGGCAGACTATACCAAGCGTCCTTATTGGATGCAAAAATCACTGCTCTGGACTTTCCGGAAGTATCAAAACCGGCTTGTGTTTTATACAACAGGGATACTAAAATGGTGTACTGGGTCGAAATAGAAAGTCAGGGCAGTCAGATAAAGCAGGCAACCATTGACGGCCAAAACACCAAGACTCTAATGGAAGCTGGTACAAAATCGTACAGATACTAGCAATATGTCGTAAATTATTGAAACACTGTACATTGTACTTACCAACTGGAAGGGTTTAATTTGCATACTTAGCTTTAAGTTTGGAGTTATTACGAATTATTATCTATTTTGTATCCTTTCAAATGTTTTGCTTTTGCAAAGATTTAACAAAAACATTCTAAACCATCATTTCAATTCAATTCAATTTTAATAGCACATCATGCGGGTCAAAATTTGACATCAAACACACCTTTAATTAACTTGATCATTTTTAGAAGAATGAAAGTCATTTAACCAAACAAAAGATATCATTCTTATCAACGGGCCAGTAATTCTAAACTTTTCAAAAAGTTGTTCATATTTTACGTTTGTAGGAAGTGTGTACCCCGATAGGATTGCTATGGACTTTACTACAGGACATATATATTTCACTGCGGTAGCGAATGAATTGTACGAAAGTTACGTAGGAATACTTCATCCTCAGAAATCGGTCTATAAAAAGCTGATTACCCAACTTGGGACGCCTCGTGCAATTGCTGTCCATCCTTCTGCAGGGTACGTTAAGTTTGCTTTTGAGGAGTGTTGATTTGGTGATTAACCCCTCTATTTTATAAGTGGTTGACTACCACTCTTTCCGTTTTCCTTCTTTTTATACCATAATGTTGCAGACATTTTTTATTTCTATCTTCAACATAAATATATATATATTTTTTAACCTTTTAAATCTCGTTGGCAGCAAACTTCCCTTTGACCCGACACACCTTAAACACAATTCAAGTGACATCGTTTAGTTTGGTTTTGCAGATACATGTTCTGGACTGACCACAACAAAAACAGTCCCCATATTGGGCGGGCATTCATGGATGGTTCATCTCAGAGAGTTTTACTTTCAAAAGATGTGGTATGGCCAAACGGTCTTGCTATAGACTACAAGGGTAATCAGTTTTTTGTTTTGAATATTATCCATAATATCCGTCGAAAATCATCTTTGCATTAATTAATACTATTACCGAAGGCCAATTTTATAAGACAGTATTATAAATGGTGAAAATATTTACAACTTCTTAACTTTTAATTTGTGTTTGTTAGAAAATCGGTTATACTGGGCAGATGGTCATCAAGATAAGATAGAGTCGATAGACATATACGGTCTTAATAGAAAAGAGGTTCTCAAAGTCACAAATCAGCAACTGGTGGATATAGATCTGTTTGGATCGTATCTCTATTACACTGCTTGGAATACGCAGTAAGAGCTAACTTTATCATTTTTTTTTGTTGGATATTTTATATTAATTTACAATTTATGATTACTAATTAATTTTTTTTAAATACAAAATATGAAAAACTATTGGTAACAAACTCTGATACCAAATGTATTCCTCAGAATTCGTGTGATGAAATTATACCAAAATCGTTTTTAATAACTATTTAATATTTAACCCTCACTGCGTTTTGTATATTGATCTTCAAACTGCTAAAATTATTATGGATATCTGTCAAGTGCCAGGATATACTAGAATCCTTTAATTAACGATAAGGACCTGCTACCGCAAATATTGAACAAGAACATATTAAATAAATATTTATTTTAACCTTGACTGTAGTATTCAAACAAATCAATTATAGGAAGGTATTCAAAGTATTGATAAACAGCGATGGGACTGGAACCGTTGTGGACTGGATGCCGGATGTTCCAGAACTAGGTCGTCTGGACTCCATAGAAATCGAGCCTGGGAATAGTCAGCCCAGTACGTAACCTTCTAATGGACTTGTTTACAGAAGTAGCATCAGCATACCAATTATGAAAGCGTTTCGATTTTTATCAGATACAGAAGTCAAGGTCGTAATATTAATGAGTCCTTGAAGTTTGTTCACTATATGTATAATATTGATATATTATATTATACTGATGTTTTGGAGGTTTTTTAAAATAACTCACTCGATCTAATTTAAGGGAAAAAAAGTCTTGAATTATCTTAGTAAAAGATTTTGTGATGGTTGCATGTATAGAAACAAATCACATTATGACAGCGATACATGTACCGTCCATAGTTTTTCCATCGATATTTTTCTTTCTAAAATGTGAATGTTGCATAAACTATATGAACAATTCACATCGTAAAAGTGTATATTACGCTACGTTTTAGAAAGCGCTGCCTGTATGCAAAATAATGGAGGATGCTCAACATTCTGTCTGCCTACCCCAACCGGCCGCGCATGCGCCTGTAAGGAAGGTGTGGACTTGATGGCGGATGGTGAAACGTGCGAAGTCACTGGAGGCAAGAAAACTAATTCATCATGTTGTTTTCAACTTCACTACACAGTATTTCATACATTTACAGTTTTATCTACTCTCTCTCTCTCTCTCTCTCTCTCTCTCTCTCTCTCTCTCTCTCTCTCTCTCTATATATATATATATATATATAGAAACCATGCTAGTTGCGGGGACCTTGTATGAAACCTTGTTCCGGGGTTTCAATTTTACCCCTTAATTATTATATATATATACTATATATATAGAACCCACAAATTAGAAGTAATATATATAGACCCCTCAAACAAATATTTATTTACTAAATCTTACATTTATGGGGTCTATACACATTTTTTTAAAAACAGTTCATTTTATCGATTTTAACCACATACCCTACTTCGGCTATGGATATTGCTGTGTGTAAATAAATAATAAAGGTTAGGAGTTAGTTTTTTCTATTTAAACAAAAACTGTCTGAAAATTTCATTTTAACAGTTATGCATTTAATTTGATTGTCTTCCTATATGAACTAATCTAAAGAGTATTATTATTGATATGCAGCTGATAGCTTCCCCATTTGATAATTTTAAATCTTGAATCCGGAATTTTGAATTGACAGCTGAAATCACCATCCGGATGACAGTTTAGAACCAGGACAACATTCATAAAAAAGCCAACACAGATATACGGATGAAATGGGTGGTTGTTTTATACAATATGAACAATTTATTTCAGTAATGGCCACCATTTGGGATCATAAACGTCTTTTCTACTAGCAGAACATCATTGGATATAATTCAGAAAGGGAATTTCCACAGATCATTTCCCAAGCTGAATATTTTCAAAAGGCCATACCATTTCAAATTATTTTAAAAACCTTTTTTCTTTAGTTTATCAATTAATTTTCAAGACGGTGGCACATATTATTCAGGTGAAGTTCTAAATAAAGACCCCCCAATATCCACCTGAAAAGGGATTATTTGGTAATTTGTTATTTTAATGATTTAATCACGACTTAAACTATCCTTTTAAAAGTGACAATCTAAGGAACAATTTTCCTATATCTTGGTCAAAGTTGATCCAGTAGTGTCAAAAAAGACTTCTAGTCATGAAGCTGTACGTATATTTTTTTTCATACGTAATTAAAATCATTTTTAGTTGGTCTGCTAAATTGTCAAAATTCATTCATTGACAAATAAATTCTCAATGTGTTCAGACAAGGTGTTTAACAGTTTCATCAGAGTTCACTTGTTTAATTGATATAAAATTATCATACCACCCATCTCGTGTGTTACGGTGTTATAATTACTGTATACAGGGTAATTTTCGCCCTTCTTTGGTTGCAACTGGTTTCGCCACGTCTTTAATTTGCCCAGACAAAGTTGTGATAAAAGAGATATAATTGAGACATTGGACTTCACCCAGTCTTAAATTCCCCCACTGACAAAGAGGGCGAAAAGTGCGAAATTAAAACGAGGCGAATATTTCCCTGCATACAGTAAATATAATTTCTAAAGAGGACCATTTTAACCAAGATTGCTCCAAAGAATAAGGGGTGACTTTTTGAATTGCCTGTCAAATATACAGTAACTTTGCATTTTAATGATTCCTTTTATCAAATTAACTGCTGCCATACACTTCATGACAGCCAGAAAACCAAGATGGAAGCTCTTTTAGCAAAACATAACAATATTTGTACCCAAACGTTCTAATCACCAAGGCATTTTCAAGCCACAATCTTTTTATTACATGTAGTTCTGAATCATTGCTATACATGTATTCCATTCATCAATAAATTTGTGGTCTTTTTTTTTAAAGCGAAAAGCCAAATAATTAAAGCAAAAGTTACGAAACACAATCATCACATTTTCTAAATGAATGTAGACTGGGTTTTCATTTAAATATTTTCTTAAGTTTGATGCCTGAAATATACATGTACCTTGACAAAATAACAACACATTCATGAAGAAAAATATAGCCATCAAAATTGGTATTAGAAAATTTTGCATACTTAAAGATTTTGCATTCATTACTTTGTACTTGACTGTTTAAGTTCTTAATATTGATACAGAAAGAAAATATATTTCAATATTGTTAAGAATAAAAACTTAATGAAATGTTTGTTTTACTTCCCTTCTTTACACACCACATTCATCTACTTTACATTTCAAGAATGTTTGGCTGTAAATGATTTGCTTGATGCTCCGCCACATCTAACTTATTCTACGGCAATAAAATTTAACATGCATGGAAGGGCATCACAGAACCATTTAATCCCTAAAATCAATAAAGAGATAGCTGTTTAATTCAATAAATTTATTCAGTCTTTATAATTCAAAAGATGTGTTACTAAATAACATTTTTGTTAGTGATCAAACAAAAAAGGTAATTAATGTATTCAAATGAATTCCAACATCTTTGAGTAAATAATAATATGATAATTATACAAAAACATCCTTGTGGTCATATTATTGACAGTAAAAATTTATTTAATTTCAGAGATACCATTGGCGATTAGACAACTTAATGTATATTCAATGGCATATTGAAATACCCATGATTACGTATCAAATATGCATTAATTACTATTGAAAAAGTTCATGAAGTAAGAAAAATGTTAAAACAGAGACAACTTACATAAGGTTCAAAAATGTTCTAAAAAGATTTTTTTTCTGAAATTACTAGTAGTTTTGTATATTGAAGAGACTACCATTTTTTTCTCAAAAGCTTTCAGACCAGAATTAAGAAGTGACAGACATAATTTTTTTGTTCACTTTCAAAACTGAAAAAATCTGTTACATAAGTGCTAAAAATAAGAGACCCATGTACCACAACGCTCACTTGAGCAACAATAGCAATAAAATCAGCTTTATGGAGTCGTATACAAAAGTACAAAATAGTGGACAATCTAGTAAAATAGATCTTAATAGTATATATATAAAAAGACTTTCAAAACTTTCTCCTCTCCAGTTATTTTCATAACATTACACATTGAGCCACTTTGAAGAAAAAAGTTCACATATGGGCAGGCAGACAGACAGACAGAGCTAACTAATGACTCCTTTGACTATTAAACTGTTTCCATAATATAAGTGATATTAGACTCAAACAAGATATCTGTGAGCCAATGCTCACTACATGTAGTAATACCCCAACTCTGATGCAAATATACAGAATAAGTAAAGTTGACATTTAACAGGAAGTTGGGTTTTGATTGGTACAAAAATAGATCGCACCAAATAGCATGCTTAAATAAAGAGTATGTTAAATTCTAGTCATCTGCGATTAAAAGTTTCTGAAAAATTTTTGATGAAGATTTGTTTGAAAATTTAGGCTAATAAAATCCAAAGTTGTCATTAAACAGGAAGTTGAGGTTCAATTGGTTCGAAAATAGATCCAATCATATGGCATGCCTAAACAAAGAGTGTGTTGAAATTTTAAGCATCTGCGATGAATAGTTGCTGACGAAAATATCTTTGACGAAAATATGTTTGAAATTTAGAATAAAAAAATACAGTCATCATTTAACAATTAGTTGACATCCAAATGATAAAAATGAATTTGGCATGCCTAAACAAAGAGTGTAAAATTTCAAGCACCTGCGATGTAGTTGCTTAGAAAAATGTGACAGAAATTTTTGTTAGCAATGGTTGAGTTATCAAAAAATAATCAAAAAGCAAATTGAACCTCTAGACTTTGTATGCAAACATTTACATGCATATAAAAATTAATTGACACTATATCTTTTCTTTAATTGACTTTGAAATGAACATGCAACCCTCTTGATCAAAAAGCTTTAAGTATTTGAATACAACTTGCTCTCTTGGCTGAAGAAAGGAAAAGATCAACATAGTCACATATCTGTATAAATACATGTCCACAAAAACATAAAAAAAAAACAATTAAATGTTATTTGTATTAACAATCTTCTACAGTAAATTTTCTTAACCGATAAACTTTTCAAAATACAAACCTCCCTTCAACCAAAACAGAATGCATGATCCACGAACCACATATTCTGTGTTTTATCATATATTAATGATATGTAAATACTAAATGATTCAACCCAAGCTGATCCTCAATCACAACATCCTTAAGTATTGAAAATCAAAAGAAACTATGAAAATCAAGATTTTATCATTATCTTGCTAACTTTCAACCAAATCATTCACTAAAATCAATCTTCTCAGTACATTTATATTCAACCAAACATGTAACTACCTGGTCTGCATCTGACAATGTAAGGCATTAATATAATTTTCATTGCAAACTGAATTTCGATTTCCCTAAAATGATATTGTTTAATTTTGATCTTATAACTGCTTCTGATCTTTCACTTAAAAGTCTGAATTTTTTCTGTGCATTTCTGATTTCACTTGTTGTTATATTGGACTTTGACTGTATCTGTATTCCAAATGCATTTGACAACTCTCTTTCTTCCTCACTGGTCCACTTTTTTCTTTTGATGCCTAAAATCAAAAACATAAAGATGAATGAAAACTTAAATTTCCAACTTCTTACTCTTTCACTGACATTTCTGGTTGAGCGTGTCTTAAGAGAAATAAACTCCTGTAGACCAAAACAAAAATAAAATTAAAAACCCAAAATAACAGCTGTTCCAATTCTAAGCACTCAACACTGGAGATGCATATTAACAGGTGAAAATTTGAAGCCCTTCACCAGCATATTGTGACAAAATATTAAACAGAGTGAAAGCTAATTAAAGATGAATTAAGAAACAAAAGCAAAGTATTTACCTTTGGATTTTGGTATCTGTGGTGTCTCTGTTTCTGTATCTGTGTTCATCTGATCCATGACGTAGGTTTCTGTATCTTCAGACTCTGGGTCAACATTTGGGTCTGTATCTTCAGACTCTGGGTCAACATTTGGGTGAGGAATTTCTATGAAATATCATTCAAACATAAATTGAATATCAAATAAAAATAAATGATAATAATAACCTCTAACACATCTCACTGTAAAAGACAAATTATAAGACATATATTAACAAGAGGCCCATGGGCCACATAGCTCACCTGAGCAACAATAGGTATGATAAGATCAGCTTAACAGAGTCATAACACAAACTATCTGGACAAAGTAGTACATGTATAATACATGTTGATCCTGAATAAATAAAAGTCCATATTTTTTACCCTGGATATTCTTATGTTTTTAATCAAGTCACTTTTCTAACAGGATGATTTTACAGTCATATCACCTGTTGAGCATTGCAGTTCTCAAAAAGATCCTAAACAATTGTTTATATATGGAGTATAAACCTACATCAAACTCTGAACCCCTTGTGCGGCCCAAGAATCATCCAGGGGTCAAAGTCTAAACAATTTGAAAGAATCGGCAATATGTCAAAATGCTTGCATATAAGTAAAACCATATATCATAACATTTCATATTTTGTGAATAATTAAAATATTTTCCTTTGTAAAATTGGAATCCATTGTGGCCCCACCCTACTTCTCAAGATTTTGATTTGAAAAAATTTAAATCTACATTGTCTGAGGTTGCTTTGAGTAAAGTTACAGCTTTTCTAGGGAAGTGGTTTTTAGAAAAAGATATTTTAAAAAATTTTCTATCTATATTCCTATGTAAATTTTTGCCCCCCCCCCCAACGTTGGGACCCCATCCTACCCCCGGGGACCATGATTTGAACAAACTTGAATCTACTCTACCTGAGGATGCTTCCACACAAGTTTCAGCTTTCCTGGCTGATTAGTTTCTGAGAAGAAGATTTTGAAAGATTTACACTATATATTCCTACGTATAATCTCGACCCCCCAATGTGGCTCCACCCTACCACTAGGGTCATGATTTTCACAAATTTGTATCTACACTACATAAGGATGATTCCACACAAGTTTCAGCTTTCCTGGCTGGATAGTTTCTGAGAAGATTTTTAAAGATTTACTCTATATACTCCAATGTAAAACTTTGACCCCCCATTGTGGCCCCACCCTACCTCCCGGGGACCATGATTTGAACAAACTTGAGTCTACACTAGCTGAGGATGCTTCCACACAAGTATCAGCTTTTATGGCCAAATGGATTTTAAGAAGAAGATTTTAAAAGATTAAAACTCTATATTCCTATGTAAAAGTCTGACCCCCCATTGTGGCCCCACCCTACCCCCGGGGGTCAAGATTTACAAAACTTCAAATTTACACTACATTAGGATGCTTCCACACAAGTTTCAGCCTACCTGGCTGATTGGTTTCTGAGAAGAAGATTTTTAAAGATTTACTCTATATAATATATTCTATGTAAAACTTCAACCCCCCCCAATTGTGGCCCCACCTTACCCCCAGGGACCATGATTTGAACAAACTTGAATCTACACTATCTGAGGATGCTTCCACACAAGTTTCAGCTTTTCTGGCCAAATGGTTTTTGAGAAGAAGATTTTTGAAAAATATCAACAAATTTTCAATAAATCCTAATTATCTCCCCTTCAAAGAGAGTGTGGCCCTTCATTTTAACAAACTTGAATCTCCTTCACCCAATGATGCTTTGTGCCAAGTTTGTTTGAAATTGGCCCAGTGGTTCTGGAGAAGAAGTCGAAAATGTAAAAAGTTTACAGACAGACAGACAGACGGACGGCGGACAAAAAGTGATCAGAAAAGCTCACTTGAGCTTTCAGCTCAGGTGAGCTAAAAATCAAAACAAGAGGCCCAGAGGCCACATTGTTCACCTGAGCAACAATAGCCATAGCCATGATCAAATCGGCTGTAGGTTATTAAATCCAAAATATCTGGACAATTTAGTAGATTACCTCTTGTTTGAAAAAATAATCAGAATTTTCTCCACATATTCATATGTTAAACATTGGGTCGATTTTGTTGCCTCAGCTTATGATTTTTAAAGATTTTTCTTTATTTATTCTAACATAAAAGTTCAAAGTAGTGTTAAGAATTCTGTAAGAATATGCACTTATGCATATATTATCCCTGCTCTAGTGAGAATAAATACAAAAAGTTGATCCATCTTTGCAAGCCAAGGGTTTCTGATCCGCAACACTCCTCACAAACCCTTGGCATATCTGTTGCTATAAAAAGTCACAATTTTTTCCTAAATTTTGATTTGGAGTTTACTGAAACCATTCTAATGATCCATAAATGTTGGATTATCACTAACAGTGGTCAGGCAGTCTGAGTCTAGCAAAAATTGGGAAGACCCACCAATGTTCTGGACCACATGGACTGTGGTTCCACTAAATTTTTAACTTTAATTATAATTTAAAAAAAAAAATTATTATAAAAATCGCATTAATAATGCCAATTCTTATGTTGTAATTGCTAACCAGAAATGCATATATTACATCTAAGTAACTCAAACTTGTATAAAGGCAAAAATATTTTGCACAACTTGTTAAAAAACTTGTTACCAGATGTTGAAATTTAAGTTACAAAAAATGCTACGAAATTGGTTGGGAGAATTGAATCTTCAACAAATAAAAAACAATGATGCAATCATGTATAGTCAGAATTAACTTTGTGTATGTATTGATGAAAGGGACCAAGTTCTTTATGATCAAGTAGTTGGGCAAAAAATAAAATTAAAATAATATTTCTGTTTCCTGTCACTCGACAAACCCTTTTATCCTCCAACTCCAATAGAAGTTTTTTTGATAAGTAACTTCACAAGAATGAATCTCATCGAGATTCGTTGAGACTGAAAACATTTTCAGTCTCGACAAATCTCGGTGGGATAACACCTGTGTTGTTTCAGTGGTTGTTTTGAAACAATTAACATGTCTTTCAATTTGATAGTTCTTAAAGAATTACAATTGCCATTCCAAAAAAGTGCCACTATGTCTTCAATTCTGATTAAAACTTTCTTGGTCTGCTGCCTTTGTTTAGTTTGTAGTTTGGAAAAAAAATCATTACTTTCAAATTAGCTTATTAATGAGTAAAAGAACAATGACAACTACAGATGTCACTTTTCATCAAAAAAATTTAACTGAGTCTTCAGCTCCAGTGAGCCAAAAACCCTCTCATGTCTCATTTTAAGACTATAATTACATGCATCAACAATACAGTACCTGTTTAATCCATGGGAGGGAATGGATTCCATAATCATACAAGATTTCGGTATCTACTTCTATATCCCTTAAAAAAAATGAAAAATATTCAATTCATTTAAGACTTAAAATTATTCAGTCGTTATTTTTGCTGCCAAAAATAATGAAGAGGTCCAAATTGTAAGACTGCCATTTTAACATTAACTTTCATAGATACAAAATTGACACATATAACAAGATATCTGACATGTGAGCCAATGCTCACTAGCGATACCCCCGCTCTAATGTGAATATGCAAAATAAGCAAAGTCAACATTTAACAGAAAGTTGGCATCTGATTGGTACAAAAATATATCCCACAATATGGCATGCCTATACAAAAAGTGTGTTAAAATTTCAAGTTTTATCGCAACTTTTTTTGCGATAAAAAGTTGCTGAGAAATCTTTGACGAAAATTTGTTTGAACATTTTGGCTAAAAATAAACAGTCGTCATTTAACAGGAAGTTGACGTTCGATTGGTACAAACATATATCCCACGACATGGCATGCCTAGACAAATAGTGTGTTAAAATTTCAGGCATCTGCGATAAATAGTTGCTGAGAAAAATGCGACAGAAATTTTTGTTACGGATGGACAGACAGACGGACAGACAGACACACAAAGGTAAAACAGTATACCCCTTCTCCTTCGGAGCGGGGGTATAAAAAGCAAAAGAATTACTTCACAAGAACATCATGATATAACAGTTATCAACATGCAACAGTTGAACAAAATAATTAAAGTAGCTTTTTAAGCAAATATTATATCCGTGAAATAATGAATCCCTCCATTGATTTTCAATTCCGAATGGCAAGGAAGTTCAAGACATAGTGACCATCAAATATTGAACTCTCCTCTGATTTTCAACTCCTATAGAAAGGGGATTCAATTAAACAGTAATGTTCAAGATATCAAACACATTTCCAATAAAACTGGAAAAATAGAGGGAGGTTCAATATCTTATAGGTTCCATATATTGTAGTAAAATATTGAGCCCAGATTAAAAATATTATGTAATATGTTGAACTTGTTTTTATATTTAAGGGTATCACCTGTCATGAGCACAGTACCTGGAGGCAAACAAACAAAGCCTGTCTTTGTTCACAATATGCATTGTAGCATTTCTTTCCTTCTTTCCCCCATGATTCACGAGTCTCCCTAACCTTTGTGTTTCTTCTGTTGCATCAATACTAGATCAAGAAATGTCATTATATTAACAACAGAAGACTGACAGTAGCTACACCTTGTCTTATTAATGTCAATGACAACTAAGGAAAATACCTTAAAATTTATGGTTTTATATGAAACAGGAGATTTTCCCCAAGCATGAATAGCATTAATTTTGTATTTTTTCACCTAGAACATTCATGTCCTTTAAGGATCCCATCTATACTTAAGAGTAAAAAGTTAAAATTCCAAAGTAATTCATACTTTTTTAAGGTCAATAAAACACTTCTACATGTGTGTGTGTTATAAAGGGTCAATTATTAAGGGTTGAAACAGCATATTTTAATTATTTGATGAATAGGGTTATTTATTACCATTTTACTTGTTTATACAATATACACATATTAATTATTGCTTTAAACTCAACGATTCCATTTATATATATTTCTTCATTTGTAATTTACAAGATAGAGCCATCAAAGAGAAATGGCCTTTGTTATGCATGTCATCATTAACACCAAACAGCATAATGCTAATTATTTTTCAATGGCCTTATGGACCCAGATGAGTTTTATAAATAATGCTGTTTAATACAATTTAAAACAGTATCTATATACACACCACACATTTCTAAAAAAGTATCTGAATCCTGAGGATCCCTTTTTTTCTCTATCTTCTCCCTCTTTTTGGGTTATTAGCTCGCCAGCATATTCCAACAGGAATTCACCTTGTGTTCTTCTTATTGTAGTTATAATCCCTCTCCCTAATAAAGAAACAGCAGTTATTTATTCAAACTTTAAGAATTTCTTGCTTCCTTATTGGCCCTTGGAGTATACAAAAGTATACTCTTAATGCAAATCTTAGATTTTCAGAACAAAAACATTTTATAAATATCATATACGAGCTGTGTTGAGTGTTCATATGACAGTGTGCTGACATGGTGATTGTTAATTTATTTAAGAAATTCATTTAAACAGGTATTTTTGAAGTTACATGTACTTTTTGACATCCCAGTAGATTAAAGTACCTTTGTTTTCAAAGTAAGCAATTTCGAAACCAGGAGGGTCTTCATTCTTACTGCACCATAAACTAGCTGTACACATCGGTGAACTTCTTTTACCCCGCAGTTCCATATCTGTATTTAATATATAAAGGGGCATGGTCACGATTTTGGTTAAAATTTATTTATCTGTTTTGAATGTTAACAATGCTTCAGTAAGGCATTTCTCATAATCAACTAAATTAGAGTGTCAGTCAATTGTTATAAGCAGAATACAGAGCTCACAATGTAAATCAAAATCATGGCATTAGCCTTGTTTACTTAAACATAGAATTATGAGCTCTGAATCTTGCTTATAACTCTACGATTGACACTCAAATTTTGGTTGCATGATCTTTAGAAATGCATTTTTCAAGCAATGAAAAAAAAAAAAAAAAATTTTGACCAAAATCGTGACCATGCCCCTTTAAGAAAATTATTTATTAGAATGACATGTGTATCAAATGAACACATACAGATTATAATACACATTTTATTTTGACATCCAGCTCATTGCACCTATATGTCACTGATGAAATAATGACACATATATAAAAAGTCAGCATGAAATTTTGGGTTGTCTGAATTTGAATGCATTGAATATATACTGACTGCTTTGTCGGGGAAAGTTACAAAGAAGTCTTTTGAAAAAAATCGTTATCATTAAATGCAGTGTCTAAGTTGATGTTATATTTAAAAAAAAGGTGCGCAAGTCATTTTATAAATGACATTTTAAAAGAAAGTGTTCATCAGTCTCAATTTCTTAAAAAGATACAAAAGGTGCAGATCAATCTTTTCATTTAGCAGCACGCCACAAAAATGTCCAGTTTCTACACATAGAGGGGTGTCCCTGAATTGCATCACAGTAGTTCTTATGTTGTTTTGGAGGTCCATTAGTACATAATTATCAGTAGAGAATTGTTTTATTACTGGTAGTCGGTAGGTTTGAAGATTTGCAGAGTTTTCTAGATCTGATAGCCATATGTTTTCCAATGTATAATGTTGTAGGTGATGAATTGTTTGATGTTAAATATCATTGTGTCATGGTACATATTAATCTTATACGTAAATTCAAAGAGTAATATCAGCTGGTGACTCAAAATCCTTTGTTGAGAGTTGGTAGGAGCCATCCACATTTTCCTCTTATAGTTAATAGAGGTGCCAATGTACGAGTTCCAATAAAAATGTGTATAATGCAATCCTGAACCTTGTCCAGCAAGTGAAAATTTTGATAGTAGATCTACATGTAATAAACAAGTGTCTGGGCTTCTAATATTAAATGGAAATAATATAAACCAGTAATCTGTGTTGTTGGTCACCTTGAATAAAAAACCAAAATTTTCAAAATTGTCAAAGATCATGCACATCCAAAAAAAATTAACCACTATAATTCAATATGTATTCATAAAAATGTTACATTGTAAAGTACATGAAAATCCAGAAGTCAGTGTCTAAAATTGCAGCTATAACACATTGGTTGCCATACAAAGTTTAAGTGCATGGGGACAAATTAAAAAAGAAAAAATTCTACAAATCTGATAATTGAAGAAAAACTTATGAAAAGTCTTGTATATAGTAATGTTTTTTATACCTGAAGCAAAATTAATATCGTTTACATCATGTGTGTCATGTCTTTGAAAATTGTTTAAGTTTACACTTCTCTTTATTCCATGTCATTCAAGTTCTATATGCATTCAACTGAATATTTATCAATTAAACCTACATGTAGCATATAAAATATGATGTTTTTTTCTTATTTGTTAAGGAGCACATCATTCCTGTGGTCTTTTATTGTCAATATTTAACTGAAAAACTTCCAGTATGTCATGCAATTGTTACATGTTGCACTTCACAATTTGTAGCATAATAAATAATAAGCCCATTAAAAAAGATATTTTATGACTGATGATTGATTAAAATCTAAAAAAAAATTCAAGGGACTGTGACAGAAATAGCAGTTAAATTTCCTTAAAATATTCAGAAAAATAGTTTTATCAATCTTATTATTTACCTTCCTGTTGAGCTAAATCATAGAAAATTTACAAACACTGCATCTAAATTTCTTCTTTCAATAAATGCAATGGTCTGCAAAGCTTCTTCAGATGAGAATAAATAAATTCGAAAAACTTCTTCATAATCATCATACACTGGCATATAATCAATCCTTTTTGCATAACAAAAGGCATTAACTTCGTCATATATACAGTATTTTCTGGTTAACACAAAGCCAACAGACTTAGAATGGAGAGTTTCTGTAGCAGACATCATCTAGATATATGATCTTAAGCACTAAATGGTTTTTAACGGGTTTTAACAAATAGAACATGGCTTTTATCACACAGATGAAGAAGCACATGGTCAATGGCTGCCTGCATACTTCCTGTTGCTATATTTATTAATTTTATAAAATTAGGGATATATATTAAATAATGTTATCATATATAGAACCTTAATATAATTAATTACAATGTAAGATATTATTACCTACCAAACTAAGCAGTCCATCTTCTAGTAACAATCCAAATGAGAGCATTGAACAGAGTAAATTAGTAGGCTTACTGGAAACAATGCAGAATCCTCCAGTACAAGAAATCTCATTGGATGAAAATCACATGACTCAATACCCCACAATTTAATATACAACAGGCTCAAGGATGAAATAGCTCACCCGAGAATAAGCAGTGCCTTACTGTAACTGTCACAAAATTATCAATCAGTTTAATGCACATGTAATAAACTATATACACTTATTAAATACCATAATCAATATATATTAACCATATTTCAAAAACTTGTTCAGACTGATCTACAACATATATATATGTATTTATAAATACCCCCACAAATTATTAATGGAATCTATGTATCAAATGCATACAGTCATGTAAAATGTTGAAGACTCCAAAACTGTACAGACTGAAGTATAAAAATAAGGGAATTGGGTGAAAAAAAACCCTGTACATATATTATACACATCAGCAATGCCAAAACAAAGCAGCAAATGCAACCTTACATAAATTTCTGCACAAAAACAACTTAAACAGTACCATTTATTTCAGTGAAACAAACATGTTTAATCATAGTTTATATTCCGTAGAGAGAGCTGGGTCAAATGCATGCATATTTTTTAACTTGGCTAAATATATTCTATATACAGAGGACCCCGCTTAGTATAATACCTATTTAATATTATAGTTCGGTTAATATAATAGTTTTTCAAAACACAAAACCATTTCTTAATAAATCATTGTATTTTACATCGGTTATTATAGTAGCTTAAATAGTGGACCCCGCTTAATATAATAGAAAGATCATGCCTGTCAATTGAGTTTCACACCTTTTTCTCGAGCTAGCCCCCATGAGAAGCTTGTATAAACACTCTGACTTCCCAAATCACTTTGAAATTTACCGACTGTGCTGGCCAGACGGGATTAGTCACGCCTCACTGCACGTGGCTTGGGTACTTTACCTATGCACCTAACAAGTGACATCGCTGTATGATTGAGGTTTTTTACAGTTTGAATAAGTGAATGCCTCATGTTTTTGTAAATAAATTTATAACAAATGGGACATTTTACATGGCTTAGCATACAGTACATGATGTTCCATTTGACGATTTGTACTGCAGTGAAGTAGTGACAAAGTCTTTTTTTAATATGCCTCTATTTTATAGGAAGAATGGGCTAAATAAATCAAAGAAAATAAGAAAATTCTGCATAACTTTGTGGTTTATTTGATTTTTAATGAAAGAAGTTATTAAAAACGAATTGTCTCATGAATGCCTTTATTAGATTTAGTCAAAACCGGAAGTACAGGAAGAAAACAAAATGAAAGCATGTCAACTTATCGGAAGCATATTGGTGGATCTTGCAATTTTCCAAGCTTGTAATAGTAAACTTTATACATGAAATTAACTTTTATGAAGCATTAAAAGTAAAGTTTTAGAAGAAATCATCAATTATTGTGGACATTACATTGTCTAGAAATAGATAGTAATAATACATGACGTGAATAGGCACATATCATACTTGTACACATTGAATTTAGCTGGGTATGCTTATTATTATAGTCCGGTTAATATAATAATTTTTCCTGACAAAATAACTATTATATTAAGCGGGGTCCACTGTACAGCAAAACTCGAATATAACGAACACGGATATAGTGAATTTACGGCTATAACGAATTATTATTCATGTCCCAGCAAATTTCTTATATAAACCTATAGAAAATTGATGTATATAACGAACACGGCTATAACGAATTTACGGCTATAACGAAGTAATTTTAAGACCCCCGCTGGCAAAATTTTAACGTATTTTATCATTTTTATAACGATTTTTTTTCATTTCAAATTTCATTGAAGATACATGCAATTTTAAGATGCATATATAAAATACTCAAATTCAAATAGTATACGGAATTTTTTTTAAAAACTGAAATGAAATGGTTATATTGACATTTTTTGTAAATGACGGTAAAACTAATTTAATTTATAACTTAGGATTGTGTGTAAAAAACTGTTAGCTGATTATTTTATAACGAATTCGCTATAACGAAGTTTTTTCTATGGTCCCTTGAAATTCGTTATAAACGAGTTTTGCTGTAATTACAAAACATTAACAGTTATAATTAGGTACCCCTTTAAAAAACACAGCTATATGTACTTATGTACCTAAAGGGAATTCTTGATACAGATCTACAATGAAATAATTATCCCAACTGACAAGTACAACCTACAAATAAAAAACTCAAACAACAGATTTTCACAAATTTAGGCCTGCAAACAGATTATTTGTATATATATATGCCCCACAAGTTGTGGATGGTAAATATTTCATTAAATCATAGACAAATTTCTATTCAAAAACTGAACAATATACATACCCCACAAAATACATGTTGTAATCCCTATATTCTGTATTCAGGGATGTCCATGAGTACTCCTTCAAGCATCCAACTAACAGACTTTAACAGCATTGGTTCCCACTGATCTACAATATATATTTATATATATATACCCCACAAATTATAAATGGAATCCATATATCAAACATCATAATGTATCTCCAAACATTCAAGAATTTCTATGTGTGTTCAATAGCATACAGGTACATAAACATGTACTTCTTAAATATTACATATCAAGTACAACTTACACCTCATAAATTCAAACAACAGATTGTAGGTCTGCAAACAGATTATTTGTATATATATGCCCCACAAATTGTGGATGGTAAATATTTCATTACATCATAGATAGCGTTCTATTCAAAAACTGAACAATATACATTCCCCACAAAATACATGTAAAAGTACATCGAGATATATGAGGTAGTCTAATTCTAGGTTTAAACCTACGAAAGTGTAACATTTCAGTCCAAAGGAAAATAGATTATATATATACCCCACAAATTGTGGATGGTAAATATTTCATTATATCATAGATAGCGTTCTATTCAAAAACTGAACAATATACATTCCCCACAAAATACATGTAAAAGTACATCGAGATATATGAGGTAGTCTAATTCTAGGTTTAAACCTACGAATGTGTAACATTTCAGTCCAAAGGAAAATAGATTATATATATACCCCACAAATTATAAATGGAATCCAAATATCAAATATCATAATGCATTTCCAAACATTCAAGAATTTCTATGTGTTTCTAATGGCATACATGTATAGGAACATGTACTTCTTAAATATTAGATATCATGTTTAACATACAACTCAAATATTGAAACAACAGAGGCCTGCAAACAGATTATTTGTATATATATGCCCCACAAATTGTGAATGGTAAATATTTCATTAAATCATAGACAAATTTCTATTCAAAAACTGAACAATATACATACCCCACAATCTGTATTCAGGGATGTCCATGAGTACTCCTTCAAGCATCCAACTAACAGACTTTAACAGCGTTGGTTCCCACTGATCTACAATATATATTTATATATATATACCCCACCAATTATAAATGGAATCCATATATCAAACATCATAATGTATCTCCAAACATTCAAGAATTTCTATGTGTGTTCAATAGCATACAGGTACATAAACATGTACTTCTTAAATATTACATATCAAGTACAACTTACACCTCATAAATTCAAACAACAGATTGTAGGTCTGCAAACAGATTATTTGTATATATATGCCCCACAAATTGTGGATGGTAAATATTTCATTAAATCATAGACAAATTTCTATTCAAAAACTGAACAATATACATACCCCACAAAATACATGTTGTAATCCCTATATTCTGTATTCAGGGATGTCCATGAGTACTCCTTCAAGCATCCAACTAACAGACTTTAACAGCGTTGGTTCCCACTGATCTACAATATATATTTATATATATATACCCCACAAATTATAAATGGAATCCATATATCAAACATCATAATGTATCTCCAAACATTCAAGAATTTCTATGTGTGTTCAATAGCATACAGGTACATAAACATGTACTTCTTAAATATTACATATCAAGTACAACTTACACCTCATAAATTCAAACAACAGATTGTAGGTCTGCAAACAGATTATTTGTATATATATGCCCCACAAATTGTGGATGGTAAATATTTCATTACATCATAGATAGCGTTCTATTCAAAAACTGAACAATATACCGTATTTTCCGGGGCATATGTCGATGTGGGGCATAAGCCGAATTGCTCATTTTCAGATAAAATTCAGCAAAAATCCTTAGACTAGCCGATCTGGGGGATAAGCCGATTTTTAATCGATGATTACTATAGTGAAAGTATGACCGCTGATCAAGGAAGTCATCGAATATATACTTTCAGAATATCGATGTTGAAAATCAAAAGAGTAATTAGAATTATTTGATTTGCTAAACATTTATATTTTAAGTAATTTTTAAAAATATATCTGCGTTTTGTGCATGGTTGGTCTCTTCCGTATTCGTCGGTATGTATTAACGTTACGTACTGTAATTTTACACTGTTACATATATGTTGTAAAATTTTATTGCAACCCCAACCTCCGTGTTTCTGTTCGATAGATTAAGTATAATATTTTACCAAACATTTTATATTTTATCAATACCTTATTGCTAAATTTCATTTCATCAAGTTATACTTTGAAAGCTACTTGTAAATTCGGGGTTTGGCGTCCATTAGCTCAACACGTGGTTTCATATTCATAAAGAGTTATCCCCCGTAATCGATATAATTGAGAAAACGAAATACCACATAGAAAATATTAAATTTGTGTTCTTTTCCATTAATTAATTAAATAGTGACTTGCCGTTACGCAAAGAAGTTATAATGCTAACAAACACAGTCAATGCAATGAAGTGTAACGGTGTACACTAAGGGTAACGGGACGTTTCGCTCTTATATACGTTTCGCGCTGAGACGTTTCGCTCCTAAAGACTTTTCGCGCTGAGACGTTTCGCACCTATATTATTTATTATATATTATTATTATATATATTGCTATATTTTAGAGATACTATTTAGATAAATATTTATAAATAAATATGTATGCGTGTAAATAATATTGACTTTATTGAAAACATATGATCATGTTTATTGTGGCACATTCACTGATAACTTTAATATTGTATAATGATTATCCACGTGAAGATATATAATTATGTTTATTTAGCAATCATTATTAAGTTCTGAATCGGTTTCCTCATAAAGGTGTGAAAATTAATTTGGAGGCGCTCCATGTCAAGCTAAAGAGGAGACGGGTGTTGATTATTATTAATTATAATTAACTAGCGGTTACATGAAAAAATGACAATAACAAACCGTCAACCATCTCAAAAATCCATAAAACGAAATACAAATTCAAAGCAGAGCAACACGGACCTCCAAGATAGAGGTAGGATCAGGTGCCTAGGAGGAGTGAGCATCCTCTGCTGACCGGTCACACCCGCCGTGTGCTCTTTGTACATACGCGACATGATATATATCTATCTAGTCACTTATAAAATGTACTCTGACTTTTGAACTGTATAATTATACTGATTGATCTCATGTGCCATTTCATGGTTTGAGTGAATAAACTGAATTGAATTGAGTTATGGGTGTTAATTAGTGTACTGCATAATGACCACATAATTAATAGGCGCGGAACATCTCGGGGCGAAACGTCTCGGTGCGAAAGGTCTTTCGGGGCGAACCGTCCCGCATTCTACACTACGTGCCCCCAGGCTGAGTTTAAGTCACGGGTTTCACACCTTTGTATATACACACGACACTGGAATACCGTTATTTCATCCAACAGGAAATTAATTGGGTTTGAACATATTTTATTGTATATTTACAAATTAATTGGAAAAACAAAAAAAAAAAAAACAAAACAAAAAAACAAAGCATTTCAAATTGATCCTACAATATTCCCACGAACGCAGACATGAAAAAAATTCCGTCATTTTACATTCTACACAGTTTCGTTTTCTTTTTTACTACGCAATAATAGTTTCCAGAGTGCAGACACGAACGCTTGGCTTAGATATGATTTGATTTGGATTGTAAAGAAATACATCGTACATTTTATTACTCACGATGTCATTACAAAAATTATCATCGGGACAATTATCGATAATAGTTCAAACGGAAGAAAAAACCAAACCTCATAATAAACTGCTACAACAGTACAATGGATAAAAACAGTGGATTTTGTATTTTACTGTTCAATTTTTTTCAACTTTGAGCCTACGATAAGCCGATCCCGGGGGATAAGCCGGGGCTCCCGCATCGTTGAAAAAAAATACCGGCCTATGCCCCGGAAAATACGGTACATTCCCCACAAAATACATGTAAAAGTACATCGAGATATATGAGGTAGTCTAATTCTAGGTTTAAACCTACGAAAGTGTAACATTTCAGTCCAAAGGAAAATAGATTATATATATACCCCACAAATTATAAATGGAATCCAAATATCAAATATCATAATGCATTTCCAAACATTCAAGAATTTCTATGTGTTTCTAATGGCATACATGTATAGGAACATGTACTTCTTAAATATTAGATATCATGTTTAACATACAACTCAAATATTGAAACAACAGAGGCCTGCAAACAGATTATTTGTATATATATGCCCCACAAATTGTGAATGGTAAATATTTCATTAAATCATAGACAAATTTCTATTCAAAAACTGAACAATATACATACCCCACAAAATACATGTTGTAATCCCTATATTCTGTATTCAGGGATGTCCATGAGTACTCCTTCAAGCATCCAACTAACAGACTTTAACAGCATTGGTTCCCACTGATCTACAATATATATTTATATATATATACCCCACAAATTATAAATGGAATCCATATATCAAACATCATAATGTATCTCCAAACATTCAAGAATTTCTATGTGTGTTCAATAGCATACAGGTACATAAACATGTACTTCTTAAATATTACATATCAAGTACAACTTACACCTCATAAATTCAAACAACAGATTGTAGGTCTGCAAACAGATTATTTGTATATATATGCCCCACAAATTGTGGATGGTAAATATTTCATTAAATCATAGACAAATTTCTATTCAAAAACTGAACAATATACATACCCCACAAAATACATGTTGTAATCCCTATATTCTGTATTCAGGGATGTCCATGAGTACTCCTTCAAGCATCCAACTAACAGACTTTAACAGCATTGGTTCCCACTGATCTACAATATATATTTATATATATATACCCCACAAATTATAAATGGAATCCATATATCAAACATCATAATGTATCTCCAAACATTCAAGAATTTCTATGTGTGTTCAATGGTATACAAGTACATGAACATGTACTTCTTAAATATTACATATCAAGTACAACTTACACCTCATAAATTCAAACAACAGATTGTAGGTCTGCAAACAGATTATTTGTATATATATGCCCCACAAATTGTGGATGGTAAATATTTCATTACATCATAGATAGCGTTCTATTCAAAAACTGAACAATATACATTCCCCACAAAATACATGTAAAAGTACATCGAGATATATGAGGTAGTCTAATTCTAGGTTTAAACCTACGAAAGTGTAACATTTCAGTCCAAAGGAAAATAGATTATATATATACCCCACAAATTATAAATGGAATCCAAATATCAAATATCATAATGCATTTCCAAACATTCAAGAATTTCTATGTGTTTCTAATGGCATACATGTATAGGAACATGTACTTCTTAAATATTAGATATCATGTTTAACATACAACTCAAATATTGAAACAACAGAGGCCTGCAAACAGATTATTTGTATATATATGCCCCACAAATTGTGAATGGTAAATATTTCATTAAATCAAAGACAAATTTCTATTCAAAAACTGAACAATATACATACCCCACAAAATACATGTTGTAATCCCTATATTCTGTATTCAGGGATGTCCATGAGTACTCCTTCAAGCATCCAACTAACAGACTTTAACAGCGTTGGTTCCCACTGATCTACAATATATATTTATATATATATACCCCACAAATTATAAATGGAATCCATATATCAAACATCATAATGTATCTCCAAACATTCAAGAATTTCTATGTGTGTTCAATGGCATACAGGTACATAAACATGTACTTCTTAAATATTACATATCAAGTACAACTTACACCTCATAAATTCAAACAACAGATTGTAGGTCTGCAAACAGATTATTTGTATATATATGCCCCACAAATTGTGGATGGTAAATATTTCATTACATCATAGATAGCGTTCTATTCAAAAACTGAACAATATACATTCCCCACAAAATACATGTAAAAGTACATCGAGATATATGAGGTAGTCTAATTCTAGGTTTAAACCTACGAAAGTGTAACATTTCAGTCCAAAGGAAAATAGATTATATATATACCCCACAAATTGTGGATGGTAAATATTTCATTATATCATAGATAGCGTTCTATTCAAAAACTGAACAATATACATTCCCCACAAAATACATGTAAAAGTACATCGAGATATATGAGGTAGTCTAATTCTAGGTTTAAACCTACGAAAGTGTAACATTTCAGTCCAAAGGAAAATAGATTATATATATACCCCACAAATTATAAATGGAATCCAAATATCAAATATCATAATGCATTTCCAAACATTCAAGAATTTCTATGTGTTTCTAATGGCATACATGTATAGGAACATGTACTTCTTAAATATTAGATATCATGTTTAACATACAACTCAAATATTGAAACAACAGAGGCCTGCAAACAGATTATTTGTATATATATGCCCCACAAATTGTGAATGGTAAATATTTCATTAAATCATAGACAAATTTCTATTCAAAAACTGAACAATATACATACCCCACAAAATACATGTTGTAATCCCTATATTCTGTATTCAGGGATGTCCATGAGTACTCCTTCAAGCATCCAACTAACAGACTTTAACAGCGTTGGTTCCCACTGATCTACAATATATATTTATATATATATACCCCACAAATTATAAATGGAATCCATATATCAAACATCATAATGTATCTCCAAACATTCAAGAATTTCTATGTGTGTTCAATGGCATACAGGTACATAAACATGTACTTCTTAAATATTACATATCAAGTACAACTTACACCTCATAAATTCAAACAACAGATTGTAGGTCTGCAAACAGATTATTTGTATATATATGCCCCACAAATTGTGGATGGTAAATATTTCATTATATCATAGATAGCGTTCTATTCAAAAACTGAACAATATACATTCCCCACAAAATACATGTAAAAGTACATCGAGATATATGAGGTAGTCTAATTCTAAGTTTAAACCTACGAAAGTGTAACATTTCAGTCCAAAGGAAAATAGATTATATATATACCCCACAAATTATAAATGGAATCCAAATATCAAATATCATAATGCATTTCCAAACATTCAAGAATTTCTATGTGTTTCTAATGGCATACATGTATAGGAACATGTACTTCTTAAATATTAGATATCATGTTTAACATACAACTCAAATATTGAAACAACAGAGGCCTGCAAACAGATTATTTGTATATATATGCCCCACAAATTGTGAATGGTAAATATTTCATTAAATCATAGACAAATTTCTATTCAAAAACTGAACAATATACATACCCCACAAAATACATGTTGTAATCCCTATATTCTGTATTCAGGGATGTCCATGAGTACTCCTTCAAGCATCCAACTAACAGACTTTAACAGCGTTGGTTCCCACTGATCTACAATATATATTTATATATATATACCCCACAAATTATAAATGGAATCCATATATCAAACATCATAATGTATCTCCAAACATTCAAGAATTTCTATGTGTGTTCAATGGCATACAGGTACATAAACATGTACTTCTTAAATATTACATATCAAGTACAACTTACACCTCATAAATTCAAACAACAGATTGTAGGTCTGCAAACAGATTATTTGTATATATATGCCCCACAAATTGTGGATGGTAAATATTTCATTACATCATAGATAGCGTTCTATTCAAAAACTGAACAATATACATTCCCCACAAAATACATGTAAAAGTACATCGAGATATATGAGGTAGTCTAATTCTAGGTTTAAACCTACGAAAGTGTAACATATTTCAGTCCAAAGGAAAATAGATTATATATATACCCCACAAATTATAAATGGAATCCAAATATCAAATATCATAATGCATTTCCAAACATTCAAGAATTTCTATGTGTTTCTAATGGCATACATGTATAGGAACATGTACTTCTTAAATATTAGATATCATGTTTAACATACAACTCAAATATTGAAACAACAGAGGCCTGCAAACAGATTATTTGTATATATATGCCCCACAAATTGTGAATGGTAAATATTTCATTAAATCATAGACAAATTTCTATTCAAAAACTGAACAATATACATACCCCACAAAATACATGTTGTAATCCCTATATTCTGTATTCAGGGATGTCCATGAGTACTCCTTCAAGCATCCAACTAACAGACTTTAACAGCGTTGGTTCCCACTGATCTACAATATATATTTATATATATATACCCCACAAATTATAAATGGAATCCATATATCAAATATCATAATGCATTTCCAAACATTCAAGAATTTCTATGTGTTTCTAATGGCATACATGTATAGGAACATGTACTTCTTAAATATTAGATATCATGTTTAACATACAACTCAAATATTGAAACAACAGAGGCCTGCAAACAGATTATTTGTATATATATGCCCCACAAATTGTGAATGGTAAATATTTCATTAAATCATAGACAAATTTCTATTCAAAAACTGAACAATATACATACCCCACAAAATACATGTTGTAATCCCTATATTCTGTATTCAGGGATGTCCATGAGTACTCCTTCAAGCATCCAACTAACAGACTTTAACAGCATTGGTTCCCACTGATCTACAATATATATTTATATATATATACCCCACAAATTATAAATGGAATCCATATATCAAACATCATAATGTATCTCCAAACATTCAAGAATTTCTATGTGTGTTCAATGGTATACAAGTACATGAACATGTACTTCTTAAATATTACATATCAAGTACAACTTACACCTCATAAATTCAAACAACAGATTGTAGGTCTGCAAACAGATTATTTGTATATATATGCCCCACAAATTGTGGATGGTAAATATTTCATTAAATCATAGACAAATTTCTATTCAAAAACTGAACAATATACATACCCCACAAAATACATGTTGTAATCCCTATATTCTGTATTCAGGGATGTCCATGAGTACTCCTTCAAGCATCCAACTAACAGACTTTAACAGCGTTGGTTCCCACTGATCTACAATATATATTTATATATATATACCCCACAAATTATAAATGGAATCCATATATCAAACATCATAATGTATCTCCAAACATTCAAGAATTTCTATGTGTGTTCAATGGCATACAGGTACATAAACATGTACTTCTTAAATATTACATATCAAGTACAACTTACACCTCATAAATTCAAACAACAGATTGTAGGTCTGCAAACAGATTATTTGTATATATATGCCCCACAAATTGTGGATGGTAAATATTTCATTACATCATAGATAGCGTTCTATTCAAAAACTGAACAATATACATTCCCCACAAAATACATGTAAAAGTACATCGAGATATATGAGGTAGTCTAATTCTAGGTTTAAACCTACGAAAGTGTAACATATTTCAGTCCAAAGGAAAATAGATTATATATATACCCCACAAATTATAAATGGAATCCAAATATCAAATATCATAATGCATTTCCAAACATTCAAGAATTTCTATGTGTTTCTAATGGCATACATGTATAGGAACATGTACTTCTTAAATATTAGATATCATGTTTAACATACAACTCAAATATTGAAACAACAGAGGCCTGCAAACAGATTATTTGTATATATATGCCCCACAAATTGTGAATGGTAAATATTTCATTAAATCATAGACAAATTTCTATTCAAAAACTGAACAATATACATACACAACAAAATACATGTTGTAATCCCTATATTCTGTATTCAGGGATGTCCATGAGTACTCCTTCAAGCATCCAACTAACAGACTTTAACAGTGTTGGTTCCCACTGATCTACAATATATATTTATATATATATACCCCACAAATTATAAATGGAATCCATATATCAAACATCATAATGTATCTCCAAACATTCAAGAATTTCTATGTGTGTTCAATGGCATACAGGTACATAAACATGTACTTCTTAAATATTACATATCAAGTACAACTTACACCTCATAAATTCAAACAACAGATTGTAGGTCTGCAAACAGATTATTTGTATATATATGCCCCACAAATTGTGGATGGTAAATATTTCATTATATCAGAGATAGCGTTCTATTCAAAAACTGAACAATATACATTCCCCACAAAATACATGTAAAAGTACATCGAGATATATGAGGCAGTCTAATTCTAGGTTTAAACCTACGAAAGTGTAACATTTCAGTCCAAAGGAAAATAGATTATATATATACCCCACAAATTATAAATGGAATCCAAATATCAAATATCATAATGCATTTCCAAACATTCAAGAATTTCTATGTGTTTCTAATGGCATACATGTATAGGAACATGTACTTCTTAAATATTAGATATCATGTTTAACATACAACTCAAATATTGAAACAACAGAGGCCTGCAAACAGATTATTTGTATATATATGCCCCACAAATTGTGAATGGTAAATATTTCATTAAATCATAGACAAATTTCTATTCAAAAACTGAACAATATACATACACAACAAAATACATGTTGTAATCCCTATATTCTGTATTCAGGGATGTCCATGAGTACTCCTTCAAGCATCCAACTAACAGACTTTAACAGTGTTGGTTCCCACTGATCTACAATATATATTTATATATATATACCCCACAAATTATAAATGGAATCCATATATCAAACATCATAATGTATCTCCAAACATTCAAGAATTTCTATGTGTGTTCAATGGTATACAAGTACATGAACATGTACTTCTTAAAATTCAAGTTAAATAGTATATATCACGTACAACTTACAACTTATAAATATATCGTTGTAGCTCAGATGTTAATTAAAGTATTGGGCTTCTGAACCGCAGATCATGAGTTCGAATCCGCCTAGAGCTTTTGTTCATGTTTACTAAATTAAATTTTCGTAAATGTATTTTTTCATCCAAAATTGCACAATCTTTTGCTTATTTGACTTAAACACTTCTTATCCATTATGATATCTATCATAATCAAGTAATTTTCTGCTGATTTGAGAAAACATTACAAGGTGTAGTGAGCCACCTTATTGACCTTAAACTTAATGATGAGAGGAAGGGGCTGGCCTTTTCCAATGTTTTTCCCAAAATATCTTTCTACTAAAATATTTGCCATAACTTTATTTTTCATATTCTAATTTCAAAATAATTTGATCTGTTATCATGGTAATTGAAATGTAGAGTAAAATTTTACAGCTCTGGAATTTATACCGAGTGCAGTGAGGATTAATGGTAACATGCATATAAAAGAAAATCAATGAAAACTGAGAGTTGAATCAGGGGTACTATGGGCTAAAAAAATTTCTTCCAGTCCTGGGCGCAGCCCATATTGGCCGACATTTTGTTTTTCAAAAGTTAGTTTGATCATTGATTGACTGGCACTTATTGATGTTTATCATGTTTATTGCCCCTAAACTCGATTAAAAACAAAACATTCCAATGTTTCAATTAAAGGTATTTAAATTATAAAAAATTAAAGTGAAAACCAGATAAGTAGTGCTTCAATCAAGAAACACGACTAGTTCTACATATGTCTTTTTGAATTATTAGAAGTACCGGTAAAATAAAAACATAAACATCAAGGAACTGATCTTTTAGATACTAAATAAAGTATTCAATTTTATTACCGGAAGTTGACCTTTGAATTAAATTGATAAACAATTAAAGAAGAAATAAATTTTTCTCAGAATCACGGAACTCTCTTTGGCTATTTCTGAAGACAAGACTTGTAGCCTACATTTTACGTACGAGACATGACGTCATAATGTAGACTGAGCACGTGATGAAGAAATAAATTTTTGTCGGAATAATGTAACTCTCTTCGGCTATTTCCGAAGACAAAACTTCTACGTTTTACGAACGAAATATGACGTCATAAGGTAGACTGAGCATGCAACGTTTAGTTTACCTTTTGCTAATGATTTGATTAGGCAGATCCTACTGTGTGCGTTTCAAATAAATTGTTGTACAAAAATCAGACTGCCCAGTGTTAAATCTGTGCTCTGTCCAGCGGTCACACCGTTTACTAATCCGAGATACCTCTGACTCTAATCCCCGCTTTTATATTGTGACGTGCGGGGGAGTCTCGGATTAACCGTTTACATGTTAAGAAATCACTAAGTAATGTGAAAATTGAATTTAACACTTTTCGATAATCAGTAAATCATTCACAAAAATTGAACATTGCTTCATAATAAAGTGTAAACACAGTAAATTGGCTCAAAATACCTTCACTACAAACATGAAAAACATGACAAATGTTTATAAAATCTAACAGTTATTACATTAAACAAAACGTTAGCAGTCATCTAGGGTTTGTTAAGAGCGATAATTACTTGTGTTTAATCAGTCAGTGCCTGACGTCATGACGTCAGGCATATCTAAGGTTTAAAAGTTACAACATCCGAAACAGTGCAGTCAATAATGGAAGCTAGCAATATCATTTTTCATTGAAAAAAGATTTATCAACGCATATTAATAATGTGACGACCTTCAAATTCGCAATTAACGAAAACGTTACAATGGATGTAACAATTAAGCAATAGTAAGCAAGTGTTTAAAGCAAAAAAGAGGTTAACTGTGCACGTGTGTAATTCGGGCTGACTATATTAAGTTAGGATGAAACTTCAATTGCGCTTGCGTAAATTGGAATTCTGGGAAGAAATTAGACAGATCGTGGTAGAAATATTCGAAGACGTTATGAAACCGGTCAGTTTCTAGGTCAAACTGCGCATCAATGTATTGGAAGACTGTCATTGGGAATCGTCTGCAGCCACAGTCCGGACTCCGCGTATATCTTCCCAACTCTCTTAGTGAGATTGAAAAGTAAATATATTAGAAGTAGTTTGCCACTAAACCATAAAAATCAGAGAGCTATGTCAACAAATTACAACTATAAGTATTAAGTAGGTGTGCAGTCATAAATTGCATGTTAACCGCTACACACTTATCTCGTCACCTACATGTAAAGCCATAAAAATAAGGCTGCAAACTAAATGTGCACCCGCATATTATTATATTGTTCTGGAAACTATTTACCTAGTATTTTAAAAGATTGTGTATTCACTTTTGCTCTAAAAGTAAAATTCCGCTGGCTGACTTTCTTAGCTTTTTAAAAAGCTAACCTTGTCATGCTTAAAAATAGATAGCACTCTTTGGACGGTTGAAGGGGAGGGGGTGTCATCACAACAAGTTATTACCTAACGAGGCAATTCAAGGCCGGCACATTAAACATGCATGGGTTGATATTATTTTTTTTTTTTGTTTAAAAGAAAAACAAAATTGTTGTATTGGATGTAAAAAGCAGAATTGAGCAAGTTCACTGTACACGTGTGCAATCCAATAGAAAGGTCCCTACATTTGAACAGTAAATTCCAATCTGCATAAAAGGAGGCACAGGATTAATTCTACTCCGCACCATATTGTCAAAATCATCGGAGCAGTCCATAATTTTAGGCGCCACTACAGTGGAAAAATCCATGATGGGAAGCTAAGCATTATTCTAAAAATTGTATTGTGTTCGTAATTTAGTTTTAATTGCTATATTTTTATTTTGTTGGCGGCAAATAAAGTTTTAAGAGAAAATTACTTGTACGCAAAATATTTTAGGTTCAAAATTAATAATATGTAAAATTCATTTAAAGTACACCCCCCCCCCCCTTAGTAAAGATAATTTGAAACAGTCCAACTTTAGAGACGAGCATTTGGAATACTGCGAGAAGAACGAACTACAAATCAAAGACAGATTAAAATTCATAGAACCAAATTCTTGCAATGAAATAAATATGTTTAGTAAGGCAAGCTTTTTGGAAAGCTATTACTTGTTATACCAATTGTATTAAAACGGGGCGATACCACTCGGTGCGATACCGTGATCGGGGCGAACCAATCCGTTACCATTTCCAATCGTTTCAGAGCCACATAAGATTTGAATTACTTTTATTACTCTGTATGTAAACATCTCTTGCTTCAAGAGGTGTCATTTGAAAATTGGTTACAAGAAATAGAAAACATAAGAACTTAGACCTACCTCACTAGTTCTGCAGCATATCCTCACGACCTGTTTCAATTTAATCTAAATCCATCAGACGCTTAAAATGGCGGGACCGAAAATGGCCTGCAATTACTTTATCAAATAAACGTCTAGATGATTGAGAATATAACAAGTTCCGAATATTTGCACAAAAGTGAGTTCCGAATGTGTTGTGGTCAAAGGGAGGTAATTCAAACTATATATCGATTTAAAACCGTGTTATGGGCAAACACGTGAGATATGTTGAAAACATTTTTTTGACGCCATTGAACGAAGATTTATTTGTGGGGTATTTTATATACCCCGTATTATATAAACACCCCACAAAAAAGGTTTCATATAGAAAAATACCCCACAGATTGAAACATTTCTATATATATATATATATATATATATATATATATATATATATATATATATATATATATATATATATATCGCTGTACTGTATTTATGATACAAGATTATTTGAACAGGAGTGTCTTGTTCTGGAGATTTTGAAAACGGTGCCTGGTCTCCCACCTGTCACCGGCTCCCCACAGAGACGTGCACCTACACGTGTAACGAGAACTTCTTACCTAATCAAGCAATCCCTACTGTGACCTGCGGGAGAGAGGGTGATTGGTCTACTCCCCCCAAGTTTTTATGTCGGGGTAACGAATTGCTTCTAGACTCTGAAAAAAAAGAGATAAATGCAGCATTTAATGCAGTGTAAAACGATTCATTTATTTGTTGACACACCAGAAAAATGCAAACACACCAAAATATAATGCAGTCATACTATTTTTTGTCTCCGCTATATTTTTAGCATAAAAGAGTATCAATAATCATATGGTGATTTGAGAATTCTTAATGCTAAATGTTTGTAAGCGCAGAGAAATGAAAAAAAATAATTGGGAGGAACGAAAAAAATTAGTGTAGACTCGTTTATATTTTCACATATATCTGTGTTTCAGAGCTTTATTGTTTCATGTACGTATTGCCAAATTGTCGCACTGCCTACAGTAATGTGTAATACTGATATTAATTATTGTAATAAAACTTTCAATTGTAATCTGTAAGGAAATGCCACTCATTAAATAATTCTTGATTGATTGTAAGAATATCGCAGTAAACCATAATTTTATTTTATTTTCAAGCTTGATAGTTAGATAATAAACATGTATATCATTGCAGAGAAAATCTGTCCATTAATGTACCCAGTCCACCATTTATTGAACGACTGCCGTCCGACTGTTGGGAGTGAGTGCGAGTACGCGTGTAGTGATAACTTCACAAAGAATGTCAATGTACGGAAGATTAAATGTTTACCGTCTACAGAATGGAGCCACAATGCCTTTGATGTTTGTAAACAGTTTGATGTTCAAGGTGAGTTGTTTAAACTAAGGTCATTTTAAAAAGTTCTATCATCTAGGTTCAATGAATATGTAATATACTGTATTTATATTAAGTAAAACAGTAAGGAAAGCAATTTTACAACACTCCACATTTACGCACATCGGTTTTGTGAGTTAAAGTATACCTTGCATTTCCCTCAAGTAGATTGAACGAGGTTTTGAATATTGAAATTATCAATTGCATTAAGTTCCATTTTTTTTACATTTATTTATTAGAAAATAAATAGATTACTAAATATCAATTTACTTAACATCTTCATAATAGTCATTCTTTTATTCAAATTGAGTATTCTAACATTTCAGTGGGTACGATGGTATCTAAAGTCCATTGCAAGGAGGACCTTCCCAATGTTGTACTTGATCCGAACTGCAATAGGCTGAAAGACAGCGTATGTTCTTTCTCTTGCAAAGAAGGCTACCAGAGAAAAGACGAGGATATTGTTGAGCTTGTGTGCATGTCCAATGGAAAGTGGAACTTGGATCACATTCCACTGTGCGTTGGTGTGTACCTCATTGTTACTTTTATAATCTCTCTTACCGTGATTTTATTTTACTTTTCATTAAATTTTTTTAAGGTAAGTGACCTTGTATCGCTGTAGGTATAAAAAAAACCTCTGCATGAGTATTAGTAATCATTGTTTTATTCTCGTGCAGGTCCTTCTGGGTCCCAGGCCGCTAAACTGTCCCAGGGGGAGGGAAAGTCGGACTCCTCCTACACCGCTATCGCCGCCACCCTCGCCGCTGTGATTGCGGTGGTCTTAATCGTCGTACTTGTCGTTGTCTTCTTCTACTGTCGACGAAAGTAAGCCTCAAATTCATATTTATTGCACTGTGTGTAATTTCTACCGTAATATTCATATGTATAGGGTAAACGGGCGAAAAAAGATGTGAAAAAGATAAAAAGAAATAAAATATAAAAAAAATAGAAATTATTTATTTTTGCATAAAATTTGAATTTACACACAAAAAAGTAGTTCCGGCTGGGGGTTGGTAAGGGGGCGTGGCTACATAGCTAAACAGGTTATACAAAATAAATTAACACTGTGTGTTTAGCCAATCCAAATGCTTGTTACAAATAAAATTAAATTATATTCATGTACATTCCATATTTTCGTATTAATTTGTCAATTATAACATTATTTCATTTTACCACGTCTACAGGAGAAATGGCGTGGTTGGTAGATACGAATCTCACCAAAACGAGGCCAACGTGTACTGTGAGCCCCAGAAAGGCATAGTCAACCTTGCCGCTGAACCCGGAAACAGCACCGAAAATAACCATTACGCTCACATGAGTGATATATGACTCAAAGAATCCAAAGACTTGTGATATACTTGTGTGCTTTGTAAATGTAACGTTCATAACCAAATATTCTCCGCCTAATCTCACTTATGCTATGCATTTTTGATACAAATGGTCGTGTTTTAGGATCGTGCACTCATACAATAATGACATGCATTAAAAGAAATAGATGATTATATGGTAGTATATTTCAGTAGAATAGATGAAATATGTATATACATGCTTTAAAAAGCTATTCATCGTTGAAATAGTAGACTAGTTTGCATTATTTGTATATATGTATATTTTCCATTTATTTACATTATTCAATGCAATATGCAATAAAAGTGATCATATTTTAAAGAACAATTTATAATATTATATAGATTACAGTCATGCATATTATTCTTGCAATATTGGGGATTTTTTTTGAGAATCTTAGTTATGTTATGAACATTGACATTAGACTGAGCGTGAGGCAATATAGTTTAGATATTCATGTATTTAATATTTGGGAAGAGAACTACTATGTTTTAGCTCACCTGAACATTATTTTTAGCTCACCTACGTTTTGAATTTCTTTCTTAACCGGAACCACTTATAGCCCATGACAACCAAACCTGACACAAAAACATCTTTCGGGGAAGTATAAATAAATGGCTAGGCTCCCTCCAAAAGGGAGATAGTAGTATGAGTTTGTCTATAAACCACAACCCAGCAACCAAATTATGGCCAGTCAAAGCAAAACTTTTGCATGACCTTATAAAGGGTTTTAGAAGAGATCCCAAAAAGGACCCAACAATGCAAAGAAATAAGCAGAAAAAAGTTTTTAAAAATTTCCATTGGAGAACAAACACTCGACTGTGAAATTTATATGGTAACAGGCTACATGTATAAAAAAAAAACATTTTTTAATCAAATGACCCTGGGATTAGAGAGAGTCCAAAACCAAAGGGATGGTGACACATTTAACAAAAAATTTTTTTCGGATAAATACGAATGTGGAATTAAACATTCTAAGGAGAAAACTGTCGTGATTCTTAATTTCCTGGAATCAGTATGAGCCAACGGTTATGGTTTGGAGATTTATATTAAAAAAACAGAGAAAACCGATCTTTGAAAAGTTGAATAGTAAGCAAGCTGTTTTGAGGAATTTTTAATTTATCGATGAGTCACAAAAATACTTAAAATTTTGAAATGGTTGGTATTCAGTTTTAGGCTTTTTAAGCTGTAAAAATATTACATTTAGTTCAAATCAATCCCATTCTGTAAAACCCGACTCTTTGTCAGAAGAAACTTAATTATGGGATGAGCTCGTTTTGTCTTTGATATGTTAAAATACATAAAGCAACTTTTATCATTTTATGACTTAAATAATGTAGTACTACAGTAACTAAGCGAATCTGCAGAACCTTCAAGGATCAATTAATTGTACGATATAAACCAAAACCTTCTCTTGACAAAATATGTGAAAATTATCGGAAAACAGGCTAGTATAAATTACATGTATATTCTTCTCAAAAAATACTGTCACAGTTGTGTATGGGTCAGAAAAGTGGCCACAGTTTGCGGGTTTGTGTGTGATGGGGGTGAGGAAGGGTAACTGCTTGATTCAGTTGGATACTATTCCTTAGTTGGGCAATGTAACCGAAGCGCATTTTATTAATGAATAATCCTTGACCCTCGTCTCAAGCCATGTTGAGAGAGGGTAGTTTGCAACGATGAGCGTCAGTTAGACTCACCAACAGATCATCCGATGCTAGGAGCTTATATTTATAATTTGACATGTCGCGGGCTGGGCTCAAAGTAGGTTCAGTCATCATCCTGCTCACAGAGACGGCGTTCCCACCAACCAAACTTCCAGAAAATTAGTTTCATTATAGTATCATTACGCAATTTATCTTAATTAGTTTTCCTTTGATCTCAAGAGCGAAAACGCGTTATAATACATTGTTGGTGCTTTTTTAAATACACAAACTCATGCAAAAATTGTGCTTTAATTATCAAGAACACCTGCGTCTGAAGACCTCTGTACACCTTTCTTTAACCGACATTAACGCTGCCAAAGGCGGGTAGCAAAAGTTTATTCGTGAGGAAACATTGCCAAAAATCCAATAGGTACATGTACATGTAAACTTGAACTTTGCGTTTTCGTAATAAAGGATCAACACGATATTTTTTTGTTTTCGAAAAATTATTTGGAAATATCACTTATCTTAATCTATACTTAAATTAACTGCGTAATTTTTTTTTTATTAAATAATCGAAAGTTTTTACACACGATATTTTTTTATTGCGAATAATTTCTCGTCTGACTTGTTTAAAAACGGGATAAATAATTGCTGTAGATTTAAAACCATGTTTTTAATCTACATGATTAATTGTAAAATTAGTTCTCCTAATTTTCTTAATGTCTTTGAAACATAAAAAACGTGCTTAATATAAAATTTTAAAAAAAAGATGAAAGCAGAATAGATGTCAAATATTTCTTTCTTACAAGTATTCATAATTACCATACCGCCACAAAAACACATTCATTTCATGTTGTTTTATCTTTTAAGGTAGAAGCAAATGATAAACTCCTGAGGAGATGTAATTATTTATGTTTCGTTAAGGACAGCTGACTACTCCTATATAATAGGGATTTTTTTCAGTAAGACGTGCTTTTTTCGTAACATCTCAGCCATGGGTTGCATCCTTTTTGTTTTGGGCGTTTGTCTTGTCATACCAAGTATCCAAGGATTTTGTTTCTCCTCGTTTGGTCGAGTTGATGTAACAGGTAAATGAATAAATTTTCTTTACATACTTACATGCAAGCATTTTTATGCTTGCTAAGAGATAGGGAATATTTATTTCCCCTGAGTTTAAAGAAATTTGTGAAAAATTGTGAATCATTTCAATCATTGAAAACAAATATTTTGATATTGTAGAAATATGAGTTACATAATTATACTAGTATCTGTCTCTAAATATAACAAATTGTCACTATTTTAAAAAAAAAAAGTACTTTACTAAAATTATCAATGACAGTGTTGAACAATAGAGAACCTTTTAAGTTTTATTTTGAAAACGTTTAAAATTCATTCACGATTGACTTGTCATATTTACAAATTAAAACATTTTTCCTTTAGTTCGAAACATAATATATAAATTAATGCTATGAAACTAATACATTATGTCGTTTGTCTGAAAAACTATTACAGCATTTAGACATCCCTCACGAATATTTCTATTGGGTTATAACGTAATTACGAAGAGATTTGATTAAATGTGTAGTTATGGTCAATTTTATATTCTGGTCTATACATGTATATTCAATCAGGAACTCTTCTTGTACTATTTGAATCATTATAAAGATAAATATTTTGTGTTAAAAGCTGAAACTTACCTCATTTTAAATATGATTTATGTATTGAACATTTATTTTACGAGTATACATATGTGTTAAAATATAAAGTGTAAGGCAATTCTGAATCTACCTCAAGCAGTGCATTAAAAATCAATCTAAACTACACAATCGATATTGTATCTACATTGTATATTATCGTTTATAATTACATGTACATTTAAAAAAAAAATAAAAGTATAAAAAGTTATACCTATTTTTTTAAAAATAAAAACGAGGTGTTTTAATTTTATCTATATGTTATATCTTCTAGCAGGGTATTTCACTATCAAAGTTTGTGTTTTCTTAAAGATATTACCAAAACAAAAAAATAATAACAATTTACTCTTTTGATTACAACATATATATAATTTATTTTGAAGCTACGGGGCGCAAGGTTCCGATTTGTGAATTCAATGGCATCGACTTCTTAGATGGTTCTAAATTTACAACTACCGGATGTAATGAATGCGAGTGCAAAAAGGGCCACCTGCATTGTTGTGGGTAAAAAAAAATATTTTTATCATATTCAACATGAAATGAGTTATACAAAATCAGTCCGTTCAGTCAGTAATTCCATCCTTTTTATTCAATTTTCGTATGAAGCATGTACATTTTTGTGATGACACTCTAACTATTTCTAGGATTGGTGTAAAAGCCGGAAATTTAACACCCCGACCAAACTGCAAGATCATTAACGACGGATGTGTCGCAACGGAAGTAAGGATATCTGACGAATCTCTGGACTGCGTGACAGGAAAACCCATTCGAAATCCCTCTGAAAAAGTCACCTTTCCAACAGATGCCCCCGTTTCCCCGCCCGAACCCAAACCGACAGCTGTAGACTCGAGAGGGGGCGTGGCTATAGGTCACATTGACAGGTCATCCACTAGCACTGTGAATCATGGTTCCAGTGGCCCTGGCCCCCTGGACGACATTCTCAACAAAATTGCCAAGAACGCCCAAACGGGCAAGCGGACAACACTCGCTGACCTGATGCGTGAAATGTCTAACGCCAACTCTGCCTCGACGTCAAATATCGTGTACCCACAATTCCCTCAGTTTCAAATTCCTTCAACGTCATCCAGTTCGTCTAGTTCTTTCCAGTTGTTTGATCCGTACACAAATAACGACCCCTGGTCTAATTGGATCATGTACAATGGACTTATGGATGGGTCTTTCTAAAGTTCTGTAGTTCAACTCAGGTGACATTCATAAAAATCAATTGTTTTTCCTTATAAGTAGAAGATTATATCTTATGTTAACTTTAAACCACATTAGATTTTCTTTTAGCTATTTACGTACGTAGACGACAATTTAGTATATAAAAGCATCCATCGTGAAAGCTTTTTAAAGTTCTAGTTTGACGTCATTTAATAGCTATACCATGCATACTGTGAACAAATAAAGTTGTCGATGAAGAACAATTGGTTTATTTTGGTGTGCTTTTTTTATATCTGAAACCAGCGGAACATTTACATTCACAGATAATCTCACAGAATGGGTATAAAATTTTATTATGTTCGTGTTGTGTAGATTATTTACTATTCGCGATAAAAAGTTGGATTTGTGTTGAAAATGAAATAACACTCAATATTTGCAAAGAAATAAAGCACAAAGTTGGTGTGAGCCTTTCCTATGAAGCGATTTTAATTACAATATTAATTTATACAAAACATTCTTCGAAAATCTTAGATCTACTTTTAAAATCTATTTTCTGCATCTTACATGTATGAAGTTCAATAAATCAATAATCATGATCAATAGTGACTGTGACCTCAATGAACACATGCGCATCATGCCGTTCAAAGTATTGATGAAATGTCACTGTTAATGGGTTCACCATGAATGTGGTAGTGTACTTTTGTGTAAATTATGTTTATAAATATATTCTTTGGTCATCGACCGATCCAGTTTTGTTTTGGGTTTTTTTTTTATCTGCGATAGAGTATAGAAATAATTTATGTTTTAACCTCTGAAACAAAAACAAAAAATGTGCGCAAGTGTTTAGAATGAAAACATTTTATATTTTCTATACATCAACATATTAAGACACAGACAAAACAACAGCAGTAAACCAAGATGATACATGGATAGGTGAAAACACGTAGGTATTAAAATAGATAAATTCCATGCGCGGTACAGGTATACTGGACATTGCCTGCGAGTTACCGGTATAACCAACGCTCTGAATCATCAGTGAAAATTGCCCTCAGCAGAAAAAATGCTGATGCACATAGGAAGGTGACAGTATAAATGCTTCATCTAGTCTAAAATAAGAAAACGTTACCTTCAGTTCATAAATTATAATTAATCAGACTGCAAACAACATTCACAAAATACGCGTTTCACAAGGCATACTTAGGACTAAGATCTATCTTAGAACTTTTTCCTAAGTTCATTACTTATTAGTTTGACTATTCCAGTCGTATCTTATGAAATTCTTAAGTTATATGTTAACTATAGGACAGGTAAATCGATGTCTAAACATTAATCTTAACATGGCGACTGTTTATTTTATAATGAAATGAATAAATTCTAGAATACACGTATCATAAAGACCTTTTTCACTTTACTTTTAAATTGAAAACTTTAGAACATTCAATATATATATATATTTCTTCAATTATTTTTTATGGCTTCAGATACTTACATTTATTAGTTGTCACCATTTGCATTTTACATTATTTCAGATTATCTGCTCGCACGCGAAGATGGATAGCGGGAACAGTTATAGCTAGTGCACTGATAATAACTAAATTATACATGCCCATGAATCACTGATCCCTTACGTACATGTAGTATGATAAAAACAGAATAAGAAAAAATTACATAAATACTAAATAAAAGCATTTATATTTGATTTTAAAAATTGGGTATTTTAAAATACATCATGGGCCATAACAATTAAAAAAAACCGAAAGAAATATGTTACGGTAATTTCTCCGTAGCTCGGTGAGGGTTTTCTCGGCTAATTATTAATTTTTCCCCTTGTTTTTGTCCTTTACATTCCTTTAATTTGACTTTTACCTTGCGCTGGTACTATACATGTAAGAGAATATCCATGCTTTTATGTGAAGAAAACTGCAACAAATATGCATATTAAACATATATTTTCATTGTTATATGTACCTCGGAGAGCAATGCATTATATTGTAAATGAAAATAAAGGAAAAGTGTAAGCATATTTAATCTGCATGTGCTTCTCCTTCGAGTACGATAAAAAAAAACCATACAAAAGCAAATCATGAATTTCTTTATTAGATATTTATTTTTGTCGTTCTTAAGGCTTGACAGTTAGGCGCTCGGCGCCCCGTTCTGTGTGCATCAGAAGTCAGTTGTGTTCCTGATGTGGTCATTTAATAGCTGAATTCCTTATATGATGCGGTTATATATATCATTCAGGAAACGCAGTGGTAAAATAAATACCACATACGGAATTACTTGATGGTACATGCAATGGCAATATCTTTCTTTGCAATACTGATTAATCAGTTGTTGTCGTTGTTGTTGTTGGGATTGAGATACATTTTTTTGTTTACATCTTGGTTGTTGAATAGAAAATACATTATTTGAAACAAAATGAGAAGTTGCAACACTATAAACATGCACTGTTAAATTATGTTCATAATAGAAAAATAAGCTTTTCAGGTGTATACATCTTACGTAAGCAAAAACATTTTGCTTAAACAAAGAAATGTGAGCAACTGACAGTAAAGTTTTGGCTGACTATTGGAAATACCTTAGTAAAGCATTGTAAACATTAAAACTCGAAAAGTAAAATTTTAAAAAATCGTGACTTGCGTGACAAAGGGCTTTTAAACCATTTGAGTAAGAACCGAAAAAAATTACTGGTATGAGAAAAATCTCTAAAAATTACTTTTGTCGATCGGATTTTATTGTTGATGCAAGTGCATGAGGAACTACCCATACTTAACTGCTTGTCAACCCAAATTTCCTCGGAAAGCAACAGATCTTTAGCTAGGAGGAACGATGGGTTAGAGTTAGGGTGTGATAAACAGCCATCTACCCAGCATTGTGGACCACGTTCTCAACTTTGTGTTTAAGATACGATGCTTTGGCACCAAGAACGTACGTAATAGGAACTGAGAATGATCTGTGATTTCGATCTTGAAACGAAAAATTATTCAAATCAATTAAACCTCCATACACGTGTAAGATATATTTAGATCACATATATATTTTGTTTTGTTTCAGGTCGAAAGCATTCGTTTTATTTTTTTGACTATATTGAGTAATTAAATTTTTACATTTTAGATTTACATCGTTTCACGTCGTGGGAATTGAATTGTAAATTTTTAATTCTTAACTTTTTAATAATAAGCATTTCTATTATCTGGTCATAAACATTATATTATCTACATTATGCATCACATGAATGACTTGTACAAATTAGTTTTCATGTTATGAAGTATGCGCAGGATAATACACCGTTAGTTATTAGAACAAGTATTATGTAAGCATTCGCAGTAAATCTGTCAATTAAGTCCTCCAATCGCGACAACTTCTTATAACAGATGTCAGATGGCGCGACAGTGAACAGACAATTTAACGACGATTTAATTTCTATCTAACGAACAAATCAATAAAAAAAATGTTTCTAAAGACAAAAACACACAATTAAGACGTAACAAAGTTAAAACATGTAAATTATGGAAACACACCACAAAAAAATATAAAAACAAAAATTGCAAGAATATATTGTTTAACAATGATATCATCATAAAACGAACACGATCCAATTTGTACACAGTCGAATTTGCGGGTGTGCCGTTATTTGCCAGAAGGGACGTTCTAAGGTGAGACAGTGGCAGACTGCAATGCAAACTGTTTGGAGGCGTGAGGGTTTCCTTACTTTTGCAAGATGGGTCCAACAATGCAGTCCGGTTGGATTGTCGGAGGTTTAGCATTGCTTTTTGCAGTGATCGTCTCTGTTGAATCTTCATGCACCGTTACCCCGGCAAAAGTCGAAACAACCTGTAAGTTAGCTTAGCCTATTTTTTTTTATCTTTAATGGTCGCAATGTGCAAATTGCGCTATTATTCTTTCGATCTATCATAAATTGAAAATCACATTAAGCGAGAAGAAATCGTCTAACAACCAAATTGTATATATCTTTTGTTGTTGTAAAAAAAATATTTTATGTTTTTCCTTTACTTGTACAATAAATCTTGAATTTACGATAAAAATAAATAATACATTCTCTCATTGGAAAATTTTCCATATTCATCTTTCGGAAGACCTAACAAAGACCTTTTAAATGCTTTAAAACACCTATAGTTCCTTTACAGCTATGCTGGCAGAACAATAATTTAACATAACCACCCCCTCCCTCAAATGTTAACAAGTGAAAGTTATTTTAGAGTGTACTTAATGATGACGTGGTCCCGATTTTTTCCTCCAAATTTTTCCATTTAAATTGATACAATGCCTAACTTAAGTAATATTAATGATATGCGAGTTACTGAGCTCTTATAGTTCTTTGTTTCATAAATAAGGTAAACAATTCGGGACCGTGTTCCTTTAAATGGTAACGCACTTTTACACTAATAATTATTGTCAAAAAAATTTTTTGAGGAAAAAAAATTTAATTGTTTACAGATACTGGGCGTGTGCGACATTTCTGTGTCCACAATGTAACAAAGGGGAATTCCTCGGTGGAGATCGAACTGCTCCTGGACTCAAAGTTTGAAACACGTGACTGTCAAAGATGCACGTGTTCTCGCATGGGATTAAGCTGTTGCGGGTATGTAGTTATTTAAGGAATAAGGAATCATCTTTAAGTATTATGAGGTGATAATTTTGGTCGGGGCGTGATCGCATCCAATAAAGCCCGAAGGGCTTAATGAAAGATTTGATCACGCTCGACGAAAATTATTACTTCAGAATATTTAAAGAATGATTCATTATTACTTATATTTATAAAATGTTCAGCAATTGTACTATTAAATATTTGAATATAAATAAGCAAACCCCGCTTGCGCCCCAATTACATAATGCGTCATTTGAATTTATTGGACTGTATAGTACGAAATCGATACATGTGTTACCACAGGCAAACGATACTGAATACTGTAAAGATAGTTCATTACAGTCTTTAAAGCTTGCTTTAATAGAGTATTTTTGGATTTTTTACATTGCTTGCAACGATGAAGATGTGGTTGAGGTTAAAAAAAATCCAAGTTTTCTCATCGCAGGTGTAAAGTTGTATTAAAATTATTTTTTTTAATTGTGATAATATTTTTATCATATTATGCACATTGTAGATAACTTAAAGTCTGCAAATTTAAAGTAACAACTGCAAATGAATACCTGATCGTTCGAACTTCAGTTTCTAAATATTTAGTCCATGGAACTGATCATAGAAATATTCATTCAACAGATAAGAGCATGTATTGAACTTTTTTTTTTCTTAAAAAAAATTAGTAGAACCTTGTTTATCTTAGAATGCATTAGTCTATTGTTAAGGCAAGTTGTCAGAAAGGCGTCAGTGTAGAAGTTTTATCTTGTTATCAGAAATTACATTGTTTTTAACTTCTCCCTGGGTTATTTTGGGATAAGTATTCATTTGTTTTCCCGCCTAATGGTGCTTTTAGCGAAAGCTTAGGGTCGGTATATCGACCGAAGAAAATATGTATGGGATTTGACTGTGCAGTACTTGGTAATGAATACGTTTTTTTTTAATTGTTGGGACCTTATAACTGGAGAATTACTTTTTTTTAAAAATATAATTCCCAAGCGTAACTATCTTCTTTGATTTCTTTGGTCAGATTTTAAAATATTTGATTGATTCCTGCAATATATACAGTCATGTACTTAATTTGATAAATTCTCTAAGAGTAAATTTCGAGAATTTTTACAAATGTCAAAATGACACTTACGGTATTAGTGTTTAGGAAATACAGTGTATATACAGTAAATAATGATTGAGAGAGCGTTATCCATGGCTCTCTCGCATACAAGGAAAAGGAACCAAAGAACTCTACCGTGCCTACAATCGCAACTTCTCGGGCCTTTTCGGCTGGCTCGGAAAAACACCTCGAATGTATTAACATCAACGGATGTTAGAATTTTATACAAAATGGAGTCGCTTCCCATTAAAATACATGTAAGTATCGGCCAAACAGCCCCGTGTGTCGCTTGTGTTGTATATTTTAGGGTATATCATTGACTTTAATGAAGTCTAGCTCACATCTCTACAGATAGTAAAATGGGTTGTATTTATATCAAGTTTTATAAAAAGGGGGGTTGTCATGGACGCCTGGGTAATACATTCAAGGTGTTTTTCCGAGCCTGCCGGAAAGGCCCGAGAAGTTGCGAATGCTGTGCCTAGCGTAGCGCTTAAAATATGTGCACATTCCTCATAAAAAAGAACCATCATTGCGAATTATAATTTACTGCTTTGTGCAGACAGTACAACATTTCAAAAGAAGTTAATAATTCACCTGCCCTACACCCTGAGGCCAGTTTCCCCGTCACGGACAACGCTTTTATCACGGAATCTGACAACTGACAAGGACGCGCAGAGGGCACAAAGAAGTGTCTGTCCATACTGCACGTCGCTATAATCACGCGACCCTGCGGCCCTTTGGACAAGACCGACTTGTACTTTAACAACAATATATTTGATCTGTTACATTTTTTGAAAATATTGGATGCCCTGACTTTTTTGTTTTTTAATTTGTTTGTTTGTTTTGTTTTGTTTTTGTTTGATATTTTTGGTCTCCTTTATCATTGTTATATTTCAGCTTGCTTTAGATTCAAGATGTAATAAATATTTTCTTTAAACTGATTAACGGTAAATTGTTGATATTCATTTCCTTAATAAACATTTTAACACAATTTTATTACTTCCTTTATACAGGTATGGAGTGGCTTCTAATGAGCGCATTCACGTGCCAAAAGGCTGCCATCCGGTCGCTGATGGTTGTCAGATTGCTCTGATTTCGGACATTGACAATGTGACTGACTGCTACAGCATAGGACCCCATGCTGCCGCTCGCCGGCACGATGAGATGATGAGAGGAATGGCTAGGCAAATCGCCCATCGAGAGTATCCACAAGCAATGCAGTATTGGCATGGTCTTAACCCGCCACCCATCAACCCCCTTGCCGTCTTGTTCGGGGGCGCTGGTAGGAGGGGTCCAAACGGTCGGGTGGCGGAACAGCCCGAGGGATTGATGGAGTCATTCTTGCTGATGAATTTGTTCGGCGGCGGCGGCGGCGGCATGGGGCTGGGTGGGCAATCTCACTCAGCAGGTGGTGCTGGAGATCCGATTGGACACATGGGAGGCGGTGGGCAAAATATGGACGGGATGAACATGGGGATGGGCGGTGGTTTTGGGGATTCACTTTTCGGGTCGCCTTTGGGGATGGGTCTTCTATTTTCATCTTTCATGAGTTAATGTAATAAGCATTTAACGTTAAGACATTTCCATGCCAAACGTTTTAATATCAATTAAATATTACTATCAAATTAAAGCATTTTTTAGAAAAAGATATGAACGGGTTTATAACTTGGAAATAGAATGTACTATTACATGATGTTAATATCATGGTTGCCTTTGGGGTTTTTGGAACGGTTGGTTTTTACGGTTTTTATATTTTTATAATGAGTTTCTTGAAATCATTTTGTATAATAAGATGCTATTGCATATGAATATTGTTCATTGATTATTATTTATTTTTACTCATCCCTTTTATCACCATGCATACTTTGTTGAACATTAAACCAAGAATATTTCGACATCACGGTTTTATTTATAAATTTTTAAATTTTTATTTTGTTGTGTGTGTGCAAACTCTCATAATATACAGTTAAAACTACGAATGAATTTATATGTATATTGCATAACCACCGTTTTTCGTTACTAAATGACATGTACGGTCAATGCCAAACTAATAAATACTTGTCATTTATTCAGTTCAATGTCAATTTAACAATTGCCTGTATATTACCAGTCTCTGGAATCTTGCTTAAATGTAGTATCTGCATGCATCATGTTGTTCAAACATTAACAGAGGGATTGTATACTTTTATTACTTCATGAATAAACTTTAAACACATTTTCAGATATATATATCTCGACTCAAAGATGGTATACTTGTGAAATATATATGAAACAACCAGATAACTACTGAGTATTGCAAAAGAGTGGTTATTGGCCAACGAGTTCTTACATTAAAAATGAAAAAACAGATTAATAATACCGCCCTACATTAAAATTATATCAATCATACGGTGTACTAGGCTTGCATTGCGACCTCATTATTCGCTGAGCTTTGGGGGTTGAAATGCGTGAAAAGATAGACATTGGTCAAGAGGGTGAAGATGCATACCTCCAATGAATAATGATGATTCAGACAGCCTAGTTTATATTACTTGTGCCATAAACGCAACATTACTTTCGCCAACCTTTGCAGGTGTGAGAGTCTGTTGGTCTTTTTTTTTTTTTTTAATTTCGAGAACCTTAAAATGGTGATTTCGTCGATATCTCTGTTCTTCGTGGTGCTTTCGATTGTACAGTCTTGTTTAGGTGGTTGTATAACTACGCCATTACAGCATGACGTAACAGGTAATGGTTATGTAAATTGATATAATTATTGAATTTTAATATCTTAGCAAGCCAAAGAAAGGCATCGGAAGTGTGTCAAGAGTAGAGTTTTTTTTCGGGCTTTTAAAGCTACAATTTTTAACTATCGATGTGTCTAACATTATTTAATCTCCTACCTAGCTTGTATCACTACATTAAACGTGATGTTGAATAAGAGAATAAAAAGAGAGGGAAAAGCCGCATTTATTTCTTCCCATTTTATTAAACCCCATTTTATAGCGTATTTTGAGATGCATCAGCTATTGTGCCATTCTTGTGTTATAAATGATGACGATAACTCGTTTAAGTTTCACTTAAAGTACATGTTCATGTATTTGTCAATATCTCTCATGAAAGATTGTTTGAAACATACAAAGTAACTATGTTATAAATAAATATTGACATAATGTAAGTTTTAAGATTTTATCATCGGTAGAATATATACAACTTTAACAAGTAGAATTTGTGGTTGATGCAGATCTAGAGAATATAAGAAGCAAAAGTATGAAAAGTTGCCGTTTTTAAGATGTCCTCGACATTTTGCAAATATTGCATAAATGTTAAACCCTTCTTCAAATTCTTAAATCTGGATAGCTTCAAGTCGAAACAAAAAAAAAGAAAAATAATCAAACTTTTTTGTCTCAAAACTTAACACCTAATTTATCTCAATACTTACAAATTATCTCAATATTGATTAAATATCTTGCCCACATTGTTGGCAAGTTCCTGAATAGAAATGTAAAACAAAATTTTAATCAAAGTACGCCTTAGATAACAACAGTATTTTCATTGAAATTTCAGAGTTCAAAACTATACGATATTTCTGTGAATACGAGCACCACGATAAAATGCAAGGGGTAACGAAGCTCCGCATCAGACAGGGCTCCGTCTTTGAGTTTATTGACACTTGTGAGAGATGTCGGTGTACCAGTCGAGGATTGGAATGCTGCGAGTAAGATTATATAGACAGTATAATAGTTTAAACATAGAGCGATTTGGTTTTGCTATGTTATGATCTGAACTTCTTACTACTTAATATGGAAAAAAATTTCAATGTCAAAACAAGTGCATGAAAGTAAATTTGAGCATATTGGAACTAGTATTAATATTACTTGTTATATTGTTGCAGTTTTTTATTTGAAATATTTGATAACATAAAAGTTACTAGTTTTTATTCTTTGCCTTATTTCGTGCATACAATTTATATTATCTTGACTAATTCAATATGACTCAATGTGCAAGAGATATATAGATGTTATTATGCTATTTTGGAAAATTTACTGGCAAATTTAATGTGAATTTTTTATGTTAAATACCCCAAAATGTAATCAAGTCTAAAACTGAAAATGTTTTATGTAAAGTTATACCAAAACATAACAACATACTTTGTAAAGTAGCAAATTTTTAAAAATAAAAATCTGCTTTTGTAGAATTGGACTACGGGTAGACATACCATCCGAAGCTATCCCAATCGAATGCCACGTTCTTTATAATGGATGCGATCAATACCTTGTTCTCAAATCCGACAATAGAAGTGATTGTGCTTCCGGCAGGCCCGCCGTGCAAGTTCAACAAGAGCAACAGGAAAGAGACAGAAAGCGTCAATATGTAGAGGAAATGATTTATAAGCATGCAATGGATGCAGCCGAGGTGACCACTGGCGCTAATGCCGAACAGGAGGAAAAACCATTACAGCCATGGATACTGATGGACTTTTTCCTAAATGATGCGTATGTAGGGCGTATTCCATCTCAAGTTATCGAAAATCAAAGTTCTCCACAGGTAACCGATGTTCCTCCACTCAAAACAAACATGGCTGACGCAAATATAGATGCTACTGGGAAAGACCTTGTAAACAATCTCAGTGGACCGGATGTTGCGCGCTCGGCATTAATGCAGAGAATTCAGATGGCTAATATTGACAACATTCAAAGGCAAAGATCTCGATCCGGAAACTTGGGCCTCCTCTATCTATTGTCAACGATTTTAAGTTAATGAAACTCTAAGAATCTCATATAACAAAATTCAATGTTTTGGAATTCAAACCATGTAATTATGCTTCTAGAAAGTGACAAATGTATTTGTACAAATAGTGCTTTGTTTATATATTATGACTTTTATAGTAGATAAATCTTCAAAAACGAGCTACGATTGTGTTTCTATATTAACATCTACTGAGTATTTTTTTAGCTTTTTGGTCAGAAATCCGACCTTTTCCATATACATGTATGCACTAAAAATCAGAATCACAATACTTCACTTATATTTTGCGTAATTTATGAGGATAGATAAAGAATGCTAAGAAGAAGACAGGTGTTAAAACAACAATACTTTTCTTTGAGTTTTTGGTTACTTCCGATTATGAAGATAGCGATTATCATTGCAGAAAAAAAAATCATCTAACGCAGGTTGTGTATTTTATCGTTTGTAATGTTTTATACCTTCATTCACGCATGGACTATCAAACGCTTTCTCCGGGTTACGTTTACTCCAAGGTACGATTTTTCCCCCGTAACTTTTTTGCACGCCATCTAGCGTTAATTCAGTGCATGACTGTTGGTTTTGCATCGGTCATCGTTTGTTTTGCATCGGTGTCTGTTGATTTTGCAAAAGAGGCTGTTGATTTTGTTTTAAGCTGGTCTGTTTCGTTTTTTAGTTTGTTTTTAAAGATAAGTTGTTCGTTTTGCATTAACATTTTTTTTACCCTTTCCGCCGCCCATAGATTATACATCAACTGAATACATGTATTTAAGACTCTTTTACTGTGCTGATTCATGTCATTGTTAATATTTGTCCATCATCGGAAAATCCGAATTTTGAATAATGGCAAGCGTTTCGAAAGATTTCTCTAAATGCTCAAAAGACATGGCAACAATTAAATATCTTTCCATTGCCTACTTTCTAAAATGTTTACATTATTTGGATGTGCGGGGATACATGTACATGCATATGCCTACACATTAAATCATTGCATGTATGTTAGTATGATAAAACTGAATATACCGTACATGTTTAAGCAACGGGTTCATAAAACAAGTAATTTTGTTTTCTCTTATTCATCAAAATCATTTAAAGTCTCTCTATTAGAAAGAAGTTTAAGACTGAACTCCACAACTTTATACATGTTAAATTGTAAAATAGTTTATTTGATCTGGTTTAAAAAAAATCGTGAAAAAATTGCAGAATAAAGCTTGCACCAGTTAATAAAACTGTATGGTGATTATACATCAAACTCATCTCAAGCCTTGGTTATATAGTAAATGGCGACAGTTGACACATGCACATGAGCAAAGTTACAAGCGTGACCTACATAAACCTTCGTCCAGTTAACAAAGCACACAGCTGCATAGAACAAAATGCCCATAAATTACAAAATAAGAAACGGAATAACTAACAATGAAAATAATATAAATCCGGCAAACATTTGAAGAGACTCGGGAATATTTTTCTCAATATACAAAATTTCAGGTTAGGAATACTCTGTTATTTAAAAAAAAACTTGATCAATATTGTAGTTTGTAGAATAAGTGTTATAATTTTTAAATTTTTTTAATTTACCTGCAAATACATGTACTAGTAAAATGATGAAAATATCATGAAACAATTGTACTATGTGCAATCGAGCAGAGACATTTTAAAAAGATTTGATATGATTGAACAGGACAATTTAGTGCAACCATAATATAATATGGTTGATTTAGAATTTTTTTTAAATGGCCTTCCATTATATTATATGTAGAATATGTTTGATTACTTTGAAGTCCTATGCTCTGAACATACGGGTACATGTATACATGTACGTAGGTCAGTTTGTTAGATCTGTGATGTTTAGGTTTCATTTTATTCCATGCTGCTTTTTAATTTAGTGGTAAAGTTATGTATTCTATGCATAGATCTATATATCATTGCCCTGGTATGACGAACGATTGTCTTTAACATTTAACAATAAGAATAGTTCAATGCAAGGCAAAGAACATGTTTGAATTAAAAAAAAATACACGTATTTAAAAAGTGACTCGTGCATTGGCTTTAATTTTCATCATTTCGTTAAACCATATTGTTACCAAAAGTGATATGTCCAGACGAAATGTGTGTCGCATATAAATAAATATAAAAACTATAAAAAGCTGAAAGGACAATATGTATACTCTTCAAAAAAGGCATTGTCGCACGGTTTACAAAACGATTGTCCAGTTTCATCTTGGTAAGTTCCCACAGGACACTTTTTGCAATCCTTTTTCCCCACATCATTGTTATATCTCCCGGCTCGACATGGGTTACATTTCGTTTGGCCAATGCGATTTTGGCGATATCCAACTGGACAAGCGATGCAATTGCCATGACCTGGAGCTGGTGTGTAGTGTCCTACTGGACAGTCAATGCAGGAAGTGGAACCTGGACTTGGTGAGTGCTGCCCTGCAGGACAGTCAACGCAGAATGTCGCTGCTTCAACATCGCTGTAAGTACCGGCTGGACAAAGGTCACAATTGGCTCTACCCTGGCTGCTTTGGTAATGCCCGATTGAACATGCTCTGCACCAGACAAGGCCTGAATCTGGTGTGTAATATCCAGCAGGACAGTCAATGCATGAGCTAAGTCCTACCTTGTTGTAGTGTGGTAAATGCTTTCCTGCTGGGCATTTTGTGCAATAACTACCATCCAAATATGTTCCACGCCAACATACTGAAATATAGAAACATGGAACCAATTCATTTTTGGGGGGGGGGGGGGTAACTACACTCTTTGAAAAATAAATTATTAGTAACCTATTTTAATGGAAAAATTATGAATTTTATTTTTCATTATTATTTAATAATATGTGGTACACATGTGCCTTTTCGGAACATATATGTAAATTATAGTCTACATTGTATATCAAGTTAACGTTCAAACCACATTTTTCCTAATATGTTGATTTTCATAGATACCTTTGTGTCCAAACTACATAAATACACTAGAATGAAAATGTCAAGTTATTCTGTTTAAAAACGCCCCCTCTATCGCTTTATCTTTCAATATGCTTAAAAAGTATATGGGCATTTTGGATTATAAACGCGTGAAAGTATGATCATATAAATAAAAGGTTTTGAGATGTTTCCATAACATCTAAGTCGATGAAGATGTCAGATTTTAACACCGTAAGTTTGAGTTCATTCGTGACATTTCTTCAGGTTAAAAGAGGGGATATATCATAGAAAGAATCTTGGAATTTTTTCCTTACATCTTTTTCGGAGTTACGTGTATTCTTAAAGCAAATCAACAAAACCTGATGGAAACGGGAACGGAACTTGGGACACACTATGAATCTGGATTATTTTGAAGGTAACGTAACCAAGATACTAAAAATATTATACATGTAACAGTCATGTTTTTCACCCTTGACAAACATTACACGGAAAACTATTCTATCACAACACCGAGAGTATAAGTTAGAACCGTAATTATGAGTTAGGAAATGCGGTAGTAGTGTTAAGAATTGAGAATAGTGACGAGTTGTTTAAAAATTCTTTTGAAATGTTATAATATTGAGATGTTAATTATGTAATAAAATAAAAAACACCCCCCCCCAAAAAAAAACCACAATCAAAAAACAACAACAACAACAAAACAAAAAAAACAAAACAAAAAACAACAAGACAACAACAACAAACGTGTTATTCTACTCTCTACATACAACTTTAAAATGATTTTTTTCATTAAGGAGACTGGATGATCAACAAATTAACCATCAATTCTTTTCTAAAATGTGAGATCATATTATGATGTCTTTAGATATAGATTATCATTTAAAAAAGGAAAAATTCATTATATATTTTAGCTATGAAATTTGAATGTTTTGCTATATATTTTTCCAGAGCTTTTCTATTTAATGTACCTCACTACACCTAGACTTGTACATGTACTTTTTAAGACACTACGTCACATGGCGATTTAATTGTTTTGTTAAACTGTTTAAATCGTTCGTTTGGTATGTTTATCGTCATACCTCAGTGGTTAAGGTATTGGGCTTCTGAATCGCAGAATTATGAGTTCGAATTCGCCTGGAGCTTTTGTTAATGTTAAGTGAATTAATTTTTTGAAAATGTAATTTTTCATCTAAAATTGCACATTTTTTCGCCTATTTGACTTAAATACTTCTTATCCATTATGATATCTATTATAATTAAGAAATTTTCTGCTGACTTGAGAAAATACTTCAAGGTGTAGTGAGCCACCTTAAGAAGATTAATATAGTGTAAAAATGGCCACAGCCATTCAGCCTTTTTATATAAAAATGAAACAAACCGTAACGTCTGATTTCTGAACTATTGTCTATCCAAACAATTTTTGTACGAGACGACAGTAATTAAAAAGCAAATTTTCTTTTCATACTCAGAACCTTTTATTGTATATTTTCCCTAAAATGTTTTCCTCAAAGAACTTTTTAAATTTTATCTTTTAAAAAATAAAATTTACTGACATGAAAAGTCTGTTTGCAGATTACATTGCTTTGGTCGTTTCATTTAGTGCGCTGTTAAGTTTTATGACATAACCTTTTAAATGCCCCCTTTGTTTTATAATGTTCACATCAAAGGTAGATCACACTACCATTGTTGTCGACTATTTCGTACATATACTAAATTATTACAGATACAATTTCATGTAACATTTTTTTCTTAATTTCTAGATAGATCCTACATAATAACCTTTTACATCATTGGTTCAATAAGTCTTCATGAGTTTGTTCGTGATCCCCCTACCAGAGACGTAATTTATTTGTAATTAGTTTTCTGATTCGTAATTAATAAATGACAATATTCGTCAGTGAGAATTAAGTTATAAAAGATGGAACTGTACGGATAGTTGTATGTCGATAAATGCTTTATTGACAAAACCCAAATGGGCCTAAACAATTGTAAGAGATGACAATTATGTACATATTCAAAATCTTTTAATAGGGTTTTCCTCAACACTTTTGAAATCTTATCTTATAAATTAAAAAAAAATTACTGATATAGAAAATTTATTTGCAACTATTATTGATGCTATCATTTCGTATAAGTGTGCTGATACTTACTGCAACTGCTGTAATGTTTAATCCATTTTCCGTCTGTATCACATGTAAATAACTGTATACTGTCAGTTGGTGGTACTGTGCACCATAACCAATGCGAAAGACCTACTTCTCTTCTGACATGTCTTGGTTTAATATCCGGTATTGTAGAAGTCGGATCACACTCTACAGTAATAAAAAAGAGACCAAAAAAAAATAAACAGCTTTCAGATATATTATTGTTAATTTACATTTCGAAAAATCGCATTGGGTGGCGTTACTTTTTTGTTAACCTCACAAGAATCTGACATTAATATTTTTCTGATAATAACAAAATGCTATTATCATTTGGTAGGGATTGAAAAAGTATGTATTTTCGTAATGATATAAATATATAACAACAGGTGCCTGTGGTTCATCTATAACATTTAATAATGAAACGATTTTTAGCTCACCGAGAGGGCCGGACGCCCGGCGTCAGCGTCAGGACCTGGTTTAAATTGAGTGATTAGGAGTACGTATGAATTTAATAATTTTATAATCCTTATCTCAAACATATTGTCTTTATTTTATCTTAACTAAACAAACAGATGTATGGTGACATTTTGCAGCATAAAAAAATTCAAAGAAAAACAAAAAATTTCTGGACTCTGGAAAAGTTATTAATTTACCTGAAATTATACAAACAGGTTGATTTGTAGTGGTCAAAACACATTTTTCGTTGGCATTGCAAGAAAGATTGCAAAACCTCTGAAAAATAAAATCAATTACCAATAGAGAATTTAACATTTAATCAAAAGAAAATATCACAAAAAATACATCTTGGCAAAAACAAGCACTGAAACTGCAAATATGAAAATATTATAAATGTGTACGTTTGAAAAAGTAATATAATTATTATGGTATACTAGGGTCTTTGCTTACCTCACTACATGAAGCCAGCGAGAAGCAGTGGGATCTGTCCATGTAGCCGTATTCGGAGTGAACAGCCTTACCAGGACCAGAAATGTGCTGATAGTTCAACTCACAAGAATAGTTATTCTTGTTGTAATTCACAGACTGACAATTTGTATAAGATATACACTCTTTGCAACATGATCTCTCTCCAATGTCGTTAAATGATTTAAGTAGTTTGTTATCCACGCGGTAACCGTAATCATACTCCCCAGCAATAAGAGACAGAAGAGACAGTAAGATGAAGACCTCCATTTTCGCCGTGTGCTTCGAACTCTGTTCGCATTCACTTTTATACCTCTATTGTATAAGAAATACATAAAATAATAATCGACTGGATACAGAAGTACAGAAGAAAAAAAGTTACGAAACCAGAAGCTCTTAATGTGTTTGAATAGAGCATTTCTATATAAATATGATTTCTTCTGAGAGCAATTAGGTATTCTAACTATGTTGACAGAAGCCATTTGGTGCTACTGGGCTTTCGCGAATATTTGATTTTCTTCCATTCTCTGGTGCAGAAACGACATGTTTCTACGAAGATTTATCTATTATCTCATATTTTTGCGTTTTTATACGTATTGGGATCAATAAAACATGTAACTGTTTAAACTGGGACACGAGTATTTTAATCTCTTTTAATTAGGGTATAACCAAAACTTTCAGGAAAAGTTTCTTAGAATATATGCATTTAAATAATACAAGGTAACCCCAAAAGAAGGAAAACTGGAGAAAATGCTTAGTTAGGTGATTCTTGCTTCCTAATCTAATTGTGTTTTTGATTAAGTAAAATATGTTCAAATCAAATCAACCCCAATTGCACATATATGGCAAGAAAACAGTACAGTTTCCCAGTACGGTAAATCTGTAACCCGGTTACACCAAGAACAAAAAATCATGTTCCTTATATAGAGTTAAAATAGAGTGAGGTATAAAAGGTAAACTCCATCTGAGAGGGCACCAGTAGAGTTTATCTGACATATCTGCTTGGACCATAAAATATGTATCACGCAAAAACGTTTAATATTTAATTACACTTCAGAATGTTATTTTTGAAGGAAAAAAAGAATAAATGTGTCATAAGTGTTGAATATAACTTTTTTCCTACTTGTGTTTTGAGTGTTAATAATATTGTATGTAATTATTTGTTACAGATATTTAAAAATCTTTCAGCTTAAAAAAGAAAACAATTATGAATGCAACGAAAGCCTGCTGGGTACATTTTATAAGCTAAATTGGTAAATGAACGCTCAACTTCATTGGTAAAACGCAAATGCTTTGCGAATAAAAGTGTAACGTTCGCAAATAAACGCAAAATTTTTGCGAATAAAGTTCAGCGCGAAACGCAGCAGGCATACAGATTATAAAATTAGGTTTAATGTGTTGCTGTTACGGTAACAAACGCTAAGAATTGGGTGTTGTATGTATGTGGTTGAGGGGGGGGGGGGGGTTCTTTTAGTAGGCTTTTAGGTTTTTTTTCAAAAAATATTTAGTTATGTTATATGCTATTGTAAAAATTGGCCTAAATTTTATTTACTTTATCCTTTTAATGACATTGTTATAAAACATAGAAGAATTACTGCTATAAAAATATATATATCCTGATAGGAAATCACGTAAAAATCTTACTTTTTAAAACTTCTTTACAACAGCAATAAGTTTTGGCACAATTCAGAATCATGTTAATAGAAAGTGAAGTTTAAGTTAATAAAACACTAGATATCTTATTTCACAAATATTTCGGGATCCAAATTATGAGGATAAATACTTGATCCTAGAAAGTGAAAATGTATTTAATTAAGTACAAATAGTTCTTCGTTTATTTATTATGAATCTTCCTATAGATTTATTAATCTTCGAAACAAGCTCTAACATCTACTGTTAATTTTCTCCATTAAATCTTCAGAAATCCGATCCTTTTCATACGGTCCCTAAAAATCCAAATCACGATAATTACTGGGTTTTGCGTGATTTACGTGGATAGTTAAAGAAATGTTTAAAGGAAGAGATATGTAAATATATGTTTAAATATTAAACTGCATTTCTTTGATGTCTATGCGGACACAGGCACCTGACGTTATATATTTTTCTCATAATAAAAATAAATACCCTATATCTAATAATACACAAGGTACCCATCCCCGCCATCTTGGATTTATTTCAAATTGTCACATCAGCTCAAAGTTTTGCTGGAAACTCATCGGTAAAATTATTTTGCGATCGGTCATTTAACATCTAAGCTTACAACCAATTCAACCAAAACGGTGCATTACAACTGTCAGATGATGTGACAGTTTGAAATAAATCCAAGATGGCGGGGATGGGTACCTTGTGTATTATTAGATATAGGGTATTTATTTTTATTATGAGAAAAATTTATAACGTCAGGTGCCTGTGTATGCGGACTATGAAGGTGACGATTATTGCAGAAAAAATACGTCTGAAAAACTTCGAATCGACAATCTGAGAGCCTTACGTGCTAAGAAGTTGCAATTCAAGCAAACAAAAATTAAACCTAGTTTTGGACATACCTGTAATTACTTAATTTCCCTTTACATTTTGTTCAATACTAAAAAAATTTACTATTGAAAGCATCATTTCACTTGCCTCTGAACATCTTGAAAACACCCTCATCACCTCCTATAAGTGGGGTAGTATGGTTTGTTTCCATGTTCAAATGGCGACTCTCGATCTACATTCCTATTTAACATGCTTCACTTCAATTTTTGTGCGCCGTAGATTGCAAGTTTTTCGAATGGGATGAACTGTAGCTCTACGGTGTCTGTCCGCCCGAATTTTCTCTCTAGACTTCAGATCTGCAGCTAGTATTTTATCACCAATTTTTCATACATTGACTATCTTTTATGATGCTATTAATATTCATTGAAATGTTTAAATAAGTTTGATACGAGGGAATACATGAGCACTAATTCATGTCTTGCAATTTAGTTGATACTATGTAAGCAGATGATTCTTTTACAAAATCCCCACTATTAGAAAAAAAGGTTTAGATTTAATTAAGTACAACAATCTCATAAATGTGAGACTGTTCATTTGAACAGGTTCAAAATGGTCATGAAAAACGCAGCATAAAACATGCACGTGTGAATTGATATAACAGTTTATTAATTTCATAGTAACATAAAGTTCAATACAGGCCTGAACTAGTAGAGGGGCGACATTTGACACATGCACATGATCAAAGATACAAACGTGACCTACATGTACATAAACAAAAACATTTTTCCAGTTACATTGTAATAACAAAGCTGCATATAAGAAAATGCACATAAACATTAAAATCATATACAAGATATGCCTATGTCAAAATACTTTAATTTTATAAAATCTTTTGGTCTAACAATTTTGGTACACATTACTCTAAAACTTTTCCTGATATGAGGACCGAATTATTAATTCTTTGACAATGAATTAATTTCTGTTTAAAGTTAAATTTGTTCTGCATGGATCGACCTGGATATTCGTCATCTCTTTAAATCAGATACTGACCAATTTTAAGACTTAGAATATCAATAAGAAAAGTGTATTTCAAATAATGAAACAAATATCAATTAACACGATGTAAATCCCACTGAAAAACTATGAGCCACAGTTTACATAAAGTCTGTTCATTTTGATCTTGGTAAGTTAATAAAGGACAATTCTTGCAAGATGTTGCTCCCTCTGAGTCGCTGTGAGTCCTTTTTTTTACAATGTTTACAATTCTTCATCCATATACATGAACATGTATCATCGTTATTTTTCCTGGCTTAACATGGGTCACATTTCGTTTCACCAATGCTATTCTGGCAAAATCCAATTTGACATGCGATGCACTTGCCCTGACCGGGATCTGGTTGGAAGTGTCCTTTTGGACAGTCAATGCAGGATGTCGCTGCTTCAACATCGCTGTACTTACCGGCTGGACAAATGTCACACGAAGATTTACCATGGCTGCTTTGGTAAGATCCGATTGGACATGCGATGCAATTGCCCTGACCAGGATCTGGTTGAAAGTGTCCTTTTGGACAGTCAATGCAGGATGTCGCTGCTTCAACATCGCTGTACTTACCGGCTTGACAAATGTCACAAAAAGATTTACCATGGCTGCTTTGGTAAGATCCGATTGGACATGCGATGCAATTGCCCTGACCAGGATCTGGTTGAAAGTGTCCGTTTGGACAGTCAATGCAGGATGTCGATGCTTCAACATCGCTGTACTTACCGGCTTGACAAATGTCACAAAAAGATTTACCATGGCTGCTTTGGTAAGATCCGATTGGACATGCACTGCACCAGCCAAGGCCTGCATCTGGTGTGTAATATCCGGCAGGACAGTCGACGCAAGAGCCAGGTCCTTTCATGTTGTAGTCTGGTAAATGCTTTCCTGCTGGGCATTTTTTGCAAATAGAACCATCCAAATATGTTCCATACCAACATACTGAAATATAGAAACATGGAACCAAATTAGCTTTTAAGTAATTATACACCCTAAAAATAAGCAACTCGAATAAGCGGAAAATTTGGGGGTGGGGGGTCATCATTATTTGTTGTTTTAATGCATCTGTGGTATTTTTTCGAGGCATTTATGTTAACTAAAAAAAGGATGGATTTAAATAGGTTAATCAACATTTACAAAATCTATGTCCCTTGATCGCAATCTTCGGAGAAAACCCATAAAGTTCTAACAGTAGCTTTTGTAATTTACAAGTTTGTAGCTTTGTCATTTGACATTAAAATCCGTTTCCGTGATGTATTTTGATCACCTTAGCAACTCGCACATTAAAGGAATAGATTACATTCAAAGCGATTTTATCATAGTACGTCCACATATTTTTGCATTAAATTGCAATTTGTATGCTATTATAGCAAAACTTAAAAATACTAAAACAAAAAAAAAACCCACCTTACAATGCACCCTGTATTTTTGGGCATAAAGAAATTTAAATGCAAATAAAGAAAAAAAACATATATCACAAAAAATTATCTAAAACTTTTTTCAAGTGTTTAAGTTTTAATATATAGCCAGCAATAAACCGACAACAAGGATGTTAGATTTTACCATTAATAAACACCGTAAGAAATCTGTTTTATTAGTGTCAATTTCTTTAGGTAAAAAGAAGAATTTCGGTACCTTTTTCGTGTATTTATTTGGTAAATCAACAAAAAATAAACGTGATATTGGGTAATTTATCTAATGTTTTGAAATTCTTAAAGAGTATTGGGTTTTTTTTTTTATTTTCCTTGATAGATGGCACAAATTAGTGAAATTACATATACAAAACAGATTATTTTTTTAAAATTATGCCAGTCACAAATCTCCGTCTGTTTCATACCCTTGATGAACATTAAATAGAAGACCAGTCTATGATAACACCAAGTAACTTAGAACCAAAATAATGAGTTACGAAATGAGGAAGTAAGAGCTGAAAATGGTGACGAGTTGCTTAACAATTCTATATAGTTAATAATATACATGTAACGCTTACACCATGATGAACATTGAAGAGTTTAATACTTTTCATAAATTCATTTTTATGTTAAAACCCAAGCAAAAACCAAAAACCCCATGTTATTCTACGTTCTACGCGTAATATATAAACTAACTTTTACGTTAAATTAAAATGAAACAACTCGTTACATCTTAATTCTGTACTATATAACTTTTTTTATTACCGACACATTTTTATGTAATACATTTTTTTAAAGATTTCTAAAGAGCTACCAGAATACCTGTTACATTATTAATTTAATAAGTTGTATAATTGTGTTTGTTTTGAATCTCCCTATTATAGTGATGTAGTTTATTTGTAGTTAGTTTCAAATATGATAATGAGACAAATGAATAAATATGTAGAATTTGTTGCACAACAATGATATTACTTTCCTTTACATACTTAAATCTCTGAAGGTGGTAAAGGACATCTCGATATTTTGACACAAAAAGGGTGTTTACAACTACTATTGCTGTAATCATTTTATATTGTGTGTTGTTGTAACTTACCGCAACTGCTGTAGTGTTTAACCCATTTTCCGTCTGTATCACACGTAAATAACTGTATACTGCCAGTTGGTGGTACTGTGCACCATAACCAATGCGAAAGACCTACTTCTCTTCTGACAAGTTCTGGTGTAATATCCGGTATTGTAGAAGTAGTGTCACACTCTACATTTACAAGAGAGACACGCAAAAATAAATTAAATTTTACAGTTTCGAGAGATGTTATTGTTGTTTTTACATTTTGGCAAATCGCATTGGGTGGCGTTAATATTTCGTTCATCTCAAAAGAATCTGACGTTATTTATTTTCTCATAATAAGAGAATGTTATCAACATTTGGTATGGATAAGAATTGTATGTATTTTTATCATAAGAAAAATTTATAACACCAGGTGCATGTAGTTCAGTTGTAAATGTACGTTTGGTAAAGCAATACTTTTAAACATTGTGTGACTAGATGTTCGTATGAATCTAATAAATTCATAACCTATTTCTCCATCATATTATGTTTATCTTTACTAAAAACAAAAGATCTAGAGCTTGTATTCACTTTTTGCAGCATAAAATATAGAAAAACAACAAACAATTCTTGACTCTAAAATGGTTCCCCATATGTTATTTATTTACCTGTTATTATACAAGCAGGTTGATTCGTAGAGGTCAAAATACATTTTTCGTTAGTTTTGCAAGAAAAATTGCAAAACCTCTGAAAAGAAAATCGGAAATAAAAACCATTACCAAAAGTAAGAGTATTTAACATTTAATCTAAGATAAGATGTCACAAAAATACATCTCGGCAAAAACCAAAAATTGAAACTGCACATATGAAAATAAAACTAATGTGTTAGTTTTAAAAAGTAGTATTATAATATACTTGGGTCATTGCTTACCTCACTACATGAAGCCAGCGAGAAGCAGTGGGATCTGTCCATGTAGACGTATTCGTCGTGAATAGCCTTACCAGGACCAGAAATGTGCTGATAGTTCAACTCACAAGAATAGTTATTCTTGTTGTAATTCACAGACTGACAATTTGTGTAAGCTATACATTCTTTGCAACATGATCTTTCTCCAGTGTCGTTAAATAATTTGAGTAGTTGGTTATCCACGCGGTAACCGTAATCATACTCCCCGGCAATAAGAGACAGAAGAGACAGTAAGATAAAAACCTCCATTTTCGCCGTGTGCCTTAAGTTATGTCGACCGTATTCACTTTAAATTTATACTTTTATTATACATGAAATACATCGAACACGAATCGATGGGCTACAGAAAGGATGGACATAAGAAAAACTTTATGAAACGTGAAGCCTTTGATGTATTTAAATATAGAACTTTTGAAAGAAACTTATATTTTTAACTTCTTAGACAGAAGCTATTAAGAAGCTATTAAGTGTTCTCTAGCTATCTTTGCAAATGTTTGATGTTCTTTCATTCTTTGATACAAGAACAACATAGTTTTACGACTTATCTATTTTCTTTGAGTTTTGACATTAAAATACATTTTGAAATCAATACAACATGTTATTGTTTAAACAGAGGCACGGGTATTTAATCTCTTTTTATTATGGTATAATCAAAACTATCAGAAAATGTAAAATGTTTTTGAGAATAATACATAGAAATCCCAAGAGTAGGAAATGTAAAGAGAAGGCATAGTTAGGTACATGCAATTTCTGCTACCCACGTGTAACCATATGATGTTTTTGGTTTAATATCAAACTACGGAGTGCCCGTGACGGTTAGCCTTCAGATACTACCAAACTATGCAAGGCAAATAAGAGTCTACAAAACTGCTACTATCGTGGAAATGTATATTTCACAGAAAAGCACGTAAAAAATCATACTTTTTAAAACCTTTATTACAAACGCAATACTTTTTTGGCAGAATTTCGAAACCTTGTCTTCCCAATTGGTATTAAAAATGTAATAAAAATAAATTTTCAATAATTCTTAATCATCTCTCCTTGAAAGAGTGCATGGCCGTTCATTTTAACAAACTTGAATCCCCTTCACCCAGGGTTGCTTTGTTCTGTAATGCAACATACAACGTATCAATTCAAAATCAAAATATTCAAGTTTCCGTAATTCTTATTTAACTTTTTAACCATCACTACTTTATCAAAATTTCAAAACTAATTTCGTTATAACATGTTATAATGGATTTAAAAAATATCATAATATACTTTTGATATTAAATAATGATAAAAATTATCTATTTTCAAAACTTATGTTTAGTTTACATGTGCATGTATCATGGTTACACTGAAAAAGTGCCCTTCCCTAAAATGACATTCCTTTTCATATACATTTTAGATACATGTACCTCAAATTGTTGCCATCACTAGCAATAAGTCCTCGAAAAAGTTTTGAAATGTTATGGTTTAATGTGTAGCCTCTCTTACCATTGTACCACACACCAAGAATTAAAGGGTATAATGCTTCTTTAGATGCCAAAGTCTATCAAACCAAAATATATCAAGAAATTTGCTAGCCACATCATATTGATATAGAAATGATTTCTAAACTTTTATTGAATGTGCATGATTGAAATTCTGTAACTAGTACTGCGAACAGTTTTAAACACTTTTAGACCTAAAACGAATGTGTTAAACGTGAAAAACTTAAAATGAATAAGAAAATAGACAAATCAGCTTGAAAAGGATTTTTTTTACTGGTATATTGAACCTTTGTAAACAAAAATAGGGCACGAGCCTTGTTTACATGACAAAGAATTGTGAGCTCTGTATCTTGCTTATAACTCAGCTACTGTCTCTCAAATTTCATTTGATAATTAGAAATGCATTTCTAAAGCATTAAATATAATAAAAACAGAAAAATAGAATTTGACCAAAATCGTGACCATGCCCCTTTAATGTAAAGCAAAATCTAAACTAATTTCTTAAATGATAGGTGTGTGCGACCAAAAGTACATTAACCAACTTTTCTCAACTTATCCTCAGCTTTCCCCCAACCATTGTCGGAAATCTAGTTTTCTAACTTTCTATGCATGCAGCGGGAGAATAAAATAGAATACAAAATTATATACTAAGTCGCTTACACATTTAAGGTAGTTGAAGATTTTAGTGTGTTTTTCAAAAGAGCTTTTTTCTCTGAAGTTTCTTTAGAAGCTCTTTTGTTAAAAACCATTCGGATCGCGTATACAAGTACTTTAAAGATGATATAAAAAAAATGCTTGCGTTTCGGATTGACATCATCTATGTAGTTTTTGTAGATCACATGAATACCAATTGCGCTTGACTGTTAGCAAACCTATTCTATATTAAACACTGTGCCGGATAATTATGCCAGTGCCAAGGTGGCATTTTTGCACCCGCTTAAGATGCAGTTTCGGAAAAATCCATATATACCAAATGATAGACCATTGTCTAGGGAGTATAAAACCACTTTTGTTTTTAGTGTGTTTCACCTGACAGGTGAGATATTTACCTTTAAAAATTGATATCCTATAGGAAAATGATAATTCCCATAGGAGAAACGATTCTCCTACAGGAAATATTGACAATCGTGTAGGATTTTCTAAAAATCCTATAGGAATTATATTTCCTATAGGAGAAAGCTATTTCCTGTATGAATTTGACTCAAACAGGTAGTTTTTTTTTTTATAGGAAATAAAAATTTCCTATCGGATTTTATAAAATCCTATCGGAATTGAAATTCCTATAGGAAGTTCTTGTATTCCGATAGGAAATTTCTAATTTCCTATAGGAATACTGTTTTTCCTGTGGGAAAAATTATTCTCCTGTAGGAATTTATTTTTGAAAGGTAAATATCTCACCTGACAGGTGAGACACAATAAAAACAAAGGTGGTTTTAAACTCTTTAAGCAATGGTCTATCATGTGGCGTATTTGAATTTTTCGATACGTGCAGCTTAGACGGGTGCAAAAATGCCACCTTGGCACTGGCATAATTATCCGGCACAGTGTTATTAATATGAAGCAGAGTTTATTCAAACACTTGTATTTGAAAAAAAAATACTTTACATTTAGGTATATTAACGACGTATTATCAATTAACAATTGTTACTTCCATTGTCACGTCGACTCGATATATCCCAGTGAACTTGAAATAAAAGATACCACAGAGCCTGAGTCATCTGTTTAATATTTAGATATTTTACTAGAAAAACGACATTAATGGTAGCCTAACAACAAAAGTTTGTCATAAACGCATTGACTTAAATTTTTTTTATCGTCAACTTCTTGCTTATGTAGCGATATACCTTCATCGCTTACATATGTAGTTTTTGTCTATTTGATACGCAAGGGAATGCTCTACGTATGAACAATGTCTATTTTCTAAAACGCGGGAACCTACTGACATACAAGTTGATATAACAAGATTACCAACAGTCTCGATTGAAGTAATCATTTCGTAATTTCTATGGTCGATACAACGACCTTGTCAGCAAAAATAATTTTCCGCCTTAGTCGAATGCTGAACGGCGTTTTTCATACTTATTGTTAGGCAATTATTAGTTACCGCATTGTTTACGGATGGTTTTTGTTTTTCCGATTACGACAAAGAGTACTCGGCGGATGGTGACCGGTCAGGATCCGGAGAGGATGCAAAATCTTCCATGGCACCTGATCCTGCCTCTGATTTTTGTAGAGGTCCGTGTTTGCTCTACTCTTGTTTTGTAATTTTTCCTCGGACTTTTGATTTTCAGCACTGTTCGTTATCACTAAATTTCATTTTTTTTTCTTTGTTTAAGCTTTACAAATCAGAAGTAATTTGTGGACTTGATCATTAAAAATTAGACGCATGTCATTCCAATCTTAAAAAATCTTTAAAAATCTTAATTCCCTCTCAATGTATATTTATATAAGAACACCGGGCCGTCAATAAAATTTGTGTGCAAGCAGGAAAATATCCGATTGAGACCAGAAGGTTCTTAGATGCTGTTGGAGGAAATGGCGCAAATGTGTCTAGAGAAGTGGTTTATGAAATTTACAAGAACCTCCTAACCACATGATTGGTAACCGTTTTCCTGAATTAGAAATACATTGTCTTCTGTTTCCATAGATCCTCGGGAATATCGTTTAATCAATCATTTGAACACACATACTTTTCTTACGGCACGGTGTCAATTAAAAATTGTTTTGATGCTAGGAAAAATTGCTTATGAGATAATTAAGGAAAGCATACACATGAGAGTATCATTACAGATAAAGTTATGTAATACTATGGAACGCCTCAACTGCCTTATGTAAATAAACTTCATTGTATGATTAAACTTTAACATTACGTGATGGTACTTTAACATTATGTGATGGTACTTTAACATTATGTGATGATACTTCAACATTACTTGATGGTACTTTAACATTACGTAATGCTACTTTAACATTCTTTATTATATGATGGTACTTCACCATGCGGTGGTTCTAAAAATAGGGAAGCGTCGCCTCGGGATCGAAATACATGTAAGCTAAAACTCTAAACACGTGGATGCCTGTAAAGTTTTGAACACTTTGCTGATTCGATTGTTCAGATAGGACTAAGGTCCACTGAGACTAGTTTAGATCAACAAATACTACTGTTTGATTAAGTGTTGCCTTAAAATTTAAAAGGGTCATTTTAAATTTTATAGAATAGCTGCTTGGTGAGACCATTTCTGATCCCCATCAGCCCATAAAAATCAGGGGGTACGAAAAGTCCCCCAGGGGATTTTTGGTCCAAAAATGAGCATTCAGAACCCAATCATTTGGCGCCTGGTCATAGTGGACTGCTAAAAATTTTAATAGCACCTAAACAAAGACTTCTGTCATTTATGTTAGATTGGACTTATGGGGATTGACGGGCTCTCCCTGTGTAGGAGTGGGCAATGTAGCAGGCACGTAGCATCAGCACCCCCCCCCCCCCACACACACACACACAGATTAGGATTTTTCATGATTTTAGGAAGTTGTCTTCTTTTTTTTTTTTTTCTTTTTTTTTGCTTGTCAAGATGTTTTTGATGAGTGCCCTCCCCTCTCCCTCCTTTCAAAAAGGATGCTACGTGCCTGTGTAAGCACTGATTTGTTCAACAGTACAGTTACTGCTAAAATCAGATTCAACAGCAATGCAATGCTTTATCCTATGCATGGGGCCGTGATCTTATAAGCCGCATGTGTGGTTGTTATATGCCTAAATAAACTGCACCCAAACAAATGGTATGTTCTGACATTGAGATCCTCTATTATGAGCTGTATTGGCACTTCTTCAGTGCCAGTAGTAAGGTTTTACATGTATTTTGGCAGATGCGCTTCGTTACTGAAATTATGCAATAAAAGCACTGTAAATGCTTCATGAAGCCAAACTCATTTTACTTACTCTCTTTTTAACTAACATGCTTTTTGTGGAAACATACACAATATAAAAAAAAGGTTTAACGAACTGACCATTTTATTTTTTTAAACAATGTGAAAACACATATGTAAATATGGAATTAGATCATATGTAGATTAATAGATCAAAATATTTTAAAACACGGGGCAACTGACCCCCCGCCCCCATTTTTATAAAATTTACTTGTCGAGGTTGAGTAGTAAGTCTCCCCCTCCCAATAAAAGATGTTATGTGCGTGCACTGGGATCTACTGGATTATTGCTCGTACTCTGATTCCCTTAAAAGTCATTTTGGACAGTAAGTCACTGTTTAATGGCGTAGAAGCGCTAAAACCAATAAACCTGGCTAAGCAGTGGTAAAACAAGCGCCAACTGAAGGTGGATTAAAATAATCAACCTACGACATAAAACGTACTTAAAAAATTGACATCGAATTTGAAGGCGCCTAAACAAGGACACGGAGAGATTTCGGCACAGGTTTCAACAAATATAATGAAGGTGACCGTGCCACAATTTCCTCCAGAATCCAGTTTCACATGAGCGACACAAAATCTAGTTTTGGCAATACACATGTATAGATTTTAATAATAGCCAATTGAGTTCGAAAAGTGTCCATTTTTATCTAAGGTAATAAAGATAAATGAAGTTTGTTTTAATTGTTGTGTAGCTACTTTAGTCCTATACTCTCTTCGTTAGTCTCGCTTCGTAATATCCCCGAGTTTAACGGAATCACGATCCCGGTGCTTATGGCTAATTATGGTCTTTAAAAAAAGTGGGGGGGGGGGCTCCTTGATAATCTTTTTTATATGTAGATTTAAGAAAAAACTATCCCCTGGGGGAATTTTCGTACCCCCTGATTTTAATGCGCTGATGGGGAGCCCAAATGGTCTCACCAAGCACTGGCTATTCTTTAAAATTTAAAATGACCCTTTTATTAGTTAAAGGCAACACTCAATCAAACAATAGTATTTGTTGATCTAAACTAGTCTCAGTGGACCTTTGTTCTATCTGATCAGTCTCTGAAACAGAGAATCAGCCCAGTGTTAAAAAACTTAAAAGGCATCCACGTGTTAAAAGTTTTAGCGTACATGTATTTCGATCCCGAGGCGACGCTTCCCTTTTTTTAGAACCATGCACCGCATAGTGAAGTACCATCATATAATGAAGAATGTTAAAGTAGCATCACGTAATGTTAAAGTACCATCACATAAATGTTGAAGTATCATCACATAATGTTAAAGTACCATCACGTAATGTTAAAGTACCATCACGTAATGTTAAAGTACCATCAAATAATGTTAAAGTACCATCACGTAATGTTAAATTACCATCACATAATGTTAAAGTATAATCATATAATGAAGATTATTCACATAAGGCAGTTGAGGCGTTCTATAGTTATGAATGTTGAGTTAATTCTATCATCAGTAGTTCTAAAAGTTTACATTTTTCTCTTTCAGAATTGAATAAGGTATACAATCAGGCACTTTTTGTATTTACTAAAACTGTAAAATAATGTAAAATTCTATTTGAAGACAGAGAACTCGTAATATAAAAAAAATAAAAAAAAAACAAGAGGCCCATGGACCACATCACTCACCTTAACAACAGTTCCTTGTAGCTTTTTATTTCGTAGCATATGCTATTTTTATTTTCAACTTGGTCCGGTTGAAGTATTGGTCCGGGGTTTATGGTTGGCTTTAACAATTTAGATTCTACACTATTTGATGATCCTTGCATAGAAATTTCACAAACTGTAGCATCAAAATAGTTCTCGAGAAGAAGATTTTAAAACATTTTCCATATATATTTCTCTGTAAAACTTTAAACCCCTTCTGGGGCCCCAGTATTAGTCCGACGGTCATAGCTTTATTAATTTAGAATCTTCATTATTTAAGAATGCTTAAGTAGTAATCACACAAATTGAAGCTTAGTAGTTTTCCAGAGGAAGATTTTTAAACATTTTCCCCCTTTATATCTGTTAAACTTATATATGTTAAACTTTGAACCCCTTCAGTATTATATAGAGGGTCACTGCTTATATAATTTAGAATCTACACTATTTAAGGATGCTTACGTAGTAATCTAACAAATTGAAGCATTGTAGTTCTCGAGAAAAAGATTTTTAAACAATTTCCATACATACTTCTACGTTAAACTTTGAACCCATCTAGGGTCCCTAGTATTAGTCCAGGAGTCACTATTTTAAAAATATTAAATCTACGTTATCCAAGGTTACACGCATAGTAATCTCACAAATTGCAGCATTGTATTTCTCGAGAAGAAGATTTTAAAACATTTTCCCTATTCATTTCTATGTAAAACTTTGAACCCCTCTTGGGGACCCAGTATTAATCCGGGGGTCCAATTTAACAATTTAAAATCTACAATAGCCACGGATGCATGCATATTAAACCAAACATCTGTTGCACTGTACTTCTTCATCAGAAGATATTTCAAACATGTTCCCTATATACTTCTATTTTAACTTTGAAACCCTTCTAGGCCCCCAGTATTAGTCAGGGGTCACGGCTTTTACAATTTAGAATCTTCACAATTTGACTGCTACATTGTACATGTAGTTCTCGCGAAGAAGATTTTTAAATATGTTTCCAATATATTCTATGTTAAACTTTGAACCCCTCTTGGTGCCCCTGAAAAGAATTTTTAAAACATTTTTCTATATATGTTAATCATTGAACCCCGCCTGGGGCCCTAGTTTTGGTCCGGGGGTCACTATTTTTCCAATTTAAAATCTTCAATAAATATTCAGCTCTTGTGTAAATATCGGCATTTCTGGTGCAGTGGTTCTTGAGAAGAAGATATTAAAACATTTTTCCTACGTAATTCTTTGTTTACTTTGAACCCCGCCTGGGGCCTTAGTTTTGGTCCGAGGGTCACGACTTTTACAATTTACTATATTCATTATATATACAAGCTTTTATGTAAATATTGAAATTTATGGTGCAGTGGTTTTTTGAGAAGAAATCTTTTGAACATTTTTCATACGTATTTTTATGTTAAACTTTGAACCCCGCCTAGGGCCCCAGTTTTGGTCTGGGGTCACGATTTTTACAATTTAAATCTTTACTATATATGTACAAGCTTTAGTGTGAATTTTGGCACTTCCGGTGCAGTGGTTCTTGAGAAAATTTTCAAACATATTTCCTTCGTATTTCTATGTTAAACTTTGAAACCCACCTGGGGCCCTAGTTTTGGTCCGGGGTCACAATTTTTACAATTAAAATCTTTACTATATATGTACAAGCTTTTGTGTAAATTTTGGCATTTCCGGTGCAGTGGTTCTTGAAAAGATTTTCAAACATATGTCCTTCGTATTTCTATGTTAAACTTTGAAACCCGCCTGGGGCCCTAGTTTTGGTCCGTGGGTCACAATTTTCACAATTTAGAATCTTCACTACAGTACCGATCAGACCCAACCTAACACCAGAGTAAACCCCAACTAAACCCCGGTTTTACTTTTTGGGTTTACTTGGGGTTTAATTTGGGTTTACTTGGAAATTGCTTCTGAGGTCAACTGTACGCACTGAAGTGTGAAGCAGACCCGTCTTTTATCTGGTGTCTTCCCACTTAGCTAAAATTCTGAATTTTCTATGGGTGACTGCTTTTAGCTAAGTGGGAATGGTGCACAGGTAAGGGTGTCAAGATCAAAGGAAATTAATTAATCCTACTGAATGTAATTCCTGCCCCTTGTATATTCCGAATACACAGTAAGCGTCTGCTTTGAGGGGTATACATGTACTTCTGACCGGGTTTACTCTCTGTGTTCACTCTGGGTTTACTCTGGGTCCACTCTAGTAAACCCAGTTTACTCTGGGTCCTCTCTAGTATACCCAGAGTAAACCCAGAAAGTAAACCCAGGGTTTAGTTGGGGTTTACTTTCTGTTAGGTTGAGTCTGATCGGTACTGTATATATACAAGCTTTTGTATAAATATTAGCATTTCTGGTGCAGTGGTTCTTGAGAAGAAGATTTTTAAAGACACACACCTTATACTCACTGTTTCGCAATTATCTCCCTTTTAAAAAGGGTTTAGCCCTTTGTTCTAAAAATTTAGAATTTCCTTACCATAAGGATGCTTTGTCCCTAGTTTGGTTAAAGGCCCAGTGTTTTAAGAGAAGAAGTCAAAAATGTGAAAATGTTTACAGACGGACAGACGGACGGACAACGGACAACCGTTGATCAGAAAAACTCACTTGAACCTTCGGTTCCGTTCAGGTGAGCTTAAAATGGAATATTTACTTTGTTCCCTTACAGATGTAAAAAAAAACAATGTTAGAGGACCAGATGTTGCGCTCTTGGCAATAATTTAGAGACTTAAGATGATTAATATTGATGGCATTCGAAGACAAAGATTTCCAACTGGAAACTTGGGACCCCTTTAATTTATCTACTGTCAACGATATTAAGACCATTGGTTGTCCCATATCACAATATTTAAAATTTCAGAATAAAAACTATGAGGGGAAGACAGTATTTTCTTCTAAAAAAAAACCCCACAAGATATTTTACTAACATAGTTCTTCGATAATATATCATGACTTCAAAAGTGCATATACCTCTTATTTGTCTGTTATTATCTACTGAGTATTAATCTTATTGCTTTATAAATACGATCCTTTTCATATAGCCACTAAAAATCCAATTCACGATAATTCACTAACTTTTGCGTAATATATGTGAATAGTTCAAAATACGTTCAGAGGGATATATATGTATTACCAATAAAATGCTTTTCATTGAGGTCTTTACCGACAATTAAGGTACCGATCATTGCAGAAAATATCACACAACCGGTGTTATAAAGAATCTTTTCCATCATACCCCCCCCACAAAAAGAAAATATAAAGCCAGACGGAATTAAAATCACTGTTTTGTACATCCGAAGGTCACAAAAAAAATATAAAGCCAGACGGAATTAAAATCACTGTTTTGTACATCCGAAGGTCACAAAATCCTACATACATTCATACAAGATAATCAACACTTATTCATTTAAGTCATGTGGTACAATTTTATTACATTTAGGTCAATGTTTTCATGCAGCTTTTTAGGTAAAAAAAAAAACTGCAAATAATTGCCTTTTTAAAATACATGTACCTACATTTACTTTCAAATTCAGATTTTTCTTTCTCTGGTACGGATCGTACGTAACATTTGACCAGTAAAATAAATTGATTAGCAATGATTTATTTTCTCTTTAAAGTAATAAGTGCACTAAATATATTGGCCATGTCTAAAAATAAGAATTGACCAACTTTTAAAGCAAGAACGTTCAATAAAACAGAGCATTTGAAATAATAAAACAAATATTAATTAGCAAGATGTTGACCCCTCTGATAGTGCTGTGAGACACAGTTTACAACCCGTTTGTCCATTTTGATCCTGGTAAGTGAATATACCACATATCTTGCAGGATGTTGCTCCCTCTGAGTCGCTATATGTCCCTTCTTTACAATGTTTACAATTCTTCTTCCCTACAGCATCGTTATATTTCCCGACTTCACATAGGTCACATTTCGTTTGTCCAATGTGATTTTGCCGATATCCAGCCGGACAAGCGATGCAAATGTCATGACCTGGATTTGGTGTGTAGTGTCCTTCTGGACAATTAATGCAGGAGGTGGAACCTGGACTTGGTGAGTGCTGCCCTGCAGGACACGCAATACAGGATGTCGCTGCTTCAACAATGCTGTAACTACCGGCTGGACAAGGGTCACAAGAAGATCTACCAGGGCTACTTTGGTAATACCCGATTTGGCATTTATAGCACCACCCATAACCTTGACCTGGTGTGTAATGTCCTACAGGACAGTCAATGCAAGAGCTAAATCCTACCTTGTTGTAATATGGTAAATGCTTTCCTGCTGGGCATTTTGTGCAATAACTACCATCCAAATATGTTCCATACCAACATACTGAAATATAGAAACAGGGAATGAATGCAATTTTAGGGGTAATTAAACACTCTGAAAAAGAATGTTTATCAACCCTTTCAGTGAAAAATTCTGTGTTTTATTTTTCATTATTTTTTTTTTTTGTTATTTAATTCTGTTATAATATATAAGTGGTACTTTATCGGGCCAAATATGTATATAAAAAAGTTATAATGATAAAAGAATACTTATAATCTATCCCAAGTTAATGTTTAAGCTATATTTTGCTCAATATTTTGATATTCATACATGTAGATACCTTTGTGCCCAAACTACATATTTACACTAGAATAAAAAGTGTGGTGTAGTTCTGTTTCAAAGAGCACCCTCTATCGCTTTAAGTTTCAATATGCAGCCAAAAATACTGTACATAGGGGTATTTTTCGCCCCGTGTAATTTTTGCTCTTCTACACTTGCAATCAGTTTTGTCCTCTCTTGAATTCGCCCACACTCAGTTGTGTTATATATAGAGAGATAATTTAAAACATTGAAATTTGCCAAGTCTTAAATTTGCTCACTGACAACGAGGGCGAAAGGGACAAAAATAAAACGGAGGCGAATATTTCCCTGTAGATAGTAGAGTCTATGGGCATAACGACATGAAAGTAACCGGATAATTATGAAAACGAATTGTGCGAGTCGATAAAGATGTCAGATTTTACCACAATAATAACCATAAGTTTGTTTTCATTCTTGTCAATTTATTACTTGAAAAAACTGATATATCAAAGAAAGAATATTGGATTTTTCCCCTTATTTCTATTTAACTTTTTTTTTTAAAGAAAGTTACGTGTATTTGTTAGATAAATCGACAACACCTAATAAAACGGGAACCTATGACATACTATAAACAACCAATTAAATAGAAACTTCTTCGAAGTGTAATTGAGTTATGTGTTTATTGTTTTGAAGTTTATATGTATTATTAACAAGAAAGAAAACGTGTTTTTTTTATTCTTGATTGTTGGCACAATCTACCTTCGCAGACTGGATTATCTTTAACGAAACTAAGAGACAAAATTTCTCATTATAACATGTACAGTCATGCATCTCTTCGCACCCTTCATAACTATAAGACAGAAGACCAGTCTATTATAACATATTTATGGTTTTGCAAAACTAGTTTACTACTGATACAACTTTATGTATACACACGTTATACTGTTTTCTTAATTTTTAGAAAAATTCCACAGAACATGTTCTTGTTACACCAATGGTTCATTAAGTCGTGTTGCGTTTGTCTGGGATCTCTCTATCAGTGACGTTATTTATTTGTAGCTAGTGTTATGATTCCTCAATAGTACGTGACAATGTAGATTCCTTATTTTACGCGAGTTCTTAATTCTGCGATTCAACTGTTTTGCATCAAATCGCGAGAATATAAAATCGCCAACGCCCAATTTTTATTATTGTTTCAGTTAGTTTACATCCGTCCGGAAACAAAAAGCGAGATTTTAAAATCCGCGAGATGTGCTTCTTGCAATTTTACGCTGATATTAATTGCTTGCGTTTTATTAGGAATTATTTTAATTAGAAAACTACTGTATTCGTCAATGGAAATTTGTTATACATGTTTTAAGAAGTGAAACTAAACGATCTGCAGATCAAAAAATGGAACAAAAACGATAACTGTTGAATTATAAATGTTTTATTGATAAACTCAATGATAAATAGATGAATATTAAGAAAGTTTTGTACGGGACGACAATAATGTAGGTTTTTTTTGGTTTTTGGTTTGTTTTTTTTTTTTTGTTTTGTGTTTTTTTTTTTTTTGCATAACAATTTTTTTTCATAGCGTTTATTTCCCTCAACACTTTCCCCTCGACAAACTTTTGAATTTTTTTTTTTTTTTTTTTTTTTTTTTTGTTGTAAATTTACTGACAAAAAGTTTTCAAACCTAATATTGCTCTAATCATTTCATACAGAACGCTGTTACTTACCACAACTGCTGTAATGTTTAATCCATTTTCCGTCTGTATCACAGGTGAATAACTGTATACTAGTAGTTGGTGGTACTGTGCACCATAACCAATGCGAAAGACCTACTTCTCTTCTAACATGTTTTGGTGTAATATCCGGTATTGTAGAAGTCGGGTCGCACTCTGCAGTAATAAGAAAGAGACAAAATACAATTTAACAGTTACCAGATAAGTATATTATTGTTGATTTACGTTTCGGCAAATCGCTGTGGATGGCTTTATTATTTTGTTCACATCACAAGAATCTGAGGTTGTATTTTTTTTTCATAGTAACAGAATAGTATTATTATTAGGGATTGCAATTGTAAGCATTTTATCGAATGAAAAATAAAACGCCAGTTGCCTGTGGTTCATCTGTAACATTTGATAATGATATTATTTTTACATTCTGTGACAAGGTGTTCCAATAAATTTAATATTTTTAAAATCTATTTTCCAACATATTGTCTGTTTTATCTTTTTTAATAAGCCGGTTTATAGTAACATTTTGCAGCAAAATGAAAAGCCAGCTCTGAGAAAGATCACCAATTGTTATTAATTTACCTGTTATTATACAAGCAGGTTGATTCGTGGAGGTCAAAACACATTTTTCGTTGGTATTGCAAGAGAGATTGCAGAACCTCTGAAAAAATGGAAATAAAAGCAATTACCATTAGAAATTTTGAATTCTCACAAAAACCTATTTTGGCTGATCAAGCAATGAAACTGAAAATTATAATTTGAAACCAACGTGCACGTTTGAAAAAAGTATCATTTTAATGCTATTCTTAGGTCATTGTTTACCTCACTACATGAAGCCAGCGAGAAGCAGTGGGATCTGTCCATGTAGACGTATTCGGCGTGAACAGCCTTACCAGGACCAGAAATGTGCTGATAGTTTAACTCACAAGAATAGTTATTCTTGTTGTAATTCACAGACTGACAATTTGTATAAGCTATACACTCTTGGCAACATGATCTCTCTCCAATGTCGTTAAATGATTTGAGTAGTTGGTTATCCACGCGGTAACCGTAATCATACTCCCCGGCAATAAGAGACAGAAGAGACATTAAGATAAAGACCTCCATTTTCGCCGTGTGCTTCAAACACTGTCCGTATTCTCTTTTATACTTTTATTGTATAGTAAATGCATAAAATACTAATCAATTGGCTACAGAATGGATGTAGAGAAGAAGAAATGTTATGAAACAAGAAGCTCTTACTGTATTTGAATAGATCACTTCTATATAAATTTGGGTTCTTCTGAAAGCAATTAGGTATTTTAACTATATAGACAGAAGCCATTTAGTGTTCTCGGGCTACTTTCGTTAATATTTGATTTTCTTTCATTGATGCAGGAAAGACACGGTTTTTACAAAGAGTTTTCTATTCTCTCAGAGTTTTGCGTTTAAATGCATATAGGGATCAATAAAACATGTGATTGTTTAAACTGAGGCACGAATATTTTAATCGCTTTTAATTAGGATATAATCATAACTATAAAAATATTTCTGAGATGAACTGCATTCAAATAGTACAAAAAAATCAAAAGAGGAGGAAATGTGTCACGTAGAGAAGGCTTAGTTAGGTAATTCCTGCTATCTACATTTAATCTTGCATGTATGATGTTTTTGATTAATAAAATATGAAGCACGGAGTAACGATTAGCCACCAAAACACCACCTAAAATATGGAAGACGAATGAGAGTCAATCAGAGGGGGCACTCGTAGAGTGTATCTGACATACATGTATCTGCCTGGACCATAACATACCTGTTATGTAACATGCCAAAACGTTTTATAAATTAAAACTTCAGAATAATAATATTTAAGTAATAATAAAAATTCAAAATGTCATTCGTGTTGAATTTAACTTTTCCTACTTGTGTTTTGTGTGTTAATGATGATTCATTTAATAATTTGCTACAAATATTTTAACAGATTTCAGGGAAAAAAAATACAAGCAATTTATAAATTAGTAGCTAAATTCGTTTTTAACGCGGAACTTTCGTGATAAAACGCAAATGTTTTGCTTATAAAAGCGTAATGGCGTTTGCAAATAAACGCAAAACTTTTGAGAATAAAGATTGACGCGAAACGCAGCAGTCATCATACAATCAGGTGCAATGTGTTACATGCTGATATGGTAACAGACACAAAACATGAAAGAAATGCAGATATTGCCTTTTTTAAGACTAATATTAATTTTTCTTTAAAAAATTACATATAATATCAACTTTTGATATATCAGCAATTTTAATATTTTTAAAGATATTAGCTTAGAAACCATGTAATAATAGAAACCACTAAAAAAATGTAATATATCTATGCCCAAAGTGGTTACTTTTCAATCTTAAATTCTGCTTTTCAATTTCTCTATAACATACATTTTACACAAATACAACTGACAATCGTTGATATCTTAAAAAAGCCATTAATATGAGTTGGGTTTTTTTTTCATTAATGATAGCCTTATTAAAAAGTTTTAGTTTTTTGTGTGTATAAATTATAGAAAATTACGCATAAACCTTACTTTTTGAAAACTCTACTACGTATAACATCAATATTTTTTTGCAGAATTTCGAAATCACCTTATTCGAAAGTAAAGTATACGTAACCTGATCTTCTTAATTGATATCAAATTACCATAATATGAAATGGAACATATTAATTTAGAATCATAATACTCTATTTTCCCTATTTTTTCTTGTGAAATAAATGTCTCACTTGATAGTCCTTGGGAAGAAAAAAACCCACTTATTTATAAGTAATAACATGGGTATGTCATTATGTTTTATTATACTTTCATGTTAAATACTGCAATCTGATTGGTTTAGACGCAGTTGACAATCCGTTCTCTCTCCCTCGCACGCTTAGCAACGGGCCGATAGAACGAATTGTTACATGCGCGTTAATTATGCGCGTACGGTTCGCCGTAGAATTCACGTCTTTTCTATATAAAAGCAGTAAAATTTGCTATAAAAATTAAGACATTCAGTATAATAAAATAAATAGTGCCTGTTTGGGAGGGTACCAGTTGAAATTGACACCCCTCGAAAACCATTGTCAACCTCCGCTTCGCGTCGGTTGACAATGGTTTTCTCGGGGTGTCAATTTCAACTGGTACCCTCCCAAACAGGCACTATTTATATAATGCAAAATCAAAACTAATTACTTAGACGATACGTTTTACGACTATAACTACATTTACTATTGGTTCTATTCCAATCGGAAAAACATGTTTTTCGTCTCGCTGTTCTAATGTTGTATATGCAAAGAAAGAATAAAATATAACACATAAACAAGCAGTTTACACATTTAAGTCTGTTGGAAGTTCTAGTGTGTTTGTCAAAAGAAAGCAGTCTTCTTTAGAAGCTTGTTTTAGCTTTACAGATCGGAAGTAATTTGTGGCCTTGAACATACCGGTAAAACATATATACGACACATGTCATACGTGCATTCAATATCTAACTTTATATGCCATGTATTTTCCCAGATGATATGATACATGATACATGTATTGCAGTTTGTACATGTATATGTAAGTTGCAAGACCTTCTTAAGGTTCCTCGACACACCAAAATTTTATTTGATGGATCGATAAAGAATCTTTTATGAAATATAATTTCACAAAACAGAGGCCAATATCGCCTTTCAATTTTTTTATATGATTTTGTTTTTGTATTTTGTCAGTGAAATGGGGGAAAATTTTTTTTACGGCAAACAGGGTATTTTAGAGTTTAAAACTTGGTCTCAATTAATGTGTAATATAATTATGAACAAATACATGCCAAAGATTGTTCGGTCAAATTAAAAAAATATTTATGAAAATCAAAATTGTTATTTGTTAAAATCTTTTTAATCTATGAATTAAATATAAAGAATAACAAATATCCACATAGAGTACTTATCAAACAATGATATTTTACAAAGAAATTGAAACGAAAATGCGAAATTTTAGAAAAATCGCAATTTATCAAATTTGAACTGATCCCGATTAAAAAAACTGAGGAGCGCTGGCCGCGCACTACACGGTTGTCTGAGATACAGGTGGAATACAGTTAAACGACAACATGAGAGGATCGGAACGATACACATTGCATAGATATATACATGTCATATATAATAAACACAAACATTGCAATAACTCACAAATTGACATATGCCTGCCCATAGTGAAGGATATAGAAGGAGGTGGAGCTCTTTTTAAACACAACTTTGTCTGGGCGAATTCAAGACGGAACGAATCTGTTTACAAGTGAAGAAGGGCGAAAATAACACGGGGCGAAAATTACCCTGTATACAATAAATAACGAGACCAAATTAAATAGACCCCTTTCAGTGTTTGTTACCTAATACAACCCGGCTGCTAACAGACTCGGGAAAATACTGCGCAAACACCGAGATATTATTAAAAAAAATAAGCATTACTCCTTACTATTCCCAAAACTTTCTATTATTGGATATAAGCGACGCAGAAATCTAAACGAGCTCTTGAACTCGACGTAGAGCCAAATCAATAAGCACGTTAGGTATTAAAAATAAGGGAGTTTCATACCCATGATACCATGCAAATGTAACAAACACTATATTATTACTAACTTACTAACACCAAGAGCGTTAACTCCTCCTTGAGCGCGCTGATGTGACGTATAACTCCGCCTGCATATGGCAGTTGACGAGAAATAGGCTGAGTAGATCAATACGTGATACAAGACAAGCAAATACCCTACTATATCGCACATTAAATAATATTATTTCTCTAAGACAAATTATATTGTCTTCAATTCGTTCAGAGGATACAGCTTTGGACTCACAAATATTGTGATATAAAACAAGACGAGTAAATACTCTATTAGCTTGCACACTAGAAAATATTATTTCTCTTAGACAAAATATAAAATATGCTCTAATTGGGAAATCACTTTTTCATAAATCATCGTTGGAAACCAAAGGCCCGTCTCGCTTACTTATTGCGTATAATTGAATGGGAGACTTGTCGTGGATTTCCGATGATGATTTATAAAGTATTCTGAGTAAAATTGTACAGCTTCAGTTTGCATTATTATTAAAGTAAAAAAAAAAAAGACACTGCATACTCGTTGTTGATAAGAGGCTGAGACATCCCGAATCGATGCATAGCAGTATTTTTCAAATATAACATGCAGTTATCTGCGCAGTTATTACTGTGAAACAATACAAGTTCAAATATTTCAAAAGATCTTTAGGAAGTTAACATCACGGGAGACGATTCTACACTTTTAAATTTAGTCTGAAGGTACACGAGAGAAGCGGTTATGTTTCAATTATAGTGCTACTGCCAACATACAAAATAAATTCTCGCATACCGGTAATTCTATTGTTAAAGAATTTGCGATCAAATTTTGAAACTATTTAACTAATTAAAACGCATGTTGCTAACGGATTCGAAGAGTTTATATTTTCAAAACGTAAATATCTACTCTGATAAATCGCATTTGATCTGATGGAAAAATCTGATTCTTAGAGACATTTTCATGTAAATTGCCTTTAAAGGGGCATGGTCACGATTTTGGTCAAAAATTATTTTTCCGATTTTAATGTTTACAATGCTTCAGTAAGGCATTTTTAATAGGCAACCAAAATTTGAGTGTCATTCGTTGAGATATAAGCGAGTTACAGAGCTTACAATTCTTTGCTATGTAAACAAAGCATTTGTTTACATTTTGAGCATTGAAGTGAAAATTCCAATTTTAGACCTAAAATGAATGTGTTAAACGTTAGAAACTGTTTATTTATGCTTGAAATTAATAAGAAGATAAACAAATCAGCTTGAAAAAAGATTTTTTCTGGTATATTGAACCTATGTAAACAAAAACAGGGCACGAGCCTTGTTTACATGACAAAGAATTGTAAGCTCTGTATCTTGCTTATAACTTAACGACTGACCCTCAAATTTCATTTGATCATTAGAAATGCATTGCTAAAGCAGTGTAAATAATAAAAACAGAAAATAAAATTTGACTAAAATCGTGACCATGCCCCTTTAATGAAACAACGTAAAAGTATATACCTGTACGAATGAAAAAAACTTGTAAATCAGTTACGTACATGATTCAACATTCCTTAATCAAACTAAACAGGTTTGTAAATGCAGTCATTATGCTACACTGTATTATACTTTTGATATCAAGTCAATTTAATTGCCGTTTCATAAATACACAATCCATGTTTATCGATAAATATAAAAATTACATGTACGACATTTACAATTAATTATGATAACATACATGGACGTACAATTCATCTTCATAGATGATGTTTCTAATCTTTTCTTTTTATACAAGAAACAAATTTCGATGATACTGAAGTCAATGTTTATGTGTGTTTGTTACAATGTAAAATGTACAGCAATAAAAAAACTCCGAGAATCGCAATATTTCTTAAAACTTCGGAATACCGTATGCAACTGTATGCACTCTATCAACGACTATTATTTAATTTTTCTTCTTTTTTTTTATTGATAATCACTTGGCTGATATTTGTATTCAATGAGAGAGAGAGAGAGAGAGAGAGAGAGAAAGAGAGGGAGATTTATTCATTCATCGTGTAACATCCATAATAAGAAAATTAAATTTAGTCAACATGTAACAATGTTACTACTCACTGAGTATAAGCTACGTCTATTGGCACTGTACCATTGATTATTGCAAAAAATAAGCATAATTAATGCAGAAGTCTTATTGAAAGTTACATGCAATTTTGCATTTTGAAAAAAATGTGGATAATGCTAATATATAATTAATTATTTAAACGATTATGGGTTTATAAAAATCGCATCACAAAAATACAACGGTACGTGTGAACTTACTATTTTTTATAAGCGATTTTTATGGTATAAAAAAACCTCCGAAATATATACATACATGTGTATATAAGACGCATTACGAATCATGTAATACTAAAAAACAGTGGTGTAGACACGGTGTATAAGTGAAACTCAAAACGCCAGTACACAGAAACTGTGATTGTCACTTTAACTTATGAAATTCCAAAAATATATTTTATAAACAATTTGTGCAAACAATGGGCGAGCTTGAACAAATCTGAAAAGTATAAAACATGCATACATGTCAGGCGATGACTTGATTGAATAGAAGAGTAGATTCAGCACGTAGGCTGGCTTTCGAGTTTTGTTGGTCTGTCCTATTTGATACAGTTAATTAGTTGTGTTTATATTTACATCTTTCTTTTTATAAATTAATGAATTGAATCGATCTTAAAAAGTAACCGGTACGTTAGATGAAAGCTGTAGCCAAAGCGTCTAAATGGGAATTTGAGTTTGGCATCATCATGATTAGTTCGTGCAATCCGTGATTTTTCATAGGTTGCTGAAAATTTCGACCGATCGATAAACTGCATGGTTAGAACTAGACCGAGTAGATTTCAGTCCTGTCAGTTTCTTTACAGCTGTGAACTCCAATCAATTTTCGTAGGAAATAGAGGGAATCATACATGTACATATACTTTATCATACTTCATTAGTCGATGTAAATTAAATCTATATATATAAGATGTCATTTTTTTAAAAATCTTTTCTCTCAAATCAATTGTCCACATTTTTGTAGTTGTAACTTTCAATGAGACAGTCAAAGCCGATTTTTTTTCACCGGTAATATTAAAAGAATTAAGTGTTGATAACGTATAAAAGAGAAGAGGAATCAGGAAAATAACGTATTATTAACACCATATAACTTCCGAGTTTCAAAACCAGTTATTGATTTTAAACTTGCTTCAGAACTATAAAGATACTTAAAAAGAAATATAAGTAAATATGCGATAAAATTTTCGTGCAAAAGGTTGATCAAAAAGAATAAATATTTCTGGTTTTTGAAAATAAACTCGTGTATGTCATTTTAACAATGCCCCAAAATTGTGGAAACATACTGTAGGCATCAAATTTGACCATCTTTATCTATGTTTGTTACATGTTTGCTTATTTGCTTCTCGGCAGCTTAAATAACTTTGATGTATTTAAAGGTTGGGGAGAAGTTTGATATTTGTTTTTAAATATCCTTTATATATCTATCTTATTTTCGCAGGGGGGGGGGGGGGTATTGCATCTGGATTCATCAGAAGTGTATCTGGATTAGCTGCAGAACTTAAACTATATCTGGATATTCAAAATGTTTTGTTATCTTTTGTTAAAATTGTAAGAAATCTAGAATTGTAAAAATTATTAATTAATTCTACTTCAAATAATTAAAGGCGATGAAAAGAAGAAAAAAAATAATGCAAAACAAAATTTGACGTTCGTGAAGCGGTGACGTTTTCGACCAGCTACGTCAAAGTCGTGTTAACATGTCTTACTAACGATGTCATAAAATGCTTAAAACACACAATATCTTGGATATCTTTGTATATTTGTATTCAGAAAGAGTTGAATAATCGGAATTGACAAAAAAGTGAGTTTGTGAAAATTTGACCTTACTTTTTCGTGACAGCAGTCATATTGTCTTACTCACTGTCTTCAATTCGAAATAATTTAATTCTGGTTGTAACGCGCTTTCTGATTGGCTAAAAAATATATTTTATATCGTATAAAGAATGTTGCCTAGGTCATAGTAAGACTAACGTCAAAACCGTATCAATCCGCCTGACGTTACGTTTGAATTTTGTACATATTGATGTAATTTTCAAAAGTCAAATGACCGTTTTTATCTACAATTAAAATTTAAAAAATTAAATTATAAGCAATGAATTCCTACAAAAAGCTCACAGCTTAGGACTTACAAAGCCTTTCATGAACATGTTGTATTACCTGATAATAAATAAAACATTATACTCAGTTCGTATATACTGATCGGTTCGGATTGATGTACATGTACATTTTATTATGTACAATTAAAAAGAAAACCCGGGTTGTTGGACCTCTATGATGGGCAGACCCTTGAATATCTCCTAAATGTGCCCGAAACACCGATCCAGGTGTCAGGTCCTCATCCGTCGGCACACATAGTGACGGGTGGCAAATAATTTTACACCACACACACACACACACACACACACACACACACACACACACACATATATATATATATATATATATATATATATATATATATACATGAATTTTCAAAGAAAGCAAGTAATTGTCTAAAATCATCGCAGAGAATATTGTTTAGTTTAAAGTAGTCCGAGTAATGCACTACGTCATAATACGGATTTTACAATATTGGTTCGACTTTTACATAGCGTTTTAAATATCCGGTATTGATTTTTTTTACATCGCTGTTGGTAACAATAATTAGAAGTTAAAACGGTAATGTATGTATTGTATGAGAAATAAAAATGGTTAATGTTGAGAAACTCGATTTTGTTAAAGTAAAATGAAAAATGAAATTTCTAATTAACCAGGATCTCCGGTTTGCTTATATTTTCTTTGTTTTGATTACCCCCCCCCCCCCAAAAAAAAAAAATAAAAAAAAAATTCTGTTTCTTTTGCTAAAACCGGTTTAAATTTAGAGACAGAAGCTATTTCGTTTAACTAATTCAATCGTCAATTAACTAATGTTTAAATGATATCTAACATTGTTGACAGATCTAAGCGGACAACTGTAGCAAAAATTATTTTTACGAAGTTTTTCTTCAGGGTGTACTTGGTTTAGAGCTTATAGCGTAAAAAGTAATCCGTCAACATATGATTTATTTTATCAAATCTTTTTTAGATGTGTTTCTTTAGAATAAACACCATGCATTTAGATTTGAGTCAATAAAATAGTAAAATAATGACCAAACACGATACATTCATCTGTCCTATACAGTAAAACTAAACTAAGGTTGTCCTATAATTGGCAATGAATGGTCTCAACCATTAAAAACTTAGATTTAAATGATAGATATACGTTCGTTCAAGTAATACATATACATAAGAAAATATCTATGTTTACATGCTAGTTTGTTTGTTATCACCTCTCAGACAGTTGTACCCCCTTGCCAAAATTATTGACAACGATTAAATTTGCCGGACGTGTTTCCTAATATAATTATTAATTTTGAGGTAATTAGAACTGTATATACAAAAATAAACTATAAACATTTATTTACATGTATATATTTTGCATGGAATTAACTATTTCTTTGCCTTTAGTTTATGTTTCCGCGATATCACATATAGGCCTATGCATGGAATAAACTCAGAAACGATTATACAAATACGTGTAAATTTTCATTGGAAATTTGCTATATATTCTGTTCATATATATATTTCTGATTTCTTGTGAGAGAAATTATAAAATAACTAATATATATCAACTTAGTACTTTTTTTTATTTTCTCTGACTTGAACATCAGCGTGATTAAGCGTTAACAACGTAATGCACACGCGCAAGATTGTAAAATCCAAAAATTCCAGATGATTTCCGGAATTTTTTGAGGAATTTTCGTTGATTATTAATTAGCGAAGCTTAATTGAGAAAAAAAAACAAGAGGCCCATGGGCCACATTGCTCACCTGAACAACAGTTCCTTGTTTCATTATATTTGGTAGCATAATATTCTATTTCTATTTTAAACTTTGAACCTCTTTCTGAGAGTCCAGTATAGGTTCAGGGTTTATGGTTAGCTTATACAATTAAGAATGTACACTTTTTGAGGATCCTTGCATAGTAATCTCACAAACTGTAGCATTGTACATGTAGTTCTCGAGAAGAAAATTTTAAAACAATTTCCATATATCTTTCTATGTTAAACTTTGAACCCCTTTTTGGGGCCACGGCTTTATAATTAAGAATCTACACTATTTGAAGATGCTTACAGTGTATGTGGTAATCTCATATACTGTAGCATTGTAGTTCTTGAGAAGAAGATTTTTAAACACTTTTCCTTTATACTTCTATGTTAACGGGGGTCACGGCTTTTACAATTTAGAATTTTCACTATTTATGCAGGTGTCATAACAGTATTTCACTGAAGGTTCACGTCAAAACATGGCTGAGGCAAAATAATTCCCGAATTTCCCTTTGAATTTGGGGCGTTTCCGCACGCGACAGGAGCTGATTTTTTTTATGAGATGAAAAACAATGTGTAAGAGGTCTAACTATCTCAGTTTTGTAATAATGCGAGATCATTTGAATTTTTGATGCGTGTTGTTTCCGGAGGGGGGTGAAAAGGCCCGGGCTTGATTTTCAAGCACGTGTAACTTCGAGGTAAACAAAGTCTCACGCCTTGCTGGATGCACGTGTGTATTTTGCTAGAAAATTGTAAATGAAGCGTTGTTTAAAAAGATGTCAAGAGGATTTTTTCCAGAAGTTCGTTTTGAATTTTTAATCTGTACCTAAAGTTGTGCAATTTTGGTAAGAATATAGAGTAAAATTTAATACTGTAGTGCAACCTTTAAGGATCCTTGCATAGTAATCTCACAAACTGTAACATTGTAGTTATCGAGAAGACGATATTTACACATGTTTCCTCTATATTTATATGTTAAACTTTAAACCCCTCTTTGTGCCCCAGTCATGAATTTTTCACTTTATATTTATAAAAGGTTTTATGTAAATATTTGCATTTCTGGTGCAGTGGTTCTTGAAAAGAAGATTTTTAAATATTTTTTCTATTTTTTTCTATGTAAAACTTTGAACCCCGCCTGGCCATGGGGCCCCAGTCTTGGTCCGGGGTCATGATTTTTAAAATTTAGAATTTTCACTATATATACACGGGTTTTTTTGCAAATATTGGCATTTCTGGTGCAATGGTTTTTGAGAAGAAATTTTTAAAAACATTTTCCAATTTACTTTTATGTAAAACTTGAAACCCCGTCACTATACATGTATATACAAGGTTTTTTGTAAATATTGGCATTTCTGGTGCAGTAGTTCTTGAGAAGAAGATTTCAAAACATTTTTCCTATTTATTGTTATGTTAAACTTTGAACTTTGAAACTTTGAACCCTGCTTGGGGCCTCAGTTTTGGTCTGGGAGTCATGATTTTTACAAATTAGAATCTTCACTATACATGTATATAAAGTTTTTTTGTAAATATTGGTATTTCGGGTGCAATGGTTCTTGAGAAGAAGATTTTTAAAAATTTTTCCTATTTATTTCTATGTTAAACTCGCCTGGGGCCCCTGTTTTGGTCCGGGGATCACGATTTTTACAATTAATAATTTTCACTATCTATAGAAGGTTTTTTGTAATTATTGGCATTTCTAGTGCAGTGGTTTTTGAAAAGAAGATTTTAAAATATTTTCCCTATGTATTTCTGTTAAACTTTGAACCTCGCCTTGGGCCCCAGTTTTGGTCAGGGGTGACGGTTTTGTAATTTGAAATCTTCACTTTATATACAAGCTATTGTGTAAATATTGGCATTTCTTGTGCAGTGGTTCTTGAGAAGAAAATTTTTAGACACACACCCTATACTCACTTTCGCAATTATCTCCCTTTTAAAAAGGGTTTAGCCCTTTATTTTTAAAAATTTAGAGTCCCCTTCACATATGGATACTTTAGTAAGCTTGGTTAAATTTGGCACAGTAGTTTAGAGAAGAAGTCAAAAATGGGAAAAGTTTACAGACGGACAGACGGACGGACGGACGGACGGATGGACGCCAGACAACAGGTGATCAGAAAAGCTCACTTGAACCTTCGGTTCAAGTAGCTAATAAAAGCAAACTGGTAATCTTCAAGTTTCAATGATGTTTAAAATATATAAAACAAAAGACAGTTATCTTCCGATTTATCGGTATAAAAGGCCAAAAATTCGAGTCTATTATTATTTTAATACAGTAGTATAGATAGATATGCGGGGAAATATGAACATGGACATTTATTCATTGCATTTAAGGGGGATGTCGGCCTTCTTTTACATTTGAGAAGAAAATTGTAAACATTTCTTGAACTGGCTTGTTTCTGTCCAAAACTTACTAAAACTTACTAAAACTTATCAAAAGATACAAAAGCAGTAAATATGACTTCAACATGTTGTTTTGTATGCAAATTACGCATACAAGGGCAGAAAAATGCATTTTAAAATCATTTAGAACTGCGCAGCTACAGACTTGATTTAAAGATTTAAAATTCTGAAAAAAATATGAAAGGAGGTCATTAATGTCCACTTTACAACCATTTGATGAGAGAAAAAGACCAAAGCTTGCTTATTTAAGTTGTAACTTTGTCTCAAAAGAGGGAACCTTATTCTTAAAATGAGTCTCTAAAACCATCAATTTGCACGAGATATTTTTGTCTGTGTCTATGGAGGTACATTGAAGTTATATTTTCATTGAAAAATATTTGTATATTTTATATTTAAGGCAATTCATTTTTTGGATCCCTACCCTAATTCTAAAATGAATATAATTTAATTTATACTTATAGAACTAAAACAAAACTATTGGAACTGGTATAGAGATGTCTGTCACATTCAGCCCAGATTGTATTGAATTGACATTTATTTTTATCGATGAAAATTTAACGACAATGTGCCTCCATAGACACGGGAGTTCTAAGTATAGCCTGGAATTTTCTTGTTCTAAAAATAGATCCCATGCCGACTGATAAAAAAAGGGTACCCTATTTTGAGGCAAAGTTTCCGTTATGGATATCTTTAATATTCCCAATAAACAAAATGAATTGTAATTAACTTATTTGTACTGGATTCCAAAGCTTCACAAAAGTCCTTACAAACAGGGATATATAGCAGGTTCCAGTAAATGTTCTACCAAACCTCTCTCTCCTTACTAAAATTCTTACTGTAGTGAAGGAGAATCTTCAAAAGTACTGTACAACAATATACTTCGGAAGTGGTGTGAATCAGATGTGAATACTAAAAAACTCTAAAAAATTTTTAGAAACTTCTAGGTTACAAAATTTTACCAAAATAAATAGCATCAAAACGTACGATTTTTCAACGCTTTATACAACAATTTCCCACGACAAGTTAAAATTTAGGCTTTTTGATACCATCGACAGTTGTTTCTTCAATAAAATGGAAGTCTTAAAAATGCTTACCTTGTCATTGGAAATCTAAAAAATTATTTTGTTAAAAACCATTCAGATTGCACACACATGTACTCTGAAGTTGACATTAAAAAGATGCTTGAGTTTCTGATAGACAACATCTGTGTAGTTTTTGAAAATCAAGTCTTCCAGCAATCTGTTGGAATTCCCATGGGTACTAATTGTACCCCATTGTTAGCAGACATATTTTTGTATTCTTATGAAGCAGAATTTATTCAAAAACTTGTGCATGAAAAAAAAAAATCAATGGCTGTGGCCTGCAACTCAACATTCAGGTATATCGACGACGTATTATCAATTAACAATTGTTATTTACATACTTACGTCGACTCGATATATCCGAGTGAACTTTAAATAAAAAATACCACAGATTCTGCGTCATCTGTTTTATATTTGGATATTTTACTGGAAATGGATACTGATGGTAACCTACCAACAAAACTTTATGATAAACGCGATTACTTCAATTTTTCTATAGGCAACTTTCCTTACTTATGTAGCAAAATACCTTCATCACATGCTTATGGTGTTTTTGTCTCAGTTAATTCGATACGCAAGGGCATGCTCTTCGTATGTACAGTTTCTAAGGCGAGGCAAGCTACTTACAAACAAGTTGATAAAACAGGACTATCAACAGTCAAGTTTGAAGTAATCTTTTCCTAGGTTCTATGGTCGATAAAACGATAATACAATCTTCCACTGGGTCGCATGCTGACTGACGTTTTTCATACTAATTGTTAAACCATAATTAATCACCTAATTGTCTACAGACTTTTCCGTTTTTTTCGATTACGAAAAAGAGCACACGGCAGGTGTGACCGGTCAGCAGAGGATGCTCACTCCTCCATGGCACCTGATCCTATCTCTATCTTTTTGGAGGTCCGTGTTGAATTTGTATTTCGTTTTCTGAATTTTTGAGATGGTTGACGGTTCGTTATTGTCATTTTTTTATTCTAAATTAATGTGCAAAATTCAACCTTTTTCTCGACAAATGGTTGTAGAGAGGACACCAATTAACCCCTCTGATACTTTTTCAGATTTTTAAATCTTCAAAATAAATCTGCAGCTACGCAGCTCTACAATTGTTCTAAGTGATTAAAAAAGCATTGTTCTGTTCTTAAATGCATGATTTACATACAGAACAACATGTAGAATCTCATATCTTTTGCTTTTTCATCTTTAATTAAGACAACAGTTTTGGCCAGTTTTTTTCTTGTTTTTTTTTTTTTTTTTGCAGAAACAAGCTAGTTCAAAAAATGTTTACATTTTTATTCTAAAATGTACAAGATGGCCGCACATCCCCCTTAAATTATTATGGTAAAACTGAAAATACCATAAATGTTTAAGCAACTGGTTCATAATGCAAATAATTTTATTTTTGTCTTATTCGTCAAAACCATGAAACGTCCCACTGTTAGAAAAAAAGTTGAAGATACTTTGTAATATTGAGCTTCAAAGTTTTATTAATGTAAAATGTTTTTTAACAGGTTCAGAAATGTCGTGAAAAATTGCAGAATCAAGCATGCACCTGTTAAGTGACACAGCATTTGATAAAGTTGTATGATAACATTTAAATTCATCACAAGCCTGAGTTAGTAAAGGGCGACAGTTGACCCATGCACATGAGCAAGGTAAAAAGCATGACTTACATGCATCTTTTTCCAGTTAACAAAGCACTATGTCTTTATCTAAATTATTTCTACTTACAGATGTAGATTTCGTTTCCCTTATATGAGGAACGATTGTCTTGAGCATTTGACAATAAGACAAGACAATAAACATGATTAAATTTTCAGTTAAAAGTAACTGCATGTATTGGCTAGAATTTTCATCATTTTGTTAAGCCATATTATTATCAATATTAAAAATAATATGCCCGGACAAAGTGCGTGTGGTATAAATATAAATTGAGCATCAAAAGCTTCAGCAAACTGTAGACCCTTCAACTAAAGCAGTGTCGCACGTTTTACAGGAAGTTTGTCCATATAAATTCTGGTAAGTTCCTACAGGACACAATTTGCAAATCCTTTTCCCCAACCCAGAGTTATATCTCCCCGGTCGACATCGCTTACATGTTGTTCGGCCAGTGCTACTCTGGTAATATCCAACTGGACATGCGATGCAATTGCTACGACCTGGATCAGGGGCGTAGTATCCTACTGGACAGTCAATGCAAGAGGAGGATCCTGGACTCGGTGAGTGACGCCCTGCAGGACAGTCAATGCAAGAGGAGGATCCTGGACTCGGTGAGTGCTGCCCTACAGGACAGTCAATGCATGAGCCAAGTCCTACTTTGTTGTAGTATGGTAAATACGTTCCTGTTGGGCATTTTGTGCAATTATTACCATCCAGATATGTCCCATACCAACATACTGAAATATAAAAATATGGAATTCCTTTTTGAGATAATTAAACTTTTTCGGGGCATATATGTAAATTTAAAATAAGATATTTAATATAATAAAATAATTAATGAGTCTATCCCAAATCAATGTTTAAACAACATTCTGCTTAATATTTCTTTTATTCTTAGATATATTTGCGTTCAAACTACATAAATACACAGGCACGAGAAAAAAATTCAGGTTATTCTGTTTTAATATGCCCCCTCTATCGCTTTAAGTTTCAATATGCAGCCAAAAATTAAAAGTATATTTATAAACATTTTGCATTGCAAACGACATTATAATAACTGGATGATTAAACAAGAGACCAATAGGCCTTAATGGTCACCTGAGTATCATAGCCCATACACAAAATTCTCGAGGAGTCTCATATATATGCATTCAAGTTTCATTCTGGAGTAGAAAAATTATAACATTGTAATGACGACCACCTCCCTGCCTGAAATCTTTCAAAAAGAACAATGTAACCTATGATTTTAGCGAAAAACTAAATATAATAGAGTGCATAACCTGATACTGAAAAGGAGCAGGACTCTGATAGAAAATTTTCCCATATTTGTTAACTTTCAAGATAGATTGTATATGTTTTCATATATAAATAAAAACAAGGTGGCTAGTATACGTGTTTTATTTTAAAAAAAAACTCCCATCCCCTATTCCCAGGGGCAGACAGAACTCTCCCTGTGGGCATTTAAACAAAAAATAAAAAAGCTTTTAATGCTATACTAGTATATTGTTTCTTACATTTTCTGTTTCAGCTTTTGAATTTTAAACATTCATTAACTTTTAATCACCATCTGGCATTTATTGGTCATTCTCAAAAATTGTCTAAATTCATGTCCATAGGCAAAAATAAATATTTCTGTATTTGCTAGCATAAATATTTTGGACACAGTTGTTGATACTACTCTAGTGTAACATTTTACAATAGTCATTGAATATTAACATGCACAACATTAAAACCTACAAGCAAGGATGTAGGTGTATTCTTCAAGAAAAGCTTTGTCCATTACTAAGGGTATGCTTAATTCGCTTTCATGATTTATCGCTTTAATAACAACAAATTTTTAGTCGTTTCTTCACTTGGATTTTGTTATTATATCGTAATTAATGTTTGGAAAATATTTTTTCACATTTTGCAAGTAAGATACGCAATATATCTCAACCAATGTACTTGTCCATAGATTAATGTCATTCCTGTTACCAAGTTGTAAAATAAAGAATAAATTGATAATAATATACTCAAACTCTTCTAAATTAACACAAAAACAGTCCAATTTATTCATTAAGTTTGATGGTAGGAAAAATATAACCCATTCACATCAAATAAATGAAAAAAATTCTCTCTCAGAGGAATCACTGCATGGTTATCTTTCCCAAGTGTCATTACTGTTACCAATGTAACTCCCTAAATAAACAAGAAATTTACTTCTTTTAACTTGCATAGTTTATCAACAGCATACCACACTAATACCCATTTACAATCAATATCAGCAGTAGTTGTCTATATGATTTACTGTACAATATATAGTGATTTGTCATTTCTGTTACTGTCATTTCTGTTACCTCATTTTAAGGTAACAGGAAGGACACATATGGTAACAGTAATGACATGATGGGATAGTTTGACATTATTTGTGTGCAAAGAACTTGTTTTAAGCACATCAACTATGCTTAATAACGTTAGAAATTGTTGCTGAAACACATCAAATATAGATATTGAATTTAGAGGCAATCTATAGGCTTATCATAAATGGTTTTGTGATTGGTAACAGGAATGACAAGTAACAGCAATGACATTTGATTATATAAAATGGATAATGTAGGAATCTATAATTATTAGAATAAAATATCATGATTGCCATTATATATAAATGTTGGTATAAAAACCATAAAAACTGTTTGAAGAAATGATTTAAGTAAAGAAAGTGGTGTTTTTTATGTAAAAGGTATGGTAACAGAAATGACATTTACACTAACAGTAATGACAATTGAGTTCTGTTTTCCGCAATTATTTTTTGTTACAATGACATCTCATTGATAAGAGTTAAGGTTATGATGAAGTGTTTAATAAAGTCCAATAGACATGATTTAAAAGTTTAAAATTGTCTGTCATTCTATTAAAGGATGCAGATTTCCACTGAATCGTCATTCCTGTTACTTTTAAAATTGAGCCATCATAAAGTTTAAAATGAACAAGTTCAACATTACTTGATTTTTCTCTGAAAAAAAAAACAATGAAAATTTGAAAAGGATTGATAATTACTAATTTATAGGATTGGGTTTCTTGAAACGTAGGCAACACAAAGTGTTGTTATTGCATATAACAAATGTGAATAGAAAATACTTTCAAATCCTTATTAACAAGTGATGTATGAAAATGTATAAACTGACGCAAATTGATTAATATCATGTGGACCCCAGAAATTATGTCAGCAAAAAATTCGATGACCATGCCACTGGAGGGTGGGGTAGAAAAAACGTCATTATTTCATACAATTTATGAAAATAGTGAGAACCTTTGTCCAAAATAGCATGGCCTGGTTCTAATCTAACTTACGTGAGTGATACATCTCAGCTGTTTTCCGCTTTCATATAAATATTTCTCAATTTTGGACATAATTTGAGCATTTCTTACTGTAACACAAGGGCCTAAACAACCGGTTTTATTTGAAATTCACACCCCGTAGAAGATTTTGTTGTTTACGACGATGAATACTACATCGTATTTGATCCGCTGAAAAATTTCCGGACAGTTTAGACGGTCCGATCTATTATAAATGGGTCATTGTTTTGAGGCAGTAGAACATTTCAGAGGAAATCTGGGCTAATTTTGTATGCATCATTAAAAACAAAATAAGCGTGCTGCTGGCTACAAAACCCCATTGTTTGTCATTTTTCGTCTAAACACACTGATTCAACACCTAAAACACAAGTAAAACAATTTTTTACACAGCAAACCCGTTTTCCTGCAGGTTGCACTACAGTATTAAATTTTACTATATATTCTTACCAAAATTGCACAACTTTAGGTACAGATTAAAAATTCAAAACGAACTTCTGGAAAAAATCCTCTTGACATCTTTTTAAACAACGCTTCATTTACAATTTTCTAGCAAAATTTACACGTGCATCCAGCAAGGCGTGAGACTTTGTTTACCTCGAAGTTACACATGTGCTTGAAAATCAAGCCCGGGCCTTTTCACCCCCCTCCGGAAACAACACGCATCAAAAATTCAAATGACCTCGCATTATTACAAAATTGGGATAGTTAAACCTCTTACACATTGTTTTTCATCTCATAAAAAAAATCAGATTCTGTCGCGTGCGGAAACGCCCCAAATTCAAAGGGAAATTCGGGAATTATTTTGCCTCAGCCATGTTTTGACGTGAACCTTCAGTGAAATACTGTTATGACACCTGCATAAAGAGTGTTGAGAAATGGTAGAAAAGAACAACTATCTCTATAGTCTTCTTTAAGGTGTATTAAAACGGAAGACCTCTTGTTGCTCGCAACGAGCGTCTAGTTATTTTTGTTATTTAAGGAACTGCATATCAAAGATTGAACTGTACAAAATAGTTGTTGGTTGATAAATACTTTATTGAAGAGCACAAAGATAAATTGAGAGGCATAAAGAATTTTTGGTATGGATGACAATTATGAAATGTTTCTTTACATGCTCAAAATCTTATAATAGCGTTTATCTCAACACTTTAATTCGACGAACTTTTTAATTCTTATCTTTTAAAAAATAAATGTTTCTTACTGCAACTGGTGTAATTATTAATCCATTTTCCGTCTGTATCACAAGTAAATAACTGTATACTGTCAGTTGGTGGTACTTTGCACCATAACCAATGCGAAAGACCTAGTTCTCTTCTGACATGTTTCGGTGTAATATCCGGTATTGTAGAAGTCGGGTCGCACTCTACAGTAATAATAAAGACAAAACACATTTTAACAATTTCAGTATACATGTATATAATTGTTGATTTACATTTCCGCAAATGGCATTGGGTAGCGTTACGTTTTCGTTTACCTCACAGGAATTTGACATTAACTTTTTTTCGTAATAACATAATGCTATTATCATTTAGTAGGGATTACAATTGTATGTTTTTTATCATAAAAACGAAATATAACGCTTATTTCATTGTGTGAATAGGTGTTTGTATGAATTTGATAATCTATTTTCCCAACATATTCTCTTTTTTATCTTGACTCAACAAGCAATCTTTAGTTATTTAATGCAGCATACAGAAATCAAGAGAAAAAATGTTCCCGGCTCTAAGAAAGATCCTCAATTGTTATTAACCTACCTGAAATTATACAAGCAGGTTGATTCGTGGAGGTCAAAACACATTTTTTGTTGGTATTGCAAGAAAGACTGCAAAACCTCTGGAAAAAAGATGAAATAAATACCGTCACCAATAGATTAAGAGTATTTAACATTCAATCAATCGATAATACATTTGGGAAAACGCAAGAAATAAAATTGCAAATATCAAATTAAAAATTAATTTAATATGCATGTTGTAAAAAGTATAGTTGTAATGTTATACTAGGGTCATTGTTTACCTCACTACATGAAGCCAGCGAGAAGCAGTGGGATCTGTCCATGTAGACGTATTCGGCGTGAATAGCCTTACCAGGACCAGAAATGTGCTGATAGTTCAACTCACAAGAATAGTTATTCTTGTTGTAATTCACAGACTGACAATTTGTATAAGATATACATTCTTTGCAACATGATCTCTTTCCAGTGTCGTTAAATGATTTTAGTAGTTGGTTATCCACGCGGTAACCGTAATCATACTCCCCGGCAATAAGAGACAGAAGAGACAGTGAGATAAAGACCTCCATTTTCGACGTGTGCTTTGAACTCTGTTCGTATTCACTTTTTATACTTTTATTATAATAGAAATACATGAAATATTAATAGTTGGGCTACAGAGGAGGAACAAAAGAAATATTTTTAAACCAAAAGTTTTTGATGTGTTTGAATAAATCACTTCTAAATAATGATGGTTTCTTCTGAAATCAATTAAGTAATTTAATTATATAGACATAAGCCATTTAGTGTTCTTGGGCTACTTTCGAAAACATTTGATTTTCTTTCATTCTTTGATGCAGGAACGACATTGTTTTACCAAGGTTAATATATTTTCTCAGAGTTTGGCGTTAAAATACATATTGGGATCAATACACATGTTATTTAAACTGTAGCACGAGTATTTAATATCAATTCTATGTAAGAATCAAAGATTTCTAAAAGGGTCTGGTCATGAATAGTCACCAATTTTCCTAATATTTCATACATGGACACACCTTGGTGTAAAACGCGAAAATACACTTTAAGTTGGTTGCCTGGGTAACCGTTGCCATGGTAACCAAGACTAAAGATTGAAAATAGCAAAACTTCCCTACTTTGAAGCCATATTAGAAGGTTTTGCCCACTAATGTAAATTATCATAAGACATAAACCAGCCTTTGTCCTATTTTCAATTCATATATGATACAAGAAAATTGATAGAGAACCAATGGCTTTAAAATGTTACCATGGAAACCGTTACAAATTTTCGAAATCATTTTTTTCCGGGTTTTTTTTAAATCAAAATAGGAAACTTTTAAACTTTTACATCCTTATCAATGTCCATACAATAAATATTTTATTCTGAAAATTTATAACAGTTGCTATAGTAACAAGCTAAGGACTAGGAAAAACTGAAAAATTGAAGATGATTTTGATATGATTTAATTCCTGATTTTAGAAATGTTTAGCAATTGTTTTAGTTGGAACTTGTAAAAATGTATCTAAATTTTTATTATATACCAGAAAAAGCTTTGTGATGTCAACTATTTATGCAATAATAATAATTAATAGCATTAGGCGTTGCAATTGCAACACTTAATGATATATGTATTTATATCATTATGCGGCATTGTATCATTAACGGTTGTTACAAGGCTTAGTTGGGTTACTCATGTTAACCACTTCTAATTTTATGATTTTGTTTTCAATAAAATATGTTCAAATCAAATCAACTTCAATAAGCTCGAAGTAACCGTGACGGTTAACTACCTAAACACTAGTAAAATGCTAGTAAAATAAAAGTCCATCTGAGAAAGCACCGGCAGAATTAATCTGACTTATCTACCTAGACCATGAAATACTGTAATAAATTAAGCTTCAGAATGTTAACGTTTAAGAAATAATAAATAATAAATATGTCATTAGAGTTGAATTCATTTGTTTCTTGTGTTTAGTGTGTTAATATTCATTTTAATTTAATAAATTGTTACAGATAATTAAACATATTTCAGTTAAAAAACAATTTCGAATGCAACGAAAGCCAATCAAGTAAGTACACTTTAGTTGCTAAAGCCGTAAATAAATGCAAAATGTTCGATATAAAACGCAACATTTTATTGGGCTTTAAAGCGTAAATAAACGCAAAATTTTCATGAATAAGTTTAACGCGAAGGTTTTGCACATTGAACATACGAGACTAAAGTGTAAAACGCAGCAGGCGTTAACAATATGTGCAATGTGTTTCTGGTGAAACAGAAATGCAGGCATTGTCTACCTTGAAGCCTAATACAAATGTTTCTTCAAAAATTATAAACATTTAATATTTTTATATTTATAAGGATATTGCCTTAGAAACCATGTTTTCATAGAAAGCACTATAAATTTTCGAAAAGTCATTTTTTGTTCTATCTTGGCCCAAATGGGTTACTTTTGATTTTTTTTTTTCAATTTCTCTATAACATACATATGAACAATGACATTCGTTGTCATTGACCAAAAAGCTACAATATCGTTCTGTGGGGATTTTTTTTGGTGGGGGGAGTCGGTTAGCGGAATGTATATACACTGTATCATTAAAATCACGTAAAAAAATCTTACTTTATGAAAACTCTATTACAGCAGCAAACATTTTCAAAAATTGTCAAAATAGGCCAAAACTATATCCCCGTAAAAAAAACCCCAGCTATACGCTTTTCCCTAGAAACAATAGACCAGGATGGCAATTGTAAATTCTCAAAGCAATAGCATGTTTACATATGTTCAATTTACCGGTAAAAGTTCTTTTTCAAGCTGATTTTTCCATCTTCTTATTCATTTTAAGCATAAATAAACAGATCCTAACATTTACCACATTCATTTTAGGTTTAAAACTGGAGTTTTCACTTCAACGTTCAAAATGTAAACAAACGCTTTGTTTACATTGCACAGAATTGAAAGCTCTGCAACTCGCTTATAACTCAACGAATGACACTCAAATTTTGATTGCCTATTAAAAATGCCTTACTGAAGCATTGTAAACATTAAAATCGGAATAATAATTTTTGACCAAAATCGTGAACATGCCCCTTTAATGTTTAGCAATGCTAAATGATAATGTTATCTTTAGGTTAAACTAATGCCGTTAAGTGTGGTAGTTTATAGGGAAACCCTTTTGTGGCTTTTTACATATACTGTTTTATGGGTGTTCACTGACCAATGAGTTGACCTCTAGTTTTGTGCTGGGGTGCCTAAAAGCAAATTTTGCTGGCTTCCTTTTGTTAAGTAAGTTAATTCATTGCGTTGCTTTGTTGTTCACTGAACCCCATGTTTTTTTTTTTTGGGGGGGGGGGGGGTTCGCTAGGATGTCCAAAAGCAAATTTTGCTGGCTCCCCTTTGTGAATTAAATTACATTTGTTGCATTTTGTTGGGTGTTACCCTATTGATGACGTAACCCATGTTTTTGGGGGGTTTTTTGCTGGGATGTCCAAAAGCAAATTGTGCTGGCTCCTCTTTGTGAATTATATTATATTTGTTGCTTTAACTGTAGTTCACAGATTGATGACTTGACTCTTAATTTTTTTTGCTGGATGTCTAGTTACAAAATGCTGGCTCATCTCATTTTTTTTCATTGTGCTGTTTTAATGATGATCACTGTTCATATATTTTGTTCTAAGATCCTTAACTTGCTAGTTTTTGTGATTCCTATTTGTGTTTTCAGTTTAAGCTTTGGTACCTGTTTTTTTACCTCCATGGGGGTATTATGTTTTTGCCCCGTCAACTCCGATTCCATTGTTTTGTTGTGTTGTTTTGTTTGGGTTTTTTGGGGGGTGCCCTTTTTTTATTTTGTTTTATTGAAACTTTACTTTTTTGCCATTTTAATATTGAAAATAGTAATGAACAGGTTGTCAACACAACTAATTTTAAACCACTGCACATAATTTTATGAAACTTTGAAGGCTATTTAGACACAATGTGTAAAAGCACGTTGCTAGGAAATTCCGCATCCATAAATTTTCTAAGATGTCATTGCCCTTTTCGAACTTAGATTTTAGGCTATTTATTAAGTATTCTAGTGAACAGTTTGTTAATGTAACTCCCATTAAACCAATGCAAAGAATTTTTAAAACTTTCTAGGTATGATGGACACAATGTGTTGATGTGCATTTGCCAGGCAATTCTTTCATTATTTTTCTTTGAAGGTTGGCCAATTTTGACCTTATAAATATGGCTATTATTGAAATTAGTGCTTTTTGACCATGTCTTGGGTATACTAGTGAACAGGTTGTCAATTGAACTACTCTTTTATCAATGCAAAGAATTTTGTGAAACTTTGTAGGTATTGCAGACACAGACACAATTTGTTTAGATGAGCATATTGTCAGGCTACCCTGATTTCATTTTTGTCTATGAAGTTTGACCCATTGTGAACAATTATGGCCATATATTTAAAACAGTGCGACTGCAAAAATGTTTGTCAGTGCAACTTTAGATTTTGGCCATTTATTAAAAATAGTACTTATTGCTTATGCAATTCCTGTTTATCTTCTGCGCACAATTTCAAGATTTTTTTAGATACAATGTTAAGATGTGCACTTTGGCACTTTCGAAGTTGGAAATTTTGGGCATTTTCCCTAAAAATAGTTATCAGCACATTTCCTCTTAAACTCCTGCACTAAGTTTCAAGAAACTTACAAGGCGATATGGACATTAAGTAACACTGTGCCGGATAATTATGCCAGTGCCAAGGTGGCATTTTTGCACCCGCTTAAGATGCAGTTTCGGAAAAATCCATATATACCAAATGATAGACCATTGTCTAGAGAGTATATAACCACTTTAGTGTGTTTCACCTGACAGGTGAGATATTTACCTTAAAAAATTAATATCCCATAGGAAAATGATATTTCCCATGGGAGAAACGATTCTCCTACAGGATTTTTTGACAATCCTATAGGATTTTCTAAAATTCCTATAGGATTTATATTTCCTATAGGAGGAAGCTATTTCCTGTAGGAAATTGACTCAGACAGGTAGTTTTCCTATTGGAAATTAAAATTTCCGATCGGATTTTATCAAATCCTATCGGAATTGAAAATCCTATCGGAAGTTCTTGTATTCCGATAGGAATTTTCTAATTTCCTATAGGAATGCTGTTTTTCCTATGGGAAAAATTATTTTCCTGTAGGAATTTAGTTTTGAAAGGTAAATATCTCACCTGACAGGTGAGAAACAATGATAACAAAGGTGGTTGTAAACTCTTTAAGTAATGGCCTATCATATGGCATATTTTAATTTTTCGATATATGCAGCTTAGACGGGTGCAAAAATGCCACCTTGGCACTGGCATAATTATCCGGCACAGTGTTAAGTGTTTAAGTGTATAACGCAAGGAAATTCTTATATTATTATTTAATTTTTGGAATTTTAGTTCTTTTTTAAGTAGATGTTTAGCCAGTATTGAAATTGGAAGTTCTTGCGTATTTGTCAAAAAAAAAATTTTCTTTAGTATCTTTAGAATTTTGTTTAACATGTACAAACCAATAATTTTTGGCTTGAATATGAAACATACAACGCATGTCATACGTGCATTCAAAATTTAAATTCATGTAATATATGTAAATTCTAAGAACTTCTTAACCAGATGATTGGTAAACGTTTTCCTGAATTCGAAATGCAATGTCTTCTGTTACCATTAATGCCTGAGAGCATCGTTAATCGCCACATTCTATCACACACATTTCAATAGAAATTTAGCATTTTCATAATCCATGGTATAAAAGCAGTACTGCTTTGATGTTATATGTAGCAGATAATAATACGCTTTGAAAATTGCTTATGATACTGTACATTCAAAAGAAGCCTAGAAAGGTATATCAACCGCAAAAAAAGTTATGAATACAGGGTTAGAGTTCTATCGTAAAGTGTGCTAGTGATCTGTCCTTTTTTCAGTTTCAGTTTCAAATAAAGAACAAAATTGGGCACTGTATTTTATTATTAAAAACTAATTCAATTACTCAAGATGTAATACAATGTACATGTTTACGATTGTATATAGTTAGATATGATAAATCCTAATAAAAGGGTACTTCTTCTCAACGGGACATGGTCAAATTTTATTTTTCTAATTTTATTGTTTACTATGCCTAAGTCATGCACATTCAAAACTCATATCATTTCTCTAGATCAACCAAAATTTGAATGTCAGTCGTCGATACAGAGCTCACAATTCTTTTCTCAAGGCTCGTGCCATGTTTTTTTTTACATTGTTTTAATATTAATACCGGTAAAAAAAATCATCCAGATTTTTTGTCTGCTAATTCGTTTTGAACATAAACAAACAGTTCCTAGCGTTTGTCACATTCATTTTATGTCTAAACCTGCAACTTTTATTGAACATTTAAAATGTAAACAAAAACATGACCTGAGCTTTGATTACATAACAAAGACTTGTGGGCTCTGTATCTCGCTTATAACTCGACGACTGACCTTGAATTAATTATACCTTATGGTAACCCTTCTTGGAGAAATGTCATTCTGATATTAATAAAATGAGATAAAATATACCCATGAAGCACCTTTTTCTGACCATAAGTGTGTGCTTAGTTCTGTTCTATTTAAGTGATGTAGCTATTCAAACAGTAACCACGCGTAATATTCTATCCTAAGACAGAGATCTTAATATTTAAAATTTCACCATTTTATTCTAGATCCTTTGAGCTGTTTACTTATCATGAAGATAAATATGCACGAAGTAGTTTAAATATGTCTTGTATATACTATAGTACCTCGTGTGCAAAATCTAATTGGTACAAGGATTATATAGAACACATCGTCGGAAACCCATGATTGATTACGCGTCGTTCCTCTCTCCATCACCCGTGGGTCAGTTTAAACTTCAACGCTCGTTTTAGTGAGCAAATATTTATAAATATCCAATCAAATTAGTAGCTCTTCTGTTTCGGGTACACTACTTTATATGGATAACATTATTTAACATGTGACAATATTTGCGTCAAACAGATTCTCCAATCCAGTGAATGAGTCGCAAAGCATGACGGCCTTCTAGGTCTTTACGATTCAATAGACACACGTGGTTTTGTCGTTCCATGCTCATATTGAAACATACTGTTGTTTTAAAAAAATCCATCGGTATCGAAAGACTGGCAAACATACGCATACAAGTACAAAGAGATTTTTTTAACAGTTGTAGCAATTTCTTTTTCTCGACTTCAAAATATTGAAGTAATTCCTCGTGTAAATTTGAAATATTTTTATCTATTAGAGCCAAAAGTTGAGATTTTGTTTGATTTTCGTCTTTATTAAGCTCAATTTCTTTCTCTTTTGAAACTGTATTTTATTGAATTTCAGTGGGCTAGGGTATTAATTTACTATTTTTATGAAATTATTGTCTGTATAACACTAAGCGGGGAATGAACATCGCTTTTGAAATGGCATGGAAATATAACGAATACTAGCACCATAAAAAAAAATTGTTGTACGCTAGGCGTTCTGATGAGTGTCCCTGCAGAAAATTTCGAAGCGCATTCTACTAATGTTGTCCCAAACAAGGGGCATCACGTGAAAAACGTACTGACTGCTTTTAATTCAAAAAGACATACCTCTCTTTTGAACTTTGACAATGGGGTATTTAAATAGGTTGATATAAGGCCTCGTAAGCAATATCTATTTAAAATGTGAGCACAGAAATGATAGATCAGACATAATTTTCAATTTATTAAAAAAAAAATGAAAATGAGTTTCCAAAGGACAATTCAAAATGGTACATGTATATACATTGTATTTTCAATACGCTTTGTATATACTAATACTCGCAAAAGCACACAATGCCTTGCAACTCATTCACCTGATTGGTCTGTCAATAAAAGTAAACAGATAGCTAATTTAGTATACGAAGTTATGCCGACGTCACAAAATCCAGTGGTTTCAATGAATACTGTAACGAACGAGCGTTTAAAAACGACTTGTTCATTGGACCAATTTACTCGGGGTGTTATATGAGCCACCAATCAACTTGCGAGCTTCAATACGAGCGTCAACGTTTAAACTGGCCCACGGGTGATGGAGAGAGGAACGACACGTAATCAACCGTGGGTTTCCGACAATGTATAGAACATTGGTCCAGTATTTTAATTCATTGACCTACATGTACGTCGAAAAAAATGAGATAACTTAAACTTTAACATGATCATTGGGGAACAAACAAGCGATGACATTTTATTGGCAAACATGTATAACGTTTTATATATAATTTTTTACTTTTATAATTTATATATAAAAAATTTTATACAAATTTGTACATAGAAACCATGGGAGATTCTAAGTCGTTATAACGAGATACTATATCTTAATAACGAGATACTACATGTTAGTCGTAAACACGAGTTATTAAGTCGTTATCTCGTTACACAGGCACCTGGCTTTATATTTTTTTTCTCATAATAAAAATAAATACCCTATATCTAATAATACTTATTAGATATAGGGTATTTATTTTTATAATGAGAAAAATATATAACGTCAGGTGCCTGTGTCTCGTTAATACGACTTATATTATAATATGTCGTACATTAACGTACGAGATAATAAGCCGTACGTACGGCTTATTATCTCGTACGTTCATGTACGACATATTATAAAGCTTAAGCGTATCAGGGCCAACACTTGTTGTGTTATAACTTATACATTGTAGTACTTTTGATCGTCTTATCAACATATAAACTATTATGTCATTTTATTCATAAAAATATTTTGCACTGTATTGAGATGAGTTTACATAATTTAAATCACCTTAGGTTTTGGAATTGATCAGTTTTCTTGCTATCTGCTATAACAAAAAATAATAATTTAAGAATGAGTTTTAGTCATATCAAGTAAGAAATTTTGACATAAAACAATGAATATTTATATATTATAGGTATATCGATATAAATATGTTTTCATTTCCTGGAAACATATGGCGAACATTTTGTTATGGAATGAATTTCGCGGGGGCGAGGGTTCTGATGGTATGTCACCTCACTCCGAATCTAGCTCTAGGAAACACATATAGGCTGACATTTATGGAATCATCGGAATTGGTGTAGGTCAATCTCATGGCTTTCGTTGATCCTATCATCCATGAATTTAAATCCACAACAAATTATGAGCATCAGTATTAGTATATTTATCATAGAAATAATTCCAAGAAATGTTGTACTCATTATTCTATGCAAAAATAGCAATATACAAATAATGGCTCCATGAAGTTTAATCCACGATGAAAGAATTTAACCTATAAAAATGCAACGCTCATGTGATCAGTTCATGGATAAATATAATTAAAACCAAATACATGTAATTATAATATTTTTTCCGACGCTTTAGTAAATGTAACAAATAACTTTTTGGAGAATAATATAGTATTTGTAAGTAAAAGGGTTATCGTAGTTCTAGCCTTGGTCTCAAAACTCATATCACATGTTTAACAGAGAGTAACCCAAACACAGATTATCAAAACGAACTCCTCAAATATCGATCATGCAGCAGCCCTCTAACTACAATACCAAATACTAATATGAATTGCAATTAAATTACATGTAAAGTAATTAATGATCTTTGGATTTTTATATTTATACCAATAAAATAGTCAATGTCAGTCTACAAGTCCCGTCTCGAACAAGATTCAGAGTAAGGCAATGTGAGGAACTCCTGCGCCCGCGAAGTTCATTCGATTACAATATTTTCGTAAAATGTTCCCAGATATGAAAGCATATTGATATCGACATAACTATAAATCATTTATTTTATTGTTCTATTTCTATCTCAATATTATTAAATCACATTCTTAAATCAACATTTTAAACTGTATCTTTTGTAAAGTCGATAACGTAGATAACAATAAAACTGGTAAAATTCAATAAAGTAATTTAAATTATTTAGAAATCAAAAGTTACAATTGAATAAATTTGCATAAATAAGAGGTCAAAATACTATATATGTTGACCATACAATAAAAAGAAGGACAGTTTATAAGTTGAAATACAACAAGTGTAGGCACCGATACGCTTCCGCAAGAATGTCGTTCAAGACCTATTTTGATAACTTGAATTGTTAAAATTTTCTTTTTCTTTTTTCTTGTTTTGTTTTTGTTTTTTGTTGTTTTGGGGTTTTTTGGTTTGGTTTTTTTTTTTGCATAATACAAGAATATGATAATGATAGAACTTACTGTGCCTTGGGAAGAGAGAACCGAGGAGGCCTACCAGACAAAGAAAGAAAAAACATGATCTGGCGGACGACATCCGTAGCAAAGAATTGAGCGCATACATGTACATGTAGATATTAACAGTGGAGATTGGCCGTAGAGGATTCCCGGTCGAGTCTACCTAGATAGCAATGACAGCCCTTGAAATCAAGAGGGATACAGAGAATGTCGACAACAGCTGAGAAGTCACCATGCTTGTTATAGTTGAGAAGAGCAATGCAGAACTGGAAGCCATCTACAGACAGGTAATGATTTGGCCAAGCATTGCTGACTCGACACTCTGGAGACGTTCCAGGATAGGAATAAGACGACGGGCGGACCTCTCTGATAACTGATGTGTATTCGCAGTTATTTCACTGTATTTCTATTCTCGCGTTACGTTAGTATAGCGAGAAATAGTTGTCCTAACAACATGTAAACAATTTGTTGCGCCGAAACGGAAGTCCGTATCCTGTCCGTTTCGTATATTTGGTAACGTTTGTATACTTAGTAATAGCAAATGAAATACGTGTTTTGGGAATGACGTGTATGAGTAGAATTCTTAGGTTTTAAAGATCAATTACGAAAAGGGTGTGTTTCAAAGGTTGGTAATATTTCCCAGTTGTAAATCCACTAACGGTTGCAAAAAACAGAAACGGTAAGCCACACTTAGTTCTTGACTGCAGACATAAGAAACTTATAAATCCACATTTGCATAAATTTAAATACATGTATGAAGATGCTTTGATAGCCAAAGCAATGTTAAAAAGGGGGAATTTTCACATTATTTACATATTTTCACATTTGATCTCAAATCTGCCTACCATCATATTGAAATTTTCAATAAACACAGAGAATTTCTTGGCTTTTCATGGGAAATTGATGGCCTTATTGGGGAAACTTATAATTATGTTTTCAATCTTTTACCTTTCGGAATATCCACTGTTGGCTTCATATTTACTTAAGTTCTTAAGAGAACCGGTCAAGTATTTCAGAGCAAAAGGTATGAGCATCATTACTTTTTTAGATTATGGCATTGGAGCTGAATCTTCTTTAGATAGAGCAAATTCTATTAGCATTTACGTTAAGCAACATTTTGAAAAGGTAGAGTTCTTGTTTGCTGATGATAAATGTGAATGGTTTCCTACCCAAAATCTAGTATGGTTAGGTTTGTTGTGGTCTATGGAAAATGGGAAACTTTTTTATTACAGAAGACAGAATCCAGCGGCTTTAAACTTGTTTGAACATAATTCATTTGAAGGTAATGAAAAACAAAATGGGTTTTTTTTCAGGTTAAAGAATTGGCAAAAACAGTAGGCCAAATTATTTCAATGAAGGGATTTTTTGGTAATATTGTCAGACTGAAGACAAGGTATATATTTGTATGATTGCATTAAAAGTCGAGCAGGTTACTACTCAAATGTAAAAATTTCTGCGAATGCTTTCAATGAAATTAATTTTTGGCGGGAAAGTTTAAATTCCTTAAACGAAAGCGGTTGTCTTATAGAGACTTTTGACGCATCAAATGTATGCGATTTTCATTTATTTTGTGATGCCTCAGATGGAGGCTATGGTGATTTCATTGAACATACATGTATGTCCATTGACGGTCAAAAGAACAGTGTCGGAAGTGTGTTTGGTAGTTGGACAGAAAATGAAAGTCAGAAAAGTTCAACATGGAGAGAGTTGGAGGCTGTGAACAGAGTTGTCAAAAGTAATATTTCAAATTTAACCAATGAAAAAATCAAAGTTATTTCAGATAAATAAAACGTTTCTAGGATTTTACAAATTGGTAGTAAAAAACCTTATCTGCAAAATATTGCTGATGAAATTTTTAAGACGTGCTCAGATAATAATATTCGAGTCAATCCTGTTTGAAAGCCGAGGGCAGAAAATAAAAAAGCTGATAATTTGAGTCGTATGACAGTTATGGATGATTGGTCAGTCGATGATGAAATTTTGTGAATATTATGAAAAACTTTAGGGCATTCCTACCGTACGTTGACAGGTTTGCAACACATTATAACAAAACGTGTCAGATTTAATTAAAAGTATTGGTGTCCAGATACTGAATGCATAGATGCTTTTGATGCAAGTTGGACAGAGGAAACAATTGGTTGGTTCCTCCCTCAAATTTAATAGCAAAAGTTATAAACAAATTTGTTTCAGACAGAAGCGAGCTACTGATAAACAAGTTGATACAACAGGACTATCAACAGTCTCATTTGAAGTCATCGTTTCGTAAGTTCTATGGTCGATACAACGACCTTGTCATCAAATACAATATTCCACTGGGTTGCATGCTGACTGACGTTTTTCATACTAATTGTTAGACCATTGATAATTTATCACCTAATTGTCTACGGACTTTTCCGGTTTTTTTTCCGATTACGACAAAGAGCACACGGTGGGTGTGACCGGTTAGTAGATATTTGCTCACTCCTCCATGGAACCTGTTCCTGCCTCTGATGTTTTACAGAGGTCCGTGACTGCTCAGTTCTGGACTATTGATTGAATACCGAATTGTCCACGGATTTTTCTCCGTTTTTCCGATCTTGATATTTTTCCCAAATCACGACTTTTCCCCCGATAATGACAATTTTACCGATATGACATTGGGCGCACGACGGGTGTGACCGGTCAGCAGAGGATGCTTACTCATAGACACCTGATCCTACCTCTTTCTTTTTGGAGGTCCGTGTTGCTCTGCTTTGAATTTCTGTTTCGTTTTGTGGATTTTTGAGATGGTTGACAGTTTGGTATTTTTTACAGAGCAAAGGCAACTTTGATCATTCCAGAATGGAAATAGTCTCCATTTTGGCCGATATTGGATGATGGTACAGATTTTAAACGTTTTGTTAAGTGTTGGAAGTATTAACTAGAGAAAACAATTATTACAAATGGTAAAAGCAAAAAATCAGTATTTGCTAAATTTCCTATGGATTTTAACATGTTAGCACTGAAAATTATGTTTTAAAAGAGTTTGTTTTAAATCAAAAAGTTGGCATATTACAAGTATTACAGCATTTGTTGTATGATCGATTGCACATGTACGGCGGCGTGGAAGGGCCAGGTGAAAAAAAATAATTTGTTCGGACGAATTAGCTATTTGTTCAGACGGAATAGGATTTGTTCGGACGAATAAGTTATTTGTTCGGACGAATTAGTTATTCATTCGGACGAATTTTCTATTTGTTCGGACGAACTAGGATTTGTTCGGACGAATTAGCTATTTGTTCGGACGAATTAGGATTTGTTCGGACAAATAAGTTATTTGTTCGGACGAATTACGATTTGTTCGGACGAACTAGGATTTGTTCGGACGAATAAGTTATTTGTACGGACGAATTACCTATTTTTTCGGACGAAATAGGATTTGTTCGGACGAATTACCTATTTGTTCGGACGAATTAGTTATTTGTTCGGACGAATTAGGATTTGTTCGGACGAATTAGGATTTGTTCGGACAAATTAGTTATTTGTTCGGACGAATTACGATTTGTTCGGACGAACTAGGATTTGTTCGGACGAATTACCTATTTGTTCGGACGAATTAGGATTTGTTCGGGCAAATAAGTTATTTGTTCGGACGAATTACGATTTGTTCGGACGAATTAAGATTTGTTCTGACGAATAAGTTATTTGTTCGGACGAATTAGGATTTGTTCGGACGAATTAGCTATTTGTTCGGACGAATAAGTTATATTTATATAAAACAGCATTTTTGATGAGCAATTTATTAGACTCTCTGATATGGCAATGATATAGCTGACGAAGGGTGAGAGGGTCTGTGATCAAGCCACCCCTTTCCTAGAATGTCGTTTTTCCTTCTAATGATAACACCTCAATGTTATACATGTACTAGTCGCTGATATTTCAAAGGTGTTGGAACAGGGGCGGCAGAGACGGTCGCCGCCACAATAATTTTGCCAAAAAAATGAATTCTGAAAAAAAATAAGACTGAATTGAAATTTAATAACGGTGATCTGTATTAATTGGATGATTAATTCGTCCGAACAAATAACTTATTCACCCGAACAAATAACTTATTCGTCCGAACAAATTGTTAATTCGTCCGAACAAATCCTAATTCGTCCGAACAAATAGCTAATTCGTCCGAACAAATAACTTATTCGTCCGAACAAATCCTAATTCGTCCGAACAAATCGTAATTCGTCCGAACAAATAACTTATTCGTCCGAACAAATAAGAATTATTCATTTTTTCATCTGGCCCTTCCACGCCGCCGTACACATGAGTGTCTTTACAAAATTTTGATTTTAGGTTTAGATTTGCAGTCACACGTAAACAGGACTGTAATGTATAGCGGTGTTCCTCTGGACAGTAACCTGGGACACCTTAGCAATTACATGTCAAAATATCTCTTGCTTTCAAAAAGTGAAAAAACAAAATAAAGCATATACACTGACATAGTTTTCAACGATGGACCAAATTCATTAAAGATCACGGATATAGCGAAATACCAGCAAAACCTGTGCATGTTGCGTTGTATTTAATCCATCTACTTGATTGTGGCGCATCTTATTCCACTGTGAATTCTACAATTTACTTGATCAAATGGCTGCACAGTTTATGTGGTCTAGATTATCCCACGGATAATTCATTCGTAAAATCGCTCCAAAATTCGGCAAAAAGATTATCCGCAAAACCTGTGCGTAGAAGGATCCGGTTGACAATGAGATGTTACAGAATTTAATATGTTCAATGCACAAAGATATAAATGATGTTTTGATTTTAAGAAACTTAGTTTATTATTTGGATTTGCTGGATTTTTAAGATTGGATGAAATAAGCTCTTTAAAATGTAATAATATTTTGGTTGAAGAAGAGTATGTAAAGCTTTTTATTGAGAAAAGTAAAAATGACCAGTTAAGGGGAGGTAACGAAGTTTTGATCGCCAAGGGCGTTACGTGTGCTTGTCCTTACAATATGTTTTCACGTTATATATCAGCTGCAAATATTAATCTGTTGTCGTCAGATTTTATTTTTAAGCCAGTATTTTGAAACAAAGGGGTTGCAAATTTGATCAAGAAAAAAGCAAGCCTATTAGTTACACAGCAGCGAAAGAAAACATTGTTAGCATGTTGAAATCTGTTGCTCCAAATTTAAATATTGGTCTTCATTCACTCAGGTCAGGAGGTGCTTCTGTTGCAGCAAATTCAGATGTTGACGAAAGATGTATACAAAGGCACGATCGTTAGAAAAGTGTTGCAAGTAAAAAACATGTATATCAAAGATTCGATTGTTAAGAGATTGCAAATATCAAAAAAATTAGGTTTATGAATTTATAGTTTCATAACTTTTTTCTCTCCCTTTCTTTGGTTATTTTCTAATGGCCTTCTACAGTGCGCTATTATGCATATAATTGAAGTGTTGTTTCTTTCAATGAGTGAAGTAAAGTGTGGACTATGTATTATGATAGAATAACTAAAATTATCTACATATTACCCTTAAAGCTCTCTTGTATTTAAAACATGGCTTGGGAAGAAAAAACCTTCTTTTAATGTTATAATAAAAATATATGATAATTCTAATTTTACTTTCTAAATTGCAAGACAGATTCAAAATGTTTAATAGCTATAAATTTTGAAATCAAAGACAGTTACAGTTGTATTAGTTAAAGTTCTATATAAAATTATAACAGGTGTTGCATCATACTGCGCTAAATGTATAATCCTCCTATAAGTACTGTGTAACGATCATGATAAGACCCGAAAAGTCAAGAAATGATAGGAAAATCGAATGTTGCCGGTGATTATATTTTCAATGCGTACATGGAGTATTTACCGTGTGCAAATAGCACAATTCGCACATTCAGGGTTTCGTGGTTCAGTTTCCTTTAAACCTTGTTTTATATATAGGTGTCCATATGTTTATTAATGAATATCAGTACTGTCATACAATTATGAAATTAATCAATTGAAATATTCTACAATTGCCAATAGTAATTGACATGGCGACGATTATTCTATTCGGTTAGTAATCAGGCCAAGTGGTTTGTAAAGCTCAATTATTGACGACTAGTGCATGTTTACTCTTATGGCTACACTTGTTATAAATGATGATTACAATAAATAATTGACAACTTTCGTTCAGAAAGGGTCATTAACAGAAATACAATTAAAGATACGACTATGTTCTAGAGGCGGTATGCCATGAGAGGTTGACATACACGTGTTAGTACTACCCGATAAATTGGATTGTGCTCGCAAATTTCAATGTGCTGCAGCAGTCGATCAAAAGATCAAGACCTCTGCTCTCTTTCTTTTCGGTGAACATGATTGGATTTGCTGTTACGTGTAATGCGCAAGGATTAATCATTCGATTCGCCTATTCTCGAACACTTATAGGAGCTGTAGAATTTCCATTCCTCCTTTAATCACTGTCAACCATAGAAAGCGCTGCTGCTGGGCTTGGTAGTATAATTTACATGCGATCAAATTGGCTACTGTTTGGCGTAAATCTGTTTTGCGGCCAAATTTGCGACTGTTTTGCTGGTTAATTGGATAGGTCTTAGCCAGAAAAAACAAAGATGACCCTAAAGACTCTACGACTAATTACCTATGGATTTATTTTGACATTTTTCACCAGAGATCGTAAGTTATTATTAGTACCATTTAAAGAATTTATAGTTTCAACTTTTTATTGACCATGTAAATGGATGAAAGATCTTTCAAGTTTTAATTTGAAATATAAAGTTGCCGGTCTGCATGTTGACACGAGAGAGAGAGAGAGAGAGAGAGAGAGAGAGAGAGAGAGAGAGAGAGAGAGAGCATTCATTTTCATGCCATTTCTTACAAGTTACAGTGTACAGTGTATGATCTATTTTAGGGTTTTGCGCTCTGATTTAATAAAATTATCTTTGAAGTTTTAGAAATTAGACCAATCGCTGCTGGAAATATCAAATTCAATACAGTTAAAGGTTACCAAGCACACAATATCTGTATACATAATAAATTAACTGAACAAGTCAACTTTATCTAAGAAAAAAGCCCCCCCCCCCCCCCCCCCCCATTGTGAATCATAACTACATTTACTTATAGTAATGCAAAAAGGAAATACTCTAGAGTTTTCAGTTCACATTTGAATTTCTTTCATTTTATCAATAAATTATATTTAGGAATGTACAGGTTTCTGTTGAGGTAATTTAATCTTAAAATAAAGATACGAAATATTTTCAATATCCTTGTTTGAAACAAATGGCTTATACAATACGTATCGGCATTCATTTTAACGAAATGTTGATTAAAATCAATGATTTTAATTAAAGTTATTGTAAGGTTAGTTTTGACCTTAATATTGTATAGATTATTTTGTAACTTTAACTGTTATTTGTAAGGCTGATATGTACATGTGCCAGCTACATGTAGCATGATGTTGGATAATCATGTTTTTAAAGACAGACTGTAAATCACACATTATCTTGTTAATACAAGAATTTGCGTCTAAACAACTTTTTGTTAACTTAATTGATAGTATTGAAATACATATATAATATATATATCATTTGACACCTCCACTGATCATAAGTGACGACGAAATTTTAAACATTAATTTTCTAATTTTTGTTATTTATATATCTTTTCATGATACGTATATTTCATTTAAATTAAATGTAGTTGCCTTGTTTGACTTTTTGAACATTCGATACAAAATAACTGAATATCAGAATGAGAAAAAACAAATAATTGTTATGCCATTTTTTGGTTACTGACATGTGGTTATTGATATTTCATACGCAATAGCGAAATCTTTTTTAATTAACAATTACTTTATAAGATTTGTTACAAATGCGCTATTAACGTGTAAATAAGATTTTTATACCGAAGTGGTACTGAGTATCTCGTTATGTTACAACCAAGTTTTCCTGTAATTACTAAATATAAATTGTAGCTACTTACAGTCTTTCTCTGAAAATTAAGACATCACTCAAAAATGAAAACTCTTTTTTTTTATTGATTTTAGAATTTGAAGATTGTTACTTAATATACCTAAAAATGTTATAAATTTTTTATGTTTGGGAACATTCATGTATTGTTTTAGACTGGTTCAATTTATGCGCTGATTTGGGGGTTTTCAGTAGCAATTGAGAAAAATATGAAAATAAAGTAAGACTCTTAAACAAATACATTAAAGAGATTGAGCCCGGAGTTTTCTATCTCTAAGAAACGAGAGAAATTATTTTGTACATGTAAGGTGGGTTGACCGAATGGTACGAAGGATAACCCCGATCGCCCAATATAAATTATTTATCATTCTATTATGATTATTAGACGTACTAGTTCGTTAAGGCTTAGACGAGACTTATATTTGAGAAGATTTTTGAAAATGTGTGTTTCTATAGGCGTATTCCCGATTCATTAATCTAAACATATTGATTATAAACATTTTCTAGACTGACAGAGGACATGTTGTGAGATTATGCGATCGATTACAGCTTAACGATGAGAGTTATTTCAATATAACCGAGCTATATATTTGCATAATCTGTTAGAACTCAAGTTAATTAATTGTTTATCTTTTCGATGTGTAAATACTAAAAATAATTGTGTGCACAATGTGAATTGATTTGAGAATTAAGGTAAATGCATTCATAGCAACTGATCAAAAAACTATTAATTAAACTTTACTCTGTGCGTCACGAAAATTAGTCTCATGAGTTTAAAAATTACTAAAGTCGTTGGGCCTACCTCCATCATTCACCCACCCCCCCCCCCCTTCCCATTTCCCCCCGACTTAATGCGGTACTCTTAGTGCGGTTGGAACATGCTTTGGTGTTGTTATGTACATAAAAATTAACATATGTAGATCTTTTTATAAAATTCACGTGGTCATTATTGACAAGTCACGCGCACGATCCTGATGCACGAACAATCACGTAAGATTCGCCATGTGCACGAGTGAGCACTGTCCTTTCCGATATATTTCATTTTATCAAATAAAATATACAACATGACAATATATCGGAAAGGACAGCACGAACGATCACTAACTTAATCAACTTTCAGTACGCGAACGATACCAAATGAATATAAAAGGTTCATGCGCTATTCCACGCCATTTTACACACAAAAATAGATATAATTTCTAAGAATTGAAATAAGAAAGCAAAGATAATATACAAAAATTAAAATGTTTTTAAGATTGTGTTATTTATGAAAGTATCATAAATTTTTATCTATAAGAGCGGTATATTAAAAATGGTAATATCACTTGCGTTGCAATGTGCATGCTTTATATTCAAGTATCAAAATGCTTTCTTTGGTGATTCATGCAGGATATGAAGGTAGCTTAATTCATTGCAGAAAAAATCACAATTGATTTTCTTCAGAAAAACGGATAAAATAGTCGATAGTTGTAAATATATTGATGACATAGTTGATTTAAGATCAATTCATTTTTTTATTAAAAATTTTAGGACCGACAAGATCAAGCAAAAAATAAAGTGAATTGATGACGGAATCATGATTTTTCTTTGGGAAAATTAAAATTTAAAACAAGATTTTTTATTTAACAGCATTGGCAGGATACTTAAAGCATGCTATAATACGATACGCCAGCATCATACAAAGTGAAAAGTGTCTTGTAAACATACCATGGTGTACAAAATATGTGATACTTTTGCAATGGAGAGCAGAAAAAATATATATATATATAAATGTATACATAGGTCTGTGTACTTTTTCCTAAGGGTTCAGACACCTGTCTGGTCCGTGGGTGTAGTGCATTTAAATACGTTTTATATTACATTCATACAATCGGTTGTGTTCAATGAAATACTGGCAACAAAACAAAACAAAACAAAAAATATTTGAACTTGAAAATAATACATTATTATTTTTACATTGATTTTGAAGCGAAAATAACGCTTTAAAACAGGGTATAGTAAAATGATCTCAGAAGAGTGTGACAAAGACAAAGGTTTGACATGATATTTTATTTTGATAACGTGGTGATATTGTGGACACGGTTGTTATTATGAAGTACATGATCAAGTCAAATCAAATATCAACATGGGCAATGGGCCGCCAAACGAAGACAATGACCCAAAAATATAATTATGCATACTCAACATTACATCTACACTTATCCGTGTACAAATATGTAGCTCATATCAGAGACATAAATAATTATTTATGTCTCTGCTCATATTAAAAGGTCAAATTTCAAGCATTACATGTATTTCATAAGTTAAAGGACCAGAATTTTCCCCAATCACATTTAATAAGTCGCTATATGAAAAGGAGGCTAAAGGACCAATCCAAGAGAAATATATACGATCGTTTGGTTACATGTAACTGCGGAGACGGATCTAATTGACTTGGCAATAAATTGGGTGTAATGCTGCACACTTTCGTCGATAAAACACTCCGATTCAAAACGGAATTGGATCTGAAAATTGTGTAAAGAGCTTGTCAATTAACGGTATTAATTACCTTGCATTACATTTCTTTTTTTGGACTGCCAGTTTCACGGGCGTTGCTAAAACGCGGCACGGACAACAGAATGGATAATACACTGTAAAACGGAAAGCAAAACGGAGAACGCAAAACCGGAAAATTTGATATTACTGTTACGTCGTTTACTTGATAAGCCAGAATAGATTAAGATTAAGTTCATAAGCGTCGAAGCGAAGCGGTTGATAAAAAAGCACAAACTGTTCCAAACCATTTTATATCGTATAAAACTAATAAATATTGAATTCATTGCTTACAATTTAATTGTTTGCTATTAATTGAAGATAAAATCGTACAAAATTCAAACGTAACGTCAGGCGGATTGATACGTTTGACGTTAGTCTTACTATGACGTAGGCAACATTCTTTACACGATATAAAATAATTTTATAGCCAATCAGAAACCGCGTTACAACCAGAATTAAATTATTATCAATTATAAAGAAATTCCCGATATGTTTGTAAAATAAATTAATACTCTCTCTCTCTCTCTCTCTCTCTCTCTCTCTCTCTCTCTCTCTCTCTCTCTCTCTCTCTCTCTGATTTTGATCACATTCAAGTATTATAATCGATGAAAGGCAAGGCCAAGTACATGGGATATTTTTATCATCTTCAACTTTGTTTAATTCATTCAACACCTAGGAACGCCAAGACAAATGCAATTGTTTCCCCATAAACATAACGATTATAAATGATTACAACATTAAACAATTAAATGTTACTATGGCAAAAATATTTATTCGATGCCCTACATTTTTTTTTTTGCATAACTTTCATTTGGCGAACCTTAAAATGGGACAAAAAGACAATGCCGGCGTAGAATCGTCAATTCCGGCATAGTATCGTCATCCATAGAAAATCCCTGATTTTTTTTTTTCATTGACACCTTTTCAATTCTATTATAATGATAAAGTCGTTCATGTGTACGTCACTTTAAATGAATTTTTTTGCATGCTCCTTTTATAAATATCGGCTGAGGTTTTTTTTTTACCAAGTGCATTAGAGTTAAAAATGAAAACCATTATCTTTGAGTTTTGTTTACTTACTTTCTCTAATGGTAACTAGCGGAGTCAATATAAAAAAAAAACTTTATTCATTATTCTCTGTCTATCCCAGTCTTTAGAGCAATTTTAACAAGACCTTGGACTTTCGGTAGGATGTAACTATCTTTTTTTATTCGTCAAAGCAAGTTAAAAATGACGCTGGTTTTAAGTAATCACAGATTGCATAGATTGCAAAAGCCAGACAAATCTTGCTGATTTCAAGGAGGCATGGCTGAGTAGCCAGCAATGAAATAGACAGGCCTACGTCACATTGCTGTTTGACACAACTACCCAAGTCCAAGCTCCTATTAAAATGGTTCTAATTCTACAAAAGAAATTTAAAGCAGTTATTCTCTACGGAGGATTTACAAAATAAATTACTCATAAAATATAATACTGGAAGATGATTGAGTGGAGATTACGGGTACATTGTATTATTGAGTGCGCTGAAAAGTTGATACCGATTTTTATCTTTTTTAATACGTCTCTTCCATTCTCATTGTAAGCGAATTTGACCCGAAAAAAATAATTAATTAAAAACATGATTGCATGTTTGTATCGCTTATACGCAACAGTAAAAAATTTTAAAAATACAGAAAAAAAATAAAATATTTCGTCATAATGTAATGATGATTAACAATTCCAATATACATTTGTATTTAATACAAAGTAATAATGGTATGATAAACTCTGACAAGTGTTAAATGCATAAATGCTATGCATTTTCAAATTACACAAATATATTGGACTTGCCTTATTATCCGCCAAATCCAATGAATCACCATATTTTTGCATGAAATATGCACTCGTATTAATGAAAGGTGTGTATTGATGCATGCATGCGAGATAATATTTATTGTTACTAAAAAATGATAAATTAGATTATATTTACTTAATCAATTTTCTTTATTGCAGGATTTGCCGAAGCGTCGAATCTTTCAGATCTTGTCGACAACTTGTTCCAGAATTATCACACGCACATACGACCAGTGTGCGACCTGGATTCTCCAATACACGTCAAGCTCGGAATAGCCGTTCGACAGATTATAAATCTTGTAAATACAAATACAGTCAATCTACAAATATTTTAGCAATTGTTTCGATAATGAGATTGTTCCCTGTGGGAAATAGGCTCCTTGTATCTATTTTTGCAGCTCAAATGTGCAAATAATGTGCATTTATAATCTATCTTTGTTGATTGATTCGAAGTCTGCATTTTGTTGAGCATATCAGAGAACTCGAGGTGTCATTATCATGATTTCTAGTGAACAATCACTTCCCTTTTCATTACCTCGTGGTATAGTGGTCTACAGGAATAGAATGTTTAATTAATGTTTGATTCTTGTCTAAGGTATCATAATGACCATTAACGGGAGGCCGAAGTACATATGTAAAACGCTGTGATACTGACAATTGCGGGGGGGGGGGGTTGAAGAAGGAGACCATAAAACTTTCTGATGCATTAACGCTGTAAAATCATTAATTATTCTTACCTCTAACCAACACAACATTGCGCTTGTACAGTGATCAAAATGTGTGAATTGGTGGGTGGGGGGTTGGGGGGGGGGGGGGTTAATACATGTTTTTTAATATTAATACATTTATTTAAAAGATAAGGGAAACAGATACTAGGGCAAAATTTTTATTTAAAAAATTGTGAAAAAATTTCGCATTTTCAACAAATTCGTGTATTCCTATAGTAAAAATTTATAACTTTTGAGGATAAGGATAAGTAATATAGAAGTAAAACTTCATGGAAGAATTTCATCAAAATATCCAAGGTAGAGATATTTAGACTTGGTTGCGTTAACAATTTCTCCCAGCATCAAACAGTTGATAGAGAAATAAAATTAATCGATGAAAATGATAATTGATAACATATTTAATAATTGATCGTTTGACAAGAGATAGGAATTCACAAAACCAAATCTATATACATGTACATGTATTGATTATTGATTATGTTAATTAATTAAACCAGAAAATTGTACATGTACATGTATATTTATTTACGCAATATCAACATAGTTGATACCAATTAATACATGGTGTTTTAATGTCAGAGAATTATTAGTATCTCTGGGTATGCATGAAGTCTGGCTTTCACAGAATGTGGCTAACACTAATGTTTTCTTTAAAATTGTAAAGCAGAGGTTGTCTGATTTTTTTATACAGGAAAGAGACGCATTTTTCGAGTCATCTTCTAAATGTTTATTGTACATGTACAAGTATCTGCCTGACGTTTTTCCTTACAATTTTACTTGCGTAAAATATTCCGAAAAACCTTGCTGTCCTTTTAACAAAATATAGACTGTCATCGCATATGCTTTTGATAGAGCAATACCGTTAAAATGGAACTGTCAGATCGATGCGTATCTGCAAATATTGTAATTTAGGTGAAGTCCGAAATGGATGAATTCTATTTTGTACAATTCTTATCTGTCCTTTATATAAATGTCTACATGTATTGTATCAAAAAAAAAATTACTGGACTCGTCATTCAATATTTAGTTAGTTCAACTCCTTGCCATTCATAATCGCAATGTATCTGCGCGAGAAAGGTAAAAAAACGGGAATGTCAGACTACTTGTACATCCAATTAATGTATACTTGTTATTATTTACATTACCATTTGATTTATTGATTTATAGGGTTTCTCCTCCTATAAATGTACATGTACGAATAATATGTTTAAAATACTGTATAACGTTAGTAGTGACATGTGTGGTTCTGCTTAGATAGAGTGTAGCGTAATATGTTTATTATTACAGATGTACATGTGTTACAACTGCTTATAATTCATATGAATTTTAGCAAATACACAATACAATATATTAAATCATTCGAAGGTAAAGCAACGTCATCAATTAATACCGTGGTGATAATCTGGGAAAATTAGTACAGTATACAGGGAAATATTCGCCTCGTTTTATTTTCGCCCCTTTCGCCCTTGTTATCGGTGGACTAATTTAAGACTAGGTGAATTCCAGTGTCTCAAATTATATCTCTTTTAACACAACTTTATTTGAGCGAATTCAAGATGGGGCGAAACCGTTTGCAAGTGTAGAAGGACGAAAATAATACGGGGCGAAAATGAACCTGCGTACAGTAGGTACACAACGTGCTCGTGCAAAGCCGCCAAGGCAGTGGTATAAATGTACTTTATCAAATAGATGACTTAAAACGGAAATTGGTGTGTTACAATCGAAATTTCAATATTAGCAACCTATAAAAACATGGCCTGTTTACATATTTAACTATACTAGTAATATTTATCTTCCTTCTTCTTAGAATGAGCCCAAACAGATCATAGAAATCAATGCATGGATCAGATTGGTATGTATAATTATGTTTTATTTTCATTTCATGTAACGATGAATATATTTACAATAGTATTTGTCATATAAATAATGTTTTTACAAAGCAAATATTTAACATCTCCCTAGATCTGCGTGATCAAAAGATATACCGGTAATTTTTTCAAGTCAAGAGAAAAAATAATGGTTTACCTCGGTGGGATATGTGAACAATTCTAACTGAAAGAGTTAGACAAACAAATTCATCCAAAATGTTGGTCTAGCAAAAACAAAGTTTAAAGATTGATACGTGAAGGTATTGTGGTCGTCCTCGATCTCATGTCTTTAGTCCTCCATTATGTACAAGCTGTTGCGAGTAAAAAGATGATCCTTAAAACACGATTTCTTAATTACAAACCATTGTCACGGATAAGACAGATGTGTTTTACATTTACTATTTGATACGTGGTCAATTCCAACCTTTTAAAACGTTGCTTTTAAAATACATGCACAGATGTGGCTAATTACCAGACAGTGTATTTAGTATCCGAATGCACAATATCTGCAAACAACAGTGTTATTGATATTCTCCCCCTTTCGTGTACATTTAGTTTAAAGAAACAGCTGTTTTTGATTAGTACATACGTACGTGTAAAGAACCAAATTATAGGGGGGGGGAAGGATTAAGATTTTTTATGTTAATTGGCAAACAAAATCGTTGTTTACCGATGTCTCAAAGTTAACAAAATAACGTTCTGATAAACGAGAACTATTGATAGTTCTATTGATAACAAGTAATGAATTGCTCAGCATGTTTGAAACCCAAACATAATGATGCCTGTTAATATTTTTTCATTCACTTCTTTCATGAACTTTGCTTAGGAGAACTTTTATACCTCTTCATATTAACTTTGCAATTGTCCACTGAATGACACTCATTTAATCTATATATCAAGTACAGACAATACTTGAGTTCATTAAAATTAATTTAACGGAAAAGTCTTACTTAACAGTACGCGTATTTTAATTGAACAGAAACAATGTCTTGAATACTAAGGTCTTCAAAAATAAACTTTAAAACGTAAACACCACATCTAGTATGTCTGCAAAAGTTGAAACTTTTATTCGAAGCAACGGATAAAGTCATGATTGCTTTTTAGCTACGATTCAATTTTAGTTCGTGAAAACAATACATAGAACTCTGTACATGTAAATGGAAAAAAATGGTCCACACTCCAATATCTTCTGTTCTAGCGCTGGAATGACTGTCACATGCGATGGAATAGCTCCCAATACGGCATAGGACACTTTGTCGTCCCGTACAATAAAGTCTGGGTACCCGACGTAACTCTGTATGACAAGTAAGAATTGAATAATTCGTACATCATTCTATATATATGTGCAATGTATTAATTTTCTAGTCGTCATTAAATTAGGTCAACAAGGCTATTTCTCTTGATGGTACAGAAAACAAAGGTATAGCCATTGTCGCCACATTATGAATTTTATAACAATGGCGTTAATCAAAAATCGATTAAAGACATATCAGGTCTATACATGTATATTATTAACTTTGTAGAGCAAAAATTCAATCTGTACATACTATTCCCATCCTATTGATTCAAAATAATCAAAAGGTTACATAATTCTCCAGTTGATTTTAAAGTACAACAGTTTTAGTCTCAATGCTGTTTCATGAATTACATGACAAGAAATGAGGGGCTGTAGATTTTAGTTACAAAATCAAAGTATTAAGCAGAAAAAATGAAATATTAGAATGATAAAACTGCTTAAATATATCTAGCCTGTCCAAAATATTTATGCAGGAAATTTTCTTAAATCATTTGATATTTATAAATATCTCAGGGTGCAAACGATGTTCATTCAAAAGTATGAAAAAAATCCCAAGATTCTCCTTTGAAACGCCCCCTCTAGATTGTTAGGTTTCAATACATAGCTATTTGATTTTTATTAAAAATCGTCCAAATGTGCTGCATATATATCTTGGGACAGACTATTATTAGTATGTACTCGTTAACGCATTACGTGCATGTACATGTACTATAATGTCTTCTTTCTTTCTACTGGTACGCGGAAAGTGTTGACAGTCAGTTGCTTGGACTTAAGGACTACAGGCCGGCAATCTACTCTGACGGCAGTGTCGTGTATAACTTCCCCACTGTAATTTCAAGGTGAATACAACTTCCAAGATGTTTCAATTATTGTAATTTTCTCCTCAGGAGAATATGGCTCAAACTTTTTGAATTTCTTATGATTACAGCTTGTGTAAAGTTGACGTGACTTATTTCCCCTTTGATAAACAAATCTGCCGTTTGCAATTCGGATCTTGGGCACACAACGGTCATGAACTTAACATGTCCGGGATAAGCAGCGCGGCAGACCTTAGTGCGTTTGTGGACAGCGTTGAATGGGAAGTGATATCAGTTCCTATGGTGCGCAATGTCCTATACTATAAATGTTGTCCGGAACCCTATCCGGATGTGACGTTTTATTTAAAAATGAAGAGAAAGCCTCTGTTCTATTTGATGAATTTGGTGTTTCCCTGTATGCTGATTTCAACGGTAGCCTGTTTAGGGTTCATCTTGCCTCCAGACAGTGGAGAAAAAGTTTCTTTGGAGATCACAGTCTTATTGTCTCTAGCTGTGTTTCTCATGGTCGTATCAGAAACAATGCCTCCTTCCTCAGAGACTTTCCCATATATAGGTAAATTAAAATCATACTTATTTGTAACATGATACAGTGTATTGAAAATAGTGACCTTGATGGCGATCATTGCATAATCATTTTGCTACTTAGTGAATGTTATGTGTGAACTTTACATATAAAATTGAATGAAATAAACAAGGATAAAAGTTGCGTTTATATTGTCCCTTAAGCTAAAATATTTTCATAAGTGTTATTATACATTTAAAATTTAATGACACTAAATACTTTAAATTTGTTGGTCATAAAAACCGTCTGAGTGTCATTTCCTGTATTTGGCATTTGCTACAATGTACCAGGTATTCACTATTGCCCCGTTTCGTTATTTTTTCTACATGTAACATTTCGATATTTAACAGGAGTGTACTTCACGTGTGCCATGCTATTGGTTTCTATGTCTTGTCTCATGACTGTGGTCGTCCTGAACCTTCACTTTAAGGGCAGCAGTGGCAAGAAGATTCCACTGTATCTGAAGCGTGTGTTCAGTTTCCTGGCAACTATAGTATGCTTTAAGATCAGAATAAACGATCCTACAAAACTAAAGAGTACCTTGAAAGAGGTAAACTCCAGCATACGTCGTATTTACTAACTACCAACAAACAAATAATAATTTAGAGTTAATAATAAAACTCTTCCACACTAATAAAGTAAAGCATGCGCAAAATACTAATGAAAAATGTTTTTTTTTTTAGCGGAAGGTGACGCATCACGACAACAAAGCATTCGAACACACCAATGGGAATACCTTGGACGCGTCAAAGCATGAAAAAATAAACATGTTTTTCCACAACGGTTTTCATCACTTAAACCCTTGTCCAGTGACGGAAAACGAAAGCAATACCCTTCATGCAGAGGAGATGATTTCTGACGAGACCATTGTGGAATCATCCCCTGCAACTTCCGAGATTGTTAACTGTGTAAAACAACAGCTATCGGTGCTTAGGAATATTGAAAACACTCTGCACAAAAAGAGGAGACTGGCCGAATCTGTTGAGGAGTGGCAGGCTATGGCCCAAATTATGGACAGGGTGTTTCTCATCTTCTTTGCATTAGTTTCCTTCATATATTCATTGACATTCCTGATGAATAGCTATTTACATGACGATGATTAGCCTATAAATCATCAGTATTTGTGTTTTTGAATCCATTATTTTTGTCTGTTGTCAAATCCTTGATCTGATATTATGTTCCTTTAATAAATGAATGTCCACCTACAGGTTCAATGCAGAATAGTTATATTAGTTTAACAATAAATTAAAACATTGTCTTACATTATGTAGGGCTTAGATTTTTCTCTTTTTTTTTTTTTTTTTTTTTTTTTGATAGACTATGTGTTCAAACACTCTATCTATCAAACAATCAACTAGACAATAAAAAAAAATAGACTTCTTTCAACATTTATTTTCTGTATTGGGTCGTTCTGTGTCACTTTTGTTATCAAGCAAAACCGCATTAACCACTTCTTCTAAACTTTCCGACTTGTCCATATTTGAAGACTGAGCATTCTGTTTTTCACCACTCACTGAGTCTTTGTCCATACTTCTAATACTTTCACTTTGGTTGACATCTTGATTCAGATTTAAATTTCCCATGCCCTCCACATTGTCAAACTCTGGCTTGGTACTTGCATGTGGACATTGATTTCCCGATAATTTTCTTTTGTCCTCAAAGAACGCCTTCAGTAAAACGTTGTGAAGCTGTCCCTCAGTATTGGGTGGGTCAGGCTTAACCTTTGGCCATGGATTCTCTGTTAAAGACAGATAAATTTTGTTATCTACAGTTTTATCATTCAATCATTGAATTTCATGTAGTTTACAACAAATGTTATCTCCAGTAGTTAAAATATTTCTATTGGTCTTGTATATTTTTCAGTTGTTTGATACTTACACATGTTTTGATTCAAATATTTCATTATGATGGTATCCAGCAATTTAACCCCAATAAAATAATGGGAAAAACAGATGTATAACCTTAGAATGGTGATTCAGCTAGAATATTAATACCGAGGACTTCCAACATAGTGGCATGATCATAAACTTCTTAGATTATATTAACAGCTGATTAATGAGCCAAAGTAATTAATAAAAAAAAACTTCTCATCATAAAAACATTTAGATGGCTACAGACTATAACAGCCACAATTTACTGTGATGGATCAATTTTGTTTAAGAATTTGGTGAGTATCCCTCACCCTCGTATTGATCATCCCATTGAATTGTGTCTTTATTCAATATTTAACATGTACTTACAAAACAAACTCACAAAATTGTATTCTCACAAACTTTTAAATAATGATAATCAATAAAAATTGGACTCCCACAAATTTGATTGATTCGACAGTAAACAAATAGTTCTCAGATTAAACAATTATCAATCTTCCTGAAAAGCTGAGAGCACCTAATGTTTCGAAATTGTGTGTGTATAACAGTAATGAATTTTATTTAGATAAATTAACCTTGTCAAAGGAATTTTTTTAAGTACTCACAAATGAACAATTACGAGCTGATATAATGAAATGTTATCTACAAACTTTATTTTTAAAATGAATTCAATTTCCTCAAAATTCTAAAACTTTTGAAATAAACAGAAAAAGTAACTGACCAATCAGAGGGGACGTTTAAAATTTGTTTCAATTTATGGAGCCTATCTAATAAAACACCATAGAATGAATTTCTGACTGATTGTATAAATATACAGGAATAGATATCTAATGCTGTGCATGCACAGAAAAAGCATACATACCTTTCAGTTCCAGACATCCCATCTGTGTCATGTACTGTCTCCCTGGCTGCATTTCAATCTTGTACAACTGGAGGTAAGGCTGATTTTGATATTTGGGATGACTGAATCTGGGAACATATTCCTTGAACAGCATGTGGACTAGATCCTTCTCCTTTAAAAAAAAAATACCGCAATAACACAATAACATGTTATACCAGGAAATAACATGCATAAACTTTGTTATCTTGAACTTATTCGGACCAAGGAAAAACTTCAGAATACAAGATATGCACGCAGAATTTTAGATATATGAAGAGTAAACTGCATTTTAAAAACTTCAATATGCTTGGTACGTGAGTTATTGATGTTTAAGATAACCAAATTCAACTGTAGTATCATAAAATTTATTTAATAGATAGAAGTATTTTCAATTTTAATGAATTACTTTCTTTATGAATTACACTACAGGTAAAGTAATTAGGTAATAAATGTAATATTTTTTATCTAAAAATTGTACAGCACTTTGTAAACTAGTGCTTTATTCTAAAATCTAAATAAAGGGTGGGCTTGGAGAACTGAACTTGTAAATCAACAAGAGGCCCATGGGGCCACATCGCTCACCTGAGCAACAATGGGCGTTCAAAAGATATTGTGCCATATGGCCCCTCAGTAGAATAACAAAACATAAATATTGTAAAGTATTCGAATTTTACACTTATTTTTGCATACACGTTATCTTTGACATTGTATCTTTATGGAATACTATTTTTACCCAGAATAAGAAAATCCTACGCAAGATATAAAACTAAACATTTGGTAGGGGTACACCTCCCTCCAATTCCCTATATTTTCGTTCTGCCCCCCCCCCTCCCCTCCCCCCACTTTATAAAGCGATCAAATTATGTGAGAGCATATAGGTACATTTTCTTCCTTAACTACTTACTAGTTATTGTATTTTTTTTAAAATATCATATAATAGTTATTGCATTTTATAAAAAAAAAAATCTTTAAAAAAAATCCTATAGATGTGAAGAAGAAAATTGTACCCCAATCCGCTCAATTCCTCAAATTAAAAACATTCAAAAACTTAATTTGTCTTCTCCATTATAATTAAATGACTGTTGTTTACCTGGCGTAAACTCGTGTGACTTTTATAACTTTACTCACATTTGATTGATGAATACACTGGAATGAAAATTGTTGTCACGTGACATGTTAAAGAGCTATAAAAATCAATGTTGGCACATCACTCTATTTTACTAAGGCCCACCCATTATTTTCATCTTTATTCAAAAATAAAAAATGGCTACAGACCAGGATAATTTTCCGCTGTAACATTTTCTTAGGAATAGCGATAATTCCTTTATCCCCGCAACAGAAATGTGTCAGAACTATGGAAATTCTTTAACGATGTCGTTTTTATTTACTCGTGTCTGAAAAACTATCAAAATTGATGTAGACTTCACATTATCCATTGTATAAAGAGGGGCCTGAGAGTAGTTATATACAGCATATCATCCTTTAATTTTTTTGTACAAGTATTTAATATTTAGCGAGACATTTCTAATGATCAACCAAAATTTCAGCGTCAATCGTAGAATTATAAGCAAGATACAGAGCTCACAATTCTGCTAGGTTTGAGTCATATATTTTGTTCACATGAGTTTATTACATTCAGCTTAAGAATTTTAACTTTGTATTTCCTATTCAGCATTTAAAGTGGAAAAAAAAGAATGGCCTCAGATCTGTGTACATAGAATTGTGAGCAAATCTCTGTATCTTGCTTATAATTCGAAGCTTAACACTCAAATGTGGTTAGTAAATAGAAATTGTAAACAATTAAACACAAGAAACATATGCACTATAACAAATAAAGTGCACAATTTATTTTTCAAAATATACACCTACATATTTCCGTCAGCGATATTAAACTCCATTTAAACTTATGAATATATTCGAGAAAATGCTAAGCATCTCAACAAAACACATTGCATTAATCTAATAGGCCTATTACGCAAAAGATCATACCGAATTACCGATAGAATGAATAGTATTTTAGTACTCTTTTAATACATCAGATTTTGCTTAATTTGCGCAGGTTAACAGTTAACTGTCTGATTTACCGAAGTCTCCGTTTGATTTGATACGTAAAAATTTCAAAATACAGGCGATAGTTACAAAGCATAGATAATGAAAACGAAACGAAAATCAAAACAAGCTAACACCACCGTCATATGTGAAAACTGTCAACGCATTGAAATATTTAACCTCAATTTACTTCACAAAATCGGCACCAATGTATTCTGCATGTTTCAAAGATCCCCTTCGTACGCGATCTGTTGCACAACAAACTAATTCATCATTGTCAGATCGACCCGTTAACCTCGTGAGTCTTGGTAAAATGGGTGGGCAAACCCGGGCCGGGGCAAAATAAAAGCCGGGGCAGATCGGCAATCGTCAATTCCAAAATATGCATTGTTTTGCAGCAATATTTACAGCGAATACAAATATACTGGTCCGTAATATATCCTCAAAATTTTAATGAGATCGGCATATTAATAACTGCCAAACTTTTGTTTTGCCCCGGCCCGGGTTTGCCTACCCATTTTACCATGACTCATGGAATACCGAACCCGAAGCTATAAACTGATTGAAACACGCATTTCTTTTATTATTATTTTCGTAATAACTCAGATTTGAAACAGAATTAACCCATAATTTTTGCAATTTATATTTTCCTTTCCATAAGGATTATTTATGCTAAATTACATTGAATTTGACTCAATAGTTCTTGAGAAGAAGATTTTTAAAAATGCACCCCCCTTTTTCTACAGTTTCGAGGTTTTCTCCGCTTTGAATAAAGATCGGTCTTTTATTTTTGCAATTTATATTAACCTTCCCATAAGAATGCTTTGTGCCAAATTTGGTTGAAATTAACCGAGCGGTTTTAGAGAAGAAGATCAAAATGTATAAAAGTTTACAGACGGACAGACAGACAAACGGACGGACGGACGGACGGACAGACGGACGACGGACAAAATGTGATCAGAATAGCTCACTTGAGCTTTCAGCTCAGGTGAGCTAAAAAACATTAACTACATACAAACAAGAGGCCAATAGGCTTTAACGGTCATCTGAGTAGCATAACCCATACACAAACTTGTCAAGGAGTCTCATATATGCATTTAATTAAGTTTTATTCTGGAATAGAACATTTTTTAATTTGTAATGACGACCACCTCCCTGCCTGAAATCTTTCAAAAAGGACTATTAAACCTATAATTTTAGCGAAAAACTTAAAAGATCATAAAAGAGTGCATGACCTGATATTGAAAAGGTGCAAGACTCTGATAGTCATAGAATATAATTTAATAATAATAACAAGGTGGCTATTATTCATGTTTAATCTAAAACAACCTCCCATCCCCCATCCCCCCGGGGCAGACAGAAACTCTCCCTGTGGGCATTTAAACAAACGAAAAAAACCCAGCTTTATCAATAAAAGCCATCATGAGTTACTCACTTCTCCTGTTCCAGTTTTTGAATATTCAACATTCGTTGAGAATCACCATCTGGCATATATACCAAAATCATTTTACCTTTATATCAGTGATTTTAGTTAGCCAATTATTACTTTACTATTAACAAGTCTATTTGTTTATTTTGAAAGTTCAAAAACTTTTTGTTTCAATGATAAAAAGCCTTGCATAACTCTTTTGATAACTCTTTTGATCATACAACTTCTTTATAATTACATTATATTCAATGATTAATTACTAAATATGAACAAGCAAAGGAAGATAACTCCATTAGGAAGAAGTAAGGGAAAACAAGATGTAATTATAATCGGGGCGATTATAAAGTCTCCCAAACGAACGAGGCTATCATATAGAGTAGGGATGACCCACAAAGTTTCATGATGTTCCCAGGGGTCCTTTACTATAATTATATCGGGTGAACTAACATGACCCACGAAACAAGAATATATATGGTTTAGGGGTGGGGATATTAACCGTTTTCAAGATATTCGGGCACTACCTGTTTGGGGGGGGTCAGGACCACCCCCAGGGCCCATGACCTACATACCATTTGATGCCCCTTGACACAAGGAACAAGAATATATATGGTTAAGGGGTGGGGATATTAACCGTTTTCAAGATATTTGGGCCCTTCCTGTTTGAGGGGGGTCAGGACTACCCTTGAGGTCCATGACCTACATACCATTTGATGGCCCTTAACACAAAGAACAAGAATATATATGGTTTAGGGGTGGGGATATTAACCGTTTTCAAGATATTTGTGCACTTCCTGTTTGAGAGGGGGTCAGGACCAGCCCCAGGGCCTATGACCTTCATACCATTTGATGGCCCTTAACACAGGGAACAAGAATATATATGGTTTAGGGGTAGGGTTCTTAACCGTTTTCAAGATATTCTGGCACTTCCTGTTTGAGATGGGACAGGACCACCCCCGGGGCCCATGACCTACATACTATTTGATGCCACTTAACACAAGGACATCATATCCATGCCTTTAGTTTTTCACAAATATATACAGGAGTAGAGAAGAAGATTTTCTATGATTTAATACATTTTTACTATATGGCCATATTGGCCCCACCCTAGTGCCTAAACACCTGTCCCAGGGGTCATAAATTTCACAATTTAGGTAGAAGACTTCATGTATATCATATCCATGCATTTAGTTTTTAACAAATATCTATGGGAGTAGAGAAGAAGATTTTCTAAGATTTAATACATTTTTACTATATGGCCATTTTTGCCCCACCCTTGAGCGTGAACCCCTGACCCAGGGACCATAAATTTCACAATTTTGGTAGAGGGCTTCATGGACATCATATCCATGCATATAGTTTTTAACAAATATCTATGGGAGTAGAGAAGAAGATTTTCTAAGATTTAATACATTTTTACTATATGGCCATTTTGGCCCCACCCTAGAGCCTGAACCCCTGACCCAGAGACCATAAATTTCACAATTTTGGTAAAGGGCTTCATGGACATCATAACCATGCATATAGTTTTTAACAAATATCTATGGGAGTAGAGAAAAAGATTTTCTAAGATTTAATACATTTTTACTATATGACCATATTGGCCCCAACCTAGAGCCTGAACCCCTGACCCAGGGGCCACGAATTTCACAATTTTGGTAGAGGGCTTCATGGACATCATATCCATGCATTTAGTTTTTAACAAATATCTATGGGAGTAGAGAAGAAGATTTTCTAAGATTTAATACATTTTTACTATATGACCATATTGACCCCACCCTAGAGCCTGAACCCCTGACCCAGGGGCCATGAATTTCACAATTTTGGTAGAGGGCTTCATGGACATCATAACCATGCAATCAGTTTTTTCCTCTCATGTGTGGGAGTAGAGAAGAAGATTTTTGAAAATTTGGCTGTTTTTTACATATTTGGCCCCACCTGTGGCACCCTGGGGGTGGTAGAGCCACCAATTTCACAATTTACATTCCTCTTACCATAGAGATGCTTCACACCAAAAATGGGAACAATTGGCCTTGTAGTTTTTAAGAAGAAGTTAAAAATGTAAATAGTTAACGCACGACGCACGTCGCACGACGACGGACGAAAACAGATAGCAATAGGTCACCTGAGTTTACTCAGGTGTCCTAAAAATCCAAGTCAGTTAAATGGAAGAAATTCAAATAACATGAAATACATGTATTTTCAGCAGTTAACTTTTGCAAATTTCATCAAAATCTGGAATACATTTAATGAAATCAACAGACTTACAAACTGATTTCATGTTTTTATGCTATATGGCAGTAATCAATTTTGGCATGTGGTTCATTTTTACATTATGATTAATGAATGAATACATGAATCACTTTAAAAACAGCATTAATTTTGTTTCTGCTTACCAAAAGCCAGTGATTTGCAAGTTTCATCATTTCTGGGTCCTCTGGTCCCTTTTTGATAGCTCGTTCAATTAGCTGGAAAGTAGAACAATTAGTCTAATAATATACTTGTAATATAACACATCATTAATGTTTGTGAAGGAATTTTCATTCTCATACATGTATAGGATTTTAATTTTTTAAAAGTAAATATCTCACCTGCCTGGTAAGATAAACTTATTAAAATACAAAAGTGGTTAATTAATCTATAGGTCTTGGTCTATCATATAGCATCTACATGTATAACATACATGTATTTGGAAACCGCACCTAAAGCCCCTTTCACAATTGGCGCACGAGCAGAAGCGACAAAATATTTGTGTGACCGAAAAGATTAGATATTGTTCATAAACTGTTGCCAAAATAATCGCATATGGAAAAGTATTCGTGGGAAACTTGCACAATTCAGAGGGACCATTGTGCAAAGTAAATGCACTGAATCTTGCAATGTATCTTGCGTCTATATGCGACTGTTGTACAATGAAAGCGAGTGTTGTAAGATAATGCGTTAGGATCGCATGAAAGACCAGATAATCTGACGATTGAAAGTGCGCCAATGCGATAGGACAAACGGTGCTCGTCCTATCATGCGTTTCATTGTACGAATGCTCGTTCGAGTCAGAGGGGGTATATATATTGCCCGTTTCCAACACTCTTCAGTAGACATAGCTGAATGCAAAAGAAGATACCGCCCAAGAAGATGACAAAAGCAACAGCCAAAAAAATCAATGTCAATTGTGGCCTGAAACAGATATGCTTATACAGTGAACACTATTCGCCCTGTTTCGCTCATTTCGCTCTTTTTGTCAGTTAGTGGATTAAGACTTGGCGAATTCCAATGTCTCACATTATATCTCTTTTTTACCACAACATTGCTGGGGCGAATTCAAGACAAGACAAACCCGTAAGTATAAAATAACCCTGTATCCAGCATATACTAGTGGCAAAGCATGGAAACTGAAACCGATAAATCTTGCAATGATAGTAAAACGTTGCAAGATTACATGAGACACGTTTAGCAACAGTCTCATGGTCGCACAACACACACATAAACAGCTGAGATTTATCTGACAATCTTTAAAAATCGAGCATCGCTCTTACCAGTACACAAAATGTTGTAAAATGTTTGTACTAATGTCCGTTAGTTGCATTGCAATAATTTCGATCGCATTTGGTCGTGTCTGAATAGTGTGCATATCCACTATTTTGAGGAGACTTGATGCGACCACAAAAACGCATGCAACGAATGCGAGAGCTCATGCAACGTATGTGATAGCTTGTTTGATGCCAAAGAATTCCGATTGCGAAGTGTTGTAAAGTCATTAGTGCTTGTGCACCGATTGTGAAAGGGGCTTTAGATGGGTGCAAAACTGACACCTTGGCACAGCCATAATCATCCAGCACAATGTTTTCATTAAACTAGCTTATACCAAAGTTGATGAACATGAATCACTGATTTTGCATTGGGGCTAAAAAGTATTCCTTATAGGCAAAACAGACAGGCGACTGAGGCATGGAAAACAATTTTTCATTAAAAAAAAAAATTGAAATAAAATCAGGGGCAGATGCACATTTTTTCCTGGTAACTTTTTTAAAGAGAAAATTGTAGAAACTACTTGATTTATACACTCTAAATCTTGTTTGTGTGCACCAGATGATAGAGATAAGTAGGTTACATCATTAATAAATAACATGCATGCTAGAAAAAAAATATATAAGGGAAAAGTGAAGGAGAGCTTATAACCCTTATTGTCTGTGGCAGCTATTAAGGAGTCTCGGTGGAGAATGTTCCAAACATATGATTTCCTCCAATTTTTTCCAGTGAAAGGTTAACTTATGAGTAAACTATGTGAAAAATATAAAGTTAATTGACCAGATAGTTTATCTGTTTACCTCGCTCAAATTTTGGTCGTATGTCAGAATCGTTTCGAACATTTTTTATAGGATTACATAGGAAAAAGGGGTTTTCTTTTTCGATTTCATGTGTAAAAAATTACAAACATACAATTATCTTTTACCGGGTAATTTCAGTGATGGAAAGTTAACATATCAGTAAACTTTTTGCCAAATTAAAACGAAATTGATTGGATAGCTTGATTCAAGTTAAGATTGTTATCATAAGGATACAAATGTCTTCATGCGTTAACAGTAAAATCAAAATAAAATGGAATTAAAAGAATACAAGTGGGTTTGTGTACTCATATTAGCATTAACAATTTAAAAGAATAGAGCAGTAACTGTTGTTATTTCTAGAACATAAAAAGGTGTTTTTAAAAAAATATTAAATAATAATAAATAAAATCTGACCACCCGCCCCATATTTTTTGTAAATCAGGATGAGAATCTAAATATTAATTTTATATGGCCTAAACGTGTCTTGCCGATGTTAGATCGCCGTATATTTTTATTTTGCAAATTATATTTTTAATTTTAATTATTGACGCTGCAATGAAAAATGCATAACATTTATTTTTGTCAATTGTTGCGTCAAAGTCTTAACTGATGTCATCGTAAGATGTTGACTCCGACGTGGATAACGTCGATTTTGAAGAAGCGGCGAAATGATTAAAATACTTCTGAACATTATTCTAAGGATTCATTTCACTAAAAATAATTTCTATGATAAGTATTTTATTTTTATGAAAACGTTACATGACAACCTGTATATTTGAACATTTTACTCTGCATTTGCGTTTTACGACAGTAATGCGCAATACCCTGCGCAGAGGGTGCAAAATTTTAAATCCCCGACCTTAATCATATAAACAGATAAATGAGTTTTCAGGTGTGCAGTGATAGTATTTAATTAAGCTGACTCTGCTCTTTGACAAAGAGCTTTCATATTGCATATACCCAAAACAATTTTGTTTAACGATATCGGTTAACAAATACTGATTTACACAGAGTGGTCAAATCCACTGCATTTTTTAAAATATCGAGGAAATTCTAACTTACTGCTTCTGTGTACTCTCTAGTCTCGTTGATAACTCCCCAACTTCCCTCGATCCTCTGAAAACGCAGTAGCATTGAAATAGTTTTCTGCAATCGTAGTTCTCTGCCAGGTGGACCAGAATTATGGCCCATGGCCTTCGAGAGTTTCCGAGGACGGTTTCTGAACGCAAATCGACTCATGTTTTTCCCCGGAAGTACATTTGAACAACCTACTTTTAAAAGGTTAAATAATTCGCTTCCGGAATTGTATAGTTCGCTCGCAATTTACCATGTTTACTTAAATTTTGACGTAAAGAACAAAATTTAGACAAAAACATGTCAAGCAGATTCTACCATGTCTGATAGTAAGCATGTATAACGCAATGTTGGGGGGGGGGGTTAATAATAACTATACATGTATAATTAAATATACGTATATCCTGGCGTTACCGGTTTTCGATAGTGCAAAAACTTTTCACGTATTAAAAATTGTTCCGAGTTGTCCTCAATTATAAATTATTGTTATATTAACAATCAGCAATCTCTTATGTATTTGTGATGTTTTGTGTTCAAATCAACAAGAATTCTAAAAGCTTTGACAATTTACGGATCCGCCATAATCAGAGTTGTTTTGACTGACGTCACCTATTTTCGATAGGAAGTATGGTGCGCTGTTATTGGTAAAAATACAAAAAATAAAACCAATTTGTAGAGTTCTTATTTACAAATAAATCATGCTTTATTATATACTAATGAATAAATAAAAAAGTTTATTTTAGCTGTTTATTACGTTTGATTTGTTGAGCATTCAATTGACTGACCTGAAATTGAATTGGAAATGTCACATTATGAGACCATGTGATTTGTGTGTCATATATTACACTCATTCTTTTTTTGATGTTTAAAATGATTATCCATAGCATGTAGACAAAATTTCACGTGAAATCTTATCAGAATGAAAATAATTTGCTATGAAATAAACAATTTATATACAGAAAATCATTTTAAAGCAGAGAAGATATGCCGAAATTCCCAATAAAATGATTGTAATGTGCTTCCATACAATTCATTTTTAACCGAAAGTCAACTCAAAACGAGGTTAGTCTATATTTAGACAACAATCTTGAACTTTTTTACAGACGAGAGTAATAGATGATCAATAGCTGTTTTGGGGCATAAAAGTTGGCATTTTTCAGTTGGATATTTTTGCTTTAGAAAAAATGGCGTTATTTGAAACGGATTTCAAGAAAAGCCTTCCTACCTCTACTGAAGAAAAAAATCTTGATTTGTTTAGCTAAATAATACGCATAAACCCACCAACTAATTATTGAAAATTCTTCCTTGAAAAATGACATTTCCATCGAATTTTCTCTTTGAAAAGCAGGCTATCGAAAATAGGATACTATCGAAAATAGGTAACGGCACAATACATGTAGTTTGGGATCTACAGGTAAGTTGTTTTTTCTAATGAATATTTCAAATACATGTATTATCATAGAAAACATTTCAAGCATTATTCACGTGTACAAATACACCTTACATTATAACTTCAATATAATGATGCAGCGATGTACCATGTTACATGTACATATGGTAGGCTTACGTTATATCGCTGCATGCATCATTTTATTGGAGTTACAATGTAAATAATGTAACGACATAAACATGTACTGCAGAGACATAAATAACATTATTTATGTCTCTGATGTACTGTATTAATCTTAGATAGTTAGATCTAATTATTATAAGGAAATTTCCGCTTAGTTACACAAAATTTAGTAACAGAAAATTATATAATGTCATTTAACTGTCAACTATTTAAAACAATTTTAAGGTGTTAGGCATATTTCTGTTTGATTAACTTCACCTGTACTTAGGTGATGATTTTCATCTCCAGAGGCGGACCCAGCAATCTGATAAAGGGGGGGTTCCAGGCAGATGATACAGAAAGTGCTATAGATAAATTCCTATCAATTCCTGACAAAACAATAACTGTAAAATTCATTGTTTGTTATCTTTTAATCGGATTAAAAAAAATTACTCATCAATAAACAAAGACTTTTTAAACATTTTTCGGGGATAAAATTCGACAAACATTTTCAAAATCTCGTCAATATCAATTTCAATATTTGAGTGCACATTCATTAGTGCAAGTCCTGCCAATCTTTCTTCCCCCATTGTTGACCGCATGCTTAATATCAAGTGGATGTTAGGAAAAATGTCCTTATCAACTGTTGCCAAACAGTCTATGATGTTGGTCAGATTGTCTTGTGTCTCTGTAGAAGAGTCTATCCATTGTTTTTTCCATGTAAGGAGTTCCCTCCTGAGGCATGATGATGCCGGCATATCGGGTTCCCAAAACTGAAGTTTTTCGATTAGGTCGTCAATATCAGTCGTAATGATATGCTTTGGCAGCAACGACAACAGTGAAAGGCTTACTCTGTCTTCCTTCGCAAATCTAAGTGACATTTCATTGCTGAGGTGATCACAGAATGGAATTGCTATGTTGAGTTTGTAATATTCCTCAGGGTCTGTACCTGCAATATTTCCTCTATTATTTTGACGACCTGCAGTACGTGGCATTAGAAGCTGTGTTCCAAGCGTCTTTGCAAGTTCGTCTGCTTCTCTGTACCAACACGTAAATTCATTGTCTATATCCTTTCTAAGATCTTTTACACTTGAAATACACGTGTCGATAAGCATTACAGCAGAGAGTATGTCAAGATCACGCTTTTGCAGTTTAACTGCTAATGGTTTGATTAGGTCTAACACATTTTTTGCTATGAAAAATGCCATGATAAATGCGGATGACAGTAGTGTACTTAAGAGACCTTGGGCTTTGATTCTTGATTCCCTGTCCCAGCTTGGAATTTCAAAGTCAACGCTTGTCGGATCGGTGATCCCAGTAAGCGATAAAACAACTGGTTGATAGAGTTCTAAAAATGTTTCCAAACACGTATGCCTCTCAACCCAGCGAGTTTTACACAGTCCTTTCAGTTTCTGCACCCTTGAATCTGGCAATTGATTTTCAATTATACTTTCCAGGAGATGCTGGCGCTTTGGAGAATTTCGGAAAAATAGGAATGTTTCGTTTATACTGTCGATCATATTTCTAATTTGGGGCAGCTTACTTGAAGAAGCTATGCTTAGATTAAGAACGTGACTGTTACAATGCACATAAATGGCTCTTGGAGACAGGTCTCTCACTCGCTTCTGCACCCCAACTCTCTCTGATGACATAGCAGACGCACCGTCGTAGCATTGCCCCCTACACCTACGAACGTCAATGCCATTGATTTGGAGTGACTTCAAAAGGGTTTCTGCGATTTTCTCCCCATTGATTCCCTCAAGGTGAAGAAAATCAAAAAAGATCTCCTTAATCACTGGGATTGGTTCAAACGACACAAATCTTAAGCAAAGGGAGAGGATCTCTTTGTTCGAAGAATCCGTCACTTCATCGGCAATTACACTATAAAACGAATTTTCCGCCCCTGATTTTAAAGTTTTTGTAAGGCGGTCCCTGATAAACATACCAATGATAGAAATTAATTGGTTCTGAATTGTTTTTGAAGTGTATTGTGCATTTTTACGACCCTCCAAGAGATGTTGCCTTAGAACATCATCATTGTCAGATAGCAATGACAAAATAGCATGGAAATTGCCCTTTCTACCGGAAGTAGAAGTACTGTCGTCCCTGTGCCCTCTCAATGCGATGTTTTGTTTTCCACATAACAAGACAACTTTGATGATGCTTTTCAGAATGTGCTCATTTTTTTTGTATATCAATTCGTTGGCCTCTGAAAGCTTAAATCGAACACTTTCTTTTGGATTTTGAATAACTGCAGTGAAAGAAGATCCTTTGACAAGCGACTGTTTATGATAGTCGCAGTTTGCGTGATTTTCAAAAACGCCATCTTTGCCGACAGCTTTAGTCAAGTTTACAAATGGTCTTGAAACGAGAACGGCATTTTTGACACGACCTGTCTGAGGTGGGAACAAAATGCAATATTTGCAAAGTCCACCGCCTAAAATAGGACTGTAAACCAACCAAGGATATTTTACCAACCATGAATATTGGAAAGTGAGTGTGTACTTTTTTTTAAGTGTCCCCTTAATAACGGTTTGCTGGCAAAACTGTGAAAAGTTTTCATCAGGACGAAAATGGTGTTCAAGAAATTTATACCTCTCTTGATCAGTTAAATGAAATGAACTAGAGTTTAATAATCTCCCGATGTCATATAAAAATGACTGAGCATCATCAAGGACCTTTGAAGGGTTTTCCTCCTGAGCATTGTCAGCAGTAATTTTCCCGCTTTTGCCACTCATATTATATGTATCAATGTCTAACCTATTTCCCTGAACTGCTGCTTCAGAACACTCAGGGACAGAGTTTGAAATATCATTACATTTGGGAACAGATTTAGAAACATCTTTACAACACCCGGGGACAGAGTTAGAAACAACTTCACTACAATCATCAGTATAGACATCATTTGAAATTAAAAGAGCAAAGTGGTTAGGCTCATATGCAAACCCAGTCCTTGTATCTAGATTACCATCTCGTGACCAAATAATGCCAAACTTTGCATCAACAACTCTAGGTGAATCGAAAGGGGAAATGCGTTGATGAAAAAGAGGACGAAGTCCTTTATTTGCGTTTGGATACACAGACTCTATACTTAATTGAAGTAGGTTTGAAAGGGCCAGAATATGTATCATTGACGACCATTTTTTATCGGTACACGTAAGCAGAGCCTCGTGGCGGATAGCCGCCTCTCTGTCTCTTGTTCTGTCAAATAGGTCACTGGCTTCGTCTGTAAGTAAAAGGGAAAAAAGCGTATCCTCGTGATCTGTAAATATCTGTGTATGTGACACTGTGTTTTCTAGCACAGGATGGTTTACATATTTTTTAGATTTAATAAGCAATTCTGCAGCGACAAGAACACGCAACTGTGTTGAAAGGGAAATGTTACCTGCTAAATAGACAGAAACGCAATTGAACAAGCAGTTTCCATCACCGGGAATTTGAAGTGCTCTCCTGAATTGGTGCTTTATATCATCTGGCACTAACGCAGATGCGAGAGCATCTTCAACAATGTTTCGAACTGTTGTGTTTTGATTTACATCTCGTAAAACCTTTTTACGAATTTCTTGTGTCAAAAACTCCGATTCTTGAAAACATGTATTTATGTTTTTATCCAATATCGCTTTACGTATTTTTTCAATTCTCCACATGTTTACTAAGTCAAATGAAAACCGGATGCTGAGAGAGCGTACTACATTTTACTAAACTACACTGTATCCGTATGATTTAATTATTCCGAAACAACTTACTATAGACACATTTACACATTATACATGTATCTGTTTGTACAGAAGTCTTATAAATACGATATTTTTTGAAGTACTTGTGTTTTATTTTTGTAAAAATTAAAATAAATATTGAAAATAGTCGCCTATAAAATAGTTTTTATGGTTAAAAAAAAAATCACATGTCCAAGAGAAAGGGGGGGTTCCAACCCCCGGAACCCCCCCCCCCTGGATCCGCCAATGATCTCTAGGCCTGGTATACATGCACTGAAGATATCAAATTAAAAAAAACCGAAGAAGCGAAAGGATATGCTATTTGTTTTAGTTATGGAAATCAGTTTGAACTGAAGACATTAAAAACGAAAATTATAAATACCAAATACAATGTATGCAACTTGAAGAGTAAACAAATCTTAACAGGGGTCCTATATTAAGGTGGCATGGGACACTTCCATGTTGTGACGTACTATTTATCGGAATAAACAATAAATTTAATCAAGTTTAATATGATCAATTGTTTCTTTCCCGTAATTATCACCTAGCAGCGTAGCGCAGTACCCGCAGTGGGTTAGAGGTTTCACTACGAATCTGTAAGTCATGAATTCGAATCCCGCTGGCGATTTTAGAATTTTTATCTTTCCAAATTTTGTAAGCATGACTAGATTTATAAAAAAAGAAATTGCAATTTTTTGATAAATATTAACGAGGTACTGGCCATAATTTGAAAATGAATAACGGCAAATTACCAGTACATATTCAGAAACAATTAACGTTTGCTGGTGCATTTGCGCATGTGCGCGGGAATAATAATTCTTAAAACACTGTTGTGATGTCATGTATGGAAGGGAATTACCGCCAAAATTCTATGTATCTTGCTTTTATTCTTATTATGCTTACTTCTTTATTCTTCATTACATTTACACTTGCATGTCACTTTATTGTATTCGTATTCATGCTTATCTAATTTCACTTTGATTCTCTTTGATCCTTCATTGTTTGCTTAATTCTATGTTGCAACATTCTCTTCTTATTCGTGTAAATTCTTTCTTCTATCTCTGTTACAAACGTGAATTCAAACACGCAAACCATAAAGCACTTTGAATAAAGACGAATACAAGTTGCATGAATTTAATGCTGCATTATGACGCCAGGCGGCAGTGTGTGCGCTTCAACTGCTGCTCCCCGAAAAAAAAAACGTAGCTAGCTAAATGTGGGATGTTTCGCACCATGACATTTCGCTCCAATGTTTATATGTTCAGATCAAGAAATGGAGGGGAGGTTTATGTACTAAGAGATAATTTATAATTTTGTTTGCCGGGGAGGGGGGGGGGTCGAGTTCTATTTTCAGTAGGTTTACTATGTGAATTTAAAAAAGTTTCAATTTTCAAGGGTGGTGGGGTGACTGGACCCCCCCCTAAAATAAAATAAAATTATAAGTCTGCGCATCAGTTATATATATGAGACGATATAATCTTACAGTTCTCACAATTAGCACCCGTATCATAATTATCATTATCGCAAGCTTGATATGGAAGTCGGTCAATTCAACTCTTCATTTAATCTAGACCAGTTGACAGGTAGACACGTATGAGGTTCATGTCTCTAAGTTACATGTATCATAGCTTAAACACCTTCAAATCTAAACATGGACATTCAGTTACATGTACATTATTTATATTAAAATAAACAAACCTACAATAAGCATGTCTGTGAATGATACATACACATTTTTATCATTTCGAAAATTTGTGTAAATAAGAAGCATACATTATTTATGTTTTGTATTTTGGAAGAAAAAAAAATATTTTATTTAGAACTTTATATAAGAATTTTTATTAAGATTTGATTAAGATTTCAAACCAAAACGTACATACATGTATAAACAGTCATATCACATACCGTATTTTAATCTCTTTGCCTGGTTTGTTTTCGTTTACTCATTGTGTAATTAAGTCACTGATACATTGTACTTTAGATTCGTTAATTTTACCGCGTATACGAATATTTACTTCTGCGATTCCACCGTTCTGTGCCGAATCGCAAGAATATAAAATCGCGTGCACCAAACTTTGTTTTCATATCACAAGTTCAAAACTTTTAGAAAAATAAGTGAGATTTTAAAACCTGCAGTTTTAAGTTTTTAACCCGGAATTTCACGCGAATATTAATTCATCGCATTTAATCAGGGATACACAGTACTGTAGCCTAACGAGAGGTACATAGTGATGCATGCAAGTGATAATTTTCACACGTACTAGAGTACAGGAAAAGCTACTTCTAAGCATTTCGTACCCCAGTCCTTTTATTGTGTTTCAAAAACATCTTTAAATTTGGTTTAAATTTATCTATATTTCATCTACATGTTCCACGGGTACCTCTGGACAGAACCGTGCATCACCCCACCTCTTTTCACCTCAAATGAAAATAAAGTCATGTCGACAAGTACTTATGACATGTTCCTCTTCTAAAAATTAACCGTTCATGCAAATAATTTGCAAATAATTTGTTACTGCATATATATACGGTACATTGCATTGCGGATCTAGAATGAGATCAGATCCACCCCCCAATGGAAAATTCACACTTATTTAATTAACCAATAAAATAATTAATACAAAATTATCTCTCAGACCCCCCCCCCCCCCCATGATTTTTTTAGAACCGCGCGGAGGCATTTTACATGTATACAAAAAAAAACCCGTATCTTTTTTAGTCTGCGTATATCATGGCTTGTTAAAAGTTGACTATATTTACATGTATTTCGTATTCCTATACTAAGCCCTAAATTTGAGATGTTTTTACGAATTTATTAAATTTATGCCATTTGTTAGTTTCGTTTTAATAAATCTTCGGGAGCAGCAATTGTAGCGCACACACTGCCGCCTGGCGCCATAATGCAGCATTAAATTCATGCAACTTGTATTCGTCTTTATTGAAAGTGCCTTATGGTTTGCGTGTTTGAATTCAAGTTTGTAACAGAGATAGAAGAAAAAACTACACGAATAAGAAGAGAATATTGCAACATAGAAATAAGCAAACAATAAAGAATCAAAGAGAATCAAAGTGAAATTAGATAAGCATGAATATGAAAACAATAAAGTGACATGCAAGTGTAAATGTAATGAAGAATAAAGAAGTAAGCATAATAAGAATTAAAGCAAGATACATAGAATTTTGGCGGTAATTCCCTTCCATAGTCATGTAGCTCAGTGGTTAAAGTATCGGGCTTGTGAAGTATGAACCGCAGGCCATGAGTTCGAATCCGTCTAGGGCTTTTGTTCACGTTTACAGAATGAAATTTTTGAAAATATCATTTTTTATCTAAAATTGCACATTTTTTCGCCTATTTGACATATATACTTCTTATCCATCGTGCTTTCTATCATAATCAAGTAATTTTCTGCTGATTTGAGAAACTGTTTCAAGGTGTAGTGAGGCACCTTAATATCAGACCGTTACCAGTGTTAACAGAAAAAATATCAGATATTGTCATATGTATTTTATGAACTTCAAGATGATTGCGTATCGGTGTCGATGACAATAGATGATAGCATTGTTACAATTAATTATTTTCATTATTATCGTACCATACACATCTTCTTTTACGTTGTGAGTAAATATCTTAAAGCTGACATGAATTCATAAATACGTATTATTTCCCTTTTATCTCCGACTACCGCCATATTAGTTGTCGATTTCTATTGTTCTGCTCATCGCTACACACCCCCTATATAAGGCCGATAGCACTATTCATGCTTCACCGCATTCAGGTATTTCATTCATCCGAACACGTTACATTGGACGAAAAGACTTGTAGAAACGCGTTTTGAACAAAAATAATACAACAACCACTACACTGGTAAAGAATATCCAAAGAACTACGAAACAAGGCAGACTGAAATCCTAGGAACACAAATTTCAAAACCCTCGATAATTGTAGAACGTTTTCCTGTGCAAGATATAACAACGCACATGCGCAAACTACACACTGTAATGTCAATGTTCGCATGGATTTTAGAAACGGGGTGTTTTTGTAAAAACGTATGGAAACGATGTTACGTTGTTACTTTCTTGGATTTACTATCATTTATCTACTTTGTTGGACGTAGTCCCGCTGTCACCCCTGCGAATGTTATTGTCATTTAAATTTCGACCACGTGGTTTTATTTGACCCTTTTAGTTCCGCAGTAAAAATCGTGCCTCGTGTTTATAGTCTATTTTCTAGAGTCTAGGTACTTGTAATCAAATATAAAATCTAGACGTTTATTGATTTTAAACTTTATCTTTATTAATTGGTGGATAAAATGAGTTCAAGAAATTATTGTGACAATAGAAAATGTAGGGTTTTTTAAGCTTTTGCAACATTTAACAAGCACACGGCGGGTGTGACCGGTCAGCAGAGGAAGCTCACTCCTCCATGGCACCTGATCCTACCTCTATCTTGGAGGTCCGTGTTGCTCTGCTTTGAATTTGTATTTCGTTCGTTTTATGGATTTTTGAGATGGTTGACGGCTTGTTATTGTCATTTTTTTCATTAGTAGCGATCCCCATAAAGATCAATTTTCGATCCGCGCCTGACCTAGTAATAGCATCAATAGTGAAACAGACTATACTATTTTATGCAGAATGTTACTTGAAAATTGCTCGATATACTAAGTTTTTGTACAAAACAGACACCAATTCATTTTTTAAAAAGCACGGTATTGCAAACCAAAAGCATAAAACATGAATATGATTTTATCAAGCAACCCAATGTTTACATTTTCAACCACGTGTAGAGTGGCTGAACACGAACGATAACTCTTTTCTGAATATCATTGTTTAGTTTAAATAACCGCTAGATGATGAAATAAGACATATCTTTTAATAGATTTTCATGTTTTAACATAAATCAAAGTAGAATATGGTATGAAAAACGGCCAGTACTTACGTATTTTGAGAATATTATCCGAACACTTATACTTCCGCTCGAATTTTCACAGGAACTGAACAAATCTCGGCGAAGTCTCGTGAACTTTCATTCGAGCACCTCTGGATTTATTACATATTTAGCAACGATAAAGAAAACATTCCGAACACATTCGCAGGGGTGGCTGTGGTCTTCAAAAAGAAGCAGACGTTATGCACTCTGTATGAACGACGCACGTGTTCGATGTGCATGCGAAGTAAGGCAGCACTATCTGTGCAAAATGATACGGATACCTTGGAAATTCTTTTAAAGAATAAATGTATTTTGTGTTTTATTTATTGTAGTTTCCTTTATTCTTTTTTACAAACATTTTACTACAATGCGTAGTTCATGCATTTTGAAGTCCGTGCAACCTGAATGCCTCGATCGGAAAGCAACCGACCGTAACTTTCTTGACCGGTATATATACCCATGTGGCAGTAGAGGAGCGATCGAAACTAATATGGCGACCAATTGCTTTTATGAATTCATGTCAGCTTTAATAAACAAAGAAAACACACCGCTGTGTGACCCACCGGTCTATAGCAAGAAGCCAACAAGTCCATAGTTAAACATGAAGTTTCTAACACGTGTCCACCGCTCAAAGTGGTTTCCCATATCATTTTACAACGTTTTCTGTTAAACGGCTTCTTTGAATTCCTTTTTTTTTTCTTTGAACGCGTTATTCCACTGCCCACGGACCGAACCACGTTTTCGCGACGACATAATGTGTACGTTCTAAAATTAACTTGTCACATCACGTGCTTATGAATATTTCAAAATCAGTAAATAAATTAATTTGAATTAATATTTAATACAACTGTACTTTGAAATGCGTTTGATATATTATATAATAAACTGTATAATTTTGCAGAAAGTGTAGTACTTTTGTAGCTTAATGGAAAAACGCAAATAATTTTTTCTTTTAAAATTTTCATTTCAAACGGCATATATACAAATGTACCTTTAATCCACATTTATATTGACAGATGTCCCATACCACCTTAATTTTGTAAGGAAGGTCGGGCCTCGCTTTTTTGTAGTAGGCCTAAGTGTTGACCGAGCTCCTAATTTTTGTGTGTATTTTCAATTTATTATTTATTTGTTTATTTACTTATTATTTATTTTTTTATCTATTTATTAATTTATTGTTGATAGTATTGTATTTACTATCTATATATAACTTCTTTTTTTTTATCTTTCATTTTGTTTATATTTTTTCAGCGTCCAGTTTGAACTTTCGATCATGCACAGATTCGATCATACAGAGACACATATAAGAAAAATAGGCACACCGTAATGTGTGTGATAATTGTCCATTTCCCAAACCAATGTCCAATAATCAATAAAACCCACAAAGACCGATTCTAAACAAATTAAATATGTATGATGCATCCACTTTCGAATATTAGTAACCAATATCGAATATGATTAATATTACTGAGATATATATATGCTGACAGATACATGTATATTGGCGAGTTGGACGAGTTTAAAGATGAAACTTGTATTGTATTTGAACATTTATATCCTAATTTTGCTAAGAGGCACCTTGTCTCATACTTTGGACGATGTTATGGCTCTGCACCAGAGGTTGTTAAACGCTTCGACCTACGACCAAACCCTGCGACCAGGAAAAAACCAAAGCGAACCGACCATTGTAACAATGCGAATGAAAGTTGGGGACCTCGTTGATATAGACGAAATTGCCGGAACAATGAAGATAACGGGAGATCTGAAGATAAGTTGGATGGACGAACGAATCGCTTGGGACCCGGACGACTATAATGGCATTAGGCAAGTGTTCATTCAAAAACAAAAATTATGGGTGCCTGAAATGTACTGCATTTCATCTTTGGCCCAAAATACCGGTTTAGGATTAGACAATTTTATGGTAAAGTTTTCTTCCAATGGATTGGCTATTTGGGATGTACAGAGCATATTCTGGAGTACATGCAATATTCAGATCACACACTACCCAGTGGATGCCCAGAGTTGCTTGTTTAAATTTTTCCCCAATGGATACAGCTCGGACGAGATTAGAATAAATATTATTGACAGTGAAGTCATCGGGGATAACTACAAAGAAAATAGTGCTTGGGAATTAAAAAATGGGGAAGCATTCGCAATAGAGGGTAGAGGGCCTGTGGCGGATGCGTTCATTGTGAGTTTATCGTACGAACGGAGATCTATCATTCATATTATAACAGTTATTGTTCCGACATCACTAATGGGGTTTGTCCACATGTTGGTATTTTTTCTTCCAGACGACTCCGGAGAACGTGTTGGTTTCTCCGTTACAGTTCTGTTGTCACTGGCGGTCTATCAGAGCATGCTCAGTGAGGCACTTCCGAAAGCATCGGTACCTCAGATACCAATAATAAGCATCAAGGTTTTTGCGGACCTCTTGATAAGTTTCATTATTCAGATGTGTGTCATTTTTAGTCAATACTTGTACATTAAAGAACAGAGAGGGGAAGATCTGCCCGACATCATTAAAGGATTCGCCCGCTGCATTCAGTGCCTGAAGAGGAAACAAAAGGTTAAGGCAGACGAAATGTATTCAGACGATGAAGAAAGAGAGGGCGAAGAAAAGAAAAGAAAACGATGCGGAGACGATGTGGATATACATAGGTTCAGAAGAATTTTCAATATCGTCTGTGGTTGGATTTGTTTCGCGTCCTTGTTGGCCACAAATATTTCTCTCATTTCAATGCTCTTAGAAAAAACTACAAAAACTTGATGCATACCATGATTGACTGAATGTCTGTGATTTTGCATATTATTAACTTGTCTTTATATATTGCAGTAACGAGATGCACTGTATAATTGTAATCGTTGTTGTTGTCCCAGATACTATTTTGAGATCAAAATTTTATTTTTTATCCTAAAATTGTTTATTTGTGCATTTTAAATGATTGACTTAAATATAAAAGAAGTCAAGTTACAAGCGAGATATCATTGTTATGTAAACAGAGCATGACTCAAATAATACCGAACTCTGTATATTCCTTGTAACTCAATATTTGACTTTCAAATTTTGACAAATCATTTAAAATGCCCAAATTTACAATTCTAGATACTAAAACTGGAAAAAACTGAAACATTTTAAGCTCAAATCGTGTCCAAGTCCCTTTATGTTAATATACATGTACATTACAGTACACAGACTCATCTTTTACTGTGGTGATTTAATCTTTGGTGATTCATGCGGGATATGAAGGTGGCGACATTGCAGAAAAAACCCACATAACCCGCATTAGCGGGTTATGTAAGGGTTTTTTTGCAATGAACGAATCATCAAAGAAAGCATTTTATTGATTATATTTTACATCTTTCTTTTAACAAATTAATAAAGTGATCTTAAAAAGTAAGAAAAATTAACAACATTATTGTTAATGTACATCAGTACGTTAGCTAAAAGAAACAGCCAAATTGTCTCCTATGGGAATTTTAGCCTGATGTCATTATGTCATTATTAAGTCGTTGTAGATTTCGACCAATCGATAAACGGGGCGTGTAGATTTCGGTCCTGTCAGTTTCAGTCACTGTTAATTTCGACCAATTGATAAACGAGGCATATGTATTTCAGTCTGGCTGTTTCTAGAGCCATGAATTAACTATAAGTTTCCGTAAGAAATAGAGGGAATCATACTCGGTGGATGTAAATATTTGAAATTAAATGACACACGTCAGAATTTCCGACATTAATTAAATTACTGAAAAGACGTTGACACGGTTGTTTACATTGATACAAATGAATACATCTTCGTCTGTAATAAAATATGTATTGTTAATATTTATTTCATTCAATTTATTATGTTAAAACAATAAATATCTATTTCAACATTTTAATTTTTTAGTAGTTGCCTTGTAACGTAAATACGACGCATCAATAGATGCAAGTTGTTTCTCGAAATCCGGCATCATTACATCATTGAAACAAATCTTGCCCAATAAATAGAAACTTTTGATTTGAATCTTATTTGCCAGATTCTGTACCCGTTTCATTAAACGACGATGATGTCTTCCCTGCAGTATTAGTCAGTGACACAGAATTTGAATTTTTAACACCGCTTTTACCCTCCGGTCGCTTGATAGAAGTATCTAGATGACCCTCTGTTAGTATATGCAAATCAGATGCCAGTTTTCTTGAATTCTCTGTCTGGGATACAGTGCTCGACATGTTCGAAGTCATTTTTGATAAAGGATTTGAAATGATCGTCAAATTCCCTAACTTTTGTTCCTTTGCAGGAACTGAGTCCGGTCTTTCGGTGGATGTTCCGGGACCACCTTCCTGTAATATTCTGAGAGAATCTTCTATCTTTGCAATTGGTGTTGTACTTGGCTCAACTGATGTTGGTGTAGTCGACGGGTCGAAGATCTTTATATTGTTTTCTGTCTTCTCTGTCTCATTTGGAGCCGATTGTGAATCTTTTACAGATGTATCAAGGCCGCCTTCCACAAGAACATGTACATCAGATGCCATTTTTTTTGAAAAACTTTTCATACTGTCCGTTTGAGATGCGTCATTTGACGTGTCCAACGTCATTTTACTTTTAGGGTTTGAAATAATCGTCAACTTCCTTGGTTTTTTTCCCATTCCAAAATTGGAGCCCTTCTTTGTCGAGTTTTCTTTCTCGTCAATCGTAATGCTGCCCTTCCTAGAAGGTTTCTCCACTTTGCAAGACCCATCATTTTGATCACACACTTTGCAATTGGATGGGCAAGGGTTTTCACAGTACGTTCCGTAGTACCCCTCTTGACAGCCAAAATGACAGGTACCAGTTGTTGGACGACAAAGGCCTCTGAAGCAGTTTGGACACCTCTTCTCACAGTTCTCACCGTAAAATCCCCGAGAACATTGGACGCATTGCCCATTATGTATACGACAAATGTAACAGTTGCGCGAGCAGTCGTCTTGGCAATGGGGCCCCCATTTGGTTGGTTTGCAGGTTGTGCAAATTCCGCTCTGTATTTCGCAAGAAAAGCAGAGAACACATTTGAAGAAACAGTGCGGACCAAACCAGCCGTCTCTACAGGAAAGACACTGCCCTGTCGCCTGCTGGCATGATGGACACGTGTTCGGACAGGATTTCTGACATTTTTCACCGTAGAAGCCTTTTAGACATTCCCCACATATCCCCGTACTGTTGTCACATGTGTTTTCCACACAGTGCATACATTGTGTATCCGCTGCAAAAAAAATATACATGTATTTGAAAAAGTTGATCATATCTGGATACAGCTGATTTTATTTAGCAGTATTAATATATGCATGTGGAATATGTATTAATTTTCTTTCTTTTTTCAGGCGCTCCAAGTGCGGTAAACAATCAATCTTCTTAGAGATTCAGTAAAATGTAATGAAATGCATTGAATTTCCGCAAGTTTATATCCAACGTGAAAGGATAACAATGAAGTATTTTGACAGATTACGTTAATTGGCTTAGCGAAACAAAATTGTAATTTATTCTAACGATTTGTCTTCTATTTACGTGAATGCAGATCTTGAATATACAGTCAGATGGAACAAAATATCTAAAGTGTTTTGCAAACGATAACAATTGCATTTTTATATTAACTCTATCTTATCGAATTAAATCTACAAATATTTTAATATACATATTATATATTCATAAATCTGATTTTAAGTTTGGACCTGCTGTTTGTATCGTTGATGCTAGTTTTTTTTATTCCAAGTACACTACACATTTGGGTAATTATCAGGTAATTACATATCAGGTTGTTACATAAATATATACCCTTTTTTTGTTTATATAGAATATTGTCAATAAAAAATTAAAAATTCAATTTTCAAAAAATATTTGTTACATTCATGAATGATTCTGTTCCTTTTGTAGTTGCTTACAAATTTAATCCGATATTTTCCCCATTATTTTCAGACTTGTTTATTATTCAATTAAACTCACCTTTCTTCCTGTTTGGATTTCGTCTGGATTCCTCCGTTTCTTGGGTCAAGGCGAAGACAAGGCATGCAATTAAGATAAGAGTCCCATAAACTAGCCGAAACATTGTTTAAGTATTTTTGTTTCTTCCCAATGTACTAAAGAGGGATCGAGCCATTTTAACACAGAAGTATGAATAATTAATTTTGCGTGGAAATTCGTCATCAGGCGGAATGCCCCCAAGCGGAACCAGCTTTGCATTATCAACTTGAAACCATTTGCTTTAAAATCGTTAAAGTACGCTATCCTTGTGTTGTAACTCATTTATCAAATTTTACCAAACGTTATTTATGAACACAAACCTTTACTTTATTTTTAAAATGAAAAGAAAATTATTTACATTTTTGACGATAGTCTATTGCACATAATATAGTCCTTGATGGAAGATTTTCATCAGTACTTAATTCGGTAATGACGCTGACATTTTTGAAAAGGATCGGGCATTTTTTTTTTAATGTGAAAAATATTTTACATTGATGTACATGCATTTAAAATAGATAAATGAATAAAGAGGAAAAGGGCGTGCGTATGAAAGATTATCAATGACAATACAATTCTCTGAGAGAAATTGATGTCAAGAGCGCTGTTTTTCTACATCAGATATCTTGATTCATCTATGACATATATCTGTATATTTTTGTATAATTCTAACCTATATCTCATTATAAGACAGACTAGATGCCAATATGAACGTGCAACATCTGGCTTGGCGTTATTTATGGTGGCCTTAAAGCACATCGGAGCTCATGCTGAATACTTTTGACAACAAAATCGAATACACAATACTGAAAATTCATATATTTTTTAAGGTTATTTATTTTTTAATATAAGGTTATTTGTCCTAAAACTGGTCAAAATGAATCGCAAAATATTAATTATATGTAACTAGTTCATGGGATTACCATAATTTGTTTATTAATGAACTACTCGTATACAAAGATACTATTTAGGTGACCAAATGTTAAAGGAATCTTCATTATTGCATTCTTCCAAGTGGGACGTATTATCCAAATCATGTTTCTTTGCAGAAATGTGAATTACATAAGAATGCATTTGCACAAACTTAACATGCAATTAACCTAGGCTGAAAGTGTTGGTGTTTCATCAAAAGAAATTTGCGTTATATGAGTTTCCAAAATCGTTAGTCAATATATCGCAGGTGTACACTGTGGTAGAAAAGTCTTTATGATTAATATTATTTTAACCACAACCACACCATCAGCATTAATCTTGTTGCCATTCCCAAGTTTAATATAATTTTATTCGTATATGGATGAAATGGTCAGGTTTTTAACGTGCAATGTATTTTTTTCTATTCAACCTATACTAGTAAACTCCTCTCATTCTTTCACATTCTTACATACATGTAGTTTCGTTGCATACAATAAAATGGGTTGAATGAATTTCATCCATGCATATTTGTTTAATCTGATACCCATAGTTATGATTCAATTTACAGTAATTTAAACATCTTGATCAAATTTTTTCCCATCACAATATGATACTATCTATATTACGACAATTTTAACAAAATAAATAATTATTATTATGTTACATATTATATTCTTAACGCAATTCATAGTTTTGTTTGACTGATATTTTATCATAATCTAGTTTTAATCTGTTGCAAAGAAATTTCGTCTTTTTCTAAAACAATAAATAAAAATAAACTTTCCGTATAATTATCTTTTTAAAACACAATTCCGTCAAGACGACAAAAATAATATAGTTAATGTAGTGAACTCAAATGACATGCTCGTTTGCACGCTTTTATTGCTAACTTCTTTATATTGTTACATGTAATTTAAATTTGGGAATCTTATCATATTAAGGCGATTTCTGTATAATCAATTGCAAACTATTCAAGGTGACCGACTTTGGTTTTCATTGCGCATGATTTTGCGCACTCTTGTACAATCCCGTGTTTTTACACGTTTTAGGGATTGCTTTCATACATTTAATGAAATTTAACACAATAAATAAATGATAAAAGTATCTAAATATAAATATTTTTAAGGAAAACCTCAATTTTTATACAATTTTCCCGTTGTTCGGTAGGTGAACGTCACCATTGTACACTTGTGACGTTATTAATATCATATACACAGAAAAATGCTTCTCAGGATTAAACCCTTGAAAATTTTTTTTTTTTCGTGGGTGAAATAAATCTTCATATCTCCCACTTTTATCTTGCAGTAAACATTGTAAATGAATAATTCTAAGAATCTCAGTTCTTTGGTATAAGACTGTGTTAATATTTTGTTTTCATTTTTTTTTTCAAAACCACTTATATACCCATACGAATTTTAGTCCTTAGTTCTTTATACTTCTATCCATGACTAAACATACCACAAATTTGAGTAGGGGGGGGGGGTTGAAAAAGGAAAGACAAAACAACCCCATATACTAAACTGTATAAATCTGTAAACGGTTAATACAAATGTAATCTCATTCGATTGAGGAATATTACATTTCAGCGGCTACCAGTCCTGTTGATTCCCTAATTTCCTTTCAACTAGCCTATAAATTAATTAATTCATTCATTATTAATTGTTCCAAACTGATTGGTTCCTAATTGGTACAGGATCCAATTATAGTCCGCTTATTTGAAGAGAAATGCGTATTCAGTGATATGCATATTCTGATATCTGAAGAATGGATACATGTAAACATTACTGCACACAGATTTCATTAATATTTATTCATCATATTAAATGCATAATATGTACCGAGAAAATTTGAAAATGAAATATTGATTAGCTAAAATTGTATTCCAGAATATTCATTCAATTTGGTCAATTCAACTGAGACATGTATATTTTCAGATTTTCTATCCATGCACTTGTTGAATATTCATTAATGGATCTTAAAAGCTGACACAATTTTTTAATCTACACAGAACGCTAGATATCGCGAAGATAATCTTACATTTGTTTTCATTTAAAGTGGCATTCCATGTTTGTTACTAAATACTCGTTATAAAAAAATTAAAATTACATGTAATTCCAATAAGGATGACATCAAAAGAAATCGTCATCACTTTGATTCTCATAAGCTACTGCAACAGTAAGATGGTCAAATATAGATTTTTTATGGAATCTATTGAAAAGTGACCTATGCAAATTTAAACTAGGCCTTAGTGTAGCACAAGACATTTCTATTCAATTAAAACCGATTTAAAATTTAATCTGAATATTTTTTTTTTTCATAAATACAAAAATGTACAGGGTTAAATCAGTTTCTGTTTCATCCGAGCACGATAGGATCCCATAATGCTGAGCTGTATGTAGAGGCCCAGTTTTCAGGAAGTAAGGTTCGGAAATTAATCGTTCGGAAGTATTCCAATCTGTGACTGCAAAATAAAAATGACAATTTTTTAAAACGTGTTAGTTACTAGCATATTAATTTTTTTATGGCATACATATAAAATACGAACGAATGACAGTTCCGAGATTTTTAAAGTACTTACAAATCGGGATCGGTGTGTTTTTCTGCAGAAGCAGGGTATAGTGCTTCGTATACTCGTCCTGGTCCAGAACCATGTATTGCGTAAGCATTAAATTTGGTAACTTTGGGTGGGAAATAGGACGCGGGTACGAAAGCACACCCTGTCCAATTACCGTTGTTAATAGACGATGTAAAGTTCAACGGAAGTTGACTCTGCGTTGGTAAATCAGAAAACAAATTTTATTATTCACAGAACTTCTGCAAGTACAACTACATGTATCTTGTAATTTAAAAAAAAACCTACGTTATTAGGATCTTGAATTATAATATTACTTACAGTGAACATATCTCGATAGCCTTTTAGAAGTAAAACAAGGTGTTGGCCGTGGCTGAAAAAATAAATTGAAATTATGGATTTAAATCACATGGCTTGAATTCAAAACTGTTTATTTCTTTGAAAAAATAATAATAATTGCTTTTCCTCACTTTTTTGGTAGTTTCAATTTACCAAATATTTTATTTAACCTTTATTACTGTAAATACTCACGGGCACAGTTCTATTTCAACGTATTGGTTGTTGTCGTTCAAAAAGAATGCTTCAACGACTGGAATAAAAAAAAATTGCACATTTAGAATATCTTTGGATGGTCATCATCATTCAATGAATATGCAGTTGCAGTATTGCAGCTCTACAAGAAATTTTAAGTTCACGAGCAACGTATTCATGTAGACACCAAGTTATATAATCAATATAATGTTATATACTTTGAGTCATAGACAATGCCAGGTAAGATCTACTAGATAACATTACCATATTGAAATAAACGAGTAAGCTTTATTTTATATATTAGTAAGCCAAAATTTTCATCTTAAGTTTATTGGCTAGCTAGATTTTAAATGAAGAAAATTAAAGGAACATGATATTTAAAAACATTTTTGGGTATAATAATTAAGAATGCTGATATAAATATAGTTACCTATACTTAGTATAATATATAATTAGACAGACAGCTGACAAAAATATCTTTATTTGTTTATTTGTTTATTTTTATTTTGGATATTACGACGTCATATGGATGACCGCTCATGATTAACAACATATATATACATGTACATGTACAATTACGCATAATACTCAAAAGCTATTAAAGATATGTCTTTCGTTATCAAAAGATGAAATACACTTAACGTATCACATTCTATATTAAATGACCAAATGTCATGGAAAGCCTACAAGGAAATGATGCCTACTGTCTGTAAGTTTATGAAATTATCTTTATTTATCTGTACATGTACTTGTATGTTGATAATGGATATGAATGATATGATGCGAATAAATCATAAAGTTACCTTCATAGTCCCACAGACCATCGAACGGCTGTCCTGGTTGACCCCCAGGGTTACCGGGGTCATTGAAAAAAGGGGCGTCAACTCTGATTTCTATTCCACCAGTCGCTTGTGCAAAGATCAACCGAACAGGCCGATGATCAATGTTCGAACCATTCCACGTCTTGGTGATGGCCACTATATTTAGTACAAAATTTATTGAATATCACACTACTTATTTTGACTGCTATCGCGTAATGTCTATTGAAATAAATATCGGGATTATCTAAAGGAAGACGAATTATATTACAACGCAAGATGATATGATAGAATTGCAAAACAATGTTATTTTAGTTGTCTGATTACATGCAAATCATTACCATGTAATAGTTATATGTAATACATGTATTTTGAGTAACATGTGATCGGTGCATATTGTTTTACACTTAATGTTTCTACTAACTTTTCGTGATAGATGAACTATAGATACATGTACATGTATGTACATCTACAACATACCGAAAGTCTGTGATTTTGCTAAGGTAGCATAATCTCTAATAAAAAAAAATGTTGGATACCTGGAATATGAGTGGTCCGTGTCGTAACAGAATCGCTAATCCATAGCAATATCAGACTTAACACAGACACAAAGGTCGCCGTCATTGTTTTTGTTTTACCGCCAATCCTCCGACAAGCAATGGACACTGATACAAAAGCAATTTAGAATGATAAATTGACGTACGGACTATATGTGTGGAGTCTAGAATGTTATTATATTTCGTACTGGCTGCACAAGCAGTGGACCCGTTGTATAAGACATGACTTCAAAAGTTTATACTTACATGTACTGTGTTTCACGTTCACATTAACTTCCGTTACCGCTGATATGACCACGGCTTATATAGCAAAACTAAATACTAGTAAGGTGTTGAATTTCAAATGTTTTTCTGCATGTCACATAAACTGTTTTCAAAACAACAGGATACATCATTGTCATTTTTTTTAGAAGATAATTAATCAGAATTACGTATAAGACGTTCGTCGGTTGTTAACCAGTAGATAAATGATTTTTTTTTTATTGCTTATTTAAATGTGTGCTATAACATACATTTTGAACAGTACCGTACCAATTCTCCAATGACTATTAATGACACAAATAATGAACAGAAAAAATAATTATATACATAAATTCTGTACGTATTAAATACTACTTGTGTATGTATACCTTTAAATGTACTGTTGTCTAGAGTACAAAATTTGATTTATTTCATGTGGACCTCTTTTCAACTATTTATTTTTTACTTAGACGACACCGACAGTGTAAAATTTACACGATTATTAATACTTCAATAAATCCAAGTATTCTAGTATTAATAAAGAAAAATTTAGTTGCTGTACAAGTGAGTGTAAAATGATAACTATATCGGTTTACTTTATTCATATGGATGATCTTATCTCTTTGTTAGTTAGTGTAGAAGATGAACAGTAACTAGGGCGTGGGACCAGCAAATTCATCACAGAGACAGACGATAATTATATCTAATTTTATTCTTTTGTTATGCAATGCCATTGGCTAAAAAAATACAGTGAGGCCTAGTTTATACGATCCTCTTTAAAACTGTTTACGTCCAAAACGAATCAATCTGTTTAATTGACGTTACATTAAGCGTTTTTAGGAATGATCCTATGTTATATGCTACGTCACTAGGGCGAATTGATTAACACTACCCATCCAGAGAAATGGGGTACTCTATATTCAATATTTTTGCCCCCCAAAAAAACTAAGTTCAACAGCGGATATTTTTTCATAAATAATCAGAAATCAAAATCCTAGCAATATGCACATCTTCTATATATTTACAATTGATGTGCAAAAGAACAACTTCCTATCTTCAAAACTGTAGGAGGAGTTATCCGTACAAAAGGGGTACCTTATATGCAAGATTGTGCCAAAACTGACTAAGTTCAACAGCTGGTATTTTTCCATAAATTATCAGAAATCAAAACCCTAGCAATATGCACACCTCTGATATATGTACAAGTGATCTGCAAAAGAACAACTTCCTGTCTTTAAAACTGTAAATCCGTACATTAAGTGAACCCTTTTGGCAGCCGCCCGCCCGTTCGCCCGCCCGCCATTTCAATAACCGGATTTTTCCTTTGGAAAACCCCGATAACAAACACAGTTTATGGTAAAGATCTACAGTAAATAAAAGGAGCCTACTGGTTTATAAAATTCAAGATATACAGTGATTTTTTTCCAATAATGTTTTACAACAATAGCTTTGTTTGAAAAGGTGTACCGGGTCTTAAAAGTTTGGTAAACAATATAAAAATTCACGTTTTAAACAGCCATTTTCTATAAAATATGAAGGAAATAAGTAAAAGAAATCTAACGAGTTTTATCCATTTTTGACTAATTAAATGTATCTAGAATGCCTACAGTCTCTCCAAAAACGGCATTATGCATGCTCTTGACCTCCTCTTTAACAGAATGTCAAATTGAATAATGTAGGTATCGGGATTACTTTTCCCATGATTTGATATAGAATGTCAAGAAACTATTACATTTTCTACAAAATAATCCTTTTTGAGGGGGAACAGGGCGTTGCAGTGTAAAATTATTTGTCAATGCCATTATATTTGGAATATTTTTGCTTTTTAAAACACATTACCATTAAGATGTCCTCTACAGCATATATCATTTTCATGACTACTTTCTTACCTTGCAAGGGAGATATTTTGATAGAAATTGTCACCCTTTTCTGGCTTTTTGATTTTTTTTGACAATTTTAATTTTCTGCAATAATTATCTTATTTGATGATTTTGTTTTTGCAAATTATATTCATTAATTTTAAGAACGAAAACAAATTTCAAAATTATTTCCATCATTGGCTTTTTTAGATAGCAACATAATTTTAATTTTAAAAAAATTGCTAAAATCAGCACTTTAGGTTTTGTAGATTTTGATTCTAAATTTTAACAAAATGTGATGGCACATAAAAAATTCTCAATAATTTTTTTAAAAAAAATTCATCATATATCAACCTTAACATCTGCTTTGTAACTTATAAAAATTTTCATGGCCACTTTCTTGGCATTCAAGGCAGATACCTACAATAATAGGAATCACCCCTTCCCCTTATTCTGGAACTATGACTTTTTATGACAATTTCTGTTTTGAACCATTAAAAAAGTAATACATTCTTTAGGTTTATTAATTAACACAAACAGAATAATAATCAGAATATATATATGATTATCTTAACCGCTTATGATTTTGTACATTTACATTTCTAAAATTAAAAATGTTAAACTCAAGTTGTGAAAATGACTACTTTAGAGCCGTAAAGTTCGGGAAAAAGATCTAACAAATATGTTTGACGTCATAATGGATAAATGACATTATAGCATCATACAATCAAATCAATTATGACGTCATAATAGAGTAAACCGTAACGTACGGGAAAGAGATTAATCGATCAATTATGACGTCATAATGGTTCTAACGCCATAAAAAACAACTAATAATGCAGAAGAGCACATTCCCAAGTGACGTAGGAATCAAAGTCCGAAAACGTCACAATTATCCACTGTGACGTCACAACCTCTGTTGTTAGCTTCATAGCAAAGATGGCAAAGCGGTGTTTTCAGATAGCAGCTTCTATTACGACAGCACTATGTGTACCTTTACATGTACCAGCAGCAGGGGGTGATACTGTAACAAGATGGCCCCAGCAGGAAAACGAGAGTTCCTCTGGATTGTATTTGTTTTATGCAGGAATTCTACTGGTCTTATTTTTTGCCGGTCTCATTGGCTGGAAATGTTCGAGACTCAAACAAGATAAGAATGAACAGGAGATTTACGAATCCCCTACTATGCATGACATAAATGAAGAAATCATCTCCATTCATATTATCACCAGTGACAGCAGCAGTGTGGTCGGTGATTGAAAGCCTAGCAAACTTTAAAAGAAGTGGAAAATTTTAAAGAAAATATTGGTGGCACTCACACGCTAAATGTAAAGGGAAAAAAAGCGGACGGTCTTTATCCTCGAGGTCGAACAGTCAGTACATTATGTAATGTAGAAGAATCGAACCTGCTGGATCTTTCCCGAAACCATATTATATCAAATGTAACTATGAGATTGAAATTTGCCGAAACAGAAGTGTGAACACTCAAATTTTGTGTGAAATTCGGATCCTTGATTTACAAAGAACTGTATTAGAATCAATTTATTTTCAATCATGTATTTCAGCTTGTTCAGCATGTTAATAAATCAATGTGAAAGATTGATGTATATTTAATTTTTATTTCAATTGGATTTTGAGATCATAACAATGTACGTGTGAGAATGAAAATGAAATAAAATTGATGACAAAAATATTGAAAAGTTTGGTAATTTAATACCGTAATTATATACACTGGTGAGCTTTGATATAATTACTAAATGATCGTAAGATACACTGTACATGTACATGTACGTGTATATACAAGGAGAGGTATAATTTTTATTCATTAACTAATGACAATTGCATTTCATTTGTAAAATACTTCAACAATCAATGAACTTTCTCAATTGCATAAATGTGGAAAAGTTCATTTTAAGACGGATTCCCATTCTTTAGACTGGTAATCCGGTGCCCAGTTTTTCGGAAGGAGAGTTCGGAAGTCAATCCTTTGAAAATACTCGAGTCTGTGACTATAAAATAAAGACCAAATTCAGCAGCTTTATCAATTTTATGGTATGTTGATTGTTGTAAAAGAAGATGATGGGAGGGGGAGAAGTAGCGAAAATGTCTAGTATTTGGTATTGTTGTGAAATACAAATTTTAATTTCATTTTCTATAATTAATACTATTTGATAATATTCCTTTTGCCTGTAATAACACTACGTATCGATTTTGTACTATATAGCCCATAACTTCAAATGACGCCAAATTGAGGCCCCAGCGGGGTTTGCTTATTTATATTTAAATGTTTAATCGTACAATGGCATAAAATTATGTAAATATAAGTAATAAGGAATCATTCTTTGAATATTATGAGGTGATAAATTTCGGTCGGGACGTGATCAAATCTATCATAAAGCCCTTCGGGCTTTATTGGATTTGATCACGCCCCGACCGAAATTATCACCTCAAAATACTCAAAGAATGATTCCTTATTCCTTAAATGTTACATTATAAAATGAGTTAAAAAAGCACATTTTCTAACTATATTCACTGAACATATTTAAGGTGGTATGGGACACCTGTCGATATTAATGTGTATAAAAGTACAATATAATCAAAATATACTTTCACCGTTTTGAAATTTTCAAATTTTACAATATTTGACCAAAAAATGTTTTAATTTTTTTTTTGAAAGGTAAAAATTATAAAATATAAAAGCCTCAGCGGAATTCGAACTCATGACTTACAGATTCGTAGTTAACCCTCTAACCAACTGCGCTACGCTGTTAGGTAACAATTTAGAGCAAGAAAAAGTTTATACAATTATTCTGAATTTTAATTTATTGCTTATTTCGATAGGAAGTACGTCACAATATGGAGGTGTCCGATACCACCTCAAGGGTTACAAATTGATGCTATGTTACATGTAAATATATATGTACATTGTTTTGAATAATTTCTTTTTATTTCAGATTTGTTGATACTTTAATTTTACCGTATCTTAATCGTCCTTATATATGCATTTTACACGCCTTATCCACCCATTGTTTTTACCGGGTGGCAGTATATATATAAATTTTGTTTGATGTATATTTACATGTATATTATATTTTGAATTTACCGCCACCCGGTAACATTGTCGTTACAAACGTCAATATACTAATGGATTTCGTTAACAGAGATTATTTTTAAAATATGCATGTACATGTAAGGAAGCGGCAATAAGTTGGATAGTAAAAGATCTGTATTCAAGTTTGATTTTGGGTCCGTGGTTTAATCAGATCAAAATAATGTGTACAGAAGATTTTCAAAAAAGGACATAGAAACCTGGAACAAAACTTAATATAATTCGATACATGCACATGTATGAACAAAGAGAATTTGTACTGTACATGTATTAAATATCACTGACTTACAAGTCGGGGTCGGTGTGGCTGCCTTCTGGCGCTGGATATAGAGCCTCGTACGTTCTTGAAGATCCTGAACCATGTATTGCGTAAGCATTAAAATTAGAAACTTTAGGGGGGAAATATGACAAAGGAATCGTAGCAGTTCCTTCCCATGTATCCCCGCCTATGGATGAATTATACTTCAAAGGCAGCAAGTCCTGTTGTCAGAAAGGCAATAGAACAATTGACAACATATTTTGGACTATTTTCTTACATGTAAATGTCAAAAATATTGCAATCTAATTAAAATCATACTTCTACGATACGCTATACAAGTGTAGCGATAGTACGTGAGCGGATATAAATAAGTATCTTAATTGGTATATCTCATGTTATATTTATATGTACTTACAGCAAAGGGTTGCCTGTAGTCCTTCAACAGCAATACAATGTGCTGGCCATGTCTAATAAAGTATGGAATATGTTATAAACGCACAACTCTACATGCGGGCACGTAGCTTTTTTTTTTTTTTGAACGCGGAGGGCCAAAGTTGAGGATCCAAATGAATTGTATACGTACGTTTTGATTTTCTTCTTTAAAATAACCCTATAAAAGGGTATTGATACCTTTTTTTTTAAAGCGGAGGGGTCTGTCCGCCCTTATCCCCTACCCCTGTTGCTACGTGCCCACATCATGAAAGTGCATGCAGTGTAAAGAATCAAAATGACTGGAACAAAGTGTACAAGTATGTAGACATATAAAACACGTTTTATTACATGTATATTTATGGGACACAAAGTAGAAAAGTAAATACTCACGGACAAAGCTCAACCTCCAAATACTGATTGTCGTCATTCAGAAAAAATGCCTCAACGACTGAAAAGTACGTTTGAATTTTACAATTACATGTCCATGTATCTGTCTGAATATTAAAGACAAATAATTCTTATGCATCCTTTCTATGCATGAGTTAAAGTAATTATAAGAATCTTTAAAACTGGTATCAAGGAAATCGTAAACTAGCAATTGAATCAACAGGTAAACCATTTTCTGAAAGCAGATTTCACATAAGGCTAATTCTATACTCTGTTTAAAACTGTCAAGGATGGTTCCTTCATCTTTGAAATGAATGTGCAGGCGTTACCTTCATAGTCCCACAGATTTTGAAATGGTTGACCAGGCTCTCCTCCGGGGTTTCCTGGGTCGTTGAAAAAGGGGGCTTTAACTCCGAATTCAAGTCCATCTTTGGCTGTCTTGAAAGACAGCTGGACAGGTTGATGATCAAGGTTTCTACTATTCCAGGTTTTCTTTATTTCAAACTGCATGTTATAGAACCTGCGAAAAAGAGAGTCATAATGTTTATCGGAGATTTTATACTCTCTTCATAACCAATGGGTTTTCAATCCGTTACGCCGCTTTCAACCGTCGGAACCCACGGATTTTCTATCCGTTATACTGCTTTCAACTGTTGAAAGCAGTGTAACGAATATACCAAATCTTTCGGATGGTTTACTAAGCGCGAGTGGGGAGTGGGGAGGGGGGGAGTTAGCATGTAAGCATGCGTATAAAATAGTCGTACAAAAGTATGATGTCCTTTGTTACTGAGTTTTAATTTGAAAAATACAATTCAAAAGGTTTAGGCTACCTTACAAGTTTTGGGTGTTTTAGAGTCATTAAATTATATAAGTCATGTACATGTAAAATTTTCATTAAAAAAAGATTGAATGAATTTTGATTATAACTGTCAATGTCATATTTCTTGAGAATACAGTCAAACTAAAATAGACCCTACGTTTTATGTTTTTATCATTAATTTTATTATAATAAAACGAAGAGACTTATTTTAATTAATTAGACTTCTTGAGAAAATTCAGCGCAATTATGACATTTGAAAACAATAATGTTCACACATGCAGTTCAATAATTCAGAATTTTCAAAGAGATCTCCATTTATTTATTTTTTCTAATTTAAAAGAGATCTAAGAATGTAGTACGGTCCGTCAACCCGAATTTCCCGTGCCCGTGGGCTACAGTTTCTGCAGCATATTATGTATACTTAGTATATGCACATATATATATATATACATACAGAGACATAAACAACATGTTATTTATGTTTCTGATATATATAAGCATGCATACTAAATATTACAAAATGAATTCTAAAAATTAAATAAAAAGCCGCAGTGACCAGGTGATGTTGCAGCTTACCGTGTACATGTACACATGTACGTCCCACATTTTGAACTTCCGATTATTATGCACTAACGAAAAGTTATAATTTGTTCTCTTCGTATAACATATGACCTTCTTATTTTCTTTAACAGTTACCAAAATATCTTAGTTGGTTCAATGTGGCTGGTTCTTGTTCAGCCTTCAGGTTCGTAAAATAAAAATAAATCGAGATCGGCATACAAGATTTTTTTAGAGCACTTGTACATCAAAATATTCGGTTTGGAGCGGATCCAAGAATTGCATTTCTTCCCATTTTCTTTACATTTACATGTTCATCGATTGATATAATTCAGTTTTCAAAACGCATCCGAAATATTCATATGTTTAAATATATAATAGCTGTGTGTGTTTTTTATTATAATATATAATTATTTAAAACATTACCAAGTTTTCAAACTTTAAGATTTAATTGAATTAATTAGTCTTGAAAAACAGAAACAAGCAAACATTATGATAATTAATTTATTTATTCCAATTGCTATTTTATTTTTTAAAAATTAGTAGCATTCCCGCCTTTTTTTGCCATTCATGTTGTTGTTTTAATAATGAATTGCTAGTGCTTTAGATAATCCTCTTACTCCAATCCTATTACATGAATTAGAAACCACTCCGTGTGGTTATTTGGAACTTACCAGAGGTCACGCAGTAAACAATATAAAATGTGTAATTTCGTATAATTAATGTAAATGTGAGATTATAATTGATTAGCATTCAGGTAACATATTTCTCTCTCTCTCTCTCTCTCTCTCTCTCTCTCTCTCTCTCTCTCTCTCTCTCTCTCTCTCTCTCTCTCTTTGAAACGCAACCAATTTGATTGATATAACGTTCATGTAAATTACAGTTTTCCGTTTATGGAAATTACAGTTTTCGGAACTATAAATATTTATATACATGTAGAAGATATATGGAGAGATGTCAATTCCAAAAAGACCTAAATCAGGGGCAACAAAATGAAATCTAAGCATCTTTCTCTCATCTACCATGAACACTCGTCGAAAAAGCGTGGCGTTTCAGATCCCTGATATCTCAAAGGGATCAAAGGCCAAAGACAAGGACGAAGTCAGTATATGGACCATAGTCTCAACAGGCAATGCTGAGGGTTTACGACAATTCATCAAAGCCAACGGACATGCCAGTCTTAGCAAAAGAACAGGCAACTTCCGGTCTCCGTTGGGACTTGCTGTGTATCTTGAAAATCCGGAACTGGTAAAAATAATGCTTGAATGTGATCCTAAACCGGACATGAATATCGCGGATAAAAATGGAAACACACCTCTCCACGAGGCGGTGGAACGGGGTTATCTACAAATAGTTAAACAACTTGTGAACACAGGTACTCCTTTTCTCTTTCTTTCATCCCTCTTTTTTTCTATCTTTCGCCACCTCATCTTTTAGTCTATATATATTGCACTCTCTAACTTAAAGTGTATGCTACACACTTATAAATTTCAATAGACCTAGATATCTACGACCTAGCGGCTATGCTAGCTGCTACGTACGATCTTGAACGCAGCCCAGTTAATTAACCACGATGTCGTCATCGACGACGACAGACGCTGGACGAACAGAAAAACCGGCCCAATTGAGCCTTCACTTCGGATGAGTTAAAACTCATTAAGATACATGTACATTAAAGTCATTTTTCTCTATTATAAAAACAGGATTGTGCAAATTGGAATTGAAAAACCCGCAAGGATACACACCCTTAATGACGGCTGTGTACCATGACTACGAGGAGATAGCAGAATCGCTTATCACTGCAGGTATTAACATTAACTGACTCATTTAATGTAGTATATGTCACACCTCAATGCTAAGCCGTAATTGTTTTTAACTAAACAATGAAATTAACTGAAATTGTCTTGTCAATTATATCTTTCACAATATCATTTATGTATAACAAAGTAATTTAAGTCGTAAAATATTGATCTGCAACTCATAAGTTCGAAACCTGCTGAGATTTTATTAAGTTGGACAATTTTCACCTTTCTAAGAAATTTTAAAATGCATTTTTTTTGGTCAAGTATTGAGCAAATTGAAAATTTATGTATTTTGGACATGGAAAACATGCACTTTCATCTTATCTTTAAATCTTAAATCCTTTAGTTTTAGTTCTGTTCGGGAGTTTGTGGTCCATAGTGGTTCATATAGTAAATACCATGCTGAATTTGCTTCACATTTGACATATTGGCAAGTCAAAAGCACATGTATTGTTAGATTTTTGATTTAACCCCCACGTTAACTTATACAGAGTAAGTAGTATATATCTTTATGTAAGGCAAAATCTCTCTCGTTTGAAAGAAAACAAAAAACTAAACGATATAGCCACGATCCCACTATATATATATATATATAGAGAGAGAGAGAGAGAGAGAGAGAGAGAGAGAGAGAGAGAGAGAGAGAGAGAACAAGTATATGACCCTATTTCTTTATATTTTATCAGGTGCAGACGTCGACGCGTCTGGTGCTAAAGGAAGAACAATTCTCTTTATAGCAGTGTTGGAAAGCAGTCTGAACTGCATGGAACTCCTGCTGAAGAATGGCTGTAAGACAAACGTCAGGGACAACCATGGCTTCACCATCCTCAAAACCATCTTCAAAACCAACTCCATCATCAAAGCTGAGGCAATCAAACTACTTCAAAAATTCGGTCAGTTCATACTTGTGTGAGACTTTTTTACGGCCGTGAAGTCATGCGGCATACAAATTAAAGAATTAAAAAGTATCATGCAGATCTTCATGTAAATGATTATATCAGGCATATAAAAATAAATTAAACGCTAGTATATATAATGCTAAAAAAGTTTGCAAATTGCTTTGCAAATATTCGATTCCTACATTTTTGAAGAACATGAACTTTAGTACACTTCATTATGAATTCATGAAGAAAACATTACATGTATATATTTAATTCATTGGGATAAAGTAAATGACAGTTATGTATATTGGTAATCAACATTTTGAAAGAAGAAACGTTTTTGATGTCCACTAAAAATCGAAGATTAAGGAGTTGAAATTTTACATTGAAACGCAACGCATACACACGCGGGCTGTGGCAACGCTCTTTGAAAAAATTACGCACTTTGAAAATATTTTTCAAAGTGCGTTAAATTTGGGACTAAATCAACGCACTGAACATTTTTTTCAAAGTGCGTTAATATCGACGACATCAACGCACTTTGAATTTTTTTATTTTTTTTTCAAAGTGCGTTGAACTTTCCCAAAATTAACGCACTTTAAAAATGCGTAATTTTTCAAAGTGCGTTGTAACACGGGCCCTATTACCCCGAATTTAATACTTAGTCTAGTACAGAGTCATGCTGTAAATTTTGTATTTTCTGCCACCCGGAAAATTCAAATTTTACAAAATGACAAAAGAATGAATATTTGATACAATTTTTTATTAATCACAGAATATAACATTGACTATGACCGGGATTACTTGGAAGAAATGGTCAAAAAAAGTCGGGACCCGCAGGACAAAGTGTACGCCGAAATGTTATTGCAGAAAAAGTCTATTAAGGAGGCTTGTCACAATCCTTTTTCTAATGGTGGGTGGAGTCGCCGAAATTCCGCAGCAGCCAGACGCATCTCGAATGTCAGCGAGATATCATTGTCCTTTATTTACGGAAAACAACTGTCAATCACAGATATTGAGGAGTGTGAACCTTAAAATGCAGTGGCTAGTGTATTTATGTTACATTGTACATACACTATGAAAAACATTTTTTGTAAGAATATTTAGGTATGTTCGCATTTTTCATTTGTCACACTATTAAAGACTTTAAGAGAGGGAATTGCGCCGGCACAGAGAGGAGGGGTTGTCGGATTTTAATTACTGTTGATGAAATTCTGTATTTATGCCTAAGCATGCTACTTTGGATTTTTGTTTTGGTGCATAAACCATGGAAATGACAAAAACGCTTTAAAGAGACTACATTTCGTAAGAAGATAGATTCAGAATTCACAAGGATATACATGCTTGTGTTATCTTTGAAAACGAAATGTCTTCAGGTTATTATATATGAATATAGCATTTAGAACTATTCGCTATTCGAACAGTGAATAGTGAAAAGCAAATAGAAATCCAACTTCTGAATGCCTATAAATATTTACATTTAGTGTATATTTCCCTTTATATTTGCATTGGAAATCTGCGACGTTCAATCTTAGCTAATTCATGCGTCATGAGCACAAATATAAACGTCATCACGCGTTTAGAGTATATTTATTATTGTAAGATTAAATGAAACTTTCAGACTTACATAACCAATTTGATATGCACTAATGGAAATAATCGTTAAATCATATCTATTCTTCAATAAAAAAAAAATTCGACAAAGTTTCTGGCACTGTTTAGTCGCGGAAGCGAACTAAATAATTATTATGTTAAAGGGGCATGGTCACGATTTTGATTGAAATTTAATTTTTTTCGTTTTTAATGTGTACAATGCTTCAGAAAGGTATTTCTAACAGTCAACCAAAACTGGAGTGTCAGTAGTCGAGTTAAAGCGAGATACAGAGCCAACAATTCTTTGTTATGTAAACAAAGCTCAGCTATATCATGTTTTTGCATGAATGTCACATACGCAGTGAGTAGTACACTGATTTTTATGTTCAAAAGAAATGAGTAGGTAGGAAATCAGCCTTTAATATGGCTGTTACATGTATGTTTCATATCCATGACTAAGAGCGTATATAAAGGTTTTAAAGCGACGATACACAAACATTTAATACAATAGACATCAGTATGGATATTAATATAAGCACTGAATGGTTATTTTTGGATGGCGTAGGTCTTATAACACACCAAGCGGTGCAGACAAATTATCATACCGCGCGTTAGCATTCAATGCTTATGTGTCGATAATGGAATTGTTCAATTCAATTCAATTCAATTCAATTTATTATTCTTGAGCTTTACAACTCATCGGAATAAAAATTATAATACATATAAAATTATATACAAATGTGCAATGTGCAAAGTGAGTGGACTTACATGAAACTACATGAATTTGCAGTTAACGATTGTTTGATTAAATTAAAAGAAAATCTACAAAATGATTTTATTTTCTAGCAATACTAGTATATATGATCCATTTTCCAAAAATGTCAAAATTCTATTATACTGGAGAATATATATGGGTCATTTTCAAAAAATGTCTATTTTCAAAATGACATTTTTCTAAAAAATAAATGCGAAATAACATTATTTTTTCAACTTTATTTCAATAACACAACATTGAACTACAGAAAATCAACAAGATACATAAAAGAAAAAATTAGTATGAAGTAAAAATTGTCATTTAATATATGTCATCCAAAATATTTTGTCCATCCTGTTACTTTCATACAAAGAGCTGTAAATTTTGAAATTGTTTCAAATTTCTTATAAATTTGATGTATTCTATTAAAGAAAAGAAAAATTATGATGACACAGAGAAAAGAAGTATTTTTTTCATTAAATTAATACTTTTAATAACGATTAAGTTCTTCATGTTAGAATAAAACACAATCTACGTGTTATGTTTTATTACATATTCATGGGAAAATATCAAAACTTGACAAAATCCCATAACATTCTGTTCTGATAATGAGAATAAGCAGTTGCATTAATTTGATTGAATAAGAACATTCTAAAAAGCAAATTTTTAACAAAATATGTACTGATAACAGTAGGGACTCAGTAGTAACAGTCAGGACAAAAATGTAACAGGACGGAAAATCATACTGAGAATTAAGACAAAAAAGAGACACAGTTCTTTTTTGGAAGACAAAAAGTTAAACACAAACAACCAAATGAACAATATGAAAAGTTAATTCATAAAATTTGATCATTTTTCATTTACTAAAACAAATTTCGACAAAAATATCAATAGGGCATAACAGTATGGACATGATGGTAACAGGCCAGACAATTTTATCAATAAGCAACCCAAAATACATGTAGATATTAAAAGATAGGGTTACGAAAATGAACAACTAATTATCCTATTTAAACATGAACTACAGTTAATTTAGCTTATTTTTCAAAATGTTTGAAGACAGAAACAATTTGGAGAAAGCATAACAGAATGGACATTATAGTAACAGTACTGAATTAAATGGTGCTACATTTCTGTACAGCGTAATCCCAAAGATCTATTTGAACAAAATATTTGCGATTTTTAAATTCCGGTTCCGGAATAACAGCCAACACATTTTCCATTTCACATCAAAAAATATCTTCAATTTTTTTTGGTCAATAAAACCAAATGTTCTAATGACTTTTGAAAACACAGTGCATACGCTGCACATATACTTCCGACCAATCCACGTTAACCACAATACCTGGATATTAGGGATTTCCCTCATACTTGACCTAAAAGTTCCGCTAGAGGAGGAACTTCAACGGATGACCTGTTTGCACTATTTATGCTTGTGTTTAGCTTCTGACTTTCTTCTTCTTTTGGTACTTCTTGTTTCTCTTCCATGTTTTCTTTTTTTTTATTTATTATTTCTTTTCCATGACTTCCTCTTTTAATTCTTCTTTATTCTCTTCCATGTCTTCCTCTTTTGGTACTTCTTGTTTCTCTTCCTTGTCTTCAAAAGTGTCTTACCCGTTATCTGTTTTTCTTTGTTAACTTTGCTTAAATACTACTCTCTACTTGTCTTTTCTGTGGTTTTGAACTTTAAGTAGAATTTTCTTCTTTTACTTTTTCAACAACTCTGGCAAATTCCACTCATGCCCTACACGAATCTACCCTTCCTCACAAAAACAACTTACATCTGTTTGCCACACTTCTCCTATATTCTGAGTCTAAATCTGGTGCACTTTGTATGTTTTGGGACAGGTATAAGCTTTTGCTCATATCAATTTTGATGAAGTTATATCGTCTGCAGTCTCATTCAAATAAACAGAAAATATAATTCAAATAAATCTCTCAGAGAGAGAGAGAGAGAGAGAGAGAGAGAGAGAGAGAGAGAGAGAGAGAGAGAGAGAGAGACAGACAGACAGACAGACAGACAGACAGACAGACGACACAAGTTGTATTTAAATACCGAAGGTATGTTATCGTAATATTGTCCATTCTGTTACCAAAACAAGTTTAATAGTTTTAAAATATGTATCAATATATTAATATTTTTAGGAGTTTACCCTGTTGTTACAAATAACCTAAAACGATTATGATAAATCTAAAAATATTTTTTTTTTAATTCTAAAAGTCAAAGGTGCAGAACTATCACGTTTGCTGAATAGTTTGTCCACTCTGTTACATTCTTTGTCCACACTGTTACCAAAATTACATTCCATAGTTATATTTCAAACTGTAGTATATTACAGCAAATTGTTCATGCATTAATAACAAATAAATTAAACTTTCATAATTTCTAATAGACGGAACTTATTTTTGTTTTATATAAACAATTTGATCACATATTTATGTTTCAATTTTCCTTCCTGTTACTCCATATGTCCCTACTGTTACAAATTTACTGGTAACATGAGTGACAGTAACAGGATGGATATATTTGATATAAACACCCCTAGATTTAATAAAATAGACTCTTCTGGTGACATCATTAGATTGAAATATTCTATGTGAATCCTAATTTATATATTTGTTCAGTCAGATAAAGGAAATAAACCATATAATGAAAATAAAGAAGGTAACATTTAGGACACATGCATATCATTACACCTACAGCAGGACAAACTTACCCATTTTTTTTATCTGTTTTCTTCTTCACTTTAAAATATTGGCGCTTCAAAACTTGAGACAACAGGAAATGATGTAACATTGAGGGTCATTTGAAGAGTTCCAGGAAAGAGGGGATAACTGTTATTTAAACATTTTCATCTTGGTAACAGGAGTGACAAGAACTAATGGGACATATCATTACCTTCATTTTATCTGAACAATTAAAATAATTGACTCAAGAAATAAGTATTCAATAATGATTGCATATCTCTATAGATATATTCAATAAATATTAAATAAAGAATTGGGCCAGTTTTACACAAAATACATTTATGTGTGTCTGATTTCAGTAAGCTCCAAACAAATCTTGACATTGTGACATGACTTGCCTGGTAGAATTAATTCAGACTTAATGCCGTATTTCTTTAACAAACGCCAAGAGAAATAACTTTAAGGTGAAATTATTATTAATATAAACAACAACAGCACTGGCTAAAATGTCAACACAGATATTTGAATTTTTGACCCTTTTCCAGTTAAAAGACAGGAAAACGGACATTTTTGGAAAATGACCCATATATATATAACGCACTAAATAAAATCAACAACACTAGGCATCTTTAAAGTGTCGGATCTAATGTATAGATACTAAGCCAGTAAAATGAATATATAAAGCACTAAAAATGGCTAATTTCAATTGTAAGTAATAAGGAATCATTCTATGAATATTCTGAGGTGATAATTAGGTTTCTATTTCAATTGTTTGTGTCGTTAGCTATTTTTAGTAGTGCTTATATATATATATATATATATATATATATATATATATATATATATATATATATATATATATATATATATATATATATATATATATATATATATATATATATATATATATATATTTATATATATTTATATATAATTATAAACTTCTACAACCCAGTATAATGTATTTACTATATGAAATAAGAACATTATTTGTCTTGTCGTCGGGGTGACTGATTTCCACTAAAATTTCAAATAGTTAAGCACAATGCATTGACCTTAACCTTTGGTTGCGACCCGAGACTCTTTGCTAAATATCTCACAAACACTTTCGGTTTGGTTGAATTTCGCTCAGGGTGAAAAACCACAGGTTTTATTTAACAAATATTTTATTATGCAAATAAATACATAATAGGACTGGACATCAGGCTACGCCTATTTTAGTCCTCTCCCCAATGATCAAAGTTACAACTGATATTTCAGTTACATTTGCATTATTTATGGAATAAGGAACATTTCTTTGAGTATGATGAGGTGATAATTTCGGTCGGGGCGTGATCAAATCCAATAAAGCCCGAAGGGCTTTATGATAGATTTGATCACGCCCAGACCGAAATTATCACCTCATCATACTCAAAGAAATGTTCCTTATTACTTATATCTATATGATTTTCAGTATTTGTACGATTAAATATTATAATATTAATTATGCAAACTCGCTTGCGCCCCCAACAATACGTCATTTGAATTTATTGTGAATAGTACAAAATCGATTCGTAGTGTTATCACAGACAGAGCCACTGGAAAATGTAAATATATAAGAATAATAGTTACAGAATATGATAAATTTATAATATAATATGAAACATGTTATTGCAGCATTTAAGAAATTGGAATTCATGTAGGATTAAGAACAGAGAAAGAAAATAAGAAACAAAAAAAACAAAAACACAAACAAAAAAAACACAAAAAAAACAAAGAACAAAAGACCAAAAAAAAAAGAGGGGGGGGGGATAATTATGACAAAAGTTAAGTAGAAAAAATAATGTCTATATTGCGTTTAAACGCAATAATTATTGCGTTTAAACGCAATAGAAATTATTTTTTCTACTTAACTGGCCTCAATGAGCTTCCGTATAAAATAATATTTTAAAATTTTCTAACATAGTGGATTTTTTTTAAATTTAAAATGCACGAGTAACATTTATTGATAAAATCTAAAAGTAAATAAAAATTAAAAAATTGATAAATTAAGATGGATCTAGTCATACAAATTATCATCTAACAAAGTCTGTAGATTCAATTATTAAAACAACTGATAAAAACCCATAATGAATGCAAAATGAAATTGTTCGTATTCGTGTTTTAAGCCCTCCGCCGTACCTCTGTTCTACAAATGTAAAAAAAAAAAAAGTGAGCGATTAATGTTGTTTTTTTTTAATTATAAATATCAGTAGTTTTATTGAATAGATTGTAAAAATTGCATATTGTTTTTATAAAACATTTTGACAACGTTTTATTCCATCGTAACGTTAAAATAAATGTACGTGGTTTTGATTTTTTATGCTGGTGTCAAATCATGATAAAAACGAATGGGTTTAAGCACAACTTAATTATTTTTTTCTTCCAATACCATGGGCCTCTGGATGTTTATTTCAGGGTAAATCACTGCGTTATTAATCTAAATTCAAGCGTTTAATTCACCTGGAGTGATTTGGTTTGGAACAACGTGAAAGCGGGAATTGTTTACAGAATGACTCGGTATTTGTAAAAAAAACGATATTTTTACGTAATAGTTACACAATAATTGTTTTTTCCAGGATGTGATGTCATTTTCTGTTAATTTTCTTGAAAAATCGTTATAAAGAGCTAATCATTATAGAGGAAATTCGAACTATGTTTTCGACATCCAGTGAATTTCCAAATATATCACAATTTGAAAAAAAAAAATAAAGGTGTAAAAGTCAATATTAGCTCATATTTGAGAGTTCAAAAAAGATAGCTTAGTACGCTAGAAGCAGACTAGACAGAATAATCTTACCGTGACCAGGCTACGCTCAGGTCACAGTAAGAATTCGTCCCATATACTTGCAATGTAGCAGCCGCGAAGCGGATCTGCTTCGCGTCGATTTTAAGTCTGTAAAAAATAATCTGCAGGGGGAAAACACATTTTTATACATTACAAACCTTTTTGAACATGCATATGTAGTTAAATCCACAAAATATCCATTTAATTAGTCGTACTAAGGCATTTTGTTAATAAACACGTTTGAATTGCCTGCCATTTTGTCGGAAATCGTACTCGGAATGTCTCGGATTTTATCCTAAACATGGCGACCGTAAACAGCGAATTTTCAAATGTGATGTTACAAGTGGCAGTGATTTCGTTACAAAAACAGTTAATGAGGTAAAACGGGATTATAAAAGAGCAACATTGTAGGTATTTGAGACCAATCATATGAAAATTTAGGCGAGATATAGCGCGATATCTTTTTTTTAATTTGCTACGAAGCGAGTATATGGGACGAATTCTATCGTTAAACCGGGTCCGTAGGACATCTGTCATTTTAACGATAGAACATTCTATCTAGAAGCAGACACACAACTTAAAAAGAACATGTATCTGAAGTTGGAAGATATGTAGAAAGAATAATCTTACTGTGACCAGGCTACGCTCAGGTCACAGTAAGAATTCGTCCCATACACTTGCAATGTAGCAGCCGCGAAGCGGATCTGCTTCGCGTCGATTTTAAGTCTGTTAAAAATAATCTGCAGGGGGAAAACACATTTTTATACATTACAAACCTTTTTGAACATGCATATGTAGTTAAATCCACAAAATATCCATTTAATTAGTCGTACTAAGGCATTTTGTTAATATACACGTTTGAATTGCCTGCCATTTTGTCGGAAATCGTACTCGGAATGTCTCGGATTTTATCGTAAACATGGCGACCGTAAACAGCGAATTTTCAAATGTGATGTTACAAGTGGCAATGATTTTGTTACAAAAACAGTTTATGAGGTAAAATGAGATTATAAAAGAGCAACATTGTAGGTATTTGAGACTAATCATATGAAAATTTAGGCGAGATATAGCGCGATATACTTTTTTTATTTGCTACGAAGCGAGTATATGGGACGAATTCTATCGTTAAACCGGGTCCGTAGGACATCTGTCATTTTAACGATAGAACATTCTATCTAGAAGATATGCTGAAGGTTTATGAAAATAAATCCGAATAACTTTGCGCGATAAAGTATTTGCATGTACATTTATTGATATCACATATCTTTTTCCTATAATGTGATCTTTGCATGAATTTCAGAGGGAACACTGAGTTAGGTGACATTACCCCTCACAACATCAAGCAACTCAAACTCCTGAATCAAGTTGTATTTCCTGTCACATACAACGACAAGTTCTACAAAGATGTACTGGAAGTTGGAGAGTTGGCAAAGCTTGGTAGGAAATTCACAACTCTATTATCTATATTTGACAAATTATTCACCACCGCACCCCTTGAAGATCCTCTTCACTTGTCAAAAGTCTTGTGAGGGTATATTCTCATCTCTTACATGGGGTTTTGGTAAAGATTTGTAATCACAATATTGCATTTTTTTTCAAGAGTATTAAATCTTAAGAATCATTAGATAACAGTACTGAATTAACTAAATCCACTCCGTGGGAGATGAAAAAACAAATTACACCCTTGATAAGCCAGCGAAGGTGCATTATTAAGTCATCCTTGTAATTATACATAAATGAATAACAAATGAATGATGAAATTTTTTTTTACAGCATACTTCAATGACATAGTGGTGGGAGCTGTATGTTGTCGTGTGGACACATCAGACCAGCAAAGACGTCTCTACATCATGACACTCGGCTGCCTTGCACCATACCGAAGATTAGGCATAGGTAATACGAGATGCACAATGGTATAGATTTGGTAATGGATCTAATATGTACATGTCTACCTGATGAAAACTCATGGTCATGTGTTTAATTCTAAATGTTTTAAGTAATGGCTTTTTTACACTTGTGTTAAAATGAAAACAACTTTTATAATGATCTACAGGATATTTATATTTCCTCAAATTGAAGTTCAATGAATCAAATTCTTAACTTTGACATATATTTTACTCCCTGAAGTTTGATTGTGGTACCTTTTCAAAAATGTTTGTTTGCCTTCTCTCAACAAGATGACAAAAAAGGACCAGTCAAAAGATATCTTTTGAACAAGTAATTTTTAAATTTTTTGAAAGTCAGTTGTTTGCTGACTTTTTTTATTGTATTTTCTGGAAACTTTGGAAAAGGAATTATTTTTTAAACTATTAATTGACCCAAAACTTAAACACTGAGTTGGGAGAAGGCAAACAAAAAATATTTGAAAATGACTCAAAACAACATTTTTTAGGTATTTATGTTGCTATCCCTTAAATTGTTTACAAAAATAGATTACAGATTGTGTAGAATCATTACAACCTGGTTTTCTTGAGAAAAAGCTTTAATATAAGATCTCATTGCTCTGAAAGCTACAAATGTCGGAGTTGAAATCAAATCTCGAAATTGAAAATTCATGACTTATTTTCGGAACGTGCAAAGATGCATGCAAATTGAATATCAAAAAATAAAAAACATGGTTAATACAAAATACAATGAAATAGTTTGTTTTGATATAAGAATCGATTTGTTATGCATGTAATCTTCTTTTCTTCTTAACTGTAGGCACCTCTATGGTGGAACATGTACTAAAGATCTGTGAAGAGGATAACAATTTTGACAATGTTTTTCTGTAAGTACTGCTGTTATAACTTTTGAAAGACATCTTCAGTTTTTCTTACACAAGTATGCTTTTGAATAGAGACTTTTTAAATGTAAATGTTTATTTTGTCGCAGATTACTGTATAGCAGGTTAAAATTGTGGTCGATTGATAATATAATAGAATTTTACAAAATACCGATCACGAATATTTATATGTACATGGATATTAATTCACAATGTAATCAAAGAATTTTCTTTTTTCCTGGGTTTCATTTTCAAAACGTGTTTTGTTGAAAAGTTTTGCACCTTTTGCATGTGCTAGACACTAATGAGTATCTTAATTGTATAAACATTCTGAGCCCCCAAATCACTTTGAAATTCACCAATAGCACTGGCCGGACACGCCTCACCTCACATGGCTTGGGTACTTCACCTGTGCACATGTCAAGTGACGTTGTTGTTATGGTTGTCTACTGTATTTCTAATAATAGAAAATGTGTGAAAGAATTTAAAGAAAGGTTTTGCATAATTCTTGTGATTTATTTGATTTTTCTATTTAAAGAAGTTATTAGAAACAAATTGTCTCATGTACTCTTTGTTAGATTTAGTCAAACTGGAAGTAGAGAAAGAAAAAATAAAAGCATGTCAGCTAATCGGAAGTATATCGGTGGATCATGCAATTTTCAAACTAGTAATAGTTAATTTTAGCAATAGCCAGGTTCGGTTTTGATTATAGACTGGTTAATATCATACTTTTTCCTGACAGAATAACTATTACATTAAGCGGGGTCAACTAGTCTGCTATGCTTTTCAAATGGGTCAGAAACATATTTTGTGTCATTAAGTAAATCTCATGTTTTCATCATCATTATACTCAAATAATTTTTCACTAGATGTTCAATTCGTGAATTTTTTATTTCAGCGAACATATATAGCTAATATAATTCCACGAGATAATTTCATGCTATACAGTAACTCTCCCCAAAAACTGTATCTACTAAGTGTTAGAGATATTAATATCCCAGAAAATTTTTATGATTCATTTTTGAGAAAGAAAAATGTTATGTACATTTTTTATTTATTTTCATCATTGTAGCATGAAAAAATTAACAACTTTTAAACATCTCTGAGATTGTTACTTAAAATAGAAATCATTGATACCTTGAAACAAACTGCATCAAAGATGCTTTGTTTTTTTTTTCAATATGATAAAGTGAAACAAAATATACAATTAATACAAAAAATAAACTAAATGATTGTTTTTTATATGTAACAGATTTACTTAATGACTCATTAAGATCAGTTTTGATATCCCAAACAAATACATCATTATCAACAATTTGCTAATAGGAGAATCGAAGATCTGACTTTAATCAGATTGATTAATGTAAATAAGCACTGATCATAAAATTATTGGCTGTAGATTTTAATTTATTTTCTTCTCTTCATAGACATGTTCAAATCAACAATGATGGTGCAATAAGATTTTATGAGAAGTTTGGATTTGAGATTGTGGAAGAGAAAAAGAATTATTACAAGCGAATAGAACCAGCTGATGCCTATGTGTTACAAAAATCATTCCGCAAAAAGGACAAATGTGAAACCAAAGATCAAAATGGAGAAAACTGATCAAAACCATTGTGCCCTCACATTATAAAACCTTGAATATTCTTTCTGTGTGTAAATAAATGATCACTGTACAGTTCTAAATACAAGAGTTATCTTTGCATAACATTTGTACTGTTTTTAGCTATAACAAAACGTACATACATTGTACCTGCCATTTGAAAGAAGTGCAGATGATTTTACTTGCAGTTTTTTTTCTTTTTGTTTTTTTATTTACTAGTAACACAAAATGTATGAATGTTTCTGTATATGGAATATTTTGTGTATTTACACATCTTTCTTGCTTCATGCTAATAAATTTTGTTTAAATAATTTAATATTGAACTTGTTGCAAAAGTAAAACTAATTTGATTTGGATATTAATGTAAACAAGTTTGGATTTCAAATAGGCCTACTGGTACATCCATTTTGCATTTTCTTTGGTGATATTTGCCAGTACAAAATTGAAAATAATGTTTAACAAGGATTTCAATGTATGTTGTTGAATGTAATAGGCAGTCTAATTGAAATAAGATCTCTTGATCCCGCTCCAGTAAATCACTACACAAGTAGTGTCTTATGATTCCAAAGTCACTTGCTCTCTTGGTCTTGAATGAAAAGAATTTCCATGCGCCTCCTTCATATAAGTGAATTCGGCCTTATCAACTATTTATTATACCTTGCCCATGAAGTATTTACGGTTTATTTGAACATTTGTATTCATTAATGCCAAATTCATAGACAATGTACCTTATACATTATATAAATAGTGCCTGTTTGGGTGGGTACCAGTTGAAATTGACAGTGGTTTTCGAGGGGTATCAATTTCCACTGGTACCCTCCCAAACAGACACTATTTATTTTATTATACTGAATGTCTTAATTTTAAAGCAAATTTTACTGCTTTTATATAGAAAATACGTGAGTTATACGACGAATCGTACGCGCATAATTTACGCGCATGTAACAATTCGTTCTATCGGCCCGTTGCCAAGTGTGTTGCTAACACTGAGGGTATGAGAACGGATTGTCAACTGCGTCTAAACCACGGCCCGTTGCCAAGTGTGTTGCTAACACTGAGGGTATGAGAACGGATTGTCAACTGCGTCTAAACCAATCAGATTCCAGTATTTAACATGAAAGTATAATAATAAATATTGTATACAGCCCGGTTTATACTTGTCGGACAGAAAGTAGATGGCAATGGAATATAACATTAGATAACCAATCTTTCACTGAACAAAAGACATGTACTGACTCAGGGTGGTTTTTTTTTCGATATTTGTCAAACATCCATTTTTTGGATCTCGTTGAGATGATTTACGAAATCAAATGTCCATTGTAACAATAGATATAACTTAAATTTGGATAGGTAATCTTTGCCACCATGCACACAGGTATCCTTGAAATTGTTCATTGTACTAGATCAACAAAAATTAATACCCACAAATGTCAAACAAACCACAGTATTTAAATAAATACATGTATTTAGGTTCTTTTTTACAATTGCAGCTAATAGATGAAGCAAATCACACAAAAGTTTACTCTCTGTATTATATTATACATTATATTGCCACATCTTTTGGAAATAAATGTAAGCTTGAAAAGTATATGTACATGTCAATTTGAAATTCCTAAGATTTTACGCTTTAACAAGAGGCCCAGGAGAAAAATCGCTCACCTGAGCAACAAAAGTCATAACAGATTAAATCGGCTTTATTTATTCCAGTGTTAAACTTTAATTCCACCTACTCCCCATTGTGGCCCTGCCATACACTCGGGAATCATGATTTCAACAAACTGAAATCTACACTACATGCGGATGCTTTAGACAAGTTTAGCCTTCCTGGCCAAATGGTTTTGAGAAGAAGATTTTTAGATTTTGCTGTATTTATTGCTACATGTATGTAAATAAAATTCAATTCCCTATTGTGGCTCCGCCCTACCCATGGGGATCATGATTTGAACAAATTTAAACCTACACTACATGAGGATACTTTTACACAAGTTTCAGCTTTTCTGGCCAAATTATTTTTGAGAAAAAGATTTTTTTTTAATGCGAACAGATTTTTAATAATTCTTAATTATCTCCCCTTGAAAGAGGGCGTGTCCCCTCCTTCAAATTGAATCCCCTTCACATATACGGATGCTTTGTGTCAAGTGTGGTTGAAAATGGCTAAGTGGTTCTCCAGAAGACGTAAAAACTGTGATATGTTTAGACAGACACTGTTTAGAATAGTTTAGTTGAGCTTTCAGCTCAGGTGAGCTAAAAAGTATGTACTTGAAATTCTCGATTAATTCTGAATGTACAGTGTACCTGTAACAATCCATTTTGAAACGTGATAAACAAAAAAAAACCCCAGAACATTGGAAAAACAACATGAAAAGAAATTTGTATATAAAATTTATTTATTGATAATCTAGCAAAAATATACAATGTTAAACACATTATTCGTCATATAAAAGTAAAATAATGAATATTGATATAAAAATGCAATAATTATTACATTGTTTCAGTCATACTTCTGTAAATCACGAACTTTCATTGAGTAAAACAGGAAAATAGATTGAGGGTGTATATATACATGTATATATGCAGCGCATGCGTGTTAGTAGTTATAAAATTATTTTAGAGATACAGCTTTATGATATTAACATACATTATAATACTGTTAATATGATTAAGTTGTCGTTGCTAAAAACAGAAATATTTTCTATTATAGTAGCATATCAGTGTGTAATTAACCAGACATTACCGTGGCTTCATCAACATTCGTTCAATACTTTTTCGTGGACTTTAAAATTCGTTGTTAAATTTGTTGTTAAATTGTACTTACATGTACATGTAATCGTCAAAACTAAATGCATATTAAATTGATAGGATCATTTGGCACGAGTTTACGTATCCTTGAATCACTTAATCCACAAAAATGGATGCCCAAATATCAATGAAACCCACAATATATGGTATAAGATACAGTCGTAAGCTACATTTTTTTTTCTACAGCTATACTGGTATTAGTTATTTCACTTTTTTGTCTTTGCTAGAATGTTATTAATACTGAATCTTAATCATGAAACATCGTGTTTTGATTCTACGGATATTATGTTGCATGCAGAGAAAAGGCATGGTTTTTATTTCCTGTTTAAACTGGAACACATTTACATTTCAGACTGCAATTCATAAAAGATAGCCTTTATGCCAATACATGTATGATTGAACACATTTGCGTATGAAATGGAATTTTTTTTTCTCTCAAACACTAGCCAAACAATCTAGAGGCGATATAAGTAAATTTACTGTATTATTGACTTGTCAAAATGGCTGTCGTTCTGTGAGAGGCAAGTTCCCAAAATTCTTCACAGCATAGGACTGAAAGGAAAACACACATACATGTATACATAACGACTTGGATTTCTAGCTACTGTAATATAAAAAATTTCTCCACGAAAATAAGAACCATAAGCTATATAATTGTTAAGTACTATAAGACATGTTAGGTTTGCATAAAAGGATGATAGCAGTATAATAGTTGTTATGATATTTCGGAGCTGAGGAAATATACTGTACATGTTCCACCAAAGCATATAAAATATACATTTTTGTATGCCATATACAGATACATGTAGCAAGAGGAGAAAAGCCGATCTGCACCCGTTTGAAAACACAGAAAAAGCCAAATTTGAGCTGAATGGTTGTTAACAAAGGACCAACAATTTAATCGATCAATGATGACTGTGATAAAATACGATGCAAAAAAAAATCGACATTTTTTATTAAAAAAATTTTTTTGCAAGTTATATTTCTGTAGCACCTCTCAAAAATTGGAAAAGAAGTATGGTACTCTTCCATTAAATGCCTTTACTGCTCGTAATTATCTAATGAAAGTATTTTAACCTTTTCCATGTTTTCTTGCACAATTTTAACCTTCATTGTTAATTTTAAGACGCATTTTGCGGTCAAGAAATCCTACAGTTTTAGACATGTTATAAGTAAAATTGAATGTACTCTCATTCAAATTGAAATATCGGTGTCCAATACCATCTCAAATGTGATATTATGCCAGGACATCTAGGAACACAACTTGTAGTATCGGGTAAAGTTATACAAAGCGGGCTGTATGCTATTTAGTACTGCTTTTCGTAAAATACCAAATATAAAATTTGTAAATAATTTATACAAGATTTTATAAAAATGGTATGTATATGTTCTTTGATTTCGATTATCCTTAGTCTAGTAAACGTAGTTCAACTATCCTCTTATGATTTATACATATGTATATTAATGTAAATTATTATGTCATGGACATTTTTTGACCAAGCTCTCATCTCTTTGACTGATGCCCTTACATCTGAGTGTCATCCGGAGACTTTTCGTCATTATGTTTTCCGTTCAGTGGTAGTCCCCCGGCACTCGGAAACCCTTCGTCGGCTACATTCCACTGGTCTGTATCGTCAAACAGGTGATCCCCGTCCGGATTATCAAGGAACGGAATTCGAAGGATAAAACCTACAAATAACATTTTTAAGAATTTTTAAAAATAAGTAGCTAAAGAAAACCACAATCAAACTTTTCCATTATAGTAAAAATGGGTACACCAAAATTCGCGAAAAGAAAATTTTACGCAGATATGTTAATGTATTTTAGAGATTACAAGTTAGATGTAATGATATGTATTTGATTCAATTTGCCCCATTATGTACATTTCCGCAGTTCTTTAATTAATGCATGTGCAAGTTAATGAACATGAAGTACAATATTTTAAAGTTAAATATGATTAATATGTATAGGGCAATGCAGTAACTGTAATTTTTGCCAAAATTAATGAACATTTATTAATAAACCATGTATAGTTCAACTGTTTCCACTCTGTTTTACACCACACATTTTTCTTTCTTTCTTGTACATGTAGCTACATTAAAAAGAATGTATCAGTTACGCGTCATAAACAAGTAGAGATTACCCGTAATGACCCCGCCCACTATGGCTATAGCCAGAGTTAGACAAAGAGCCGCCATCTGGTAGCCGCCCTGTTCCATCGCTGACCTCCCCATGACCTCTGTGACGTTAGCTGCCATGGCGTTTGTTGTCATGGTGGTGTTCATCATCGTTGGCTCCATTGCGGTGAAAATGGAGTATAAGCTACAAAAATTGTTTCAATTTACAACACAAAAGTCTGAATAAGAATGAGTTGAATAATTGGTAACAGTAAAACTTTTCAACAAACATGCAGCATATAATAACATAATGCAATTATAACAATTCGATAATTATTTGAGATGTTCTTGTCCAAAACAATTTTCCAGTAATCCCAATGAGCTATTTTAAAGACTTTCAATTTTTCCATCTTTTCACGAGTTTCGGTTACCATGATTTCGAATACCCTATCAAAGTTTATAGTGCATTGTTGCTTTTTATATCTAGTATGTGCATGTATTATATCTGTGTATTGAATAAAAAGAGAAAATCGGTGAAAATGTGTGCCTAGACACCTATATAAAATTTTGATTTTTTTCATGCAATCGATATTGAAATAATGAAAAGAAATCAAAGCACATATGTGACCCTATTTGGTTTTTGGCCTTTTCCTAAGTTTTTGCTCGATGAAAAGGAAACAGCTGTTATGCACATTATCCTTAACTATATGTTCGTTGCATTACACTCCAAAGGCGATGAAAATCTAGAAATTAGTATCAAATATTTAATTGCCAAATAGGTTTGCAATTGGTTATTTATCATAGGTTAACATTAATCGCTTAATTCGTTATGATGTTTGTTGTGACTGCCGCGGTTAACAATTAGCAACAAAACCAGGTTATGTATCTAATGAGTGAAACATCAAGGGATAGGTACAATTTCTGAACAATTAGTGTTTAGTGAAATACTTAGGAGCACAAGCAAAGAGAGCTATTATAGCTGTTATTTTAAAACCATGTAATCTTATCTATATTTCGATTTCGCAGAGGGTTTGGGAGTTGATTAACATTTATTGCTCCCCTGCTCCTACCTGTCTCCCCATGTTTCTTTGCTTGACATAGCTGCAGCAACTGCGCCACCTATAGCTGCCAAAATTCCCGGCATTCCATGCAGATTGTTAACGCCACAAGTATCGTGTATTCTGAGCTTGGAAGCCATCAAAGGCTAAAAAAAGGACATAGGAAATTAGTTATAAGATGCCGATGCACAAAGAGAGAGAGAGAGAGAGAAAGAGCTAGAGAGAGAGAGACTCACGGTTAAGTACTTGTATCCGAGCACGGAAATGATACCGGCAGTGGTCCCCAAAAGCATGGCACCCCAGGGCTGGATCGGCATGTGGGCTGAGGTCCCAACCGCGACACCACCGGCCAAAGTAGCGTTTTGAATGTGAACCTAGAAATCAAAATCATTTGTAGTCGCACAGTCATAATTAATGGTTCTTTTGAACTGAATAAATTAAATTATTCAAAGGTATCCGGATACTTATTAGGTCAATTGTAACTTTGTAAAAAAAAAAATGAATCAACATTTTGTTGTGTTCGCGCGTTGGCGTGTCGTTCGGCGGCGTTTGTGATACCGCCACCCGCTACCGTATAAGTTAGTTTTTTGCGAGACGGCGCGATGAGTTAAATTAGGCTAGCATGACGGTTGTTGTTTTTAGCCGAGTTAGCGCACCGGCATGTTGTGTAAAGATTTGTCCGCGCTACAATGAGAGGATGCGACGGCGTGTTGTGTAAAGTCGCGCTAATGCAACGGCGTGTGGTGTGAAGTCGCGCTAATGCGAAGGTGTGTTGTACATGTATAAGGTTCTATTGTTGGGATAGTGAGATATTTTTGCCTCACGCTTTGTGGTTATTTTTCAATATATGGACACCAAAGACAAGTTTATTGCTTGAGTTTATACTTAAAACGCATTCAAAGAAACAACAAACTAAATTACCTACACATTTTAGATAGAATATTTACATTGTCAATTGTGTATAAATCAGCATTACATAATTAATCTAACGTGCTATAGAATGATTTTCAAAAATTAAAATTCTTAATGCCTTTTAAACCTAACATGGTTTTTTTCTAATGTCTCAGTTCCATTTGGGCGGAATACATCTGGTCAATTCGTCGCAACATAATATATGCGTGTAATCTTAAAAATCTATTTAGACATTCAAGCTCGTTTTTTGGTCTATACAGATTAACCTAGTTTTTAAGGTAAGTTTACGATCCTTTGATTGACAATAAGCTTGGTTTTTTGAAATTCAATGCTCGAAAAAAAGACACCTTCATTTGTGTAAGGTATGATAAATAGCACACCAGGCTGCCATGCTGGGTATATAATTACACCTCTCTATCTAACCCCTTTACGGACTAATTTACAATTCTTCAAAACATGCCGGTATGGGATCTGTATCGGATGATGCCAGAGTGAACTTTTCACCGCATTATTTTGGGGCTGTCCTTAGCACATAATATTCCAAGACGTCCATCTTAATTTCACACTTGATGTTATCATGGGGACGAGGGTGTCATCATCATTAGATATACACACTGTTTGTTTTCTTCGGAACACTATGAGAAGTGTTGGATGTGGCAAAAATGACGAGCATAATTATGTTTTCGTTAGTGAACATGTTCGTATTCACCTTGAATGCATGCTTAGTCTTTACTCGTATATATAGTGAACGTTACAGTATTAAACCAATTGTTTAATTCGAAGTTTTTCAAGACCGACCCATCCAAATTTATAAGAATTAGAAAATTTAATTTTGGATTTTTAAAAAAAAATCTAAACTTCGTCACAAATATAAAATTGATGAATATTAACTGTATGAAATTACCCAAACTATAATATTTGTATTTATTTAGACAATCAGCATAAAATGGATGAGATTTAAACAAGGTTTAAGAAAAAAAAAGATTTGTACTCTTGTTTTGGATTGGCATGTGGAACTTTTACTTCAATAATTTTTGGGGGAAATGTCTCTTTTAATTTATTTTTCGGCCTACTGACAATTTTTTCTTGTAAACATTCTTGAAAAACAAGTAATAAAGAAGTGGCCTTTATGCTGAATGGGATCCCCTTCCAGAATAAATACGGTTAACAGTTACGAGACTTTGGAATTGAAAGAGTTATTGTCCTTATATAAACTTACCATGTCAAATTTCCCGCGCTTATCGACGAGGGAGGAGACGATAAATGTAGTGACGGTACAGGCGAGAAGAGAGAGGTAGGTGTTGACGAGGGCGCGGTGCTGCTGGTCCCCTTCGACGGCACCGCCATTAAAACTAGGCCAATACAACCACAGGAATACTGTACCTATGAACGCAAATCATGGGTAAAACAATTATTAAACACCCTAGCTGCACGGGATACATTCAATATATTACAATGTAATTCAATAGTTTCAAATGTCGTTTGTATGAGAGTCATATTAATGACTGACAATTACTGAATAAGTTTAGGCTAAAATTGTTAAAATGTAGAGTGTCCTCTTTTTGCAACTACTGATATGAAAACAAAAATAGTATTTAAAATTTAAATGTAATGCTATCTGAAAAACTTCATTGTGGAAACTACTATAGATACTTAAATGAAAAAATACAACTCTAAAAATTATGCATATACGTTTTTTAGAATTCCGCTGATTTTGACAATGTACAATTTTCTTTTGAAATGTTGACTACCATGAAAGAATCACCTATCATTGAAAACAAGTCAGAATGGTACACAGCTCCCTCTTTGCTGCTTGACTTTTCGATATCTTCACTGTATAATACTCTTGCCACAGCCAAACCAAAGTAAGCACCAAAAGCGTGGATGAACATGGACTCTCCAACGTCAGCTGTCTGTAAGAAACCAAAAAGCAGTTCTTGGAAGAACAAACTTTCTTTGCTACAAAGTTAAATTTACAAAAATTGATATGCATATTTACGAGTATCTATACAAAATATGCATAGTTTCAACTTAACATTATTTTTAAAATAAGTTAAATATACGTTTTTCAAAGTGGTTTTGTGGTTAATTCTACTTGTAAGTATATAGCATTCCTTACATGCAGAATATGAACACCAATGTGCTCGTTGACTTGCGCCAGAACTATTTCTATGAAGGCCATTATCAGAAGCTGAAGAGGACCAGTTTTCCCAAGAACAGCTCCAAAGGAAATAAGAATTGTTGCTGCAGCGAAGTCTGCAGTAAGCATTCTGTAATAAAGGAAATATTTGGTCTTCGTTTTGGCCAAAAATCCGCAATATTAAGCATTTCGTTTACAAAATTTAAGATTTGTATCCGGTGTCACACCATATGATTGACTTACTCCATGACGCCAACTGTCCAGTTTCCGGAAATGGCGGCTCTTACAATAATGGCCCATTGTGCACAGAAGGCCGCAAGGAGAAGATTGATGCTGACTGCAGAATATCCGTATCGTTTCAAAAATGTCATCAAAAACCCAAAACCGATGTAGATCATAACATGCACATCTTGGAACACTGCAAAATTAAAGACAAACCGTATTGAAACAAAATACCAAGGAAAATCGGTTCATAATAGACTAATTCACTGTTTAGTTGTGCCAAATTTTTGTCGAATACTAGTACACAGTATCTTTGAATAAAAAAAAATCATTGAAACCAATAACTAAAGGTGGGTTCTAACTTACTCTCTATGTTTATTTTGATAAATAATTTAAATGCATTTTAATCTTGTTGTTTTTATGAATTTATTACGTATTTGGATGTCGTCTTTATATTGTCTCAGGCTAAATATAAAAATCATGTTTAATATATAAGTGATGAAATAAAATCAGATTAAAAGATTAACTGTACGGTTCATTTACATGTACATGTTTCACAAGTTTACATGTACCTCACTAACAGACAAAAACTAACGGGGGGGGGGGGCAGAAAAGGAGAGGCTTATTTTCAAAAGATCTTTTTATATTAATATCTATTTTATAAAAACCTGTTAACATGGCCCCTCGGTCATTATGGACAGTATATTCAATTATACTGAAAGCTGATATGTAGATTTTATAGTTGAAAACAAAAGACAACCGAAGCAGCAAGTCACGGATTAGGAATATGAGTTTAAGAGAAGTAAGGATTTTTGAAATAGTGATTGACATTCAAAATACATGATTGTATACATGTATGACGACTGAAACATTTCCCTGGTTTGTAATGGCTGAAACCAAGAGCCCAGGCAGCATGGATATTAAATGTTATTGTCGAAAACCGTGTTGTCATCATTATCAGTTAACCTGATATTTAGTCTGAAATTTGCTTTGTGAAATCTAATTGAATGGTGTATACAGTTAAAAAAGAGAAAAATAATCACTGGATACCAACGAATAGCTGCAATGTGCAAACTGATATCTTTCATGTAGAGAAATGGTTTTAAGAAGAAAAATGCAAAACAACGTGCATTTTATGATATAAGGAACGATTCAATTGTTAAGGTGGAGTTTTATTTCAGATGATATAGCAGAATCTGATATTTCAAATGGTCTTAAAGAGTTTGGTCATTGGATAGCATTCTTTATTTCAATTACACCGAATGCAATCTTAGAAATTCCAGCTATTGAATTATAATTTTTGTTCTGGTTGTATTAAATTGTACATAAAGACTGTACCTAGGTGCTAGGGAGAATTGTAGGTTATTCAAAGCTTAAATTCATTTAATCCACGACCTTTTTTCTATCTTTAGCATTTATTTACATGTTTTGTCTTACATATTTTAAATACTGGCGTTAACATTATGAAATAATACATATATTGACGAGTAAAAAAACCAGCATGTGTTGCCTTGACTTCAAAATCAAATGATTGTTGCAAAGAACAAAATAAACTATTATACAAATCTGTTTGTACTGTTCGTACATTATATAAATAGTGCCTGTTTGGGAGGGTAACAGTTGAAATGGATACCCCTGAGAAAACCATTGTCAACCTTCGCGTCGGTTGACAATGGTTTTCTCGGGGGTGTCCATTTTAACTGTTACCCTCCCAAACAGGCATTATTTATTTTATTATACTGAATGTCTTAATTTTAAAGAACGCATAACTGACTTCATTAGGAATGATGTGAATTATACGGCGAACCGTACGCGCATAATTTACGTGCATGTAACAATTCGTTGTGTTACCCGTTGCCAAGTGTGTTGCTGAGGATAATAGAACGGATTATAAATTGCGTCTAAACCAAACAGATTTCAGTATTTAATATAAAAGTATAATAAAATATATAGTATATTTACAAACACACATGACATTGTTAAATCTTATGTAAACGTATACAGCGCACGTGTATAATATGTTACTGCGCAGAAAAAGATCTACCGCCATTTCAAAGACCATACAAATCAACCAAAATATTCAAAACATTAAAATTCTGGACAAATAGTGGTGCTGAACCCTGCATTGAAAATTTTTATAGATAAACTAGTAAAGGTTACATAAATCATGATTCCTTTTGAAGCGAACACCCAACGGAATGCCAACATACAATCAAAACAACTTTGAAACCAGATCAGACCTTGTGTTATCCTAATCTTTAATCTTGCATATTAATAACACAATGAATATCGTTTCCGGTTTAAGTAAAATTATTAAATTCTTCAATGGAGTAATTTAATTCCAGTAAAACAGTTTTTCCTTTATGGGAAAAATTGTCCCTAAACTATGTCATAGATGTTGATATTTGTTCAAGGTCACACGTGCACGATGTTATGAAACACATGGATGGTACCAAATTTTTTAACAATAAGGAGATGTCTAAAACATCCACATATTTTATAGCAAAAGGAAATGGTAGTTACTGTTCTTATATAGTTTGTGTATTCATATGTAGTTTTATATCAATAATCAAGATGTTAAGAAACATTTTCTAATATAGTTTTTTAATTTCGCATGGATTACCAAAATCGCAATTTTATTAAAGAGACTTATAATTCTGTGTTTAAAGCCGATATGCATGTTGCCTGAGCGATTATAGAAATATTAGAGAATACAAACATAAACATGTCTACAGGTAGTATAGGTCTTTTTTTTTTTATTCATTCAATTAATTCATTTTAGTTGAAAGTAATACCTTCTGTCAGAAAGCTGCAATAATAGCTCACTAGATGAAATGTGAATGTGAATTTGTCTTATACAGTGAACAAAGCATTGAGAAAAATATGAAATATCTTTGTCTTACGGTCTATGTTTTTTTTTTTTACTGTGGGGAAAGCTCCAAAAGGAGAGATAGTTCAGAATTGTGGGGCCATCAAACATTATAGATGGACCCTCTAGCTCTCCGTGCATGTAACCCAAACCCAAAAAAATGAAGTACAAAAATTACAAAATTGGTACGATCACGAGGTTTGACCGTTATAATCATAAATTTCCTAAACATGTTTTATCATGGCAGACTGCAAAAGGTCCGATGTCTTCACGACTCATGTTCAGAAACGCATACATTGTACATAGTGGTTGTCTACGGAAAAATATTGAATTCTAAGAGTTCATCGGAGATTTGTATTAAATAGGCTGTGAAATATTCTAAATAAACCAAAGAAAACAGTGACTTTGTGATTCCTTTCTGTTGAGCTATTTCGTAACAGTAGCGATGGCAAACATCTATTGTTCATACAAATGACAATGAATTTGTATATACAGGAGAGATTTCAAAAACAGGGTCATATGGCCGAGTGATTGTTTTGAAATTCTCTAACATATATTATTCAATTTTTCTTAAAGTTTACAATTAAACAAAAACATTTATAATAGTAAACAAATACGAAACAGAAGAAGCTCTAGAGGTCCTTCCTCTAGAGGTCCTTTACCTAGAAAGGTAAAAATAACAAATGAAGATCAATCTTAATTAGTCATATTATTGATAAATAACAGGCAAGAATGCATTAAAATGAAATAATAGTTACACATGTTTATTATCAATCAAATTTAAAACACTGAAATGTTCTCTATCTGAATTACTAGACTAAGTATGTTCTCTTCTTTGTGTGCACGGAATGTTATGATTGATAAATTGTTTAACCGAACAGCATGCATGTAAATAACTATTGGTTTTCTGATGTCACGTTTAGAATTGAGTTTTGTGATGGTTTTACAATTAATGTACATGGAAGCGCTCAGATCAGCAGCCTAATTGCGTCTCGGTTTTATACACTGTCAAACCATATGACTTTTCGTTAGAAAAACAAACACAAATCTTAAGTTTAGAGATTAATTTCCCAATTTACTGTAGAAAGACATCGTTCGTACACAGTGACTCTATGGCCACGATACGTGAATACATTGTTCGTACACAGTGACTCTATGGCCACGATCTACGTGAATACATTGGTATCACTATATGCATGCATCATTGTAGTTAAAAAGTAAGAAATATGACTCGCTGTGAAATTGCAATTACATTATTTAACATGTAACAACAATTTCTTTAAATGTGCATTCTAGAATGGAATGCAATTTAAAATGGTTTTGTATAATGTGAATTTGTCACGACACAATCGTAATTTGCAGAAAGACACCCATTAAGATTGAAGTTTTAAAAAACCATACGCGTCTATATTCTGAATCCTGAATGATTATGCATGCATACATGTATATCTAGTGGATACAATCTTTTATCTTGTATGACATAATCGTTGCGAGAATTAAATGCCTTTTTTCGTCGTTTTGGTGAGAAGACTTAACAATACAATAATATACATTTGGGAATTTTTTTATTTGTGTTTTGCATAATTATTAAATATATTACGAAAACACCAAGATACTTATTCAAGTAAATGCTGATGTATCATTCCGATATGAAAACTACACGAAATTGTTGGGCTTGTTTGGAAAATGTACATGTACCTGTATATTGAATCAAGGCTACAGGCATGACAGATTACATCGAATGAACTTTGTTCGGCAACAGATTAAGCAATATGTGCAAAAGGTTGTGCTGAAAAATCAATGGCTGTAGGGTACAGCTGTTACCAGCAACACCTATTACAATTAAAGAAAAAATAACCTGAAAAAAATTGCAACGGTTTCCCACAAAACCAAGGAAAAAAATATTTTCTTGAAATATATTGTTTAATATATTTGTTTGGGTGGCCATCATTATTAATCTTGGTATCATCGTACTATAACTATATGAAAAACTGCGAGCACCTGTTTGACTTCAAGAGCCATTCATCCTCACATTTTCCCATTCATTACCTCTACGAAGACCTCTCTTTTTGCAAAGGTAGAAAAGATTTATTTTTAAGCGTTCAAACTGGTTTAAGATATTGCTGTTGTTGTGTAACTTTGCAAAGAGCGATATCGAAAGTTTTTTTTTCATTCTGAACGTTCAAGACCCATCGATAAAAATGTGATTTAACTCTGGATTTTTCAGCCTTGCAGTAAAGGATTTATTAGGTGACTGGCAAGGCAAAACAAAAATCAATGAAACCTCCAAACACCAAAATAATTTATTTGAAAAGATATCTGAACAGGTCGTGATAACCTTAAAAAACAGATCTGGAAAATTTCTGAAAGTTATGTCGATATCGGACGATACAACAAATTGATGGGTAAATAATATTTATTTTTACAAGTACATTGTAAATTAGACATTTAATTGGGAGCCTCTAACCTCGTTACAACATAGGAATAGAATGAAACGCAGCGAGGTACTTTTGTCAGATTTTGGATATCTCCACGGGTTGTTTTTGTACTTATTCTAGTTGTATACAATCGGAGCTTTGGCTTCAGCCTCAAATGACGGAATTCCTCACCGGTAACAATGTTTACAATCCCCGGGGGTCAAAGTACTCTGAAGCAATTGTAGCGAAAGTTAGGACTGTCAACACGGATAATGAGGTCAAGATGGCAAAATTAGAGACGTGAACGAAATATGCTGGCTTTTATGATGGACCATTGTTGTCTTTCACTGACAAGCTATCGTGAGTTCCCTTGTCACAGAGTACACGTATAAAATGAATCTTACTCATTGAATTGAGATATATGTAATAAAAGCAAACGAAAGACACCCCTCTGGATAGTCTTAGTGTAGAATGCAATATGCAGCACTTTGGGTCATATTACACACAATTACATGTAATTCTGTGCATAGCTAGTGGCATTTAATGTGGATTTAAGTGCAGTATTTGAATGCCCAATGTTTGTGTGAATGCAACCAAAAAATGGAGAGAATATTAGGGTTTCGCTTGGGGTTTGTGAAAGTGAAACAACACTTCTTTGGTGAATCTTAAGGTTGTTGATTATTAAAGAAGATTATTGTAGATTTACATATGATTTTTGTCAAACAAATGCATTTCAAATTAAATGAATATTCTGTACGATATGGCTATATTTCACATTCTGAGTTTAACCATGCAAAACGCATTAACTTTGTTTTGACAGTTCATATCATGCGAATGAACACACGTCCCTTATCTCTGGGCTGTTACGGTATTCATGAACATAATTTTCATTTAGGCTAAAAAAAACTTACATATAAAATTCATAAAAATGAGATCTCTGTATAAGCTTACTTGGATAAAGGCCACCCACAATAGAGGGTTTTACAGTATCCACCGGTTTGGCCGTTTCATGATATTCGATCTTAATTCCAAAAATTATTAGAAACACTATTTGCACGATCGCCAGGGGAATAATGAGCCGCATGCTTTTTATGGTTGCCATTGTGATATTTTTTCTAAGTTCTGCACAGGTAACGTGTTAAGAAAGAGCGCAATATCCTGATAATTTACCAGAGTTCTAAGTTTGTGACAACAACAGATGGTAATCATTGGGGACTGTATAACTTGTTGAATGTTCCCTAGCCAATCAGATTCTCTCTCTCTAACACACACCCATTTTGTTTACTTTATCATTTATAACGACGCGACATTCAGTTTAAATCATAAACGATTTAAAATTTTCTTTAACTAATTTTTCTACATATGCAATTTTTAATTTGTAATAAAAAATATTTTACAATTTCAAAAGAGATTTTAAAAAAACATGTAGTGGTTTAAAGTATGAAAAGAGACAATGGACATGATTCTCAGGTAAATATAAATGTCAGTTTTATCCATGATATATCTAATCATAAATAACAATTTTCAATGAATATTTTAATTCAGCTAAACTGATTGAATTGATGAAAAAGATGAACTGAAATTTGGATAGATCGGAATAAGGAAAAAAACCCAATCGCACGCGCATTTTTATTACGTCTGCTTGTTTATCGTATCGTTACACCAGATTGTGTCAATTTTAAACTTTACCTATAAATGTTTTGTGCAGAAAATCTATTTTAAGTCCCCCAAAATCGGGGATGTTTATGTAAGTTAATTCTCATAAAGCAGAAAAAAATAAACTTTTTTTATGTTAAAAATCAGATTTCATTTTTTTTTCTCTCAAACAACATTTTAGAAGTGTGAAAGTCTAAGAGAAGCTGATATGGGCAAGGTATACAAAACGAAAAATATCTAAGAGAATTTTCGCAACGAGACGAGATCCTTCTTTTGGACATTCGAGATCTAATGGCACAAGATTTAGAAAAAAAACGGAGAGAAAATCTAGTGAGGTGACGGATTAGATGGAAGTCTATTTGAGTACTAAGAAAAGGGGCTATCCGGTTTCTTTATAAATTAAAAAATAAACTTTCTAAAACACACTATTCTTTTCATTGAATATAATAGAAGAGTTCCGTTGAAAAGGTTTCCAACTTGCAGACGGACCAAGTCTTGAACTTTTTCTGTTTATCCATGGTCATTTGAAACTTACGGACACGGTCGCTTTAGTGTGACTGACCATATAAAGTATCAATATCGTGACCGAATTGCGATGTTTAAATACAAGTGTCAGTTAAATGGACCACAGTTGACGTTTGAGGAGAAGTATGCCAGTCTTTAAAAAAAGCTAACTCTGTTTGAATATCTCACGATAACGAAGTAACAGATTGACAAAACCATTCATCCTCGCACTCGGAGATATATGGTGAGATGGTCCAGTTATTAGTAACTGAAAGGAATTTTGAAAATGCCATTGTTTATTTCAGAATTTTATGTCTGCAACGCAAAAACATTGTAAAAAATTGGAAACGGACTGATTGATGCCTTTGTTGTGTTTTTCCGTGAATCACATTTTTAAGTCGTAGACAATTATAGCATCAAAAAGTATAACATTCCTATAAATGGGGTAATTTTACATTCAGTGTTCAGGTTTTGTCTGTAGTCTGTCGTTCAGTGGGAATATCTTACTAAATTAGAAATATTCTCTCGAACAACGACAAACAAACGAAATCCGTATCATTGTTATCGATTAAAGATATATTAAAAGAATTGTTGAATAACAGTTTAATATATATATGTATATACCTATACTGGTCACTTATTGAAAGCAATGCAAACAAATAAAATGCGTTTGACAGAGTGTTTGTAACACTCACTGAAAAACAGGACACAGTGCTCGACTTCAATGAAAGGATTTACCGAAACTGTGAATACAGAACTGAGGCGGAATAGGGTGAGGAATGCAATTTTGTGTTGTTTATTTGTTTGCAGAGATTTTACTGATGACAGTAATTAAATTTCAGCCAAGTTTTATGGCTTTGTATCTTTGCATAAATATATTACATTGAAAAATGCTACTATGTGCCAACTTTTCGTAACAGTTGTCATTATATGAAAGAATGGGGTGATGTATTCGCCAGTGACCTACATATCCGGTTCCAGATTTAATTCCTGTACAAAATACCTTTATTTGTCAACAATAAGTACTCCCAGGTCAGAGAAATCCACCCGCGAAGGAATGTACTGAATTAGAATTAGGCATGGGTACCGTCTTGACATCCAGACTAAATTTCAAGAGCATTAAATTCTCTAAAATCCACAATTCTAGAGGTTTTATCCCTTAGGTATGACATTGGACCAGGGATTTCTGTTTGAGTTGACTTTAAAATACTTTGCAGTAGCAAGTAATTTTTTACGCGTCAAATGATAAACTTTAAAAAAATTTTTTATTGCAAAACAAAATGGTTACGCTAAAGTGCAATATAACTTAGTTGCAGATAAAACTAGTTTGAATTACAAAGGGGGGCCGTAACTTAAGAACTTTTGTTGATATCCAGCAAGTGTCCTAAACGGAAATTACAGCAGGTATTAGGAAACATTCCAGTGAATGAAATTTATGAAACATGAGAGAGAGAGAGAGAGAGAGAGAGAGAGAGAGAGAGAGAGATGTTTCCCAATTTGTTGTCAATTGTCAGTTACTGTATTAATGCTAACTTATTAATACTATAAGAATTTGTGAAATCAGTAAATCAGCCGAGAATATCGTTGATTTCAATATATACCATTGGATAACATATCTAAAACAACCCACGGAGTGAGCATCGACAGTCGCGTACATATTAAGGACATAGGCGTCGGAACCGGGAGGCTTCTTAGTTAAGAAAAATATCCAAAATAGATCAGCTCTGTAACGCTCTTCTTACCAAGGAGATTACTTTAGTCCAGAATGGCCCCAATCTGCTCACCAGCAGAAAGGTCTCACAACACTATTTTACCGGAGGTTCACGTCAAAACATGGCTGAGGCAAATAATTCCCGAATTCCCCTTCGTTTTTAGGGGTTTTCCGCCAGCGACAGGGACTGTAGTTTTTTATGAGATGAAAAACAACGTGTAAAATGCCTGATTTTCCCACTTTTGTAAAATTACGAGTTCACTTGAATTTTTGATGCCAGTTGTTTCGGCAGGGGTGTGAAAAGGCTCGGACATGATTTTCAATCACATGTGTAACTTTGATGTAAACAAACTCTCGTGCCTTTGTGGATGGCTGTGTGTTTTTTGCTACTAAATTGGTTAGGAACGATTGTTTTAAAAGTTGTAAAGAGGGATTTCCCCAGGAGTTTGTTTTAAACTCGCTACCCGTGTCTAAAGTTGCGTAATTTTGGTAAGAATATATAGTAAAAATTAATAGTGGTGTGCAACCAGAAGGATAAAACGTACGCTCAACTAAGACCTGGGGTCACCCGAAAATAGTTCTCCAAAATGAGTGTATTAATGAGCCCTTATGGAACTCTTTTACAAGTGAAGATAAGAATGTAAATCTACTTTCTTTTTTTCTATATCCATAAGGAGATCAGAGGTCACCTTACGTCCTAAGTCAATGTCGTAATCATTTTGTTAATCAATACGGAAACAAAAGTCACCTAACAGCTGCCTAGTGTCATTTTACAATATGGAGATTCATCAGAAGTGATCCACTGTAGGGGGACCAGGGGTCACCTTACCATCAATGAGGAGACCATCATTGTTAATTAATTCATTCGAAGACCAGAGGTCATTTTACAAGATTGAGATTTACTAGAAGTCAGTCATTGTAGGGAGACCAGGGGTTAAATTAAGTGGAATGTCTGTATGAGACCAGAGGTCACCTTATGTCCTAAATAATGAAAAAAAAATAATTTTGTTAATAAATAGAGCAGGGGTCACTTTAAGTGAAATATTCATAATGAGCCCACAGGCCATCTTAGGTCCTAGGAATATTATTAATCTATAGGGAAACCAGAGGTCACCTTAATACATTTTTAAGGATGGAGATTCACCAGAAGTCATCCACTGTAGAGAGACCAGGGATCATTATTAGTACGCTATCAATAGAGGTCACCTTATGTCCTTAATCAGTGTAGTTATAATTTTGTTAATCTATAGGAAGACCAGGGATCACCTTATGTCTTTTTTGAAGATGGATATTCACTAAAAGTCAGCCAATGTAGAAGACTACCTTAACCTTAAGTGGAACTTTCATAAGGAGACCCAAGGTCACCATAGGTCCCAAATCAATGAACTAATAATCTTGTTAATCTATATAGGGAGACCATAGGTCACCTTAAGTGGAATATCCAAAAGGAGAGCAGAGGTCTGACCCTTATGCATTTTTAAAGATGGAGTTTAGATCACCAGAAGTTAGCCTCTAAAGGGAGACTAGCGGTCACCTTACCTCGAACAGCAATAAGGAGACCTGAGGTTACCTTAGGTCCTAAACCAACAAAATAATTTTGTTAATCTAAAGTGAACTATTTATAATGACACCAGAGGTCATCTTAGGTCACCTTAATGCGGTTTTGAAGATGGATATTAACCAGAAGTCAATCACTGTAAGGAGACTAAAGATCACCTTACATTCATAAGGAGACTAGAGGTCACCTTAGGTCCGAAATCAATAAAGTAATAATTTTATCTATCGGGAGACCAGAAGTCACCTTATGTAATTTTACAAGATTGGGCAATTAACCAGAATTCAGCCGCTGTAGGGGGACCAGGGGTCACCTTAAGTGGAAAATCCCTTAGGTGACCAGAGGTAACCTTATGTCCTAAACCAATAAAAGAAAACTGTTAATCTAAAAAGATGCTCTTTAAGTGACCCACTTAAAGTGAACTATTCATAATGACACCAGAGGTCATCTTAGGTCCTAGATCAATGAAGTAATAAGTTTGTTAATCTATAGGAAGACCAAAGGTAACCTTAATGCAGTTTTGAAGATGGATTTTCACCAGAACTCAAGCACTGTGTGGAGATACTAAATATTCATTAGGAGACTAGAGGTCACCTTAGGTCCAAAATCAATAAAGTAATAATTTTGCTATCTATAGAGAGACCAGAGGTCACATTATGTCATTTTACAAGATGGTGCAATTCACCAGAATTCAGCCACTGTAGGGGGACCATGGGTCACCTTAAGTGGAAAATCCATTAGGTGACCAGAGGTAACCCTAGGTCCTAGACAAATAAAAAAAAGTTGTTAATCTAAAGAGCATGGGTCACTCAAAGTGAATTATTCATAATGAAACCAGAGGTCATCTTAGGTCCTAGATCAATGAAATAATAATTTTGTTAATCTATAGGAAGACCTTAATGCAGTTTTGAAGATGGATATTCACCAGAAGTCAATCACTGTAAATCACTGTAAGAAGACTAAATATCACTTTACATTCATAAGGAGACTAGAGGTCACCTTAGGTCCGAAATCATTAAAGTAATAATTATGTTATCTATAGGGAGACCAGAGGTCATCTTATGTCATTTTACAAGATGGGACGATTAACCAGAATTCAGCCGCTGTAGGGGGACCAGGGTCACCTTAAGTGGAAAATCCATTAGAATACCTGAGGTAACCTTAGGTCCTAAACCAATAAAAAAAAATTTGTTCATCTAAAGAGCATGGTTCACTTAAAGTGAACTATATACAATGACACCAGAGGTCATCTAAGGTCCCAGATCAATGAAATATTGTTAAAATTTTGTAAATCTTAAGGAAGATCAGAGTCATCTTAATGCAATTTGTAGATGGATATTCACCAGAAGTCAATCACTGTAAGAAGACTAAATATCACCTTACATTCATAAGGAGACTAGAGGTCACCTTAGGCCTGAAATCAATAAAGTAATAATTTTATCTATAGGAAAACCAGAGGTCAACTTATGTTAAGATTTTACAAGGTTGATACCTTCACCAGAATTCAGCCACTGTATGGAGACCAGGGGTCACCTTAAGTGGAATAACCATTAGGAGACCAGAGGTAACCTTACGTCCTAAATCAATGAGATAATACCTTTGTTAATCTATAGGGAGACCAGAGTTCACCTTAGATGGAGATTCACTAGAAGTCAGCCACTGTAGGGAGACCAGGGGTCACCTTAAATGGAATATCCATTAGAAGACCAGCGGTCACCCCACGTCCTAAACCAATATAGTAACAATTTTGTTAATTAATACGGAATAAGAGGTCACCTAAATTCATTTTACAATATGGAAATAAACCAGAAGCCATCCACTGTAGGGAGACCAGGGGTCACCTTAAGTAAAATATAAATAAGGAGACCAGAGGTCACCTAAGGTCCTAAATCAATGGTGTAATAATTTTGTTAATCTATATAAACCAGGGGTCACTCTAAGTAAAATATTAATAATTAGACCAGAGGTCATCTAAGGTCCTAGATCAATGAAATAATAATTCTGTTCATCTATAGGAAGACAAGAGGTCACCTTAACGCAATTTTGAAGATGGAAATTCACCAGAAGCATCAACTGTAGGAAGAGTAGGGGCCACCTTAAGTAGAATATCCATATAAGAAAACCAAAGATCACACTAGGTCTTAAATCAATGTAGTTTTAATTTTGGTAATATATTCTATAGGAAGACCATGGATCACATTCTGACATTTTTGAAGATGGAGATTTACCAGCCACTGTAAGAATATCTTAATTAGAACATCAATAAGGAGACCAGAGGCCATCTTAGGTCCTAAATCAATGACAAAATGTTTTGTTAATCTATAAGGAAACCTGGGGTCACCATATGTCATTTTTGAATATAGAGATTGACCAGAAGTCAGCCACTGTAGGGAGACCACACACCAGAGGTCACTTTAAGTCAAATATCCATAAGGAGACAAGAGGTTACCTTAGGTCCTAATTCAATGTAGTAATTATTCTGCTAAACTATAGGGTCAGTCATTTTCGAAGATAAAATTTACTAGGTTCAGCAACTGTAGGGAGACCAGGGGTCACCTTTAGAGAAACATCAGTAGGGAGAGCAGAGGTAAAATCAGCTCCTTAATTATCGAAGCAATAATTTTGTTATAATTTATATGGAGACCAGATCTAGACGTCTTGTGTCATTTTACAAGATGGACATTCATTTTACAAGAATGGACATTCACCAGAAGTCAGCCACAGAAGGGAAACCAGGGGTCACCTTGAATGGAATATCCATAAGGAGACCAGAGGTTACCTCAGGTCCTCAATCAATAAAGAATTATTTTCGTTAATCAAGCAGGAGACCATGGGTCATCTAATGCTATTTTGGAGATGGAGATTCACCAGAAGTCAGCCACTGTAGAGAGACCAGGGTTTATACTAAGTGAAATATTTAAAAGGCGACCAGACGTCAACCTGGGTCCTAAGTCAATGTAGTATTACTTTTCTTATAATTTTCTTATGTGATACGAAGTCCAGATGTCACATTATATCCATAAGGAGACCAGAGGCCACTTCACGTCCACAATCAATGAAATAATTATTTTGTTAATCTTAAGGGAGACCAGAGGTCACCTTATGTCATTTTACAAGATAGATATTCAGCCATGGTAGGGAGACCAGGGGTCACCTTAAGTAAGATTATGTACAAGGAGACCAGAGGTCACCTTAGGTCCTAAATCAATAAAATACTAGTAATAATTTTAATATAAAAGAGGTCACCTTATGTCATTTTACATGATGGATATTCCCTAGAAGCCATCCACTGTAGGAAAACCAAAGGCCACCTTTGGTAATCGATCTATGTCGTTATAATTTGATAACAAATAACGGAGACCGGGGGTCACCTAATGTCATTTTACAAGATGGATATTCAAAATGGTATCTGTCGTTATATATTTGTTAATTAATAACGGAGACCAGAGGTCGCCTTATGTCATTTTACAAGATGGAGATTCAAAGGGGGACTAGGGGTCACCTTAAGTGGAATATCCAAAAGGATACCAGAGGTCACCTAAGGCTCATCCATTGTAGGTAAACCAGAGGTCGCCTTAGGTCTTAGATCTATGTCGTAATAATTTTGTTAATCAATACGGAGACCAGAGGTCACCTAATGTCATTTTACAAGATGGAGATTAACCAAAGTAATCCACTGTAGAGAGACCAGGGGTCAAATTAAGTGAAATATCCATAAGGAGATGAGAGATCCTAAATTATTGTAGTAATTTGTTAATCAATACGAAGACCGGATGTCACCTTATTTTACAAGATGGAGAATCACCGTAAGTCATCCACTGTAGAGAGACCAAGGTCACCTTAAGTGGAATGTCTATTAGGAGACCAGAGGTCACCTTAACTTCTAAATCAATGTAATATTTTGTAAATCAATACGGATACCAGAGGTTATCTTTTGTCATTTTACAAGAGGAGAAGCATGCACCATATTTATATTGTTTATTAGGAAGAACATAATTATTAGGAGGAACAGATGTCAAATAAAAATGTTACTGAATACGAAGACCATAGTTCACCTTATATTGTACATCATTGGGGAGACCAGAGGTTGCATAAGTTATAAGGAGACAATAGGTTAAAAATGTGGTGTGTGAAGAATTATAACCAAAATCAACTGAAAACAAAGAGCTCAGACTGTTTTTATTGACAAGCAAAAAACGGTACACATTTTTTTCCTAATTTTTTGTCGTCAAAGGGGGAAGGGGTGACAATTTGCTCGTCTTCATCTATTTATAAGATGCAATTCACAATGGGTCCGTGTTTTCTATGTTTATTTTTTGCAATTTGGTTGATTTTTGAATTAGATAAGTGAAAATTTAGGGAAGTGGTGGGTGGATCGGGGGAAGGGGGGGGGGGTAGGAGAGGGAAGTGGTGAACTCCAACCCTTACAACCTGTAGACAGGGCAACACCTACTCCGTAATAACAATAGATAGATCAGATGTTAGCTAGAGTGTTAAGTTGATAAGGTTGCCTTTGTGGTATGATGTATTATTAGGGAGACCAGAGGACACCTAATAAATTTATTACCAAATCATTATACCATTATCTTAAAGTATCAGTAAAAAGTCTAATGGGAGGGGGGGGGGGCAAGACTACATCTTCCTACAGGCTAGACATACGTATACAGAGTAAGGAGGTCATCTACTTTGATATTTTAATAAGGTGGATTTTGTGTTACATAAAATAACGTCACCTATAACTTAGCATATCATTAGGAAGACCACAGGTCACCTAATGTTTATACAACTTAACGTTATATCATATCTCTTAAAAAAACCCAGTCAATGTTGGATTCTTTATCCTCTATAGTATCTTTCCAATCCTTAGATGGTTATTCTTTAGAAAAATACATTTTCTGTTTGTTGTATTACATTTCTAAAGGCTAGGCAGTGGTACGAGTTATTCTACTTTCACTTTGCGGTTGCAATGCGCTACATTTCGTAGCGGAGTGCACAGATTTGGTAGTTGTGAATGAGCAGGTGACCTGGGGTCCTAGTTGAGCGTACCTTTTAACCAAGCCTTTTTAATTTAAACGACCGACATTTTTTTCAGGTAATTTTATATACAAGAAAATGTTAATTATCAATGTTGTGATTATGAAATGATGACACGTGCATTTGACCCTCTACAATGTACCAATGATTTTTTCAACAGTCAGAATTAACCAAGATAGACAACTCTTATATTCAATATTTCACGTTTTGATACGTGATATGCGGTATGCTCTAAACAATTTTTTTTGTATGGAATAGCGTAATTTCATTGCATAATTATGCTTAATTTATATAACAAATCTTCTATCCAAGTTTTTTAAATATTTATTTTACTAATATTTTATTTTGGTCTGGAGGCGCTGTTGCCAGTGCCACCAAACTAAAAGGTGCAATAAAATCATCTACATGTATGCATGGCTATTCATAAATAATCTGGTTCCACAGTTGTCACGATTTGGCCAACATATCATTCTGACTAAAACGTAAACATTTCTTCCAAATAAGATTTTTTTTATGCATTTTTGTATTTAAGCCCAAAAGATGGAGATAAACTTGATTTTATCGCCATATAAAATACAGGTAAGTAGTTTACCTGACTAACCCCTTCACTTGCACCCCTACCCTTTATCCTCCAAACCATGTATCATGCAGAAGCATGTCTAGGCAGCTGGCAACGTCCCAAATCCATATACTAGTACTTATTACTGTGTTACACATGTATCAGCGATAACAGCATATCTTATCTTAAGTCGATAGTGCAGCCAACAGAAGGGCAATTACAAGAATAGTGGGGTATGTTTATACATATATATATTTCTCAACTTGTGCACATGCATATGTATTTATCCATGCAACTAATGTTGAATTTTACTTTGCTATAATAATGTTTAAAAACGTTTTCAGTATTAAAAAGGAAGCTTTCATAGCTACCTTATTTTTCTTTGCTACAATACTCCCGGAATGAGACAACTCTTGGCGGGGTCTAAAGTCCACTTAATATATTTTTGAGAGTCATTCTTTTTGACCCCCTTATGCTTTGTAGTGTATAGTTTAAGTATTCGGAGTAATACTATAATAATTCTTAGTTTCTCAAAGTTGTAGAAAAGGCAAACTGCAAAAGTGCAAGGTTATTATATATGATTGCATGATATCATTTTTATTTATTCAAAAGAGCATAATTTGGATATCACCTTGTAAAGAAGCATAATACATGTATCACATGCAATAAAAGAAAAATGTGGTTGGTAGATTGAGGGTGAGAGGGGTTTAAGGGGTTCAGAATTTAAAGGGGATAGGGGGGTGAATTTAAAAAAAAAAAACTGGCTCCACCACGTTAACGTTTATGTATCGCTAATGAATGTGTAATAAAACTACAGTAATTAACATACATTGCAGTGATCACTGGCTGTAGCTCTAATTGTGGCATTGTCATTCAGACGGTATAAGACTAAAATTCAAAGATGGCTGAAATGAATGCAAAAGAAAAGGAGGAATTCAACAAGGCAATGAAGTGGGTGTACAAGGAATTTGCGGCCGGTGCGGCCGTCCTTGCCGTGCTTTATTACACGGTCAGGAATATCCCACTGGACACGGGGGCCCTCAAAACACCACAGGACCGCACAGTGTTTACATTCAGGTGGATGCTTATTTCTATCCTCCCCCTCATGTCGGCCATTTTCGACGTCTTATATGTCCGTGGTAGTACGAAAGCTATTGATCCGATCGCCGGAAAATCGGAACACCTCGTGGAAGTTCCTAACAGAATTCTACGTAACGGCATGGAACAGTTCCTTTTGCATGCAATCGGACTTCTCTCACTGACGACTTATTTGGATGAGACTTGTATGTCTGCTATTCCAGTTCTTGTTTCAATGTTTTTCGTTGGCCGTGTATTTTATTCTTTAGGCTATAAATATTCAGAGAAAAATCGAGGATTCGGATTTTTCATCACCTTTTCTCCAACACTCGCAACCTACGGTTATTGTTTGTACAAGTTTGCTACAACCTATTTACTGTAATATCATTATTCAGTTCTGTATAAGTCATGTTCATAAATTTTAGTTTTAAAAAAGTTAGCGGTGGTATGTATGTACATGTATCAGAATTGCGCTTATATATATGTTAACATTACAAATAAAGGATACATTACAACTACATAATGGCTTTTTGTCATTTTACAAAACTTATTCAGTACCCACTCACGGAAACAATAAATAATTACTGAAATAATCATTTCAGTTGGTATCTGGAAAAGATATTAACTATCGATTATGTTTTGCTAGGATGCGGTATTGCAATGGCGAAGACGTTTAATCAGTCGATTTCTATTTCTGTTGTTAAAATGTCATTGGGGCGCTTGTCGAGCAAAAGAAAATTAAACTAAAAAAAAGGAATTTCAAAATTATTAAAAATTTCTAATCCGTAGGGGTGGGGGTGCGGTAGTATCCCTAAATTAAGCATCAATTTCACTTTTGATTTCCTGATTTTCACTTCCATTTATTACACGCTCTCAAAAGAGTGGAGGAGGTTGGGGTCCAACTCCATTATATAATTCAATTTTTCATGTAAAAAAATTTAAGAAAAATATCTGCTGCGAGAAAAAGTGATGCTCTGATGCTACGTTCCTGATCATCAACATTTTTCTTTCCTGTACCCTGTATATATATTAATTATAGAGCTCTGTCGTCAATATAAGTAATTGTTTATCATGACTAACAGGAAAAGTCTTCACGCGTAAAGTAGGAAATATGTCAAAATAATACGTCCTCCAGCTTACATGGGGTCAATAAAATATACATGTGATTTTCTTATATCTAAACTGTTAAAAATGCAATTTTTAAAAACCTTGTTCGATATTCAAGTATTTAATAAAAGAGAAAGTTGATATCTACGGTAGAGAATGGGACAAGAAAGCGCGACATAATGACTGTTAAAAAGAGACTTTAAAAATTCCCCTTCATGGACCCCTCTTGATCTACTTCGTTCTATTTGTTCACCTTTGTGTACATGTTTTGTTTGCTGAGAAAGAACGTTATACATTTTCAACCTTAACATTACCACATATAATGACTGTGGAGAAGATTTGAATCGCATTGCTATCGTTGCAAACATAAGGTAAGAACAGCTATATATGATAGTTGAGAACATTTCAATTAATTCTGTTAAACCACGGGGGCTTGGTTGTTGGATAGTGAAGCTCCTAATTATTTGTTCCCGAAGAAAAAATTGATTAAAATTGGTAATCTTTATAGGTGTATTTCTGTGTATTGCAATAAAAAAATTCACTGAAAACCCCCGTTTCAATCACGTTAAAAAAGTGCATTCAATCAACATTAAAAAAAAAAGTAAAGGGACGACACTCGCCATCTTGGATTAATAGGGGGTCCTCGCTTCAAGCTATGTTTTAAACAAGTTCTTCCATTTCTCCAAAGATTTCTGACGAGATCTAGGTTGGAAAATGTTCAAATGACTTATTCATATCGTCTTACTACATCTGTATGCTGCATAATAAACACATCGTTCCAAAATGTACTAGATACTCGCCAATCTTATCGACAGCAACGGAAGTTGATGCAAACTCTCCATGTAATCACTGAGGAGATCCGAAAGCTTTGGAAAAACCAAGAGGAATAATTTTTCGCGGCATTTTTGCTCTCTCTAGATTTATCATACATTTTCGGAACATCTCAGTAATTATATAGAGAATTTACGTCACTCAAAAGTAATTTTAATCATTTTTTTCTTCGGGAACAAATAATAAGGAACTTAATTCACTATCCAACAACCAAGTGTGTTAAACAGTAAATGCATTAGGTACGTGTACATGTACCTCTCAGTAAAATGTTCCAATGAAAATTTTAATACTTTTTTTTTAAAAACACAGATTTAATTATTCGACAAACAACCATGGGCGGTGAAGAGAAGAAAAAACAACCAACACACTTGTTAAAAGCAAATATGCCATGGATTCGGTCACAGATATTTGCAGCCAATATAACTTGTTTGCTGGTGTTCCTTGTATCTTTCTGGATCCTGCCAATTAACACCGCCGGACTTAAGGCCCCAGCAGACAGACTTGTATTCACTTTACGATGGCTGTTTGTCTCATCTCTGAGCATTCTTTTTGCCCTCTTCGGGGTGCTTAAAGTCCGAGGAACCTCGAATGCCATTGATCCCATCAATGGAGGATCCGAAAACCTGACGGAGGTTCCGAACAGGATTTTACGCAATACCGTGGAACAGTACTTCTTACATATGACAGGCCTCCTAATGTTAGCCACTATTCTGGAACCAAGCTCTCTAAAGGCTATCCCTATTCTTGTTGGATTGTTTCTCCTGGGCCGGTTTACGTTCTGGTTTGGATACACTCGATCTCCTTTTAACCGAAGCTTTGGTTTTATGACAACACTAGTTCCAACTTTAGTTATGTACGGTTTTTGCGTATACCGGCTTATAACGGATAAATTACTGATTCCTTAATGAGGAATGTTGAGATGTTAACAATATTTATTGCATGTCTACCATGAATTATAATTACAGAAAAAAAAGAGTTACATGCAACATAGCAGCTTTTTGCACGTGTACACAAATGTATGAAAATGAAAGAAACTTGTTTGATGAAAGTCTTGATGATCATTACAAGGTTATCAAGTTGTGCATAATGATATGAATTTATTACAGTTGCAGATTAAAAATGTCACGTGTTTAAAAAAAAATATTAATAAGAATGTGATGTAAATTGTGTTCCTTGTCAAAACATCTTTGTGTAAACTCAGTGTATATCAAATGGTATCAAAATTACTCATACATCAAGACTTGATTAATATTCTTTAACACACCGGCGACTACTTTATTTATCACATGTACTATTCATCTATAAAATGATATATATCTCTTTGCAATATTTACAATGAATATCAGTGAAAGAGAACTAAATTTTAACTCTCTGAAAAACTTTCATCTATGTAGAGATTTCTAAATAGTTATGTGACATGTGGTTGTCCTTATAGCATAACCTCGCTGAGTTTATCGAAGATGAGCTTTAATTCTACTACAGTTATTGCCGAGATCAAAGAAATGCCGCGGACATTATTCTCCAATATACCTCGAATGTCATCAGTAAATTATCAGATCAGAAATACCTATTTGTCTCGCACTGATCATGAAAGTACAACTTCAAACTGTATAAAGTTTTAAAACCATGTCAATTTTAGTGTTAGTTCCAGTCAAAACGATGTGTATTGCCTCAAATGTTTATTTTTAAGAGATCAATGCGGCTGTTCCTAGGACCTCCCTAGCACATTTTCACTGCGTGTTTTTTTTTTTTAGATAAAATATATATAACGTGTAGTTGTAATAATCGTATAAAATTACCCTTAAAATATTAGGAATATGATTAAAAGATATTTTATAAATAAGTGAAGAGTACTAAAAATCCAAAGAAAAATTTTGTCGTCTGCATGTGATTCCTTTGATCGTTTCACATGTAAACATTACTAACTAAACCGTTGGCGTTACACGGAACAGCGGTCAAAATGACCAAGATCGTCTCTACATAGGAGAAACGATCTGTAGAAATACTGAGCTGTTAGTAGAATAGAAATAAGGTTCTTGTTATCGTGAATGTTGCAGGATAACCTCCTCGGTCTCGAAATGTTGTTTGAAATATAAAAGACTCGGCTATAACGCCTCGGCTCTTATATTTCAAAACAACATTTCGAGACCGAGGAGGTTATTCTGCAACATTCACAAAAACTCGTACTTTATTTCTTAAGCAATTACCATATTTTTTTCATGCATGCATGATATGGACGCGCTTTCAGTCTTTGAGGACAATAACGTAAATTGTAATTCCCATATTCTCAAATTGAATCTTTAAATTGATCTAAACCTTTGGATAGCGAAGAATACAGACATAGATATGGATATTGTCTTTTTGAAATGCAGCGTCATTGAGAAAGCATGCTCTAAGTTCTTTGTTTTTGTTTTTACCCGTTCTGACCCTCGTTCATCTGAACTATTCATGACTGTCACTTATAAACCTATGACCCCAAAACAGTTTTCACTGGGTAAGTTAGCATAGTATACCATCCGCGCTCCAAAAAAGACAGAGGTATGGTAATAAACTCAATCTATAGCTTACTGATTCTCTCTCTCTCTCTCTCTCTCTCTCTCTCTCTCTCTCTCTCTCTCTCTCTCTCTCTCTCTCTCTCTCTCTCTCTCATTTAACATTCAAAATAAATTGTATGCATTCCAAGGAATCCTGATCTGTAGAGTCAACTTGTCGGACAAAGAAAAAGACAAGAGAACTTTCAAGGAGAAGAAAGCGGCAGTTATAAGACAAATCATCACTTCCGTCAGCATCAGCGGCACGGTATTTGTTCTCAGTTACCTCTGATTTCCCACTAACACCTCTGATCTGAAAGAACATCCGGACAGAATCGTTCTCACTATCCGCTGCCTGTTTGTGTCCTCGTTATCTGTCCTCATGGGAATTCATTTTGTTGGCATAGTTCGAAGAAATACGAACTCCATTGACCCGATATATGGCGGAGCGGAAAAATCTCGTTGATGTTTCAAATAGAATCCTCCGGAATACAATGGAGCAGTTCTTTTAGCACGTGATATGGCCATGCTAACACTGACAGTGTTCCTGCAAGGAAACTCTATTAGGGCTATTCCTATCCTCTGTGGGATATTTCTGGTCGCTCGTATTGTATTTCAGATTGGAGACATGTCCTCTCCTATGAAGAGACTTGAAGAGAGGATAATGGTATGCCGGTACTTTCTATCCAACTTTGGGCGTTATTATTTTTGCAGTTTCAGTATTTTGCAAAATTTTTTATTCTGATAGGTTTTGGGAAGCACCTGTGCTTTATTCAACTGATTTATCTTCCCTCTGCTTATGACAACGTCATGTTGAGACATTGAGCTGCTGGAAAAATCTAAAAATGCATATAGATAAATACTTTTGGTGGTGTACGTTTTCTTGCTGAAAATGTGTTGTTTTGCTCACAAAATATTTTATTCATGTTAATTCCAAAATACCTGGATCTGAAAAAGATTGTGTTTCAGTTTGGATACTAGTTCTCGTCCTCTCCTATATAAAAGATGTTATGGATTTGCTGCCACCTTTTTTTTTTAAATACTAACCGCGTGACAGTTTACGTGTATTGCACTAACTGTATCATACAAACAGTTTTACTTTAAAATTTAGAACAGTTTTAACAAGAGCTTGGACTTTCGGTGGGTTGTTACCATCTAGTTTCCTCATCAAAACAAGCTTTCGGATATTGACCCCCTTTCTTCTAATTCGCTAAGAGAAGCTCATTAATATTCATAGACTGTCAAAACCGGAGAGTTGTTTGCCAAGATCCTTCGGGCTTTATTGGATTTGACCACGCCCCGACCGAAATTATCACCTCATAATATTAAAAGAATGATTCCTTATTCTTTAAATAAGGCTATCTACATGTAGAATTGTAGCAATGATCGCTACATTCATATTCCGTGCGAAAAACCAATTGAAAGCATTATTTATTAATTTGCTGTTTATTTACTTTTTATATAGTGTTTATATCTTAATCATTCAATTAATTATGCTTTAAAATCACGTGTCAGGACAATAAAATTGTAGATATTTCAAAGTTGATATTTAAGAAATAGTAGCTTAACAATAGTTTAAGAGTTAAAGAAATACGTTAATTCATACGGAGACAAGTCGTTCTACTTGATCGCGTAGATTTCAGTCTTATCATGCAATTTCTGTATGAAAATCATATTCATGTTTTGCATGTCTTTTAATTAGATACCTTATTGTTATTATTGATGCTGAAATTATTGCACAGAGGCTGATTTATAAGCAAGCAATATTTCCGTTCTATATCAACTATCTGGTGATATTTACATGTAGCTATTTAAAGCACAAAATACTCATATGCTACAAACATCTACCAATTTGCATTGTCATATATGGTTTAGTATCATACGAATGATAGTTCTGTCTCTATTTCATTTGATCCGAGAGCATCCAACGCAAAACCAAATATAACGTTTAGTTGTCTTTGATTGTATATGCAACGTCATTGATAGAGCATGCATGGTCTATGGATTTGTAACCCCTTTTGTCCCTCTCTCCGCTAGCCTCCGTTCTGTATAATGCCTGACCTCGATAGCAGTCATTCGACTATTTAGTACTTATCTGTGCCACAGTCGTCAGGGCAATCACGCAAGGTATGATCATAAACACATACTCACTTTCTCTCTCTCTCTCTCTCTCTCTCTCTCTCTCTCTCTCTCATTGTTTAAGATCATTTCCATAGCAAAATTTTTAAATCTTAGGCTAGCTCCAACAACAGTAGTCAATATGTCGGACAAAGAAAAAGACAAGAGAACTTTCAAGGAGAAGAAAGCAGCAGTAATAAGACAAATCATCACTTCCGTCAGCATCAGCGGCACGGTATTTGTTCTCAGCTATCTATACCTTCCCATCAACACATCCGATCTGAAAGAACTTCCGGACAGACTCGCTCTCACCATCTGCTGCCTCTTTGTGTCTTCGTTCTCTATCATCATGGGAATTCAAGCCGTGGGAAATGTTCGAGGAAGTTCGAACGCCATTGATCCGGTATACGGTGGAGCAGAAAACCTCGTGGATGTTCCGAACAGAATCCTCCGGAACACAACGGAACAGTTCTTTCTGCACGTGATGGCCATGCTAACTCTGACAGTGTTTTTGCAGGGTGGCTCTATGAGGGCTATCCCTATCCTCTGTGGGATATTTCTGATCGCTCGTATTGTATATCAGGTTGGATACATGTCCTCTCCTATGAAGAGAGGATATGGATTTGCCGGTACATTCTTACCAACATTAGGCGTTTACGCTTATTGCATTTACTGCATTTTACAAAAAATTGTGTTTTGATCATTTTATGATATATTTTGCAAAGACGTGTAGTTGATTTGTCAGAGTGCATATATACTTCATTTTACCTCATCATATTGTTATAGTTGAGACACTGGGGTAAGGGACAATACCCTTGTAAATATAGATTATAACTTTAGGTGTCATTATCTATTAAATGAGTTTTCTTCTGAAAGCATTTATATTTGCTGACGAATTACCTTATTCATGTTAATTCCAATACACTTGCAACTAAATAAGTTTTAAATATATTTGTAATACCCGTGTTTAAATATTAAACTTCAAAAAAATAGCGTTAAATACATATACATGTTAGTGTGGTAACGTTTGCTTGATCGGTGGAGTGTATTAGGTTTATCTGCCAGAGGTCTCAAATCTAGCAGAGAATGGTAAAGCTAGGCGGTATCAGTTATATTTGGCGCCCATGATGGGACCTAGGTACTCTCCGGCGGGTGAAAGAGATCGTCTGTTGAACTTCGCCTGACAGATGATGACACTCCGGAATAGTTGACGACATACATGTAAGTCTCTTTCTAAGGAGAGGAGCAACATGGTAGAGTCAAATGTGTAGCTAAGGATATTCTTACTAGATATCATATTTAATATGCTTAGAGAGTAAACCCTTTAGATTGACCGAAAGAGTGCTGAATTTGTATGCCAATGAAACCGGGTTGAAGCTCTAGCATAGGCAATACCTACATGTACATTTGTAGCTTACATTGCATAGATTGATATTGTTTATAAAGTCTATCTACATGTTCTTTCTGCATGTAGTTATCAAGTTCATAGTATTTCGTGTATTTGAAACGTTATAATTATTAGGCAATTTAAGGGCTTTAATTATTCCGCAGAATACGTTTAAAAAGCAGATTATTTTTCAGAGAACAATGAGAAACATGATCTAATTAACCACAGTTACTGTCATCTAATTTATCTTACTACCAGTTGTAATATTGCCATATTTAGGCAGCCTTCTGAAAGAACTTTAAAAGATGGAATTGATATCATGCATGGTCAATATTTCCCCCGATTCCTCCCCTCGTTGACCTCTGTTCTCATAGACGTGACTTACAGTACGCATCTATTGTTCAACCTCAATAACCGTTTGTAAAAGGCAAACATTCAACCACTAGCTATCCACACTACATCGGGAGGACAAAATCGCACCAGGTATGCTTCATATGGACAAGCAGATTTTGCAGTCTTTTGAATCTTCTTTTTTATCATCTCTTTCCTGTTATGTGTGCATGAAAGTTACCAATAACACTCCTGTTTTTTGGTGTGTGTTTTTTTTTTTTTTTTTTTGCATTTTTAAAGTTCTTAATTACTGTTTGAACAGAGGGTCAAAATGTCGGACAAAGACAAAGACAAAAGGACGCACGGTGAGAAAAAGGCGTCCGTCATAAAACAAATGCTCATCTCTGTGAGCATCAGCAGCACTGTATTCGTTCTCAGCTATCTCTACATTCCCATTTACACTTCCCATCTGACGGAACTTCCGGACAGACTCGCTCTCACCATCTGCTGCCTCTTTGTGTCTTCGTTCTCTATCATCATGGGAATTCAAGCCGTCGGAAATGTTCGAGGAAGTTCGAACGCCATTGACCCGGTGTATGGCGGAGCGGAAAACCTCGTGGATATTCCGAACCGGATCCTCCGGAACACAACGGAGCAGTTCTTTCTGCACATGATGGCCATGCTGACTCTGACAGTGTTCTTAGATGGAAGTTCAATGAAGGTTATTCCAATTCTGTGCGGTATTTTTCTAATCGCTAGAATTGTGTTCCAGATTGGATATATGTCCTCTCCAATGAAAAGAGCGTATGGGTTTGCCAGCACTTTTTTACCAACATTAGGCGTGTATTTATATTGCACATGCTGTATAATACACCAACTCTTCAATTAAAAGACGTTATGGGGTGGTCATAGACTATCTCAATATACAAAGATATTTCATTTATTCAAACTCCTTGGTGACTGTTGATTTAACTATTTGAACCAGCTTTATTGTTATAAGATGCAAATTAAGTGGATACGGAATACTGACCATGCAGTGTAACTATTCACATACAATTTGTATGAATGATTTTTATGAATAAATTGTAAATTGCGTAATCGGTATATATTTTTTTTAATCAATAAGTAATTCATTCAGATTCAAGTTCTTTCTGGTGCTTAAACGTTATATTTTCGTCTACGGCACAGAATTTAGTAAATAGATTAGATATTTTACTGTGAGATAAATAAAAATTATCTTAACTTTGTGTTGCACGGTTCCACTCTTCTAACCAGTAACCACAGATTTTCAGTTAATTGCCAATGCCTGTACGGGTTTTTTTTTTAATGGAAGAAGGTTAATGCTATATTACTGAAGCAATCAGTTCTTTACTGGGAAGGAAAAAACCAACAGGTGTATATGGTCATATGGCTCACTGAGGACGATGTCTTAACAAATTTTGATACTTTCAATGATATGAGTTTGCACATTGCACATATACATGTATATGTACGTGCACGACATATATAATTATTTGGAACTTTGAATAAAAATCAGTAGATCATTGTTAAGGTTTTCCAATACTTAGCAAAATATTGTTATCTTCCTAAAATTTGTTATATCTGTTATTAATGCATTGCATGTTAAAAGAAATTTAAAAATTAATTGCATGTTTTTTATCAGTGGATTTGTGATGAAAAATAAATAAAAAGTTTAGTACATGTCTTTTCCTAGGCGAAGCGCGGGGGGGGGGGGGTCTAACCCATATACTTCAGACATGTCGAATTCTTGTTCTCTGTGGTACCACGAAACGATGTTACAGTTAACCAATGTGTAAAATGTATATAAACACTTTTCAGTAGTACCACACACTCAAACATAAAAGCCAAATCTTTGATAATATAATAGAGTTATCGAACGTTGCTGAGAGGCATCGTTTTCCATATATCTCATTTAGTATGTTCAGGTTTCATGCACAAGTGTGTTGGCTTTACAAGAAAATGCCAGACTGAAAAAAAAAATTAAAAGTATTAAACAGTATCAATAAAAAGTAATTAAACTAAATATAAATAGTGTCTGCAGTAATGTTTTAACTGTGGGTATAAAATTTCGAACTATACTTTTAGTTAATCTTTGAACAAATAAGACTATACAATGAATTGAAGACTGGGTCCTCGTTCTAAAATGAAATTTAAGGAAACTCTATGAGAACAACTACAAGAGTTTTTATCGGAAAAAGGTCGAGATACAAATGGTTTATTTTATTATGTTATGCATCTTTAAAGAAATAAATATTTTGAACCATCTTAATCAAATTTTAATTGTAATTCAGGTAAAATCGCACGTAAAATGAATTGAGAGCAGACTATCTGTAATTGTTGCATATATCAAAACACAATTCACACATATTTTGCTTTACCTAGATATGTACCTATACAATTCTCAAATATGCAAAAAGCGGAAAATAAGTGCTTAATACAAATACTTGCAATTAGTTTGAGGGCTTAGAAGAAATAAAAGCTAGTGTAAGAGTTGGGCAAACGGTGATTTGCATTTGAGTTTTGCTGAATTTTATTAAGATACTGAAAATACTAGTTTAGCATCCATTTTCTTACCCGTTTAATTCATATAAAAACTTTATTGTGCGTTTATAACACAATTCCACATTGTATCATGTTCACTAAATAAGCTTTAATTTTTGGTAAAAAGTAAGAATTTGTGAATTCAAGTAAATATAAAAGCTTCCCGTCACCAACCAATTCTATAGTACAAGCAAACTCTATTCTTAATAAAGTGGTTGACAAGCAAAGAACAACATCATATGTTTTGTAACTGAACATGACTCCATATAATGCCAGAACGATTTACCAATTAAACTTGTTTGTAGTTTAAATATATAGTATATCATAAGCACCTAATATCTTCAAGATGCAACAAAATATACAGAAGGTATACACAATCATTGTTGGTAAAAATGTGCTCATCAGAGCATACCCTCTTATTACTGGATAAAAATGATACACAGTTCTAGCTATCAGGAAAATGGCAGACAAAATGGAAATAATTATCATGGAACTTCCCTGTATGAATAAGGTCAGAGTTAGCATGGTTATCATGTGCAAAATGAATTGCTCCGTTGTGTTCTGAAGAATTCTGCTTGGGACATTCACGAGATTTTCCGATGCGTCATACACTTGGTCGATAGGATCCGAATTTCCTCGCAAGTCGGCTGCCACGATCCCCATAACTATGGAAAGCGCCGATACAAAGAGACAGCAGATGGTGAAGCCTAGTCTGTCATCCAATTCCGTGAGATTTGAAGTGTCTATGGGAAGGTAGAGGAAACTGAGGATGAAAAAGGCACCGGTGACACACAAAGAAATCAAACTTTGTTTAATGATGGTTGATCCTTTCGTTGTGAAAATTTCCATTTCCTCACGTTTACAAGTGTATGAAATTTCGTCATCAAAGACTAGCTGAAAATGAATGGTTAATGTATAATTTTATATATCCTGACGTGATATCTTTTGAAAGGAAGAAAAATAACTTAAACTATACACAAGACGTGCATTTGTAAGAAAAGTAAACTTACCAACCGCCTGGCCTTAATTCTGTTTGCAAAATTACTCGAGCATAACCTCATTAAAATCTTACCTTGTGTGTCTTGTTTTGTTTAATTAAAGATGACAATTGCTAATGTAACAAAAGCTCTGAATAATTCAGCACTTCTTGATACGATAGGAGTGCTTTAAAAAGTTAGTTGATAACTAATAATAAACAAGGGTCAGGTTAACTTTGTTAAAAATTATGTAGACTACTTCACTTTCATTTTATATCATATACAAAAATAATTAATCTAATTAAAATTAGACTTGTAAATCCGCTCCTCTTCGATACGCTATGTTAAAAAATTAAATGGATCTCTGGAAACTAGAGGTTAGCTTTGCGCTTGCAAGTTCCTTCATATCACCACATCTCATGATCGAAATAACATTAATTCATGATGCATGCATTCAAATGATTAGAATTGTATATTTGCTTTGAATTTGTTTTGATATCTTATGGCTACAATATTAATTTTTCTTCTTGCATTGCATATCAATGCATAAGATATCCGTAACTTGACAATGTTTTAATATTTAAATGTTTTCCCTTGTTAAAAATGGCGCATGTGTCACATTAAAAATTATTATACTTTCATGTTAAATACTGAAATCTGATTGGTTTAGACGCAGTTGACAATCCGTTCCCATACCCTCAGCGTTAGCAACACACTTAGCAACGGGCCGATAGAACGAATTGTTACATGCGCGTAAATTATGCGCGTACGGTTCGTCGTAGAACTCACGTCTTTTCTATATAAAAGCAGTAAAATTTGCTATAAAATTAAGACATTCAGTATAATAAAATAAATAGTGCCCGTTTGGGAGGGTACCAGTTGAAATTGACACCCCGAGAAAACCATTGTCAACCGACGCGAAGCGGAGGTTGACAATGGTTTTCGAGGGGTGTCAATTTCAACTGGTACCCTCCCAAGCAGGCACTATTTATATATTGTTTTTAAAAGTGTGCGGGAATCAAAATTTCATAAATCAATACAACTCCTTTAAACGATATATTTTAGATAGCATACAATCATTGTAAAAATTCCTACTTTAGAATTTTTATTAAGTTACATGTATCTTATGACAATAGTTTTTAGTACCCAACTTTTTCACGTTTGCATTATCGCTCCTCCATACGCCCCAAACACTCCCTGATAACACATTGACCCAAAGCTGAGGGACAAGTAACAATGATGTATTGGACAATCTACAAGACGCACGCCGAAGCATAGAAGGAATTTAGAACACCGTCGAGACAAGACAAGAAAAATTAATATTATTGGCGGTCCATGTACGTAGTCAAGTTAGGAAAATCAACTTCCTGAAAAAAGAAATTGTTATTTTTGTCAGCACCATGTCAGAGGAATCTCCGAAATGGACAGAAGATAAGAGAACTTGGAACGCGATTCCGTACTATCAACTGTTATCACGGCGATTGTGTTCTTGTTGAGCTACCTCTTCCTTCCCATAGACACCTCGAACTTGACAACACTACCAGACAGACTCGCTCTCACTATTCCCTGCCTCTTTGTGTCCTCTCTCTCCATTGTAATGGGTATCGTGGCAGTCGGTAACGTCAGAGGAAATTCGAACGCCATTGATCCGGTGTACGGCAGATCGGAACATCTTGTGAATGTTCCAAACCGAATCCTCCGAAACACAACGGAGCAGTTCATACTGCATGTGATGGAAATGCTTACATTGACCATTTTCTTAGATGGACGTTCTATGAAGGTTCTTCCAATTCTCTGTGGGATCTTCCTGATCGCTAGAATTGTATATCACATAGGTTATATGTACTCACCGATCAATAGGGCATATGGATTCGTTAGCACATTCTTTCCGACGATTAGTGTATATGCTTACTGTATATTTTGTATTGCGAGGGATATATTGACTAATTAGAATGCTCAATGACAAAGGCAATAGTACACATGAAGTTTACGTTCTTTTAAACAAAAAATACATGTACATCGATTGTGCACGTGCTTGCATGTCTCGAGTGAATTTAACGTGGAATTTTACGTGAAAAATTCACCATTGAAATTTACATATGATCAACTCCATGGCAAGGCCATTTGTGACCACAATATGATATCTAGCAAGCACACTTTTCACTGAAATCCATTTAAATGGTGTTTGTTTCTTTTCACGTAAAATTCACTCATGGCATGTAACCTCTAAAATTTCATTGCTTCTAAACACATGCATGGTTTCCTGTAGAATTACAGTTTATATATGTTTCAGCTAATTGATCATTTAGTTAGTATCTGTATGTCTTCAGGTACATGCATTAATTGTCATTTCTTTATCATGAATGTGCATTGTTGTTTTATCACGATATAGGCCATGCACTTCATACTAGAACATACATGTAGCTTCATGAGTGTAATTAAGGTCGCAAATATAGTATAATGATTTGATTGTACAAAACTTTGTAAATATTGTATTAACATATAATTATATTATTTCATATTGTATGTAATAGTGCCTCCTAAAAGTGTATTTAAATGTCTTTTTGTAGTATTAATGATGTTCCTCAATAAAATTGATACATGTAATTCTATATGGTTTGAATAAAGTAAAACTGAAATTAAACCAATCAAAGCCTAATATATCATGATTGCTTTCAACCACAGGACCTTCGGTATAACTTCGATGATATTCTTTATTATATAGATAATGCGTTAAATATCATTACCCTACTGCATAAGCCAACGTGATGCTAAATAAATAGATATTGTTTACTCCACGTTTCTCAGTATTTGCTTTGTATATCTTTACCAAAAGTAAGTTTAGACTTCGGAAACGGATAGTTCTACCAGTGATACAAACTTCTGATATACTAATCTTGCAGTTGGATGAAAATGGTACCAATTGTACCAATAAACCCTGAACAGTTTTGGCAAACAAATGTTACTGATGTTACCAATGTTACCAATGGGCCGGGAATCCAATGGAAACGTTGGTAATATTGATTACAGTTTTGTAAACATGTCAAACAACAAACATCTTTTTACTGCCCTAATTATACAACAAAGTTTTCATTATATATTGCACCCTGATCGTCTTGATTATCGCCGCCATGTCTATAATGAGTTGTGATGTCATTTACCAAATTTGATACTTTCCAGACTCTTGATCGTAAATTTGCAGAAAAATATACCATTGGCAAAAAACACTGGTACCAATGAAATGCCAATGGTAGTTAATGTTACCAGCAGCAACTTTTGTCTACCAACGGCAGAACCATGAACACGCCCAGAGTAATTAAGTCAGAGAAATTTTTGAATGATAAAATACTTAGTATTTTGACAGCATATTTATAGAACGCCGGGGCTGTCTTATATGAGGATTGAACATTATACGCGGTGTTCTCCTCATTATATTTGGTATTATTTTTATAATATCAAGTCTTTTTTACATTGTATCGTGTGCATTTAATTTTCCATTATATACAGTACTTCTTTTATTATATAACGTACATTTCTCATTATATGAGGTGCTCTTAACATTATATGAGGTGCTTCTAACATTATATGCGGTCGATCTAACATTATATGCGGTAAACACAACATTATATTATGTACTCCTTACATTACATACTAGTATATACAGTTCATTCATTATTATATGTAGTATTTCTGTTATTATGATGATGATGAGCGTTAAATATTATGTCCGCTCCTGTTAGCATTCCGTGCGGTAGATTTTGCATTTCGTTGTGATGTAGACACAGTATTATATGCTGTGCTTTCGTTTTGATGATGATGATCTTTCAGCTCATTTAGGAACTAGTGCTATGAAAAAATGGGTGATATTTTACGGAACCTTAAAATGGCTCAATTTATATATGGATGTACCCATTGCCGGGCAATGCTATTTGTCTAGCCCTGCTTAAACATTCTTAAAATACTTTTCACCTGATAAGTTTAAAGAAACTATTGCATTACTACACAAATCACAATTCATAATTTAAAGTTAAGGTAACTCCAGTGTTTTAGAAATCTGTGTCAAACCAAACATTTTTTTTTAATTGAACGGTTTAAACAACTTATTAACTTACTATAGAAGCCAAAATATTTATATCTTTGCACGTTTGTTTTCCTACAGTGAAATTCAGCTCACAAGGTCCAAAAATTCAATTGCCAAAATTTAACACCATGAAGCATGATCTCATAATTTATTAAATCATGCACCAAAATACATCATGTTAGATTATAATTTAGGCAAATCAATTGATTATCATGAAATCATAAAAATTTATTGATTTGCTACAGAAAATATAAAAATATATCACATTTTTTCTTGCCACGACCTTCCAAAACAAATCACAAAATTGCATTTTTTTGGCAAATTCTAAAAAATTATTCAGTTAACATACATTTTTCAAAAAATATTTATTAAGAGTTACATATTGTGTCAACAACAAAAAAATGGTTTATCAAAATTGACCATCAAGTTTTTGCTTGATAGTCACTTTAACACGTGAACCCCCATTTTGAAAATGTAAATTTTACAAGTTGTTTTTGCAGTCGTTGGAAAAAATTGAAATGTACCAAAAAGACAAACTAACAGTCACTAATTTAGATTACAATTATCCCAAATAGTAAACTTTACATCTGCATTAAATGAAGATGAATGAGCAGTTTTTGAAATTTAACCCCCCCCCCCCCTTTCCATTCTTGTCTGCAATGCACGCCATTCGAGGTTGAAAAATCATCGGTTATGTCTGTATAATATATAATTGGCATATTGAGTTCATAAAGAAATAAGTCCTTCATTCGTGTATGCATACAGATTAAATGTTGACAACTTATATGTTCTGTTCCTATTATATTATATATTTTGATAATTTATTTATGTCCACGTGTCCGGTTTGGAGCTCATGCACACAAGTACGAGAATTCAGTTTCACATTTCTATATCAATTCTACTTGCATTTAATTTTTTAAGTGAGCCAAAAAGTGTGTATGTACAACTCTCCTGTGATAAAAATGGAAAATAAATGTACATATTTCTTTTTTCACAAAAGATGCCCCCCCCCCCGGCATATTGTATAATCCTTCTGTTGTTTCAATAAATAAAATAGATATGATGTTACTTCAATTGTACAAAATTGTTAAATTGTCAATATGAAATATTATTTTATTCATGTGCCTGAATGATCTACAATGGTAGATTTACAGTAAACTCGTACCCAAACCGAGTCGTACCTAAACCGACTTTATCAAATGGTCCCTCATACTGAAAACTCTGCGTTTATATTCCGAAAATAAGCTTCCGAAAAATCATCCTTATCAAGACGAAAGCACAGCATATGATACCGTGTCTACATCACAAAGAAATGCAAAATCTACCGCACGGAATGCTAACAGGACCGGACATAATATTTAACGCTCATCATCATCATCATCATAATAACAGAAATACTACATAATTATAATAATGAATGAACTGTAATGTGAGAAGTACATAACATAATGTTGTGTTTACCGCATATAATGTTAGAACTACATCATATAATGTTAGAAGCACATCATATAATGTTAAGAGCACCTCATACAATGAGAAATGTACGTTATATAATAAAAGAAGTACTGTATATAATGGAAAATGCACACGATATAATGTAAAAAAGACTTGATATAATAAATATAATACCAAATATAATGAGGAGAACACTGCCTATAATGTTTAATCCTCATATAAGACAGCCCCGGCGCTCCATACCATATTGGTTTCTCTAGCAAATGTCAACATCGAAGAAAAGACCCACTTTCTGTGCGAGACAGTGCTGGCGGAGGGAGTTCACTTTGTGGAACGAGGGCTGGACTTGTGTACCTGGCTATTTTCAGGGGTTTGACACGTTAGACAAGTTAGAACAACTTTGCCAGGTAAAATACTATTACATAAGTGGTAGATGCTTTGTGCAAAGCAAATTTCAAGATGATCTCTCTTTTTTTTTTAAATTATTTTCAATGTCACTTAGAAAATGTTTTAACTTATCTAGTCATATGAATCGCGAAATATAAATTTGTTGATTATCTATATAATAGTTTTTAGGTGAAACTATGACGCAGAAATCACAAAACAGGAAAGCGCCGAAAGAGTCCCATATCTGGGTCAGGAACCAGATTTTCGTCGGTGCATCCCTCAGCCTCGGACTGTGCCTAGCCGCCTATAACTTTCTTCCTATACAGATAACGGGTATCGAATCCCCGGCGGACAGGCTTGTGTTGGCCGTCCGCTGTATTTTCATCTCTTCGATTCCAGTTTTGGCACTCTTTAAAAGCATTGCAGATGCTCGCTTCTTCACCCGAGCGATCGACCCCGTTAAAGGGGGCGGAGAAGACATAGTGGATGTACCGAACAGGATCCTTCGGAACACAACGGAACAGTTCCTGCTTCATGCCGTTGGTCTGTTGACACTCAGTACGTTTCTGGACGAGGCGTCTCTAAAGATTATACCGATCTTGTCTTGCGACTTTGTGATATTCAGGATGCTGTTTTGGTGGGGATACCTGAACGCTCCACTCAATAGAGCTGTTGGAATGAGTGGTACAGCAATTTCTACGATTTTTGTTTATGTTTATTGTATGTATTGTATTATAAAACCTGCTTTTATTAGCTTTATTGGATAACGAAATTGATATGAAATGTAAAGGCACTTTTATTCTGTCATTCAACTTCGCAAGTTTGATTTTACCTGCTACACATTTGCTAGAATTTCCTATTAAATGATGTGATTCTTATAGTGTTTGTTTTTAAGATAGAACTGTGGGGAACGTTCAGATTTCCCCAAATAAGGCCTCAGTCCAGTTTTAAACACACTGAACATACCTTGTCTACTCAGGTAGAACACGTTATATATTTAGATTAAGATTTCCCCCTAACAAATAAGTCGACGGGTTATCTTTGGATCTTTGGATAATATTTGCTAAACTCTGAGAGTCAGCGATGTGAAAAATAGTAGTATGGAGCGCGTCATAGTATTCTGCAGCATGTGCATAAAGGAAATAATACGAAGATACAATGTAATGGAGATTGAATAAAGTGGCCGGCTTAAACCACGTGTTGTTTCGTGGAGATGCGTTCTTTTCCGGAAGACCGGGCGTTTGTGGTTCGTGGAGGTTTGGCTGGAGTTGTCTTTACCATTGCATTCGGTGTCCTTGGATATTTTTTGTTTCCTGTGACGATTCCTCAAACAGACTCGATCCTCACACGGTTAGTGTATACCATAAGATGGCAAATGATCCCTGCCTTTTCTTTATTGACCGGTGTTTTATGTGTCATGTACAAACGGTTCCAAAGTTCTGCCATAAACCCAGTCCTAGGGAGGGGTGAACATATAATAGAGATTCACCAAAGATATATTCGGAACACTACCGAACAACTAGTCATGCATGTGATTGGACAATTTGTGCTCTGCACGTACCTGACGTCACAATCACTTGTCATCATCCCCGTATGTTCAGTGCTGTTTGTGATTGGACGGATGACGTTTTGGGTGGGGTACATCCGGGAACCCCTGAAGAGAATTTTTGGTTTTATGATAACTTTCTCTGTGACCTCAGGGTGTCTTCTTTATTCTCTCTTCTGCTTTTTAATGTCTGGTCCAACATTTGCTTTACACGACTGAAGTTATCAGTGACTTCTATAAACTGCTTATATTTTGAATACTCTGTGTCATTATATAAAATCATGTTAATCCTAGCAATCACTCATGAATCAGCCATACATGTATGACAGTGTTATAATAAAGTGATTAAAGACATCTGCATTATCAATATCTGCAAATCAGTAGCTCTTAGTGAAAATTAGAGTTGACAGGTCGCCCATCCGAATTTTTTTCTATCCGGATCCGGAGAGCTACAGTTTCTCATTCGTATATTAGGGATATAACGCATGTTGGTTTGTGTTGGAAAAAATAAATTTTGTTGCATGCTGAACAGACTCATCATTGTTTGCGTTTCCATTTCGGGTGCACTGACTTGTGTGTTTATATATATATATATATATATATATATATATATATATATATATATATATATATATATATATATATATATATATATATATATATATATATTAAATGTTATATTATGACTTATTTAATTTGATTTTATTTGCAACAAGCCTATTTAATGACGTCCGCACAAAAGTTATGTTCGATAACTACTCTTGAATATACGGAAATTGTTCATTCTTGCTTGAGGAATGTGGATTTTATTAGACCCACTGATTCGTCGTTTAAATATTTTACGAAAATCTTCCATTTTTTAAAAAATATTTTCCATTGCAACTTAGTTTGGCAAATACGTAAAATGCCAGGATATGATAGTATAGTAATCCTTTGGATTACAGTTTATATCAACCTAAGAAGAACAGTAAAATGATAGGACCTGAGAACATAGAGTATCGTATTCATCATTCATCAACATTTACAAAGGCTGAATTGAGTTGCATGCTCCAGTAATCGTAAAATACTTTGTATCAGTAACTTAAGACCAATCCTTTCATAGAGTTCTAAACTGTCATATCCAATGAATCGGACTTCTTAAGTTTCAGGGCTCTTTAGTTAACAAATTGCTATAACTATTAGAACACGTATCACGCAACTAAAGTTTACCTTACATGGGTTTGACGTTGATCTATAATTTCAGAGAGGGAGCTATAGAGAGGGAGGGGCATGTATACATGTATGTATATCGTATATGTACGTATCTTCACTTACTTGGATACGTTTGCATTACTCGGTCACTGTCCGGACTTTTTCCATCAGCTGATTCGGAACTTTGCAGGTTTTCGTCAATGTTTGGTTTTGCACTGTTGTCATATTCTACGCACAGCACAAAAGTCACAATAAATGCACATTGCACCAACATCAGCACAAACATGAAAATCCTCTTGCCTTTTACTTGCATTTTGTCACACCTGTATTGATCACCGTTAGGTTGTAGAAAAAAAGACGCAAACCCCAGAAAGCCTGCTTTAGGAACCAAGTTATACGTAATACGATAAAAGCTGAGGGTAAGTCACGCGTTCAGTGAACTGGTATGCTGCATTGAAAAGGGGGGTCTATATGTTGCAGTATGAATGAACGAGAGGAAATTTACACATACATGTAGTTTTACGTATTTGTTGCTGAAATAAGGTCACACTCTGATACTTAAAAGTTATTCCCTGTTATGTCTTAATTGACTTGGACTAGGAGTCGTTGTACCGTATATTAGATCTATTTGTCACTCTTTTATCACTGTTCTATTTGGTTTTGTTCTCAGTACTTAGTGCGTGGTAAAAAAAAAATACATCACGCATAACATTATCTAACGAACTGCAACATAACAAAAAATAAAGTATATTGACCTTGCTAGCTCACGTAATAAAACACAGCGTACTCACGTGCACATCATGTACATGTATGGACAAAATGCGGACTAAGCATACGGACAAAGTACATTTGAAAACACATTCTGTTGCATGTTATGTTTTCCTATTATTGTTTCCTATTTGTACATGTATATAATAGCTACATGTACATGCGCAAGTCTCTAACAATTGTTCAATGTCACTTCAGAAAAATGAGAAGCTACGATCATAATATAGTGTCACAGTGACCCATTTAAAGCATTTTTCACGTCGGACCGGGTTTCTTCTATCACAAAATACTAAAAATTGGGGGGGGGGCGGTTCTCTCTCTAAAATGACAAAATGAATGTGGTTTATGATCTTCTGTAAGTCATAATTTCTGTTGGAAAACCTATTAAGGAGCTTCATTTGAAGAAAGCTAGAATACATGCATTTTATCGTCCTGCAAACTGAATGGTTTGCTATACATTCGATAATACAAAAATACTTTTTTAGTAAAATTTTCGTAACAATTCTATGTTTCGTCTCTAAATATAATGAACACAATTGCAATTAAGTTATATTTTCCATATGCCAAAATGAAAGCAAAAATAGCTATAGTGTCTATATAGCTGCATGTACATGTATATTGATAGTTGATTCATTTTTCAGTCAAGAAGCCAAACTAAGGAGACTGGGTAGTCAACCAATAAACCAAATCAGATAAACCTAAGATTTTAAGATATTTTTAATTTTAATTATTTAGTCAAGAAAAAAAGTTTTTATATTGAATGTCTACCTTGGATATTTTCCTATATTTTTATACACAGCTCTTCTAAAAGAGATCAAAATAAAAAAAATGACCATGGCCATCCAGCCCTCTTAAGTTTGTTTTTTTTATATTATGGGGGATGTAAGAATTCCAAGAATAAGTACATGTACTCCTCTAGGGGGAAACCATTATCATAATGATTATCATATTATAATTCAAATATCACACCACATTGAAAATGATTACTTTTCATATTTATAAACACGAGCATGTTATGCATTATGAAACTAAAGGCAAACACGGGAGACGGTGACAGGGATTGTGCCTATACCCCAATTTTTTGGCCAATCAGCCGTTTTCAAAAACCTCATTTTTTGGGCGAATTGGACCCTTACAATTTTTTCAATCAGTGTAAAATGTATTGAAACTAGCTGACATACATGTACATTATACACACATGCATGCGAGGATAGAGAAAATTTTTCATGGGGGGGGGGGGGGAAGGATAATTGTGTTTGCCGGGGGGGGGGGGTCCGAGGCATATTTGCGATAATTTTACTATGTAAATTTAATAAATTTCCATTTTCCGGGAGAGGGTGGGGGAGGGGTTGGGACCCCTCCGACCCCACCCCCTCTAGATCCGCGCATGCACACATGTATTGGTTAAAAACTGAGTTTATCTTCCTCTTCAAGGTTTAAGATTTTGACATTTGTTGAATATTTATTCATTTTTGTAAAAAAAAAAATCACTAAATAATTATGAAATAAAACAAAACACGGAGTAAAAGACGTACCAATGAATCGAAATTGGGTACGATCGAAGGACCTACCATTCTTACCAGATCGACTCGCGATTTATAAGTTGACGGAGTCTCTACGCAACATAGGCCTAGCGTGTAAATATCCGTTTCGCTTCACTGATTCCTGCAGAGAGAAAGTTCCACTAATGGCAGTGGCGGTTGTGTCAGGAGAGGGTGCTAATTAATCTGGTTGATCACGAGTCTAATTATGGCTGTGGATCGTCAATTAATAATCTTCTCTTGTCTCCTGGTGCTAGTTTTTCCCGCCGAATGTCTGAGGATAGAAGGGACTTTATCATCCAAAGAGGTTAGCAGAAAGAAAAACTATGTTTACCTTTTTCTTTTGCCGTATTATTGGTTATGGGTTACATGCCAAAAGTTTTGTATTTTGATGTTTTTGATAGAATTGGGAGTTTCTAGCGAGATTCTGTTTCCTGTCAAACAAAGGGTCCATGAGATTTGAATTTGAATATCCAGTGGTACGTATATTTCATTTGATTTGACTTTTTTGAATTTAACAGCTGTTTAAAGCGTGTTAAGAGATCGAACTTCAAGGAGAGAATAATATTTCTTTATGAGTAACCATTTAATCCAATGCAATAAATTATTGACCAATATATGTACATGAAGGCATGATTTTGAAGATGTTAAAATTGGTGAAATTCTGAAGTTAACTTCTTAATTCTTAACTTGTAAATTCTTTCAAGAAATGTATAATTATGCCCTTAAGCATTATCAAGCATAGTCCAAAATATCTGACGTTTTCCTGGCTTTTTTTAACGATTTTTATATTTTATATGCCAGGAAAACTGGTATTCCTGTCATGTAAAATATCAAAATCGTTAAAAAAGCCAGGAAAACGTCATATATTTTGGACTGTATCAAGCACTAAACAAAACACATTATTTATATCAATTTCATAATATTTACAGGTAATCAATAATTTATATAACACATTTTAAGTGATCTAAAGGTTTAAACCTTATATATTAAATACATAAGTATTACTTATAGATTGTACGATCAAATTATTAAAGGGTTAAATGGTTTAACACCAATATGACCTGCTCAGTTTAAGGATTAGGGATTTATTCCTTTTCTTAAGAGGATTCAAAATAAATGGTTTATATATATGAGGTGATATTTCACTGTTGGTTCCTTGCTTTTAAGTTAAGTGTCAGTTATGGCTTATGACTCGTCATGAAACTGACCTAATTCTCGTACTTTGATCTTTTTATTTATTCATAAGTATAATTACATGTATTGGTACTATTTTAATCAATCTCCAAAAGCTTTATAAAAATAGATCTTTTTATTTTGGTCAGTGAAACATGAAACATGTACTATATACTTACATGTATTTCTGCAGCACGGCATAAAGACAGAATTTCCGAGAAAAAAACAACTTTCTCTGTATAAATTTCATCTGTAAACTTTTTCATTTCTAAGACCAGTTATTTAGCATATCAGATTAGATTGATATTGAATTATTGTTTATTTATATTATATTTTACAAATTACATGTTCATACATGGAAGAGGAATTTTATCACACATTTTATGCATGACTGCATGTAAAGAGTATGGAAGAGATCGATATACATGCATGCCAGGCATCTTAGGTTTAATTTCCACTGTACGGTTATAATTATTATGGTAACGCAATAACATGTATTCATGGTATACTCCATGTGCTATTAATGTGAAAAGGGTACTGTCATGATCATAAATCAAACATAGGCAATTTATTTTATATATTTTTTCTCTGAATGAAAAAAATTTTTTTATAGACATTCTTCCTAATATAATATATATTCTTAGGATATTTTTTCATTATTACATTAAACATGCATGAAGTTGTTACCAGTATATTTTGCTTGAGTTAATTAAAGTAATATACAATGTACAATAATACTGGGTTTTGCTTTATTTTTTGCATACACAATTTTTTAACATTGGAAATATTATGTCTCACACTTTTGACCAAAGTTTGACACCCAAAATGTTGAGTTATGATTAAAAAAAAAATTGTTATTTGAGGTTGGCAGGTAATGTATGATGATGCATGAACAGTACTGCTGAAAAATACCTGCAACTTAAGCTGGCTTTGACTATTTTGTTAATTGGCTTTTGTTGTAACAATTAGAATGCTTGTATTAATCAAGATCATATTATACATGATTTCTTGCATATTATAATAATCTTACATTAAACGCTTATGATTTATATTTTCTTTATATAAACTACCGGTATCTCCTTTAGAAGTGCTTATTCAATATTTTATTTTTTGCTCTTTTGCAGGAATATAAAACACAAGATGTTTTGTTGTACTTTGATGAAGCGAGTCAATGGGAGACTGTGTACAAACAACCCCTGGTGAGTCAGATCATATACAGTCAAACTGCGTTATCTCAAACTGGGCGGGACTATTTAAAAACTTCCAAGATATCCAAGTATTCAAGATATTGAGCGTAAAATACTTTTAAAAATAAGTGGTTGGGACTTACAAATCACTTCGACATATCCATTGTATTCGAGATATCAGTGTTTGAGATATCAAAGTTCAACTGTATTAATTTTTAACAAAAGGCATATAGGGTACAATGTTGCTTTGGTATGTGAACCCCGATGAGGGCTGCTCAAGGATTACTGTAATATGCATACATGTACATCCTAAATTTAATAGCCTTTAAAGTCCTTCTTGTATGCAAGGTCAATTTCCATTACCTCTTCAATTACTCAACACATCAAATTTGGTATACTCTGGAACAACTGAAGGAATAAGTTAATTGAGTTGATTTGAAGCCAGAAAGTCATGTTTTAAAGATCAAATTTCTCTTAACATACATGTACAACAATATTTTTTTTTCTTTTTTCAACATCTTTTTGAGAATCCTTTGTTTTAATGAATAACATCAAAGGTACACTGGTCTGCCAAAAGAGATGATCACTGTTGATGTTGAGGCAAAGGGTGAAACAAATACCTCCCGCAAACAAAGTTGGGGGGTTATTAGGAATCACCTTGTCCTTCTGTCCATCTGTCTGTCTGCAATCGTGTCCAGTCCATATCTTTCTTATAGAGGAACATTGGAAGTTCCTACTTCAAACAAAGATTGCTTGTGACCCAGGGGTGTGTCATGTTTTTGACCCAAGGTCAATTGGGCAAGTTCAAGTTCACTGGAAGGAAAAGTGCAAAATTTGTGTGTGGTCTATATATTTTTTATGGAGAAACATTGGAAATTCTTACCTCAAACAAAGATTGCTTATGTCTGGAGAGTGTGTCATGAACTTGACCCAAGGTCATTTGGACAAGTTCAAGGTCACAGGAAGGAAATTGCAAAATTTGTGTCTGCTTTATACCTTTCTTATGAGAAACATTGGAAATTCCTACTACATGTAAATCACATAAAGATTGCTTATGACCTGAGGGTGTGTCATGAACTTGACAGACACAGTGTCAGTTGTGCAAGTTCATGGTCATGGTTTAAAACAAAAAGGCATAATTCCTGTCTAGGCCATATATCTTGTAATGGAAAATGATTAGAAGCTAATATTTGAAACAAAGATTGCTTGTGACCTGTTAATATGTCCTGACCTTGAGCTTTGGACATTTGTGAAAGTTCAGGGTCATTGTAAGAAAAATGGTGCATCCATTACTTTCCAAAAGAGAAATATTTGATATATATTTTCTTAGCGGGGGGTATCATTTGACAGCTTGCTCACAGTACCTCTAGTTTTTACAAAAAATATATAATTATGTATATTTTCCCATTCATATCTTGGAAATGATTTTTGAGTGGTGGCTCAGTACATGCCTTGAAGAAAAGTTGACCATTTTCAATATTGCTGTGAAAATGACATACAAATTTTAAGTATTATTGTTTTTATAGAAATTTTTATTTTCATGCTCAATTTTTACCTGGATGAACTTATAATTAATCAACTTGATCTGAAAAAATTAATTACCGTTATTATAATCAATAATTATAGAGACCTCATATGCAGGCAATCATGTATAGTTATGTTAAATGTATAATAATCAAAATGTTGCTCTGAATAAACCATTTAGGAAATTTATAAGGATGTTACTTATGATGTACTGTATGTTTAAGAACTTCAAGTGAAAAAAGAATTTCATGTGAATCATTAAATCATTCATAATTGTTTGTCTGGTGGATAATACATACTATTTACTTAAGAAATAAACACCATGTTAAAAAGTTCACCAGGATATGAACTTGGTTGATTACGTTATATAATTATCAAATCTTGTAAAGCCCTTGATCAAGGCTTCTCAGAAGGTATGATCACGTACCATCCAAATTCATATCCCCCCCCCCCCAGTAAATTTTTTAACATTGCTGTTTATTACTTACATTTACATTTGAGAAAGGCAAATCTGAATTATTTACATTACCATGTTTTTATGTTTGTACAATAATACAACCTTATCAAACGATAAACGTGGGCGCCGTAATCATTGCGATGTCATGAAAAAGTTTACACAGAATTGAACTTTTTTGCTATTCTATATAGGTTCATATAAGGAAACAGAGAAATTTGAAAATGTAAATATTAAGCTAGGTATGTAAACTGTATATCTATACTGGTCATGTTATATACTAAAATAGTACATATAATTATAGTGCAGATTTAGCAGCTGCAAAAAAACAAGGATAAAAAAATACCAGAAATTGTAACACATTCTAGTAAAGCGGTAAATGTATCTTATAAATTATGGGCCAAATGTACCAAATTACAAACTACTTTATGAAACATTTCACTAGTGTGTAGACATTAATGATTGACACAGTAAGGGGTTACAATTTAACGTTAAGGTGAAATAAAACGTGACTTCATTGCCGACTTGTTTCATTAAATAGGATCAGCTATAGCTCATATAAAGTGTTGTTGGAATTTAATCGAGAAGTTTTGAATTTACATTCAGTGAATACGCACTGGCACTTAATTCCAAATCCTGTTTCACCTGGCCTAGGTAATTCCATGTTCTGGAAAAATAACAAAGCATGAGGCAATGTTAGAATTAAGCTTTAATAAACACATTTCATGCTATGTGTGTACCATAAGTTGTTCCTATCATCCGGATTAAAAAACTGAATTTTCTTTCAGGCCCAGACAATTTTAAGTATTTTCATTTATTGAACTTTTTTTCCTTTATGCAGTAATGCAATAAGTATTATTTACTGGTATTGTAGATCCCAGGAGTTCCACTTTTTTGCGGTTGGAATTGTAAAAGATCCAGTTTTGGAAGAAAAAAAATCTAATAAAAGTATTCTTTAACAAAATAAATATCTGACAATTTGTTTAATAGCATACAATTAAACTATATGCATGATGACTTGATCTGTTTGTATATGCTGGATTTTATGGTAATTTATTTTCAACAGTTACTGTTACAGTTTTCAATTGAAAGTGTCATTTATTTGTTTGTAACTCATGTTGTTTGATACATGAATGTCATAAGAATCCGCAAAATTATTTTTTATATTCAAATTCAAGAGGCATGCACTCATGCAGACAGTCTCACTATACACAACAAAATATATAAAGTCCTATTCTGATTGCTGGTAGAATTACATACATAGTTATAATAATCCATATATAAACAAGTTTATTTATTTTCAAACTACAATTTTGAAATATTTACCCTTCAAAGAGATGAAAAACCTGTATTTTATAATCATCTTTTTTTCAGTCATGTGCCCAAAAGATTGCAGTTCTGAACCCAGCCAATAACCAAATTATTTCCCTGTCAACTCTTTACACATGGTCAGGGTGCAAAGAGGTCACAGAAAATGGGGTCACCAAGGTCAAATGTGTTGGAGGTCGTACTTTTCGATCGTCAAGGGAGCGGTGGTGGTTCATTGCCATTAGTCGCTGTGATCCTGGAACCACTGTAAGTACTAACACTGGTTGAAGGAATTGATTATGCAGACTCAAAGTTGAAAATAAGATGCTCAGTATTTGCCATTTTGACCTAGTTCAATGCCACATCATCATCAACATAATACATTGTATTTAACAATAGAAAACTTTTTTTAAAGTATAAGATGGTACAGATGTGTGTGTGTGTGTGTGTGTGTATGTATGTATATATATATATATATATATATATATATATATATATATATATATATATATATATATATATATATATATATATATATATATATATATATATATATATATATGTTAATCCCTCTTGGCCATCTAAAGTTTATTTCGTAAGTTTAAATTATATATTAATTATGGGATTTATATGCATCTTGAACTTTTTAAAGAAAAAAATAATTTGATATGGTTTCTTGTAGGGAACAGTTGGCCTTAACCTCAAATACAGTCTACATATGACCAACGCCAAAGAAGATGACATCCTCAGACACGAGTTTTCAGCAGATGAGTTTTGTAAGTTAACATGCATTTATTTCAATTTCAATAACTATCTGAGCATATATTAAACACTGAGACTTAGACTTTTTAGGAATGAATTTGCATACATGATGCTGATATTAATCTCCAATATGCTTGTAATACATGATTTGTGTGTGCTACCATCAAGTGAATGATGTTTTTATTGTAGATATCCTGCCGATCGATATATCTTTCACCATTATGTATATCCTGGTCCTAGGCGTTTCCGTTCTGTTTGCATGTAAGTATTTGCAAATACAGACGGAAGTGTTTGGTAGAGATTTAAACTGCTTTTAATGGGGTAGTTGATTTCAGATCAATGGCTTGACTTTTTGTTGATATATCAATGATTGATTGTTAAAAATTCAATATTGACTCCCATATGAGCATACGAATGGAAATGGCTTACGAATGGGAGGTAACTCCATTGAACATGAGTGCATATTTTATTACACTGCCTGTACAATAGCTCTTAATTAAAGCTTAGGTATCACCAAGTAACATTATAGACCATATTGACGATTTAGTATATTAACCTGAATATCCCTTAATGATATAAAATTGGTCTATATCAATTATTCTTTTTACGTCAGCTTGTTTCATTAGCTGGAATATGAGGATTGTGCAATATAAACCATGAAATCAATGTTAATTTGACAAAATTTAGATCCTAGAACACATGGCATTCTTATCTTAAGATCTACATGTAGACGAGTGATCATTCCTTAAAACTGAATGAAATAAAACTGTATTAAGTATATTATACTAGCTGTCTGTCAATTTGTGACATTGTAGATGGGACTCACTGATAATTTTCCATTGAAATATGAAAGTTTTAACATATTAATTTATAATGTAAATGATTATATACATGTATCTTGTTTATCAGATTTACTGAGACAGAGACAGCTCTTCCACACGACGTACAAAATGTACATGGTGTCTATAGGACTGTGGACGTTTAGCCTCCTCCTATACAGTATAGCTTATGGAAAGTATGCCAACACAGGCTACAAAGAACATGGAACGGAATATGCAGGTATCAATCAATCTGGTTTGCACCCTATTTATTGTCAATGTATCATTTGATAAAGGAAAACTTGAACAGAAGTCACCATAATTCACAATTACATTAGTCTGTGAACATACCCATCAAAATTGCGTCAAGGGGAATAACTCTGACATTCTTCTCTTTTTGACAGCTCGAGCTTTTGGAACCCTGAGTTATCTGACCTTTATTCTGATGTTAATTCTGATGGCTAAAGGTTACACCATCACCAGGGGGAAGCTGACATCAGCCAGCACAATCAAGATTTCTGTCTTCTTCACTCTCTACTTTGTCACCTTCGTTGTGCTGTTCATCTATGAGGCACTGGTAAGAAACTATTGGAAAGCAGTGATGGCTATATGTGAGTGCATGAGTAAGATAAATTAAGAGCTATGGTAGAGATTGAAACTTTAAGAGCAAAATTAAGAGACAGAGGAGGATACAGCTACACAGAAACAAAGAGTCAAATATGATAATATATAATATTATAATTGTTCTTGTAAGATGAAGAGAGAAATTGTCAAAATTATATATATATGTATACTTAAGCCTTAAAGGAGATCAAACATTCCTGAATGTCTCAGAGAGAGGGGAAGAGAGAAAAAGGGAGAAAGAGCTGTAAGAGAAAGAGAGCTGTCAGAGAGAGAAAAGGAGAGGGATGTTGCAAAAAGAGAGAAAAAGAGAGAGAGAAATTAAGAGCTTTCAGAGAAAGAGATCTGTGAGAGAAAGAGAGAGGGATGTCACAAAGAGAGAGAGAGAGAGAGAGAGAGAGAGAGAGAGATGAAATATATTTTATAGTTAAACTTCCTACTCATTCTATATCTGCTCCCTCTTTGTAGGTGTTTGACCCCGGTGAGGTGCTGTACCTGTATGAGAGCCCCCCGGGATATGGACTGATCACCATGCGTCTCCTTGGATGGGCCTGGTTCTGTTACTCTGTGTTTTTCACCCTCAAACATTACAAGTCAAAATCCATGTTCTATTACCCATTCTTCATTTTCTACACCGTATGGTAAGTTTTCTTAAATTGTCTGATGTAGTTGCAAGGGACATTAACTATGTTTATGTTTTAATATTCATACATGTATGTTTGAAGTTTTATAATACATTTGAGGTTCAAAAAGATTTTTGAAAAGTTTCACCATTGACAAAAAGTTTTGTATTTTATCCCTTTTTGTTAATTTAAAAGAAATTTCATCCTGAGTTTGTAAAAAATATTGATTCTTTAAAGTTATGACAGCTAGGTTGAAATTGCACTGTTACAAGTCTTTTCATGTATCCAATTTACATGACAATTTGTTGTAAGATGTATAAAGCCAAGAAGTAGTAAATAACCACCAATGAATTGAATTATTTTGAAGGTTTTGGTCAGGTCCCATAGTAACTATCATAGCTATGACAATTATGGATCTCTGGGTCAGAGAAAAAACGGTGGTAGGGGTAGAAAATCTTGTTGCATTTTGTGGACATATATTCTTTTTGGTAAGATCAATTGGCCTTCACCTAGATCTTATAGCAGTACATGTACCTGTATGCCTCTATTAGTGTTTATAGCTGTAGAATATGACTATAATCCATGTAGTGTTTATCTTGCATCTGTGTATTAAATAGTTTGCATGTTTAGTTTGTTCGAATAGTTCTGCATGCATAAAGATGCATGCTTAGTTTAACTACGGTAAATGTATTAGATGGTTTACACGGACTATATTTGACTGCATGGGAAAAATAACATTTTGGGGGGAAGATGCACCAGGTTTAATTGAACATGCCTTAATTGTTTCTATGTGTATAAGCATGGTCATTATTTTTTTAAAGAAAAAAATTAAATTATGACTTTTCCTGTATTAAGAATATTTGTGGATTTCTTTACCATCGGAGCTAATAGAATACTGCATTCTTGGAAATATGGGGCCCCATTTTATTTTAGCCCCTTTCTACCTTCTTTGTCAGCAAAGTTCCTTATAACGCAACTGTGTCTGGGTGAATTTAAGACAGAGAAGAAAAAACATGGGGCTAGAATAACCCTGTTATACAGTACTCACGCTGGAAGCAACAGATTTCCCGTTGTTAACTTTGTTATTGCGCAAGAAATTCTGCAAGATTGAACAAAGAAATTGTACCAGGCTAAGGGATGTCAATAATTTATGATTTACAAATTGGAATTCTGGGCCCCAGTGTTTTGCTTCGCTTAGCTTTTACACTGCTTCTTCTAAAAGTAATGAAAAATATATGTACACATTTAGTGCATATTTATCAAATAAATATACCAGGCTAAGGGATGTCAATAATTTATGATTTACAAATTGGAATTCTGGGCCCCAGTGTTTTGCTTCGCTTAGCTTTTACACTGCTTCTTCTAAAAGTAATGAAAAATACATGTACACATTTAGTGCATATTTATCAAATATAATTTGCAAATTACAATTGGGTCCATGATATTGCTTTGTTTAGCTTTTGGGTTGCTTCTTCTAATAGTACATTGTATTAGTACACAAAGCTGCTTTATAGTAACCTAGTATATATTTCGGTGCTTGCTTTCCTCACCAAGGTTCTGGCTCGGCCCCATCGTGAGCCTATGTGCTGCTTTCGCCATCGACAAATGGATCCGGGCCAAGACTGTTCATAGTGTAGAGCTTTTTATTGAACTTCTCAGTCATTCATTCTTCTTAGTAAGTATCTAACCAGTGTGAAGCACTAAAACTGTCATTATATAATTAGTACCAAATACTAACAACTGTATGATATACCCACAGACAAGTACTCATGTTAAAGGTAGAAGGGACTACTGTGCCTGGTTTCAGCAGTATTTGCTAAACAACAGTAATATGTGGATTTTGGATCATTCCATGATATCAAATGTTCATTGGAATAAGATTTAATTGTTACAATGTATAAAAGATTTAAATTGAAATTAATTTCTAAGATGTACCTGTTTTCTGAATCAAAAGCCCTATTTTTTAACTTGAGATCTGCAGGTCCATATTATTCTGATTCTCTGAATAGGCTGAGTAAGCTACTACTTACTGTAGTCATAATTTGTACAAAAAAGAATAGTTTGATTTAGATATAATTTCACAATTCAGGCTTTAAAAAACAAAGATTGTTTTAATAGTATCTTCTGTAAAATTGTTAGAAAGATGGAAAAAGTATATTCAATTTCAAAGCTTTGAAAAGAACCTTTATGTACTAGTAAAACACAAATTTAGTGATTGATATTAAGCCAAAGAATTTAATTCCCTCCGACGTGTGAAGTGATTTAAAGAAACAAGGACAGTTGAGACCTTGAATTACCCGATAGGTGGCAATATGAACAGGAAATACTTATTATGCCATTGTTTAAGAATCCCACTGTATTAGAGCATTAGACATGCATTGGTAGATGTGATAAAGTTTCTTATACATCAGTATTTTCTTATTTTGTGTTAGTTGCACTCAGTTATTTTCCTTGTTCTCTTTTTGAACTTTGTTTTTTGAAACAAAATCTTATCAATGCATCTCTTAACATTAACTTGTGAATCAGCTAGATGATCAGTTTATTAATCATAAAATAAAATCATGAAATCATAAACAAATTGCATGCACATGAATATAGAAAAACTATTTATTTATAATAAAAATTTATGTAACATGTATATTAATGTACCGATACTTTCTATATTACAATACTGTTAACTGACTTGATAGAAATTTATTATTCATGATGGTAAGACTCTTCAGCACAAGTAAAAGATATTTCAGCTTAATATTTCATAGTTTCAATATTGTTTGCTATAATTAACCATTTATGATCTAGCTTAAGAATGTAGAAATTAATAGAATAAAACAGTGATCTGTATTTCTTCAAATGATAATGACTAAAATTTGTTTCCTGTCATGATATTATATACCCTGCTTTGACATGAGTTTGCTGATATTTTTCATCAGATATTGACGAGGCCTCAAGCAGCCAATAAGAACTTCCCTTACCATGTCCGAACCTCTCAGGTGAGCCTCTCATCAATGACAAGCCTCAGTCTCTCTTCTCTCAATCTATGAGCATCTTCAACCCCAATTCTTTATGTTCAGTATAAACCGATCTTGAGATATTCTTCAAATTCGATTGTGAGATATTCCTCAAATTTGTTCAACTTATTTCATCTTGTATTATTCACTAAAATGATAGTAATTAGCAGATCAGATGTTTTGGTCAAGAGTACTTGAACAGGTTCCCTACCAAAGATGGAAAACACGGCAAAAACACAATAATTTTTTTTCATTGCTTGCTTTAAAAAATAAAAATAATCAGATATGTCTTAAATCCAAAACTAAATTGTGTAAACTATAAATAGTCAATTTTTTTGTTTAGCCCTACCACTAGTATAGCCTATTTATATTAGGGTTTGAAACTATTCACATTCATTAGAATTGCATTATAATCGGGAATATTGTCTTTATCTGATGCTAATTCATTGTCTCTGGATACAGATTGGGTCACTGATGGGGACAGGAGACAGTGAGCTTGACAGCTTTAGTTCTCACCCTTATGCTGAGGATTCATTGAGCAGAAGGGATTCCACCTACTCCAAAGGTCCGGACTTTTCCGGTTTGTTTATCACGTCCAACTCCCGCAGTACAGACAAACTTGTGCCCAATGACAGCTTCAATGAGTTCCCTGATTCTGCCATCAGGGTAGAGACAGCTGCCCCGCCTCCATCTTACTCCAGTGTAACGGTAAGTACTGTACGTCTAGACGTCGCGTACTTATCAAAACCCATTCTGCTTTTCCAGTACATGTACTGTAAAAAAACAATTCTGCTTCAGATCCAATTTATTCAATAGAAAAAAATAGTCCTAATTGCTTGGAATTTTATCTCTGCTTTATCACGATTTCTTATGTAATAGTAATTGTATACTTTTAAGGTTTTGTTTGTCTCAATTCTAGTACATGACATATATAGAGCCTTCAGTTGATTGAATGAGATAAACAGTTTGTTTCTGAATCTCCGTTTTCTCGTGATTTTTTTTTTAATACATGTAATATGAAAATTTTAAAAGCAAATTATCTTTGCAGTCACACAGACATACAGAATTAAATTACTAGCTAAATGTATCAGTAATTATTTTGATGATCATCCTTTTTTCCTCCAGAGCCCTAGACGACAGAGTGATATGGGCCCGTTACGACAATCCAGTTCAAGAGCAGCCCTGCCCCCTATAAGACGAAATACCATGACCTCAACTTCCCTGGGGTCAGAGAATTCAGAACCCTCCTCCCCCTCAGCTTATCCTAACCACGCTTTGTTCTCCATTGGAAGTTAGAATGTGTATTCCAGCACTCTGTGAATTAAACTGCCAGTATAAATGGGAGGATAGTGCTTTAAATTTATCCAAAAAAGGAAAATAACAGTGCTTTCATATAGATCTAGAAGTTAATACTTGCATATTACCGGTATATAGGTATGAAATGTGTAGGTACGAAAAATATGCTTTTCTTGAATCAGAATATGTTAATTAAAAAAATAATGTGAGGAATAGATTTTCTGTCTTGAAGCTATAGTTACTTTGATTAATTGAATGATGAGAAAAAGACAAATAGAACAGCTATTAAATTTTGATGTGAATTGATTTAAGTTGTGTACCTTTCGCGCAGCTCATTACTCAAAAGTTGGAAAATTAATCCAAAGTAAACATAGCAGAGACATTGTTACAGCTGCATCGCGGGAGTAATGAGTACTTTTCATTGTATGAAAAATAAGGCACTCTGTGAGCCCTAGAGAATCATATGACAGTGTCTATATTTTATCCAGAGAAGAAAAGTCCAATTTGATTGATTGATTGATTTTTTGTTCTGTACTTGGTAATTATTAAGAAGATTTGGAAGAATTCCTTGTTAACATTATGTCTGCCACACACACACCCTCCATTTGCTAAATTATACTGTAACAAATTTATGTTGGTCTGTTCACACTGCTTTGCATTAAGAAACCTGGATGGTCATGGCCATTTTTAGGCTATATTTTAGCCTCTTTAGACAAAGAGTTCTGTATAAAACATATAAATGTTCAAATTTTAAAGCTGAAAAATAGATTATGGTCAAAAATATCAGATTTAAAGATTTAAGGCAGTGCTGATGGTTAATTTGTTGACCACCCAGCCTCCATAACAAAATGATGTATTGATGATTTATTATGTATCTAACTTAAATGTTAACTCTCCCTTGTTGTTTATGAATGTTGGAATGATTTTTACAGAGTTTTTATCTTTTCTATATAATTATTTAATGTAAAATAACAGGGTAATATACATGTATACAACTGATTTTGATGTTATTTGTTATAAAAAGAACTTTATATTTTTTTAAGACATTGTGACCTTGCAAAAACTTTCATGGTTGCAAATTGTACACGTGTTAAAGTAACCACTACTTTTAAGTTTATCAGATACATGTTACATGTACCAGTAGTATGCATTTTTGTTTTTATCTTTTGCGGGGTTTTTTCCTGACAATTTTTTTTCAATTTTTTTTATAATGAATATATATATATCAAACTTATTTTTTCTCTAAAACAATATTTCCTCATATGATGTACTTAGATAACCCATATATGCATATACACATTTCTACTGTGATCTTGAATGTCAATTACTTAATTGTTGTCTTATTTAAACGTATGTGTACTGTACCGAGCATGAATTTGGTTTTTTGTGTTTTGATTTAGTCCCTCTCTGTGTCAGTCTGTGATAAAAAAAGGTCGCCAAATGGGGACCAGACTTTGGCATGCATGATGAATTTTAAACCCGATTGCTTTGCTTCCCAATAAACTGATTATTTGTTGTTGATGTAGTGTTTTTCTTCTTCAATAGTACTGTGTGACGAGACTACGAAAACTCGGTACTCTTAATATTTCGTTTTTAAAAATAAGTGTAGTTCATGGACGTCATTATGAAAAAAAAAAGGAAAATGCTCTGAATTGTCAACCCTGACCAAAAACAGCTGATTGGCAATGCGACCCATCTATTGACGGATGAGTGTTTGCATTTCGTGTAATGTGGTATTGCGCAAAAACAAAGTCGATCAAGAATGCGAAATTTAGATCAACTTCTGCTAGTAATGACTATAACGTGTGGGTAACTGATTGAATTGAATGATGTGACATTTTTTTTTTCAAATATAAAATTGTAACTCGATGCCATCTGATCACAAGTAGTAATTAAATTTTTATTTAAATCCGCGCATGTTTTTTTCTCTCCTAAAAATAGATTTTTGTGATTTTTAAATTCTATGAAGTACATCGATTCGTTGCAGTACAATACTTTTTGTGTGTATTTAATAGGGTACCACAAGGGGTGGGAAGGGTATATATGATAGAAAAAATTAAGCCTCGATCCGCTAAGTACTTCTTTAGTTAAAATATGACTTGTAATATCTCTAACTGCTAAGTACTGATCAAAGAGTTCCGTTAATTAATTTCATTTTTATTTAAAGATAAATCATTGCGATATTCTTTTGTAAACAATTGTGTCTGTAAGTTTGTTTCGGTGTCCATTTTCTCGGGTGATTAATATACATTTTGTAATCCGGTTTACCAATTACCACCCCCTAAACGTGTCAGAAACAGTTTTATGTCATTGGAAAGGCAGAAAATCCTTGATATCAATGTACGCGGACTGGGATAATTAATTTATTGGCATATTCTACCTGGGCAAATCGATTAACCTGTGGGAACCCCACATAAAATCTCGAAAGCACATATCAATACGGTCTATACCTTTAACTGTTTAGCGCCTGAACTTGTGGAATTCCGTCTGAACCTCGGTGAAATTCAAAACAAGCCTCAATAATCCCAGGGAATATAAAAGTGATAAAGGATCGTTACCTATTCTATGAAAATTGCCTTTTTAAAGATGTGACGAGGAGTATATGGGAATATAGTTCATTGTAACCGTCCGAGGACTGTTAATTAGTGCGATGTTTTGACACTGGCGTGCATAGATACTAATAAAATGGCTGCCTTTAAATGGACCCTCATAGCGTTGGTCTCGGCGCTTCTTTCCTGGCAAAATGTCCTCTCCCTGAGGGTTGATGGGAGCATATACTCGGACAATGAGGTGAGTGAATGGTTCATGGTTCTTCTTAATTTACAAGATTGAAATATCTAGATCTATTCCACCCTCTACTCCTCCACCCCTACTCTACATTCACAAGCCCTACTCTTTCCACTATAAACTAATGTACTTCTTAGCCCCTCAAACCTTTATACCAACTCTTTGCACTAAACAGGTTACATAACCATCTACCCCCCCCCCCCCCTCCCCCACCCTTACTTCATCCTTGTACTCCACCTGAATTAAAAAACTAGTCATCTGCATGCCCCTTCTTACCCCCTTCTTATCCCCATACCCCGCTCCCATTATAAATACTTCATGTACCTACTTCCCTTTTTTCAGCATCCTCATATATCATTCATTTCACTATATATTCTACACCTTCCAATCCTTATCCTCCTCATACCCCACATGTTCTAATGGATGTACGTGTATTTCAAGTCCCTCCTCCCCTCTTTACCATCATTTCCACGTCTCTTTATTCACGTAGGGAAAGGACTTTCACTGATACCAATATGTCAGTAAAACAACGTGTTGATAAACCTTCATATTGATTATTGATTCACAGGCGACTGCCGTTACTATATTTCTTTTTATAATAAGATTATCTTCTGTACTATATCAATAACCTGACGTTAAAAATATTTCTTTTTGTAATAAGATTATTTCCTAAAGTATTATTATAGCACAAGAAATAATCTTATTTTAAAAAGAAATATTTTCAACGTCAGACGCCATATTATAAGTATTTCAAAATCAGACATTTTTCTAATACAATTTTACCTCTCTTCTGCGACCACCCCTCCCCGCACCCCCTGGAGTCCGAAAGTATTAAAAAGAGGAAAACCAATTGCAATAGATTACTTGATTAAAAAATATTTGTAAAGAGGGTACAAGTAGATTATTTACAAAGGGATCGAACTAGGACATTTTTCCAAGAAGAGGATGGGATTCCAAATAAAATAAACTTACAGGGTTTTTAAATGCATAAAACTTAATAATAGAATTAAAGACACGTAGTAGAATAAAAAAACCGCTAATGATGTACTGAATGACAAAGAACTAACCTACCGTGTGTATATATATATATATATATAGAAGAACATTGGGGAGTTCATATTGTGCAATCTTCCATACGAGAGATACACTCAGGAACTTTTGCTAACTATACAAGACGCGAACAATTGCTCAATGCCATTTTAAAAGACGAAGACATGAAACGAAAACTTAACGTATGGATTTAAATTCTATCTGAATGATAAAAGTTTCATGTTTTCTGTCATTGGATCTTGGATACATTTACATATTTATCATTACTAGTAAAGAAGTAAAAACAAGTAACGGATCGAAACAGTTGTAGAGTTGGTAGAAATTATGAGATAGGTAACGGTTTTCTAATAGACGACTTTAAATCAAGCAGAATCTGTTACAGTATGAAATAGAACTTTGTTTACTTATTACTTTACACCAGTTAATGTCGAGATCAAAGAAATACCACGGCCATTATTCTCAAATAGTTCATTTTTCATTCTCGTAGAAGTTAGATTTATGCTTCTCATATATGCTGGTCTACAGACCATATAAGTTAACGAGACAATTATCATTGTTGTTTGCTTAACCCGAACTCGCTCTAAAATTCATTGTTTTAAATAGGTGTGTCTACATGTATGTTTTTGATATCTTGAAACATAAATTAACGGTGTTTGCTTCTAATCTGCTTAGTACCCTGTCTTTAAGGATTCAAATCGGCAAATCCTCACGAACAAACAAAAAATTTCAAGGCCATTCATATCGGACGGAATACATGTATTTGGTTGTGATAAATAGTTTACAGACAAACGGGGGACTTTTTGCATGGGATAATCCCCCCGATTTTAGTATCCCTTTCAGTATTTTGTGTATAGATCTAGCTATAGGAGGAGAAAGTTTCGTAATACATCTCTTTTTAAAAACGTGGTGGAACAAAAGAGTTATGTATTCCTGAATGTGATAAAAATCTTAAAGGTCTAAGATTAAGCAGCTCCAAATAACAACAGAGTTATGTGAAGGTGGTACAATGTCATTGAATTCGCTCGATCACTGCTCTCTGGCTTTTTCTGTTCAACGTGAATACCGGATGTCGACAAACAAAATAAAAAAAAAATCAATGTTTAGAACTAAAGAACTTTAGAACTCGAGTTAGAAACCTTCTTTAAAGGAAGATACAAGTTAAAAGATTGAATTTTACAAATTGGTTGATTTTCTATTACACTGTTGTCAACGGTTTCTGTGCATACACGTTTGTGCACCGAGTAGCAATTCTTACGTAATGTGCGTGCAATGCTAGCATAGGCCATATAGACCACAGCAACCAATTTTGATAAATAGAAAGGAAAAATTTATCACATCTATAAAAAACAACAACGTACATGTATCAAACTTACAAGGTTTGCGGTTTATGGGGAATCTATGTACATCCTATTTATATGCACAATGTACTATAAATTTTAAAGACGAAATAAGAAATTCATTTATTAATTATAAAGTGTCATGTTTATCAGATGCGCAGATTATTATAATACAAAATATAGTATACTCTGAATTATGTTTTCTGATAGAGATAGGACCAGGGCTGATATTATTAACAAGTGCATGTATATTTCTAAGTACCTACATTGTACAAGTATACATGTGCATGTTGCATTCATGAGGTATTGGATTCAGACATATTTGGTCTATTGTTCCGAGTAGCTTTCCTTTTTTATCATCTTCTTAAAAAGAAAGTCAACAGTAGGTACGTACCTATTGTCAATACCGTGAATAATTTATTGAACGTGGCACAAACCCCCGCGCATTCAATACATGTCTTTTTTGTGATGGGTTGGTTCAATATCATCATCACATTAACGATTGGCATCGTCATCAGAACCTTTATCATTGACGACAACATTTTCATTACCATAATTACAATAATTGCTTTCATCATCATCATCATCATCATCATCATCATATTTCTCACGCACCGCCAGATATAAATCATAAATTATAATTTCATCTTTACTAAATAGTTTCAATGTCTTGTTGTGCACGCAAGATACTTTACACAACTTAACTTTACACAAAAATAGAATAATTCTAACGATTGTTTTCTCGTTTCAGGACTGGATATTTTTAAGTAGATTCTGCTATATGAGCAAAAGTGGTGAACTAGAATATTACATACAGTTTCCGAAGGTAAAAGAAAATATAACAAATAGTTACATTCTTTGAAATTCATATTAAGATTTGCTTGATTCCATATGAAGATAATCTGAAAATGCAATTCTTTTTCTTCATAGTCCTATGAGAGACAACATCTTTTGTTTTACTATGATCGACCAACCATATGGGACAATGTGTACCAGAGCTCCAAGGTAATCTAAACAAACTATTCCGGAAGAATTTGTTAGTTCCATGGCAATTTGAAATAACGTATAGTATTGAACCCTTTGTCGATGTGTACATATTGATATGAAAATTACTGAATTGGATGCGGGATATATACGTTTGACTATATCTGCCTTTGCATGGCTCTGAAAAGATTGAATAACATATTACGCAATCATTAAAACAATGCACTTCCAAATTTTGAGCACTGATGATTGAATTGTGCAATTTACTTTGCCTTGCATTGAATAATTCAACTATTTGGAAATGTGTGGGTTGACAGAAAAGCTAAAAACAAAATAGAGTGAAACAACTATACATGCAAGAGCCAAGCGATTGTTAGATCATGGAAATTTGCCATTTTTATGCATGTACGTGTATATGGAATGCTGCAGATATAATAGAGGTGGCTTTGGGAAGTTTTTTAAAGGTCCATTAAACGTGTTGTTTTTAATGCTGCCAATTCATCGGAGAAGTATTTTAGAGGGTTCTGAAGCCAACAAATTCTATAACAATTGAAACAATTAAGTCAATTGGGAAATCCAGTTTTCCTAGAATAATAAAACTAAGACGCTGATTGATAATGTAATCCGGTTTAAACAGATTACTTATTTCACCTTAAATCAGTCTTCAAGTTTATATGCTATGTAAAATAAAAACAATTATGAAATAAGATCATAACACTTGGCTTGGAAGAAATATTCCATCAGCAATGTCCTATATGCAGTTCATAACAGATGCAACATATACATAAAAGTAAAATGAGTTTATTCAGTCTTCTTCAATCTTCAAGTTTATATGCTACGTAAAATAAAAACAATTATGAAATAAGATCATAACACCATGCTTGGAAGAAATATTCCATCAGCAATGTCCTATATGCAGTTCATAACAGATGCAATATATACATAAAAGTAAAATGAGTTTATTCAGTCTTCTTCAATCTTCAAGTTTATATGCTATGTAAAATAAAAACAATTATGAAATAAGATCATAACACTTGGCTTGGAAGAAATATTCCATCAGCAATGTCCTATATGCAGTTCATAACAGATGCAACATATACATAAAAGTAAAATGAGTTTATTCAGTATCTTATATAATGTTAGAACATATCGTATATCACCAATTTATTAACAAAATTCAAAAATTAATTCAAACCTTGATGTTGCCTACCCGTGCAATTAGGTTCCGTAATTGGCTATTCATTTAAAACGATTCTGCACTGCGCGTGTGTTCGAACGTGAAATTGACAACAACTTTGCTAACTTTCCAAAAATACCCTGGCGTATGCATTATCTACTGCTTGTTTTCTAGACATGCGAACAGAAGAAATCTGTTTTGGACATCACCCGTGGACAGATTCTACCCCTGAGTCCCCTGAACTCTTACTCCGGGTGTAAGTACATCACGATCAGCGGGGTGGAGTATGTGGAGTGCAAGGATACTCAGAAGTTTAGCTCGTCACGTGACATGTGGTGGTATCTCGTGCTCAGTCGGTGTGCCAGTGATCGAATTGAAACGGTAAAATCTCTCTCTCTCTCTCTCTCTCTCTCTCTCTCTCTCTCTCTGGCCTTCTTAAACGAGCTTCTCTATTTACTATTATCAAGTATGAGTTTTGATGAAAGAGATAATGAGGACTAAGCTTTTTAAGTTTTTGGGGGTATTTTTTTTTCCTTTAGACCCGCGCCGGTTTGAATATTACTTTCCGATTCCACATGACGAATGGTGACGACATGTGGCACAGAGAATTTTCAGCAGACGAACTCTGTAAGAACTACATTGTCATTTATGAATCCATTTCAAATCATTCAATATCTATATAAGTTTAAAAATATTTTTTTCCTTAAAAGGTGATTAAATTCCATGTATATATAACTATATGTATATGGTTTTAATTCACATGATGAAACTCTGACTGAATGACATAGCTATGCCATTCAGTCATACTTCCAGACCCAAATGACATAAATTCATCTTGTGATGATTCTTACTGTTAGGAACCATAAAAGATATTCCGATAGAAGCAAGATTCGATAGAATACAATGTATGAAATAAATATGTTAAATAGATATGTTTAAAAAAATAATGTGTTTACTCAAATGGAATTATCTTTTTTCAGACATCCTACAGACAGATATCGCCTTTTTGGTTTTATATTTCTTCGTTACTATGGTCTCCATGATATTTGCAAGTAAGTACATGTAGTTATGGTATAATGGACAAAATCACATTCTGTGAATATTTTGTTAGAAAATTACTCGTCAGGAAAAAAAATCTTGTTGATAATGATTTAATGCTATATATGTGAAACATTCTATTTTTAGAAATCCTACAGGAATATTATTTCCTATGTATTCTAGTATATACGCTGTATGTATAAAAATTGATTTCCATTTTCCTCATTTAATAATTTGGTTATTTTAAGGTAAATCTACACGTACATATTCTCTTTGCAATGTCTGTCAAACACATGTGTTCAGGAAACTTGGCCTTACATGTATAGTGGTGCAAATATGCCACCTTGGCATTTGCATGACTGTTGGATAATATGTTCCATAAGACTCTATATTTTAATAAATTATCATTAGTTTTGTTCATTTGGTAATTTAATCATATATGATGCCTTACTTTATATGTACGTATATACATATATTTGTCACAAGTAGAATTTCTGCTAGATTTGTTAATGTTACGTGTGAGTTACTTGATATCATCATGATGAAGATATTGTTTGCACATTTGAGAGCGCGCTTTTCGAAAAGGATAGCTAGGCTTATGATTTTTTAATGAGCTAGTTTTTATTTAGGCACAGAATATAGCTAGGTTACGAGCATCGGTGTGAGGATCAAATCATCTAACGTAATGGTTTCGTTCAAAAGTTTCATATCTCTTCTTGGGATAAAGTACTTAACATCACCTGAGAAAATCTAGCTGTGATGACTGTTAACTTACTATGTGTGTGTGTGTTTGTATTTTCCCTTAATGTATGCATTATGTGGAGTTAATGTCATCACAGCAGAATTATCTGTCTCGATCAAATATTCAAGAACCAGGTTCCACATTGTATATCCATTTCTATCCTGTTGATTCAACACATTAATATTTAATGCATACATTGCTTACGGGAAAATCACTTAGAAATCTAATCTATCTATCTCTGTGTTCATACTTGTTGTTCAAATTTTTGAGTAACGTAGTATTTTAAATTTTTATTCGTTTGCGAAACATTAATTAAGTTTTTAAAGATATATTCTTATTCAGGTAGTTAATTAATGAAGCATGTTTTCTTCTTTCCAAAACCTAGTTATACTGCATTCAAGACAGATGTTCCACGTGACCTACAAGATTTATCTTGCATCACTGTTGATATGGTGGTTTCACCTGTTGCTATGGTGTATTGCTTATGGTAGATATTCATCGTACGGCTACAAGGAGACTGGCACGGAGCGCGCAGGTAATGGTGCCGATCTTTAAAAGGCGTTCTATTTTAAGCTTCAATCAGAATTCAAAATTGGTTTTTAAAATCCTGAATTTTTCAAACGCATAAAAAATATAAATGTTCTCTATGATCTGTTATTTGATCTATTTTTCGTAAAATACACAACTTTTTCGAAATAGATGGTTGGCGAAATTTAAAGTCGTTCGTAAACAAGACAAAGACATCTCGCTGAAAAAACAAACTTGAAACATTGAAACACCAACTGCTTTTTTATTTTATTTTACTAAAAGAATAAAAAAAGAAGTAAGCTTTTTTTTCAATGCCAAAACTAAATCAGCAACCATAACATTTTCTCAAACAGCCCGAGTGTTCGGGGCCTTGAGCTCGCTGCTGTTTATGCTGATGTTGCTCCTGATGGCGGATGGATACACAATAATCAAGGGCAGGATGAAGTCACGGACCAGCATCATCTTCTCCGTCTTCTTCACCGTCTACGTCATTTCCTACGCCACTTTGTACATCGTGGAAGCGAACGTAAGAATGCGCTAATATACAATACCACTGCAAAATCAAGGTGCACGTCCTTAAGCATTGAAAATTGAGTTGCTTATTTTATAAGTGGATGCTCTGTCTATACGAACATTTGTTAAGTCTACAAGCAACCATGCACTGTAACAATGTTACCAAGTGTCATGAGAAAGATAATATACATCTTTTAAAAAAGTCACATTCATTGCAAAGCGAGGTGAAATTAAAACAACCTCAATATTTTTATTCTTTATGGCCCGAGAAGTATTTTAAAATCAATTCTGAAAAGCTAAACTTATGTGTTTTTATAAAAAAAAAATCGATTAATTGAGTACTAGGATAGAAAAATGTTTTTGAAATTGAAATATTTTTAGAGCGGACTATTTTTTCATCCGGAATACATAATTAGATTGTTTTGGCCGATTTTAATCCATTCAAACGACGGACAAATATTTTGAATATCATTTAAATCGAATATACATGTATAATAATTAGCGAATTTTATATGTATGCAGTGTAAGTTGATATACTAGTATACATGTAGTTTACATTTATTCAAATATATTGAAAATAGAAATGTTTAAACATGCATGACGTAAATTTCGATTCCTATCCTTGAGTACCACTGTTAAGGATTTATATTGACGGATACATTTAAATCGTTTTAGACCTTCGACCCGGGCAAGGTGCTGTACATCTACGAGTATTGGCCCGGATACGCTCTTATTGCCCTCCGACTGCTGGCCTGGGTCATCTTCGTAGTATACCTTTTCTTGACGCTGAAAAAACACAGGAAAAATGGCAAATTCTATTATCCATTATTCGTCATCTACACAATTTGGTAAGAATTGGACCATACGAGATGTTTGTCGTCATCTCTTTACATTAATAGTTGAATTTTAACATTTTTATGCTCTGCATAGAGTTTTTAAAGACTTTGCGTATTACATGTATTTAAAAAAATTGTATTCTTTATTTATATCTATAATTTTTTCATAACATTGTTGTTTGAGGTACCTCACTACACCAGAGTTATAAGACACTACGTCACAAGATGGCGATTTAAATGTTTTGTTAAACTGTGTATATCGTTCGATTCGGTTTATCGTCGTAGCTCAATGGTTAAAGTATTGGGCTCATTAGTTCGAATCCCCCTGAAGCTTTTGTTCATGTTTACTGAATTAAATTTTCGGAAATGTAATCTTTCATCCAAAAGTGCACATTTTTTTTGCCTATTTGACTTTAATACTTCTTATCCATTATGATATCTATCATAATCAAGTAATTTTCTGCTGATTTGAGAAAATAGTTCAAGGTGTAGTGAGCCACCTTAAGATTCATAGAATGGGTTATTTTTAGGTTTTGGGCTGGCCCCATCGCCATCATCATAGGCATGTACGCCATCCGACAATGGGCTAGAGAAAAAATAGTCAACGGAGTTGATCAATTAATCATGATGCTAGGTCACGTGATATTCTTGGTAAGTTATTACATTCTTGTTATCGATGACTTGCATCGAAGGACATGTTGACGTTCTGAAAAAAAAATGTTTTCCATACTCTAATTTAGATTACTTAGCATACCTACATGCATATATGTACACGACCTAAATAAACAGTGAGCTCTAGTAAACCATTTTTATGAAACTGACTTTTGCAGATACTCACACGACCGTCTGCTGCCAATGACAATTTTCCATACTATATCAAAACCACACAGGTAACCTAATATTTACTTTAAATTTCTATATTTCTAAATCAAAAGTTTCTAAAAACTATAAAAACGAGTCTGATGAATGAATGTTTTTTAACCTTTTTAATTATAGATTGGGTTTATATCTGAAGAAAGTGCTGAGAGACCAGGGAATTATGAAATATCAGAAGAGGAATTGCAGGCAAAATCCGGGCCTAATTTAAATGATATTTTCACCGTTTCACATACCCGGTCGGAGCCTTCGGCGCCCAAGGAGGAACGGCCGCTATCACGCACGCGCATATCCAGGCCACACTCAGGTGATAGACCTTCATCTCGAACGCAACTCACAAAACCGAACGTGCAGGAAAGCGAGGCTTCTACTTCAGCGGGGGAAAGTGACAACGATACTCCGCCGCCATCTTATACCAGTCTCACAAAGGTATGTAATTGATATAAATGTATATATATAATGAACGCAAAATGCAGACCAAATGCAACACTTCACTAAATGATACAAATAAATTATCGAAACTTTGATGTTATTGTTCCTTCTGTCTCAATGTCTACTATCTACACGGACCTATATGAATTTACATGTACAAGTTACTTTTAAATTAATGTTCCATTTCAAATGACATTCATGTCTAGCTGACATACATGTTTATATAGTTTAATTTACCAACTATACACGTACGTGTGAGTAAAATCAAGGGTTTAAATTAAGTGCCAGTTAATGTTCATTATGTATACCAATTTAGGTAGTTTATTATACACATCAAAGTAATTTATACTGGTATAGTATTTCATGCGTGTTACCAAACATTCTTCTATTTTGCCCATACACTCAAATATTTTGAATATGATACTAACATTTAAATTTCTTTTACTCTCTTTTTTTCAGGAAAACTCATCCCTTCCAAGTTCGGATGATACCTCTCAGAACATGTTTGCCTCTCGCCCCCAAAATTCACTTCCTCCCCTTAGTACTGAAAAAAGATCCAGACCCAAGAGAAACGGCGCTCTTCCTCCGATAGGTAAACACGACACGTGATCATGGTTGCATTGGACTTGCACTTGCATCGAACTCGATGTGAAACAGAATCTTACAGACACAACCAAAACGTTAGCGCTATAAATGTTATAAAGAGCATGCGCGCGAGAATAGATCTGGTGCTGATGAAAAAGTAACAATCTGTGATACGTCCATTATGCTAACATGTATGTTGTTATGATCAATGATGTTATGACGTCATGAAGTATATTTTCGATTGGATCAGTCCAGTTACCTCTCTTACGTGAACCTGCTATTGCATTTTGTACATTTTTTTTTTCATTTTATTTCTACACAAAATTAGAGAAGTTCATTGGCCAAACTCAATATTCATGGGAAGGTGCCTTGCTTCTAATTTCTACTTCAATTTTCAGTATAAAACTTGCAGTATCAACATAATTAGAAATCTGATGTTGAAAACTACCTAATTTTTTATGTAAATCTAAGTATGTTGAGTCTTTAATTTGTATTTTCCTCTTTTACACTTGATTTCGTATTTTCCTGTTTTTACTGTTTTATCAAAATTTTGTTCATTTTTAAAGTTCAGATGCACGTCTTACGATGATGTTTCAGTTGTTTATTGCCAAAAAAAATCAGCTTTGACCAAGGTACTTCAATTACCTTTTTTATTCTTCTTATGAAATCATGATTTGTTGCAATATCAATTATTACCAACTTTTCAATATATTTATGAATGACCTTAGTTTTACACTGCACGTCCTATTTTAAGTTTATATTGCATGACGTACACTTATTTGTACAAACCTATATGCCGTCCATAATGAAAATGAAATTCCTATGAATATTGCCTCAAATTTGTATGAATTTGTTTTATATCCATTTGTTACCATGTATCCAGGTTGATTTTCTATAAATAAAAAATTATGAATTTTTTAAGTCATATTTTATGTTTGCTTTTCCAATTCAAAATTGTTTATACCAGTTTTAAAATAACAATTTTTCTGGTTTAAACTATTTTCATAAACATGTCGATTTTATGCGGCCTGCTTAATACGACTGAACAAGAAATTGGATATATTTGTGATATATAAATCATCACTGTTGTTTTGATCTTGTCTTTCGAGTTTGGGTCGATATCAAACGCTCGGGCTGATACATGTACTTGGGCCGATTTTTATGTAAAAAAAAGACCCGTGTGTTATTCTATATACTAGTATTACAAAGATAATAAATGTATTGTATTGTATTGTTTATTTGCCAAAATTAATACGAACTATAAGCGATGGTAAATAACACATGTACATAATTATGAACATATTATACTGCACTCTATCTAAGCACAAGAACATATGTCACTATTAACGTTATACAATATTCTAAAACACTTATCCGTACAATCATAGAAGAGACCTTATAAACCAATAAATGAAATGGTAATGTAAATAATAATAATAACGAAAATAGTAATACTTTAATTAGATGTAGTCTGACATTCCCGTTTTTTACCTGCCTCATGTAGATACAAAGCGAGATGGCACAATAATTGTTTGCGATTATGAATAGAAAGGAGTTGAACTAACTTAAACATTGAAGAACGAGTCCAGTAATATTTTATAATACAATACATGTAGACATTTATTAATGTATTTAAAAGGAATTCATCCTCGACGTCATCTTAAAAGGACAACAAGGTTTTCTGGAATATTTTTACGCAAATAAAATTGTAAGGAAAAAGTGTCAGGCAGATACTTTTTCAATAAACATTTAGAGGATGACTCGAAAAATGCGTCTCTTTCCTGAATAAAAGAATCGGACAACCTCTGCTTTTCAATTAAAAAAAACCCATAGTGTTAGCCACATTCTGTGAAAGCCAGACTTTATGCATACCCAGAGATACTTATAATTCTCTGACATTAAAACACCATATATTTGGTATCAATTGTGAGACCATTTCTTCATTTATATTGCGTAGTTTTAATCAATTTCAACCAATACTTAATGATGCGCAATTTACGTATAATACTCATAGGTAGACGACCTAACTCTGAATAAATCATGAAGTTTGTCGTACATTTTTTTCTTTCAAAATTCGTTTACAAAAGTTTGTGTGAACTCGTTCTATTTCGTCACCAGAATGAAAATCCCATATCTCGGAGCCATAGTTAAGAACGCTAGATACATATGTGTCAAAAATGCTTAATTTAGTCTCAATATTTAAAAAGTTTCATTACATACTTTCAAAATACCAAACATACATTTTTTTACCATGCATTGCAATTGTTTTCTGTGTAACATTTAAAATTCCCATTAAAATTCATTAAAATTATTCATGTACACATGTAGCATAAATAGATCAATTTAATTTACAAATACAGCCGATTGCATTGCGCTCCGGTATGATTGTTACATTAAAAGCTTAAAATCAAAGATAGTTATAGATAAGTTTGGAAATCTTTGATTTACATTAAAAGTTTAAAATCAAAGATTTCCAAACTTAACTACATGTATAACAATCTAGATTGTTATAGTTAAGTTTGGAAATCTTTGATTTTAAACTTTTAAAGTAAAAAATTATTTCATTCCGCTGATACAACGTGATCGAAAGAATACTGAGATTTTAACATCAGCAACGTCTCTATTTCAAATTATTATTAAAATACTAATTATATATGTCTACTTGGTGCCAGCTGGTAGCCATTCATATCAAATGTATACGTTATTATTAATATTTAAAAGATAAAATTACGTCAAAGTACTATTAGTACTTTGATGAAATTTCTGATTTGTGCTAGTTTTCACGGGCAAAGGGGCTCCAGTCTAGTAATATTTCACTCAGAAAGTAGGCATAATATAAAATCATCTGAAGTTTATATATAACAATACACATTTTTTTCTTATCACAATATCAATCATATTTTCTGTACGAATAAATATCTGCATATTAAAAATGTATATATTGACATACCAGATAGTACAAGTTGTTTTAATTGTTGTTGTTATTTTCATCACAGGAATATATATTATATCACTGTTTATGAAACGTGTAGATTAAATTGGCGTACTCGTGTCTTGTGAATGCGATGCGTTTACTTAGAAAATTGACTAGTTCTCTTAACATTTATAAAACATCAGATTTACATGTATCCGCTTGGTTGTTTGTAAAGAGCGTGATATTTTTACTTTCAAAATCGAACTGAATAGCTATTGATCTAATAATTGTTTAGAAATCCTAAATGTAAGATTTAGATTATTACTTATGATGCCAGCATTGGTCACAGGTTCTTGAGGACAAGACCGACCCCCCCCCCCCAATATCCCCCAACCCCAAGAATCTAGACCCCCGGGACTTAGAAACTATTTTTTTCATTAAATCATCCTTCTATGATATATTTATAAACCAATGCATACATTCATTACACAATATTACTTAAAACAAACTTTTTGAAAAAAAAATCATATCCCCTCTACATGTACATATAAAATACAAGGTTGCTAACTTCGTCTGCCAGCCGAGAGATACTCCCGATGAATATTTGTTAAAATGTACTATCAAACTACAACTACTGGTAAAAACGATGACATCAAGTCGTAGCCCGATTATTCCCGTCACTGAATATCAGCATTGGGTAAATTGGAACAATTTTCACCGGTAAGTTGCAGGTTTTGAACCGATCCATCTTCAACAAACAGAAGTGAGGTTTTATCGCAAGAAAGATAACTCGTAGCATTAATTTCATGTCTTTCAGTGTAAGAGCCTTCTTTCAGATTTTTCAGTACCCAAGACGATAAAAAGGTTTTCAGTTCTTCGCGGCATGTCTACAATCCACAATTTTAATGAATTATATATTTTTTTCTTCAAGTTTTCCATACTCTTAACTTTTCATTTTTTGTGTACATGCGGAACTTCTCTCTTTATGAGCGGAGCGAACCATTTTAACAAGAGCTTGGACTTTGGGTAGTTGCGTCAAGCAGCATTGTGACATAGACCTGTCTATTTCATTGCTGGCCACTCAGCTATGGCTCTTTGAAATCGACAAGATTTGTCTGGCTCTTGGGCAAAGACTGAGCAATCTGTGTATACATATACACAGATTGCTCATATATATATATATATATATATATATATATATATATATATATATATATATATATATATATATTTACCTCATTTTAAACTTGTTTTGATGCAAAAAAAAAAAGAAAGTTACATCCTACCTAAAGTCCAAGGTCTTGCTAAAATGGTTCTATCTTTTGCGATAAAACCTCACTTTCGTTGTTGGCTGAAGATGGATCGGTTCAAAATCATAAAATTGTCGATGAAAATTGACCAAATTTACCCAATAAATTTATATTTACATATAAATGTGTATTTACATGGGCATGACATGTATATATATATTTAGGTGAAGGGAATTATCGGGCTACGGCAGAAGGTCGCCGTTTTTACCGGTAGATGTAGTTTGATAGCACATTTCAACAAATAATTATCGGCAGTACCTCTCGGCTGGCAGACGAAGTTAGCAACCTTGTTCTATTATATATAGGGGGGATATGGGGTTTTTTTTTCAAAATGTTAAAGTGTTTGTTTTAAGTAATTTTGTACAATGAATGTATACATTAGATTATAAATCTGTCATAAAAGGATAATTTAATGAAAAAAATGAGTAAAGTCCCGGGGGTCTAGGTGGAAGGGAGATGGTCGGTCCTGTCCTCCAGCACCTGTGGCATTATCTGCATGGTGAAATGTTAAACATAAGTTTTCCTGTTTGTTATTTTTGTTGTACATGTATTTTTGGAAGGTAAATAATCGAATTCCTATGTTTCGGAACAGTTTTATACTGATTTGTTTTGACGCCGCCTGGTGGTGAAAAGCAATATAACTGACCAATGACGTCGTATGATAGCCAGTTAATTACAGGTATGACAGCTCGTACCTGTTCAGAGACCATACCTCTTGTAAACCAGTGTCGCCATTTGTTTCCAAAACTTTTGACAAGTCTCACATTGGTTTGTTTTTTTTTTGTTGAAGTATGGCCGCGGGGCAAATATTGTCCGTAACCGTGATATTTTTTCTCTCTTTTTCTCTCCATATTGTAATTTCCTTGTAGACACGTTTAAAATGGGATAATATGGCTCGTCGTGTAATTCGTTCGGAAAAATGAAAATCATTGTGTTACATAACTTCAAGTTTGAGAAACACAAATACAACAGGATAAGGCTCTCAGTGTTTGGGAAGGTCCGACGGGGCCGAGTCCAGATAATAGTTCTTTTGTTTGTGTTTTGTCTTTTTTTATCTTCTGGAATTAGTATCAAATCGATGATTGCCAACGTAATGGAACCCACTAGCAGGAAAGAGTCCAACAAAATGGAAAATTTCTATTGGACAACTGAGAAGTGGAGAGATGTGTTTCAGTGTCGACTGAATGTTCAGAAATCCTCAATGGTAAAGTAGAAATTGCTTGATTATTCAAATTAGAATTAAACAGTATAATACGATGACTTTGCATGCATGTACAGTAGCTCTCTCTCTCTCTCTCTCTCTATCTCTCTTCCCCCTCTCTCTCTCACTTTCATAATTTTCTCTTTAAATAATTCAAAGGAAATAACTCTAATAAGTAACAATAATGAATCTGTACACTCTGCTATAGTGAGTAATAAAGTTCGGCCATATTAACAATCAAACATCGGCGCCCTCGCATTATTTATGACCAAAGGGGGACATAACTAGCCTTGATATACAGTGCTGAACGACTCCAAAAATAGAACATTTATCTTATGTACGTAATTATGTCCATATAAAATATATAGCACCTGTACATTAGATGAATGACGGTAATCGATTAATTTTATTAACTATAACAGTAGGAAAGTCTCTTTTAAAAAAGAAGAGGAAATCCATTTCACATACATGTACTTAAAACTGATAATCGGTGACACATCTTTTAGCATGCCTTGATGTGTCTTTTGCAGTCAGTGTTGTGGTTTTCTTGACCGCTGCATGAAGAATGACGAACTCCTGCTATATTTAATTGACAATCATCCGTGATGTCAGGCTAAATTTGCAAAAAAACTAAGATAGTCTATACAAATAATGAAATTACCGGGCAGTAAACACGGACCACACTAACCAGTAAGTCCTCTGATGGCGAACCAAATGGACGGCAGGTCTGATTTAGGTGTCAAACGGTGGTCATGCTGTTACTCGGAGGTCCGAGCACTTCCTCATAGACTCAAAGTATAGCAGGAATAGCCACTATTCAATGCATTCTAATATGTGTGTATACGTGTACAAGAATGGGAAATATATCTTCTGTGATCATTGCAATGACAGATTTACCATATATATGATGGGACACTCATAGAGATCTGTTAAGTTATGCATCATTGAAACGTTCTTTAGTTCTGATTCATTAAATGCATGTACAAGGGTTCCATTACTTTTTGGGGAGCCATCGATAAAACTGATCGCACATTATATAATCCAATATTATACTATTATATTATACTCCAATAGAAAAAGAGCATCTTAGCCAATTTTGTTTTATAATGGACTAAATTATGAAGTCTACCAGAACGCCAATGACCAAGAAATGACGTTTCTAGCGTGCGGCGACTATCCTTACCTCACGCTGAGCTATAAAATATATTATCTTCAGAAATAATTATTATAATGCATTAAAGTTTTTAGATCTGAATTGAAATATGTTGATATATCTCAAAGCACAATTTTTTGTCCTTGAAAATTTTGTAATCTTATTCACCCATATGCATAATAAACAAAATTTAAAATAACACTTTAACAATTAAGACCCCAAATTCATATTTACAGAACGTGCGCTCTTTTTGGACCGAGGGCTACAAGAATCCCTGCTTTCGGAACCTAAGGAAACATTTCAAGGACCATTCCCCGGAACTTCTTCAGTGCGTCCCGTACTTTTTTGTGATCGGATTTCCGAAATGTGGAACCACGGATTTATTTGACCGGTTGTCTCATCATCCCGAGTTTATAAAACCCGCATTCAAAGAAATTCACTGGATATCAAGATACCGTTTCATTCCCCCGAGGACCGATAGATTAAAGTTTATAGCGATGAACAGAACTTATCGTAAGTGAGAAAAGGGTTAATTTAAATGACGTTCAAGATAAATGAGTCATTTTGTTAGGTTATTTTTACAAAAAAATATATAGAAAACTTCTTTCCTTGTTTATAAGAAATAATTTTTAATTTATACCTTCTCCCATACATACATGTACATGTAACTAATATATGTAATACGCGTATGAATTTTAAGTAACTGGGTGAGATAAGCGGTTTGTAAACTCATAAAAGTCTACTATTTAATGTTGTATCAATTCTACATGTATGATTTTTTTTATATAAATGTTTGTTGTATGTTTTCAAGTTTTAATCTCGTATTATATTTCAGAAACCAAGGATTTTGATAACGGCTTTTTTCAATACACTAGGGTTTTTTATCCAATGGTACTCGACGTGGCACTGGAAAAATTATTAAATAATCAAAAGAAAATAGAGTACAGAAAAGTCACAGGTTTGTAACAAAACTATACCGAATTGTTCTATATTAACTACAGTCTTTCCTAAAGACGTTACAACCAGTTCATGTTCATACAATGTAATACAAATGCGATTGATCCCTCCGACGACGCTATATATATTGATTTTGTTTTTTGTTGGGTTTTTTTGGGGGCGGGAGGGTGAAAATTATATCGCATCAAAGAGTAAATTTAAAGTGTATGTTTTATTGTCAAATACTGAGGTGCATGTTTTATATATCATAAAAATCAAAGGGGTTGTTTTATCAAAATGTATTACTAATGTAAAAAACAAAAAAAACAAAATCAACAACAAAAAACAAACAAAAACAACAAACAAACAAAAACATTTTAAAAATATATTTTCTGACTTAATCAGTTCTAGAAATCATTTTTAAACAGGTAAAATAGCGGTTTTGATTTTAATTGCAATTCATTATGGCAAGTTGACTTATCACAATGTTAATTGTTAGGACACTTTCAGATATACATGTATAGTCATGTTCATGTGATAAACAAAATATTTATTTCATAGAAGAATATATGGTTATTTACAGGCGATTTTAGTCCATCTACAATATGGGATAACGATATATACTCAGCATTGCCAACTAATTTCAATTTGAGCGTCCCTAGGTACATGACTGCAGACTTTGTGAAAGAAATGAACGCATGCGCAAAACTCATAGTCATGATGAGGGACCCTGTTCAAAGGTTTATATATAAAACACTGATTTATTGTTAATTGTAATAAAATATTTCACAGTTTAGCCATTTCTAGCCAAACTACAACATTAATTTAATTAAAAACAAAAAATACTGAAATGATTGGTTTAATATTATACAAAAAATTAATGTGTTCAGTATAAAGCAGTAGCAAATACTCCGTACCATTTGAAAAGATTATATCATTATCACATCTTATAAATCTCAAGATAGCATCTGTTTTTCTTTCATATGTGTACGATTTTTTGTTTAATGTATTACACTGTGATTTTATCGCAGGTTATACTCAGACTATCTATTTTTCCACGCCGTGAACAAAGGGCCCAATGATTTTCACAACAAAGTTACAGCTGCGATCAAACTGTATAACGACTGCATAGACCGGAAAGGTGTGGAAGCGTGCGTCTTCGATGCCCCACTTGCAAAAACAGTTCAGGTAGACATGAGTTACAAGACTAACACAGGCACCTGACGTTATACACATCAAACTTTTATTTTTCTCAAAATATTAGGTAAAGTGTATTTTTCTTTTACGAGAAAAACATGTAATATCGGGTGCTTGTGGAGTCAAATAATAAAGATTCTCTCTATTCTCATCAAATATTCGTTATATACATTTTTTTGGTATTTTTGTTTTATTTCAATAAGTAAGTTTTTATTGAGTACCTATGAGAATTCAATGTCGTAATGCAGTTTTTTTTTAAAGATAAAATCATTGATAACAAATTAAGAAAAACCACGAGTAATGGTACATAGTGATTTGTAAGTTGATCTAATGAGATAATTGATCCTGTCTTAAGGCTCCCCGCAGCAGAGGTTGAATAAAGTTCTCGAGAAACCCAAATGTTATCAATTTCATGCATCATATATGAAAAAATAAAACTTAGCAATCTCTTTTCTAAACTTCTAAACACATACATGTAATTGCATCTAAATGGTTACATTGTATATCAAAATCATCATTTTTGTTAATATGACATAAAGACTGTAACTTTTTGTAGGTTCGTTTACGCATTGGTATGTATGTCATCTACATCAAGCAATGGCTGAAGAGATTTCCTAGGGACCAGTTCCATTTTGTACGACTAGAGGATTATGCAGCAGAAACAAGCCGTGTTCTTAATGGCATATTTGATTTTCTACAAATTGGTGAGAAATCCTTTAACGTTTGCTTATAATAGAACTCGTAGAAATATATTACAAAAATAACATCAAATTAATATACGTTGCGCAAATATATAATAATTCTTTTTGGTACATAAACGACGAATGCATATGTAATAAGCCATATGACATTGAATCGCATCGAAGACCAAAGAATAAGAAATAGTTATGTCAATAGAAAACATATTTCCTATCACTTTTCGTGACCCCCATGAGTTACTTAAATATATACATTATCAGAGAGACTGAATGCATTTATTTTTTAAAGTGATTAAAAATTTCAAGTTTTGACTTTGTTATATAGAGAGTCAAATTCATAGTCTTATTACTTTTCGTAAAAATCAATGCCTTTTGCGTTCTACAGGACCTGTTGATAGTACAACCATGGCGGCAATGGTCTTCCAGAACCCCGTGAATACACGGAAAGTTAACGTGGGCGAAATGTTGCCGGAAACGATGAATATTTTGACCGATTTCTACGAACCATTCAACGAACAACTTGCTGAACTGTTGGGTGATCGCCACTACCTTTACCATTTATCTTGATTCCAACACAAATTTCAGAAGATCTTCAGTGCGATATGAAGGACCAACTTTGTCTCAAACAATCGCTATAATAAGCTTTTTGTCGTCTGCTACCAAGACCTCTTTACTTACAATCATTCATAATTCTTGACGTCCATTTTTGTCAAAGCATTTAACCTTATATAGTTCCAGTATGTAAGTCATTTTAGATTTATCATTAGACAAAAACATAAATTTCCTTTGTTTCAAATAAATTCATCGCTTCTTCCCATAGAAACGAATCACAATTTAAACCAATATTGTCTGTTTAATACAGTAATTGTTTACTTTTTAGTTTGAGAACAAAACGTAATTGACTATTGTGTTCTTAAGTTTTATTTTGTTCTCTAATGTATCATACATTAATTTTTGGATATGGCTAATTCATGGTTTTACATGAATACAACCTGATGAGAGATATTTTGACCAAGATAAGAGAGTATTTTGACCAAGAGCAACATTCTAGCTCTCGTGGGGTTGATAAAGCATCAGAAGGCTAATGTTTTGTTTTGTTATGAAAAACATAACTCTGTAGCAGCTAAAAGCTAAAACAGTAGATAAAGAGCAATATATTCGGATTCAGAATTGATAACAAAGTATTACTGGTCAATAGAGTGCGATCTATTGAACTGCAAATCGTTCGACTGCGTATGCATTATCACTATAACACAACTGGGGTAAATGAATAAACATATCAAGTTACCAACTTTTGTTTTAGTTTTCTGTTAGAATTTTCTCGTTTTAATTGTTACAAGAATAAAAGATCACTGTATTATGTTTGTTTTACTGTAATCGTTCTTAAAATTTATCATTAGGTCATCTAGGTATTGATTTACAATGATCTGAATGCATAACGGTATGGAAACCTTCTGTAATATTCAATTGTGAAAACTAAATTAGGTAATTAAACAATTATTTATTGCCTGAGCAGTCAATAGATCAGAAAATGTACAGGGAACAGCTCAGTGTGCAGTGTGTTCCATTGCTCTCGGCCGTTGGCCTCGGGCAATAGAACACTGATCTGTTCCCTGCACCTCGGAAAAAATATTCTGGTCTACTGACTGCTGAGGAATTAAATAATTTTATAATATATTCAATTTTTATTGTGAGTATTTTTTGTATTCTCGATATAGTAAGGGTTCTAACAGCATGTACATGTATGTTCACGTTGCAACAAAAGTTAATTATATAAGCTTTCAAAAAATACAATATTATCAATGTAATCATATTTTCATTTATACGATGCACCTTGCTATTATCAAACATATTGAAGTGTTGGCAATGAGTTAGTTGTCACAAATATTTAAATCTCTGACATTCAAAGAGATGATATATAGTTCGAATACAATTTCCACTCTAAGTCCTTTAAAAAAAAACTTTTAATGTTACACATACATGTCACTAACATTGCAAAGATTGGTGATCCATTTAATATATTGATACGTAACCAAAAATATTTATTCATATGTACTTGTATATATGTTTACAAGGCCATGTCAAACAACTGTAAACCCTTGTTTTTTTTCTTTTTCTTGTAATGGATTCCCCAGCTGTGCATTTATTTATTTCTGGGACGAAAACATGTTATTTCAGTAACCTTTCTATAAACAGGACATTTGACGAGTATTTCGTGTGACAAGTATGCGCTCTCATCAATCATATTTTTTCTTTTCTTATTTTGTTGTAAGTTGTTATTGCTGTGAAATTCCTTTCATCTTTAAAAAACAATTTGAAAATATTTTGGTTCTATTCAAATCCAAATCATTCGCATTTTTTTATTATTATTCCATGCAAGTACATTTGTATCTATCGAAACATTTCCCTATATTTTATGAACTTTTCATAATTTCCCACAAATAGAGATCAATATTTATCAATCAAACTTGTAACATTGTGTAATAATTGCTTATATTTTATTTTTTGTGTGTGGAAAATACTAGGACGATGCATAACAATTTACATGTATATATATTTCTAATTTTTTTTTTATAAACAATTTTATATTTGACATTTTAAATTACGTGTACTTTTTCCAATGCACAATGATAACAGATAAAGGCAAAGCGACTTAGTCAAATAGTCACATAACGTGAATATCAGAGAGACCAGTGGACCGCCTGACAAATCATGGGTCAGTGCGTGGGAGAGCAATGCTGGAGGCTCCCCCTGGACATACATGTAAACCTGGTCACCGTCCTCGCGTGCAGTACGCAGTGTGGCAATGACATCATGTGTATTACATGGCCGCTCTATGAGAAATGTTGTGTTGAAAACAGTATCAGTGGTAAAAATCATTTATAATTGTATACTGATAATTCAAACTTAAGCATAATTATATGTTTTTAAAACTTTATATTGAGAACAATTATATCAGTTAATATACAAACCATGAAGGAATTCAATACTGATTAAATATTTGAAATTTAGAAACAATCTAAAATATATTTTGGTACTTTGGTACTTTGTGTTTTTGTTAAATATTCTGAACTCATAGAGCATTTATTGAATCGACAAATGACACCAAAATATTTAAAGTATCCAAGGAAAATATATATATAATTATTTTAAAACATAAATTCAATTCTATTTTCTTGCGGTAACAAACGACATCTTTTTACTCCCTGAAAGTTTTCCTAAGATATTTCCCATAACAATCATAATTTGTGAATATTGTTCCATCATACCTTCAACCTAGTAGATGCATTTTTTGAATGATTTGTGTCAACAACGTCTTGCAAGTGCGGATCCAGTAAATTTGTCCAGGGGGGGGGGGGGTCCGAAGGATAATTGTGTTTGCCAGGGGGGGGGGTCCGAGGCATATTTGCGATAATTTTACTATGTAAATTTAATAAATTTTCATTTATTAATGAAAATTAATAGTGGGGGAGCCCCCCCCCCCCCTCTAGATCCGCGCATGTCTTGTACAGCAGGTGGAGCGAGATATAGAAGTTTATCGGAATACGCTACGGTGGTAGATATCAACTTGCTACATATTACGATAAAGAATCGAATAAGGCAACACTTGTTAAACATTCTAAATCTTTTTTAAAAAAGTGTCAAAAAATAATCAAAAGGAGAGAAAAAAACAGCAGTTATCTTTCTTTTAATAAATGTAATGTGTTTACAACACAGAATTCTGAAAAATATATTGTGAATATAATTATGGTTTTATTATATGTATATTTTCCTTTTCATTGATGGACCATGAATACTCACAATTCATAAAATGGACATATGTGTTGAAAAATAACATTTAATTTTCTCTCAAAATATTTTGATATACGCGAATTCTCACATGCATATATTCAAGAAATGAGAATTATAAGGTGACAAAAACCACATGCAAGAATACAGACGTGCTAGTCTTGTAGAACGAGCTATAAAACAGGTGTATATAAAAATATATTCTATAAAATTAATAAACAAAATCTCTATTTATATGATGAGGAGTGAAGAGAGCAAGGAAAGGAGATCGGACCTTGTGATCGAGCGTCGCTTGTTTCGACTTCACCATAATACCTACTAGCAGCAGAATCACTGTACAGACATTGTCCATCGACCTGTGGGCCGCTAAAGAAAGAAGCAGACGACCAGGAGCAGTTTGTAGAACAATATGGCAGAACATCCTCTTCTGAAGACTTGGAAGAAACGTTTCTCAGGTTCTGCACCATGATTTTGAAATTGAATTTATAAGTGTATCTTTTTCCTTGAACTTTGTGCAGTATCATTTTGTCGTAGTAATATCTCAAGGCTCGACTGAGTTTGTCATAGTTCATGTTTGGTTTATTTTTACGACGTCCCCATTTTCTGGCAACTTCTTCCGGATTGACTATTCGGAACTCCCCATTTAAGTCTTCCCATCGGATACAGTTTGTGTTGGAACTGTCGATCAGCAATTCTAGCAAAAACTGCCACAGTTGAACATGTCCCCCTCCTGTAGTATAAACAATTATGTTATCTTTGATTTGCAACATCAAATTTTCAAACAATTTTAAATACACTGTTCCAAAGTAAAAACATTGATAGAAATAACTTGTACATGTGTTTTAATTAAAATTTTACACAAAAGAAACAACTTAAAGAATAATTTTGGTGTACAGATTTTTATGAATAATAACTTAATCATGTATCAGATGTATACATTTTCAAATTAACCCATCACAAATATCAAGGCTTACGACTATACTTTAGTTTTAAAAATGGAAATAAAAGAGACTTATAGAGAAGAAACATGGGTAAACAAAGGATCTTTCCATTTAAAATTACGCAAAAACCACAACACCTGGACGTGGCTTTTGTTGCAGCCATATATCTCCTAATCTAAATATATAAGGGCTTGCCGAATCTATCACTTACCGGATAGAATTGTTGCAATGTAGCGAAGGTCATCCTCGGTCCGTATCTGATCGTTATCTATGAAAGCAGAATCTGAAATTAAACACGAAGCTTAAAACTAGATTTAGATATCACAAATATTTAATAAAGCGAAATTTAACACTAGATTTGGGTGCTGAAAACAAAAATAATATTAAGCTGTATCTTATTGACCTATTTTTTTTCAATTTGCAAGACAAAAAGTCTGCTTAAATTTAATTGTGTTCTTTCAAAATTTCGGGTTTTTTTTTTTTGCATTGCATTAATGAAAACTTTCTTTTGAAATTTTATAGGCATTTGAAATAGAAATTATTCATAAACGTAAATTTCATTTCTTAAGCAAAAATGTTTAGTATTTGACTTTTACGAGCCTCTCGATATAATTTTGGTTGCACTTATTACCTTTGGTTTCCTTGCGCTTATTGTCTTTGTTTATGCAATCCATTATGTCAGTCAGAGTTGTGGAGGAATCGATGCCGTCAAAAGGAAAGACAGGTTCCTTTTCATGGCTTCCTGGTTGAACTCTTTCTGAATGAGTTTTTTCTATCTCTGGTTGATTTTGCAACCATGACCAGAAGTCCAAATCAGTGCAGGTTTGCATTGGATAATTTTCTCGATTTTTGCTGTTGAAAAGCCTCAAACACTGCATTTGTGTTTCCATCTTGATATTCAGGACAACACTGGTAAACGGGATTTATCCCATTCTAAAAAAAAAAAACATATTGAATCTCCTTTAAGATATGCACAAATGATATCTACGTCAGTTGCATTTATCCTTTCGAAAGAACCTCAATACAATATCTTACATTTGATTTCATTATCTTCATGGTATCGATGTCAGAAAAGATAAATGCATTTTATTACATAAAAGTTTTGTAATAATTTTACGTCATAGAAATCAGACACTTGACAGTTCTTAAGTAAATGACATTTAATGGTGTATCTAATGATGTCCCTAAATTTCAGATGCGTTTAAAGTTAAACATGCAATCAAAAAAAATTAAAAAAATTAAATTGTGCAGAACAGACTTTGTTGTATTACTCCCTCACCAGCAATTTACCTTTGCAGAACCGAAGTCGATGCTTGCAAACTTCAGTCACATCTGAGCACAAAATCGCAGGTACTTGCGGTTAAGTTCTATCTATTTTAAGGTGGATGGTAAATCCACATAAACTGTGAGTCACCCCACGAAGAGGTCTACAGATAGGAGAACTCGGTATCACATTGACACAGAAACCCCCTGTTTCTTACTGGATTACATCAACATGCACCCGTTAGCATTCACGATTCGTTTATCCGGATATTTGTTTTATTCTTTTACGTTTGTTTGAAATCGATTGATCTACTTTTTTCCCCCTTGTCAGGGCTAGAACCCCGACCCTCTATTCTCGGGTGCCTCGCCGATCGTCCATGATGACCCTCTGAGGGGTCATTGTGTTTGACACAGAGCTTTGTGCTCACGCTGACAAGAGATATCAAAAAGGTGAAAGAAACAACTGAAGTATAAATAATAACGTTGAATATAGGATTCTGCATCAAGAGACCGTACTTTTATTTTTTTTAATTCTCTCTCTATTTACAAAGAAATACAGAGCGATTGCACTTTGCAATAATGTCATCTCCTTCTTGAATTGCATATTATTCAAATGCAGTTGAAAAGGGTTCTGACTTTTGTATTTCAGCACCTGCATTATGAAGCTTAAGTTTCCTTTTATTTCCTCGACGACAGAGTTCTAAATGTACTTTAATATTTTAGGTAGCAGGGTTTTTTTGTTTATTTGTTCCAGAAAATAACATATAATATTGTTCACAGAAATAGTAACATGCAATTTGTATGACATCTTTCAATCAACTTGTTTTGAAATAAACTTCGATGTAAAAAATAAAAATGCACGTTCAAAAGTACGAGTAACCATAAGAATATTATTTCTACTTGCTAAGTCAATCGGATATTTTTTTTTAGCAAACCACTCCTGTTGAAAGGTATTAAAAGAGTAACTATATCATGTCATATATTTGTGTATCTCAAGATGGACATATGAGCCAGATAAATGCTATAGCTTGCGTGACCCTAAATATTCTAGATATACCCGGAACATCCCCTGACGTTTATTTGCTTACATTTACATATTTTTAGCTCTTGTGGTCTGTAAAACATGCATTTGCATGTCTCCTTGGATTCACACACGTGTTTTCCCTTGCGTAGGCAATCTTCCATGATGTAAAACCAAAAAAAAATTAATTGCATTTCAGTGTTGGAATACACGTTCTAATTTTTTGTGTATAAAAATGTATAAACAACATATGTTCCATTTAGTAAACTATTATTTTTATTTTAAATCCACTCGATTATTTATGGCAATATGTGTGTTATAAATTATAATTCAAATAACAATGTAACAATGTATACAAAAAACGTACACGTACTTTTAAGATTTTAAATATAAATCAATTATCTAACGTAATTTAAATATTACGACAGATACCAAAACCTCTGATTATTAAAACAATTATATTGTTTATAAAATATCAAAATTTAGGTATTTAGATATAATCCGGAAACATCCAGAACGAACTAAACAAGACCACGTTATCATTACATTAAAGGAAATGTGTCACTCCTTATTATAATATTTTAATCACGCCGACTAATGCATGTAACATGAAAGCGATCGGTCGACACAATAGCAATTATAACAATTTATTTTCAAAGTCATTTAAACGCCACAAATGTTTTGTACTTCTGGTTTTTTAATACTTTGCAGTTATTATTTTGAAAAAAAAATCGCTTTTCTAATACATGTAATCATTCTGCTTTCCCGCAAAAAATGAATTTGATTATTTTAATTCTAATAATATTTGGTATTTTTTATTACAAGTTTTACACTGTATGTATGAATTAGAATCTTTTAAAAATACAATGTAAAGTCGCTAAAAATGATATCTTAAAAGATTTGGTTTGATCTATAAATTCACAATATGGAAAATATTCAAAACCACAGAGAAAAATGGAAATGATAAGGCTGAAAGAAGTAAACGGTAAAAAATCCAATATCAGCCATCTTTCTGCACGTGCTAAAACAGGATTGGCAATGCCACCCAGTTGACATGTGGATTGTTCATACATTGAACTTGTCATCTTGCCTTATGGGTCAATGATTATTTTAATGACACTGGTACCGAATATATATTATTTATTTATAAGCATTAAAAATATTTTTGCAATTGTTACCGCTTTCAATAATTAATTGTGTCTACGTTTCTAAATCAATACAGTGTTTTTCCATAGATGTTGAATATTTGTTATTATGGCATCGGAATTCCAAACGATATGTAAAATAATAACAACAAAGAACTAGGATTTCTATTTATGTACAAAGACAAAATGTATGATGATAAACTTTGTATTTTTTATATTTCTATTTTTTGCAAAAACATGTCATTTTGTTGATTCTGTATGTAATTTAAACCTTTTGATAAAAGCATCAAAGATTAAATTCCATCGGAGCAAAGATTTCTGCTTTATGGAATATAAAGAAATCATATTTTGTATAACGATGAAGGTTATAATTTTGCCTAATCAGATCCATAGATACCTTTTTTCTTCAAATAAAAAAAAGGTATGGAAATACATGTACATATAAGTTAGTAAACTAATTTTATTACCCAAAAGTGTTGTATTACTAAAAGAAAACTATGCAGATAATTCAAAATGAAAATTGCTGCACATTATCCTCTTTAAAATTAACCTATATGTGTAAGTGAAATCACAAGAATGAGATTTGAACTTATCATTTATATTTTTTTTACAAGAACCAATATATTTATATCAATGATATACTTTTATAGAAACTGTTCTAGATGGTCGATAATGGTTGAACAAAATATTGATGAATGAATTCCATATTCGTTTCGCTGCCTTTAATGTTATGTTAATTTAGTATTCTTGTTTTTGTTCGCTAAATCTGTTACATACTTTTGACAATAAAACTACATAGAATAAATCCGTACTTTTAAGCTCTTAGATTTTTAAAAGCACATAAGAAATATATTTATACTTATCGTTTTTTGGTAAATTGGATGATTTTTGTTGGGGTTTTGTGTGTGTGTTTGTGTGTTTTGTTTTGTATTCTAAATTTAATCTGCAATGCTAATAAATGAGTACTTCAATTATAGATATATTACGCAGTGATATAATTAATTGTTTTCTTTAATGCATATGAGAATTTTTTTAGTATTGTCAAATCAGCTTATATATCTGGCATTAAAAATATAAAAACATTTAAGAATAAATAAATGCTTTTTAAACGATATAAAACGAATTTAAAATTTATTTTTTTATGCTAACAACAATAATAAAAATCATTTTTAATAACTCATACAATAGTCACTTCGAGATGAATTAAATGACTAAATGTAGAACAGGTAGATCAATTTTGGTTCAAAAATATACGTATTTGTCATCATTTTTACTTCAAATAAAACCAATATCTCCATTTCTCCATATCTCCAATTCTGAAACGATTTTTAAAAATATCTTTATTTAAATATAGAATACTGAAGTGGTTTTTTTTAACTTTATCTTTATGACATTAAATGGAATTTATTGTTCTACAGATAAACATTCTTAGCATAATTTTCTGATTAAACATCAAAAAATTCGATGGTCATATAATGATACTTCGTTTCGTGACAATGTCCCTCAAGCATGTTTGTAAATATTTATAGACGAAAGTTACTCCACATTAATATTTTGGGTGCCAGTGGGCACGTAAAATGCAGGTAGAAATATTTGAAGATATATTTTAAAAACAAATCACCAATTTAAAGAAATAAATTTTTTTTCGTCATTTTACATTTTGACATTAATGAATCAGGATTTTCATGTCATTTCATGTTATTTTGCTCATCAATTGAAACCACATTGTTATTATACTTTTTTATAATTAAATATAATATCAATATAATATCTAAAATTACAGCCATCATGCATGTGAATAAAATGTTACATATATGTTCAGCGATTTTGCATTGGAAAACTGATTATTTTTCTTTGATAAGGCTAAAATGTGATTTCAAGTATATTCAACGTACAAAACTACATATACAAAGTGCGAACATGAAATATATACATATAATATTTTTTACATATATCTAAATGAAAAACTAATTATTAATATTTACATGATTGTACGTACTATTTATTGATTTTTTTTAGTATTGGTTAATTCTGTAGTGTATTTAGGTTTTTTATTCGCTTAATATACAATTCTGTTGCGATTTATCATGAACGAATGATTTTCTAATTCTTTTAGTTTACAGGCATAGGATTGGTGTCCAAAATCTTAATATGAAATCAATCTTTTGTACAGCTGATGATGCAATAATCAGAACGTTTGCACTTTTACCACAAGCCTGCTTTCACATCTAAATTGAATTGTTTTGGTTTTGATAAAAAGCATCGTTTGTTGTGATTGACTAAAAAGCGTTAATAAATGAAAAAAGAAAGGCTTACCTTTATCAATCCTTTATACATTTTTTTTTCCAAATTAACAACAAAGAATAAAAAAATGGTTGCCTCCCCTTCTTTGCACCTATTTACCTGTCACCTACTAAAAATCACGTGACCATAGGTGCGGCGACAACATACTGCCCGCGATGTAGGCTTTTAAAAACCACAGACAATTACATCTTTAGCAGTTGTAAAGTACGAGTACAGTTGAACCTCTTTAATCTGTAAGAGAGAAAACTTAGATCTTGCAGTGCCCCGTTAATTAGTTTTCTTTGTTGGTAGATAAGAAATCAAATTCGAATTGCTGTGTGTATCCATCTAATCAAGAAAGATCTGACCTCTTCTCTTATTTTTCAAGTTATCATATTCAGCAAAGGTAAACTTGTTTCTAACAATATATAGTTATGTTCACTTGTTTGATACCATCAGAACCACCACCCCCACTCCTTCTTTTTAACCTCTTTTTTTTAATTTATGTTACTTGTAGTATACATAATATTTTACAAAAACAAAGCAAAAAAAAAAAAAAAACCCAAACAAACAAACAAAGAAACATACCCCCCCCCAACCCCCAAAATCTTCTAACACACAAAAAACTTAGTTTCCTTCTTAACTTTGAACTTATATACATACTAAAAGTTTTATTTTGTTTGCATGAAGCATTTATAGAGGAAAATCATTCAGGAAAAAATCGACTGAATGTCAAATTTATTACAACTCAAGGAAAATGGCTTTTGACATTCAATATAAATATGTCTTCATGTGCAGCAATAAAATCACATTGTGTGACAATTCAGTTGAGATGCTCACGCCACTAAGCAAACTTTTCCTTGCTAATAGTCTGATCAGTGAGTAATAGATCAGACTATACACTAAGTTCTGATAAGTTAAGCGTCGAGAAAAGATAATTGAAGACAAGGACATTTTTTCAATGTGTGTCAATGAGATATCTTTTTGCGGTTTGGTGATTCATACGGGTATAAGGCCTGACCTGTAATTATATTTAAACAGGGGGAAATTTTGCGACGGGATGCCCTCTTTATGGTCCTTGTTTCTATGATGGATTTATTTATGCCAGTTTATAGCTATATCTATTTTCCCATTAAACATGAATCATAGCAAAATGAGTTATAAGAAAAGCCCTTTTATGTTGTACGAAAGAAAGTCTGTCGTGTCATAATTGAACATTGCTTGTGTAGAAGAAAAATAAAATCTTTTTTTTTATTACCCATTCACACAAATGTGAGATTTTTTTACCGATTCCTTTGTCAAAAATATCAATTGTATTTGTTTCAATGTTTTTTTTTAATTGTAAAATCTATTTTTTGGTCACAGTAATTCAAATGTGTTTTTGCAAATTTATTATCGCAATGTACCTACATCTATGGTGATCTTGGTTGTTGTCATTTGTCATTGGAATGTTTTTGTAAATGTTGTTTGTAAATAAAATAAAACAATTAAAGTAGTTAAAATTTATACACTGAACTAGTTAATACACACCAAACTGTTCCTATATGTTTTTGAAACATGATACCATTGTACATCAATTTGTGTTATGTTAAACATTTTCTTGATATAATTAAAGAAAGGAAGAAGCAATTATTAAGCATTTCTTTTGTGTTCTGAATCAGGAAATCATCTTGGCAAATATGGACTTTGAAAAAAAATGAGATAACGGTTTGAATTGAAACATTACGAATTGATTATTTTTGTTTTAATGTGTGTACACTTCATGCTCTATATATTTATTTGATTTCTACTTAAGTTTCAAAAAGTAAATATTTTTCAATTTTTTTTTTTTTTTTTTACAATTCAAAGATATGCAAGATTCCTATTAATGTTTCAGAAAATTATATTTATTATGTTCAGTATGTCCTGTTAATCTTGCTTGCAGTAAAAAAGGTCCACTGATATTCAAATGCGTGAGTGCTTTAAAGAACTTAAGAAAAAAGTCATAAGAGTTTCCTCTCTTGCATTGAAAAATTTTCAACACATTATTGTATTTTGTTATGTCAAAAATTTGGGGTTTTTTTCATAATAGCTTGATGTAGATAAGAATGAAACCTATGTTATTTAGATTGTTTTTTGTGATATATTTTTAAAACTTTGAGATAGTTAAAACTTCTTAAAGCTTATATTGTTTATCAACAATATGTATCTAGTATTTATTTCTGTTTCTTCACTTTGTAAACGTTAATGTATCAGGACATTGGTTCATTATTGTAATAAAGTCATAGTCCTATTATATTATCCCATTTAAAAACATATCTTTCACTAGATTTTTTATTGATATATTTGAATGTAAAATATCTTTTGAGTTTGCCAATAATGCATATGCTATGCAGTTTACAGGATACCATCACCCTGGTTGGGTTAACACAAACTTATGCTTTTATATTATTAAATATAAAGCAAAAGTAGTTTATAAGAACTGTGTGTTTATTGTAACTACTAGTACCCCACTGCCCGAAGTAATGATTATGAGAGTTACCACTTGGCTATCTTCTCCAGAACCCAAAACAGTACAACCAAACTGACCAACGGGTAAGTTAATCTCGATAATCCATGTTTATCTGTGTTAGCAGGTATATGTACACTATCAATTGTGTATCACATTGCGTATCACAAGTAATTTTCACTTGGAAGGTCCATTGAGGTAGATTTCAATTTTATTATATTTTTCTTGCCGTAAATTTTACGGGGAATTGGATAAGATAAATACACTGTATTGTAAAAAGTATCATTTCACTTCACAGGAGTCTTTTTTTTATGTGTATTTTAAGTGAAAAATTGAATATGAAATTACCTGTTACATGCATATGGGGATATAGATTTTTCTTAATTTATTTAACAATGTTCATAATTATCGATATCTATCATTAACAACTGTATTCAAATATTGATATCTTAGAAATTGTGTTTATGTTATGTTTTATAATCCAACGGAATAGTCTTTCATAAGACAATTTTTCATGCAGTTATAAAATATGCTACCTTCAGTAAAAACGAAAAAAAAACAAATTTATTGTTTGTTCAAAGAAAGTTAGATATCACAAAGAAAACGGGTCAAAACTGTTTGTAAATTAAATATTTGTGACACTGTCTTTAAATTCTTTAACATTACGACATTCATTTTTTATCTGCTTTAGAATTTGACTAAAGATCTAATTGGTCGGTTACTTTTGTATCAACAGTCGTTGACCAACATCTTAAAGGGTCAATAACACTTTCGTTTTTACATTTTGCAATGTTCCAAGATTAAATGTGTCTGTTAAGTGGCTTATTAAGTATTGAGAAGAAAGTGCAACCACCTCCGGACACAGAGGAAAATAAACAACTTGCATTTAAAATGTTTCAAGTGAGAGGAAAAACTACCCTTCTCTGCCACCTTTCCAACTGGGCTAACAAATTCAATAGATCCGTTTTTGTTAGTTTTATTATTACTAGCAATTTTACAATATGTTGACACAATTTCATCATTATTTACAGTGTACATATAAATAGAAGTTGAAATAGGAAACAGTCCTATATTACTTTACTTTTTATAATTTTCCTACCTTTTTTCTTTTTTTTTCCAGGTTTATTTAAACATCATACAAAAAACGCACAGTTGAACAAAGCTTTGCTATTGATGAGAATGTAGATAATAAAAGATAAATACCCGGTAATTAAAGCATTAAAAAAAATATTAAAAAAATATAAAAACAAAACTGAGGAAGAGAAATGTTTTATTGCTAAGTCTACGATAAATAAAATATTGCATACGATTCAACAGCTTTAACATTCTGAGACAATTTTTTTAAAGACCAATATTTTTTTTGCAGAAATACATAGTTTTTTATTTAAGTTTGTTTTGTTTTAAAGATACAAGGTAATCCGAATTCATACTTAAGGATGGTAGTAAGTGTTCCCAGGTGTGAAAAAAACTTTATCGTGATTAAATATAATGAATTTTTCCAGGTGCTTATTCATATTTTTGAAATTAATTACATATGTAATATCCTGCAATTTCTCAATTCCTAAGTTGGGTGGTAGCCATTCCTAAAACAAAAGTCAAGATATATTCATCACACTCATTTAACTCTGCACTTTAAAGATTTTATCACGCAAATGCACATCTCTCATACACAATGAGTATTCCTTTAAGACAAACTTAACCGATTTATTTTTTTATTGTAAACAACAACCAAAAAAAAATCCAATTACGAAATATGACACATAATGCCCTGTTTTTAATCTTAATGATATAAGGTATTTTGAATAAGGAACGATAAAATGATTTGGCCTTTGCAATTCTTATATCTACATTTTATTTTATTTTTTTCGTCTGCGAGAAATCAATTATTGCTTATAATTCAAATACTCACACATACAATATGGCTGCAGAACCATAGCTGAAAATTATCTTAATTTATGGAGATCAATTGATTTAAATGTTAAGAATTACAAGTTGTTTTACTATTTTTTTCCTGTGGTCACTTAACTAAGCTCGCAATATGAAACTGCAAAAATAAATTCATTTAAATGAATAAAACTTCAAAATCATATAAAACCATATTTATCATTGTTATTATATTATAACATTATATCTCTGTAAAATTTTATTGTTATTTGACGTCAATAATAGTTATCAATAGCAGTGTTTGCGTAATTTATCAAAACCCTCGTAATTGTCCAAGGTTTCATTTATGTTCATTTGAAGCTGACGCAGATATGGCCCAAGGGAAAAGATAAGGTTTTTGTGTCTCGGAAGACAACTTAAAGCGTAATGTCGTGCAATACTCTGATATAATTGTCCCGGGTTCATACAAGTAACACAGTACATAATTTGTAGTACTCTGCAGGCACGTAACATCGTTTTTTTTTCTCAAAATGGAGGGACTAGACAAAATGTAGAGTAGCCAACTTGCTTGTACAGTACCTTTATTTTAATTTCTATAACATATATAACAAAAGGATACTATTTTCAGAAACGGCAGGGGCCAACCCACCCCAGGTCCCCAATTTCTACGTGCCTAATCTGTTTAGTATTTGTTAACTTTCTTCTAAAATTCAACATGATTATGACAAAGAGTTAAACTAAACTGTATTTAGGTTGTACATGTTTAATAAAAATATTTAATGTTATCTACTTATTTTATTTTAATCACAAATGTCGATTATATATATATATATATATATATATATATATATATATATATATATATATATATATATATATATATATATATATATATAATTTTACACCTATAAGAGTTATATTTCTAGTCAGAATTTGCAGCATACATCAAAACACCAGCCTAGTTGTCTGATGCACATCCTGTTGTTTATATTTATAATACCTGTCTGCCACCAATCATAATATTTGATACCATCTTCAGGTCGCAATATCTAAGGGACTGTCATCCAAATCTAAGATTACTGTAACAATAAGACATAAACTCCCTTCACGCTTACTCGTTTGATCTGACGATGTCCTCAAGTTGATCAAGATCCGTAGAGAAACCACAGGCTGAGGTCACTACGTTCGGCGTTCAGTTGGCACCTACCGTGTAAGTGGCAAGTGTCAGTTTTCAAAGACATGGGAATCCAATTGCAATCTTTTTGACGTCGTGTAAAGACAATTGATAATGCAAAATATTGTCTTGGTTTTGTTAAACGAATTTCATTTTATTTCAAATCTTATCATTTAGTCATCATTTTGGGTGATTGATACGTGATTTTATGCAGTTAATGGCGACAGGAATATAATGTCAATACGCGAGGTCCGCTTCGTAATGTTTTGAAGGTTACATTTTGTGGTTAGATGCATTTTTATTCTAGGTGTATCGATTTCACCCCCATACCATACATCAGGTAATACATGTAGTAGCTAGAAAATGCTTTTATTAAAAAAAAAATATTCCTAGCGGGAAACTAATAAGGTTTCTTTTCAGTCGAAACCCCTCAGCCAAAACATGCACATCCTCATTTTTTATTTTTAATTGTTGAACAAAAATATGCTACTATTACTGCAAGGAAGGCTACGAACGATCCTCAATTTCTCTAATTTCCTTGGCAAATCTCAAAACTGTATTAAATGGTACATACAATTATGTCAACTACTTGTCTTCCTACGATACTGTAGTATTTTTACTCTACTCCAATTCTCCAGTAAAACTATATCATGGAGACCCTGAGTCACCCACACCCTGGTACCGTGAAAATTAACACCCAGAACCCACAAATGATACCAAAACATAGCGTGTGGACGCCCCCATCCCATTCATAAATACTATATTTATTCATACACCAGATGAACACATCTAGACATTTAACGGTATCATTTGCTACATTGTACTCAAAACTATGCGCATAATTAGAGGTGTGTTAACTATCTATTGAGTTAGCTGCTGGGGTGGTATGTCTTTGATTCATGGAAACTAGAGTAGCATTGTGGTGGGGGTAACCGTTAACCCTGGCCGTGTACTGGGGACGAGGTGGCTACTGAAGACCGCCATACTTATACCGCACCAGACAAAATGTCTTCTCGTACTGAGCCAGACGATGATAAAACATATTATGATTAATATATTGAATGTTTTTATATCTGCATTAAATATGAAAATCAGAGTAAATTGAAACGGTTTAAACGTTATGTAGACTAGCATTACATGTACTTGGGTACCTAACACGAGAAGACTACTAGAAGTTATCATGTAAAGCAAAAGATCAAGATTATATTGTGTATCTACACGTACAAACTTAAGAGTCAAAATTTAGGGAAATGCATTATAAAGCAATACTAGTACACATGTTTTGTTGATTTCTTTTTACTAATATAAATTTTGTCTTGAATGACATTTATTCAGAAATCATGATCATGAAATTTTATTCCCAACTCTTTCTTGGTAAGAATATTGCACCGAACAATGGTACCAGAAGTCCTTGCACTGAACTGTGAACAACATACACAGTGATACTATATCTATTTTGAACAACGATGTCGCAGTGAAGCTAAAGCAGGCCACTTTTAAACTCAAATTGTGGTAAAATAATCTTTAAAATGTAAAATTCGACAAGTTTATGATCTATGATGCATCTTTTAGCAATGCATTCTGAAGTCTGACAAGCGGTGCTTGGTATATATAACCCTATCGATGAATTTCACACATACTTAAGCATGGGTTATAATTGATGATTTTATGAATGTCAGGTATGATTCACATAATTTGAAATACATTTTTCTTTGGTTTAAATGAAATGCTCTCAAACTTTTAAACTCGCTTACTTCAAAACTCTTGTGGTTAGAGCTGTGACGTCATTGCAAGCAGATATCGTGCTGCACTCTTTGACAGAATATGGGCCGAAAATCTTTCAAGATATTTTCGTTGTTTTAGATGTACTTGATTATGTCACTACAAAGGTCAGAGTATCGTATTTCAAGCGACAAATGAAGTATAGATAATCCACAGAAGAATACCAAATATCTAATGAACACATTTATCACAACCTAATATGTTTTACAAGAATAAACACCAAAGATAGCTGTATAATTGACCGGAGAGTAAAATATGGGACATTAAAGGTGTAGAATTGACAGGTTGTTGTCAATGACAAACAACAGATAAACAAATTAGAATAAATTAACGACTTATATCAAATTTAAATGTCTTTTTCTGTAGACTATAATAGGTCTAGTATCTTTAAATATCAAGTATTAAGTCACAATTATGTTGATAATTTATGGTTCAAAACGATCCCTAATTCCTTCTTTTTATGCCATATTCCTTCCATTTTAAATTCAATTTTAAAGGACTCAACTAATTTTGCATTTTTGGTGGCTCTAAATCTAGAAATAGACGGTCATTTGATAATGTGCTTTATAATGATTATTTTTATATTTCTTGATGATTGATTGCAGAACACTTTTATAAATTGAACATTTTTTTTTTTTTTACAAAATGCATGTTTCTTCGCTTAGTATATAATACATGTGACATTTATACGAAATATTAGATGTCTTTTTAAACTGTTACTATAAATGTACAAGTACATGTATCAGTTTCATTCTGTAGCTTTATCAGCTAAAATGTAAAAGTTATTTAGCAAACATATTTTTTTTCCATTCTCTAGAATATCTTTTTTCTAGAACTATTTCACGAAGTAAAAGAATAAACAACAATAAAAGGGGAAGCAATTTAAACCTAGATGTCTTGTTAATGAATCCGTTCTTAATTAAGTTATATAGTTTATTTTAATTCTTTTATGCAATAATGTTGACAAAGGAATATCAGTTAAACTCAAACAAGGATTATTTCGTATTAATGTCAAAAATGAAAAATGACTTAATATGGTGTTAATAAATCTAACGTATGCGACAAATAATGAGATCTTCTTTGATAAAAATTTGACCGAACAAAATAGGAATTATATCATGAAGTGTTTCAAATACAAAAATAAAAGCATTCCCCATTCATACAACATTTCGTTTTTAGAAATCCACTGTTAATTTCGTCATGTAAATTATCTTTAAATTAAAAAACCAATACATTATTAATACATAAAGAGATCAATTACGTTTTCATGAATTTCTGCATGTCCTCAAAGATTAAAAACATATTTTCAGATAACAAGGTGCAATCTGTCAGTTTTCATTACAGTCATGAATGAATTTACCTATTTGACAGAAAACCTTCATTTGGAAAACAGAGCCATCAATTATTTATATATATATATATGATAAAATGTTCTACTTCTACAAAAAAAGTGTCATGTCAAATTCCAAATCTGTAATATATCGGGACGTGCACCGATCGCGTCAAAAATTAAAGTGCATATTCAAGACATTGCAAATCATTGCAAATGAAAAAGTATACTTTGATAAAATCTACAAACGACTGAGCAGTCTTTTCTCTTATCTGATAAACGACCAAAATATTATGCAATGTATATTTCACACTTAAGTTAAAACCTGTAGATTCACTCACCCGTCAGCTGCACAGAAGAGAGAACATTTTTGTTGTATTTAAAAGCATACACTACGTTCATTATTTTTTTCAAACTGTTGATTTCAGGACCATTAGGTTTTTTGAAAATACTGTGAAAAAAAATCGGTTTGATGCGTCGACGATAAAATATTTATTAACTCTATATTCATTAAATGTACCACAATTTTAAGATATTATGTTCACACCATATTCTGAACTTACCTCCCTACAACTCTCTAAACAATATTCAAACCTCGACGAAACAGAAAATTTACAAAAGACAAATTAAAATACATCATAATTATTTCGGAGTATATTGCTGTTTTGCAATTTCAACATGTATATAAATGATTATCTTAACAACAAGATCATTATTGTAAACTTATCTTATAAAGTGACGTTAAACATACATTATTTAACATTTAGTTCAACGACTTGCAATTTGTGTTTAAATGTTCGTTGTCAATTAGTATTAGACAAAACTGCGATAAGGCAAACATTTTTCTGCATTGATTATGCCGATAACATTTTGTGCGGAACATAAAGGGTACGTAGCTTAATTGTTTGATACACTAACTATATAATTTGACTCTTTTCCTGTTTGTTGGTTAAATAATATTATGAATAAAATGAACAACATTTGGATCCTCTCATCTGTACCCTCTTTCACTGCATCTACAATGTATCAACTTCATTCCATGGTAAGGAATAAGATAAGAGAAGACAGTTTTAATATATCTGCAAATCTTCAGCCCTATGGGAAAATCTAGTTCGGTATGACAACTGGAATTTATCCGTAGATCTACAGACATGCAGTTTCTTTCAATAAAACGAATGTATATGCATTGAAAATATTGGAAGAAAAGCATTTGGAAAATACTACATCTTTAGGAAACGCTTCAAAGATCATGAAGAGCAAATCTGACAGGCTCTCGTGAAGGTGCTGAAGCATAGCTTAATGTGTACTCGTTTGATGAAGCCCCTATTTCTGACACTTGTTGATACTTGTAAATGCCTGATATAGGCGTACCCAGGAACTAGTTGATAAGCCATCGACTTACACACGCAAGGAAACAAAGATTGTTTTGTGCAACGGGTGCTTGGCAAATTCATCAGCACTTTAATGATGAAAGAAAAATGGATCCCTGTCAAAAGGCGTCAGATGGATATCAAGGATTAGGTCACGTGACAGCGTCTTATTTACCTGTAATGAGAAATATTAAAGAACATAAATTTGTAAAAATTGATAGATGATTCATTTTAAATTTAGAGCCTCTTTTAGACTATTTTTGCGGTTTCTTTAATACCCTTGAAAAGAACTAAATAATGAGTCCCATATTTTAAAATTAGAGTTCCATTTCAAAAAAAGAAAAGAAGAGCTATTTTAAAAGAAGTTTGATTCTTGACATATCGAAGATCACACGTCCGTTGTTCAGCCTTACAATTTCAATGAATAACAGGTCTAATAGGTTTCCTGTCTACAAATATATATATTTAGCTTATATACGGGTAAATATTACGCAGCGTTTTTTGCTGTCTTAAGAGTTGCTGTGCTTTAAAAACACATATTCGTATTTTTATCAAGGTTTTGCGTCATTGTAGGCCTCTAAACAATAAGTTATTTGCACTTGAATTAAAATGTACCATTAAAGTGGACCAAACTATGTTCTCATATGTCTTAATTTCTTATACTCCGATTTATTTGGTGTGAATTACGTCTTGGGTTTTTATTTTTATTTATTAGACTTAATCATGTTGGAAATTTTAAAATTTGATACACTAGTATATTGTGTGAATTGAGCAAAAATAAATATTTGATTAGAAGTTTGACATTTAGCCGGAGACGGTAAAAAATACATCCTTTTAGCTCTTAACTTTTAAAAGTTTCATAAGCTCAGAAAAATGCCTGCTCATAAAACTGATATTTAAAAAACATGCTCAAAATCAGTTTTTATTAAAAAAAGAAGAATTAATTATCGACATTTCACGCCTTCAAGATCGTTTTCTGTAAAGAGCGCACTCAAGCAATCGCGGAGTACCAGTTACGAGACAGTTCAGTAATTGAGGTTCCAATGTACAGGGAAGCGCTAATACATGTCATCTGTTATATGTATTTATCCTTCAAAATTGCAATACAGAGATGGAATTGTTTGATAAAAGTGTAAAACGTCATCATTGTTATCGAATTGATAATTACTGCGACTGAAATAAGGAATTGTGATATTTTGAGAGACGTTCGAAAATATTTGTGGTTGCATGTTGCTAAAATAGACCTTTGAAGCCTTGCTAAAACAGAATGCGATAAATCCTTGGTGCCATGTTAGCTGCCTCTGGTGCAAAAGTTTGTTGGCATTAGAATATGAAGACATTGAAAAGTATACCGTGACCAAAGAAAGCACCTGCGAGGTCAAGATTTTACATTTTAATGTGAAAAGACTAATTTTATGTGGATTTAATTGTTCTTTTCACATCAGGCAATAAATATTAACCTTGAAAATTTACATACAATATGGAGAATATATAGAATTCAAAATCAAGAGTTCTATAAACATTAAAGAATTTTCATATATATATATATATATATATATATATATATATATATATATATATATATATATATATATATATATATAAATGCATTTGTCTGTAGTATAAGTTCATACATGAAATACGATTTCAAAGGCATTCATTTTATTATTATTCACACACACACACACACACACACACACACACACACACACACACACACACACACTTATATATATATATATATATATATATATATATATATATATATATATATATATATATATATATATATATATATATATATGTACTAAACTATTAAACCACGTGTAACAATTAAAATTCCAAGCCTAAATAGCTAATAACATATGGTTAAAAGGAGATAGTAATTAGTATTTGAAATATCTGCAAATGGTACTAATTTTTCTATACGGCCTACTATCGCATTGTCTTCGTAGTTTTCGTACTTGGCAGGTAAAAGCACCAAATGTTTCAGAGGAATTATGATAGATACGTCAATTTAAAGAAGGAAATTGATTGTTAATTATAAGCCAAAAAAAAGGTAAAAAGTAAATGGCAGCTTGCGGAGGAAGATTTCGGGAAATAGACCAAAAACTGTTACGGACATCGCAGAATAATATTGTGTTTCAAACAAAACGATTTTCAAGTAAACAAAACAAAAAATGTTGACCATGAATAAATTGAAACATTTACTAATTCTTACTTTTTTGTCCTTTAGTTTAAAGCAATATGAGCTGTATTTTTTAGAATTTTATTTTGCTGCAAAAACCTGCTAGTATGATAAGTCTTCAAATAACCTAAACTTTTATGATAAACAAGATTTGAAAAAATCATAAATTTTTGTCAAAGGAAATATTTCTCTTCTAAGGAATATATAGCAAATCAATTTTTGTACAGGACGACAATAATTCATTTTTGCTCCAAATAAGGCTTCTTAACGGCATTTTCCACAAAAATATGGCTAACAGAAATTAAAAAACCATGATATATTTTTGTCATTTTAGTAGAAAAGAACATTTTAGTAAAAAAAAATTTCAACATGAAAAGTGCAGCTCATATTGCTTTAAAACTGTTTTTAAAAAAACCATCATTTGTCGATGTGTGTTTGTGACGGTTCTTTAGTGTTCACCTTTATACTATGCCATGCAATACCACTTCATACTATAAATACCAAGTTTCACGCAATTGCAAAAGTAACAAATTAACTTAATACAATGACAGAGTCAATGATTTATGCTGTATTAAATACATGTATACTATATCTCATAAGGTTGACAAAAATGAATCATGTAATAATTATTTTTTTTTTAAATCAGTTATTGATAATTACATAGGACTTGTCAAATACGACATTAAATTTCATCTTTTCATATTATAACATCATATTTTCCGGACGTTAACACTGACAAAAATTGAAAAATAATAAACACATAAATCATGAGACTTGTACTCTCTCTCTCTCTCTCTTTCTCACCGACTAACATAGATTATCTTTAAACAATCTGTGCTAGGTTTATCTACACACATTTACATTTGAAGCGATTTAAAAAAAAAAAAAAGTACACTGATTGAAAACCACTCACCAAAATAGTTTAATGTTTGAGAAATTTCAATTAAACTGATTTAAACAGAGCTTTGAATACCGAGCAGTAAACGATAGAAAGTATTAAAGTGCGGCTTCTATGAACAACAAATAATTGTTGAGAACTTATATTCAAAGGAGATAAATTAAGTATATTGCGTTTTTATTTGAAATAAATCCGGGTGTTGGCTGTCGGTAATTAATCGCGCCAGCTGTATAGTAGTCTTATGGAGGCCAGAGAATAGTGGTGTTGACACGGGCAAAGAATTAAGTCAAGACATTTACCGACATTTTAGACAACAATTTTTGAAAAGAACTTGGTATTATATCACCTAACGAGAAATTTAAACACTGTAATTCATCGCGTCTAGAATTCTGGCGATTATGCAGTAATAATTTCATCGTTTTATAACAGTGTGACTTAAATAGCATTGTTAGATATATAGCAGATGTGTCAGTTTTCTGTTTTGAAGACGCAACCAATGCCAAATCTTAAGCCATTTGTAAAACTGATTGAAGCAAACTTTGACTCATGACGAATTCAGGTTACAGTATTCATACACAAAAAGTAATTAGATATTCTTGTGGCACTATTTTTAAAGTAATATGACATAGGTATAGATGAATATGATTGTGTTAAGGGATCTCTCAGATTAACACTTTACGAGTGTGTATAAATTTCAGTATCAACAGCATGCATCTACTAGTTAGGGTACGGTAAACTTTGCTATTCTCTCAATTTAATTAAAAGAATTGTTAATTTGAAAAAAAGAAAATATAAACTACTAGTATTTTAGTAATACATGGTTAGTTCAATAACTTTAATTTTAGCTGATTGTCCTGTATGCCAAATTTTTTTTTTTAAAAATCACCAAATAAAACTGCGATGAGGCAAGTTTTGTATCTACATTAAGACATTATCCTTAAAATTGTCTCAAATAACATTACGTGATATTGTGTGTTTATATCGATAAATCACGATTATTGTTGACTTAACCTGTGTACTGAAGGCATAACATTATTTTAAAACATTTTTTAATAAAAGGGTAAATTTTGAACAGTATACTGCAACGGAATTGTTGCAATAGCTGTGTGTCCATAGTAGGAGTAAATGACTTGTAGCCATTGACTTGTACGTGATGTTTTAATCAAGACAAAGATTGTGTTGAACCTGAAAAAAGACGACAATGCAATGCATCGTTTCAAAACAATTTGTCTTTCTCGGTGAGAAGATCTGTGAACATGTATGTAGGGCAAAGTAAGTAAGTCATAAAAAATGGGAAAAACCACGAATGCCTTGTTCTGCCGGTACAAATACAATTGAAAACTGACTTGTTTTTAATTATAAAAACAATGTGGTGTTCTTACCAAACTTGATTAACAATTAATTTTAACTTAAATTAGTTTCTTCTTCGTTCATTTCTACCATTGTGTACAAGATTGAACGTTGCTTTCGTTTTAAGTCACTTGTCTATGTGAACTCGGTGCAGTTATCAGGGACACTAAAATGTGCACGGTTCTTTGGTGCATTTATGGGCCTTTTTGTTCAGTAATTGTGGTTTTTTTGGTCAGTATAATTACCGTAGGTAAACAGTTTCAATCGAAATTGTCCCTTTTTTCTACTGAATGACTTGATCGCCTTCTATTCAATGACTATACGAGCGGTACTGAATTAACATTTGGGATTGTAGTCTTCTAGATACTTTTTTATGTTTTGTTTTTGTTTTTTTCATTGATAAAATCACACCTTGTTCCCCCTGAATTTTATAAACAATAATAATAGGGGAAGAAACTAAGTAGGTGCACATAAATTGCAATTGAGACTTACACTTAGCAATAACAATGTCATATCGGTAATGCACACCACGTCTCTATTAAGTCCCACGAGATTTGGACAGGTATAAAGATAGACGCCCACGTCAGAATACAAAATGTAAATATCACGTGACAGTCTTTCCCATATATAGAAAAATACTACTACGGTCGGTTTTCATGAATGGAAATTTAAACCTTCAGGTAGATAATGCAGGGGACGGCTGTATATGACTGGTCTGCGCTGTTTTATAAACAAACAACTAACCATGATGACACCTGAGCCACGATGTTGTAGGCGAAATTCAGAATAGCTGACGCTGGGTTCGGCCAAGGACAGTAAAACTTAGCACTGTACAATTTTGTTTTCAAACTTAACCTATATAGATATAATGATCAAATATTTGTATGAAAAGCCTACCATTAAACAATAAATATGACACGAAATGAAATGCCGAGGAAAGAATTTTTTGTTTAAATTATGAGTACTCCAATATTTGTAGAGTTAATGGTTTTATTATGACTATAACTGTATGATGACTTTGTTTAACAACAAGAAAAGGGTATTTGAAAAACTTATTTTTTCAACAACTAATTGCAAATTGTACATGCTTTTTAACCTTGATACAGCCCAAGGAGTACATTAAGGAGTGATAGTGAATAACTTACCAGTGCTTGAACAGCATTATTTGTCGAATAAGATTTAGTTCAAAGAAATTTATAATTTCCAATATACTGCTTCTCTATAGCACGGATTAAAGAAAAAACTTCAATTTTATTTACAGAAAATGTTTTATTTTTCATGAAGAGATTTTGTATTCATGGTCCATGAAAACAATAATAGCGGGCGCTGTGGTATTACAGTGCTCGCCGATTACGTAATAACGTGGAAGCGTAACCCTTCTCATTATGGTGAATATTTGAAAGAAGTGACGAAGGCCAGCAAAAAGAATAAATCACAAACAAAAAACAAAATCAAAAAGAAAAACAAAACCAAAATCAGAAAAGAAAAAAAAAGAAAAAACGAACAAATTAAAAATTAACGTATAAAATATGAATGCTGGAGAAAACGTACCCAGGAGAAATCGTACCCAGGAGAAAACGTACCCAATTTCTAGGGTACGTTTTCTCCAGGAGAAAACGTACCCGGGTACGTTTTCTCCTGGAGAAAACGTACCCAATGAAAATCATAAATTATAGTTTGCATAAATATTCTTAGATAAAACAAAAAAGATATATACAGTAAACATTTGTATCATTTGTTGCTGTTGTTTTTAAATACATAGTCACGTACATAAATTATTAAGACAATAATTTTTTATTTAGACAATAATTTGTTACATACACGAACATCGCCTGAGCAGTTTAATTAGTCGGCAATTAATGTGTGGGGAGTGAATATTTCTACCTCCATAGCGCGGGGAGGCAATACATAATATTGCATAATTATAACTGCTCAGGTATTTAATTGATTATCACTATAATTAAAAGGCAATCAGGGGATCTCGCATAGAGATACTCAAATATGTAATGCTAACAGTAAATGGAAAACTTAGAAAAAGGAGACTGATAACACTTTATGACAAGTCATTCGTACTAAAATAAAAGTTGCTACAATTATTATAAAGATATTATTTATATAATGAATATATTTCTATATATTTATGCATTGAAATATGCATAAAAGTAGATTTAAAAACTATTTAATATGTCCAAACCCTTTAAATACATAAGGTATTAATTTCATATATCTATAAAATTCATACTTTCCGGAATATTTATGGTGTAAAATACTATTTAAAAGTATTAAAAACTATTAAGTAGTATATTTATGATTTTCATAGGGTACGTTTTCTCCTGGAGAAAACGTACCCGGGTACGTTTTCTCCAGGAGAAAACGTACCCTAGAAATTGGGTACGTTTTCTCCTGGGTACGTTTTTTCCTGGGTACGTTTTCTCCTGATACCTAAAATATAGGGGAACAAAGTATCGTAAAATTGATATATTATTTTTAAAATTATTGGTATTTTCTTGCAATTGAATATGTTTTATTCTGTTTGCCAGCATCTATACTTAATGGTTCTTGGTTGGTGTAGATACAAAATCAACTATCTTTTCTTGACGTGTACAGGTCATGCATCATATTTATTTAATGCTGCCAGTCTGAAACAGGTTATTCATATAGACTTTGTTATATACTAGTATTATACATGTAGAGTTAAATAGAGTTAACAGAGTAAGGCAGAAACATATAAAAGAATTTATAAAAGAATACAGTGTATCAACGGATCACAATAAACAAAGTATTACAATACATCTTCTCCTTTCTTTATTTTAATTTTTGGTATCAAGTTAATCATCCTTTAGAAATAACAAAATTAATGTAATATATACATGACGATTAATATATCACGACAAAAATTGAAGATAACATTGAACATCTTAATATAAACTTTTGTGTGAATAGAGATTTTGAAAGATGGGAGTTTGAAAATTATTTTTTTTTTTTTTGGTTTAAATCTTGTATCTTTTTTTATAGAGAAGATGAACTGTTTACAATGTATAAATTGTTTCGAATTATAAAAAAAGAACATATTTAATTTTTAAACCTTGAGAAGTTTGTTATGGAATTATTATTTTGTTATTGATACTTCATATAATCATTTTTGACAATTCTTTAATTAAACATTCAAGTGCTAAAGAACAATTTAAAAAAAAAAAGCATTGTGACATCACTTTATCACTAAATAATGCGTTTAAAATCTTGGTTAAATTATTTATCTATTAATTAGCTAAAATAAAAAAATAACAAGGTTACCTTTTCTAAATATACTTCGTTATGTAAAGCATTAAAATTGTACAGCTTGATTGACAAGCCACTTAAATTCTGGTCATTACATTTTCACATCAATTACAAAAAAAAAATATTTTTTTGGTTTTCGTCACAGACAATAAACAGTCTAGCTAACTCTGCATAGTTTAATCTGGATTCCAAAACTGGTGCCTCTTGTATCATGTCTTAATTGACAGTTGTAATTGACTTCGATGGAACATGGCGTCACTTGTACAAGACTAAAAGCTTCATTTGTCAATTTCCTTTGTTTTTAAATGATTGATGATGTTTACGACGTGTCGTTTAAAGCAGTTCAAAATGTGATGTCATTAAGATTTAACTATCATTTTAGGCGACTATTTTGTAATAAAAAACACAGTTCCTGGAACACTTTGTAATTAAATGCGAAAATAAACAAAAATAAATAGACAAGATTTAATTTATTAATGTATTCTAAGAGTTGAAATATCATTTGTATCAAAAATTGGTAATTTAAAAAAATCGTCTGAGATGACAACAAAAAAAGAAATTTCCCCTCTAGCAGTTGGATGTACATATAATTATATATAAGGAAGCTAAATGTATTTTAATGAATTCTGACATCACAAATATTTATCAAAGAAGCACTTCATTATCATCACATATTGCACACTGTTTGAATCAAGACGTCTTCATTAAAACCTCCATCACGTATCAAGTTGGCGGCAGACGACATCAGACATTTCGCGGAATGAAGTTGCCTATATTTGAAGTCCCGACTTATAAATAGTAACAATAAGTGACAAGTTCAGCAATACGTAGATATGTATATGATGCTACCTGACCGATATACTCTAGATAAGTATAACCGAATCGCCTATCCCCCCAGATGTCACCTCAATTTGCATATCCTTGATTGGATAGAAACAATTGGGTGACTAATATCAGAAGTACCACGGTCGTGTACATTTCTCCGGCTACATATGTACTGGATTTACCACAATATTATACATGATAATTTGATAACAAATGAGAGTATAATTTATAAAGATTAACTGAAGACTTATTTTGGTGGTTTATTATGCTAACAACGACCTCCAAAATATCAACGTGAAATAAAAAAAAAAATAATCACTTGGGATTAACATAAATATTGACAACAATATGTTATGCAAGTTACGTATTTAACAAAACATTAATACGTTAATACATTAATTGTATTAAAAGATTTAGATTTTTTCATACATTTCTTTTCATATACATGTACATCCCTAAAAAAAACTGTTACTGTTTGGATGTAGGGTTTTTTTGTTGTTTTTTTTTGTTGTTTTTTTTTGTTTGTTTTTTTTTTTTTTGCAATTCTGAGTTGCCTTACATCTATTACATTTTTTACTAATGAGATATTTAACCTTTGTTAATAGACTAGCATAAATTAACTCTACAGGTGAAACTAATGATACAGCCATGCACAACTCAGTTAATGCATGCAAGGATCACTTCCGAGATTTAAAAAAAAAATTTGTGTTGTTTTTTTAAAACATTTTTACTGTTCAACAGGTACCTTTTGTACAACGTCATAAAACATTGCAGCCAACAACACATAGGTCCTATATAGAAATTAATAGATAAATTGTTATATTAAACTGCAAGCACTCACATAATTATCATGTGTTATAGGACCCAAAATTCCCTTAAAATTTTCATGTATAAAGATTATGTGATGATCTTTTGAAAAGAAAAAAATTTTCAGTATTCTCATTTGCCGATCTATTATAAAATATAAAATTGATATAAAATTATCGGTTCATAGCAATAGAAATAAGTTCAATCCTTTCAAACATTTATATAAATGATTTTTTTTTTAAGATAGAAATAAAGAAAGAAATTGACAATCGTTAGAAAGGCATTTCAAATATGTCAAAAATCATCGGGTCTGAAATAACGTCGATTGAAATTAATTACAAGTTACGAAAAAGTTAATTATTGAGCATATAACAGGTGTACCTTTCTAACCTTATGATTCACCATTTTACCATAAAAATGTAAATATCCACCTCTACTCAGCGGCAAAGCGTGTAATTGTGACCAATGCGTAACAAAAGAATGCCCGCTACAAGTTGTTTACATCACCCATGTACACAATAGGTATATCTAAACATCTACTCAACATCTTTTATCGATAACTTTACCTTAACTATCTTTTTTAATATCAAAATTGATTTTTTCAAATTTTAAAATGACATTTTAATGGATGGACAGTTTTTACAACATTACCTGACAAATGACATATTGATAGTATTAAATAACTCAGATCTCTATCTCTTTTCTTTTTTGTACAACCCTTATCATTTTTAAATGGACGTTTTAACAAACGCTATAAATTAATAAATGAATCACTATACTGTACTGACTAAACTCTGATTTTTTCTTGGCAAGTCAAAAATATTTACCCCGAGTATCTGAAGTGAGAGAGAGAGAGATGTAAAGACACGTCTCGGTAGCAATACCGCAGATGCCATTTTAGGAAAGGTGGCACATTCTGCAATGGCTGATATCATTATCAGATCTCTTCACTTCGATGTAAATGACTGAGATTCCTCGCATTTTTATCAGTGCAAGTATTTCAAAAACAAATATTCAATGACACGTTTAAGCGAGCTAAATTTTTTTCGTCCGTCTCAGCATTTCAGTGAAGGGCACTACTGGAGAGGCGATATTGTTGAGTAAAAGTACATGTAGGGTATATATTAACAATGTTTCGGTGCGTAGCATCGCATGCTTTTACTGGAAACACCCTTTGGGGTACATTCTTGCTCTAAGTCAAAGCGGACAGGGTCGGGGCTTTTTTGAATTGATACTGTTTCTTATTTTATAAAAAATATTAGACAACGAAGCATTTTCAATAAACCCTGATAAAAAACCACACAGTTACAGTAAATGTCATAACAATCTTATAGTAACACAAAAAAAAAACAACAATATACACTTAGTTACCACAATTATTTATTTGTTTAAAGTATCGTTTGTTAAGAATCGCATCACATCACACTGAATGCGAAAGAATTCGCATATTTATTTCACATCAAAGGTACTGACAATTTTATTTCATATTTACTTTTAAAAGAATCGTTTTAAAGAAGACAGACATTAGTATGATTGTAGAAACGGTGGATTAGTAACTATGATATCAATCATGTACATTGTTTGTTATGTTTACAAGTGGAACCTTTAAGAATGTTACACACAAATTAAAAATCAAATAATTACTATTCTTACGTACTAACTTTTACGTAATATTACCTTACAGGTGTGATAGAAAACGGAAACCAGTAACTTTGATATTTTTTATATTTTGAATTTTGTGATAATAAAAAAAAAATTGCTTAAAACCACGGTTTTAAATTATGAAAATTTAGATTATAAAATTATAAAAATTCATAAAGACTTTAAATATGTATAATCTCTCTCTCTCTCTCTCTCTCTCTCTCTCTCTCTCTCTCTCTCTCTCTTAATTAATCATGCTGGAGAATTTAAAAATTGATTCAAAGCGATAGACATGTATATCCCATTTCTAAGACTTTAAGTCTAGCTCTTACAATGGACCTCAATGTTGTGTCTCTAAGAGATAACATCTATTTGTTTTCTAAACATACAAATGTATGACCACAACTAAATATGTGTTTTACAATATTCCAAAGAACAGGCCCGAGATTTTTGCAGTGCGGCAATGATAAAGCATATTCGTTATTGGGCCTTTTTGAGTCACCCTTCTTTAGGGCAGTTTCCATCATATAAAAAAAATCACGAAGATGAGATGTTCTTGGTAATGAATCATGTTATATGTACTCACAGACCATAATGGAGAGTGATGAATAAGTTGTCTGCTTTCAATCAACTAACGTATGGCCCTCTTCTTTATCGACAGAGTGAAAGTGTATGCCCCTGTGCCACAGTGACAGATACCATCAACGACACGGAGAACTTCAAATTTAATAGTCAACTGTTTTCAATTTTCTTGCCCTTAAAGTTGTTTAACAATTAGGGCTTTGTTAGTTTGTGGGTGTTTGAGTGATCTGACCTTAATTGTTTCGGTATCTATCAATATGTCTTCTTTTCCCTTTGAACCTTTGATGAAAACCTGTGAACTTTGGCAGCAGTTTTTAAAGACATGTAAATCACGTCTTTTCCCCTTTATTTTCCTTATACCAGACACCGATCCTAAAGTTCAATACTCTAACCCACTAAGATAACTAAGTAAACGAAATCAAAATGGTCCGGATTATTGGTATCCACTTATTAACAAATAACTGGGACCGGCGTGAAATGTAAGCATTGCCGTACTCCTGTGTCAATAGTATACCCATTTTTCTCTCATATAATGAGAAGAACAAAGAAAATTTTCAATGGTTAAGCATTCATTTATTTTTTGTCATCATTTACAAAACATTGTAATAAACAAGTGAGAAAACATGGTAATATTCAAAAATGAAAAAATAACTCCAAAGCAGTGTTTCAAATCAAGAGGCTTTTACAATAAAATGATTAAGCTTTCTCGTCTCTTGGGAAAAGACAAAGAAAACGCAACACAAAAAGCAGAATGGAATTGCTCCTATAGGATTTCATCATGGGGAAAAATAAGTTAATGCACAGCACCATGGTAAGACTCAATCATGTATCCCAGCGCCAGCACCGAGACTTGAACAATCATAAATAAATACAAAATAACGAAATGCATCAAAGACAATTAATGTACAATATGTACTCTCGAGTAAAAAATACAGGCATAGAAAGATTCAATGTGGATTAGTTTTTATTTGTGAAATCACATCGGTAGTTTGAGCAAATAAGTCTCTATTTCTACAGTCTATAAACAAATATTTACAAAAGTCTAATATTTAGAGCTCTAGTACCCTACCATAGGCACACACGTGGAATTTTGGGGCGACCGTTGGTAAGGGGAATATCTATAGTAATCTCGTCTCGTTTTCATACTATTGTCTTCAAATGACCTCGTGTATCCATTGCTTTGGACACTACATGAGGTCTGAAAGGGCACCTGCTGTTTTTGGTGATCTTGAGAGTACGTATTATCACAATATAGTCTCTGGTCAAACTGGCAGCTGGAATACAGGTTCTCGTTTATCTGACTAGATGGATACTGTTTGTTGGAAGCAAAGCGACAACTGGATGGGAATTCTTCCTTGGTGCAGGGCACGGTGTAGTTTGGCGGTGGGGTTGTGTTGAACTGGCGGGTCTGTCTGTATCTAGAGGGATGGCGGGAAGGGAAAGATCCGGGATACTGGTACGGGCACGTCACATTTGGCGTTAGGTTATTGATAAGTCCCATTAGAGAGGAATTGAAGTGGCTGGACGTTGTAGAAGATTGCATAGAGTTGATGATGGCATTGAAGTTAAACTTGTACGTATGCCTCTTTCCAGACACTTTGTTTAGAATAAACTTGTCATAATAGAATCGAAGAGCACGACTCATGTTGTCATAATTCATGGAGGGCTTGTTTTTTCTCTGGCCCCATTTTCGAGCTACTGCATCAGGGTCCACCATTCGGAATTCTCCATTGGTTCCTTCCCAGCGAATGCAATCTTTATTTTCTTCCTCTGAGAGAAGTTCCAGGAGGAATTGCCACAATTTGATTTGACCACCGCCTAAAAAAACAAAAAGGAAATGCTATAATACACTCATATGAAACATACTCAAGAAAGAGAATTCTCTGGAAATGTAACAAATGAATGATAACATATTAAACTGTACTTACATGAAAGAAGTGATGCAATCCTTTTCAGGGTTTCTTCAAACTGTTTCGATTCCTGCGATTTCTCTTGTTTGTAGTTGGTTTCCTTAACTGGTACAGAAGGTGGTGGGGTGATTGGAGATAGGCGATCTGAAAAGAACAAGCTCGGTATTAGTTTTTTGAGTCATTGATGAGAAAATACACAAAAAAAACTGTCGAATTGAAAATTATTGAATGAAAAAAATTGTCAGATCCCTACCTTCGGTAATGATACGATAATCCTTGTCTTCGTTAATACACTCAAGAATTTCACTGAGTCGTCTGCATGGTACTGCAGCAGCAGCGGCGGGTTTTATGGGTTCAGCGAGCAGGCTTTCCAAACTGTTATTGTTCTCGATCGTCTGAATGTGCTCTTCATACGAAGGAGGTAAAAACTGAGTCTGGGGTTGTTGCTGTTGTTGTGGTGGAGAAAGTTGAAGTTGTTTTTCTTTGGTATCCCAGTCCTGATAGAAATTTGGAACACAGTTCACGTCCAAAGTGGGAACGATGTTTTCTAAATCAGGAACAGACTGATCGTGTCCAAAAACTTGAGTTATAATGTCTTCTTGGCCGAAGTCGGGAAAATCGGCGAAAAAACTGTCGGAGGTTTCACTGGTCAACATTTTTATTTTTTGCGTAATGGTGTGCAGAGAATTCTGAAATGAATAAAAAGCCTACATTAACACAGGTAGGACAGAGGTACATAATAAACAAATCGCTTAGTAAGAGGTTTACATATAACCGATCGCCCACCGACGTTTAAACGCTTTGTTGTCGCAAATAGGTGAATGAATTACCTATATGACGAATAAATGTACACTAGTCATGTATCGCGTTCAGGTGTAATAAAGGTAAGCAGGTGTGTGTGTGCTAGCCGAAGATATATACAATCTAAATACAACATGCTTTTCTGCGCTCCATTTTAAGAATTCGCTATCTCTCGAGGAATGTCATTCACGAAAACGAGGATCAATAAATGTCGGTATGCCGTTATCGAGCTATGACGTCCGAACTTAGAACGGGTATTCCCTCAATTTACTGCCATGTTATGAAAAGAAGTCCGAAATTCAAAGCACGCGGTTTGGTCACAACCTGTAGCATCCAAAGAAAACTCCACTTCGGCATTTTGCATTTCGTCAATTTTTAAAACGAAAAACCTACCTTTAATAATTAAAATTATTTTTTTTTTTAAATATCTAAACTGAAATAAATGTGATCCCCAGAGTAGAAAATGTTTTAAATCCCTTGTAGTTGGTTAGTGTTATGTAACAACATTGGCCAAAAGCATACCTTTGTTTCTTTTTTTTCTGAGGCAAGTGTTACATCTAGAACATATTATGTGAATAAACCGTTAAAGCATTGCCACTCATATATATAGGCCCTGAGTCACACGTTATGCTTACACTACCTAATAGTATACAACGAATACACACACATTTTTTGTTGTTTTTCTTTCACACCTGACTGCATAAGCCAGTCATTTGGCGTTCCAGTCGTTGGCGCTCGCTCGGCGGGTTGGACTTACTATTCATGTACCTCGTCACCTTATTTTGCCTATGCTCCATTTACTCCTCTCTTCCAGAGGCTAGTCCCTATAGTCTTCAGCGATCAAAGATAGCGCACCTGCTATTTTTACGCATTTTTGTCTATCTGAACGTGTTGGTTGACGCACTCAAAGTGATTTCATATTGTTTTTTCTAACATTGATTTTGGCGATTGATACCGCAGCCCATTTTCACTGTCACGATTAAGTACCTAGATGTGCATTATTTCTGAACCCATGGGCCAAACAAGGCGGGGGTGGGACCAATAAAAGCCATTATTCCCGCGGTTTCAGAGTGCGACAACTACCCCTCCCGCACTAGGTCGCCAGCGCTGCTTGGTTTGGGTTACTGGTACAGTATGATGAAATCGTGATAATCTTTTCACCAAAGATGTACTATATAGCCCATATTTACAATATATGATAGCAAAAATAAAACCATTTAACCTTGAGTCACAATAATTGCATCTTTCAGCAAAGCATACTTTACTATGTAATATGGTACAAAAGTATAAAGGTTGCTATTTTAAGAAGCTACATGTTTATATTTGAGTGAAAATTATTTACTGTTTAATTCAAGGAATAAATAGAAAATTATCAAAGATTTACGAATAAGACTTTTTAGAAGCATCGAAATTATGTACTATATACGTTGAATTTCAGGCTAGGGATTGAAATCGTTTTTGAAACATTGTATATTGTGTCAAAACTCGTTTAATACATGCATACATGTATATATTCACATTCAGCTTAAATCAGCTTAGGTAATTGACCGTTTTGTAGAAAAATATAATTAGTCAAAATGATAAAGAATTATTAAATTGCACTATAATTATAAAGGTGAATGTAAACATTAGTGCTGTGGGAGCATGGACTGAAATTTGCAATGGTGTCGCTTCGGGAATAATATTATCAAGATTACGAGATTAGCGTATTACAGATGTTTGTTGAAGGATATTCTATCAACATTTACAACTCTACTTCAGTGATAATAAATTGTGTGTCATTTTTTTGTTTATATTTCGTGAGCCATTATAAGGGTGGTGTTGTTTTGACCAGTTCTTCTACAAATAAAGGCAGCTAAAGAATTCGAAATAGATCGAAGGTCCGGATGAAAAAAAAAATCACCGAATTCTTCCCTAGTTTACTGCATACTAGCGAAAAATGTGTTCTTTTGCTTAATTGTTTGTACATACATTCCATTATGTAATAAAAGACACGTGTGCAGCTTGACCTGAAAATGATAAGGACCCGGCATTTTTCAGGTACTCGAAGTTCCCTTTGGAGACAAGAACCCAATGACGTCAGGGATTCCCAATCTACCCCAATCTGGATTGACCTTAAGTCAGGCAAAAATATGCCTAGTTGCTCAAAATTTACATATTGTGTATTTGCAAGAATTAAAGAACCTCTAGCTAGGGTCTTCAGAACTTTTACATGTTTTTCAATTAATATCAATGCTAGATCTAAACACATTTATACCTAATAAAGCATATATTTCCAATTTATCAATATTGAATGGTGTACCTGTTGTTTATTTTAAAGATCAAAATCTTTCGATTGAATACCGATCGACATCGGTGCCAAGCAAAACAAGTTGAATCAAAGTAAATGGAATAATTTGTTAAAGTCCACAACGAAACTGTCAAAAGGAATTGTTCAAAGATTTCTTGTCTATGATACAACGTGCGATATGTCGGCCATGGCTTGGGTGGGGCTGGTCAACTATTTACTATTGATCACGGCCCAGTTGGCAAATATTATGAAGTCGAAAACTGAGACGAATGTATTTAAAGGTACTTCAGGTACAGTTCTGCACCGAGTTCTCGGGTGTGGTTCTTTTGTAAGTTTAACCCAATATATAAAACCTGTAAAAATTTGAAATTCAAAGATTCGAAACATTATCACATTGTTTTTCTCACTCCGTGCAGAGTATCATACTATTATTTTCTAGGCGCGAAAAGTAAATAGAAAAACGGGAAATAATTTTTTTTTTTCTGGGGACCGTCATTTTTTTCTGTTGATCGACTTTTTTTCCCTCTCGATAGCGATTCGGTAATCAATAAATGTAAATTCCCTGATCAATCCAACGGTTTCTTGAAAGGCCTCTGCTTTCGGCGTAACAAAGATGTAGAAAGTATAATGACAGTTTATCATCTCTTTAACAATTAATTGTCTTTTTATCATTTATACCTGCAAAATAAATAAAATTCCAACGCGCTCGTTAAAACAAGACGCAATAGAGCTCAAATTCACTGCTCATTTGAATGCAAGATTTTGATTGATATTGAAATCAAATGGCGTGTAGTGTTAATTTAGAAAACTTAATTGTCTTTCAGCCGTGTATTACCTGTATCGAAATCCAGCAATACGAACTTGTCAAAGTGAATTAAGATGATTCAATGGCAGCGCTTTTTGACAGTTTAATGCATTTTATTTCGGTTTTTTTAGTAAGTCACAAATTGCCTTATAACTCATTTGAATACCAATGTCTATTGATAATAGATATCCTTAATGGTTTAAAAATCATTGGCTGATCCTTACAATTTTAAGAGAAGTTTCTTTCCTTCGCAATGCTATTTGATAAAAATAAGGAAAACTGATTTTAAGAAAATAGTCTCCAACTTGGCGTACATTTATTATTTTGCTTGTCAAGATTTCTTTGATGAGTCTGCCTCTCCCCCCCCCCCCCCCCCCCCCCACACACACACACTTTCAAAAACGAAGCTACGTGCCTGATAAAACAGAGAGAGAGAGAGAGAGAGAGAGAGAAAGGAAAGAAAGAAAAGTACACCTGATTCTTTATAGAATCTGTATAATGAAAGCCTATCAAATTCAAACAAACATCACATCATTGTTGTATGTATAAAGGGCTTCTGCTTTGGAAAATTCACGTTTAATCTGCAACGTATTATTGATAACGCCTTGATTTTTTGTTTATACTTGAAGGTTATTGAGTGGCGCGAATAGCTTAAAGTTTAAGCATGCGATTTAAAATTAAATTTCTCGTTTTGATAGTTGTCTAAACATTGCCTAATTTCTAGTTGGTTAACCATAATGGGCCTTTAAGTGCAGATTAACTCAATTTTTTTGAACACGTGTATACAGATATCTAGGGCGAACTAACTTCTTAGCGACATCCGGGTGTCTGTATCTTTATATAATAAGCAATATTCAAGTCATTTAACTAAACACTTAGTGTCTAAGTTTAGAAGCAAGAACTTGTCCTCTCAAATAGGATTAGCTGTAGTTGAAAAAAAAATAGAAACATCGGAATCAACATGAAAACTAGTCAACAGGTAGCAACATTTGTGTTTTGAAAGTTAGTCCAAATAACGAAAAAAGCCAAATAACTATGACTAGGCGTTAGGCGTCTCTTTGAAAGTACACTCTCAAAAGAGCTTATCTTTGGAATAATCTTCATTGAAAGTTAATTGTGACAGAAATAATGAACTGCGGTGACCCTACAAACTTTTACATGGTCAAAGCAATTAAAACACCGTTTTTATCCATTTGTTAAGTGTGATTAAGATCGCAGGTACTGTATCATACAAGTCATCTGCATTGAAGACTTTTAGGAAATAGATAATTTAAAAGATTTCTATGCCTATTGCGTGCACGCTTAATTTTTTATATGTCATTTTACCATTCGAAACAGGTGTGAAATATAAAAAAGAACAATTTAATTTCTTCTTGATCCCGAATCTTGCACTAGCAACCATATGAATACGTAATAAACATTTTGCGAAATTGAAATGAATTTCTTCGTAAAATTTTTGAAAGAACAACGGCTGCAAGATGATGTAAACAATAAAATAACTTCACATCGATGCTTTAAAAAGTTTCAAACGATTTTTAGAATTCAGCAAATAGAAGTACGGGAATAAAGATGTGCTAACGCATTTGCAGGTAATTATTAAGTTGTACTTTTAAAATTTCATATTTTCGGAAAATAGTGTCCTTCTAGATCTGATAACATTGATTATGTGCTGCCATAAAATGCATTGTCCTGGCTAAAATTTTAAAATTGTCGCTTTTAAAACTTTTACAAAAAGTTAAGCGAATATTTAATTAATCCAATTTTTTAATAAATCTGAAGGCCAACATATCCTTATGTTTTATCCAGAAAATTAAAATTTAAAAAATGGCTTTGATGTTGCTGAAAATAGTTACAATTAATTTTATGTTAATAGGAAAAAAAAAAAAACACTTGAGTGTTTTTCAATAAACGTTGATCATTGGATAGAAAATGGTAGGAAATGGAAATGTTCTGAAGTGGTGTATTTTTCATATGTTGCACAAATAGCAATAAGATAGCAAAGACATCTTATTTCAAGATTTTTTTTTCACTTTTATAGACTTATTTCACTTAAGAACAAATGAAGTTAAACTAGGACATCATGGACTTTTTTTCCCCAAAATTTGTTCATTTTAAATTAAGAAAATATTTGATATTTAAGCCTTTATGTGTTATCGTTAATGTGCGGTGCCGGTTTTGCAAATATATTTTTAAAATTTTGATCATGGTCATGAAGTTATTCTACGTGAGGTAAAAAAAAAGTTTAAGTGTTGATCTAATACAAAAAATATTTCGATCAATTAGATAAAAAGAAGTGATGATTAAATTAACCCAATTTATCGTTGATGTATATGTCTTCGAATAATCTGCAGCTGCTGATAATGTTTTGGTCGTTGGCATTCTCATTCATTAGCCAATTTATAATTTGAAGTAATTATCGCACTAGAAATTCTTTATATAATTACAATGTACTTTCGCAGCGATCAAATTTTTAAAATGTATCACAGCTATAATACATTCCGGTTACATGTACATTAATAATCTTGAAGTAGCAATGTGTAATGATGGAATTTAAGAATATTAGATGCCCAACAACTACATGCACCTATCAGAACGTCCAACGATCTTTCCAGCCATAAACTAAAAATCAGAATTTTTGACCATCCCGCCCTCATAATTCAATCAAAATGTTTATAAGGGTATGGTGATACATGCACATATAATGACACATGTCACAATATTAAACCCGCTTATTAACCTAATAATTTTATTAGCACTGATGAGTTATACGGAGTTTGCCTTTGCTGTAAAACGTACTAAGGCTTAATTAATTAATTTTGATAATTCTGCTTGTGACTTTACCTTTATTGATGTACAGTGTATACATGTATGTTGGATTGTATAGCTGTACGATGGAATATATAGCTAACCAATTTTAGTAAAGCATAGTGTAACTTTGCTTCAACCAGAGTCTCTATATTGGCAAAAATATAAATAACTGAACTTTATAAACAATGATTCTGTTCTGTCTTAATAGTAGTAATCTACAACTAAATACAAACATTTGCCGACAGAAATTGCAGTTTATGTTGCTTCAAACGCACACTTTATTTCTTGTTGTTAAACACAGTATGTTATCATAAACGAGTATGAGTACTTCATTGTGAAAGAATACTAAGATATGAATATTTTTTCGCTAGCTTTATTAATATTAATTCTGATTATATATTACATGTCACTATGATGTGGTATTTTTATTGTATTTAACAGAGAATATTCCAGACATTTCTCCGAACGTGACCTTGCTCAAGAACAGGGCCCACAATATCAATATTAATCTACTGATTGCCCACAATAAAATATTTATAATATTGATTAGTCCTTGCATTGGGTTGTCCTTCGTGATAGGTCGCTAGTGTTTTGAAGGGAAAAAAAAAGAAACAACATTATAAAGAGACCATTATACATCTTACATATTTAGCTAATGTATTATCGGTCATTAAAATATGTCATTATACAGTAACTGTATTCAGTGCATCAGTGTCTCTTCTTTTTTTTCTTTTTTTTTTATCGTTATCCACACGCCGTAAGTCCTTTTTCTTTTAATGATTGAAGTAGGCGTACATGTATATGCTGCTGCTGAGTCTTTTCTGTAGACCAAATAAAATATAATGTTGGTAGCAAGCATTTTAAAAGGATTTGTGTTTTGACGCATTTGTGTATAGAAATATACATGTATTCTTAAGAAGGCTCGATGGTCTTTGCCATTTTTAGACTGTACTGACTTCCTTTAAAAAAGAGCTCTATACAAAAAAATAAAAGAAATGTACCTTAATTCAAAAAGTAAAATGTATGATTTTTTCTTTACTAAATAATAGGTTATAGCTTAACAAATTATATCTTAAAATTTTAGGTAGATCTGTGATGGTTAATTTATTGATTCTCAGGCCTCTTAACTAAACATACACCAACAGAAAAATTGAATTTCTTATTGAATGTATGACGGACTAATAAATTTGATCATGGTGCTAAGTGAACGTGTACATGTATAAAATTAATTGGTCATGAGGGAAGTTATGGTATTGCCTGTAAATATCGAACTGAAGATTTTAAAATTGAATGGTGGTGGTGTTGTAAAAACAAAATACATTCCAAAGCACACACTAGCATCGTGCTTGTGATTTCTATGGTTAAAACAAAATTTAAAAATAGAACATTACGTAAACTGTCAGAATGCATTTAATCTTAAAAGAATATTGTAGATGGAAATTAAATAGAGCAAAGGGTATAATTAAAAGAATTAATTTATCAATTTATGCCAAAAGGTAGAGAAAACAAAAGTCGATTTATTTATAAAAAGAGAAATCCATCATCATCATTCAACAATACATATCTACACTTTGTGTGCTTTCACGGTAATTCCCCTATTACTTGGTTCAGAACATGTGAAAATTCTCTAGTTTACCTAAATCTTTGAATTTGATTTATCTGTCTCACTACGTTTACTTTACATGTACATGGGTTTAAAGTAGCCATAATACAATAATATACACTTTGTTTTGTTTTGGATTTTAGTGAGATTAAAATTAAGAAGAAACTATAATAAAAACTTTGATAAGCAGAGGAATGTGATTAAAATACATCACACTAATGGCTTGTTATCTTCGTTTGTGACGTCATAACTAACACCTTGACCTCCACCTAAAAGCGCTGACCCGAATGTTAATTTCCTATCTTTTTTTTTTTAAGTTTTAAATAGAAGAGGGCATATCCTACTTTTCACCATAAAAACTGCTTGATAAATTGATTCAGGGTCACGGCAGAAGCACTTTCTTGTTCTATAGGTTAAAATTTGATAAACATACAATTAGACAAAGAAGAATTGTTGTAATACTTGATATTTGATTGGGGAAAGGTTACTATAAATAGACAACCATCTATTTTTTTTTTAAATTAAATCTCTAAGCAGCATCTTTTTTTCCAAAAGCATAATTGAGGACACAGGTACTGGTAAAAAAAATTCTGATAAAATAATTAATCAAAACTTCTTAGTTTGTGCTTTTAAAATGAGTTAATGAAAACTTAGAAAAACGAAACACGTGCGAAAGTAGATCGGCGCCTTACGTGTAAAAAATGTTTTTATAACGGTTAATTACGTAAAAAAAAACAACAAACTATTTCAATATTCTCATTCAATGAATTCGAAGGTCACCCCAGCATCTTTTCATACATAGACATTTCTTCCCAGTTTACATGACGCTCAAATATATATATTTCAAGTAAAGGTAATCGTTGAAACGCAATACTATATATTCTAAATGAACTAATTAATTTCGATCAGGTTTTTATCCCTGTAATTTCTGAGTCAACGGTACCAGTAACAGGGTGACACCTAGTAATAAAAGAAATGATCTTTCTCACTTTATTCGTTTTTAAAGCAGTTTTTTGGCACCAGCGTTTCTGGGGCAGGAATTCTAAAAGACCGTTATGTTAATTAGGAATTCAAAAAAGACTGGTAAATCGATCCGTGTCAGTAATAATTTTGTTCTGAAGTTATATGAAGTTTCAATCAAGATTCCTTTAGAAATTTTATCATTTATATTGTATTATTCAAATGCGACAAAATTACATAACGTACAGTAAAATGCCTTTATCATTAAATATTATCAAAACCGGTTTGAGTTGTTTTAATTCTATTTCAATTTATATCATATCATATTACTAATATTATTATAATAGCAACTAATAGTATCTAGTTTCATGTCATGCATGTTAAAAAAGGAAATGTACATATATCATTCATTTGTGTTTTCTCGTTATTTGACAAATGAAAGAAAATTGGTTCTTTAGCGCACACTCTAGAAAGCATTTCAATTGGCAATTACATTTCTTTTCTACGTGAAAACTTGAATCAAAATATTAGCCTAAAGTTACAATTTTTGCAAACAGAATTCTATTCATAGTCAGTTTCTAGTAGTCAGCTGGGTATATTTTTTTCTGCTTATATAATTATATTAGTATAAAATAAATCTCAAATTTTGTAAAGGAGTTAAAAAAAAAAAAACCTTATCGACTATTTTAGTATTAATTTGAAGGGCATACTAATGAAAACAGCCATAGCATGAAAATTGACGGAATATCTAATAATTTAAAAAAAAAAAAACTTCACTGAACTTACTTGGTTATAAAAGTGATATAAAACTAGACAAGTCTTAAATTACCGAATGAATAAAAAGAACACTTTATAACGAACTTGTCATGTTTCATTTTCTGAAAAGTGAAAACCTATGGATTTCATAGTGTGACCATTTGCCCTTCATCAATGGACTAACTTTAATGGCAATGTGTAGGAGTACACTTTGTATTTTAACACAATACAAGCATTCACATAATCACATTATCAAATTTTACCCACTCCCGCCACCCAAAGCCAGTAGGTAAAATATAAATGATGTGCTCTTGTATTCAAAATAGAAAACAGCTCCATCTATACTCATTTTTTACAAAAATGGACATTTTAGTTGGAAAAAGGAATAGGATTATTCCTCGTTTTTACTGAAACGGGAATAATTATGTCGCTCAAGAAATTATATTTTTTAAATTTATTTCACTGTTTAGTATCAAAAGTGTCACGTAAAAGTATCATTCTTTTTAGGATGGAGTGGGATCAAAGTGGGATGAAACAAGTCTTTATTACTATTAACTAATAAAATTTACATATGAAATTGAATTTTTTGTTAATTATATAACAAAAAAGGGGAGTGAGAGAAAGACAAACGAGAAAAAACGATGATCATGTATGAGAGAGAGAGAAAGAGAGAGAGAGGGGGGGGGAGAGGGGGATAAAGATTTAATTAAATTTTGTTAGTTTGCAAACTAGAATGTATATTTAGATCGATTGTGTCGTCACAGACCGATTTATTGAAAGTTTTCTAAATTTAGAATCATGCATTGATATATAAATTTTTTAATTAGCATATCTAAATCCTTGTCTGAAATTGTTCTACGATGGCTCCAAACACCTGCCTTTTGTGTCACCTATTCTATCTAGATGTAAATTCATCCTCATGATGGACATTCCTTTTCATCTCTCTGCACTTTTGTTGTTATTTAAAGATTTTTTTAACTAACTACAGCAAATAGTTTAATTGTTAAAGAACATATCGGAGGTTTATTAATTATTGTTTTTTATGCTCTTGTCTCCAAATTAACACAATTCTGTCTTTCATTTTTATTACCTATTTATTTACACATTTTTTTTTTCTGCATTTGGTAGGTCATTGTATTTTTTATTTAATACGCAAAAAGGGTTAACTTGCTAATGTACTCTTAGTTTAATTGCAAAACTATTGTTTTGTAACAAGGTCTATAGAATACGACGTGTTTACCGCTCTTGGGGGTACCAGATTTTATTGGTAAAATACTACGTTCCAAAGATGCAAAATGGTAAGATAAAATAAACACCTATTAGCATAAAATCAATTAGTTTTATGATTTTGATAAATTATTTTTTTTGTCGTACATGTCATCACCATAAACCATGCCAAACTCATTCGTCTATCACGTGGTTATTGTTCCGCGTGAGGCAATATATGGAATACTTCCGCTATAGAATCATGGCAAAATTGGCTGAATCAGATATTTTTTTAAAATTCTCTCATCCAAATGTTTGACATGGGCACCATTCCATCGTTAAGATAAGTGATTAAACTAATTCCCCCTGTTTTAGTAAAAAGACCAATACACGTTGTGAATGTGTTCAGACAGTAGCTATTCTTGGAATCTTGTGACGTCATGGTCACGGGGATGGTACTGTGTCAAACCTCTGAAATTCGATACCATTATTTACTCGTAAATTATTGATTGATTATTAGCCAATAATACAATTGTAATTTGGTTATCAGAGACCGTGTCAAGTAAACGAATTTTTAAAAACACCTACATTTTTTATTTACGTTTTGGCACAAATAAAATTGTTGTTTTGATTTACCAGGAAGAGATAATCTTTGATTTTAGAAAACAATTATTGTTACTTTCTGTATGAAGTTAAAAAAAAATAACTTATCACTGCATGGTTGCTTGTTAAAACTCAAGTGTGCAACACTTTAATGTACTAGTCAATTATTGACCTGACATGCATTGTACTTTAATTTCAAGTTCTTTTATCAACCTAAAGTTGTTATATAGTTGCCAACTTAATTGTTACCATTGATTCTCATTCGCGATTGTTTTAAAACAACAAATGATTAGGATGTTTTTTTTTTCATATATTTCGTATATAAATAGTTGTTTTATCGTTTGAAAAAATGACTGAGAGTTAGATTTATCAATTTTTTAGAATGTAAGTTTAAGGCTTCCTACAGTCGCTCCTGATCAAGATTATCATTACATGTATGAAAAAATAAGCAAAATAGTTATGTTAACATACTTTCAAAGTAAAAAATGTATTTTAAAGAACTCATATAATGGAATGTCTTTTAAAATGACGGGAAAACGAATATATAACAATGGTTTTAATCCTTATCACAATAAGACAAAAATTAAAATCTTCGCAGTTGTACTTTAATCATTTTTATCCTAATTTCAATGCACTTGCGATGAACAATGGCTCAAAACATGGAGAAGAAGTTTTCTGAAAATCTTAATGGATTCATAGCATCAAAAGAGTAACAAAGTAATTTAATATTTGAAGGGGATTTTTAGATAGTAAATGTTAATGAATTTTGAAAGTAACTGCACACGCTTGAGTAAAAAAAAACCTGATACATATAAAAAAAAAAAATTTTAAATACAACTTAAATATTAATTTAATTTAAGAAGTATTTTATTCAGGTATATAAAAATACATTGATGAAAGATCAGGCATTATGCCTATACATGTTCTTTCCTATAGTCTAGGTTAAAAAATAAATTAAAATGTTGTGTTTTGAATAATATATAGGCATAATATATTATATATGTATAGATTCTTTATACATCTTTTTTAAATTATTGTACTTTATGTTTATAAGAAGGTAATATATCAGACCAAATATACATCTACATTTTTTATATATATACTGTAATATTCATCGGCGGTCTTTTACAGAAAATAATATCGAATATGAAAAATTCAGCCTTGACAATTATTTGTTTACCATTTGTACTTTTCGATATCTTTCTTTGAATTGATTGATAGTGTGTGGTTTGTTTATGATAGTTGTAAAATTGATATATTGCCCCATTTTCGGCAAATACTTGGAACTATTTGCGATTGACTGAGTTGTCAATTTCCTTACAGATATGTAATATATTTACTTTGGTTTGTCTCTGGCTGGCATGATCTCTGTAGATTCCCTTTTTTTCCTCCATCATTGTAATTAATTATGTATTGGTAAAGTACGGAGATCCTTTCATGTTGAAAAAGATGAACAAATTACGCATACAATATTCATTAATGTTGAGCGAGGGCTTTTAATTAAAATTTTGTATGAATTTATCAAAGAAAAAAAAATGTAGTTTGCTATCAACTTAAAGAGCTTTTGACAGATTATTGGGGAAAGTGTTTATGCACTTGATTAATTTTTTTTATCAGTAAGCCAACAGCTTATTTGTTAGTTGTATTTGAATATTATTTAACATAAATCAAAGATGGTTATACATTTTTGAAATACGTGGTTAATAGCTTCAATGATTCTATAAGCTATGCATGTATGTAAAGGTGCATTTTTACATTTCAGCAAATAAAAAACAAACAAAAATATTAAGATAAAATTGAAGAAAAAAATTGAACTCATTATTAAACACTGTTACAAATGATCACTACTGGCATAAAAAAAACCCCGCTCTTTAACACTTCATAACCATATTAATAATAGTAATTCAAGCAACGTACCCAGAACTATTAAGCATACCTAAGTGTGGTTTATTATATGTAGGGAAATACTGCCAATGAGTTTTATCCTCGTATTCAAAATATTTTTTCAGAGACGATTGACGACATTTTATATTTTAAAAACAGCGATCTAGCTATAGCTATGAACCTGTGAAAATTGATCAAAGGCTGTTATAGTCTGTACGGGAAACTTTCTCACTTGAGGCAAATTTTCTTATACCTTCCGCAAATACCTCGCCATCATCGTTTATACATGGATGTTAACCTTTTTCATGGTTTTTTTGTTCTTTATAAGAACTCTTGCACTGCTGAAGTTTTCTATAAAGTAAGACGATCATTTCTGGGTTTGTTTTTATCTGGATTTATTATTAATGTCATTCAAATAAATTTTAAATTGCAATTGAAATATTGCATGAAATCTAGTATGTACTAGTATTTTTTTTTTTATAATTGTTTAAATATATAAATGTCAAATCCACAAACCATTCTTTCCAATATTGTTTGCGAATAGACGCAAAACTTTTGTCCTTTGTATATGATACGGGTTACAATAAAGCGCCTTCCGAAACGTTGAACAGTTTTAAAAAATAAACACAAATATTTTGGTTTACAATCGTATATATACAGAAATCTGCACATTTTTTTTTTATATTTGTCATTGAAATTTTGATAAATACATGTATGTATACGCGCGTATTCGCAAAGTTTTGCGTTAACGTGTGAACGTTACGCATAATATCGCAAAGAATTTTTACGTTTTATTGCATATTCCTGGTTTTGCGTTTATTCGCGAAAGCTATGCATTTATACACGGAAGTTGAGCATTAATTACGCGAAAGTTACGCGTTGATATGCGAACGTTTCGCGCTTTTTCGCATGAGTGTCACTTCTTTCACTTGCGAAAAAGATATGTTTTCGGCTACGAAAATGAGTTCAATATTAAGCTTTCGTTATACCAGGTAATAACCTAGCCTAAGACATCATTGGTTTGTAGCCTATTAATGTTAATGTCGGGTTTTGAATTTAAATCTTTATTTCATCCCTAGAGCCGATTCGGGTTTGTGGTTTTTAGGTCCTACCTGAAACATCGGTGAGTAACAATCGAACACGTGTCCCGTGAATACAAACCTCTACCGCTGCGTGACCGGCTGCCCGGACTTCCTGCTGTAACAACAACCCATGTCCACCTATCTTCAAAATGCTTTATTTTTTGTATGTACATGTAAACAGAGGTATTCATATCCTTATGGACAACCTAAACATTAACTTGGTCTTTTTCATATCGAATATCTTTTTTTACGAGTGTCATTTAGATTTAGGGAATGAAGTTACTGTACTTAAATTGAAGATCAAAATGTTGTAATTATCTATTGTCTAAGTCTCATTGATTGATCGTTTATAAAGATATTCAAATATCGAAAGATGAATTTTTAATAAATTGATATACATGAAATGTTTTTAAAAATTTAAATTTAAAACATTACAATCTGAATATGCTTAAAAAAACATTTCCTAAACAGTTGAACAAAATTTACTGGCTTACATTCAGCGTTTTATTTTTTAACCCAGGCTAATGATTTGCAAAACAAGGGAGTATACTCCATTTTGATAGCAGAGCGAGCAACAAAAGAAGCACAACTCATCATGACGAACAGGAAGTCTTGACATGCCTAATGTATAACTGTACACCACGATATTGGTTTTAAATTCAACATCGTGATATTTCGTCTCAACCTCCGTATGATTTTGTCTGATGCAACTGAGCCAATGGCTTTGCGTCCCTCCGATCCAAAAAGGACATCGCGTTTTGGGATTTTAGTATGAGTAGGTGCAACAGTATTCTACTTATAGTACGTCCTACTTTTAGTACAGGATATAGACTTAAATAACACGCGTGTGTTTGTAGAGGACGAATTACACGATTGCATGAGATAACAGATCAGAATGATAAAACTTCGCACTCACCTTTGTTTTTCTTTTATTTTAATAGGTCAACAGTAAAAAATTAAGTAAGTCAGACAAAGAAAAAAATGGATTTACTTTCGTTAATATCATATGGAGATCAATTGAAAAGAATAGTTTTTTTTTCTTATCAGCCACAGTCATGATTGTAAATGGATAAAAAAAAATTAGAAACTATACTCTAAATAAATACTTAACACCATATGGTCTTACTAATGTGTAAGTTTTATTAGTTTTTTTTAGAGTTAAAAATGACTTTTTTATCAATTGAAAACTAAATGATTGTCAGGCATATAGAATGATTGTTTTACTAGCAAAACGTAGAGCATAGGTTTCAACGAGAAAATAGATAAAAATGTTTAATGTTAGATCTAACTGTACATGTATGTATTAAGGTAAGCGCATAGGCGCTTGTAAGTATATGCATAAAATCTGATTTGCAAACGACCTGTTGCATTTTAGTAGAACTGATGTTATGTGATATAATATTAATTGAATCTACCTATAAACATTTATATTAGGTTTAACATGAATAATTTGCATTGGAAGCCCAGTCACCTCTTGCACAAATTCACTTTATTATTGCACACCCCTCCCCGGCTCCCTAAAACTCTGCATCATCTGCAACTGCTACAAGCATATACGCCTTTGTCGCAATCTTCAAAGACCATTATCTCCTTATTTCATGAAAATATGTTGATAATGCTGTGGAGCTGAAAAATTTGCGGTTGAAAAGTCTAATGGACATTAAGTACCAATACGCCCCCCCCCCCCCCCCCACGTGTTGACAGTCTTCATAGATTCTCCATTCTCCACCATCTTAGAGACACCAGCTTGCGAATAATCGAATAATCACTTTAATATGATATGCTTTTTAACGGCATCGTGGAACTGCTCATTTGACTAATTCAGAACATACGTTTCAAGCTGCAAAACATACACTTGCAATGGGTTTAGGGTCTACTTTATCCTGCAGTGAACTTTTCCCTGGTTCTGCATGTACATGTACATGCATGGAGCTTCTTCACGATATTAGTATAATAGTTTTCTTCCAGCAAATGTTACTTTTGATCGAAATATGTCTCCGTAAAACCTGTGGACAATAATTTTTTCAGTAAAAAATAAAATACCACGAAACCGATTTTCAAATTATGTCTTTCTATTCTTATTATCAACGTAAATAAACAAGAAAAATAATTATTACGTTAATTGAATGTACATGTATGTACTCGTGAAATTTCATAGTATTGCAATATTTCTTTATTAAGCATAAAATCGCATAACATGGCTGTACAGAGGTATAAGTACATGTAACACAGTTCACATCTAATAAGTATTGTCAAAATTAAACTTATATTAAAAAATCTCTCTCTCTCTCTCTCTCTCTCTCTCTCTCTCTCGTTCGCTCGCTCGCTCGCTCCTTGTCAAATAGTTTTCCCGACCAGCAAGTAAGCCTTAGCACTTTCTACAAAATGTAAATCTGAATCGACTCTTCATATTCCTTTACATTACATTGATATCGATTAATTGCCGTGGAATAAGACATCCTCAGACGTTTGTTATTCCTCTCTGATAAACCTTAATCGAACTTTTTCTGCTTCACAAATCTTTAGAAGTCAAAGGAACTTGTAATCACCCTAATTCTTTTTATCGAAATGGAAAATAACTACCTCGCCCTTCTCTGTTAATGCGGGTTAATCACATTTGGTGCGATTGCGTTGTTTTACACGTTTGGTCTATTTGGAGTGAGCATCGCTGATAAGTAATGCTGTTACAGATGTATGACGTCATCCTTGTTCTACCATGGATCCATACGTGCTGAGTTCAGAGGTCTGAGAGGGGTCCTGGACAAGCTTACACGAGACTGACCCATCCTTCTTGTAACTGACCATCATGAAGTTCTGAGATGACACTGTTAGTCATTGTTCAAAGCAAAATTAGCGACAATAACACAGCAGTGGGAATAACAGTTAGAACAATATTTTTTTTCCCTAAATTACAATTTACTCTATCTTTTGCGTTGCGGCTGCGTTTTGCCGTTTATTGACATTTCTTTTGAACGCTTCAGCAATTTAAAAAGTGGCACTATAAGATGGAATTAATGTAAATTTACGAAAGTTACGTAAGCTTGCGAATTCGAGAAATGAAGATTGATTTCTTACCAGAATGCATGCTTTTCCGTCTTGCTCCCGGTAAAGAGGTTACTGGAGCCTTTATCTTCAGTTTAAAATCATAACAAGTTAAGTGTCGGTAAACCTGTAAAGCATGAAAAAGATAAGACGATAGATAGATAGATAGATAGATAGATAGATAGATAGATAGATAGATGGATAGATAGGTAGATAGGTAGATAGGTAGGTAGATAGATAGATAGATAGATAGATAGATAGATAGATAGATAGATAGATAGATAGATACTATTATAATAGTAAAAAGATAGATACTATAGTAAAAAGATAGATAGATAGATAGATAGATAGATAGATAGATAGATAGATAGATAGATAGATAGATAGATAGATAGATAGATAGATAGATAGATAGATAGATAGATACTATAGTAGAAAGATATATTTAGAGAGAGAGAGAGAGAGAGAGAGAGAGAGAGAGAGAGAGATAGATAGATAGATAGATAGATAGATAGATAGATAGATAGATGGGTGGGTGGATGGATGGATGGATGGATAGATAGATAAAATTTTAATCCTAATTCCATATAGTAATATAAAGTAATATTTTTAATTCCAACAGATAATGATTGCTCATTCTTCGAAACAATATCTTTTAATGTAAATGATTTTTTATTTCCACAGGGGGAAAAACTACGCCCTTGCAATATAAATCTGGTAAGACTTATGGATTCGTCAGATTGCCCAGATACGTTCATATAATGTCAATGTTCTTGTTTCTGAAGATTATCCCACATTGTTCCGAATTTCCAGACAACCCTTTGTAAGACTAATTTGTCCGTAGAGAATGGAAGCTGCTATCATGATCGGTCACACTAAACTCACAAGTAAAATGCTAGGAAGAGCTTTAAAGGTACAACATTAATGCTTTCGACATCGATTTCACACGAAAACGGAGAGAAACTGATGTATTTTAGCGCTTTATTACAGATGTGTACAATTGTAGGAGAATGAAATATACATGAATTTTTGTAGGAGTTTAGAGGGTAGAAATGTCATTGTCTACAATGCACTGTAAATAAAGGTTCATACCACTGCAAAAAAAACAAAGATAACAATACTAAAAGACCAGAAATTATAGATTGCCTCCAAGCGTTTTCCTCGATTATTAATGTTAACGAACGAGATAGCAAAGTTCGTGTATATATACTATATAGAGTTAAGAACACAATTGCATGATCTTTACAACTTCCTACAAAAAAGGCCAGCTTCTGGAAAATTAACTACGGTGGACGTAAATTGTTTTCTTGATCACGATTCTTCAAAGACAAAACGGCTAAAAAGCTAATGATAAAAAAGTCAATTACGTTCGGCCATTGTGTTCTTTGTATTCTAGAAATATGCTATTAAGTATGAAATTGAACATAATTGTCTTGATCTAAAACCATTGCGGAAAAGAACATCCAAAGACTCGTTTCAGTGTAGGCTTTGGTGACTAAGTAAAAAAAAAGATAAATGAATTTTCATAGGCTTTAAACAAAACCTCCGTAACTATATTTTGATTGTGATTTTTGTGTGTTAGTTTTATTTCACCATACAAATTACTTGAGAATTGGTGAAAGCATTTTATAACAACTAAGGACACTGCTATAATATACAAAGGTCTGATTTTACGTACATCACGTCATTGTATATGGTCTTACTACCGACCTTCAAAAGTAGCATTCGAAGGAGAAGCAACAGGAAATAGCCTTTTGAAACGATCTTAAATAACATAAATCACTATTTTAAACGAAAATAACTAGAACACTGAAGGATGGGTTTTAAGAAATAAAATTCTAAGTTGCTCCGTCCAAATTGGTTCATTTTCCAAGATTGCGTCAGAAATACAAAAGAATTAATGATGTTAATTTTGTCCACAATGCCCAATTTTAAACATGACTTCATCCCTGTATTAGATCAATTAAATCGCATGTTAATGGCTATGTCACGCAAGTTTGTTTCTCACATGATTATTTTCTCGTATAAAGGATATTTCGAAATAGTTTTGGGTTTTTTTTTTTTGTTTTTTGTTTTTTTGCAATATACGTATATTTCAATTAGTTATCGTGATTTTACTTTAAATTTTCAGGCATTTATTGCAAATTTAAAATGTACACATTGAAATATAGAATTAACCACATCAACATCTTTCCGACAAACAGGTCTCAGGTCTTGTAGACTAATCTTACTGATTCACATTTTACTAGGGATAAATATTTACTAATACATGTACTCACTAAATGTTTTTGAAAAACGGCAATCAATGTTTGCTAATTGCTCTATTGATGACCAACGATTTTGCTCTAGTCTGAATTCAATAATAAAATAGTCAAACAAAATTAATAACAATGTCGTTTATCATTCGACGCTTGTAATGAATTCATTTTATTGTTGAGCAGTCGGAAATGTTTTAAAATAGCACTCGTAAGGTTGAGTTACATTATCTAATTAACAAAGCAAGGGGATATGTCACGTTATTTTGAAATTACAGAAGTCACAATAATCCTATTTATAGATTTATTGAATGAACACTTTATTCATCTGTGTGAATGGACAATTATTCAAAGAACCATAGAAATGGTATATATTGCAAATATCCATCAATGATATCTGAGAATAGAGGCAAATTGGAACTGATAAATCTATACAGGAATATAGTGCCATTAAGTGTACAAGTTAATTTGCATTACGAAAATGACACGGAAAGAGGATACTTTTAAGTTATATAGAATTTGGAAATGCATAATTTGTATAATAAGTCTACTTATTATATTTTGGGGTACGATAATATATAATGAAAAATATAGACATGTACATGAAGAAAGAAGGCGTAAAGAATATGTGTCGTTTTAGAAGAGAAGTCACAAACGCATTTCCACCAGAATGGTCGTGCATTGCCTATATTTAACATATAAAATAAATCTAATTTTTATGTGGCCATAATTTCCCATGCAAATCATCTTTTTTATGTATTAATTTCTTTATTTTCACGTATATTTGTGGTTGTAGTTGTGTAGTTGGTGGTGGTTGTAGTGATGTTGGTGGTTGTGTTGTTGTTGGTGGTTGTTGTGATGTTGGTGGTTGTAATGATGTTGGTGGTTGTGTTGTTGGTGGTGGTTGTAGTGATGATGGTGGATGTGTTGGTGGTGGTGGTTGTAGTGATGTTGGTGGTTGTGTTGGTGGTGGTTGTAGTGATGATGTTGGATGTGTTGTTGGTGGTGGTTGAAGTGATGTTGGTGGTTGTGTTGGTGGTGGTGGTTGTAGTGATGATGGTGGTTGTGTTGTTGGTGGTGGTTGTAGTGATGTTGGTGGTTGTGTTGTTGTTGGTGGTTGTAGTGATGATGGTGGATGTGTTGTTGGTGGTGGTTGTAGTGATGATGTTGGATGTGTTGTTGGTGGTGGTTGTAGTGATGATGGTGGATGTGTTGGTGGTGGTGGTTGTAGTGATGATGGTGGATGTGTTGTTGGTGGTGGTTGTAGTGATGATGGTGGATGTGTTGTTGGTGGTGGTTGTAGTGATGATGGTGGATGTGTTGGTGGTGGTGGTTGTAGTGATGATGGTGGATGTGTTGGTGGTAATGGTTGTAGTGATGATGGTGGATATGTTGGTGGTGGTGGTTGTAGTGATGTTGGTGGTGGTTGTAGTGATGATGGTGGATGTGTTGGTGTTGGTGGTTGTAGTGATGTTGGTGGTTGTGTAGTTGGTGGTGGTTGTAGTGATGTTGGTGGTTGTGTAGTTGGTGGTGGTTGTAGTGATGATGGTGGATGTGTAGTTGGTGGTGGTTGTAGTGATGATGGTGGATGTGTAGTTGGTGGTGGTTGTAGTGATGATGGTGGATGTGTAGTTGGTTGTGGTTGTAGTGATGATGGTGGATGTGTAGTTGGTGGTGGTTGTAGTGATGATGGTGGATGTGTTGTTGGTGGTAGTTGTAGTGATGATGTTGGATGTGTTGTTGGTGGTGGTTGTAGTGATGATGGTGGATGTGTTGTTGGTGGTGGTTGTAGTAATGATGGTGGATGTGTTGTTGGTGGTGGTTGTAGTGATGATGGTGGATGGGTTGTTGGTGGTGGTTGTAGTGATGGTGGTGGATGTGTTGTTGGTGGTGGTTGTAGTGATGATGGTGGATGTGTTGTTGGTGGTGGTTGTAGTGATGATGGTGGATGTGTTGTTGGTGGTGGTTGTAGTGATGATGGTGGATGTGTTGTTGGTGGTGGTTGTAGTGATGGTGGTGGATGTGTTGTTGGTGGTGGTTGTAGTGATGATGGTGGATGTGTTGTTGGTGGTGGTTGTAGTGATGGTGGTGGATGTGTTGTTGGTGGTGGTTGTAGTGATGATGGTGGATGTGTTGTTGGTGGTGGTTGTAGTGATGATGGTGGATGTGTTGTTGGTGGTGGTTGTAGTGATGATGGTGGATGTGTTGTTGGTGGTGGTTGTAGTGATGATGGTGGATGTGTTGTTGGTGGTGGTTGTAGTGATGTTGGTGGTTGTGTAGTTGGTAGTGGTTGTAGTGATGATGGTGGATGTGTTGTTGGTGGTGGTTGTAGTGATGATGTTGGATGTGTTGTTGGTGGTGGTTGTAGTGATGATGGTGGATGTGTTGGTGTTGGTGGTTGTAGTGATGTTGGTGGTTGTGTAGTTGGTGGTAGTTGTAGTGATGTTGGTGGTTGTGTAGTTGGTGGTGGTTGTAGTGATGATGGTGGATGTGTTGTTGGTGGTGGTTGTAGTGATGATGGTGGATGTGTTGTTGGTGGTGGTTGTAGTGATGATGGTGGATGTGTTGTTGGTGGTGGTTGTAGTGATGATGGTGGATGTGTTGTTGGTGGTGGTTGTAGTGATGTTGGTGGTTGTATTGTTGGTAGTGGTTGTAGTGATGGTGGTGGATGTGTTGTTGTTGGTGGTTGTAGTGATGTTGGTGGTTGTGTAGTTGGTGGTGGTTGTAGTGATGATGGTGGATGTGTTGTTGGTGGTGGTTATAGTGATGATGTTGGATGTGTTGTTGGTGGTGGTTGTAGTGATGTTAGTGGGTGTGAAGTTGGTGGTGGTTGTAGTGATGTTAGTGGTTGTGTAGTTGGTGGTGGTTGTAGTGATGATGATGGTTGTGTAATTGGTGGTGGTTGTAGTGATGTTGGAGGTTGTTGTATTGTGGTGGTAGTTGTATTGTTGTTAGTGGTTGTAGTGATGTTAGTGGTTGTATTGTTGGTAGTGATTTTGGTCATGTTGGTGGTTAAATTGATGTTGGTTGTAGTGATGTCAGGAGTTGTGACAATGTCTAGTGGTTGTGGTTGTGTTGGTGGTTTTGGTGGTGTTGATTTTTTTGGTGGTTGTGATAATTTTCATGGTTGAAGTGTTGAAGGTGGCTTAGGTAGTGTTGGTGGTTGTTAGTGATTGTGGTGGTGGTAGCTGTGGTGCTGTTGGTTGTTGTTTTTGTGTAGGTTGTTGTGTTTGTGTTTGAAGTGATGATGGTGGTTGTGGTGTTAGTGGTTGTGGTGATGATTGTGGTGTTGTTGGTGATTGTAGTGATGTTAATGCTGAAGCGTTGTTTGTGATTGTAGCATTGTTGATGGTTGTAGTGATGTTGATGGTTGTGTTGATGTTTATAAGGTGGGTGATGTTTGGAAAAGTGTTGGTGATTGTGTTGGTGGTTGTAGTGTTGTTGGTGGTTGTTTTGTTGGTGACTGTGGTTGTGTTAGTATGTGTAGTCTTATTGGGGGTTTAGGTGGTGTTTGTGGTTGTGTTGGTAATTGTGATGGTTGTGGTGTTGCTGGTAATTGTGGTGGTTTTGGTGCTTTTGGGGGTTTAGGTTGTTGTAGTGAGGTTGATTGTGGTATTCTTTAGTGTTTGGGGAATAGGTCTCATTTCTTGGCCTGTACTTACATAATACATAGGGGCCGCCACGAGCCAGCAGGGTCCAAGGCACAGCCACCACTTGGGGCGGCAGTCAAAGCAGTGGTTGTACGGCGTGTGGTTGGTAAGGATTAGGCGGGAATTCCTCGTCTTTGTGGAGTGGAAATCGTCACAACCGGAAAAAAGGTCTAGACTTTGAAGATACCATCCCTCTACCATATCCCCCAGTTCGATCTATTCAATAAATTGCATACTTCATTCTTAATATATTTCTTAAAGATTGAATTTTTCAAACATTATTACAGGCAAAAAATAGATTGAGAAAAGAATTTTGTATCGTTTTATGTTTCATGCAAATTATTGTTCCGAAGAATTTGAAGGAGAAAATGGGTTTATATGATGACAGAAAACGATATGGACTAGTACGTTTGGACTGATAAAAGTAGAGAGGTTGTACTGATGTGTTATATGATAAACATGTACATGTATGCTGTACAAAAAGAAGCGCTAGCGAACAACGGACCTATGTAATACTTGGTGTGGGGTTTTTCTTTCATTTTTTTTTGTTCATTTTAGCACTTTGTTGTTTTAAATTTGGACGAACGAAGTGGGGAAGAATAAAATAGCTCTTATACATTTTTTCAAAGTAAAGACTTTTCATAAGAGCTTTTCACAATTACAATTCATATCTAGTTATAACAGAGCTTCGACAATGACAAAAAGACTTTGTTAGGATTTTTTATCATCAAACAAACGATATATTATATGTCAGTCTTTCATATTGACAAACGTTATACAATGGTTTTTTCGTACAAAATTTAAAAAAAAAATCTGTTTTAGAAATTATGCTGTAAGTTTCAAAGATGTGTTACTTCAGATAATCTCCTCCCTGAGGAGCGATATCATCGCATAATTATGTCATCATTTGTAAAAATCTAGATCTATATCAATGGAATATAAAAGCAGAGCGGTTCTAAAAGCAAATTAGCAAATTAATAAATGATGAAGGATTATGTTTACGAGATCTGCAGGGCGCCATGTATTTTACACTGATCCCATCTGCTGGTTGGAATAAGGTTCTTAATGAATTCATGGCCATTCTCGGTTTCATTACCTCTATACAGAATTTATTTCCTTTATTCAAATGAGTCTCGGCTTGTTTCAGTGCCCATTCCAGCTGAGAGGATACTTGCCGATGACTCGTGTTAACCACACAAGCAAAATCACCTATACAGAAAGAGAAAGGGAGAAAAAAAAACACAATAAAATCCAATCTCTTGATTGCAACTCACCAAAAAGACACTTTTCACTGGCTTATCCTTTGACATTGGATCGATTGTTTCAATCGTGCATTTATACCAAGCGACAAGATAGGAAACAAAGCAGTGATTAATAAAAAAAAAATAAACAATAATTCCACACCTTCCCAGATAGTAATTTTGTCGGCGCTGTATTTGCTGGAGACCTCGGTATGAACGAGGTTAATCCTCATTAGGAGGGGTTTCCCGTACAGCAGTACGGCTAAATCGTTCAGGTCCTTGATCGTGTGAACGCGTAAAATGTGTCCATTTCTGTAAAGAGTGAATAGGAAACCTGCTTCATATATGATTCAAAATCAATTAGCATTCTCTCTCTCTCTCTCTCTCTCTCTCTCTCTCTCTCTCTCTCTCTCTCTCTCTCTCTCTTATATGAATTGGTTAACTAGGCGTACTTTACTTTTAAAATCTGGGTCAAAGCTTTCCTGGTGGTAAAAAATATGGCTTAATATTACAACTATATTCTTGTTCAAGCGCCAAATCATACGCCATTAGATCTCCATGAAAATGTTGTTGTATCTGTGTTCTGTTTTACACAATCATTAACAATGTCCCCTTAGAATAGTAACCGTACGCCCGCAAACTTCATCCAATGTTTGTCACATTTGAAACAACAGCTGATATATATCAATGGAAAGTAAAATAACTTTCCCAGAGGCAAGTGTAATCAAATTTCTGCGATCTCGCATCCGTCAAATATGTAATTATGTTTTATCTTGGGAAATGTGCTGACGAATTTTATGCATTACAATAAAGAAGAATCAACACATAAAATATCCCCAAGACGACGGAACACAATGTGCCTGTCTTTTGCCGACAAGATGGCATTGTCAAGAGAATGGCCGCTGGAAAAAAGAAATGAGTTTCTACAAATTTAGATGGATTTTAAGAGCAGTCGTTCTCTGAAGCCGTGATTTTGATGATGGTCGCGATACATTTGTTATATGGAGGAAGGGTCATGATGAACAGAAATCTCTTGATCTGATTAATTCGTGTTGGAGAAACATTTTTGGAGGAGGTCTTCCAAATAAAGTGATTGGTGGCGCGATTACTTCTACGGATTGTTTTAGAGAGTGATATTAACAACTTTGTAACTAAAAAGCATATCTGCAGAAATTCAATAGTTATACATGTGGAAAACTTTACGTAAAACTTGACCGGACAATCTGTATTTATACTTGTAGAATAAAATCAAATAAACTTAATATGCCTTAAAAAGATTAAAATTTCAACAAGCACAAAAAAACAGTTACAGAAAATCCACCACGATATCGCTTATAACATATCCATCATTAACAATTTCAGACACTTATAGTTATGTGGTATAAACATCAATATAAGCCCCACATTAAAAAAACAAAACAAAACACAAAACTTAAATTATCTACCGATTATAAAACTATCAAATCAATTTAATTTCATCTTCACAGTGCACACCAGTATATACAGGAAACGAAAATTACTCAAAACAACAGAAATGGCATATTGACATATTGACTTACTCGTGAGTACTCAGTATATGTTTAAGTTCCTCAGTCTCCGGGGACAGGAATAACACCTTGTCCAGGTCAATCCCTGTACTGGTCAGGATTTTCTGAGACTGGTCCGTAACCGTCCCGTGATTCCTGTTAGCTACCATATATTCCGCCCAGGGAAACACGGTCACCCCTGCATTGGTCATATTACCCACTCAATAAGAAAACCAAAACACGGAGATCTTTGACGGGGTAACGACAAGGCACACTGTTTGTATTTGTGTGAGAACTAAGTCTTACAAATGTGTTCGATCTATTGACGATTGGGGAGGATATACACATCAATGGCAATCCAATGTGTCGCCGATAAAAAAAAAAGCCAGAGTCTTAGGTGTTGATTATTCCTCAGACGATGCAAACAGTTACAAAAGGTATTAATCCACAATAAAAATCAATCAATTAATATGAAGTCTTATAACTGTTAGTCAAGTTCAAGTCAGCTGGAAGTACTCTCGCGAGCTGAAGACAAAAGAGTTCCAATAGATGCAATCTAACCAGGAGTTGGTCACGTATCCAATAAGCAATACAAGCTACAAAACGATTCAGAAAAACCGAGCCGCTGAGAGCCAATGATACTTTTCGAATCCCTTTTATACTAAAAATAGATGAATACAGTGGTTTTTACATTTTGGCGTGGGTTTAAACTACAGATAATCACTTCATCACGGTTTGTTAAAGAACATTTCAAATTCTTGTTTTATTGGAGAACAGTATTTTCTAATTTGAAATTTTTGTAAAATGCAGTGTCAACGATTCTCTTTGTCTTCTCGGTTCTATGAAAGACTATTTTGCGGAAACTTTATCGTTTCCAAGATTAATAAAACGATTAAAATACAGTATTTGCATGGTAATAAAATATTCAGTTAACAAGAATATATTACAAATATATACAATGCAAGCTTCAGATTTACTTTCGTAACCCTAAATCCGTTAACAAGGATTCTGTTTCGAGTATCTTATAAAGCTCTTTGCTATTCCTGGGGGTAAGTTAATTGTACATTTTCTTGCATATTATACAAAGGAAAGCACTAACACGCACTTCACTTTCGTTTCAATGTTTAATATCTCTCAATCAATCACTGCAGCACGAATCGTCTTGTTTTTAAAGCTTCCTCGTCGTACTTGATTCTACTTAATCAGCGCTGATCTCGTGTTTTATGATGAAACACCCTGTACATATCTCAGGTTGCTGATTACAAAGCAGCAAGACGCGTACTTATAGCAGTAAACTCTGCAACCATGTCCTTTATGGAATCCGTCCAAATCTAATTGGTTCTTGCTGAGCAAAAATGTTCCTTTTGCTTGCTCCCGTAATGAATTCCTCTCGGAGTCTTCTGTCTTGAACTAGAAACGCTTGCTCCCTGTTGTATCAACTTACGAATTATAAAAAAAAAATGCCGATATCTTTTCGGTTTTTTGGAAAGGATGATGTGATATATCGAGAAATTCCAAAAAATCATAATTCGACTATTTAATTTGCGTAATGCACTTTTATCCCAAGGTCAACTCGTAAATGATGCTTCATTAATTTATCTTTCTTTTTTCAGCAGGAAGAAGGCTAAGATCTTCGCCAAAAATCAAATGATCAAAATGAATGTTCATTAATTGGTATGGTCCCTAGTTTACAAATTGTGCATTAAACAAAAGGAGTCCATGTTGCCTCTGCCGTTTGCTTTATGATATTAACTTGCAATAAATTAATCTAAAACGCTCAAGATTTGATAGTTCAATTACACGATTGTGTGGTTTTCTTCCCAGAACAAGGAAAATTTATAACCTGTCCGTGGGTTCCAGGAGATGCCTGGAATTCAAATTAACTTCGATTTTTCAGCTGAGTCTTATACACACCACCTCCTGTACCCTCTATGCGACATGATAATCTTTCCCACAAATTCCACAATGAGAAATTTTCTTACACAAAGGTATATGTACGTATCAGCTCTGATCATACGTGTGACCTAAAAAAAAACCTACTTCGATTATAGAAAACTTTATTTCATACATAAACACTAAATCTTCAGATTATGAACAAGTAAAAAATGAGTTGACTTCAGTCGAAACGTTCTCAGTTAAAGGATTAAATTTCGAACAAATTATCATTTTAGAAATGCTTTACGACGGAATCGGTTTTTTCTGCGAATATATAGCTTTGAATTAGTCATAAAATATGAAACTCTGGGGTTCAAAGAAAAATGGATGCATCCACCTACAACAAGATCGTTATGAATTATCATTCAGGTGCATATTGCGATACTGCCCTCATCCCCCTTTGGATTTCCCCTTGATCATCTGTATTTATGACTCGCTTTACCTAGCGATTTCCTGTAATTACAAGTGTTTCTCATCGTTATGGTTCTCAGTCGACAAGTTTATTTGAAGCTAAAAATTATATTTTTCCCCTTGAAAATGCAAGGTTATTTTTTCCAGAGTGTTGAATTTCTTTCCCACTCTCCGATGGGAAAGTGCAAGTCGTGTGTAAAAATAGAGAGTGAACGTTCATGGGTTTCTAATTAAATTTTGCCGTCTTATTTGCTAGTCCTAGAGCTAATTAATATAAAGATTTTTTTTCTTTTCATCAGCGATTATTAATTATTAAATCAATTTGTTTTCAAAGGTATGTAATCCGTTTCCATGCACGGTCGTCTGCAATTAAAAGCGTCTTCATGACTTTGTATTACGTGTAATCTGTGTCTTCCTTTTTCTTTTTCGTAATGGAAGGGTCAGACAGGACATGTAAAAAAAATCATTCAAGTCTGAATTATCACAAATATTAACGCTTTATAAGACGGAAATGAGTAAGAAATACATTTATACAAAATGTTTAAGCAGTTTATAAACCATAAAATCAACGAGGAAATATTTTTTTTTAATATTCATCGATTAAGCTGAATCATATACTGCATCATTCTAAGTCTAGGTTTAAAGACTTTTTAATGATCAGTTTTTTTAAATACGTGTGTATATATTTTTTTAAATTTACTTTTACTATTTTTCTAGCTTTTACAATGTTGTGTTACTTAAAATAAGTAAAAATAACGTTTTTATGATAGTTTTACAATACTATAATACAGTGCAAACTCTTCCATTTAATATTTATAGGATTTTTATGGCAAAATGTCATAGAATAAATGTAAGGTTATTATTTCTGAGTCTATGTTTCCTTTAAACGGTTGAATTTCTAAAACGAATGGCACCAACGTATGCCGACGAATGAAAAATGGGACAAACGTTGCATGGTTAGGGATTATTAATAAAGCAAGTTACGAGTACGTTCGTTGGTATGCTGAAGTGGAATATCTAATAACGTATTGATAGAATCGTTGGTTACGAAGTAACGTATCCTTGAAACTGCCGATTGCGCTAAATCCACGAAAGTTGATGACCACGAATATCAACGAAACGACAGCAGCTTATTATTGTTGTTATTGTGCGCTTATTATTGTTGTTATTGTGCGCTTATTATTGTTGTTATTGTGCGCTAATTATTGTTGTTATTGTGCGCTTATTATTGTTGTTATTGTGCGCTAAATGTAAACCAAAATATTGTACGCTCAAGACGTTTCCATTGTATGGCAACGTAATAATAGGTTATAATTAAGTTTGTCCAAAGTTGGAGGATCGCAAAAGGTATGTGATCCTAGACCTTAGATCCTAGAATATTTAACCTTTTGGCAAAGTACTTGCAGTGTACATATATGTCGTAGCGCCAACACCCGTAACGAGTTTTAACGTAAATTACGTTTGCTTAACGGCCTTGGAGCTCATTCGTCGCGTTTATGCTGCTAGAAAAAAAAAACAATACAACGTTTGGCTATTTTTGCAACTGCGCAGAGAAAAGCAGGCTTACAAGAAAATGCACAATAAATTAAGATCTAGTCTAGCTCTGGGAATTGGTAATAGGAATTTGAGTATACTAGTAATAATGGAGAATATGGGTTGTCTGGAAGAGATACATGTAATTGATTTAAATGATCCGCTAGCTGAGCTGTTCTGATTTCCTTGTAAAAGAATGTGCAGTGGATGTTTTTTTTCCGAATAATTTGATTTGTTTTGGGAAATAAATATTGTCCTATAACTGCCATAAAATAATGTAATATCAATGTCAACCAACTCGATCAATGTTCGAATATATGAACGGTCCTTATCGGAAGGGTGGGGGAGTCTGCAAAAGAAAAAAGACATAACCCAAAACTTATTGTCTACATACAATTTCATCACTGAAGATCTACAGACAAAAATGCAAATAGATTCGTCTATTATTATTAGAATTCAATCAATATTTTAGGTTTTGTTCTTCGTCCAAACCGGATTCAAGAGGTTTTTCATTGAAATATTGCTTTGGAATGTATTGTTATAATTCTTTTTTAGAGAAAAAAAAAATACGAAAATGAAATACTTTTGTGAGAGTCAATGCATTAACAAACATAGAATTGTTTAGAGGGAAAATCTATATAAGCCGTATTTGTGTACAAAATCTCAAGCATGCTAACTCCATGGACGTTTTTCAATATGCGTGAATTTGTTTCCTCGATTTCTTCACGATACGTTTGATTTGTAACCAGACATGTTTTCATACTAACTGGAAATATTTTTATATTTTTAGGTTCTTTCTTTCGTTTTCAGCTAAAGATCAATAAAGGAACTCCTGCTTCAAAAAAAAATTGGAATGGATAATAATCTCTCTCTCTCTCTCTCTCTCTCTCTCTCTCTCTCTCTCTCTCTCTCTCTCTCGTGCGTCACAATCCTGATCGGACCCTTATTAGAAGAGCCAGACTCTATATCTGCTATATATATACTAGTATTGGATTAAATATTTCGTGTAATTGAACATTTATGTTCATAGCAAACTGTTCCTATATTCCTGACCGTTTTCAAGATAATTACATAAAAACTTTAAAAGGATAAGGTGTTGGCCCTTAAATTCATTACAATATTGGAACGTTTTGCTTAAATGATCAGATAGAACAGAACTTTTCAATAATGCTTTTTAAAAAAGTAATTGTTTTCAAGAATAGAATTTACAAAGGATGACTGCACTTAGCGCCGGATTTTGGGCCCTTTTCGGTCGCTTCTGTTCCGTTTATTTCTTAACCTAATATCACTTTTGTTAAATTTCTTAAAGACTCTAGTCAATTTCCAACATGAAATAAGATTTTAGACTGTGATACAATAAGCTCATTCTATGTTTTTCTCCTTACAACTTTCGAAAAAAGGAGAATTTTCGCTTATCTGCCCTTGATCAAACAAGATTGATATTAATATGCATGAGAGGTGGAGCTGCCATTATCAGAATGGTACTAAAATTAGACTACCATGAATAACAATGCCATGTATAAAAATTTATGTGATCACTCTTTCACCATATAACCCTATCTATTCTATATGGTAGAAGTATACTATTTACTATGGTTTCAACAATTAGACCACGCCCATATAAGTACAGAAGACTTTTAATCAATGCTTCACAACTTAACGTGTTCGAAAACATTGTCCTAGTTAGCACATAAATTGCTACCTTACACGTCACGTGATAGAATTTTGTATTCACAAAGTTACCTGAGGTGAGAAATCACGTGGTGAATTATAATATTCAACATGCATCTACCCTTGGTTACAACAGGGAAAGCGAAAGTAAGAAGGAGCAGTTTTTTCACATTTAAACCATGAGCGCATGTTTGTCTATTAATCTCCCTTTGACATAACTTCGATAATGCAAATATACAACTACTGTTAAACGGAGAATAATAGACAAACATGCGCTGACTATGTATGAAGTCAGTATAAAAGTGGGCGTCCTCATTATCGTATGGAGACTCAAGAAAAAGGGATGACCCCCGCCTATGAAAGCAAATTCGTACTTGGTAACAACATACTTTTATTTAACGCAATTACGTAAAGTTGCAGTTTAGATGTTGACCATTTCTGGAATTGAAAGAAAAATTCTTCTTTTAAAAGTTTATTTTCTCGCAAATATCGCATGTCCTTAAGTGCAGTCATCCTTTAGTCATCTACCCTCTTAAAACCTCAAATTCTTTAACATACTATTAAATTTGGTTTGCGTATCATTACAAGTTGATAAGATAAACACGTTTGCTCTGTAAACAAATATTGATCATTGGAGATCTGCAGATCGGTATAAAAAAACATTCTGATATAATCAACATAGTAAGAAGAACATTTTATTTGCCAAGAAAGTTTAAAACGTCGGACACATTAGGGTCATATACTAGTAGTAGACGTTGGCGCGACAAAGATCTTTTACTATTTTTAATACTGTATAATATGTATTACATACATTTATTACATACTTAGTAATAAATACAGGTTTTTTGCATATGTGATACAGATGACTTCACAAAACTCGTATCGGCCTCCGGGGCTGATACAGGTTATCAGCCCTCTAGGGCTGATACGGATCCGTATCACACCCCTTGCGGAACTCCTCTGCCTTTTTCCGTTTCGGCATTTGTGCATGTTTCCAGACGAAAAATAAAACATTTGTTACAGTCGACATTTTTAAGTGCAGTTGAAAACTAGAAATGCTAGCAAATGTTTTGGTGCAGTTAACTTTTAAAACCTGAGGAAATTCCGATTCTGTAGATACATGTTTTTTAAAACAATTAGATCTTATATTTTTATTTAATACATGTACATACTAATTTCAAATACATGTAATATATAAAATCAATTCGTTTAAGTTGATGTTTGTTTTAATTTTATTACTAAGTATGTAATAAATATAATAATAGATACCCTTTTTCCATATCACAGCCTGTATCAGCCCTCGACCAATATCATCCCTCGGGCTGATATTGGAGTCTCGGGCTGATACTGGCTGTGATATGGAAAAGGATATGTATTATTCTCTATATATAAAATATAAACAATATGTGAGGCACGCAAAATGCGAGAGTGTAAATGACCTTGAGCGCAGAACATACACAAGGAACGTTGTCAAGTATCTGAAATATTCTCAACGGGATGCAAAACATCAAATCCAAATATCAACAGAAAAAAATGAATATTGCCTTTGCCATCATTAATGGGATTTATGAGGTTTTGGCGATTAGATCAGTTTGTTGTGTTGCATGTTCAAATTCATTTGAAACATTAACAATGGCTCGACATCCCGCTTGGCATTCAATTAAAACTTTACTTTACAATTATTTTCGAAAAGTAATATAAGTTTTAATTGAAATGTTTATAATTTCAGAATTCTTTGCGGGCCAAAATATGACAGACACCGTACAGGACATGGACTGATGCAGCTGTAGAGCAATTTCTCTTTCTTCTTAGGTGTTGCAGTATAGAATGGACTAACAGGCCAATAATCGTCGCAAGCCACGGGTTTTGTGTCCATTCTATTTTCACATGGAAATAGAATGGGTTTTGTGTCCATTCTATTTCCACGTGGCTTGCGACGATGCGATGCAGGCCAATTCACTCTATATTTCGTGTTAATTAATGTTTTTGAAAGTTTGTTTATTCAAATGTGTAATTTAACTGTGAAGAATTTTTTTTTCCAGATGGATTACTTATAGTTATTTTGGCCTGTTTACAATTAAACAAAAGTAAATTCGTTTATCAAACTGATTCATCGGAAAAAATAGAATCTGACATTTCTTAGATCTTTATATTATATCGATTGCTCAATTCCCATTTATGTAATCATACGGTGAAATCGGATGTCTGGCTTTAAAGATATCGTTTTAACTCACGGGAAAAAAACCCTAGACTGAGTATATAGCCTGCATCTTCAATAAAACATGCAAAACATGCAATCATTTACTTAAATAAATGTATATCACGAAAGTTTCTTTGATCTGGAGAAGGTCTTCTCATGGGTTGGGGAGAAGCGTTATGACGCAATAGGCGCCGACTGGATCAGAGCAAGGCGTGGTGGTTTTACACGTAAACAGAGGTAAACATGCACGCGCGCACACATAAATACGAGTATTGGACGGGTTTTTTCCCCTATATCCATCCAGGGTCTATCTGATATATATTTGGAAAGTGAGGGTGGGGGATTGGGGAGGAGGTGAAAGCTAAGTGGGGTTGACCGAGATTTGAGTGGGTGGAGGGGATTTCTTGCCATCTCAAACACTGCACTTTTTTCTCCATTTTCAGTTGAAAGTTAATATTTCAAAAAATTAATTTAAGATTTGCAGTGCATTTTGTGATAAGATGAAAGTACACCGTGCATAACCAATAAATATGTGGACATGTTCTTGCATGTAAATATCATTGTAAAGAAAAAATGTTTTTAACAGCAGGTACATCATGTACTCCTCAAAAAAACATTTGATTCAGATATTTGCATCAACACTCAACAGGGAAGGATTTTATCTTTCCTAGGAAAAATATCGTCACGATTCAGAAATACTATAGTAGCTGTTGTATTTGGGGATAACATTTGATGAACTTGTATGTGTCATCATAACTAGGAAATAGTAGATATTGTAGCTTGAAAAAAAAAATCTTCCTAACAAAATGGCTATAAATCAAAAAGAAAATATGTTGTGCTCATGTAAGTGTTTATAAGGAAATCCAGGCCCAAGGGTTATGAATTAGTTTTAGACTTGCATGCAAGTCAAAATGTCTCTATTATCTGAAAGTTTTACCATTGAAAGTACATGTACATATATTTTGAAATGTGCCTTCCTATAACGTTGTTGATTACAAATCTAAAGCGGCAGTTAACTCAATACTCTTACTATGAAAATGATTGTAATTTTATAAAAGTGCTTCTTGCTCCTGAGCCATGCAGGTATCTACCTCAAATACTTGATATATGATTCACATTTAAAACGTATAATCAGGCTTGGTTATTTTTCCTCTGAATTGATCCGACCTAATTCCAGGAAACAATTTTAATGCCACATCGTCTTCCCTAAATTGAATTTTAGAATTCAAACATTATCGTCTCTAGAAAACACATTATAATTGTGCGCAATGCATATATTTCAAAGGCTTTAGTTTCCTGACAAGCTTAGAAAACCACGCTATTCTTAGAACAGATAAAAGAATTCAAAGTAATTTTGACATATAACTGAAGATATAAAATTAAACATTTGACCGTATGCACCAAGAAAATATTTAATTGAAATCTTAATCTTTACTAGTACATGCATAAGTAACCCCCCCCCCTCTCTCTCTCTCTCTCTCTCTCTCTCTCTCTCTCTCTCTCTCTCCTAAAACACAAACATGTCAACATTTAAATGATGTTTAATCATAAATCAACATTTACAGCATAAATTCATGTCAAGCTTTGAGTCAATGAATCAAGAAAGTATACACCCAACAATAAAATCAACACCAATGATGAAATACAAGTAATTATATATCTGTAGAGGGGGATAAAGAAATCCATGTTAACTATAATTCAAACATCTTACAAAACAACATGAAAACCCTGACCCATATAGGGAAAAAAATCAGACTAAATATTTCAAAATTTTAAAAATTTCCTATTGGAAAGAACTCCCCCAAGTTTTACCAAAAAAATGCAATTCTAACTTAAACAAAAAGTTCACAAAAATCTAAGCATCCATGGTATACTTGTACTGATTTTAGAGGAAAACAAGTGATATGTATAAAGAAAAGCACGTTTTCTGTTTCATTTTTTAACCTCTGTGCGACTTCAAAGCCATTCTTTTGGATATCAACTTCAATTCATTTACGGTATTATCCACGAATTCTAATGATTCCACAGTAGTAGTCTTAGGGAGGTTGTCACTTTCAGGGGAGATAAATAGGGAGAATACGATAATACCAAATCCTCTGGTGTTTCTATTGAGATGTTGTGAATCTTTTCATTCATGTTGCCAGCTGTATCAACAAATTTAGAACTGAGCTACATGTACAGTGTATAATACTGTGGAATCATTAGATTTCGTGGTGGCTCAATTTCATGAAATTCGTGGGTACATGTACCTCTCAACCACGAATAAACATCCTCCACGAATTAATAAATTAGGGTTATAAAGTCATGATTCCTTTTGTAGGTATAAGAAAATACACGAAATTACATCCCCACGAACCTATACAATTTCAGCAATCCACGAAAATTGACCCCCATGAATTCTAATGATTCCAGAGTAATCTACATCACTATTTTTTGCAAAATGATGTGTTTTATAATTGAGTGTACTTAATTTCATGGTGATTAAAACCATCAGCCTTGGGTAACATACTTTCTCATTTCAAATGTTGAACATTAAAGCTAATACGTATTATTATTTTTTTAAGTTACTCTAGCTTTAGCACTTCTTAAATCATATATTGAACATACTTTTTATCAAAATGACTGTATGTGTCAGTCAGTGAGTGAAGCCTTGTAATTGGAAAGCTTTCTACATTGTACATTTCTTAAGAAAGCAATACAAAGTATATGCTTTGATGCACCAAAGAACATTAAATCTTTTTTAAGATATACACCTTGTACATTTATCATATCTGCCTATATTAATTCCATATTTAATTTATTTTTCATCAACATTTAAGGTTCTCCGATCCTCAGCCTCAAAGTATTTTTTTCATCATAAAACTGTTATTTGTCCTTCAAACTTTATAAATGAAATAAAATGAAAATTTTAGGTGGTATCCATACGTTTTACAAAGTTATTGCAAATTTGCCCAAGATGGATATAATGAAATAAATATACAAGTTGAGATAAAAAAAAAAGTGTTGTACCATGCATCAGTGGCTCGAACCCCTTTACCTACATGTGTATGTATTAGATCTCCGCATCCACTAAGCCAAGCACTTTGTTGAATTACTGATCGTTATACTAACACTAGAGGACTTATTTGTCTATATAAAAGGCAGATTTATGGTATGAATAAAAAAAAATATGGATAATTTAGAGTTATCGAACATGGCTAAGGATCTAAGGATCGGAGATCATTAATGTTCAATTATAAGAAGCAAATACCAATTTCTTAGGTGATGACATTTTTAGAAAAAATCAATATTGATACAGTTATTATATGCACAGCCTATTTCTTAATTAATCTCTTTAATTCCACGTAGGGCATTAACTTAATGGGAAAAATTGATTACGGTTGAATGGTGGGGTGGGAGAGGGGGCGGGGTTGGGGTACAGGGGTAAGCAGATTATTTTATTGAGAATTTAATGGAAAAGATAAGATATATATTAAAGATATGATCAACACAGGTATAGTTTGTACAAAACAAAGAAAAAAGCTATACATAAACAAAAAATAATAATGCAACTGATTACAAGATTAAATTACATGTACTCTGTCACAAAAAGCAGATCCACTTAATAGTTTTTTTGGTTGATAGACAAAAAAACAAAAAATGATAATATATAATTATATGTAAAAAAAAAATCAATAAGCATTTTGAATAGCACTATAAAAAAACCGCAAAAGCAATTAAAAAATGAGATTCAAAAAATAAGGATCATTTACAATGTATCTTCAATATGAAATCTACATGTATCTACTCAGATCTAAAAATTTCGTTATTTTTCCACAACATTTGTTACCTTTAAGTAAGAATACATTAGGTGAATCTTAACAAAAAAGGGATTACATGTATTAACAAATTGAAAACAGACGTGACCATTATATAAATTATGAAGAAAATGTTTATTTTTGGACGTATTGTTATATTTTGTTAATATTATACCCAACGAATAACGAAAAAAAAAAAATTCACGGAAATTGAAGTTCAAAAATACACTTGTACAATCAGCACGTAAAAAGCACATGAATTTCTAATGACCTCAACCTTACCTCACTACCATGTACGTATATTTGTACAACAAACACATTCTGACCACTCAACCTCACAATCTCCAGATACAGCAATAATCCATTAATCAATGGTACATTAAAATAAATGTGAGCAAACTCCAGTCTAAATCATGGAATGTTCAAGAGAGCTACATGTACATGTATATGCATGAAGACAGAACTCAATGATATGCTTTCAGTTAAATATAGTGTATCGCTGGGTCAGGCTGAAAATGTATGTTGCATTTACAAGTGTACATGTACATGTTCTTTATAAAAAAAAAACAACAACAGAAACCAATGCCTACTTGTCGAATAATCTCACCAAGAATACAACAACACAATGGGTCTTATGAGTACCATCAATGCAACTTTCACATTTTTTTTTGTGTCTTTTGTGAAAAAAATAATCTTTAAGTCTAAAAGCAATATGATATGAAATGAAAACTTAAAAAAAATATATAATATAGAAATAATGATCCTATTCCCCCCCAAAAAATAAAATACCGATAAAAAAAGATGAATGGCTCAAACAAATATAAAGTTGTTAGTTAACTATCATAAATTTAACTGCTTATATATCAAATTGTGCATAAAATGCATTTTTTATGAACTTTTTGTTAAATGTCAAATGAAAAACAATGTAAATTTACAAAATAAGTTCAAACTTCAAACTTAAATGAAAAACAATGTATATTTACAAAATAAGTTCAAACTTGTATCACATGAAGCCCACATGATACAAACTGATCAATCACAGAAAGGGTCACAGGGTGACAACAATGACAGAATATCACATGACCTATGACCTCCAACATAGCTCCACCCACTGAGGTCACACATGGCACTTTGTTGATGTTCCATCTCTGTTCATTATGCTATCACAAGAGGCTCGTCATCAGAAAATCCCCTTATCATGGGCGAATCTTCCTCTTCACCTAAAATAAAAGCGAAAGTTGCAAGTTACACCCTAAACATGTTCCATTCTGAAGATTCTATAGTACTTGTAGGGCTAATGCATATTCATTTAATAAAATATAAAATGGAATATAATTTACAAATTCAAGTAAATGCACCATTTAATTCAAATGCAAAGAGCCTAGGCATATATCCATCCTCCCTACCACCCACCCCCCTTTTCCTCTAAATCATGTATGGATAGGAGATAAAGCTGCCATAAGTTTATACCTATATCATTTGCGGTGAAGGTTGTGGTCCCAGATCTAGAATCGTAGTGGCTGTTAGCAAACGCCATGAAGCTTCTCTGGAGTCGCCGGTGTCTTATGATGAAGAAGGCAAGGACAACAACAAGCGCGATGACAACCGTTGTAATGGAGACGATGATAGCGATCAGATTAGTTTTAGTCAGTGTCACTGTGGAGCTCTGAGCTGCTGCAAACACCTCTGTATAAGATAAAATACAGCATCACCACTTGAAACATTAATAATCAGAAAAGTAAGCTTTATTAAGAAAGAAACCAATTAAAGGCCAAAATAATGTAAATATGGCACTTAGGTACGTCTGCATCAGGTCAAATGCTCCTGCATTATTTAATCTTATATTGCAATATAGAGAAACCCTATCTCAATATTTCAATTTTAAGTAAGAATATTGAAATTTGAGTTTTTCCCCTTTGCAAATCTTGCAATAAAAATTAAAGTTAAAATTTTTGGCCTGAAAATCTAGATTCATTTTTTGGGGACTAAAAGAAATAAAAACATGCTAGTTCAATAGAAGATAGATATCAAAATCCATATCTATTTCCTTTCATTACCACAAGAAACCAAAATCTGAACATCTCCTATAGATATTTAAACCATGTCTCTGTTCCCCTTTGAAAAACTGTAAACATATTATATTTGGTGTGTACGATATTTGGCGGAAAATGGTTTTTGAACAAGTTGGTGTAGATTTGAATCAGCGTATTCCTGAATGTCACTATTCTTATACATACATGTTGTAAATGCATGGCATTTAGCAATGTACTTGATTTAGCGGAAGCTGCATTCCGCCAAAAATGTTAAATAGAATATACAGCCAAATGTAATATGTTTACAGTAAGTGAACTCTTGAATACATCCAACAAGCAATCAGTGCACAGTACCTGAGGACAGAGTGTGGTACTCCTGGCTCCAGGCCCCCTGGTACCCGTCATTGGTGACCACCCTGACCCTGAAGTGGTAGTCAGAGTTCAGCTCGATCTTGAAGTCTGTGGTAGTACCACCCAGGATACCATAGGTCATGAAATTAGTCTGGGAGTGACTGCTCCCTTCATGGCTCTTCATGTATTGTAGTTCATATCCCTATAAATAACACTGATTATATTACTTAAGCATCATTGTAAAATATATACATTATCAGTAATAATGCCATTTTTTTTTTTTGGCCAAATACATTGACTTCAAGAGTTTTGATTCTGCTTTCAATATCAAGATTAGGATGAGTATCACATATTGCATTGTACTGAATTTGTTTAGACTCTGATTTTCTTTATCATTAGTCCATTTTCCTTGAAACTTTTCAACTGACCACAAGTTATCTTCAATACAATTCTAACAGGCTACAACAAATCGTTCCAAATACTGTACCTTAAGGTTCTTTGACTCAGGAGCATCCATGATGTTGGGAGTCCAGGTCAAGGTGATTTTGTTTTCATCAGACTGTGGGGCTCCAATCAGGTTCAAGGGGCCCCCATAGGGCTCTATAACAAATAACCAAAAGTTCCAAATTGGTCATTATAATCAAAACATATCACTAAAAACTAAAATACATAGGATTTGGTGTATATATAAATTTTTTTAGTTATTATGTATTTCCATGATTTAGTATCAGTTATATTGATTTTTACAACAGAAAAACATGTATATTTAAAATAAAAGGAAATTGCATAATTCAACATAAAAATGGAAAGTTGATCTAAAATATCATGATTGACACTCTATTATTCACTAAATTTTTCCCCCATAGTAATGAAATAAATACAGTTTTACATGTAAAATATGGAATTAATCAGCTTATTGATTGTTAAGTTGAATAAATCTTATGTTAAAAAATACTAATGTGAGATTCATTTCACATGATAATAGTCAGTTCTGAATTTCACAAAGCATGTGAATTTCATATGAAATTCATTATAAATTCTCTTTTTAGGAATGGCACCTTGAATGACTGTGTATGAAGTGACTTCACTGTATTTAGAAAGTTGGAAATTAATAAGGAGAGACTTACCTGCATGGATCTTCATGGGATCTGAGGGTCTAGGATTCTTGGCCTCTTTGACGTCTCTCTGAATCACCACTGTGTATACACCCCCTCTCTTGAGGGGTCCCAGGGTCTGGAAGAGCTTCAGGTTTCTGGTGCCATTGTATTTCTCTGACCTGTAGCTTTTATTGGTCAGATCCTCGGTTACTATGACAACATATCCCTGGAAAAAGAAAACAATAAAAATTGCATGAATTTATAGAATGTTTCCTAGAGTTGGGATCTTCAATAATAAAATGCTAAAAAAGAATAAAGAAAATGAAAACAAAAAATCTTGCATATGTTTACTCGTTGTTTGTATAGGTATTGATGTTTGTATATTCCACTTTTAATGTTAAATAATAAAACCAAGGCTTATTGTCTTTGAAAAAATTGTCTAAATTGGTATAAAACTACCCTTCATTACAATTATTTTTTCATTTTCATTAATTTTACTAACATACAAAATTTACATAAAGAGAAAAAGTGAATCAACATTTCAAAATCCATGTATATGTATATGCGTCTAACATGTCTAAAATCAACATCGGATTCCCATTATTGTAACTTAAACTTTTACTGATAAGCAAAAGGCATGATCACCCGTGGTTATCCGACGATAGTCTAAAATAACAAACATCTGGAAATATATACGCGAGGAAAATAAGTAGCAAATGAATATCAACAATTTGAAATTTAACCATCTTTTAAAAATAAGTAATATATAAGTAATATTTAAATAATAAATAAAAATAAACACCACAGGCAGGAATTCCTCAGAGCAAGCAGCATCCCAAGTCAAATTCCCTGTTGTCTTACTGTTCTTGAAAAATTCAAAGTTCAGATTCTCAGGTTGTGCTTCAATATCTGAAAGAAGGGCAATAAAGTAAGTAATGGAGTATGATGTGGGAAATACTGTAAACATATTAGATTTGGCTGTGTATTATATTTAGGGCTTTTGGCAGAATGCGGCTTTCGCTAAATCAAGTACATCTCTAAATGCCATGCATATATGTATAAGAATAGTCACATTCAGGTATACGTTAATTCAAATCCATGCCAACTTGTTCAAAAACTATTTTTTGCCAAATATCATACACACAAATTACAATATGTTTACAGTATAAGGACCCAGTGATAATGTCTTATAGCAGGGGTCATCTATCTTTACAAACAGGAGTTTTACCTTCCCCAGTGTGGAAGGTCTCAATATTAGAAAGAGGACAAATTCCAGGCGCTGTAACGGCAATCTTTGCGACGTATGACTCGCACGCTCGTAATCCGGACAACATGACACTTTTCACGTTACGTCCTGACACAGTGACGTTCTTGGCTTTCGCTCTTGGATCAAAGCCAACCTCCAGGTCCCTCGAGTCAAAAGCGTAGTACACAGTGTAATTCTACAATGGAGCACAAGGTAATTCTTTAATATCACTATGGGTAATTTGTAAAATAAAGAAAAAAAAAAACATTTTAAATAAAATTAATATTTTGTAACTTACCAGATCAAACAAAATTATACATATCAATATCATTTCAAGTACATGATTGTATAATGTGAACAAGGATATTTTTTTCTAATGTCCAATACCTTTCTAATTATTAATGGCACAGAAATCGAAGTAAAATGCGTTCCATGAGAAATAATTGAATGCTAAAACTATGGGTACAGTCCCTGAAACATTCTACTTTCCCATTTTTCCATGCGTTTACGGTGCGCTTACAGTACTAGTGCATTCACCATGTGTTCACTTGCGGTCTGCTTCGCTCCGTTAGTGCTCACCATTCACAAAGCTCTCACCGTGAGTCCACAAAGCATTCACCTTGCGCTCACCGTTTGTTCAGCTTTCATTTATCGTTCAGTCAGATAATTTTATATTTAGGCTGATATCAATACATACATATAGTATATTTCTTATTATTTCCTGATTACCGACGAATCCTGAGGCACTCCAAATAAATTGTTCATCTTGCGTTCACATAGCATTCACATTTCATTTACCGTGCATTCACTGTTCGTGTTGCGCTCCGTTTGTGCTCTGCATTCGCTCACTGTTCACCATTCATAAGCGCTTACAAAATTCCGTTCAGCGTGCGCTCATCGTTTGCTTGGCGTTCAAGTGGGAAAGTAGAACGTTTCAGGGACTGTAAAATAGCCAGGTGGCGCGCGGTAGATGGTCTAGACTGATCTCTATCTTAATATGATGAATCAAGATTAAAATACTCACAATTTTTGGTTCCTTGTGTCCAGGAACCACCCAATTACTAGTCTTGATGCCTGTGGTATTCATGGAGAGCAGAAACTGGGTGTTGTCCTGCATCTTTGCACCACTTGGCTTCACCATTGGAGTGGTCCCTACAATCAAAGTACTGACATGTGAGGAAATGACTGTTGCCCAAAAATTAATTGGTGAATAGTGATTTATATTTAAGGCACACTAAATCCAATCATTGAATTGAAATTTCAGAGCAATCAGCACTTACAAAATTGATTCTACATTGAGTGACCAAAAACTAAATATTGATTTGTACAAAGTTGACTTATTTACCATTTGTATGAAGGAAGATGGATCTAGACGGGCCGTCGCCATGGTTATTATATGCAGCTATTTGAACTTCATACTGAAAGCCTGGGCACAGATTAGTGACTGGAATGGAAAAGTACAAAAAGTGAATGTAGTGATTTTGGAAAACAACCTTAAATGTCAAGCATTGCTTTGCCTGAATAATGACTTATAGCAAAAAGGCACTTTTTGTCTGGTATCATCTCTTGTGTAACTGAATTCTAATTAAGGCATGTGCAAGTCTGAATATACCGGTATATTGCACAAAATTTTCTAGTTTCAATTATCATATAACCTTAAGTTTTGCATATTTTCTTTAATTGTTTTGTCTAAAAAATAGTTGTGTTGCACATACATGTTCTTTTAACATTACATGTACAAAATGTCCATACACATGTACTCATACATGTTTATTTATGGCCAAATATGTACATATATTCACACCATTGCCTGACAGGTAAAACTCTTTTGAAAATTAATACATATCATATTTCGTGGATTGTGGGTTTTTGCTTATTCGCGAGGATGTAATTTTGTGGATGTGTTGGTTTTCAGTTTCAGTAAGAAAGATAACTCTTTCTAACTTGGTTTTCGTTGTGGATAAAAATTCGATGGGGGAGGGCTACCCACGAATTTCAATAAAAAATAAAAATAGGCCACCATAAATTCTAATGATTCCACAGTAAGTGGTATATCCTTACATTGTTTGACTATTTTTAAAAACATTTAATCATTAGGTTTGCACAGACTCTTAAGCAATATTAAAGGATGACTGCACTTAAGGGCATGCAATATTTGCACAAAATAAACTTTTAATTAAAAGAAGAATTTTTCTTTCAATTGCAGAAATGGTCCACATCTAAACTGCAACTTTACATAGTTGCGTTAAATAAATGTATGTTGTTACCAAGTACGAATTTGTTTTCATAGGCGGGGGTCATCACGATTTCTTGAATCTCCATACGATAATACAAAATTCTATCACGTGACGTGTAAGGTAGCATGTTATATGCTAACTAGGACAATGTTAAGTTGTCAAGCATTGATTTAAAGTCTCCTGTACTTATATGGGGGTGGTCTAATTGTTGAAACCATAGTAAATAGTATACTTGTACTATATAGAATAAATAGGGTTATGGTGAAAGAGTGATCACATAAATTTTTATACATGACATTGTTATTCATGCTAGTATAAATTTAGTACCATTCTGATAATGTCAGCTCCACATCTCATGCATATTAATATTAATCTTAAGTTTGATCAAGGGCAGATAAGCGAAAATTCTCCTTTTTTCGACAGTTGTAAGAAGAAAAACATAGAATGAGCTTTTTGTATCACAGTCTAAAATCTTAATTCATGTTGGAAACTGACTAGACCCTTTTAAAAAATTTAACGAAAGTGATATAAGATTAAGAAATAAACGCAACAGAAGCGACCGAAAAGGGCCCAAAACCTGGCGCTAAGTGCAGTCATCCTTTAATTTGATACTTTTAATTTCACCAATTTCATCATTGATGTACATAAGAGAGTTGTGCCTATAAGTCTAATGTTAAAGATTACTATAAAAATCATTTTATTATTACTTAGTGCTGAGGGTTTCTGTACGGTTATTTTCACAGGAACTTGCATGGCATCTAGATAGGTGATCCTATAGCCCTGTGCATCAGAGATGCCCATCCAATTCAGTTTGATAGTGAAGGAGTCCACCATATCCGGTTCAGTGAAGTTAACCATTGTTATGATTCCCCCATCATCAAATACCAGAGGTTGCTTGGGAACTCTTTCCGATTGTTTTCCTTCTCCTGCTTGATTCTCAGCTGTCACCTATCAATCAAACAAATTATGCTTTAGATAAAGTTTAATTATAAAAACACATTATATCATCATATCATTATATGCTTGATTCTCAGCTGTCACCTATCAATCAAACAAATTATGCTTTAGATTAAGTTTAATTATAAATTTAAAACACATTATATCAACATTTCATAACAATCCCATAAAAATATTTACAATTCTTTTTTTCTTTTTTTTTTTTTGCTACTCTGTACATACACATTCTTATAGAAGGGTACTGTGGGTTATACATGTCTTGTCATTTTGTGTTTTGATGCTTTAAATAAAAAAACTTTTATGAATCAGTTGTTGGTACTTTTGAGTGTAACCAAGTAGGCATCCTACTAATGAAGCAGTCAAACGCCACTCACAAAGTAACTGAATTATACACAGTCAAATAAAAATATCAAAATCAACTTCAACAAAGCATGAGGTTTGTTTCATATGCATCAACATACCATACATGTATCAACAGCAAAGAATACTTATACATGTATATCAATAAAATCAAATCATTTTTACATAAGAAACAACCTTTAACCATTACTAGTACATGTACAATGCACCAGTATATATAGAAGTGTTCAAGTGCTAGCTGCTTTCTGAGGACGGTTATTAGACAATGTGCAACATAATTTTTGAGTACCATGGTAATTCCAGTGTTTTTGGTCTCGGAATTAGTGAAGGGTAGTAAACTAAGTAAAGTATATGTACATCTAAGGCCAGGCTGCCTGCATGGTGCAATTTTTAAGCTGCTCTATTTTTGGATGAGGTTGACCCTTTGTCAAATATTATAACTCAATGTTATTAAATACAGAGCGATTTTGATATAAGCAAATGAAATCTAGAGAATCCTGTTCTAGGAAATATAGAGGTCATTTCCAGCAAGTAATCCCCTCAATTTTTTACGGCCTAGCTCATCGATAACATCAACAATGGCTCCATTTGAAATCCTTTACCATGCAACTAAAGCTGACAAATTATCACAGTGACTGAAGGATATTGACAGCTCAAAAAAGGCTAACTTTTTTTTTTACTTTCAATAAAATGAGAAAGTATAAGTTACCCTATGATATATACATGTACATGTAAGCTAGTGCATGCTGAATTTGGAAAAAAAAAAGCTGTAAGTATTATGGCTGATCATGGTCAGGTTTGGTAATTAATTCAGGAAACTGTTTAACTTACATAAGTTTAAGAAAACACTGTTACATGTAAATATTCAAAATAGACATTACTATTTGTTATCATACAGTAGACTTACATGTATGATTGAATCAAAGTCATTTCTCAATACTCAAATTATATAATGTACATATTATTGTATTACATTTAATCCTTTTGCATTTATTTTGTAGATCAATAAATAAATTATAGGTCGATATCAAAATTTCAAATCTAGAGGCATTGCTTATTGTTTAATATTCATTTCCCAACTAGATTACCTGTGAATGAAGAAATTCTTGATTTCAATGAAAGATCTTACCCAAAACTGGTACTTTTCAAGTACCGGGTACTTGCTCAGAACTGGTTCTTTTTCATGTACTTACCCAGAACTGGTACTTTTTCATGTACTCCAGATTCTCCCGACCGAACCTGAAGGAATTGGTTGTGCCCGGAACAGAGATCATGGAGGTCACATTGTTTGATGCAGCTTTCCAGAAAATCTAGAACAAAAATTACAATTTTTAAAATTGATCGAAAAAAATATATACACATGTACATTATACATACTGTATATGTAGTATATATGGTAACATTTAATTTGCTGGTATGAAAAACATCGAAAAATTCATAAACTGAGACTAATTTAATTTTTACAGTCACATGTAATTGTACAGTGTACATGTATATTAATCATGAACTGTCTTTGGTTACCAAACATGCACATGATTGTATCCATAGTTAAAGAAAATTAAACTTTTTTTCATTTGGCAACAGAAATCCATTTCTTCCTTTTTTTATATGAAGAAAAAAAAACTTATTAACACGGAGGTTTCTTTTTACCAATAGAATTTGAAGACATAGAAACAATTACCCTTGGGCCACTTAATATATACCGTAAATGTAGCACAAAACTTCATGTATACCTTGTATCTGTTTATATCCTCAGGGCGGGAGCCAGGGGGGATTACCCAGGAGAAGACGACGGTCAGGTGGTCAGTGGAATAGCTCACTGACGGAGAACCAGGGGCAAGTGGCACTGGCAAAATAAACAACGCCAAACCATACAGAAAAACACACTGTGGATCAAGTTTTAAATAGCTTTCATTTGAAGCTAGATGGATTCATTTCTAAAACTAAATTACAAAATATACATTTGATTTCATACCTTACTTGCTCTCATTTAGAAATAGAAAACAAGAGGCTCATGGGCCACATCGCTCACCTGAGGAACAATAGGTATGATGAAATCAGCTTAATGGAGTCATAATACAAACTATCTGGACAATGTAGTATAATACATGTAGATCCTGTATAAATGAAAATCCATTTTTCCCCCTGGATATTCTTATTTTTATTATCATTAGTCCCTTTTCTAACAGGATGATTTTATAGTCATAACACAGCATTGCAGTTCTCAAAAAGATCCTAAACAATTGTTTATGTATGGGATATAAACCTACATCAAACTCTGAACCCCTTGTGAGGCCCAAGAATCATCAAGGGGCCAAAGTCTAAACAATTTTAAAGAAACACCTGGCTGATTAGTTTCTGAGAAGAAGATTTTTAAAGATTTACCCTATATATTCCTATGTAGAAATTCAACCCGGAATTGTGGACCCACCCTACCCCCGGGGGTCATGATTTTCACAACTTTGAATCTACACTACCTGAGGATGCTTCCACACAAGTTTCAGCTTTCCTGGCTGAATAGTTTCTGAGACAAAGATTTTTAAAGATTTACTCTATATATTCCTTTGTAAAAATTCGACCGCCAATTGTGGCCTTTCAATTTTCAATAATTCCTAATTAACTCCCCTTGAGAAAGGGCGTGGTCCTTAATTTTCAAAATTTTGAATCTCCTTTGCCTAAGGGTGCTTTGTGCCTAGTTTGGTTGAAATTTGCCCAGAAGTTCTTGAGAAGATGTCAAAAATGTGAAAAGTTTACGGACAGACAGACGGACAGACAGACAGACAACAGACAAAATGTGATCAGAAAAGCTCACTTGAGCTTTCAGCTCAGGTGAGCTAAAAGCTAATGGAGAGATGTCAGACTGAAGTTTGATCACCGGTACACATGTACTGGTATATGTGTACCGGTATTTTATACATGTGCTATTTTTAATGTCGAGCAGTACGTTGTTCAAAGTTCACTGAATTATCTTCCCTTATTAACAAGCAGTTTCATTTTTAACAAAATTTACACTTGTGAAAATAGTTGCTAAAAATTTAATGTGGTTCCCTGTGCAAGCAATACAGTAAAACTTGTCTAATCCGGCGGAGGATGATTCTGAAAAATTTGGCCGGATTAAGCAACATTCGGTTTGGAGAACATTGTTGCAAATTAATTTTAGCATTTAATGCAGTAGGTCTTGATCGTCTATTCTTGCAATATTTTCAATTCTACTGAATTATAGACCTCCTCGATCGTGATTACGGTGCTGATTTTTATTTTTTATGTGGAAAATAATACAAGGTAATTGCATAACGGAATAAATACATGTACAATGGAAAAACTTTTTCAATCAAATCATTGTAATTGATAAATTTTCAAACACCCAAATAACTTAACCGAGACAAGTGCATGATTCACCGGAAATTTTTAAACAAACATTGACCACGTGACAAGTCAACAGGTGGCTGATTACGTAATGGCAAGAACTGTTTTAATGCAGGGAACAATGGATAAATATTCAAATACATGGTACTTTAATAAAGTATGGAGCATTTTGAGAGAATAAAATTTAACTCAGTAAGGGTAACCATACAAAGCACATTTCAAACAATATCAGCAGTCTTACTCCTGCGGTATCCAGAAGCTCGGCTTGAAAAAAAATTGAGGTGAAGTATATTATGCCATCCCTCGTTTAATCTAATTTTGACTGAAAAAAATGTGTATTTATTTAAAACGAGAGTTAACGGTATAAATAGAAATGAGTTATTAGTTTGGATTTATATTCACAGTTGTTTATAATTAATAGCAATAAACGACAGGAAAATTGATCGATAATTGAGCAGTAATCGATCATAAGCGGACGGATTACGGGAGATAACTCTCACTAATTATATGCAGTTGGTTCTTTTCATCATGGCCGGTTTACAGAATAGACAAGATGCGGATTGCACAACATTTTTTAAACATAAAATGATAGGAATATGTAAAGGGACTGAATAATTTCGTCGGATTGGACAACATGCTGGAATGCACAACATCTGGATTCAACAAGTTTTACTGTAATTAAAAATGTAATACCCCCCCCCCCCCCCCCAAAAAAAACCCCAACTTGCATATGATTATGATTTTCTTAACAAGCAGATGCTAAATTTTTCAGTTAAAATTTACAGACAATTAAATCTGACTATTATGGAAAAAAAATATAAAATCAAAATGCATTAATCCTCTCTAAGCACCTTCTTGTAGAGTTGTCACTTCTATGGGTTCCACTGCAAAGTTGATCGGGTTGTTGGGGCGGATAACATAGACAGTAATCACATAGGTAGTCACTGGGCGGACATTCTTTAAGACGTATTGTGTCTGGGTCAAATTCTGTGTTGTATTCACCCAAGTTCTTTCATTGTCTTTCTCTCTGTGATCCAAATACAGTGTTAAAAAAAAAAGACTCATGGTCATAATCCATTATCAAATATTTTTAAAACACCCACATCACAATGATCAGCTAGTTAACCACAAAAAGCTACATGTACAGGAATATGAAATATTTCGATACCGATGAAGCTGTACTTACAGGTAAGATACAATGTACTTAAGCGTTTCATTTTTGTGGATAGATGGGGGCTCCCATGAGATACGTATATTTCCTTCTGAATCCGGTCTGGCTTCGAGCTTTGTCACATTCACTGAAAAATAGACCCATTAATGAAAATAAAAAACATTCTTGATATACAGTCAAACTTCGTTATCTCCAACTAAATGGGACTGTTTAAAAACTTCGAGATATCCGAGTATTCGAGATATGGAGGGTAAAATACTTTAAAAATAAGTGGTTGGGACTTACAAATCACTTCGAGATGTTCATTGTATTCAAGATATCAGTGTTCGAGATATCGAAGTTCAACTGTATGTGTAATATGTATGTGGAGAACAAAGGCATTAATAGATCACACATGTACATGTATCACTATATGTGTGTATATATACATGTAAAGGGTGTGCAAATAAAATCTTTATCATACCTCTCTTGTTACACACAGAGACGATAAGATTGTCATATAGATAACAGGGATTCGTCCAATCACACATATGTAACCACAGTCCACATGTTTCCTGCCCTTGCACATCACACGTGTAATAATTTTTCCGGAATTTAGCAAAATTTTCTTCTCGGAGCTGGGGACAGCTTTTTACAGGGGCTGTTAAACAGAAAAGAGTAAATTTGCACTGCAGAGAGATAAGACACTGCAGTTATTAACACATAAGGTCTGTAAATAATTATATATATTTATTCTGATATTCAAGATGTGATTTATCTTTCTACTGTATACGATTACTTTTTTTCAGCATACGCAATCTTTTTCATTTTAATTTTTAAAAGATATTTACAATTTTATATGTTTTGTGATTTCTAAATTGATGACTATAACAATGATATTTAACTTTATTTGTGATCAAATTCTTGTGGTCCAAATGATACCGCAAGAGTGAGCAAGAAATAAAATCCAGTTACATGAAATATTGTGCAATTTGTGGTTAAAAGTGTGTTTAGAACAAGGGTTATCACCTGCAGTAGTGGTTCCTGGGGTCTTGGGTGTGGATATATCACACCCCATCTCATCACTGGCGTCCAGACAGTCATATTTACCGTCACAGACCTTGGACGGGGGCACACAGCCATCCATGTACAGACACCGGAAATCATTGCTGGCACAGTGCTCAACATCTGTAAACAAGACATAAACAGTCAGACGATCATACTCCATGTACAGATGGACACCCGAGATCATTGCTGGTGCAGATGCAAAAACTCAAACTCAGACAATCATAAGGCAATCAGACACACACACATTTCCCCCAAATTTGGGCTTTAAATTAAATAAGGTATTCAACGTATATTGAAGGGATATTAATGATTTTTTAACATTTTAAATTAGCTTAATGTGTATTGCTAGAAAGCAATGAGTGTGAATTGAACCAAATTCACATGACTGACAACATATAAGAAGCCAGTCATTCTGCATCTTAAACTATTTTGAAGAGTTATCTTCCCTTGTTGAAAAGAAGAAAATTTTAATTTTGCGGAAATTTCTGTGGTAACTCAATTATTTTACTTCATATTTTATATAGAGAAAATTTATGCATATGTTAACCAAGAGATTTGCATTAATTCCAAGTTACTTTTTGCATATCTAAAATAAAACATGCATTTCCCATAGACTTTAAAGTCAAATGCAAGCACTATGTGCATTTAATTAGACAATAATCAAAATTTTCAAAATTCCATTGGTGGAGTATTTTTATTTGATAACAATTTCAAAGTAATATAATGGTTAAGAATACCAGACCATTTATATAGAAGGTACAAAATATGGTCGTTATACATTGAATACCTTAAATAACATCCATCCCTCCCTCCCTCCCTTGTCAGGTATTAACATGTATAGATATATACATGTATAATGGACACATTTTCATGTTCATCACATAGCTTCTCAAATGATTAATTTATGCAGAATTTTTATAAAGGTGCCCAGAATCTTTACCTGTGCAATACCACAATTGATATTAACATGTTTTTTTTTTTAATAAATGGAGAGAAGATAAAAAAAATATAACAGTGCATTAAGAAATACAAGAACAACATTCACAATAACTGATTAGGCTAATACATTCTTAATTTTAAATATAATGAAACTCATAATAAACAAGAGATGTTTGAGAAACACTAATGCCCCCTTTCTTGGAGACATCTGCGAAGAAAATGAACAGAAACTGCAAATACTTAGAATTGTTTAAGTCCAAGGGACATAACTCTTTTAAAAATTGCTCGATCGTACCTAAGATTTAACTTGATCTAGATATTATTTTGATTAATCTGTATACCAAATTTCATTTCAGTATAAGCAACCTCTGTGAAGAAAACGAATGGAAACTGTAAGTAAACCTATTGACCGGTAGACATGCATGCAGACAACAGCAAAGCAATATGCCTTTCCTTCTTCGATGAGGGACAAAAAATCCCTCTGCTAATTAAAATGGAGGAGGGAAGGGAATGTTATATTACATATCACATACCTTTACAAACACTGCGATCCTCATCCTCTCCGTTCTCACAGTCTGAGGTGTTGTCACAGACCCAGGTCTGTGGGATACACTGGGGGTACACGGTGTGACCCCGATAACAGTAAAACTGGTTCTCACTGCAGCCATGAGGAGGTTCAGTGGTACGAGCAGCAGGAGTGGTAGAGTAGTCACTAGGACCTACAGAATAGAGACAAACCCAGACCAGTTAGATCACAAGCAGGCCCTGTGGTATAAATGGAACCTTAACTCTGTAAACTCGCAGACATGGAAAGCTTAAAAGTTTCAGCATGTTACAACAAATTGAGAACCCTTTTTGACTCCTTTATATTTTTAAGAAACATTGTACTGCCAATTATAAAAATATAAAAAGAAAATTGGAAATTTAGTAAATTGAAAATTTCTATAACTATGTTCCATAGTTCAGATAAACACACTATAAGTATATGGTCATTACAAACTAAAAAAATTGAAATTCTTTAAAATAAAAACTAACCATACTTTATGTAACTAGAAACCATATGTTTTATAACAAGAGGCCCATGGGCCACATCGCTCACCTGAGCAACAACAGACATAATAAAATCAGCTTTATGGAGTCATATACAAAATATCTGAACAATGTCGTATAATAGATCCTGTATAAAAAAAAATTCCTCTGCATACTCTTATGTTTATCATTGAGCCCCTTTGTAACAGGGTGATTTTACAGTCATATCACATATTGACCATTG